>CM033743.1:16872897-18130751 GCA_019671005.1 Hibiscus mutabilis | reverse complement strand
GATGGCCTTACAATCAATGGGCGAGTTTCGAGGTTTCTGTATGACAGTTGGAATCCATTGGTATGAAATTTGGAGTTATATGACTGTTCAGACGAATTTCCTTGGTTGAGGCCAAATTCGAGTAATGTATGACGTTGGGTTTCATCTTGGTTGACCAAAGTAAGGGAAAGTCAATGCTGGCTCATAATAGATTGACATTGGTGGTTGTTGGTCAGAGGTTGCGGGTAGAATGGAAACATTGAACCCTAGTTTTAATAATGAGTGAAATAGCCTTCCTAGTAGTATACCTCCGAGAAGGTGTTGTGTTCCGAATACAGGTGAGGGTTGAGTTAAGATGTTTTGAATCGAGATAATGGTAGAAAGGATTGCAAGAAGAGATCAGTTGAGATTGTGTTTGTACCTTTGTGGGACGAAGCTGTATAGATATGTGTCGTGGGAGATCAGTGTAGCGCAACGGGAAATGCTAAGGACTTGGGAGAGTTGTCATAGTCTAACATCATCTCCTAGTTGGTGGATACAAATTTCGAGGACGAAATTTCTTAAAAGATAAAAAAGTTGTAACGACCTAATTTTCAGGTCATTAATCCGGGTTGTAATCCGGGTTCGAGTATTTGAATATTGAGAATTAAATTAGAAGAAATTAGAGTTTAAAAGTTCAATTAAAAGGGATTTAAAGACAAAAGTGAAAGAGAAAATAAAAGTGAGTCAAAAGTGAAAACAAGGAGCAAGATGAGGATTTATAAATTGATTTTACCCTTTTGTTGGGATATTTTGAAATAAAGTTAGCTGGTGGTGGGGAAGAAAGAGAAAAGAGGGGGAAATATTAAAGAGGAGGGAGAAAAAATATTGGGTTTTAGAGAGGGGAAGTGCTCAAAGGGATTGTCTCCACCAACCATGTCGTCGTTGACGACACCGCTAGCACCATCGGAAGCTTCTCGCTGAGACACACCCGTTGGTGGTCACCCCATCATCGCTGCTGCCGCCACTTGCCAACGTGAGAGGAAATGGTGGTTGGAGGAGCTGGAATAACATGAAGCAGTGCTCAACACCGCAAATAGAGGCTACTGCTGGAATCACCGGCCCAAAAATAGTCGGTATAGAGCTCACCGTCACCGATATGCCAGCAAAGGCCATCCCAAGTGCCACCACCTGCGTGTGGGCATGGGCTGGCAGGCAGGGCAGGTGCACACTGCCTTCCAGCGCACCCTGCCGCATTGGATCCCTGCCCGCGGGTGCATGTAGTCTATCCTGCACTGCACCGGTTCGCCAGGGACTTTGACCCATTGACCGGTTCGCCAGGGACTTGGGAGTTTCTCAATGTTCCGATTCCAATAGGGTAGTCCGTTTCACCAAATTGGGACCCGGTAAGCTATTTTTGAGCATTTGACATTGTGAATTGCTTAGTGAGTATGATAAATTATTATAAGTTTCTATTTATTCGCGGAATATTCTGGAGCAAATATCGGGATGAGTAGAGTAGCTAGAATCTCAGATGAGGAATTAGCGGTGTTGCGCGTAATAAGTGCTACGCAAATGTGCAAGTATACACGTCGCAAGTTATAGTATAAAAGATATCGTCTCCACAGGGATTGGTGCTACTTCAAGATTCTAGTCTCTTGCACTGTAAAAAGTAAAAACACAAATAAAGGATTATAGAAGTTTAACTAATAACTAATCTAGAAAGCAATAAAGTAAAAGAAAAGATGAATTCAAATGAGAGAGAGATAGGCCAGGTTATCGTGATTTGAGGTGTGATAGCCGATTGGATCGTCTTGGTAATAGAGTGCACGGGCAACTCAGTTGCTGTGGCAACTTGCACAACGGGGTTGCCTTGGCAACTAATCGATTGTTGCCTGGGCGACTAGTTGGGCAACTACTTGGGCGTCTGGGCAGCAACCTTCAAGGTTCAGCATAGCGTTCTTCAATGGTTTCTTTTAATCCTTAAGTCGAAACTCTAGCTACTTGTGCATGCCTTGATAATACATCCCTGCGTGAATCAAGGGTGAACAACAACCAATCTTGCGCTCCTCTTAGCCGTTGAAATCCTTAACTTATTCCTAAGCCGGATTAATCTTCACCATCATTGGATTGAATAAAGATAATATTCATTCGTTTCTTGAATCTAACTCTCCCGATATTAGATAAATAGATGAAATCACGAGATCCTCTCCCAATTCACTCGCAAACAAGAATAAGAACCAAGAATGAATAAACCTTGAAATAGAAAAGTGCAAACTCTTATTACCTAAACAAAAACCAATAGTTTCTCACAACCACAAAACACAATAACCATAGCCAAGTAAATTTAGTTCATGGCTAGGTTCCAAAGAAACACAAGATAAACAATCCCTAGCATGAACCCAATCGAACAAGGAAGAAAAGATGAAGCTTGTCGAAAATCCCTTGCTTTCTCCCTTGGACTTGTCGAAATTTCCCTAATGCTCCCCATCCATCCAAGTTGTCAAAATCTCCTTGCTATTTATAGGGCTAGGCCAAAGTCCTTCTTTGAGGAGGAGTTTGAGTTGGAATTAAATAATCTTTAAAGAATAGAATTCTTTATTATAATTTTATTCCTATTAGAACTTCTCCTATCTTCTTGGAATTTAATTCTTCTTTAATCTCTGCATGGCAATCAAATTCCTTTGGGCTTGGGCCTTGCTCCATGTCATCTTGGGCTTGTAAAGTCATTAATTTCGACATCCCTATTGCATTTTCTCTTTGTCGACAATTGCCATGGCAACTGGCTCTTGCGTCTCCTCCTTCATGCATTGCCCGGCAACTAGCTCGGCATATCCTTCATGCATTGCCCTGCAACTAGCTCGGCATTGCTTTGGCAAGTGATCCTGCACATACACACACAAAAGCACACCAAAGCAGCATCTTTTCCACAAAAACTACCAAGTTATGTAATCAAGCTCAACGATGGAAGGAAACATGGATTAATGCATGAATGGCTAACTATGCAACTAATATGAGCCTAAGTCTAACAATAATATGAGTAAAAAGGGTAAGAAAAATAGTACTTTTGAACACTTATCACACCCCCAAACTCGAACTATTGCTTGTCCTCAAGCAATGCAAACTCATAATTACCTGCCAAGACTTCAATTTTTACAAACTTAGCTTTGAACTTGATTTCAATTCTCTGAACCGGGGCACAAAGTATGATTGGCTTTTTATTTTTTGGAAAACTTAGGAGTTACTCGGAATCAAACTATAATGCTTGTGAGTGTGTGCGGAGTTGTGTGCAAGTTGATTTTTCGGATTCTATGCAAACAATAGGTTTTCAAATTACTTCATTGGGTTCTTTTTATCATGTTTTAACTAGAGCCAGTTTTTGGGCACCTCTAGTGTTTTGTTTTTAGTTTTCTTAAGTTAATTTAATCGACTAGAGCCTGTTTCGAGCACCTCTAGTTAAATTTTTTTAACACATCCTAGAGCCAGTTTCGGGCACCTCTAGTGATCAATTTTAGCACGTGCTAGAGCCAATTTTGGGCACCTCTAACATTCATCCAATTTTTATTCTAATCCCCCAATTTGTTAATTATCAACCTAAGTTTACTAGAATTCCTTAAATCAATCAAACCACAACAGTGTTTCATCAAATTTAGCATCATAGTAAAATTCTAAGTTTTTCCATGGTTATCCTAGAATAAAAATTCTATCAATTAAGTGCATTGGCAAAGTCATCATCGAATATTCATCAAATCTAAGCAATTCTTGTTTCAATTAAAGGCATGGCAAGCAATTTAGGTATCCTAAATGTAATACTTAAGATGAATGTAATTAAACATGGTAACTACTAATAACAATCCCCCCCCAAACTCGAGTGAGGCATTGTCCTCAATGCATGCATAAAAATACCGAAAAATTAAAAATAATAAAATAAATAAAAAATGCATACGAGGACTTACTCCGAGAGTTCGCCATCGTAGATGATTAGTTTCCTTCTAGTCAGTGTCTTGATGCTTGAACGCGATGGTTGTTTTCTTGTTGCCGGGATGTCTTTAGCTTTGGTTGTCGTGGCATCTTCAGGGTTGGTTGCCGTGGCATCAGCTTGTGCAGGCACGATGTAGGTTGCCGCGGTATCTCCTTCATTGGTTGCCGGGGCAAGGATCTTGGTAGTGAATTTCCTTAGCATAGTAGTTGTGAGTCTTGTTGTGAAAAAGAAAACAAAGAAAACCTGAAAACTAAAGATAATGAAGAAAAATTAAAATATCTCCTAAAAATAAAAAGAAAATACTGAAAGGAGAGCATGCTCATGCATCTCCTAAGTTGACCACTTCCTTGTTACGTTCTACATGGGTACCATTGTAGTGCTTCAATCTTTGTCCATTAACTTTGAATTCATGGTTGTCAGAGATGGACTTGATTATCACGACACTATGGGAGAATGGTTTGACGACTTCAAATGGTCCCGACCATCTTGATTTCAGCTTTCCCGGGAAAAGTTTTAGCCGAGAATTGAATAGGAGAACTAGTTGCCCTGGCGTGAATTGCCGTGGCAATAGTTTCTTGTCGTGCCACCGGTAGATGACATGTTTTACCATAGACAAGTCGGAAGGGGGACATACCTAAGGGTGTTTTGAATGCAGTGCGATATGCCCAAAGTGCGCCATCTAGTCTTAATGACCAATCCTTCCTTGAGGGATTTACAACTTTCTCGAGTATTCCCTTCAATTCCCGGTTGGAAATTTCTGCTTGCCCGTTGGTTTGTTGGTGATATGCCGTGGCTATCTTGTGTGATATGTCGAAGCGTTGCAACATCTTGGCAATTAGTCTGTTGTCAAAATGCTTGCCTTCGTCGCTGATAATTGCTCTCGGCATCCCAAACTGTGTAAATATGTTTTTCTGCAAGAATCTTTGCACGGTCTTGGAATCGTTGTTGGGAACTGCAGCTGCCTCTACCCATTTAGACACATAGTCGACGGCAAGTAAGATGTAGAGGTTGCCGAATGAAGATGGGAAAGGTCCCATAAAGTCGATCCCCCATACATCGAACAGTTCCACCTCGATGATGTTCTGGAGCGGCATCTTATGTCGTCTAGAGATATTGCCCGTCCTCTGGCAACGATCACATTGCTTGTAAAAGTCTTGGGCATCTTTGTACAATGTTGGCCAATACAATCCCGATTGCAAAACTTTGGCCGCGGTACGAGTTCCTCCAAAATGTCCTCCATAGGGTGAAGAATGGCATTGCCGGAGTACATTCTGTTGCTCTTCTTCAGGGACACATCGGCGTATAACCTGATCTACACATTGTTTAAACAAAAGAGGCTCGTCCCAAAAGTAATGCTTAGCATCATGGCGGAACCGCTTCTTCCCTTGGTGAGTAATTCCATAAGAAAAAATACCACAAACAAGGAAGTTAACTAAATCCGCGTACCAGGGTATTGCCGAGGCATGTGCTGCCGTGGCGACTGCTCCCAAGATTATCGAGGCGTGCGCGTCAAAGACTGCTGCGGCGTCGAGAGTTACCAAGGCGTGTGCATCCATGGTTGCCGAGGCGTTGTGGGTTGTCGAGGCAACTAAAATTTGTTCATCCGGGAATGCATCGCATATGTCTAGATCCGCGTCCTCCTTCCTATTATGTTCCAAACGTGATAAGTGATCGGCCACTTGATTTTCTGTTCCTTTCCTGTTCTTAATTTCAATATCAAATTCTTGTAAAAGTAATATCCAACGAATCAAACGAGGTTTAGCATCCTTTTTAGCAAATAAGTATTTGATTGCCGAATGGTTCGTATGAACAATTACCTTTGTACCAATTAAATTGGATCGGAACTTGTCGAATGCGAAAACTACAGCTAGTAACTCTTTCTCCGTTGTTGTGTAATTCACTTGAGCATCATTAAGAGTTTTACTAGCGTAGTATATCACATGGAAGGTCTTACCTGTGCGTTGGCCTAGGACTGCTCCTACCACGAAATCACTTGCATCACACATGAGCTCAAAAGGTAGAGTCCAATCTGGTGGAACGACAATGGGTGCCGAGGCAAGCTTTTTCTCTAGGGTTTCGAATGCTTGAGTGCAAGAATCATCAAAATCGAAGACTTTATCCTGTTCAAGCAGATTACACAAGGGTTTAGTGATTTTAGAAAAATTATGAATGAACCTCCTGTAAAAACCTGCATGTCCGAGAAAACTTCGAATTCCTTTAACCGAATTTGGTGTGGGTAATCTCTCGATCACGTCCACCTTGGCTTTGTCTACTTCAATTCCCTTGGATGTAATCTTGTGGCCGAGCACTATTCCTTCATCTACCATAAAGTGGCATTTCTCCCAATTGAGGACTAAATCCGTTTCTTCGCATCTTGCCAACACCCTCTCTAAATTGCCGAGACAGCCGTCGAAGTCATTACCAAAAATCAAAAAATCATCCATGAAGATCTCAAGGAAGTCTTCGACCATGTCTGAAAAGAGTGCCATCATGCATCTTTGGAAGGTTGCCGGGGCGTTACACAATCCGAACGACATCCTTCAGAAGGCATAAGTACCATATGGGCATGTGAAGGTTGTCTTTTCTTGATCTTCTGGTGCTATGGCAATCTGATTGTAACCTGAATAACCATCAAGAAAACAATAAAAGGGTTTACCTGCAAGACAGTCAAGCATTTGATCAATAAAGGGTAATGGGAAGTGATCTTTCCTAGTGGCTTTGTTTAGCTTTCGATAGTCCATACAAACCCTCCAACTGGTCACAGTCCTAGTTGGGATAAGTTCATTATTTTCATTGCTTACCACTGTTATACCTCCCTTTTTCGGTACACATTGTACCAGACTTACCCACGTACTATCGGAGATAGGGTATATAATGCCGGCGTCAAGCCACTTGATGATTTCTTTCATTACATCCCTTTTTATGGCATGATTCAGTCTCCTCTGGGCCTCAATTGAAGGTTTGTGATCATCTTCCAACAAGATCTTGTACATGCACACCGCCGGGCTAATTCCCTTCAAGTCGGCAATTGTCCACCCTATTGCCTTTTTGTGTAGCTTCAACATCTTGATCAGCTTATTTTCCTGCTCAGGCTGTAACTTAGAAGAAATAATTACAGGCAATGTATTATCGGTTCCTAAGTATGCATATTTTAGTTGCTCTGGCAATTGTTTCAACTCAAGAGTCGGTGGTTGTTCAATAGAGGGTTTTTCGAGTTTACCCTCCTTACCTGAGTAATCCAGTGGTTCAAGTTTATGCTAGCCCCAAGGTCACATAATGCTTTCCCGACATAGTGATTTCCAATAGAACAGGGTATTGTGAAACTTCCGGGATCCTTCAACTTGGGTGGCATACGATTGTGCAACATTGCCATGCATCCCTCTGTTGCAGCAACTGTTTCAAACTCTCCTAGCCTTGTTCTCTTGGACACAATGTCTTTAAGAAACTTGGCATAGTTTGGCATTTGTTCAATTGCTTCCACCAGTGGCAAGTTGATGTGAACTTGCTTTAGGATATCAAGAAACTTCTTGAATTGGTATTCTTGCTTTTGTTGCTTCAACCTTTGTGGGAATGGTGGTGGAAGTCGGATATCTTCGATCCTTTCATTGGTTTGAAACCTAATTGACGGCATTACCGGGACATCTGGAGTTGCCGAGGCGTTATCAACTGGGGTTGCCGAGGCATGCTTATCGCAAGTTGCTGAGGCATCGTCGGTTGCCGAGGCATGCTTATTGTCGGTTGCCACGGCAATCCCTGGTTCAGCATCTGAGGCTTTGCATCTAGGTTCATCTTGATCTTTTTGTGGAGTTTTGTTTGATGAGCGGGTTTGAGCCTCTCTAAGTTGTTGGCCACTTCTGGTGGTGATTGCCTTACATTGCTCATGGCCAGTTCCTCTTGCGACTTCAGTATCGCTAGGTAAACCTCCTTGCGGTCTAGTGTTCAGATTTTGAGCAAACTGTCCGACTTGATTTTCCAACGATTTGATTGTTGCCTCTTGGTTTTGCAATCTCATCTCGGTCCTGTTAATAAAAGCATCAGTTCTTTTTATGAAATTACTACTCTCAGCCATATAAGATTCAGTTTTCATCATAAAAGCATTTAGAGAATTTTCCAAAGAACTGGATGTCGTCGGTTGTTGCTGCGGCATCTGTTGCCGTGGCATATTCTGCTGGAATCCCGATGCTTGTGCATTCTGATTGTTCTGGTTTAGAGCATTGTTGGGATTACTCCATGAAAAATTCGGGTGCTTCTTCCAAGCTGGATTGTATGTATTGGACATCACATTATTGCTCCGATTGTAATTCACCACATAGAAGCTGGATTCCGGATTCGGCATACATTCAGAAGAATTATGGTTAGCACCACATAACTCACAAAAAGAATCCATTACCTTGACTTCATGTGTGTTGTTTGGTTTTTGCATGTTCTGGACCATCTTGGTTAAAGTGGCCAATTGTGCCGTTTGCCGAGGCATCTAGCATCATCCTTGTTGGTGTATTCACGGCGTTGTAAAACATTGTTACTTGAGTCCACGCCGGGAATTCGTGTAGGGGGCATTTGTGTAGAAGTTCTCTATATCGCTCCCAAGCCTCGTACATGGATTCATCATCTGCCTGCCGAAAAGAAGTAATGTCGTTACGAAGCTTATCAGTCAAATTTGTAGGATTAAATCTAGCAAGGAAATCACGACAAAGATTAGTCCAAGATGTTATGGATCCGGCAGAATGCTATTCAACCATGCTTTCGCCCTATCCTCAAAGGTGAATAGGGAATAATCTTAATCGTAAGACATCGGGGTGACTCCGTGTATCTTGAACGAGTTGCAAATCTCGAGGAAAGATTTCGGATGTTGTCGTGCATCTTCATTCTTGAGCCGCCAAATTGACCAATTGTGTTGATCATATTAAACATTACCGTTTCAACTCAAAGTGGTCGGCTTCAATTTCAGGTGCGACAACTCCCGGTTAAGTCCATCAAGATTTTCTTCAAGATAGTCTCGAATAGTTCTGTTTCAAAGAATCACTCCTCCTCCTGCCGAACATCTTGATTCATATTGCCGCCTTGATTTGCCATTGCTTCTCTTATCCTTCGTCTAAGTCTTTGTAAGGTTCGCTCGATTTACGGATCAAAGGGATATTCGGTGAAGTTGGTCTCGCCGTCATATACCAATGCAAAACCAAAGTTTGTTAGCCCTTTGAATTTTAAACAAGAAAAATAAAAAGAAAGTGCAAGAAAATAAAAACAAAGTCGCTATTGCCAATCCCCGGCAATGGCGCCAAAAACTTATTGCGCGTAATAAGTGCTACGCAAATGTGCAAGTATACACGTCGCAAGTTATAGTATAAAAGATATCGTCTCCACAGGGATTGGTGCTACTTCAAGATTCTAGTCTCTTGCACTGTAAAAAGTAAAAACACAAATAAAGGATTATAGAGGTTTAACTAATAACTAATCTAGAAAGCAATAAAGTAAAAGAAAAGATGAATTCAAATGAGAGAGAGATAGGCCAGGTTATCGTGAGTTGAGGTGTGATAGCCGATTGGATCGTCTTGGTAAAAGAGTGCACGGGCAACTCAGTTGCCGTGGCAACTTGCACAACGGGGTTGCCTTGGCAACTAATCGATGGTTGCCTGGGCGACTAGTTGGGCAACTACTTGGGCGTCTGGGCAGCAACCTTCAAGGTTCGGCAGAGCGTTCTTCAATGGTTTCTTCTTATCCCTAAGTCGAAACTCTAGCTACTTGTGCATGCCTTGATAATACATCCTTGCGTGAATCAAGGGTGAACAACAACCAATCTCGCGCTCCTCTTAGCCGTTGAAATCCTTAACTTATTCCTAAGCCGGATTAATCTTCACCATCATTGGATTGAATAAAGATCATATTCATTCGTTTCTTGAATCTAACTCTCCCGATATTAGATAAATAGATGAAATCACGAGATCCTCTCCCAATTCACTCGCAAACAAGAATAAGAACCAAGAATGAATAAACCTTGAAATAGAAAAGTGCAAACTCTTATTACCTAAACAAAAACCAATAGTTTCTCACAACCACAAAACACAATAATTATAGCCAAGTAAATTTAGTTCATGGCTAGGTTCCAAAGAAACACAAGATAAACAATCCCTAGCATGAACCCAATCGAACAAGGAAGAAAAGATGAAGCTTGTCGAAAATCCCTTGCTTTCTCCCTTGGACTTGTCGAAATTTCCCTAATGCTCCCCCTCCATCCAAGTTGTCGAAATCTCCTTGCTATTTATAGGGCTAGGCCAAAGTCCTTCTTTGAGGAGGAGTTTGAGTTGGAATTAAATTATCTTTAAAGAATATAATTCTTTATTATAATTTTATTCCTATTAGAACTTCTCCTATCTTCTTGGAATTTAATTCTTCTTTAATCTCTGCATGGAAATCAAATTCCTTTGGGCTTGGGCCTTGCTCCATGTCATCTTGGGCTTGTAAAGTCATTAATTTCGACATCCCTATTGCATTTTCTCTTTGTCGACAATTGCCATGGCAACTGGCTCGGCGTCTCCTTCATGCATTGCCCTGGCAACTAGCTCGGCATATCCTTCATGCATTACCCTGGCAACTAGCTCGGCATTGCTTTGGCAAGTGATCCTGCACATACACACACAAAGCACACCAAAGCAGCATCTTTTCCACAAAAACTACCAAGTTATGTAATCAAGCTCAACGATGGAAGGAAACATGGATTAATGCATGAATGGCTAACTATGCAACTAATATGAGCCTAAGTCTAACAATAATATGAGTAAAAAGGGTAAGAAAAATAGTACTTTTGAACACTTATCAAGCGGTATTTCGCTTAAGGTTAGTACACCTCGAACTCCGAAATGCTTTATAAGCATCATAAGTGTAATTGCCTTGCATGTTAGTGGCTGCACATTAAGATATAAGTAATAAGCATGTGTTGATATTGATAGTCCGAGGCATGGTAATTATTGAGATGCTTGATGAGATTGAGACTGTTCGAGTCTGTTATGAGCTTTAGAGGCTGTGTAGGATTGCCTGGATATCTGTATGATTACCTGATAGTATGATTGGTTGACTGATTGGTATATGATGATGCCTTGTGTGTTAGCTGAATAAATTAATATGATCGATTGAATACTGGTTAGAGTCAATACTGATAAGTATTCGATTAAATGCTTAAAAATTGATAATTAATATTGAATGATTTAAATGCGCTAGCAACAAACCATAATGACTTCCATAAGCTTTAGGGGTAGAATAGGGCCCCGTAATTAATATTGATGTCGCAAGGCTTAATGGCCTATAATGCTAGTAAAAGATGGGGGTTATAATAATGGAGTAATACCGATAAAAACTTGATAAAATGCTTATGAAACCGGTAATCAACACGAACTGGTTTAAAGGCCAGTTTAGGATGGAAATTGACGAATATGATTAACGAAACGATTATTACCATAATCAGTGAGATAATATGGATTAATGGAAATAATTGATGGGAATGAATTGTATACTTCTCCATAAAATGTAACAACTCGGTAATGCTTGATTGGCTGTGATAGCAACAAAAGAGACCTGTGGTGGGTCGTATGACGTTGTGTGCCAGGTATGACACTTGTATGGATCCTTGGTGGATTATATGTGGTTGTGCCATGTGTGGGCACTTGTTTGGTTACGAGTCTTTGTTTAGTGGGATCTAGATACCCAGTGAAAGAGTGTTGCAACACCATGGTTAAGATACCGAATGGAGGTTAGCGATGCTATGTGACCCGAGCCTCATTCGAAGATACTCAAGAAGGGATTTTGAGTATGGGTTTATGTTCCAATGCTATGTGACCCAGACTCACCCAGAGAGTAGATGCTCGAGGGATGATTCCGAGCAAGGGTGTATGTTTCTGATGCTATGTAACACCCCTAGCCTGATTTAGTAGTAAACCAACTCGGGAGCGTTACAGAGAACACTGGAAACACGAATAATTTAAAACTTTTCAAGAACTCATCCCTATTAGATGAGTTGAGTGACTAACGAGGCATTTAAACGTTCATATATTATCATATAGCAAGCATATGTATTTTATTCACCCTATATTACCAACTTGGTTATACATTTGCAATTCTACATTTAAAAATGTCTATTATTTAAACAGGTGACCATGCATAGCATTCAGATATCATACTTAGACAAGAACATATTCTTTTGTACCCAATCACATTACGTTCAAGTCATGTAGATGTTTCATGTCGGTTTAACTAGTGATGCTTTTATGTACATTCAATCCAATCTTAAGCAAGCATAACATGTTTATCATTCGTGATAAGTTACAACCTAGACCTCATATTTAATCATATAAGCATAAGAAAGTTCCTTATTCATTATAGGTCTTTACTTTGATTGGTTACTTCCAAATTTTCATTCAAAGTTAACTACTACCTACCCATGAACATGTGACATTCGAATAGTATACAATGGCTAGCAAGTGTTCACTTCATTTCAATTTCTATATATTCGCAGCAAATCAAGTTTATGTGAGCATTTATTCGAATCATACTTCAAGTAGCATGCAGGGTTTCATTCTTTACCCATTCAGAAATTCAAGTTCATGTATACATGAATTATTTATAATATTTATTCAAGCATTTATATGTTCATACAAGGCATTCGACTAGCATACTTGACTAGGACATACTCAATTCAAGCACATAACATATGCGCAGCTTAATCCATTTAATTCACATGAGAATTATATCATTACATACTCCAAGTTTAGCATTTAAGCCTTCGTGACATTACAGGCCAACTCGAGTTCATATATACATTCAAGTAATAATGCATATCCTAGCTTACTATATACAAGACTAGGTGCCACCAAGCACTAGGAGCATTACAAACAAGTATGGATTCATACTTATGCTTTTGCTTGTGTCTTACTTCAAGCTCGGGAAATCTGACTTCGGAATCAAGTAATTCACCTTGAAGCACCTAACCTATGGTTTGGGAAGAGAGAAAACAAGAGTGATAAGTACGATATGTACTTAGTGAGGTAGCAACTACTTTTGACCAATTGTTATGCCATGCCTCCATTAATCAAGTAGCCCAATTAAGGTTTATAGCATTCCAAGTCAAGCAAAAATCATTCACTCATGTATCATCATACTTATGACAATCAAATATCAAGACAAGCAAATGTTAAGTAACCATTTTATCAAGCAAATAAAGCAGCATGGTAAGCTTATCGAGTAATTATCAAGTAAACATTTTCTAGTATCATTTGAATAGCAAGATAGCATGACAAACAAAATCATAGATCACCATTCAATCTTCAATCATTTCAAGTCAATCGATAGCATATTTAGGCAAATCACAACATTTCCAAGTCAAGTAACATAATCACAATTTATTTCAAACTTATCACTCAAGATATGTGCACAAGTAATACACCTTGATTCAAGTGAGAGTATAATTCCATTTCGAGTAGCATTTCATGTGACAAGTTTATCAAGTGTACAAGTATACATTTTAAGTAGCATGTAAGCCTTAAGCCTTAATTATTGCTTGTTTACTTTCTTTAATTTAAGCCTTGTTACTTAGCTATCCATTATACATGTTTATACATTCTTGTAATGCAAAACAGTCCATGATGACCTCTAATTTATTCAAATCTGTCCATTTTACATGTTTATACATTTTAACAATTCAAGACAGCTTATAATTTGATCACACATTGACAAAACAGTCTATATAGTATTCTTATACATTTTAACATTTTAAGACAGCTCATATTTTCATGTACAAGGTATATATGGTAGCAACATTCAAGTTTTACATGTTAATCACATAAAACAGCCCATATTTTCATGTACAAGGTGTACATGGCAGCAACACTCAAGCAATACATATTTTTACCAAGTCAAGTATAACCATAATGCACTTCAAGATTTTCATTCAAGAAGTTTATAGTAGTACTCATGAATTCAAGTAAGATCAAGATCTATTTCAAGTAATAATCGTGTGGCAAGAAGTTCAAGTATTCAAGCATACATGTCAAGTAATAAGCTATTCATGTTTGCAAGACAAGAAATCAAGCAATTAATATTTTTAGCTCATTTATATTCTTTTAATACAATCCTTGATTTATAGTTTGTCTTTTCAAGAATACATGTCAAGTAATCCAAGTAGCAATTCAAGTATTCAAGCATACATGTCAAGTAATACAAGTAAACCAATCAAGTAGACATTAGCTCCAGTGAGACCATAAGCCATTCTAAGTATCAAATCATACAATACAAGGTCCAAGCATAGGCAATTATCATTTCAAGAGTTTCATGCCAAGATTCAAGTATTACATGTCAAGCAATTCGAGTATTTCAAGGATTCATGTCAAGATTCAAGTATTCAAGCTTACATGTCAAGTAATTCAAATATTCAAGGTGATATTAGTTCATTTAATATCTTTAACACAATCCTTGGTTCTTAGTTTGATTAGGTAATCAAGTCTCCAACCAACTGTCGCCACAAGATGTATTGTAGTACGCAAG
The DNA here is from genome assembly GCA_019671005.1 of Hibiscus mutabilis. Taxonomy (NCBI): domain Eukaryota; kingdom Viridiplantae; phylum Streptophyta; class Magnoliopsida; order Malvales; family Malvaceae; genus Hibiscus; species Hibiscus mutabilis. The sequence continues at coordinate 18,116,284 of CM033743.1, read as the reverse complement.
ATGTACCGTAGTACTGGTCAACCCTCCTACTATCGCCAAAGACCACACATACGTACCCTCCGTCTGTCGCCAATTAGGGGCCTTAGCACTGGACCCTAGTCCACCCTGACACAATGAGCTATAGACACTAAGGCATGCCATTCTACCTATTCAACTAGCAACCAAGGTTGTTTGATTACACTTTATTTATTCAAGAATTATCAAGCTTTTCATGTTCAAGACAATGTTTCATTCAAGAATCAATTCAAGCAAGGTATAACAACATCATGCTTTAGCCCTTAGGCCAATTGAGCCTTAGCTCTTCAATTATATTTTCACGTTTTTATGTGTTTCATGTTCAAGGATCACATTCAAGCAAGTTATATCAAGGTCAAGCTTAGCCCTTAGGCCAATAGAGCCTTAGATCATCATTTTGCAATTTAACTTGTTATTCAAGGAAGCAATTCGAATTATATGCCATTTTTAGGCATCTAGTCATTTCTTTATATTCATGGTTTATATCACTTTTACAAACATTTATATCATAAGAGCAATTCTAAGCAAGAAATTCGAATGAATACATCCAAGACACGGAATCAAGCATTTCGAATAGGTCACGTTTCAAGTACAAGGATTCAAGCATTTCAATTGGCAAGCATTTCAAGCACTTCAAGAGACAAGCTTTTCAAATAGCAAGCATTTCAAGTAGTAAGCATTCGAGTGAATTGCATTCATGATACAAGGATCTAGCATCATATATCATTATAATATATACATGCCACTACTCGAATAGCCACAATCAAGAACAAGAAATCAAGCATTTACATCCATAGTGTAACTCAAGCAAGCAATTTGAATGGAATTATTCAAGGCATGGAATCACACAATGTTTACACATTTCTTTCTAAATAATTTAACTTATCCATTTCCATGCTATTACTTAATCACAATTTTCAGCTTAGTCCAATCTTTCCTTTTAATTCATATTTATGTTTAATTAAGCTCATTATCATGGCATATCAATAGCAAGAAAGTATTCATGCATATTTGGTTAGGACCTAAGTCCTAACCCTATTGTAAACTACACTCACAATACTCCAAGCTAGCTAGTCTCGCAAGACTATCCCTTTTTTCTTGTCCCTTGAATGCTCGACTTTAGATCCTTCTCCAAAGTCCTCTCTTTGCTCTAATAAATCACTAGATAGGACAAGGTCAAAAAAGTAATCACAAAATCATTCAACATAGCAACAAGGTTAATACATCACATATACAAGACCAATAACATCTAAACTGCTGTTGCCAGGCAGCTTGTGCACCGTTTACTTAAACTTGCATAACTTTCATTCCGTACGTCGGAATTTCAATTGGTTTACACCGTTGGAAAGCTAACTTAATTGTCTTTCTAACCATATAGGTCTTAAATTTTAATTCTTTACCAATTAATGCAGTTTTTAGCTTAAAGACAAACCAATTACATTATTGGACAGTTTGCACTGTCCCTAGATTTTCATTTCTATAATCCATTTTACAATCCATAATTCCATTTCGTTTGTTTCTAATGAAAATAGAAATATTAAGGTTCCATTTATATAAACTTCAGCCCTTAATTCAGTTCATACAATTTATAGTAAATTTTCAAAATTGCTGCCCAGAACAGAGTTTTCTGGGCAGATTTCACTAAACTAGATTTTAGCTTCACTAATCACTTAGATGGTAGTTCTAACATGTTAATTTAACTTATATTCACTCTCATACATGTCTAAGATAGTTCCCAAGTTCATGTATTTACATTTCATGTCCTGTTTTTAGATATATAAACATTTATTCATGCTCAAGCAATCCAACATATTCTCAAATTGTTCCAAACAGTCCAGTAAAGTTTACAATTATGCAAAACAATCCTTGTCTCTTTTAATTATTCAAATCAATCCTTTTTACAAACATAGAGTCACATACATATGCACAAAAAGGTCCATTATCCAGTTTATCAAAACAAAACAGTCCATCGTTATTTTCAACAATATAGGGCAGTCATCTACATGCTTCTTTCACATTCGAAACAGCCTACAAATGCTTGAATACTTGCAAAACAGCTCCTGATTTAATTGTTCTTTAAATTAAGATACACATACACTCAAATTCGACCATGCAAACATACTTGTCAAGTTTCAATCGAATACTTACTAACCCAAATTTGTAGGATTCACACTCGAAATCCATCAATACCATTTTACATAAATTTTCTAAAGTCAAAGGAGATTGACAATTATATCATACGATTTTTGAAGGATATCACCTATATATGAATATCATTTTTTTAACCAACAATTGATTCATGGGATCTATAGACAACTCAAAATTCAACTAACATACATGTCCTTATTCAACAGAGAATTAAAGATCTTTCACCTTGAATTAGAGCAATTGCTAGATGATCCATCCGATAGAACCCAAAGCTCCTAAGGAAAGTAGAATTTCTCTCAAGCATTCTCTCTCAACTCGGTTGAAGCAATGAGGAAATATGAAATAAATAACTCCTTACTTCCTCACCGAAATCCTCTCCCTCATGCATCATTTCCTTGACATTTGTTAAAACCACATCCTAGAATTTTATTAGCATGCAAACCTCCAAGATTCATGCTTTACGGTTTAGCCATTTAGATTTAGGTACTCATTATTTCTTTCTTTTCAATTTGATCCTTTCGAAAATAGCTACAAATTAATACATGTTCATAATTTGGTCCTTTGAAAATAACTATAATATTATACAAACTTTACAATTTGATATTTAGCTTATTAAATTTCAATTCTAAAGGTATCTCAAAAGCTCTTAAATTATAATTAAATTAGTATACACTTCTAAGTTATATTTTGGGTATTACATGCTACGTGACCTGGCCTCTCCTAGGGTATATGATCCGATGCTACGTGACCCGGCCTCACCTAGAGTTGTGTTATTATTGTCGATGTTGTTTTTACCTTAGTGATATGGTGAGATCTAGGCTTGGTTGGGCCTTGTGTGCCATGATTGGTGATTGTTATGATGTTAGCATGTGTTTAAGCGGCTAGTGGTAGCGCCACATGTTTATTTATCTCTTTGTAAGCTCAGCGCTCGGAATTATTGTTTCTGTGCGTAGGTTGATCGTGGGATCGAAGAGCACTGTCTGTACGGGATTTCAGCAAGCGGCGTTGTCAGAGTATGATATTTGTATTTAGTGGGCTATGTATTCATAGAACCTTACGTGTATGAGTCTGTAATCCTTATTTTGAATTTGTATTAGTCAAGTCAAATGTTTAAATGTTTTATTTAATTGGAGCTTCTTGTAATGTTTTAATTGCTTATACATTTATTTTGAATCGTAGGCTTTAAATGTTTTTGGAAAGTATTTTATTGAGCTAAACCAGTTGAGAAATTTTGAGTTTGGTTTAGACTTTAGGCCCAAATGTGACATCCGGGTCGAGGGTATTACATGTTATAAATTATTGATAATTATCGAAAAGTTTAATGATCATTTTATAAATTTTTAGTTTAGTGAACAATATATATATGTAATATATAATAATTCCAGTTAATTCGGTTAATTAACCGATTTCGAACCGACAACCGAAATTTAAAAAAATCTTAATAGTTTAGCGATTATACCTAAAATTAACCGACTAATTAATTAAAATGTTCAATCGATTAATTCGATTAAAACCGAAGTATGAACAGAACTGCCCAAAGGAGTACCAATTCCGCAAATGTGCGAGTATTTGCTGTCTCCGTTCGCTTGGTGTCATGGTTTGGTCACATCAGCAATGTATTAGAGTTGGCCTTTACATAATTTTTGCAAGTTGGTGTGGGGACGTCAAGACACCTGAATATGAATTAACAAGATTTATCAATTGGGCAAGGTCGATATAAGTAATCGTATTTAGATTTGAATTGTTTTTTTATCAACGAAAAAAACCTTCATTTCACAAACATATTACAGAAGAGGGCGTAAGTCCTTGGGAGGGAGGAGACCCAGTCCGGAGGACAAAAGTCAGATCATACTGTCCTAATAACCCAGTTAGTTGCTTTGTTACCCAATCTTTTAACAAATGAAAAATTACAAGAAGAAAAAGAAAGGGATAGCTCAAGAATATCCCATTCAACAGAGGCAGAATCCCAATTTGAAACGGATTTGGAAAACTTGCAACGTGAGACTTCCATTGTCGGACTCCACGATGATACTGCCGTGACCGTCCCTTAGAGCAGCTTGGATTCCTAAACGGATAGCAACCGCCTCCGCAATGTCGACAGAGGAAGCTTTGAATTTCTTTGTTAAACCTCCAATAACGAAACCATGCTCATTCCTTAGAATAGCCGCTGCACCTGTAACTTCTAAGGACGCATCACAGTTAATTTTTATAAAGCTCCATGGTGGTGGAATCCAAAGGGAGGGAGACGGAAGGACATGTGTTCTTTGTTCCGAGTGAGTGTCATGGAGCATTTTAAATTTAGCATAGGAGCTTTTCACCACTTGCCAAACCTCAACGGGGCTATCTTTGGAACCCGAAAAATAAGGCCATTCCCAGACTTCCAGATGGACTAGCAGAGAAAAACAATCAAAGCAAAGCCTTCTCCAAAATTTCCTTTGGAAGACAGATTCGAGATCATGGACCACCAAGCACAGAAACCAGGAAAATCCAAAGGGTTGGGCCTGTAAATGAAACCCGACGTTCGCCAGTCAGCCTGAGCAAAGGGGCAAAAAAAGAGAATATGTTCATTACTCTTGACATGGTGTCCACACCTTGCACAAACTGTATCTGAAGATTTAAATCTTGACTTCAGATTAGATTTTGATGCAAGTGCATTGTGACAGGCTCTCCACAAGAAATTCTTGAGTTTTGGTGGGGAATTCATTTTCCAGATCGACTTCTATAGCCTTTATCGTTTCTCGGGTCGTTACTTGGTCCCGGAGATGCTTCTTGGATGAAAGAATTCACAAGGAGATGATATGCTGACTTGATCGAGAATTCTCCATTTTTGTTGTCTTTTCATATGAGAAAGTCTTTGACAGTAGGACCTCCGATAGGTATAGACAAAATCTGCTCTAACTCCTCAGGGGAAAAAAGAGTATGAATGGTGTCAGATTTCCATTCGTGTTCCTGCATGTTAATCAGACTCGAGACTTTGAAAAGACCATGGTCATAAGATCGTGGAGAAGAAATCTTGAAGGAGGGGATGGTGGGGATCCACGGGTCGTCCCAGAGAGCTATATTTTTCCCATTGCCAACCTTCCAAACTGACTCTTTCTTAATTGTCTCCAACCCATCTCGAAAGCTAATCCAGACCCATGAAGGATTTTGACACTTTGGGGCCGTGAAAGGGTTGTCATTCGGGAAATATTTCCCTTGAGAATCCTCACAATCAAAGAATTAGGATTTTTAACTAGCCTCCAGGCCTGTTTTGCCACCAGACTTTTGTTGAACAATCTTAGGTCCCTAAAGCCTAAGCCACCGTCATCTTTTGATTTACACAGCTTCTTCCAACTTAGCCAATGAACACCTTTATTGTCATCACTCGAACTCCACTAGAAATTACAAATCAAAGAGTTTAACTCGTCACAGAAGGAAGACGGAAGAAGAAAGTATTGCATCACATACGTAAGCTGAGGTATTTGTTGCCTTCCTTCATGGGAAAAAAGCCGACATAATTGGTCAGATTATCCCTAGCATTATGACTTATATTTGGTGAGAAAAAAACAGAAGATTCGCCTGCATTAACCACTTGTCTCGTAGCCATATGGAACTTCGACAATATCTTTTTCACACAGTCACAATTTTCAGAATTAGCTAGTGTGAAAATGATCCAATCATCCGCGAACATGAGGTGACTAATGGCGGGGCATCTTCTCCAAATCCTAAACTCAGAGAAATTTTGCAAGCGATGTTCCTTCTTCATCATCCAAGTGAGGACACTTGACACAGAAAGAAAGAGGAAAGGTGATTGAGGATCACTTTGTCTAAAACCTGGACTTGGGTAGAAAGTGTTTTGCCGTGCACCATTAACCATTAGAGAAAAAGATGTAGTTGAGACGCATTCCATGATTCATTGGATCCACCACTCGCAAAAACCCATACATTAATTAATCTATTATTGGTATTTGGTAATCTCCTTTCACTATTGAACAACACTCTATATTATCATTTTGTTGGAAGGTGGAAGATAAATAATCTAATTAAGTGGAAGAAACATTAATATATTATTCAAAAGGGAAAAACTTCAATACACAGTCTGTGTAAACTTTAGTTTACACAAATCTTTTAGTTTTAGAGGTTAGGGGTTTAGTTTAGGGTTTAGCGTTTAGGGGTTTGGGTTGTAAGATTTAGAATTTAAAGTTAATGTTTAGAATTTAGGGTTTAGGGTTTGGGGTTTAGTTTTTTAGGGTTTATGTTTAATTTTAATTTATAGTAGAAATATGCAAGCTTGTGTAATTTTACACAAGCCTGTGTATCATATTTAAACCCTATTCAAAATGCTTGCAATGATTTATCATATACAACACTTTATATAGAGATTGTAAGTGGCTATTAAATGTTCCAATGCATTAGTGCACCTACGCATTCATGTATCTTAAATAAAAACATTCGTGCGTGATTTCTTAATTAATATAGCACAAATAAATAATTAAAATTATTGAAAAACATTTAAATTGTAATATCCAACACGGGGTGCATGAATTTAATTTTCTTCAACAAACAAGGTAGTTTGCCCATAGCAAATATTTTTTAAACAAGGTAGTAACTCTCAAGGATTTATTTGCATTGCAAACAATATCCCATTTTTCTAGCATTACATAGTAGGTTTTGTACAACTCCTCCTTTGCTGGTTCATAATCATTTTTATCGCTTTTATTTTTAGATTTAAATTCAAAGGGTGTTGTAATACTAGGTGTGACACTCCATGTTTGAACATCGAAAGCAGTATAAATGTTGATATGTTCGTTATCATCTACTTTTTTGCCGTTATAACCTTCAGCACTCTTGGTAACTGTAATATTTCAACTTTTGGCTAGTGACCAAAATGTAAATTTTGAAAGTTTTGTAGCTGAAGTATAAACTTTGGAAAAATTTAGGGACCAAAGTGTAATTTTCAAAACTTGTGTATTTTAACCCCGTAAATGAATAGTTTACCCCCAAGAATGACGTTTTCATGTTACTCGGATTTTTGGTACAGAATTTGTCTTATTGACTATAAATCGATAAAGTTCGGAAAAATATTCGGATAATCAGATCGAGCTAAAATTATAGAGATGGTTCCATGAACCTTAGAAGAGTCATAAAATATTATTTTATGGATATTTGGATGTTAAAAAGGTTGGGAAAAATTTAAATCGATTTAAATGATATGGAATGACAATTTTGTGAATAAGTTGATCGGTAAAGGGCATTTTGGTCATTTCACCCAATAGGGACATGTAATGAATTTTGAGATTTATTTTATGATTGAATAGTGGCTGATTAGAATCCAACTAAGTTTAGTTGAAATGTTACAAAATGGCAAATTAAAAATATAAATCTAGTTAGAGGGTATTTTTGGAAAGTGGAATTTATTGAATTAAAAATTTATTTTTAATTATACAAGTGGCTTATATATATGAAATATGAAGATTTATCAATGAAATTTCATCTCAAAAACTGTGGAGAAAGAGGATAAAGAAGAGGAAAATTTTCCAAGCTCGATTTAAGCCCTAAATCTTGGTTTTAAGGTGATCTCCCGAACTACAAAGTTGTTCATCTCTTCGATCTCTATCTATTGATGTAAATTATTCATTGATTTCATGCTTGATTTATGAGACTTGATATGAGAGAGAAATTAGGGTTTATGTTCAAATTGGGGGTTTTGTGATTTTATGAATCTATGTTTGATTTTATGTTGAAATCAAGCAAGAATGATGTTGGATTTATGTTTTTGAGTTGTGATTTAAACCCTAAAAAATTCAGCAACCTTAAAGAAGATTAGGGTTTAGGGATCTAATGTTAAATTAGGGTTTATGATGGTGAGTTAGTAATCTTGCAAGCATGATTTGTTGTTTGGAATCAAAACCCTAAATTTAAACCATAAAGGACTAATTCAGCAAACTGTTAAAGTTAGGGGTTCAATTCTGATTTTTAGAATTTGAAATGTATTTATGTTATTAATGATGCCAGAAACATGAAAATGAAGTTAGAATGCTAAACCGATGATTAATCGCTTTAGTGACCATTTTGACAATTTGTCAAACTTGAATGGTCTATTCGGTAAAGAGGATATGTAGAAGGAGTAAATCTAATTTTTAGTTAAAATGATGTAATTAAGGTAGCAATGTTAATTTGAGGACTAATTTGCAAAGTTAAGAAGCTTGAATCCTTGTATTGGAAATTTGGTGACTATTTTGACAAATCAAGAGAAATTAGAGGAGTAAAGGTTTAAGCTTATTATGATGATGGATGTAAAGAGAACATATGAATACAAGCTTTATTCTAGCCATTTGAAGCAAAGTGATGAGACTAAATTGATAAGTAGAGAAATAAGGAGAAGTTGGTTTAAATTAGAAGTTATTCATGGAAAGTTATGTTGGAATTTGAATTATGGCAGCAAGTTTTAAAATTTGCCATAAATTTTACAAAAATGGTTAGATGATGAATTTTATATAGTTGTAAAGATTTGTTAGTCTAGTTTTGTTTCCAACAAACGGAAACTGATTTCGAGTTCTGAGTTAAAAGATATGAATTTTTAATCGAATGAAGGTCAGAAAAATTACAGAACAGTTTCTGCCTGGACAGCTTTGTGACGTGAATGTAAGGAATTTTAATAATTTTTGTGAATTTTATTAATTTATGTGGATTATACCTTTAAAACCGTTACCGAATCTAGTTTCTGTGCTAGAAAGGAAATTGAGATCCAGTATGTATTATGCCCTGTATAAGTAAATCTTTGAAGGTAGCACAAGCTGTCAGAAAATGGAATTTGAAACATTTTGTATTTAAATGTTAGTCAGCAAGCTCGGAAGAATTAATGGAAGTTCAAATTGGTAATTAAGGACCATAATGAGTTTTTGAACAGTACAAGGAAGAAAGGAAAAATATTTGGAAATTTTATATTTGAGTGATTATATTAGACACATGTTTAAGGTATTGTTAGATTTGAATCTAACAAATATTTTATTTTATTCATGTGATTAATGAAGTCAAGTCCGAATCAAAGAAGTTTCGAGGTACTTTGAAAGTAAAGATCGAACTACGACTTAGTGAGACACTGTGTTAAGTGGCCAAGGTGAGTGCAATGCATACATAACATGATATATGGATGTTTTATACATCATTAGGATGACTTGCGATGAGTCTACCTTATTTATATATTGGCATGATATTTATGTCATTGATCATATATTGACATGTTTTAAATATGTCAAAGGTTGAACATAAATGCATAGATCACTAGTTATATATGATGTTATATTATGAATGTTATTTCGGGTATGAACTACCCAATGTTAAATTATGTTGATATACATTGCCATGGATGAAATAAATATGGAATATATGCCCAAGTAAGTTAATGAGGGACAATGTATAGTTGGCATGCTATAGAGTCCAGCAACACGCTGCATACTCGGTTTAGCACTATAGTGTATATAAAAGACACTTAGTGTATATGGTTAGCACTACCCTATGTGCGGATGGTTAGCACAACCTTATGTGCAGATGGTTAGCATGACCTTACGTGCGGATGGTTAGCACAACATTATGTGTGGTTTTGACTTGTGTACCCAAGGTCCCCATAGGCTTATATTTGGTCTATGGTTATTAGTTAATAAAAGATAAACAGGTGAATAAGCTTATGAGCTTTTGGAATAAATGGCAAGTATATTGGTAAGAAATTTATATGTGATTTATATCATGTTAATATATGAATAACATGATGAATTTAAATGTCTTGTGATTATGATGCATTTATGCATATAAGGCATATTATGACAAATAAACAAGCATGAAAGTCTTATGACATTAGCATGTAGTAAATCATTACTAATGCAATGTGAAAGTTGATGCTTTGGCATATATATCATGTTATATAAACATAACCATGAAGTCGAATAAAGTTTAAATTATTGTTATTAATTTCCGTTATTGCCTCACTAAGTTCGTACTTAGCGTGTGTTTGATTGTGCACACGTAGTTAAATCAAGATGAGATTGAGAAGAGCATTACATCAATATTGGAAAGCTCAACAGACAATCACAGTAATGACATCCTAATTGAGGTTTGATTATTATAGTGGCATGTATACTTGCTAAACCTATTTGAGTTGTCATTGGCCTTTAAAGTTCGTTATGGTTTCAAGATAATTGGCGTTTCTGGAAAGATTCAAAGTTAAGAGTAACCTCAAGTGATGAGTTGCATGCTAAGATAATTGAGAGCATGTATGTTTTATGATAGTCAATTGTTTCCTATAAGCATACGTAACATTTGAAGACATTTGAGAATTGAATTAGGATGAATTAGAAATATGAAAATGCAAGAATGTGCATTTTGGGATAGGGTGTACCAGTACTCAAGATTTGGGTTCAAAATTCAAATGTCATTAATATTTAAGGATAGTAAAGTTGTGACATTCCTGATTCGTATTCGCCGTATGGATACGAAAAGGGGTGTTACAGTAACATTAAAGAATTTCTTTTTCTTAAGATTGTTAGCACACTCAGCCTAAATGTGACCAACATCTTCACACTCTCAACAGTAATTTTTTTTAATTCTTTCTTTGTTCACCTTTTGACACTGATTTTATCTTTATTATTATTATTTGATGATCGTCCTATCTCGTTGTTCCTGCTTTTTTTGGAATACTAGTGAAAGGTTTTTTTTGAAATTCTTAGTGAAAGGCTTTTTTTATTATAGAATTTACCCTTAATTCAATGAAAATACAAACAACTTAAAAGTTCATGGATTATTTATGTAGTTGACCCTATAGGATATATCATTATTTAGAAAACTTCCAAAAGCTTGAAAAGGGTAAGAACATGATCTACCTATCCAAATGCCAATGGCCTTCGATTCATGCCATATTAATCTTACTACAAAACAGTAATTATTATTTATCTTTATTATTTGATGAAACGTCTTCTAATTCTAAAAAATTAAATAAATAAAAAAGAACAATTCTTCCAACTGAATCAATGATGCGCTCTGGTGCTGGGTTTCGGGAAAAAAGGGGAGAAAAAGCTCCAATAGAACCCTCAGAAAGGTAACTTAAAATGAATATCACGCCAAATAGGGGTCGAACCTATGACTTTCTGCTTAGGAAACATACGCTCTATCAACTGAGCTACAAGCGCGGGTGGCTTTAGCTTGGTTTCTACCTTTTTTAATTTTAAACTATGACAGAGATAGCTAGTGCCTTTCAAATAGACGATTGTTATTTGTTAGATGTAGTAGCGTGTACCGAGAAACCTAACAAACGGCAGCTTGTCATATATTAATTTACTGATACCATATTACCATTAGCTAAACTATAAATTTTGAATGATAATTAAGAAGAGTATTTGTATAGAAGCATTGTTGTAAAGTTGTAAGCTGTTGATATTATTGAAGATACTAAGGTCCTGTTTGACAATTAGTGGATAGATGATAGTGGATACAGATTACATTAGTTGATATCTTATAGTTGGTAGCATTAACTGATTTGACTAGCGGATTGCATTAGCTGATTGTATAAAAAGTGTTTGTTAAAATTAACTGATAATTGTTTGATTGTTTGAAGAAGCAAATTGAGATATAAGTACATGTTACCTCTCCAAAAGTACTGTTTTTAATGCTAACCTTATAATGCTTTTGCTTGTTTTTAGGTACATTTAGTTCCATTAGGATGTTCAAACCATGCACTTGCATAAGGAGTTTAGAATTCTGTCTATGCCAGTGTGAAGGGTTGTTTTCTTGGCAATTTTGTAGGTTTGGCATAGTATTTGGCCCAGAAAAGCAACATAGGAAAGAATGCCAGAGAGAATGCCGAGTGTTGTTGGCACAGATAGACCAGACAATGCCAAGGATCGGTTGTCAGAGAAGTGAACTTGATGCCATGCCAAGAAGCTGTTGAACTCCGAAAAAATAGGATAAGATTAGGCTCCGAAAAGATAACAATTGGATCAATCTCTGAGAGAATAGCGGATAAGATAGTGCCAAGATTGCTTGGTAGATGCATGCCAAGCTCGGATGCCAAGGCAGCGTCGACAGTATGACGTCAGCACTAACCTGATCAGCTGTCATTCAAATTCGGATAAGATTTCATCTCTTATCCCTTTAGCATTTAAAATTCAAATGAGAAGCTTATCTTATGCCCTCCTTGCACGCCTATTTAAAGACCAACCAACCAATCATTTGATGAGTGGTTTTTGGGGATTTTTGGTGGTGCTTGATCGTGAGTGATCGGAGTGAGGAGTTGGATTGCAAGGTGATTGACAACTGGCTGCACCTTAGAAGAGTGGTTCAACCACTTGGCCGAAAGCCTGGATCTTGAGGGCTGCATCGAGAGACCCCTCTTGCCCATTCTCTTGTTTTAAGTAGTTTTAATTTCATTTTAGCAATGATGTATTTGGAAAACGTTTGTGAATTTTGGGTTAAATCCCTCACCATGAACTAATCTAATAGTTGGTGGGGATGTTTTGCGTTGAAAGCTATTTTATGTTTTAGTTTTTAATAACAAATCTGCCTTTTCGCATTGTTTTATCTATTCGATATACTTTAATGTTTCCTAAATACTATGCCAAGCGAGGGTTGGCACTGTTGGCCTATTGCTCCTCAATATCTTAACAGACTTGGGGTGGCAACGATTAAGTTGTTGAATATTGAGGAGAGAAGCTTCGAGAGAAGTCGTTCAAGTAGATGAACTTACTTCGAGAGTGAAATCTACCCCTTAGGAGTATAGATTGGATCTTAATCAAATTGGTTTATTTAAAAGCATGCACTATAGAGATATAAGGGTTTTTACATGATCAATTTAGAGCAATGACCATCGAGAGAGGCTTTGCTAATTTTGAATCTGCTTGGCAAACAATGCCAAGATAGGTTGTTATTGAAGGCTGGCATGACATGAATAGTGTGGAAACCGGGCATTCCATGTCTACGCTCATCATTCATTAAATCACCTTTCTTGCCAACGTCTTACTTTACTTTCATTTATTTTATTTCATTTCAATTATTTCCAAAACCAACTTCAAAACAAAACAACTTTTTCTCAAGTCAAATAACAATCAAAGACAATCAAATTCCAAGTCAATCTCTATGGGATCGATACTCAGCTTAACTGCTATATTACTTGTAGACTGTGTATACTTGCACGCAAAAGACTCATCTTGGCACTGTTTTATACTTTTCCAATACATATCTTCTTCCCCTTTTGCCAGCATTCACTTAGAGAGTCCACAGTACATAATTATATTCATTATTTGTTTGAATAATTTATTAGTTATTAATATTTTGTATCTATTAATATTAATTAGATTATGAAAATTAATTTTTTACTATCACCACTAAGCATATATGAATGATGTATATATTCATTTTTTATTTGTGAAATCATCCCTTTTTTGATATAATTTTAATAATGATTAAATTTATATGTATATTGTTGATGTCGAAAATATCAGACAACAAACAGGGAGGTGGAGATGATGGTGAAGATGGGGGTCGATGGTGGTTTGTGGTGGTTTACTCATTCTGATGTGGGCGAAGAGCCAAGGATGGTGGTGGTTAGAGTGGGAGAGAATGGGCGAAGGCTTGGGTATAAGGGAGTTTATTGTGCTTTCTTCTTTAGTTCAATGGTTATATATAGCTGAACAGTATTGTTTGATGGGTCTGGGCCAGACCTAATGATGTCTATTGATGGGTTGGTGATACGGAAGTCATGATCCAAGAAATACCTAAAAAATATAGGAACGCTCTAGATCACAATTAATGTAGCAAACTCATTAATATGATCCGAGAAAACCTCAAACTCCAAGTTCAGCAAACATGTAAGAAAACATGATCTTGATGTAAAAAACGAGATAGTTGTCCTCGGGCACCCTCCTAATTGCAACTGAATAGGCAAACACCATCAAACGGCTCTAACCCACCCTCCTAGGCGCAATTACCTAGGCAAGCAAGAGTGTGAATATATATCCCTCACAAGAACTTGAAGAACTTATGTTGAAGAAGACTTCTGATACAAAAAATAACAAGGCGAATCCATCAACCTTGAAAATAAAATGGCCCATGGCCAAAGGTTTTTTGTAACTCAAAAATTCATGATGTTTTTATTAATGAAGCAAATATGCCTTTAAGTAGGCTACAAATAAAGGGTTTAACTTGAACTAGGAAAAATAATAGATAATAAAATAAATAAACATATTTTATCTAACCTAAAAAACTAATAAATAAATAACAAATCTAATCCTAAATGATCAAAATATCTTCATAAAGAATCTTAGATTGAATTTAAGTACAAATTGTAACACCCTAAACCCGAATATCACATTTGGGCCCTAAGCCCAAATCGTTGCCATAAAATTTATCAACTTGGTTTAGCCCAAACAAAATATTTTCCAAAAACATTTAAATCCAAGAGTTGAAAATATAGATAAATGATTAAATCGTTACAAAGGAGCTCTAATTTAATTTAAAAATTTAAACGTACGACTTGATCAATACAATTCCAAAATAAGTTACAGACTCGACCACGTATGGTCCTATGAATACACAACCACTAAATACAAGTGTCGTACTCAGAAAATCACCACTTACTGGAATCCTGCTCAGATCATTCTCCTCGATCCCGCGATCCATTTATCAACTTACGCACGAAAATAACGAGTCCGAGCGCTGTGCTTACAAAGCTTAGTGGTACACATCTACTCTACTATACTTTATACCAATCATAAATAAAAGAATGCAAGCTAGTACAAGCAAAAGCGAGATAAATAAACACGTGACACTGCCACTATTTTCCTAAACACATGCTCTTATCATTCAAGACATCATACATGAAACACAAGGCCCAACCATACCCGAGATCTCACCAGATTGTAGCGACTAAAAAATGTTTAAAGAGGGAAATTTTGAAATTTTTTTATTTTGGAATAAAATTGTGGGAGTCACCACCGATCACTTGGATAAGGTAGACAAGACACCAAAAATAAAACTAGAGATTCGGGTTCAGAGTCGGTTACGTACGAGGAAGGGTTAGCTCTCTCGCTACGCCCAAAAATTGGTATCTAAAGGGGTTTGTATCGTATTTACTAAAAATAATTAAAATTCAATTTAATTAAAAAACTTAAAATGACAATTTAAATGTCTCGATTCACGGTACCAAAGGAGATGACACCCGAATACTGGGATGACACTCCCACTAGAATACCGGAATGAGAACTAGGTTTAAAAGCTAATGAAATTAAAAATATGCAAGTACAAATAAATGTGATGGAAAATAAATGTAAATACGATTAAATATATATAAACATAAATATAATATATACATTAACATATCTAATCATATAAAATCAACACATGAAAAAAACATATATATATAATATATATCTAATACATATATAAAGAAAAAACAACAATATATATACGATACGTATTTACACATAAAATATACATTATATATTAACCCATTTAATACATAGCATATATTATAAGATAATAATAATATATATAATATACTAATAATACAAATGTATGTATATATATAATACGTGTATTTATATAGCATACATATAATATATAAAATATACTTAATTTAAAGAAAGAAAAACATAAAAGGACATATGAGCAATTAAACCAATAAAAATAATGATTAAATGGGGAATTTACCCACTGCTCCCGAGACTGAAATGAATTAAAACCAAAATCTAGGGACGAAATTAGAAAGAAACAAGACTCATTTGAAATCATTGACCGAAAAGAAAGAAATTAAAACTAGAGAGAATGCGGAGCAAAAATTTTAGGAGCGGAGGAATTAAAAAAAAAACAACCCATTTTTTTAAACCGGGAGTATAAATAATAATCTTTTTTTAAATCATTTCAACCCAAAAACTCAAAAAATAAACCAAAGCCCCTTTTAATATTCTCTGAAATAAGATGAACACCGTTGTCGGTGTTTATCACAGCCACCACGCTCCACCTTGCATTTTCCAGATTTTGGCCGAGCGCCGCCGTATACCGATGCTGGAATCGAAAAAAACTCTATTTTTTATAAACAAAAAACCTAAACCGAACCCAAATCAAAACCAATTTTTTTTAAAGAAAAATCCTAACCCTAAATGAACCAGTGTATGTTCATCGGCGCATCTCCCTCGGCCATTAGAGACGGCGACAACCCAAGACTCAGGAAAGGTATAAACCCTAACCTTCTCTATTTTTTGTTTATTTTTATTTGTTAGATCTATTCGAACTAAAAAAGAATGAAAGATCTTAAAAATTACCTCCAAAGATTGAGTTTTTTTTATTGTTTGTTGATAACTAGTAATACCATGGTTTTTGTTCATATTCTTATATCCGATTACATGCCTGAAATAATAAACAAAAGAAGACCTAATCTACTGTTTGGATTGCTTGCCTTGCTTGATATGAAAATTCCCATTTTTATATATGTTGTTGTCATTTTCTCTGCAGGGAGTTGTTGAACGGGTCGATGATCAAGCGTAATCGCCGGCAATGGTGCCACGTGGATGGCAGAAGCTGAACAGCCAGACGCGTGGACAATACGCGTGCGTGGGAAGCCGAGGGGTTCGGGCGGTGTGCTGCATGCACGATCTTGAATGGTTTCTTGGGTGTGATCTGGACTGTTGGATCAGATTTGATCCAACAACCAGATTTGAGGCGGCTGCAAAATAAGATCAAACTAGGGTTAGATTAATCAGATATAAATTAGAGTTTTTTAGGCATGTAGGCTAAATCGGCCAGTTGTATTAAATGGGTATGGGTTATGTAATTTTTTTGGGTTGTAATAATATTATGGCCTGTTTATATTGGACTGATTACTTTGGGTCTATTTATAATTATTTTAATATTTAATAATATTATTACTACTATTAATAATAATAATAATAATCAATAATATACTAATAATAAAAATTAAATTAAAAAAAAATTCAGATAAAATTAGTGATTACAACTACTCTTCTTTGCTCATTCTTGTAACACAAGAATAGAGCAAAGACAAAAAGCACTAATTTTGTCCTACTTCCCTATTTTGATCCTGAATCACCACGCACTGAAGGTCCTACTGATGGCTCAAAATTCTTGGAGTTATACACTGGAAATCTTAATAATTGCCCAAATCACCACACACTGAGGGTCTTACTGATGTTCGGACGATACTAATTTCCTAAAATCACCAGCACTAGAGGTCTTACTAATGGTCTGAAGATCATAATACCATGCACTGAAGGTCTTACTAGTTGCTCGAATCACCCTACACTGGTGATCTTACAGATACTCAAACTATATTAAAGCCATGCACTGAAGGTCTATAACCCCCTCAACCCAGCCTAGTCGCAAGACCGAACCAAACGAGCTACATTAGGTTTGCCAAAGCAAACTGTGAAGAATTAACTCGAACTACGACCATTTTTTCTTTTATCTTATCTAGATGTAATATTATAACCTATGGTGAGTGATTAGGCAGCAAGTGAAAACTCAGCTCAATCGGGCGTCAGATCGACATCCAATTGCAATTTAGGGCCCAAATTGAAATTCTGAAATATTAGAGGGACTTATACCATTTTGATTTTACCAGTCTATAATTCAGTCCATTTAAAACGTACATGTGAAATTTCGCCTCAAACCAAGCTCATTTGCATCATCAATTAAGCATTGCTAAAATCAATCTATTATGAACCTTATACCTCCAGCCTTCATAAAACCACCACAACACCTAGAAAACCCATATCTAGCAACCTAAACAATTAGAGATTCATATAGTTTCGGGATTCCAATGTTAAACCCACTATCTCAACATTAATAAATGTTACCTCTCCAAAAGTACTATTTTTAATGCTAATCTTACAATGCTCTTGCTTGTTTTTAGGTACATTTAGTTGCATTAGGATATTAGAATCATGCATTTGCATAAGGAGTTTAGAGTTTTGTCTATGCCAGTGTGAAGGGTTGTTTTGTTGGCAATTTTGCAGGTTTGGCATAGGATTTGGCCCAAAAAAGCAACATAAGAATGAGCGCCAGAGAGAACGCTGAGTGCTGCTGGCACAGATGGACCAGACAATGCCAAGCACCGGTTGGCAGAGATGTGAACTTGATGCCACGCCAAGAAGCTGTTGACCCCCAAAAAATAGGAAATGATTAGTCTCCGAAAAGATAGCAATTGGGTCAATCTCCAAAAAAATAGCGGATCAGATGGTGCCAAGACTTGTTGGAAGATTCATGCCAAGCTTGGACGCCAAGGAAGCGTCGGTAGTATGATGTCAGCCCAAGCCTGATCAGCTCTCATTCAAATTTGGATAAGATGATAATCCCTTATCCCTTGGGTAGTTGAAGTTCAAAATTTGAAGAGCTAATCCATCCGTTCCTCGCACACCTATTTAAACACCAACCAAGCTAGCATTTTGGTAGAGCGAAGAAGATCAGAGTGAGGAGTTGGTGTGTGACGATTGACAACCGGCTGCACCTAGGAAGGGTGGTCCGACCAACTTGGCTGAGAAGCCTGGATCTTGAAGGGCTGCATCGAGAGACCCTTTCTAGCAAATTTTCTCTTTCAAGTTATTTTATTTTGTTTTTAATGATGATGTACTTGGGAAACATTTGTGGTTTTTTGGTTAAGTCCCTCACCATGAACTAATTTCATAGTTGGTGGGGGATGTTTGCGTTGAACACTATTTTTATGTTTTAGTTTTTAATAATAAATCTGCCTTGGCAATGTTTTCAATATTCGGCATACTTTAATATTTCCTAAATACTACGCCAAGCGAGAGCTGCCACTGTTGGCCTATTGCTCCTCAATATCTTAACAGACTTGGGGTGGCAACGATTAAGTTGTTGAATACTAAGGAGAGAAGCTTCGAGAGAAGTCATTCAAGTAGATGAACTTACTTCGGAAGTGAAATCTACCCCTTAGGAGTATAGATTGGATCTTAATCAAATTGATTTATTTAAAAGCATGCACTATAGAGATATAAGGGTTTTTTCATGATCAATTTAGGGCAATGACCATCGAGAGAGGCTTTGCTAATTTTGAATCTGCTCGGCAAACAATGCCAAGACAAGTTGTTATTAAAGGCTAGCACGACATGAAAAGCGTGAAAACCAGGCATTCCCTGCCAAGGCTCATCATTCATTAAAGCACCTTCCTTGCCAACGTTTTTACTTTACTTTCATTCTTCTTTTTATTGTTTTCAAAACCAACTTCAAATCAAATCAACTTTTTCTTACGGCAAGTAACAATCAAGGCAATTGAATTTCAAGTTAATCTCTGTAGGATCGATACTCAACTTACCAGCTGTATTACTTGCAGATCGTGTATACTTGCACGGAAAAGACTCATATTGGAACTATTTTATATTTTTCCAACACATATCTTTTGCCCCTTTTGCCAGCATTCACTTAGAGAGTCTACAAGTTTTTGGCCCCGTTGCCGGGATTGCAACAAAATTGATTATTTTTAAATTATTACTTGTCTTTCTTTTATTTTTATTTTTGTTTTTACCTTTTATATTTGTCGGTATATGACCAAAATCCATTTTGTGGTGGACGAGTGGCCATACGATCTGGAAATTGAGAAAACCTTGTGGAGGTTAAAAAGAAAGTTTTGAGAGATGCAAAACCAAGGTAATGGAGGGAATGATGTGGTGAAAAATGGAGGAAATCCACTTAATAATGAGATACCACCACCACCTGCTGTCCCAGTTGTTAATGAGAGACCTATTAGAGAACATTCGGCACCAACCATTGACAATTTGATGCCAGGACTTCTTGGCACAGAGGTAAACGTTGTCAATTTCAAACTTAAGCCGGTAATGATTCAAACTCTTTTGAATGTAGGTCATTTTGATGGAGCACTCACTGGAGATTCAAGGCAACATCTAAAGCAGTTCATGGAGATTTGCCAGTTATTTCAACAAAATGGAGTACCTGAAGATACCTTGAAGCTGAAGTTATTTACTTTCTCTTTAAGAGACAGAGATAAGGTTTGGCTCAATTTCGTGCCACCTGGCTCAGTCACTTCATGGGCAGACCTACGCCAGAAGTTCTTGACAAGATTCCAGCCGCCAACACTCACTGCCAAGCTACGGGTTCAAATCATTACATTCAGGCAGGCTGAGGATGAAACCTTATATGATGTATGGGAACGATTTAAAGACCTGTTGAGGAGGTGTCCTATACATGGATTCCCGAATTGGACCCAGATCCAGACCTTTTACAATGGATTGAATGCACAAACGAGGACTGTTGTTGATGCTTCAGCAGCTGGCTCATTGCTTGACAAGACATATACTGAGGCAGCTGACATTTTATAGAGGATTGCAATCAATGATTTTGAATATCCTATCGCGAGACTTGGGACCAGAACTAAAACCAATGGGAAATTTCAGGTTGACAAACTAACGTCCATTCATGTTGAGATTTCCAACCTTACTAGCATGGTAAGAACGTTGCAAAAGAACAACGAGTCATAGGAAGTCAAAGCATAAGATCCTTTTTGTACAATTTATGAAGAGAATCATCATGTGGATGAATGCCCTGCCAACCCTGAATCGGTAAACTTTGTTGGCAATGTTAATCGTTACTATAATCCTAACTCCAATACTTATAATGCAGGTTGGAGACAACACCCTAGTTTAGCATAGGGAAATCAAGGAGGTAACCAGAACAATGCCTAACGCCAGAATACCCAGAGGCAGAATAACAATGACATGCCAGCATTCTATCAGAATGCCATGCCATAGAAATCCCAAAACAATTTTCAGCAAGGGCAGAGACTCAACCAAGGTGGCACACTCACATAATACATAGAGAGGAATAATGCCACAGTCCAGAGTTTGGTAGCATCAATGAGAAACATGGAAGTCCAAATAGGGTAGATTGCCAATGCACTCAACAATCGCCCCCAAAGAACATTGCCAAGTGACACAGAAGATGCTCGACACAAAGAAAATGAGCAATGTAAAGCCATAACTCTTCGGAGTGATAAGCAGTGTGAGGTGGAGAAGGCTTCCAAGTATCCAGTTAACTGCCAAATCAAGAAGCCAGTGCTAGCAGATAATCCCAGTAAGGTAGAGAAAAAGCAACCAAAAGTAGATGATGCCAACACCGATGCCAGACAGCATACCGATGCCAGACAGCATACTGATGCCAACACCAATGCTAAACAGATTGATGCCATCACTGCCTTGGAAAAGCCAGTAGCGCCGGCATATGTTTATCCACCACCACCATTTCCAGCAAGACTTTAAAAGCATAAGTAAGATCAGCAGTTCAAGTGCTTCTTGGAGGTTCTTAAGCAATTGCAAATCAACATTCCATTGGTAGAAGCCCTTGAGAAAATGCCCAACTATGTCAAATTCATAAAGGACATCCAGTCTAAGAAGAGAAAGTTGGGAGACTTCAAAACTGTTGCTCTAACCGAAGGATGCAGTGCCATGATCCTAAGTGGATTGCCACCGAAGCTGAAAGATCCAGAAAGTTTCACTATTCCCTGCACCATTGGCAACAAATTCATGGGCAAGGCACTGTGTGACCTAGGGTATAGAAGCAAGACCTACCACGGTGACACTTCAGCTGGCAGACCAATCCTATGCACATCCCAAGGGTAAGATTAAGGATGTGTTGGTAAGGGTAGACAAATTTATTTTTCCAGCTGATTTTATCATTTTGGATTATGAGGCTGATATTAATGTCCCGATTATTTTGGGGAGACCTTTTTTTGCCACTGGTAGGGCTTTGATTGATGTTCATAAAGGGGAACTAATAATGCACATAATGACCAGCATGTTACATTTAATGTGTTTCAAGCTTTGAAATTTGCAGATGAACCTGATGAGTGCCAAGCAGAGGAGATGATGGAGTCCATTTACACTTTGGACATGGCTTAGTTATGCCAGGATATAGAATTTGATGCCAACAATTTAGATGGCATAGCTGATCTGCTTGAGGAACTAGAAGAAACAGTCTTGGATGTTGAAGAGGCGAGTTATTTTGAGCCACTTCAGTTAGTCGGAAGAGAAATCAAGGCACCTAGACCATCAATTGAGGAGCCACCAGCGTTGGAACTAAAACCACTGCCAGATCACTTGAAGTATGCTTATTTAGGTGAACACTCAACTCTGCCGGTGATCATTACCACTGGTCTTGTAACCCCCTTGACCCGGTCTAACCGCCAGACCAAATCAAGGAAGCTACATTAGGTTTGCCGCAGCAAACCGAAGAAATTCAATGAAACCCAGTCCATTTTTTTCTTTTATCTTATCTAGATGCCAATTATTAGTCCTACGTGTACATGCATCACTCAGGTATAACCCCACCTCAATCGGGCATTATTTTGACATCCAATTGATCACATTTGCAATTTACGGACCAAATTGCAAATATAGGAAATTTGCATGTTTTAAGCCACTTTTAGTATACCAATCTTCAGTTAGTCAGGTTCTGATCATTCATCTCAAATTGATCATTCAAGCTCATACAATCGCATGGACAAGATTCAGGGACTAGAATACAAAGAAAGCAAAATTGCCAAGCCAACATTACAGAAAATAGGCTCGGGTATCAGTACGGGTGTCACCGTACCGGTACGCATAAAATGCCCATACCGATACACCATGGAAGGTATCGATACGCCATCACAAACTTACCTAACTTTTGAATCTTTTTAATATACATACCAGTATGCTTACATGGGTATCAGTACACGGGATTGGATTGAAAAAGTGAAATTCCAGAGGCTAGAACGTGTACCGATACACCATTGCCCGTATCGGTACGCTAGGCCAAAAATCACCTAGGCATACTGATACTCCCTTACGCGTACCAATCCCTCAGGCCAGAAAATGCTTAGCTGTACTGATACGGTCCCCCGCATATCGGTACGCATGGACCTGTAATGCCACAGTTTAATGGTTTTTCAACACAAAAACATTCTCAAACCATTCCAACATGCTTATAACACCATACCAACATGCCATACGTATCACAAGCCAACTAGCAACTTCATTCCTACAGCACAACAAGTATCAAGCATCAAAAGGGGAATCTATAGGCATGCTTCCTAATGTCCATTCAAGTAACATGCCAAAAAGGTAAACCAGCATCAAAAAAAACTTTAAAGGCCATATACAACCCAAGAGAAACTAAAGAAGTATGCTCAAATAGGGAGTTCCACAAAACATCTCCCAATACACAATAGGTACCCCATTGCCCTTATTCATTATAGTCTAAACCAAGGCATACTTTGGAAACAAGTCTTGCCAAGATCCCCTTGCTTCTTGCTGCCTTACAAGACCTCAATTATCTACATTGATGGACAATAAGAGCGTAAGCACACAAGGCTTAGTGAGGAATGCTCAAAACAACCACCATCAATGCATTTAAAACCATTTATATAACATCATCCTTTAAAAACATCATCATCATGCCCCTTTTGAAAACATGCACTTTATATCATTAAAACATGCATAATAAACCATATGCTACATGTATCATTAATCAACATCAAATCCCATTGCTAACCCTCCACTTAAGCCTTCCCATGCATTACTACCAAATGCAAAGCTTAAGGAGAAACATGTATAAATCACATTATACAACATAAAACATTTCAATGATACATTAACAATTATATTGGCTTTCAAGTGATCAATAACAAGTCCATTAACAAAAGAGTTCATCGGATACACGAATTCAAAAAGTGTTAACCCAACACTTCAAGCCATCTCAACCGGAATAGCGATACAATTACAATCGCGGTACAATACCAACCGGGTACAATAACAACTGGGTACACTTTCAACCCATAGGGAAAACACATCCCTCTCATCGGTTAGATGCTTAACCCCACTAATGGGAGTATTTTGTACCGTTAAACCCCTTTACCGTTAGGGTACTTGGATGGAGTATTCGGTACACAATATAAACCCCTCAACATCTAAGGTGACTTATTTTACAGTGCACTCAATCCTATGGCCGGCCAACTATATCCGATAACAATTTTAAAACCACATCACTTGCCAATATATTAACCATTTCAACATTTACCTCATTGTTTTTAACAAGCATTAAACCATGCCATTTATCCAAAGCAACAACCATGCTTTAAAACACAAGTATAAACCATACTTACAAGGATCACTTACCATGTCATCCTTCAGCAAAACATGCTTAAAACCAGTATCCCAAGTACTTTAAAACATGCTTAAACAGTAGGTAACATGTAAATTAAAACAAGAGCATAAAACCATTTCAAACTAGCACGACCGAGAGAGTAAAACCACTTTACTTATTTCCGAGTCTAGGTAAGCGTTTCAAGCTCTACCTTAACTCCCAAAACTCAGTTTCAAAACATCAAAATGCTTTAAACCGCATTTTCACTCACCGATACGCGAAACTTCGATTCGCCGACGCGCAAACAAGCATCCGAAGTCTCCTATGCTTCTCCAAACACCTCCGGATCAACCTCCCCTATTTTTACCACACAACAACAGAGGATTAATGCATCGCAATTCATTCTAAACACAGCAAACACAATCCTTCTCGGATTTCCACAACACCCTCACAATTAACCCTCCACAACAACCAAAATCAAGACCAAAGCACTTCAATTCACAACCCAGCCAACATCTATCAACCTAGCATCATTTTCAACACCAAAACACATCTAAAAACAGATCCAAGACAACCTACCACCTCCAACAACCTAACAACCATAATTTCAATACAAAACCTCAAAACTAACAACCTAAACAAATATAGACTCTTATGTTTCGGGATTCCATTGATAAAAATCACTTATCAACATTGTTAAACATCCAAAATATGAGTCAAATCACCATTACATACTGGAAATCAGATTCAATTCGCGAATCAACACATTTTCCCCAAATATCTCATTAAATCATTAGAAATTCATCAAAATCATATTAGAAATGCAAAAGCAAGGATCAAATGCGTGGGAATTTCAATAAATAACCATACAATAGAGGAGATCTTGGACCTTACCCCTATTGTGAAGTTTCTCCCTCAATTGATTTGTGAAAAGCTAAGAAATCACAAGATTAATGTGAGATTTTGTATAAACAATCTTTGTAAAACAATTTGGAACAATAAAATCAAGTTAGAAACCACCTCACCTCTGTAAATTTGATGAAATATGAGTGTTTGGCTGAGGAGAGAATAGAGAGAAAAAGTTGAGAGAAAAAATGACGTGATTTTTGTTTAAGAAAAGATAACCACCTTTTTAACAAAATCCACTTTAATTATTAATTAAGGAACATGTTTAAATTAATTAGATTAAGAGAGAAACCTTCATAAAAAAATTGGTAAAATAGCTCCTTAAATATTCTAAGTATTTGACCCTTTTCATTTTAGTCACTAGAAAATCACAGTTTTCAAAACATTCATTTTGGTCACCAACCAAAATGTCCACCTTCCAAAACTAATTTTTCAAAATTGATTCCACCATTATTAAATATATAATTAATAATAATTTTTAAACATTTTCCATAAATTTTCCAACACCGAAAATATACGATCCCGAAACTGACTCGAATCTCTACTTCGGTCCACCAAACTGTCTAATAACCCACTAAACCGCTAAGCCCTAAAACCGGGGCGTTACAGGTCTCACTAATGATCAGGAGGCAAGATTGTTGGCAATATTACGCGATTATAAGAAAGTATTAGGGTGGACCTTGGCAGACATCAAAGGTATTAGCCCAACCATTTGCATGCACAAGATTATCTTGGAGGAGTACCATGGCAAGACCATTGAAGGCCAAAGAAGGCTAAACCCAAGCATGAAAGAGGTAGTGAAAAAATATATCATAAAATGGCTTGATGCCGGGATTATTTATCCCATTTCTGATAGTTCTTGGGTTAGCCTGGATCTTGAAGGGGTGCATTGAAAGACCCTTTCTAGCAAATTTTCTCTTTCAAGTTATTTTATTTTGTTTTTAATGATGATGTACTTGGGAAACATTTGTGTTTTTTTGGTTAAGTCCCTCACCATGAACTAATTTCATAGTTGGTGGGGGATGTTTGCGTTGAACGCTATTTTTATGTTTTAGTTTTTAATAATAAATCTGCCTTGGCAATGTTTTCAATATTCGGCATACTTTAATATTTCCTAAATATTATGCCAAGCGATAGCTGGCACTGTTGGCCTATTGCTCCTCAATATCTTAACAGACTTGGGGTGGCAATGCTTAAGTTGTTGAATACTAAGGAGAGAAGCTTCGAGAGAAGTCGTTCAAGTAGATGAACTTACTTCGGAAGTGAAATCTACCCCTTAGGGTATAGATTGGATATTAATCAAATTGGTTTATTTAAAAACATGCTCTATAGAGATATAGGGGTTTTTTCATGATCAATTTAGGGCAATGACCATCGAGAGAGGTTTTGCTAATTTTGAATCTACTCGGCAAACAATGCCAAGACAGGTTGTTATTAAAGGCTGGTATGACATGAAAAGCGTGAAAACCAGGCATTCCCTGCCAACGCTCATCATTCATTAAAGCACCTTGATTGCCAACGTCTTTACTTTACTTTACTTTCATTCCTTTTCTTTTTGATTGTTTTCAAAACCAACTTCAAATCAAATCAACTTTTTTTAAGGCAAGTAACAATCAAGGCAATTGAATTCCAAGTCAATCTCTGTGGGATCAATACTCAACTTACCAGCTGTATTACTTGCAAACCGTGTATACTTGCACGCAAAAGACTCATCTTGGCACTATTTTATATTTTTCCAACACATATCTTTTTCCCCTTTTGCCAGCATTCACTTAGAGAGTCTACAATAAACATCCAAACCATGATTAAAACCAATCAATAACCCAACAAAATAGATCCAATTCAAAAATCACAAGATTTCATCAATTAAACCTTGATTAAGCAAAGTTCCATAATTGATAAATTAAAACTCATTAGAAAACATATATAAAGAGTCAAGAACTTGAGAATTTCAATAAAGAACCTTACATTAGAGGAGAAAACGTAGCTCACCTCTAAAGAATGCTTTTCCCCTTAATCAGATTAATTTACATGAAAAACAAGATTAAAACAATAAGGTTTTGATAAGAAACCAACAAGAAATCATTAGATAATAAGAGATTAAAGAAATCAAAGTTTACCTTAAGATTTTGAAGAAGCAAAGAGTGTTTGGCTGGTGAGAATTTGAGAGAAAATCTTTTGGAGAGAAAGTAGTTACGTAAGTTTTGTTTAAGCAATTAATTATAAGTTAATTCTCTCTAACCTATTTATATTTTCCAAAAACCTTTTTAAAATAACCAATTAAGGGATAAAACTCTGATATTAGACTTTGGGCAAATATCTCATTAAAGATTCAAAGTTTTGACTCTTTACAAAACAGTCACTAAAAATAGTTTTGAAACTTTGCATTTTGGTCACTAGCCCAAAATGCTACATTTCCTAATTTCATTTTCCAAAATTAATTTCACCAAAATCTTGTGCAAAAAAAAACTCAACCTTATTTTCAAAATTTTAGGGCAAAAAATGCTTTGAACTCATTTCAATTCAAAAACTTATGAAGATGAGCTAGACAATTAGTTAATTCTAAAAAATGAATTTTTAAAAATGAGATCAAAATTAGATACCCAAATATTAAGTGCAAGAGTGCATTTTTTTCAAATTGACAAAGCTCGACCCAAGTGGAGCTTATGTTTAAAGGACTGTGTGGGTTGCAGTGACAATCGCACATGTGAAGTCCCTTATGGTTTATTAGGCTTTTGAGAGGAACATTTCCCATACCTAATTTCTATCCCATTTAAGTGGCTCTATTAACCTCACTAACTCACCATTCCCCATCCTTCCCTCATTTAGGTTTGATCAGGCACTTGAAGCTTGACGTTCCTTGAAGAAAGGTTAACCCTTATAGGTGAGATGTGATCTAAAGACAAAATTATCCAACTCAGATATCCACATATGATCTGAATGGTCTTTTTAGGCTTGTAATGTAATACCCCGGTTCTAGGGCTTAGCGTTTTGGTGGTTTATTAGATGGTCCGGTGAACCAGAGTAGATATTCGAGTCAATTTCGGGATCGTATATTTTTGGTGTTGGAAAAATTATGGAAAAATGCTTAAAAATCATTATTAATTATATATTTAATAATGGTGGAATCAATTTTGAAAAATGGGTTTTATAAGATGGACATTTTGGTTAGTGACCAAAATGAAAGTTTTGAAAACTGTGATTTTCTAGTGACTAAAATGAAAAGGGTCAAATACTTAGAATCTTTAAGGAGCTACTTTACCAATTGGTTTTAGATGATTTCTCTCTTGATTTGACTTATTTTAACATGTGGTTTAATTAATAATTAAAGAGGATTTTGTTAAAAAGTTAGTTATCTTTTCCAAAACAAAAAATCACGTAATTTTCTCTCAACTTTTTCTCTCCATTCTCTCCTCAGCCAAACACTCAGTTTTTCATCAAATTTC
The DNA here is from genome assembly GCA_019671005.1 of Hibiscus mutabilis. Classification (NCBI taxonomy): domain Eukaryota; kingdom Viridiplantae; phylum Streptophyta; class Magnoliopsida; order Malvales; family Malvaceae; genus Hibiscus; species Hibiscus mutabilis. The sequence goes on along the minus strand of CM033743.1, from coordinate 18,087,638 downwards.
CAGAGGTGAGGTGGATTCTAACTTGATTTTATTGTTTGAAATTGTTTTATAAAGATTGTTTATACAAAATCTCACAATAATCTTGTGTTTTCTTAGCTTTTCACAAATCAATTGAGGGAGAAACTTCACAATAGGGGTAAGTTCTGAGATCTCCTCTATTGTATGGTTCTTTATTGAAATTCCCAAACATTTGATCCTTGTTTTTGTGTTTCTAATCTGATTTTGAAGATTTTCCAATGTTTAATTGAGTTATTTGGGGAAAATGAGTAGATTCACAAATTGGATCTGATTTCCAGTAAGTAAGGTTGCTTTGATTCTTATTTTGGATGTTTAATAATGTTGATAAGTGATTTTTATCAATGGAATCCCGAAACTTAAGAATCTCTATTTGTTTAGGTTGTTAGTTTTGAGGTTTTGTGGTGTTTTTGAGGTTGTAAGGTTGCTGGACGTAGTAGCTTGTTTTGGATCTATTTTTAGATGTGTTTTGATGATGGAAGTGATGCTAGGTTGATAGAAGTTGGCTGGGTTGTGAACCGAAGTGTTTTGGTTGTGTTTTCGGTTGTTGTAGAGGGTTAATTGTGAAGGTGTTGTGGAAATCCGAGAAGGATTGTAGTTGCTGTGTTTAGAATGCATTATGATGCATTAATCCTCTATTGTTTTGTGGTAAAAATAGGTGAGGTTGATCCGGAAGTGGTTGGAGAAGCGTTGGAGGCTTCGGATACTTGATTTCGCGTCGACGAATCGAGGTTTCGCTTATTGGTGAGTGAAAACGTGGTTTAATGCATTTTGATGTTTTGAGAATAGAGTTTTGGGATTTATGGTAGAGCTAGAAACGCTTACCTAGACTCGAAAGTAAGTATAAAGTGGATTTCTCTCTCGGTCGTGCTAGTTTGAAATGGTTTTATGCACTTGTTTTAATTTACATGTTACCTTCTGTTTAAGCATGTTTTAAAGTATTTGATATACTGGTTTTAAGCATGAAATGTTGAAGGATGCACATGGTATGTGACCCTTGTAAGTATGTGGTTTATATTTGTGGTTTAAAGCATGGTTGCTTCTTTGGAAAAATGTTTTGGTTAATGCTTGTTTAAAATAGTGAGGTAAATGTTAAAATGGTTTTATATTGGCAAGTGATTTGGTTTTAAAATTGTTATTGGATATAGTTGGCCGGCCATAGGATTGAGTGCACTGTAAATAACTCACCTTGGATGTTGAGGGGTTTATACGGTGTATCGAATACTCCATCTAAGTACCCTAACGATAGAGGGGTTAAACAATACCGAATACTCCCGTTAGTGGATTAAGCATCTAACCGATGATTGGGGTGGATGTCCCCGTGTGTTGTTATTGTACCCGATTGTTAATGTACCGCGATTGTAATTGTATCGTTATTCCGGTTGAGATCGCTTGAAGTGTTGGGTTAACACTTGTTGAATCCGTGTATCCGATGAAATCTTTTGTTATTGAACTTGTAATGATCACTTGAAAGCCAATATAATTGTTATTGTATCATTGAAATGTTTTTATTGTATAATGTGATTTATACATGTTTCTCCTTAAGCTTTGCATTTGGTAGTAATGCATGGGAAGGCTTAAGTGGAGGGTTAGCAATGTGATTTGCTGTTGTTTAATGATACATGTAGCATATGGTTTAATATCCTGGTTTTAAATGATATGAAGTGCATGTTTTAAAAGAGGCATGATGATGTTTTATAGGATGATGTTATGAAAATGGTTTTAAATGCATTGATGGTGTTTGTTTTTGAGCACTCCTCACTAAGCCTCATGTGCTTACGCTCTCGTTGTCCATCATTGAAGATAATTTAGGTCTTGGAAGGCAGCAAGAATCCAGGGGATCTTGGCAAGACTTGTTTCCAAAGTATGTTAGAGACTAGACTATAATGAATAAGGGCGATGGGGTACTTGTTGTGTTTTGGGAGGTGTTTTGTGGAACTCCCTGTCTGAGCATGTTTCTTTAGTTGCTCATGGGTCGTAAATGGACTTTAAGGATTGTTTTTGATGCTTGTTTACCTTTGATATGTTGGTTGGATGCATATTAGGAAGCATGCCTATAGGTTTCCTCTTTGATGCATAAGTCCTTGTTGTATTGTTAGGATTGCGATGCTAGTTGGCTTGAGATATGTTTGACATGTTAGTATTGTGTTTAAAGCATGTTGGAGTGGTTTGAGTATGCTTTCGGGATGAAAAATCAGCCAAATGTGACATTACAGGCCCAAGTGTACCAATACGTGGGGGACCGTATCGGTACGACTAGGCATTTTCTGGCTTGAGGGATTAGTACAGTTCAAGGGTGTTTTGATACGCCAAGGCTATTTTGGCCCTAGTGTATTGGTATGACAAGTGGTGTTTCGGTACGCTTTTTAGTCATTGGATTCCATTTTTTCAACACGGGTCCTCATACCGAAATGCATAAGAGGCAGTATCAGTACGGTTGTCAAAGATTCAAAAGTTTGGTAAGTTGGTTGGACGTATCAGAACGACTTGGTAGTGTATCGAAATAGGGTATTTTTAATCGTATCGATACAGGCTCACCCGTATCGGTACGAATGATCATTTTCCTGTTAATGTCATTTTGGGCAGTTTTGCCTTCTTTGCAATTTAGTCCTTGAGTCTTGCTGATGTAATTATATATGGTAGAATGTTCGGTTTAAGCTGAAATTTGAGATGAAGGTTTGGAATATGACTAATTAAACATTGGTAACCTAAAAATGAGTTTTAATCCTAAATTTTTTTATCTATATTTTGGTCCCTAATTTGCAAATGTGATTAATTGGATGTCAAATTGATTCCCGATTGAGTTGGGATTGCACCTAATGTCTGTATGAACAGGTAGGGTTAATAATTGGCATCTAGAAAAGATAAAAAGAAAAAAATGGACCAAGTTTGGTTGTATCTTTTCGGTTTGCTACGGCAAATCTAATGTAACCTTCTTGGTTCGGTTGGGCGTCTAGGCTGGGTGAAGGGGGTTATGTGTAATGTAGGCTATGGCTCACGGTTATGAAAGAAAGGATATAAAGGCTCATATAAGTGTTTAGGGGTGATGAAACCAAGGATCATATCTTTTCTGTACTTGTTGATCGGAATGTGCTCAAATGAAAGAAAAACTTCTTTGATTATTTGTAACGCCCCAGTTTTAGGGCTTGGCAGTTTAGTGGGTTTTTAGACAGTCCGGTGGGCTAGAGTAGAGATTCAAGTTGATTTCAGGATCGTATATTTTTGGTGTTGGAAAAATTATGAAAAAATTCTTAAAAATCATTATTAATTATGTATTTAATAATGGTGGATTCAATTTAGAAAAATGAGTTTTGGAAGATGGACATTTTGGTTAGTGACCAAAATGAAAGTTTTGAAAACTGAGATTTTCTAGTGACTAAAATGAAAAGGGTTAAATACTTAGAATCTTTAAGGAGCTATTCTATCAATTGTTTTATGATGATTTCTCCCTTGATTTAACTAATTTTAACATGTGTTTTAATTGGTAATTAAAGAGGATTTTGTTAAAAAGTTGGTTATCTTTTCTAAGACAAAAATCACGTCATTTTCTCTCAACTTTTTCTCTACATTCTCTCCTCAGCCAAACACTTATTTTTTCATCAAATTTCCATAGGGGAGGTGGTTTCTAACTTGATTTTATTGTTTCAAATTGTTTTATAAAGATTGTTTACACAAAATCTTTCAATAATCTTGTGTTTTCTTAGCTTTTCACAAATCAATTGAGGGAGAAACTTCACAATAGGGGTAAGGTCTGAGATCTCCTCTATTGTACGGTTCTTTATTTAAATTCCCAAGCATTTGATCCTTGCTTTTGTGTTTCTAATATGATTTTGATGATTTTCTAAGGTTTAATTGAGTTATTTGGGGAAAATGAGTTGATTCACTAATTGGATCTATTTTCCAGTAAGTAATGATGCTTTGATCTAAATTTTGGATGTTAAATAATGTTGACAAGTGATTTTTATCCGTGGAATCCCGAAACTTAAGAATCTTTATTTGTTTAGGTTGTTAGTTTTGAGGTTTTGTGGTGTTTCTACGGTTGTAAGGTTGCTGGAGGTGGTAGATTGTTTTGGATCTGTTTTTAGATGTGTTTTATTGTTGAAAGTGATTCTAGGTTGATAGATGTTGGTTGGGTTATGAATCGAAGTGTTTTGGTTATGTTTTCGGTTGTTGTGGAGGGTTAATTGTGAGGGTGTTGTAGAAATCCGAGGAGGATTGTGGTTGTTGTGTTTAGAATGCATTATGATGCATTAATCCTCTGTTGTTCTGTGGTAAAAACATGGGAGGTTGATCTGGAAGTGATTGGAGAAGCGTAGAAGGCTTCAGATACTTGTTTTCGCGTCGGACAATCGAGTTTCGCGTATCGGTGAGTGAAAATGTGGATTGCAGCATTGGAATGTTTTAAAGGTGGTTTGGGAGTTTAGGTAGAGCTTGAAACACTTACCTAATATTGGAAGTAAGTAAAGTGGTTTTACTCTCTCGGTAGTGCTATTGAGAAATGGTTTTATGCACTTGTTTTGATTTACATTGTACTTACTGTTTAAGCATGATTTAAAGTATTCGTTATACTGTTTTTAAGCATGTTTTGTTGAAGAATGCACATGGTAAGTGATCCTTGTAAGTATGGTTTATACTTGTATTTTAAAGCATGGTTGTTGCTTTGGAATGGGCATGGTTTAATGCTTGTTAACAACAGTGAGGTAAATGTTGTTTGGTTAATTATATTGGCAAGTGATGTGGTTTTAAAATTGTTATCGGATATAGTTGGTTGGCCATGGGATTGAGTGTACTGTAAAATAAGTTGCCTTGGATGTTGAGGGGTTTACACAGTATACTGAATACTCCATCCAAGTACCCTAACGGTAGAGGGGTTAAACAGTACCGAATACTCCAGTTAGTGGGTTAAGCATCTAACCGAAGAGAGGGATGGGTATCCTTGTGGGTTAAAAGTGTACCCGGTTGTTATTGTACCGCGATTGTGATTGTATCGCTATTCCGGTTGAGATGGCTTGAAGTGTTGGGTTAACACTCGTTGAATCCGTGTATCCGATGAACTCTTTTGTTAATGGAATTGTCTAATGATCACTTGTAAGCCAATATAATTGTTAATGTATCATTGAAATGTTTTTTGATGTATAATGTGGTTTATACATGTTTCTCCTTAAGCTTTGCATTTGGTAGTAATGCATGGGAATGCTTAAGTGGAGGGTTAGCAATGTGTTTTGCTGTAGGTTAATGATACATGTAGCATATGGTTTAATATGCTGGTTTTAATGATGTAAAGTGTATGTTTTAAACGGGCATGATGATGATGATGACGTTTTAAAGGATGATGTTAAGTAAATGGTTTTAAATGCATTGATGGTGCTTGTTTTTGAGCACTCCTCACTAAACCTTGTGTGCTTACTCTCTCGTTGTCCATCAATGCAGATAATTGAGGTCTTGGAAGGCAGCAAGAAGCAAGGGGATCTTGGTAAGACTTGTTTCCAACGTATGTTTTGGTTTAGACTATAATGAATATAGGCAATGGGGTACTTGGTATGTTTTGGGAGATGTTTTGTGGAACTCCATGCTTGAGCATATTTCTTTAGTAGCTCTTGGATTGTAAATGGCCTTTAAGGATTGATTTTGGTGCTGGTTTGTCTTTTGGTATGATGATTGGATGCAAAAGTTAGGAAGTATGCCTATAGATTCTCTTTTGATGCATGATGCTTTGTTGTGTTGTTGTAATGGTGTTGCTTGTTGGCTTGTGATATGTTTGGCATGTTGGCATTGTGTTATAAGCATGTTGGTTTGATTAGAGTATGCCTTTAGAGTGAAAAACCATCAAAATGTGACATTAAAGGCCCAGGCGTATCGATACGCGGGGGACCGTATCGATACGGCTAGGCAATTTCAGGCTTGTGGGATCGGTACATGCCTTGTGCTTTTCGATAGCCTAGGCAAATTTGGCTTGGCATACCAATACGGGTATGAGGCATTTCGATACGAGTTTTAGTCTCTGGAATTCACTTTTTCATCATGAACCCGCGTATCGAAACACCTGAGAAGCTTTATTGGTACGGTTTAAAATATTTCAAAAGTTAGGTAATTCAGTTAGGCATATCGATACAGTATGGAAGTGTACCGAAATAGGGTGTTTCAAACCGTACCGGTACGGGCTTACCCGTACCGGTACGGATGACCGTTTATTTTGTTAATGTCACTTTTGGGCAGTTTTGCTTTCTTTGCATTTTAGTCCCTGAATCTTGCCAATGAAATTATATGAGGTTGAATGTTCGGATTGAGCTGAAATTTGTGATGGAAGTATGAAACCTGACTAATTAAAGATTGGTAACTTAAAATGAGCATAAGTCCTGAAATTTTCTATATCTGAAATTTGGTCCCTAAATTGCAAATATGATCAATTGGATATCAAATTGACGCCCGATTGAGTTGGGGTTGCACCTGATGTCTGTATGAACATGTAGGGTTAATAATTGACACCTAGATAAGATAAAAAGAAAAAAATGGATCGGGTTTGGTTGTATCTCTTTGGTTTGCTATGGCAAACCTAATGTAGGCTTCTTGGTTCGGTTGGGCGTCTAGGCCGGGTTAAGGGGGTTATATTATTTCTTGGATCGCTCTAGACTGCCCATTTTTGGGTTTCCACCCTACAGTTCATTTTCTCTTCTCGTGTAGCTTGCATCCTTGACTGAATGTTGATGTGCTTCTTATTCAAATGGTTAAATCTTTAAGGCTTTTTAATGTCCTTTATTGCACTTTTTGATTTGGTGCCTTAATTCTTGACCGTGTCAACCTTCTTATTGGCAAATGACTTATTTTGATGTTTCTCTTGGTCTTCGTGTCCATTACATTGGTTCTTATTTCTTGCTCTTATTCATGAAGAATTATCTTTGGAATATGGTCAAAATGGGCGACCTTAACTTGCCGACAAAATTTTTGTTCCTCTTTGCCCCCCAATGTAAGGGTGATCCTTGGTTTTGGTTTCAAATGAAAAGAAACCATCAGGTTTAAAGCGGGACAACAAATGGATATTTTTTATTATTTGTTAAGGGAAGTGAAGGAATGCCACTCGTCATCCCATACATGGATATCAAAATAGTCTTCAGGGGGTGGAAGTTTAGGATCAACACTCGATTCAAGGATCTCCAACAACAAATGCCTGAGAGGGAAATTCACTCAATGGGATCTACCCATTACCTAAACACTCATTTTGTTCCTCTAGTCTTCCTAAATAGAACAAAAGATATTCATAATTGCAATATCTTCGCGACAATCACTTTTCTTTATACATAAGCTGCTCGGAATTGATCATTGGACTTGAATGAAAGTTAATCTTACAATTAATATCTGGGTTTCTAAAATGTTTGTACAAATATGTATGGGACACAAAAACTATCCCAAAATAATGAATGTATAAAGAATCGAAGAATGTAAATTAACTATAAAAAATGCACAAAACAACCATCATTTCATTGTCTTGAGTAAACATTACATATGCTTTTACAAAATATTTTCATTTCTTTGAGCCAAAAGTGTGGGAATGGATTCCCAAGATTTTTCACATGATACACAAAAAGTATATGATATCAACAAAAAGACATGGAAAATGATGACCAATAAGATGGAGTTTTAGTGCACCACAAAATCTTGCCAACTGGTTCTAATTTTCCTTCACCCAAATTCTTCAATCCTTCCATCCTCCTTGGAAAAACTCAATCTCCTTTTTATCCATCATTTTCTGGATTAGCTGTCTAAATTCCTTGCAGAGTTTTTTCGTTTGTCCTCTTTTTTTATTATATTCACAAAATTCTTTTCCCACCTTACTGCCAGCCTTCGCATTTTGCGCGATCAGCCTGGCTCCCTGCAGTTGCTTGTACACCCAGCTCAAAGGGGACTTGAGTTCATCCACCTTTTCCAATGTCCTCCTATAGCACTCTAGTTCAATGATATTAACTCCTTGCTCACCATGACCATGCAAAGGGTAGCTGCTACATTCGGGGAATCAATTTTTAGCACTTCCTTATTGATTAAGTTTTGGACCACCCTTTTAAATGCCTTACAATTATTGATATAGTGTCCGGTGATTCCTGCATGGTACTCGCTTTGAGCTTTAGGGCATACCACGAAGGGTACGGGGGTTGCATTAGAGTGATATGATAAGGGCGAACCAAATTGGCCTCGACTAGTTTGAAGTACAATTCACCATAAGTTATCGGTATGGGAGTAAAAGTCTCTTCTTTCTTTCCTTTGGTATCTCTTTTATTGGATCCTTGTGAAGTTGTTGATGCCAGGTTTGGTGTGATCATAACATTGTTAGGGTTGTAGGTACTCACATTGCTTACTTCATTGTCTTTTCTCTTTTGAAACCTCTGCGAACTTTCACCAGTTTTGAGCTTGCCACTTCTGAGTGAGGCATCGATTGATTCTGCCGTATTTACAAACTTGGAAAAACTTAAAGATACGTTGGTGATCATTTTGTCATATAATGGTCCTTGAAGGGTATCCATGAAAATGCTAGTGATTTCGCTCTCTAGAATAGGAGGCCGCACTTGCGCTGCAATTCTCTCCACCTTTGGGCATATTGTCAGATATTCTCGTTCTGCCCCTACGTCATCCCTTGTATCATTGTTCTATTAGGGACCATATCTTTGACATGCTGGTATTGTTCGCTGAAAATCTTAGCCAAATCTTTCCATGATTTTACGTTAGCTCGCCTGAGTTGTGAGTACCACCGGGAAACTGCTCCAGTCAAACTATAATGGAAGCAATGAACCAACAAATTTTCATCCTTTGAACTTATGCGAGATAACCAGATCAGTTACCAAGCTCAAATCCATGGCGTCGACCCCATAGTCGTTGGTTGCCTGCATCATTCTATCTTTTTCTTCCATTTGTAGACGTTGCTCCTCAAATTTCTTCTCGAACTATGCCCTTAATCTTGTCTCTATTTCATGGATAAGATTTAGATCCAGAACTTCAACATTAGCCTTATTTTCAAAATTAGGTATTATATTAACTGAGTTATTAATGGATGCCCCGGCTACTTGGGCCCTCTTTAAAACTGACCCTTCTAGTGGAGCCTTGGTATAAGACGAGTTCCTACCTAAGTGTTCCACGTTGATATTGCCATATGTAGCTGGGGTCTTTCCAGTCTCCCTCGTCTCCAGTAGTGCGGTAATGCAGTTTATAATCTCATCCTAAGATCGCTCAATTCCTTGCTTAGTAGTACCCAAGTGGTCCTCAATATCTTTGTGTGACTTCTCAACACTAGCTAATCTATCCTCCATAGCTCTTGTTTGAGAATGCGTGTTGTACAAGTGCGGAATGAGTGCAGCTTAAACTTGCTCTATAAATGAGGGTTTTCCATAATTAATTTGACTTTCTTATTAATGAATGCAATATATAACATGGACAAAATAAATAAAGACTTAAAAAGTATTTAAATGAATCTGCAATGAATGAATGCAAATGAGGTGTTGATTCTCGAACAGTCCTTAGAGAGACTTTCGTTTAATGGAGAAGATGTCTGATTGCAAAAAGCCGAAAATGAATTACAGATAACAATTGGCTTCTTTTCTTGAGATCTTGACTTCATGAGACAATGCTCATATTCTTCATTTTAGCATCACCTCCAGCCAGCTAGGAGATCTCGTTGGTTTTTCTCTTATGCTATTCGAAAGATCCACGAAAGAGTGTGGACAAGAATCCCTTCTCCAAGGGAGAATTTTGACAATCCAATTAAAATGGCCTATTTAAAATTTATGAAAGTTTTGGAGGATTAAATTAAAATTTCCAAAGATTTTGAAGAGTTTAATTCAAGACTTTCATAAATACAGGAGTTTAAAAAAAATCGAAATTTATCAAGACCTCATTTTTTTAAAGAATTTAGAAAGAGATTTAATTGAGATTATTTAAAATTTTGAAATACAATATTTTTTTAATATTTTGGAAGTGTCAAATTAAAATTTCTAAAAAATTTGAGAGGCTAAATGTAAAATTTTCGAACTTTGGGGGCATGGCCCCTATTGGTTTCAATGAAAATCCGCACCTGCATCAAAGTTGTGTTGTCTCCGCCTCCAACATGCGTCTCCTTGTCAATTTGTTTCTTCCATTAATGGGTCTTCATTTGGCCCGACTCGATATTGTAGCATTTATGCTCTTGACATCACAGACTTCTTTCCTATCTCGAATGCCCTCTAAATTGGACTATTCTCGAATCAACAATATGTTATGGTGTGATGCAAAAAATAAATGCAAAGAAAAGATGAATAAATGAGAAAAAAGAAGCAAAAAACATCGAAAAACAAGTTAGTATGGTAATATAGTCGAATAAATTAAATTATAAAAACAACAATAATTAAAGCAAGTAAAATAAAAATAATAAAATGCATAAATCAAACAAAGCCTAAAAAGGGTTATCACTAAACGGGAAACATAGCGACATGGCTCTAAAGGGTGAGCTCTATGGTTTACTATTTGTGGTTCGATTCTAAAGAATGGTACTCGAACTGTCACTCAGATATCGATTTGAGGGAATACGACCCTTATACCAAACGGGGGTGAAAACCCCACGAAATATAAGGACTGGATTCCGAAAGTGAATTACAACACTATATGGAGGTGAAAACCCCACGAAGCGAAGTAATCACTCCCACTTAACGATTCTAAAACTAATGTATGGAGACTAAAGAAATTAAATTAAATCGAATTTTAAGACTTGACTTTCTTTTCTGGAAAACAAAAATACGTCCCCAGCGGAGTTGCCAAGCTGTAGCGACTAAAAAAATGTTTAAAGAGGCAAATTTTGAAAAAGTTTGTATTTTGGAATAAAATTGAGGGAGTCTCTACCGATCACTTGGATAAGGTAGACCAGAAACCAAAAATAAAACCAGAGATTCAAGTTGGGAGTCGGTTATGTACGGGAAAGGGTTCGCTCCTCCGTTACGCCCAAAAATTGGTATCTAAAGGGTTTGTATCGTATTTATTAAAAATAATTAAAATTCAATTTAATTTAAAAACTTAAAATGATAATTTAAAAATGTCTCGATTCACGGTACCAAAGGAGATGATGCCCGGATACCGGGATGAAACTCCCACTAGAATACCGAAATGAGAACTAGGTTTACAAGCTAATGAAATGAAAAATATGCAAGTACAAATAAATGTGATGGCAAATAAATGTAAATACGATTAAATATATATAAACATAAATATAATATATACATTAACATATAAAATCAGCACATGAAAAAAATATATATATATACATAATATATAATACAAATATAAAGAAAAAAACAATATATATACAATAAGTATTTACACATAAAATATGCATTATATATTAACCCATATAATACATAGCATACATTATAAGATAATAATAACATATATAATATACTAATAATACCAATATATGTATATATATAATACGTATATATATAGCATACATATAATATATAAAATATACTTAATTTAAAGAAAGAAAAACATAAAAGGACATATGAGCAATTAAACCAATAAAAAGAGTGATGAAATGGGGAATTTATCCAATGGTCCCGGGACTGAATGAATTAAGACCAAAATCTAGGGACGAAATTAGAAGGAAACAAGACTCATTTGAAATCATTGACCGAAATGAAAACTAGAGAGAATGCAGAGAAAAAATTTTAGGGGTGGAGGGATTTAAAAAATAAATAACCCATTTGTTTTTTAAACCCAGAGTATAAATAACACTCTTTTTTTAAAAAAAAATCATTTCAACCCAAAAACTCAAAAAAGCCAAAACCCCTTTTAATATCCTCTGAAATAAGATGACCACCGTTGCCGGTGTTCATCGCAGCCAACGCGCTCCGCCTTGCATTTTCTAGATTCTGGTCGAGCGCCGCCATGTGCTGTCATATACCGCCATATAAAAAATCTTTTTTTATTGCTTGTTGATAATTGGTAATACAATGTTTTTGTTCAGATTCTTATATCCGATTACATGTATGAAATAATAAATAAAAGAAGACCTAATCTACTGTTTGGATTGCTTGCCCATGCTTGATTTGAAAATTCCCATTTTATATATGTTGTTGTCATTTTCTCTACAGGGAGTTGTTGAACGGACCTGTGATCATGGGGTAATCACCGGTGATGGTGCCATGTGGATGGGGGAAGCTGAACAGCTAGGCGCGTGGGAAGCCGAGAAGTTTGGGTGGTGTGCTGTATGTACGATCTTGAAGGGTTTCTTGGGTGTGATCTGGACCGTTGGATCAGATCTGATCCAATGGCCAGATTTGAGGCGGCTGCAAAATAAGATTAAACTAGGGTTAGACTAATTAGATATAAATTAGGGTTTTTTAGACATTTGGGCCAAACAGGCCAGTTGTATTAAATGGGTATAGGTTATGTAAAATTTTTTTGGGTTGTAATAATATTATGGTCTGTTTATATTGGACTGATTATTTTGGGTCTATTTATAATTGTTTTAATATTTAATAATAATATCACTAATAATAATAATAATAATAATAATCAATAATATACTAACAATAAAAATAAAATTAAATAAAAATTATACAAAATTAGTGATTACACATATCATCCGGGAAAAAGCACACAAAGTCATAATCACAAACCTGGAGTGAGGCCTGATGTCACACAGCCTCGGGAACATATACTCTAGGTGAGGCTCAGTGTTACACAACTTCGGGAACATACACTATCTCTGGGTGAGGCCCGATGTCATACAACATCGGGAACGTGCACCCATACTCGACATCTCTCATCGAGTATCTTCGAATGAGGCACGGTGTCACACAGCCTCAAGAACATACATTCGACATCTCATATCATGGTTTTGCAACATGCTCTCTAGGTATTTGGATCCCAACAATCAAAGAGGACTCAACCAAACAAGTTTCCATATAGCACACAACATTGATACCACGATCAATCAAGAACCCCTATGGTTACAAATACAGCAAGTCACCCAAAGTTTACCGAGTTGTTAATATATTATGAAGGAGAATATTAATCATTCTTATTAATTATATTCATTAATCCATATTACATCATTAATTAAGGCATAAATCAATTCATTAATCTTTCATGTTGATTTCCATCTTTAATTGGCATTATAGATTATTCAGCTTAGTGGGTACCGATACTCGAGCACGAGTATCAGTATGGTACCCTTGCGTATCGATACTCAGATACGTATTGGTGTTGACATTCCTTACTAGAAATCCTATATTTTCACAAGTACCGATACGGGTCAATTAGCATCGATACAACCCCTAAACGCATATCGGTACTGCCAAAGCCCGTACCGATACCCTGCTCTCAAGTTTGTACCATTTCTGCAAAATACGATGTTACAATGCTTTATTCGATACCTAAATCTTATGAAAGTCCTTAGGATTTGTTTACTAACTCATTTAATCAATTAATATTATTCTTGGCTTTATTATCATTTAATCAAGTAATTTGTGATATTTATCCTCTAAGCACAATTTTCAGTAATCACATCAATCTATTCGAACTAGCACGCCCAACACAATTTGCCAATCAATCAACATGCATAAATTAATTATGCTAGCATTCCAAATGACCTTACACGGTCTTTAAAGCCTCTACAAGTCTCGACATAATCATAACATCACCAAGCATCTCATAATTATCAAGTTCCATATTACCAGTCACTATGCATGCTCATTTCTCATCTACCTATTTTGTAACCACTAACACACAAGCCAATTATATTTATGATGCTCGTGAAGATTTCAGAGTTCGAGGTGTACTAACCTCAAGCACTAGTTATAAATCATCATCAAAGCTTCCCTCTTAGTCTACTTGGTCTGATATTCGATCCCGAATAATCCTTATATAACAATTAATACAATAAATATTAATTAATCACATTCTTTAATTAATTCACAAGGTCAAACATGTAAAAATAGCTTATCGAGTTTGAATTTGATGAAACGGGCTACGAAAACAGACTCAGAATGTTGAAAACCCCCCGAGTAGGGTCCCCCAAAAAAACTCAATACTCGGTCAAAGTCAATGCCCCTACTTAAAGTCAACGGTCAACCGTCCAGGCGATCTTGTGTGGCATAGGTGAGCAGGAGCTATGGTGCACCCGCGGGCAGTGATCCAGTACACAGAGGTTCAGGGGAACATGGTGCACTCCAGTTGCTGGACAATGCCCACTATAAGGCCCCGGAGAGTGCAATGGCTTTCGGTGGTCGAACAACAGCGAAAAGCTATAGTCTGACATATTTTCGGATGGGGAATCCAATGGTGACCTTCGCTTTTGATTTTGAACACTTGAACATGGGTAACTCGCAAAACCTAAAATTTTTTCTTTACCCCCTCCAACAACACTTCGATGGCGACTCTAAGACCATCAGGCGACTCGTCTCTATGAGATGAATGTGATGGTACCGGAGGTGTCTAAAATAGATGAATGGTCAGAAATAGATCAGGGTTCTAAACTCCCCTTTTAATTTTTCTCTCTCTTCAAAATATCTCCCATCTTTATTTCTTTTCCCACTTTTCAGCCAGCTCTAATTCAAATACCGCTCTTCCCAAAAAATGGGTAAACTAATTATTAAACACTTATCTTCCCCCTTGTTCCCACTTAGGCTCCCAAATTTATATTCCTTATTCATTTAAGTCCTTAATTTCATTTAAATCAAGATCCGAAAATTATTTCTTCTAAACTAAGCTTCCCACTTTAATTTCCTTAAATTGACTCACCAGATTAAAAGATCCACCAATTTATTGACCCTTCTAAGTCCTCATGTATTTCCCGCTGCGCTACTCTGATCTCTCACCACACATAGCAATTATAACTCTTGTCTTCTAACAGTACAATGAAAATCTCAACTGATTCTTTCTTTTAACGAAATTCATCCTCGCTCGGTGCATTATTAAAGTCATACAATAAACCCAATGGTACCTTATCAAAATCGTCACGTGAAAACATCATCACAGAAATTTAACTTATGTGATAGGACCCCAAAAAGTGAAAGTACAACTAGGTTCTTTCACGACCTTAAATAATTAAATGAAACAGGGGATCAAGCAGCCATTGTAACCCAACAAAACAATTCCTTTCATTTTAATTCTCTGAAAAAGACTTTAATTCTGGTGCAACATTTTATCATTATACTTGATTTCCCAAGGCAAGACTTTTAAAGGCGAATGACGTCTCAACTCGTCTCAAGCGTTGACCTTAAGCGTCAGTATGTTGACTTGAATCGACAACTATCACAGCTCCAACTAACTTGGTTCACGAAAAGGAGTCTCATGCTCAGAACTATAACGTGAATTGAAAGGTGTTACCTAAACACTTACCGCAATATGTCATCGCATGAAATCCCACCAAGGGCTAGTTCCATCATGAACTTCGAATTTCGTATCAAAAGATAAGTATATACACACCGTAATGTTGTACGACCTAAACCATACTCAGTCCAAGTAGACTTTCTACATGGTTTCCATCCTTACTGAAGATCATTGTGTGATAATCACCAAGAAAGATACCATTATTCAAAATGTAATCTGATCGATGTTTGTGTAACATCCCTTTCCCATATTCGTACACCGAATATAAGTCGAAAATGTTATAGTAATTTAAAAATTACTTTACTTTAAAAAAATTAGGGCTATTTCAAAATTTTAATAACTTATGGATAATAATAACATTAAAACTAAATTCTAATATAAAATGCAGTAATTATACATATCACATACTAATCATTATACATAAACAAAATCATTACAAGGCAGGCCGGTTAGATAGTTTAACAAAATAGACAGATTATTTCGTACATGCCACTATTTACATACGAAATCGGGATGTCATAGGTACTAAAAATAACCTGTCGAAATAGTATCTTCTTCCAAGAGATTCTATGCAAAAGCTTTACTCGACCTTACTTCAGTTACCTACGCGTATTACAGAAATACACGCGGAGAATATACTCAGTGAGGCATAAGGTAAATAACATATATAAAGAACTTTGTAATGCATGATACTTTTCAAAAGTATGATAAATTTTAAATCACATACTCTGTAATGCATGAATGTCTATGTAGGGAAACATACTTTGCTCAATTTGGAACTTATAAAACATATATAGTTTAATTTACAAATCATATAGCCCAAGGTAAATATTAAGTGACTAATATACGAGTCATGGACTTTAAAACTACTATCATTTTCTTGCTCGTAGGACACATTAAAGTGTCAGTAACTTGTAGGACACACTAAAGTGTCAATAACTCGTGAACACAATTGTGCCAAAAACTGTAAGACTCTAATGGTATACCACAATATTGTCTAACTCAATATTATACTACCAAGGGCAAACTAAAAAAAACAATTCCTGCAAAAATGGAAAGCAACCTAATTTTCACATATATATCACACTAAACATCTTCATACTGGAGCAGTTCATACTCCAACATGTTCTATAAAATCTAATGGTATACTGCCATAAAAATATTATCATATAACTCATCATGTATGTATCATACTATAAACATATGTAAGCATAAAAATACGCCATATTGTTAAAAATCAAGTATCAGGACAAAAATCATATTATGCCTTATAAAAATATTTACCTTCTAGGTCGACTTATCACAAGTCTCCCTATCATTTGTATGTTAACTAACATACATTAAAAAAAACATGTATGCACTCACCTTTGCCCTGTAATGCCTCTAATATTCGATCTCAATCTCGAACCTTTTCCTTTCCGTTGTTACCGTCACGTCCTCGATTAGTATCAGAATCTACGTCAAAATAACATATACCATTTCAAAGTATATGTTAGAATATACTCAATTCTTATACAATAATGGAAAGTAAATAAATAACTATACATTATCTACAAAAATTGATCTGATAAAACTTTACATATTCGAACCAATATTTCTCATACTTTTCTTTAATTTCTATCTTTTCCCAAAATTCACCTTTCAGTCCTTAAAGATACATGTAAGCTTTCAACCATCATTTTCAAGCCAAATCCTTACATTTCTCATCATTTACACTTTAGGACCTAAACTTTAAAAATTTACATATTAGTCCTTGAAGTTTCCGAAAATAACAAAATGGTCCCAAAATTAGAATAAACTTCAAAATCAACATCCAAGTCACTTAACTCGATTCCTCAACCCAATTCACTTCAAAAACAAGCTTAACAACCAAGTCCCTAAACTTTCCAAAATTTACAATTTGGTCCCTAATACAAAATAATTAGGGATTTTCATTCCAAACGCCATGTATCATCATTTTAAACCATTCTTTCTTAAATCACATCTTAAAATTCCAAACTTATCATAAACCCTAATTTTCAATCTTTCAAGAACATGAGTATTTCTTCAATCTAACAACATAAGCAAACTTGTATAACATTTTTCTCATCATTTCCATCATCAAAATAATTTTTGCAAGAATTTCCCCTATTTCTTCATCATAGCCGAATGGTACCTAGGCTTTTTACATGGGATTTTCAACATTTGAACCATAGAAACAACATCACAACATCATAATCAATAAGAACAACCTTTAAAACTCAAATTTCCATCATTCTCTTCATCCAACAAATCACCAAACTACATCGTAGAGACATGGAAACTTAATAAAAATTATACCAAAATATAGAGAATTTCATGGAGATCATTTTTCTATTTCATGTCTCAAGCCTAAATCCAACCGTAGAAGCTTAAAAATTAAATTGAAACCTTACTTACCCTAACTATGGAGTTTTCAGCAGCCTTGGGGAAGAAGAGAAATTTTTTTGTTCAACTTTGTTTCTTTAATTATGCCAAATGGCATAATATACACCAAAATTAATAATATAAATCTTTAATAGTAAAATGACCATTATACCCTTGAGTTATAACCAATCCCATGCCAACACATGTCTTTTCTTATCCAAAATAATCAATAATAATCAAAAAGTAAGGGTGAAATGACCTTTTTTACCCTTAATGAACCAACTTATCTTCAAAAATGCCATTTTCACCTATATCACCAAATATGGCATAAAATCGACTTTAAATCTAATAAAGACGATTCAAAAACTATACTATCATATTCTTCAAGTCTTTCTAAGGCTTCCATAAAATTTTATAATTTTTTGAGTTCGAATAACCATTCCAATAAATTTCCAAAACTTATTCCCTTTATAGCTTTTCATACAAATCACGTACCAAAAATTTGATTCCCACCAAAAATCTTATACAGGGATAAAGTATTCATTTTTTCCATAAAATTTTTTATTGATACCATGTTGGTCCCTAAACTTTTCCCAAGTTTTCACTTTAGCCACCAAACTTTAAAATTTTACGTTTTAGTCACTGAACTAAAACCACTAACTTTTGATTCTTTGCAATTTAGTCACTAAGCAAATATTGGGGTATTACAATTGAAATCACATTCTTTAAACAATGCGATCCTTCCTCCAAGACTATGATCTTTGAATCATCAGCAGTCTTTAAAATCAACTACTGTTGATGACATCTCACGATAACATCATGAAGCCAATCTATACCCAAAATAATCTCAAGATCACTGAACGGAAATTCCAACAAGTCAGCTGGAAACTCATTTCCTTGAACTTCAAGTGGACACTTCTCACTTACTTTAGTTACTAGGGAACTTTAACCAAGAGGATTAACCGCTACCACATCACTCCGAGTTGATTCTAAAGGAATTTTTCTTTCCCAAACTAACTTAGAACTAACATAAGAGTGTGTGGATCCATTGTGTATCAAAAAGAATACATGTTCACCATAGAGTAGAAAAGTACAGGTAATGATTTCGGGTTCATCTCGATCATCATGTGTCCGAAGATGATAGAGTCTAGCTGAAGTCCAATCATCTCTCCCTGCAGCAGCTTCAGATTCCCTTCAAGAACTTACTCTGGACGATCCTCTAGATCCGCTGCCTTGACCTCTATACATACCAACTGATCTCTCGGTCTGCACCGATCTGTCATTCCAAGTTGGGCAATCACGTATAAAATGTCTAGTTTTACCACAGCGAAAACAAGCCCCCATAGTCATCCGACACTCTCCATGATGCTGCCGGTTACAAAACTTACATCGAGAAAGACTTGGTTTACCGCCAGAACTTTTCATTGCCGCTGTAGTATTCTTAGACTTCCCAAATTGGTTGAATTGTCCTCGAGCTGATGAAAATCCAAATTTCCCTTGTTGGTTATATCCTCTACTCCGCTTTGATGATTGCAAAGTAAAAGATGTCCCAACACTTCTTTTCTGGCCTTGAGATTCTTTCTCAGCTTTCTCTCGAACAACTTCCATTGCTTTGTCTCTAGTAACGGCTTCTTGAAAGTCCCTAAGAATAATTGCCACCAACACTTCTTGATATCTGGCATCTAAACCACTTATAAAACTATCAGTGATAGCTCTCTCGTCCAGTAGCAATTCAGACGCAAACCTACTCAATCTATTAAACTCGCATTCATATTTATACATCGAGCGATCTCCTTGCTTAAGGTCCAGGAACCGCTGCCTTATTTCCCGAATGAAGGCTTCTCCAATATATTTCCTCCTAAACTCACAGAGGAAAAACTGCTAGTTCACCTCTTCATGAACACGGGCAGTGACATTGTTCCACCATATTAGTTCTTGCTCTTTCAACAAGGAGACAACTCCTTCCAACTTCCCTCGATCATCGCACCCAATCCGAGACAATATTGTCTATATGTCATTTAACCATAGATCTGCTGACATAGGGTCCCCATCAACGTCGCCTTTAAAATCAGGAGCCTGCAACTTCTTTAATTCCTTAGGAACAAAGACTCAAGGGGGTCTATTTATAACCGCATCCAAAGCTTGTAAAAAGGTGCCACGATCTTGTACTAGCATCTCTTGCTGTGCAGGCTGTTGTACCTCCTCTCTGACTTCTGGGGCATTTTTTGGCCCCATTTGCTTAGTAGCATGTCCGGGATCCTTCTCCTTCCGACACTGTACTCATATCATTCACTTAAACTAATAAGCAATTGCATCAATCAAACAAGTATCATTTCCAAGTAATTACGACATCCTAGTGGCATGTACTTTTTAAAACACTTTCTTTGAGTTCAAATCAATCCAGAACCGGCTAAACCTGTGGCTCTAATACCAATAAGTGTAACGTTCCTTTCCCATATTCGTACACCGAACACAAGTCCGAAATGTTACAGTAATTTAAAAATTACTTTACTTTAAAAAAATCAGGGCTATTTCAAAATTTTAATAATTTATGGATAACAATAACATTAAAACTAAATTCTAATATAAAACGCAGTAATTTTGCTTATCACATACTAATCATTATACATAAACAAAATCATTACAAGGCAGTCCAGTTAGATAGCTTAACAAAATAGACAGATTATTTCGTGCATGCCCCTATTTACATACGAAACCGGGATGTCATAGGTACTGAAAATAACATGTCAAAATAGTATCTTCTTCCAAAAGATTCAATGCAAAAGCTTTACTCGACCTTACTTCAGTTACCTACGCGTATTACAGAAATACATGTTGAGAATATACTCAGTGAGGCATAAGGTAAATAACATATATAAAGAATTTTATAATGCATGACACTTTTCAAAAGTATGATAAATTTTAAATCACATACTCTGTAATGCAGGAATGTCTATGTAGGGAAGCATACTTTGCTCAATTTGGTACTTATAAAACACATATAGTTTAATTTATAAAATCCTATAGCCCAAGGTAAATATCAAGTGACTAATATATGAGTCATGTACTTTAAAAGTACTATCCTTTTCTTGCTCGTAGGACACAAAGAAGTGTCATACATAATAAAGTGTCAATAACTTGTAGGACACATTAAAGTGTAGTAACGCGTAGGACACACTAAAGTGTCAGTAACTCATGAACACAATTGTGCCAGAAACTGTAAGACTCTAATGGTATACCACAATTTTGTCTAACTCAATATTATACTACCAAGGGCAAACTTAAAAAAAAAACAATTCCTGCAAAAATGGCAAGCAACCCAATTTTCACACACACACACACACACACACACACATATATATATATATATATATATATATATCAGACTAAACATCTTCGTACTGGAGCAGTTCATACTCCAATATGTTCTATAACATCTTATGGTATACTACCATAAAAATATTATCATATAACTCATCATGTATGTATCATACTATAAACATATGTAAGCATAAAAATATGCTATATTGTTAAAAGTCAAGTGTCATGCCAAAAATCATATTATGCCTTATAAAAATCTTTACCTTCTAGGTCGACTTATCACAAGTCTCCCTATAATTTGTATGCTAACTAACGTACATTTCAAAAAAAACATGTATGCACTCACCTTTTCCCTATAATGCCTCTAATATTCGATCTCAATCTCGAACCTTTTCCTTTCCTTTGTTACAGTCACATCCTCGATTAGTATCGAAATCTACGTCAAAATAGCATATACCATTTCAAAGTATATGTTAGAATATACTCAATTCTTATACAATAATGGAAAGTAAATAAATAACTATCCATTATCTACAAAAAATGATCTGATAAAACTTTACATATTCGAACCAATATTTCTCATACTTTTCTTTAAATTTCTATCTTTTCCCAAAATTCACCTTTTAGTCCTTAAAGATACATTTACGCTTCCAATCATCATTTTCAAGCCAAATCCTTACATTTCTCATCATTTAAACTTTAGGACCTAAACTTTAAAAATTTACATATTAGTCCTTGAAGTTTTTGAAAATCACAAAAATGGTCCCAAAATTAGAATAAACTTCAAAATCAACATCCAAGTCACTTAACTCGATTTCTCAACCCAATACACTTCAAAAACAAGCTTAACAACCAAGTCCCTATCCAAGAATTCATTTCCTATTTAGTCACTTGATTTTGACAATTTGTCAAAATGGTCACTAATTCGATTCAAAATCGGTTTAGCATTCTAACATCAATTTCACATCTCCAACATCATTAATTACATAAATACACTCCAATTTCGTAAAATTCAGATTCGGTCCCTTAACTTTGAAGCTTGCCAAATTGATCCCTATATATTTAACTTATGGTTTTGCTTTCAGACAACAAATCAAGCTTACTAGATCATTAATTAAACATCACAAACCCTAAGTTAGACTTAAATCCATAAACCCTAATATTCTCCATACAAACCAAAATATGTAGAGTTTAAATCCTAACTCAATATCATGATTTTAACATCATATAAGCTTGATTCCAACTTAAATTCAACCATGGAATCAAAAAATTTCAAAAGCCCCAATTTTGTTCATAAACCCTAATTTCCTTCTCATGTAAAATTTTCATCAATCAAGCATGTATTCCATGAATTAATAGTACAAAAGATAGTGCTTGAAGAGTAGAACAACTTTGCAGTTCGAAAGATTACCTGAAAATCGAGTTTTGAGGCTTGATTCAAGCTTGAAAAATTTTCTCCCTTTTTCCCCATATTTTCAAAAATATGAAAGATGAAGAAGGATTCATCTTTTGGCCTTTTAATTTTAAATCTCTCCAATTATGCCACTTGTATTATATAAATGAAATTTAAATTTATTCAAATAGGGAAATTACAAAAGTGCCCTTTTATCCAATGGTTGATATTGATTTTATCATCAATCAAGGGCCAAGATTTAATCTTTAATTTTCTTCTTCCAAAAATGGCCTTTGTAACTTCAAATATTTCAAAATTGCCATCCCTGCCAAATGACTAATTTGCCCTCCAAGTAGTCTTTATTTACTAGTTTGTTTCAAAATTGCCATTCCATTATAATCTAACTAAATTAGTTCCTTCTCAACTGGCCACTATTCCATAAATAACATTTTATGATTTTCCATGGCTTATGGAATAGCCTCTGAAATTTAATTCAATCTGATTTCCTGATATTCACAAAATACTTCTACTATGATTTTACCTTTACCGAGCTATCAGATCTATTTCGAAAATTCTATATTTCCATAATGTTCTTCATATCATCATCATTCATCCAATGACCTAGATTTGATCTTGAGTTATTAGTTTACCAAATTTTCCCTTGTGAATTTTCCAAAATTATGATCTTGCCATTTTTCATCCAACGGCTCATATTTAGCAAGGAAAATCAACTTAAATCCAAGGGTTCATATTCTTCAAACACAAAGAAAATATCTTAGAAATGTAAAATGACATAATCAACCTTGGCTTATCATCATTCAAAATATCCTACATATTCGATTCGATCCGATTATCTAAATATTTTTCTAAACTTTATCGCTTTATAGCCATTAATACAAACTCCGTACGAAAAATCTGGGTAACACGAAAATGTCACTCTTGGGGTTAAACTATTCATTTACGGTATCAAAATACATAACTTTTGAAAATTACACTTTGGTCCCTGAACTTTTCGAAAATTTACATTTTAACTACAAAACTTTCAAAATTTTCATTTTGGTCACTAGCCAAAAATTGAGATATTACACCACTTGATCCAAAAGTGGTGTACAAAGATCAAATGAGAATGAAGAAGTTTTGTGAGGAGGTGGGAATAAAAAAATGAAAACGAAGAAAAAAATGAAAAACAAAAGGCAACAACAAAAGAGGGTAGTAGTAATAAAAGGCAAATACATAGAGGCCCAGGGGTGGTGAGTGATCCTAAATGTGAGAAAAAAAGAGTTTCTCAAAATATTTATGCGAGAGAAAAAGAAGTGAGACAAGCCCCTTTTCTTAAACAAACTTGCATCCTGTAACACCACGCATTTGAGCCTAGATGTTAGCTAGATCGATTAGACTGTTCAGGGGAACCGAATTAGGCTATTCGAGCTAGTTTCGGGAATTAGTTCATAATAAATGGTTTTTGGTTAAAATAAAATATGGGAAAATATTAGAAAATGCTTAATTAATATTCTAAGGGTTTTGGAAAACTCAATTTGAAGAAATAAAATCAGATTTTGGGATATTTTGGTCTGGTGACTAAAATGTAAAGCACAAAACTATTTTTGGTGACTAAATCGTAAAAGGGTCAAAACTTAGAATCTTTAAGGAGCTAATTTACCAAAGTTTTTAATCATATTTTACCTTAATTTAGGCTAATTTAAATGGTTTTTAAAAGGTTATTATTTTATAATAAAAGAGATTTGATTAAAAGGATTTTAAATAACCAATTTCATTTTCTTACTTAACTACTTTTGCTCTCTACTTTTCTCTCAACTTTCTCAGCATCCAAACTTTTCCAATTGATTTCCTTTTGATTTCCTAATTGATTCATTTGATTGCTACACAAAATCCTAATTGCTTTCTTGAAGATTTCACTCAAACTTTGCCAATTAAGGGAGAAATCAAAAATTAGAGGTGATTTTCATTTCTCTCCTCTAATTAAAGGTTCTCTATTTAAATTCCCTAGTTCTTGATCATTTACAATTGATTTATGTTATGTGTTTGTGATTTAATCATGATTTTATGGATTTAATTTAGTTTTGATGAGAAAAATTGGATGAGTACTGTTATGGATCTGTTTTGTATTGAATCTAATTGATTTAGAAAATTTATAAGATGTGTTTTAATGTTATGAGAAGTGATTAATAAAAGGAATCCCGAAACTAAGTGAATTGCTAATTTTCTAGGTTGTAAATAGTTAAATTTTGAGGTGATCTTGGTGTTAGAATCTTGCTGGAGGTATAAGGTTGGTATAATGTTTTTTTGGATGTTAATTGATGTTGTTATGATGTTAGAATATTTAGGTTTTGGCTAGACTTTGTTTAGGTTGAGTTTGGTGGTGTTTTTGGATGTTTTAAGGAAGCGGTTGATGACTTTTTGAGGCGAGGTTGAGGGGTTGAGTTGTTGTGTTTAGAGAAGCATGAAAATGCATTAAATCTTTGTTTTTGTGTGGGAAAAATAGGGGAGATAGATCCTTCATCTTTTGGAGAGGTTTTGGAGGCTTCAGATGCTTGATTATGCATCGACAAGAGGAGCGTTTGGTTGTCGGTCAGTGGAAACGTGATTTACTGCTTTAAAAAGGTTTGAAGATGGTTTATGAGTTTGAAACACTTGTCTAAGCTTGGAAGTAAGTATTAGATGTTCTCGCTCTCGTTTTTGATTTTGCAAAATACAATCTCATATACATGTTTATGGTTTTGATTACTTACTATTATATACATGTTTTAAAAATAAAAGATGTTGCAAATGATCATATATGTTGATTATTGAGTATGACAAACGATTTATGAAAGACTTTTGAGAAGGCTAGAATACATGGTTTAATGTATTGAAAATTGGTTTGATATTATGTATATGTAAAACAACAAGGTAATGTGGTTTTATAGAGTATATTGGCAAGTGGCTAAGATTAAAAGTTATCGGATATAGTTGGCTAGTCATAGAGTTTAAAGTGCACTATAATAAGTCGCTTCATGTGTGTCGAGGGGTCAAGAGTGTGCCACACTCCACCATGAGAATCGCAGCAGTCAAGGGGTCAAGAGTGTTCTAATTCTCCCACTGGTGGATTTATACATCATAACCGTTGAGGGCTACTCCAGTTCGATGATGTATGTAAAGTGGTTGAAGGAACCACTTGGGAAATCTGTGTATCTGATGTGTTTTTATAAATAGATGGAAATAGTTTTTGGGTCACTTGAATGCCAATACATGATATAATGTATCATGAGAAATGGATTATATTTTGAATAAAATGGTTTATACATGAGATGCTATTTAAGATTGCTATTTTAGAGATTTTGGCATGTGAAAGCTTAAATTGAGGTTATGCTAGAAATCCATGATACATGTGTTGTAATAGTTTAAAAGTGCATATTTGAAAGATTATAGAAGTATGAGATGTTTTGACATGAGCTTAAATACATATTTGAAAGTAGAATGGTTTTAAATGCATTTGATGAGTGTTTTTGAGATTCCCTCACTAGGCTTTATAAGCTTACACTTTCATTTATCATCAATGCAGAGAAATAGGCTTTTTGGGACAGCAAGCAAGGCCAATCCAAGGGTGAAGTAATTTCAAGTATGGTTTTACAAGTACTATGTAGTAATAAGAGGCAATGTGACCAAGTTGTAATTGAGAGGGTTGTTTTGGTTACTCCCTAGTTTTGACAAGTTGTACTTGATGTTTTGGACTTGTATGATGTTTAATATCTTGCATTGAGGGGTTGGGATATGTTTCTGCATGCTTTGGTAGATATCATGCCTATAGGATCATGGTTTGGATGTGCTATGTAACGCCCCCTTCTTGTATCCATACATCGAACACGAGTCGGAAATGTCATAGAAATTTAAGGATTTTCTTACATTAAAAATTAGGACTAATTAAAATTTGCAATAAACTTATAAGTAATTATATCAACATATCAAGATTACTAACATCACACGTAATAATTATACATATAATGTATCATAAAAACAAAACTATTATAAGGCAGGCCGATTAAGTAATTTAACAAAATAGACAAATTATTTCTTACATGCCACTATTCATAAACAAAACAAGGATGCCATAGATACCGAAATAACCTGTCGATAGGATATCTCTTTCGATAGAGATGTTGATGCAACTGGTCCGCTTCAACTTTCACTTACCTACGTGTATAACCAAAATACACGCTAAGTATAACTTAGTGAGGCATAAGATGAGTAACATATATAAAAATACTTAATAAAACATGATATTTTCACAAGCATGATATTCTTTGAATCATACATCTTGTAATGAAAGAAAGCATAACATAATCATTATTTGACTTAAAAGCATACTTCATTTCATAAAATCATATAGCCCAAGGTGAATATCAAGTGATTAAGATACGAGTCGTGTACTATAATGTACTATCCTTTACGGTCGACACAAAGTGTCGAATACAGGCGCCACAATAAAGTGACGAATACGGGCAACAGGAAGTGTTGAATACATCTTAAACTCATAATAGTATACCACAATATAATCCAACTCAATATTCTATTACCAAGGGCAAACTTAAAACAATTCTTGCAGTAATGGTAGGCAACCCAAATTCCATACATGCATACATTTATCATAGAAAACATCTTCATAATGGAGCAGTTCATACTCCAATATGTCCAATAACTTTTCATGAAGATATCGTGCTATAAAATGTGTAAGCATAAAGAATATGCCACAATCTTTAAATCGTCAAAATAAAGTATCATGCTAAAAACATGTTTTGCTTTTATAAAATTTTTACCTTCTAGGTCGATTTATCACAAGTCTTCCTATAATAGGTATGTTAACTAACATACAATTTATAAGCATGTATGCACTCACCTTAGCCCTGCAATATGATTTCTTATTCGATATTAGTCTCGAATTATATCCTTTCCCGGTCTGCTGGTACGATCTTGATTTTTATCAGAATCCCTTTCTTGGAGCTTCACAGCAAGAGAGAAAGATGGAAGAAAAATCCAAATTTTTCTATTTCTTAATTATATGCCAAATGGCATATTAAAACCCTTATTTAATATAAAATTCCTTTTAATAGTCAATTAACTATTTTGCCCTTGAATTATAACCAATCACAAGCCAATACTTGCCTAATCTTATCCTTAATAATAAAAATTATTGATAAAGTAAGGGTGAAAAGACCATTTTACCCTTAATGCATCAACTTATCTTCAAAAATGCCATTTTCATCTACTACACCAAAAACTGCATAGAATCAAATTTAAATCAAATAAAAACGATTCAAAAACCACAATATCATATTCTTAAAGTCTTTCTAATACTTACATAAATTATTCATAATTTTATGAATTCGAATAATCATTCGAAACTTATCATCTTTATAGTTTTTCACACAAATCCCATACCAAAAATCCGATTCCCACCAAAATTCTTATTCCAGAATAAACTATTCATTTTTCCATAAAAATAATTATTGGGAAAATTACCATGTTGGTCCCTAAACTTTTCCCAACTTTTCACTTTAGCCACCAAACTTTAAAACTTTATGTTTTAGTCATTGTACTAAAACCACTTACTTTTGATTGTTTTCATTTTAGTCACTAAGAAAATATTGGGGTATTACAATTCTCCCCTTAAGAAAATTCGTCCTCGAATTTTCAAAATGTACCTGTAAAAATATCGGGTTCTTCTCTGTCATTTCTATCATCATGTGTCCGAATGTGATAGACTCTAGCTGAAGCTCGATCATCTTGACTTACAACAGTTTCAGTTTCCTTTCTAGAACCCACTTTGGATGATCCTACAGATCCTCGGCCTCGACCTCTCTACATACCAACCAATCTCTCAGTCTGGACTAATCTGTCATCTTGAACCGGGCAATCACGTAAAAAATGTCTTGTTGCACTACAACCAAAACAGGCTCCTGTAATCCTCCAACATTCTCCACGATGATATTGATTACAATACTTACATTGAGGAGGTCTGGGTTTATTTCCAGAACTCTTTGTTGTTGTCGAAGTATTTTTGAATTTTTCAGCTTGTTTCGCTTGTTCATGGGGTGCTGAAAATTCAGATCTTTCTTGTTGTGAATATCTTTTACCTCGCTATGATGATTGCGAAGTAAAATATGTCTCAACACTTCTTTTCTGACCTTGGGATACTTTCTCAACTTTCTCTTTTACATTCTCCATCACTTTTGCTCTGTTGACAGCATCCTGGAAATCTTTGGGAGTAAAAGCTACCAATACTTCTTGATATCGTACATTCAACCCATTTATAAAGCTGTCCATGATGGCTTTCTCATTCGGTAGCAGTTCAGAAGCAAATCTGCTCAATCTGTTAAATTCGCATTCATACTCATTTGCTGAACGATCCCCCTGCCTCAGATCCAGGAACTGCTGTCTCTTTTCTTGAACAAAAATATCTCCAATGTATTTCCTCCTAAACTCTCGGAGGAAAAACTGCCAGTTTACTTCTTCGTGAACACGGGCAGTGACGTTATTCCACCAAACCAAAGCTTGTTCCCTCAATAAGGAAACTACACCTTCTAATTTTCTTCGGTCGTCACAGTCGATCTGAGTCAACATAGTCTGTATATCATTTAGCTAGAAATTTGCAGATGTCGGATCTGCATCACTATCACCTTTAAAATCGGGAGCTTGCAGCTTCTTTAACTCTTTAGGTACAGAAATCCGAGGAGGTGTATTTATAATCACATCTAGAGCTTGTAAAAATGTGCCTCGATCTTGCACTGGCATCTCCTGTTACGCAAGCTAATGTACCTCCTCACCGACTTCTGGGGCATTCTCAGGCCCCATCTGTTGAGTAACATGTTGGGATCCTTCTCCCTCCGACATTTGTACTCATAACATTCGCTTCAACTAATAAGCAATTGTATCCATCAAACAAGTATCATTTTCAAGTAAATACGACATCCTAGTGGCATGTACTCTTTAAAACACTTTCTTTGAGTTCAAATTTATACAAAACCGGCTAAACCTTTGCTCTGATACCAATAAATGTAGCGCCCCCTTCCCGTATCCGTACACTGAACACGAGTTGGAAATGTCACTAAAATTTAAAGATTTTCTTACATTAAAAATCAGGACTATTTAAAATTTTCAATAAACTTATAAGTAATTATATCAACATAACAAGATTACTAACATAACACATAATAATTATACATATCATGTATCATAAAAACAAAACCGTTATAAGGTAGGCCAGTTAAGTAGTTTAACAAAATAGACAAATTATTTAGTACATGCAACTATTCATAAACAAAACAAGGATGCCATAGATACCGAAATAACCTGTCGATAGGATATCTCTTTCGATGGAGATGTTGATGCAACTGCTCCGCTTCTACTTTGACTTACCTACGTGTATAACCAAAATACACGCTAAGTATAACTAAGTGAGGCATAAGATGAGTAACATATATAAAAATACTTAATAAAACATGATATTTTCACAAACATGATATTGTTTGAATCATACATTCTGTAATGCAAGAAAGCATAACATAATCATTCTTTGACTTAAAAGCATACTTCATTTCATAAAATCATATAGCCCAAGGTGAATATCAAGTGATTAAGGTACGAGTCGTGTGCTATAATGTACTATCCTTTACGGGCGACACGAAGTTTCGAATACAGGCACCACAATAAAGTGACGAAGACGGGCGACACAATGTGTCAAATACAGGTGCCACAATAAAGTGAAGAATACGGACGACGCGAAGTGTCAAATACAAGCGCCACAATAAAGTGACAAATATGGGTGACACGAAGTGTTGAATACATCTTAAACTCGTAATAGTATACCACAATATAATCCAAATCAATATTCTATTGCTAAGGGCAAAGTTTAAAACAATTATTGAAGTAATGGTAGGTAACCCAAATTCCATACATAAATACATACATTTATCATATAAAACATCTTCATAATGGAGCAATTAATACTCCAATATGTACAATAACTTTTCATGAAGATATTGTGCTATAAAATATGTGTAAGCATAAATAATATGCCACAATCTTTAAAGCATCAAAATAAAGTATCATGCTAAAAACATGTTTTGTTTTTATAAAATATTTACCTTCTAGGTCGACTTATCACAAGTCTTCCTATAATAGGTATGTTAACTAACATACAATTTATAAACATGTATGCACTCACCTTAGGCTTGCAATATGATTTCTTATTTGATATTAGTCTCGAATTATATCATTTCCCGGTCTGCTGGTACGATCTTGATTTTTATCAGAATCCCTTTCTTGGAGCTTCACAGCAAGAGAGAAAGATGGAAGAAAAATCCAACTTTATCTATTTCTTAATTATATGCCAAATGGCATATTAAAACCCTTATTTAATATAAAATTCCTTTTAGTAGTCAATTGACTATTTTGCCCTTGAATTATAACCAATCACAAGCCAACACTTGCCTAATCTTATCCTTAATAATAAAAAATATTGATAAAGTAAGGGTGAAAAGACCATTTTACCCTTAATGCATCAACTTATCTTCAAAAATGCCATTTTCATCTACTACACCAATAACTGCATAGAATCGAATAAAAATGATTCAAAAACCACAATATCATATTCTTCAAGTCTTTCTAATACTTCCATAAAATTTTCATAATTTTTTGAATTCGAATAATCATCTGAATTAATTTCTGAAACTTATCCTCTTTATAGCTTTTCACACAAATCCCATACCAAAAATCTGATTTCCACAAAAAATCTTATACCGGAATAAACTATTCATTTTTGCCATAAAAATAATTATTGGGAAAATTACCATGTTGGTCCCTAAGCTTTTCCCAGCTTTTCACTTTAGCCAACAAACTTTAAAATTTTACATTTTAGTCACCGTACTAAAACCACTTACTTTTGATTCTTTGCATTTTAGTCACTAAGCAAATATTGGGGTATTACATTCTATGTTGTGAATGATCATTTTCTATGCTTATATGATAGTGGAAATAATGCTTGGGGTGTTGAATGATGATTAGGTAGTGGTTTAGGTATGTTAGATTGAGCCAAAGTGTTATATGTTCGACCAAGAGGTCATTACAGGTCTATCTGTACCGGTACGGGTCTTTGGGGATCAGTACACAAGACATATCTCAGCTCAATCAGGGAAAAAAATACATAGGCGTACTTATACGCCTAGTAACCGTATCAGTACTGTAATGCCCCAGTTTTGGGCCTAGGAGTTTTCCTAGTGGTTAAGACGGTCCAACGGACCGAGATTAGAGATTCGAGTCGGATTCGGGATTAAAATCAGAATAAATAATTTTGGTGCAAGAAAAATATGGTAAAAATATCTAAAAATCATTATTTAATATATGGATATTTTTGGTAAATTCAATTTTGGAAAATGGAATTTGGAAATTGGAAATTTTGGCTAGTGACCAAAATGTAATGATTGAAAATTGTTTTTAATGACTATTTTGAAAAAGGTCAAATCTTAGAATCTTTGAGGAGCTATTTTACCAAACTTTAATATCATATTTTTCTCTCATTTAGGATTATTTAAAAAAAATTAATTGGTAATTAAAATAGAATTAACAAAAATGTAGCTATTTTCATAAAACCCAAAATTGACGTAACTTTTTCTCCTAAGCTTTTCTTTCAAAGTTCTTCATCCAAACACTCGCTTTTTCATCCAAAATCTAAGGTAACACTCTTGATTTCTTAAATGATTCTTCAATCTTGCTTTGCAAAACCTCATTGAATTTCTTTGTTTTCAAGACTTAAAACATCCAATTGAGAGGGAAATCACCCATTAGAGGTAAGGTTCATTCTTCTCCTCTAATGAATGGTTCTTTATTGAAATTCCCAAGTATTTGATCCTTGTTTAATGTTTTCTGAAGATTTTGATGAGTTAATTATAGAAATTAATTAAATCAAGGTTTAATTAATGAGATTAAGTGATTCTTATTTTAAATCTATTTTGCTGGCTTCTTGATTGGTAATAATCATAATTTTGATGTTTTATAATTTTAGTAAGTTGGTTTTAACATTGGAATCCCGAAACTATATGAATCTCTAATTTTTTAGGTTGATAGTTATGTGTTTTTGAGGAGTTGTGATGGTTATTTTAATGTTGGAGATATAAGGATGTTTGAGAAGTGTTTTTGGATATTAATTGATGTTAATTGAAGTGTTTAAACATTTGATTGTGGTTGTGTTAAGTTTGGAAGAGGTTTGTTGTTAATTTTGGGAGTTGTGAAGTGGTTTTGGGTAAAAGATGTTGAGTTTTAGTGTTGCTGTGATGTTGATTGCATTTTGATGCAATGCACCTCTGTTTTGTGTGGCTAAAAGAAGGGAAAATTGGTCCTCAAGCTTGAAAGTGATTTTCAAAAGCTTTGGAGGCATGATTGTTGCATCGACAAGCGAGGCATTTTGAGTCAGTGAGTGAGAATGTGTTTTACAGCTTTGCAAAGGTTTGAAAGCTGTGTTTTGGGAGTTTAGATCGAGCTTGAAACGCTGATCTATGCTCAGAAGTAAGTAAAGGATGAATTCTCTCTCGAGCTCGGTTTGGTAATTGGTTTTATGCACTTATTTTACATGGTTTGATTACTCATTGTTTATGCATGTTTTGAGCATGGTTTAATGCTGTAAATTGATTTCGTAATGATGTGATGCATTTGGAAGTAATGCACATTTTGTTAATATTTATGAACATTGTGTAATACAAAGGTTATTGCATTGGTTTAATGGTTTTGGATGATGCATATGAAAACAGTGAGTTGATGATGTTAAAATGAATTATATTGGAAAGTGATATTGTGAAAAGGGTTTGAAAATGAAATCGGATATAGTTGGTCGGCCATAGGATTGATAGTGCACTATAAAAAGGCTCCTTGGATGTTGAGGGGTTTATACATTGTACCGAATACTCTATCCAAGTACCCTAATGGTTTAAGGGTTGTATGGTACCGTAGACTCTTGTTTGTGGATTAAACACCACATCGATGAGTGGTGTTGAGGGGTTAATGTGTACCGACTACTGCACCACAGGTGTCATGACCGTGGAAGGGTTTATGTGTACTGAATACTCTCGTGTGTGAACCTTGTGTTACTGGTAGATTGTTTGTTAAGTGTTGTGGGAACACTTGTTGAATCCCTGTATCCGATGTTACGTTTTGGTAAATGGAACTTGGTAAATGATCACTTGGAAGCCAGTATAATTGTTTATGTATCATGAGATGGATTAGGTTGTTTAATGTGATTTAAACATGTTTTACTCTTTAAGCCTTGCATTGGTAGTATACATGAGAGAGCTTAAAATGAAGGTAGCAAATGGGATTTTGCTGTGGGATCCATGATGCAGGTTGCATATGGTTTAATTTGTTGTTTTGGAAATGTTAAGTGCATGGTTTTGATAAGGCATGATAATGTGATAAGGTTCAAAAGAGCTTTGAAAAGCTTTTTACAAATGTATATTGAAATGGTTTTAAAATGCAATGATGATGGGTTATTGTTTGAGAATTCCTCACTAAGCCTAGTGTGCTTACGCTCTCTTTTCCATCAATGCAGAAAAATAAGGTTTGAGGCAGCAAAGAAGCAAGGAAGTGAACTCTAAGACTTGAATTCAAAGTATGGTTTGGACATCGGAAAATTGTAATAATGACAATGTGTCAATTGAGGCTTTGGGAGGGATTTGATGAACTCCCTATTGTTGCAAGTTATATTTGCTGTTTTGGACTTGTAATATGTTTTATGTGATTGAGATATGGTTGGATTGATGCTTTGGATGTAGACTATGAAGCATGCCTCTAGATTTGATTGCTTGAGATGGCTTTTGGTGATGATATGATGTTGATTAAACATGTTGATGATGTTAAGTGATGATTAGCCGAGTGTTAAGCTTGACTGAAGTGAGATAAAGTGTCATATATTGGACCTAGAGGTCATTACAGGCCTCTACGTATCGGTAAGGGTACCTCAGGATCGGTACGCGAGGTCTGTATGAGGCTCAAAGTGTTGAAATAAAGCTACAGGTGCCGGTACACGTAGCTTGCCTTAAGGAAAAAGTATTCTTGTTCCAGTACACGGGTTTGAGGATCAGTATAGCCCCTTCAAATTTAGCAACTCGTAGCGGTATGCAGGGTACCGTATCGATACGCATTTCGGTTACTGGAATCCTGAGTTTTGAGATAGCATGAAAGGGATCGGTACAGATCAAAGCTGTACCAGTATGGGGGTGTTCAACACACCGTATCGGTACGTGAATTAGTGTATTGGTACGCCAAGCTATTATATCTGTTCATTTGTATCGGTACGGCCTTGCCAATATTGGTACACTATGTTATTTTTGTGCTATTTGATGATGCTAAAGTTTGGAAATCTTGCAATTTGGTCCCTGTTTGGTATGAATGAAATTAGTTGAGCTTGAATGATTGCTTTGGAATGGAATTTGACCTATAAGTATGTAATTGGATTAATTAAAGGATGGTAACCTTAAACGTGTAATTCGTTGAGAATTCATGAGATTTGCATTTGGTCCTTAAAGTGTTATGTTGTGCAATTGAGTCCTGCTCTGTAATCTAATTACAATGAAATGCTACCGCTGAGATATCTTTACATAAGACCTTAATAACATGCATATAGACAAGATAAAAAGAAAAGAAAGGATTCAGTTTAGGGTTTTAGCTGGGGTTTGCTTTGGCAAACCTAATGTGACCCTTTTAGTCTAGTTTCGACTAGGCCGGGCTAAAGGGGTTTACATTTGGTGGTATTAGAGTCAGGTTTGCGAAAATTGGGATGCTGCTGGTGTTTGTAACATGATATTTGCTACGAACGGTGATTGTTTACATATACAGTGTTTGAATTATGCCATGTTTGGGTACCTTGGGGACACATTGCCATATTACTCTATTTATGAAATGATTTTGGTTTAAACTGGAAGTCTTGGATCCTTTCTTGAAGCTGGACTGATTGTTTTTGCTTTTGTGTAATTATCATGCCTTAGATACGTTTTAGACTATGCCACCGAGGAGATAATTGTGATCTAGCAGAAACGCTACTGCCGGAGGATAGGGAGTTGAGGGCAAGATTGTACACCCTGAGGATTTGCTGCCTCCTCTGCCTAATCCTCCATAGGAGTGGAACAAGTACCCCCTGCATCACCTGGTCCTGTGTTTGGGGACATGACGCCTTTGGTTCAGGAGATGACATGAGCATTCCAGGCCGCGATGGCTGTAGCTCACGTACCTGCTATGGCACCTACTGCTGCTAATCTAGGTTTGTCGTTGGAGCGTTTGCATAACCTTGAAGGGGTTGAGTATAGAGGGTTGGCACCCGAGGCATTCGAGGAGTGGATGGCCAGTACAGAGCGTATCATGGTTCAGTTGGGTTGTAACGGTGACCGCAAGTTAGGATGTGCTATTTCCTTGTTGCAAAGGGATGCGTATAGTTGGTGGACCACTGTAATCACATGCATGAAACCCGGTCAAGTGACGTGGGAATTTTTCCAGGCGGCCTTTAGGAAGAAATATCTGGGTGTTAGATATTTGGACGAAAAGAAAATATAGTTTATGACCTGGGTTCAGGGAAGTATATCCGTGTTCGAGTATGAGGTGCAGTTCATCTGGATGAGCTAGTACGCACCTGAATTGGTGCCAGACTAGAGGCACCGCTGTGATTGTTATCGGTATGGCTTGGTGTAGGATGTCAAGATGTACATGTTGGCCACTGAGTATACTGAGTTTGATGTTTTGGTATCTTAGGCAAAGGATATAGAGCAGAGTATGGGTTTGTCTCGTCGTTCTAGAGGTTCTAGGTCGGGGAAGAGAGTTGTAGAGTATAGTTTCAGGGGTGGCCAGGCTAAGAGGCATCGTGACCGGAGGTACCAACCAGATGCGAGATGCAGCGGAGATGGTTCTGGACGAGGATATCAGGAACATGGTGCTCAGGTTCGAGCAGCGCATAATAGTTGTTGGGTTTGTGGTTCAAGAGAACATTTGAGGCGTGATTGCCCGCGTTTAGCCATAGAGGGCATGCTCCTGCAGTTGTGGCTGCAAATTCTTGATAGAGTTGTAGGTCGACAGATCATATCAGATGAGACTTTCCATCGCTTTCTAGAGGTAGGCAAGCACCTGTGTAACCCCCTCGACCCGACCTAGATGCCCGACCGAACCAAGAGAACTACATTAGGTTTGTCGAAGCAAACCAAAGAACAATTACGAAAAACCGGTCTATTTTTTCTTTTTATCTTATCTAGATGAAAATTATTAATCCTACATATGTATACTTGAAGCGGTTAAATTTTCAAACAAAAAAAACAGATCACGGGAAGGCCACCAATTGCATATCATGCATTTTAGGGAGTAAATTGAAATACTGATAATTTTAAAGAACAAAACTGAAATTAAAGTTATCAATCCTCAATTAGTCCATTGTCATGCCCACATGACAAATTTCAAGTCAAAGCGATCATCCAATCTTATACAATTGCATTTACAAAATTCAGGGACCAATAGGAAAGAAACAGAAACCTTCAAGATTCCAAAATAACCAATTTAACGGTAGCCGTATCGATACACGTACAAGTGTTTCGATACGCCCTTATGATTTTCAAAACTCAAATTCCAGTAGCGAAAACCTATACCAAAACGCTTGTTCTCGTATCGAAACGTCTAGCAAAAATGCTTAAGACCGTATCAAAACACTTGCTCTAGTACTAAAACACTATGCCTAAAAAGGCTTATCCATATCGAAACACCTACCCATGTATCAAAACGCTATGCCTGAAATGGCCTAGCCGTACTGGTACAGGGTCACCTGTTTCGATAATCCTGGACCTGTAACGTCCCAAATTGCTATTTAATCACACTTTAATGAAAACCAAACCACTTATACATACTTAAAACACTTGTACAACATCACCAAAATACATTTCCCACCAAATCAACACAAGAACATCAACCCAACATGGCATTCGTACAAACTTGTTGAACTATAGGCATGCTTCCTAATATCATTCTACCAAACAACCAAAGCTCACATTTGGTACCTATAAGGCATACTCAACATGTTTGCACAATTATAGCATCATACGAAACTTGCTTGAATCATTAAAACATGGCAACCACACCAAAACAACTAGATGCATTCCTAAGCACACATATAACATCAAAATAAGCAATGATTCACACAAGTCTAACAACAACAAACCAACACGAAATTCGGCACTTCACGTGCTTAAAAACCATGGAAAAATAGAATTACAAATCCCCAAATATGGCGAACACATTGCCATATTAATCGGAATCATAAACCGAGTTCATACTCAAAGTAGCCTTTGTCTTAGGATCACTTTAGCCTTTCCCTTGCAGCCCCTAAACTTTAATACTCTGCATCATTAAGAAAAACAGAGCGTAAGCACACATGCTTAGTGACTCTTAAACAATGATGCATTTAAAAAATTTGAAACCAAAACACTTGTTTCCAAAACTTGCTTATAACTAAAGCACTCTCCTTGTCTCGAACCGAGACATGCATAAGCACCCTTATGCAACATCATATACATATTCCATGCTTAGATCCCAAATCATTAAATCATAGACCATGCTTAAATGCCAAAGAATTATTAAATAAAACATGCTTAAATCCCAAAGCATTACATAAAAAGGTTCAACACATGAACTTTCACATATATTGCACTAATAGTGACCCGGATAGACTACCCTCTATCCAACATATTGGATACACGGATCTCTCATGCCATGCCTAGTTAAATCGAGTGATATACCACAATCTTGCCTAGTTAAACCGCAAGATTTGACACCCTCGCCTAGTTAAACCGCGAGATTTCCACCCTTGCCTAGTTAAACCGCAAGAGTACCTCCCTTGCCTAGTTAAACTGCAAGATCACTATCAAATTGGGTTGCCTAGTTAAACCGCATACCTAATGAGGTTCCCAATAGTCCGAGTGGCCTTGTTAAGTCGCCATACCTCAAAGACCCATGGCCACGATCAATTTTGTTCATATTTTATAGTGCACTTATAATCCTATGGCATGCCAACTATATCCGATTGCTTCTTACCTTGTCACATAGCCAATATATCATTTACAAAACCATTTACTTACTGTTTTACAATGCATTATATAAAACACCACATATGCAAATCACATTGCCCAAGCAATAACACCATTCCCAACCGGAATGTAATCCAATGCTCACTAGAATTTAATATACTTTTAATCCCCTGCATATGTACTTAAAATTATGCATTTCCAGTAAGTAAATCATATCATGTTTATCACCAAAACATGAAAACAACATGCCCATATCCAAGCCGATATTCAAGAGCAAAATAAGGGAAACTTACTTCTGAGCTTACGTAAGTGTCTCCCGCAACAACCTTTACAAACCTTTGTAAAGCATTTGAAAACCAGTTTCCACTCACCGATACGCCTCGCCTTCCTTGCCAAGGCGAAACAAGCTCCCGGCAAGCAACACAACAACGTCAAGCTTTGTCGCCTTGATTGTCCCCTATTTTAAACACATAAAACCAGAGGATAAATGCATTTAAATGCATTCTAACCATTTCCTAACAGCAAT
This sequence comes from Hibiscus mutabilis, assembly GCA_019671005.1. NCBI lineage: Eukaryota > Viridiplantae > Streptophyta > Magnoliopsida > Malvales > Malvaceae > Hibiscus > Hibiscus mutabilis. The sequence goes on along the minus strand of CM033743.1, from coordinate 18,048,556 downwards.
CTCCCGTAACTCCCAAGTTGCCCACTCGAAAACCATCCGAAACATACCGAAATCACCCCTAAACACTTCCAAAACTTAACCCATCCATAGTATAACGATTCAATCCATAAAACTTCATCCATTAACCTCTAAAACCCTTTCCCAACATCTTTTTACTTCTAGCAATCATTAAACACCAAAATCATCACAAAAACCCTTAATTAACAACTTAAACTATTAGAGATTCAGTCAATTTCGGGATTCCATTATTAAAACCAACTTATCCACATTATATTACATCTAAAGTAAGATTAAAATCAATCATCAACACTGAAAAAACAGATCCAATTCGAAAATCACAAGATTTCATCAATTAAACCTCTATTAAGCAAAATTCCATAATTAATCAATTAAATCCCATTAGAAGACATATATAAAGAGTCAAGAACTTGGGAATTTCAGTAAAGAACCTTTCATTAGAGGAGAAGAATGAACCTTACCTCCAATGAGTGAGTTTCCCTTAATTAGATGTTTTCCTCTTTAAAAACAAAGAGATTTAATAAGATTTTGGAAAAACAAGTTGAAGAATCATTTAGCAAATCAAAGAGTTATGAAATCAAAATCATTACCTTAAATCTCTGATACGAAAAAGAGTGTTTGGGTGATAGTTTTTTGAGAGAAAATATGAAAGAAAGAAAGTTACGTCAAATTGTGATTTAGAAAAAATAACTACCTCTTTAACTAAATCCTTTTAATTCCCTTAATTAAAACTCTTTTAAAAATGATCCTAATTAAGAGAAAACTCAGATTAGACCAAATGGTAAAATAGATCTTTAAAGATTCAAAGTTTTGACTCTTTACAAAATAGTCCCCCCCTTTAAAAACAGTTTTCAAAAGTTGCATTTTGGTCACCAGCCAAAATGTCACTCTTCCAAAGCCCATTTTCCAAAATTGATTTTACCACAATCATTACTATATTAAATAATGATTTTACAACATTTTCCTTATTTTATCACCTTTAAAATTATTTAATCTGATTTAATCTAGAAACTAACTCGAACCTCTAATATCGGTCTACCAGACCTTCGAACCAACCTTTAAACCGTCCAAGCCCAAAATTGGGGTGTTACAACTCCCCCCTCATAATAAATTTCATCCTCAAAATTTACTTAGAGGAAAAAGATGCGAAAATTGCTCCATCATATTCGCCTTGCTTTCCCAAGTGGCTTCCTCGACACCACAGTTCTGCCACAAAACCTTGACAAGCTCAATCGTCTTGCCACGAAGAACTTTGTTGCTGAAATCAAGGATTTCCACAAAACCATCATCCAATGCAATTAAAATCCATTTCAAAACAAGCATGCTATTCTTTCAAAACATGCACTTAGTCTTTACAAAATCAGCATATTAAACCATATGCAACATGTATCATGGATTCCACAACATAACCTCATATGCAATTCCCTCTACTTAAGCCTTTCCCATGCATAACATCCCATATGCAAAGCTTAACGAGTAAAACATGTGTAAACACTTTATTCCAAATCAATCCATCAACATTATACATTTAAAACATTATATTGGCTTACAAGTGATCCATCTCAACAACAACATTTCCATAAAACCATCACTAACATCGATAACATCGGATACACGGATTTCCCAAGAGATCTCGCAATCTCTTGCAGCTCAATGGCATGAAGTCGTGCAACACATACACCACCTCTACACTACCAAGGCTAATCCTCCAACTTGGAGTAAACACATTCGACGCATCAACCTCTACAGCTTATGGCTGGAGCAAAAGCCATCTAAGTGTTACCTCAACAACATTGGGGTTCACATGATCGGAGTAAGTACCTCTCGTTCTACATCTACAACCACAAGCGACTTATTATAGTGTACTTTAAATCCTATGGCCGGCCAATTATATCCGATAACATTTCCATTTCATCACTTGCCAATATAATTCACTTTTATAAACATACCTCATTGTTTTTTTATGCATTATTCAAATCATTTCATTGTGCATTAAACCGCGCATACGCCATGTTCATAAACATTCTTTAAAATCATGCATTACTTTCCAAATGCATTTATCATCATTTCATATCAATTTCCAGCATTTAACCATGCTCATTCCATGTATAAAACATGAGGTAAACATTCATCAAACAAGTGCATTCATAAAGCATTTGTCAACCGAAATCGAGAGAGAAAAACAAATTCACTTACTTTCGAGTCTTAGACCAGCGTATCAAGCCTAGTCTAGACTCCTATAAACCTTTTCAAACCATTGAAAAGCCATTCTTATCCGCTTCACTCACCGACAAAGCAACACCTCCTTTGCTGATGTCAAATCAAGCCTTCGGCAACCCCCCAACACCAAGATTCGCTTCCGAACTACTTTCCCCTGTTTCAAACACATCATAACAGAGAATTCAATGCATTACAATGCATCCAAACTCACAACAATACAACAATTAACATCACCCAACTATAGCCCTCCACAACACTCTATCTTAACAACCGAAAACATCATCAATTCACCAAAAACCTCAACCCAGCCCACAACTACGAATCTCAACCTTCAAATAACATCAATTAACATCAAAACTACAACCTAAAACAACCTTATACCTCTAGCAACCAAAAATTAACCTCAAAATCTCTTAACTACCAAACTAACAAACTAGAGATTCAATAGATTACGGGATTCTATCATCAAAACTCACTTCATTATCATATTAAACATCAAAATCAAGGTATAAACCAATCCTTAACTCAGCAAAAATAGATCACTACTAATTTCTTCAATTTTTTTTTATCATAAACCATCAATTAAACCATAAATCCGAGTTTAATTTATCAAAACCCAATGAAAATCATATAAAATGGATCAAGAACTTAGGAATTTCAATGAAGAACCTTCCATTAGAGGAGAAGAACGAATCCTTACCTCCAATGCTGATTTCTCCCCTTAATTGCTTTATAAACCATGAAAATCAAGGTAGAAATAATAAGTATTTGATGTAAAAGCTCTATAAATCAATTGGAAATCAAAAACTCTTTGAAATCCTAATTTTACCTGAAGAAATTGAAGCTGGAAATATGTTTGGCTGGAGAGAATTTGAGAGAAAGGAGTTACAAAGTTAGTTATGTGAAATTCTTTTAAAATATGTTTAATTAATTCTCTCCACTATTTATACCTCTTAAAAAATTTATTGAAAATAGTTAATTAAAGGGAGAAATCTGATGAAACCCTTTTGGATTATTAGCTCCTTAAAGATTCAAAGTTTTGACCCATTTTCAAAACAGTCACTAAAAATAGTTTTGCAAACTTTGCGTTTTAGTCACTAACTCAAAATGTCCCATTTCCGAATTTCATTTTCCAAGATTATTTTACCAAAATCATTTATATATTTAATAATAATTTTAGACTATTTTTCCATATTTTTATCTTTAATAAAAATATTCAGTCCAATTTAAATCCCGAATCTGACTCGAATCTCTAATCCCGATCCACTGAACCGACTAAACCGTTCCCCAAAACTCCTAAGCCCAAAATTGGGGCGTTATACATGATTTAGCTAAATGATTCGAACGAGAATAATGTATATGTTTAAGTAATAACACGATCATGTAGCGGTTCTTGCATGTTTAGTTAATAGTTTAAAAGTATGGATTTATAAATCGATTGTATACAGATATGTGATTGGAATGTAGTCTTGTGTATATGTGCATAAATTGGATAGAATAATTGATGCCTTGTCTATCAAGTAAGTTTTTGAAAGGAAATGTCAAGTTAGTGAACTTGTGTGTTAAGCATTTCATGTATTGATAATCTATGATAAGGGAAAATCGAGAAATTCATAATCTAGTAAATGAATTATAGTAAAAATCTTGTCTTTTATTGATTGTTGAACATTTAACTAAGTAAATCTTGTTGATTCGGTAATTATATTTTATCTATACTCGGTGTTTGATCAAGACCTTTGGATAGATTATCTTGTAAAATAAATGAGAATCATACGTATTACAGAGAAGGGATGGTTAATACAAAAGAATAGGTTTTGTCTGTTGAAGGATCCTTTAATGATATCAAAGAGGTATTGGACCCTTAAACAATTTGATTTTTAATTGTTTTGCTGTTTGAAGTATATAATGTGAAATTCAGTAAGTTGGACTGTATATATTTTCATCAAATTATATCTGATGTAAATGGAAAAAGTCAGTTTTATACTAATCATGATAATAAAAACCTAGTTTGTAATGACTAGAAAGTTAGGCGCATGTCATGTTTTAAATTAAATTATTTAGCAAAAAGTGTAATTCTATGAAAGAATTTTACAAGCTTGTTTTGTGTTACTCGAAAGTATCAGAAGTTGGTATCTTGTTTTGTGAATTTTCCTGTTCTAACATATTTAATTCCGGTTTTCTTCTAAACCGGGTTGAAGGTGTTACATTTTGGTATCAGAGTTAGAGTTTAGTCAGTTCGGGACTAAACTGAAGTCTATTGTATGTCTGCACTCTACATATGCCACCTAGGAGTTCAAATTTTGTTCCGTATTGGTGACTTGCAAGTAACACGATCTGTGTACTTTGTTTTGACATTCAGAATATATAAAAATATTCCGAGTTTGATAATATGAAATTTCCGTTATTAAAGAAATTCGAGGACGAATTTCATTTTAAGGAGGGGAAACCAAAGTGTAGTCTAGAACTTGACATTAAATTGATGTAATTCAAATTTATTTGAGATGTTTTTAGAATGGATAATTAGAAACCTAAGACCAAATTGGAATAATAATGAAATGGATGGTCATTATTGAAGGGATTAATTCGAAAGTAGTTATAAGTTAAAGCTTGCATGGTAAATTTCATTTTATTTAAGGACCTAAACACTTGTCCAATTAAGGACAATGTAAGGTGTTAAAGGGTGATGACTCACGGCAAAAAGGGGGGAGTCATCTTTATTTCTTTCTTCTTCCTCCATAACCGAAGCTAAGAATGAGTGGGAAGAGAGAGAGTTAAGATTACATGATGAATTTGGAAGATTTAAATTCAAATTATGGGTCTGTCTGATCTTCTTAAGGAAGGAGGGTAAGTGATCTTACTTTTCCTTTCTCTTATTCAAATTTTAAAATTAAGTAATGGATTTTAAGTTTCACGTATCATGTTGTTGCTTGAAATGTTAGAAAATTTAACATTATGCTATGTATTTTAGTCTGATTGGGTAATATATATATAAATATAGATAATGACTTTGCCATGAATCCATCAAGCTGTAAATTAGTTGAAATGCTGAAACTAGGTTGTGATAAATTAAGTACTAGAATGGACCGTTGCTGATTATACAATTGTTGTTTAAGTTCGACTAAGGTATTGCAACTTGTAAGTTTAAGTGGATTGTTTTAGTATCCATACTTGTATATGACCATAACAGCCCTGTTTTATTTATACATGATTATGTAGTGTGTTGTCTTGGATGTATAAACATGTATACATGTATGAATAAATTGTTTGGCGTGCATACGAATACTTATAACGGCTGTTTTGACATAGATATAAATGTTGGTGGATTGTTTGTGGATAAATAAGGGTATATGTATGTTAGGGACGGTTCTCTTGAAAGTAAATGTATTAGGGATTGTTGGAGTATTGTATTTGAAACATATGAATAAGCTGGATTATTTTGAGCAGGGATAAATATGTAAGAGCTGTTTTGATGTGTTTAATTGTGTATACGTATATTTTGGGCTGTTTTTGCTTAAACATGAACCTTACTGGACTGCTTTGATCTTATGATTTAATGTATATGAAATTGAAATTGTATTTGCACGTACATAGTCCATAGTGGACTGTTTTATATAATCTAAATAGGGAGCATGCTTCAAGGATGAAAATATGTTGTTTTCGCTGTGAATATTATGAATACATGTAAATAGGGACTATTTTGTGTAAACATGAGAATTAGTGGACTGTTTTGGCATGAAATTGTGTATATGTGTTTAAAATTGGATAGATTAATGAACACATATGAAATCTATCTAGATTTGTGCATATATGTATGAAAGTGGACTGTTTTAAAGGGATTAATGTACAAATACGGAAGCATGGACTGTTTTGAGTATATTGTATAATTGTTGGACTGTTTTGGGTGTACATAAATATGTATGTAGATGAGCAGGACTGATTTGAATACCTAAAAACTTTAGAGACTGTTTTAAGATATAAAATGTATATGTAAATCTACATTGAGTCTGTTTTGTATTGTCATAAAAATTAAGGGACTGTTTTATTTACCTATAAGTATGTACTTGAAATTTAGATTGTTTGTTATTTATATTATAACCCCGTCGACGCGGCCTAGACGCCCAACCGAACCAAGAAGGCTACATTAGGTTAGTTGTAGCAAACCGAAGAGATACAACGAAACCCAATACATTTTTTCCTTTTATCTTGTCTAGATGCTTAATTAATATCCTACATGTTCATGCTGACAGAAGATGAAACCCAACTCAATCGGGCATCGATTTGACATCCAATTGGTCTCACAAGAAATTTAGGGACCAAATTGCAATTCCAAAAAATTACAGGATTATAGCTCACTTTTAAGGTTACCCAACCTTAATTAGTTGGGAATCAATCATACATGTCATATTTCAGCTCAATCCATTTATTCAAGCGCATATAATTGCACAAACAAAACTCATTGACTAAAATACAAGGGCCAAAATCGAGCTACAGTGACATTAACAGCTTTGGTTGCTGTCCGTACCGATACGATCGTTACCGTACCGATACAGTGTGAAACGTCTCGTTTCGATACACCTCCATGTTGCACCGATATGGTATGAAACGCCCCGTCTTGATACACCTCCATGTCGTACCGATACGGTATGAAACGCCCCATTTCGATACACCTCCATGCCGTACCGATACGCCAAACTAACTTACCAAACTTTTGAAATTGCTTTGTGGACCGTACCGAAACAGATAGTGGTGTTTCGATACGCGGGACTCAATTGGAAAAGTAGATTCTAGTGAAAGAAACTCGTACCGGAACACCCCTCCCGTACCGGTATGCTAGGCCAAAATAGCCTAGGCGTATCGGAACGACTAGCACCCGTATCGAAATCTTGTGCCTGGAAATACCCAGCCGTGCCGATACGGTCTCATGCATATCGGTATGCCTGGACCTGTAATGTCACTTTTTCTGATTTTTCATCCAAATAACACCGTTAAATCATTCCCACAAGCTGGAAACACAATACCAACATGCCAAGCATACCACGAACAATTAAGCATCATCATCCTAACAACACAACAAGGCTTCATGCATCCAAAAGGGAATCTATAGGCATGCTTCCTAAATTTGCATCCAAGCAACATACCAAAAGATAAACCAGTACCATAATCAATCTTTAGAGGCCAATTACAACCCAAGAGCAACCAAATAAACATGCTCAAATAGGGAGTTCAACATAACATCTCTCAAAACCAAAACAAGTACCCCATTGCCTTTATTCTTATAGTCTAGTTCAACATACTTTGTTAACCAAGTCTTGTTAGGATCCCCTTGCTTCTTGCTGCCTTCCAAAACCTCAATTATCTTCATTGATGGACAATGAGAGCGTAAGCACACAAGGCTTAGTGAGGAGTGCTCAAAAACAAACACCATCAATGCATTTTAAACCATTTACTTAACTTCATTCCTTTAAACATCATGCCCTTTTTAAAACATGCACTTTACATCATTAAAACCAGCATATTAAACCATATGCTACACGTGTCATTAATCAACAACAAGTCACATTGCTAACTCTCCACTTAAGCCTTCCCATGCGTTACTACCAAATGCAAAGCTCAAGGAGAAACATGTGTAAGTCACATTATACAACATAAACCATTCAAATGATACATTAACAATTGCATTGGCTTACAAGTGAACATTAAACAAGTCCAATAACAAAAGAGTTCATCGGGTATACGGATTCAACAATTGTTAACCCAACACTTCAAGCCATCTCAACCGGAATAGCGATACAATCACAATCGCGGTACATTAACAACCGGGTACACTTTCAACCCACGGGGACACCAACCCCAATCATCGGCTAGATGCTTAATCCACTAATGGGAGTTTTCGATACCATATGACCCCTCGACCGTTAGGGTACTTGGATGGAGCATTCGGTACGCCGTATAAACCCTTCAACACCCAAGGTGACTTATTTGCAGTGCACTCAATCCTATGGTCGGCCAACTATATCCGATAACAATTTTAAAACCACATCACTTGCCAATATAATTAACCATTTAACACTTACCTCTCTATTTTAAACAAGCATTAACCAAAACACTTTTCCAAGGCAACAACCATGCTCTAAACCACAAGGATAAACCATACTTACAAGGATCACTTACCATGTGCATCCTTCAGCAAAACATGCTTAAAAACAACATATCGAAGACTTTAAAACATGTTTAAATAGTAGGTAACATGTAATCAAAACAAATGCATAAAATTATTTCAACTTAACACGATTGAGAGAGAAAATTCATTTTACTTACTTTCGAGTTTAAACCAGCGTATCAAGCTAAGTTTAAACTTACATAAACCATCTTTAAAACATTCCAAAGCTGGAATCCACATTCTCACTCACCGATACGCGAACCCTCAATTCACCGACGCGAAATCAAGTATCCGAAGCCTCCAATGCTTCACCAAACACTTTCGGATCAACCTCCCCTGCTTAAACCACAACACAACATAGGATTAATGCATCATAATGCATTCTAAACACAGCAACCACAATCCTTCTCGGATTTCCACAAAACCCTCACAAGTAACCATCCACAACAACCGAAAACATAACCAAAGCATTTCGATTCACAATCCAGCCAACATCTATCAATCTAACATCATTTTTAACATCAAAACACCTCTAAAAATAGTTCCAAAATAACCTACCACCTCCAGCAACCTTACAACCACAAAAAAAAACACAAAACCCCAAAACAACAACCTAAACAAATAGATATTCTTAAGTTCCGAGATTCCATTGATAAAAATCACTTATCAACATTAGTTAACATCCAAAATATAAATCAAAACATCCTTAATTACTGGAAAACATATTCAGTCCGTGAATCAACTCATTTTTCTCACATAACTCAATTAAACATTAGGAAATCATCAAAATCAGATTAGAAACACAAAACAAGGATCAAATGCTTGGGAATTTCAGTAAAGAACCATACAATAGAGGAGGTCCCGGATCTTACCCCTATTGTGAAGTTTTTCCCTCAATTGATTTGTTAAAAGCTAAGAAAAGACAAGATTAGTGTAAGATTTTGTGTAAACAATCTTTATAAAACAATTTGAAGCAATAAAATCAAGTTATAAACCACCTCACCTCTAGAAATTTGGTGAAAACCTAAGTGTTTGGCTGAGGAGAGAATGGAGAGAAGAAATGACGTGATTTTGGTTTTGGAAATAGATAACTAACTTTTAACAAAAATTCTCTTTAATCAATAATTAAAACACATGTTAAAATATCTTCAATTAAGGGAGAAACCATCATAAACCAATTGGTAAAATAGCTCCTTAAATATTCTAAGAATTTGACCCTTTTCATTTTAGTCACTAGAAAATCACAGTTTTCAAAACAAAACTCAGGATTATAGCTCACTTTTAAGGTTACCCAGCCTATATTAGTCAGGAATCAATCATTCATGTCATATTTCAGCTCAATCCGTTCATTCAAGCGCATAAAATTGCATAAACAAAACTCATGGGCTAAAATACAAGGGCCAAAATCAAGCCACAATGACATTAACAGCTTTGGCTGCGTCCGTATAGATATGGTCACAACCGTACCGATACGGTGTGAAATGTCCCGTTTTGATACACCTCCATGCTGTACCAATACGGTATGAAATGCCCCGTTTTGATACACCTCCATGCCGTACCGATACGCCCAACTAACTTACTAAACTTTTGAAATTGCTTTATGGACCGTACCGATACGGATAATGGTGTTTCGGTACGCGAGACTTGGTTGGAAAAGTAGATTCCAGTGGCAGAAACCAGTACCGGAACACCACTTCCCATACTGGTATGCTAGGCCAAAATAGCCTAGGCGTATCAGAATGACTAGCACCCGTAGCAAAACCTTGTGCCTGCAAATACCCAGCCGTACCGATATGGTCCCACGCGTATCGGTACACCTGGACCTGTAATGTCACTTTTGCTGATTTTTCATCCAAATAACACCTTCAAATCATTCCCACAAGTTGGAAACGCAATACCAACATGACAAGCATACCACGAACAATTAAGCATCATTATCCTAACAACACAACAAGGCTTCATGTATCCAAAAGGGAATCTATAGGCATGCTTCCTAATTTTGCATCCAAGCAACATACCAAAAGATAAACCAACACCATAATCAATCTTTAGAGGCCAATTACAACCCAAGAGCAACCAAATAAACATGCTCAAATAGGGAGTTCAACATAACATCTCTCAAAACCAAAACAAGTAAGCCATTGCCTTTATTCTTATAGTCTAGTCCAACATACTTTGTTAACCAAGTCTTGTTAGGATCCCCTTGCTTCTTGCTGCCTTCCAAAACCTCAATTATCTGCATTGATGGACAATGAGAGCGTAAGCACACAAGGTTTAGTGAGGAGTGCTCAAAAACAAACACCATCGATGCATTTTAAACCATTTAAACATCATGCCCTTTTTAAAACATGCACTTTACATCATTAAAACTAGCATATTAAACCATATGCTACATGTGTCATTAACCAATAGCAAGTCACATTGCTAACTCTCCACTTAAGCCTTCCCATGCATTACTACCAAATGCAAAGCTCAAGGAGAAACATGTGTAAGTCACATTATACAACATAAACCATTCAAATGATACATTATCAATTATATTGGCTTATAAGTGAACATTAAACAAGTCCAATAACAAAAGAGTTCATCGGATACACGGATTCAAAAAGTGTTAACCCAACACTTCAAGCCATCTCAACTACAATCTCGGTACATCAACAATCGGGTGCACTTTCAACCCACGGGGACACCAACCCCAATAATCGGTTAGACGCTTAATCCACTAACGGGAGTTTTCGATACCGTATAACCCCTCAACTGTTAGAGTACTTGGATGGAGTATTCGGTATGCAGTATAGACCCCTCAACACCCAAGGTGACTTCTTATAGTGCACTCAATCCTATGGCCGGCCAACTTATCCGATAACAATTTTAAAACCACATCACTTGCCAGTATAATTAACCATTTAACACTTACCTCACTATTTTAAACAAGCATTAACCAAAACACTTTTCCAAAGAAACAACCATGCTATAAACCACAAGTATAAACCATACAAGGATCAATTACCATGTGCATCCTTCAGCAAAACATGCTTAAAAAAGTATATCAAAAACTTTAAAACATGCTTAAACAGTAGGTAACATGTGATCAAAACAAGTGCATAAAATCATTTCAACATAGCACGACCGAGAGAGAAAATCCATTTTACTTGCTTTTGAGTTTAAACCAGCGTATCACGATAAGTTTACACTCCCATAAACCACATTTAAAACATTCCAAAGCTAGAATCCACATTCTCACTCACCGATATGCGAAGTCGCTATTTGCCGACGCAAAATCAAGTGTCTGAAGCCTCCAACGCTTCACTAAACACTTTTGGATCAACCTTCGCTGCTTAAACCACAACACAACAGAGGATTAATGCATCATAATGCATTCTAAACACAACAACCACAATCCTTCTTGGATTTCCCCAAAACCCTCACAATTAACCCTCCACAACAACCGAAAACATAACCAAATCACTTCGATTCACAACCCAGCCAACATCTATCAATCTAACACCATTTTAAACATCAAAAAACCTCTAAAAATAGATCCAAAACAATCTACCACCTCCAACAACCTTAGAACCACAAAAACACCCCAAAAACCCAAAACTAACAACCTAAACAAATAGAAATTTTTAAGTTTCGGGATTCCATTGATAAAAATCACTTATCAACATCATTTAACATCCAAAATATAAATCAAAACATCCTTAATTACGGGAAAACAGATCCAATCCATGAATCAACTCATTTTCCCCATATAACTCAATTAAACATTAGGAAATCATCAAAATCAGATTAGAAACACAAAAACAAGGATCAAATGGTTGGAAATTTCAGTAAAGAACCATACAATAGAGGATATTTCAGACCTTACCCCTATTGTGAAGTTTCTCCCTCAATTGATTTGTGAAAAGCTAAGAAAACTCAAGATTATTGTAAGATTTTGTGATAAAACAATTTGAAACAATAAAATAAAGTTAGAAACCACCTCACCTCTGGAAATTTGGTGAAAACTGAGTGTTTGGCTGAGGAGATAATGGAGAGAAAATAAATGACGTGATTTTGGTTTTGGAAATAGATAGTTAACTTTTAACAAATATCCTCTTTAATTAATAATTAAAACATATGTTAAAATATCTTCAATTAAGGGAGAAACCATTAGAAACCAATTGTTAAAATAGCTCCTTAAAGATTCTATGAATTGACCCTTTTCATTTTAGTCACTAGAAAATTGTAGTTTTTAAAACTTGCATTTTGGTCACTAGCCAAAATGTTCGACTTCCAAAACTCATTTTCCAAAATTGATTCCACCAAAATCATTATAAATTAAAAGATTATTTTTAACTATTTTTCTATATTTTTATCTCAGCAAAAAATATATTGTCCCAAATATGACTCGAATCTCTACTCTGGTCCACCGGACCGTCTAATAAACCACCAAATCGCTTAGCCCTAAAACCGGGGCGTTACATATATGAAGGTATGATGGACTATTTTGAATAGAATATGTAAGCAAGTTAAAGGATTAATTTGCCTAAAATAAACCTTAGATGGCTGTTTTGAGTATATAAGAACTGGAGAGGTACTACTTTTAATGCATAAAATGTAAATGTTCGGTTTGGCATATGTATATTTTATGAAGGGTTGATTGATCATGTATATATAAGTATATATGTGGAATAGGTTGTTTTTAAGCATATAAGAAATGGTATGGGTTGTTTTGATTACATGCATGGATACACACGAAATGTGAATTGTTTGAGTACATAAGAAAGTATGTTGACTAAATTGTATGTATAAACATAAGTGTGCAATTGGAGTGTTAGTAATTGAATTAAGTCGGTTGTAATGGTTTATTATTTAAGGATGAGTTGAAGGAAGAGTTAGATAAAAGCTAGATGTGATTAAGGATTCAGGTATCCCGTAACTTTGGGATAAGAGGTGAGTGTAGTTACATTTATTTCGGATGACATGGTGTCATTTTGATCTTTATATATATATATTAGTTAAATACATAAGCATGTGCATATGGCTCACGTAGAGCACAATGTGTGAATGCATTCATAGCATGGCATTATTGATAAATCATTTGATTATATTGTATCATATATGCACCTTGTTCCTTGCTATGATATGTTTGTAATAGATGATTATGTACACTTTGCTTAAATGCTTGGAGCTAATTACTAACCAATAAGGCTATAGGATTCCAACAAAGGAATTGAATATCAAAGTCATAAGTTCATAATTCTAAAGCCTTAAGGAGCTAGAAGCTCAACTTGTGTTATAAGATACTGGAAAGAAAAAATAAGTAAGTCTACTTGTAAAATAAGAAATCCCTCCTAACTTCAAGACATAAGATATTTAAGTTGCCTATTTAATGGAAGCCCTTGGATACATTGGCATGATATATGGTATACTTTGGGACTACGGTCCATGAGCTATGTCTCGGGTGATAACCCATTATATGTGGTATATTGGTGATAGTAGGAGGTAACGGGGGAGATGTAAGGAGATTGGCGACAGTTGGTTGGATATATGAGAAGTTAGGAGTGATATATTTCCGAAACTAGCCATTGCTATGTGCTTTGAGCTACGTGTAACTTGTATCAATATGGTCAAAACTTGAACCAATGTTATACATGTCCAAATGTGATCCAAGGCAAATATTGTAAAAGATGTGACCAGATACTAAGTTTCGAATGGAAGCTTTATTAAATAATGTTATGAACTCAGATAAGTTTCGATATGATCTCTAAAAGCCTGTAAGAATCTCGTTAAGCCTTGATAAGAATACGGATTTGTAAGTAATGACTCTAATAAGTTCGAAAGAATTCACTTAAATTCCTAAAAGATTTTCAATCAAGTTTTGGAAGATGATTAATTATAAGACAAGCCCTAATCCTATTAAAGTTAAAACTTGAATATTTCTGTGATACTAATAAACTTGGAAACTATTATATTTCCTTTATATGTGGATATCTTTGATTGTTATCTTTCATGGCTCACTACCTCACTTAGGCTAATTAAGCCTAATGCATTCACTATTCATGCATTTGCAGGTTGATTAAAGCTTGCGTATTTCAATCGTGATCAAGTGTTGCAAGTCACTGCTTAGAGTCACAAGTAGAATCTAGATTTTTTTAGATAAAACTCCATAGATGGTGGCATAGTGGTCTTAAAGAGGCATATTAATTAAGTTGTTGTAGCATTGTATTACTCTTTATTGAGTTTGTAAATGGCATATTTATTTATTGGTAACGATTAAATAAATTATCATTGGTTTGATCGTTTTGACTAACTAATAAATTAATTTCATAAAAAGGATGCATGATTTAGCTAAATGATTCGAATGAGATTAATGTATATGTTTAAGTAATAACACGATCATGTAGTTGTTCTTGCATGCTTAGTTAATAGTTTAAAAGTATGGATGTATAAATCGATTGTATACAAATATGTGATTGGATATAGTCTTGTGTATATGTGCATAAATTGGATCGAATAATTGATGCCTTGTCTATCAAGTAAGTTTTTGAAAGGAAATGTCAAGTTAGTGAACTTGTGTGTTAAGCATTTCATGTATTGATAATCTATGATAAGGGAAAATCGAGAAAGTCATAATCTAGTAAATGAATTATAGTAAAAATCTTGTAAGCAAGTAACATCTTGTCTTTTATTGATTGTTGAACATTTAACTAAGTAAATCTTGTTGATTCAGTAATTCTATTTTATCTATACTCGGTGTTTGATCAAGACCTTTGGATAGATTATCTTGTAAAATAAATGAGAATCATACGTATTACAGAGAAGGGATGGTTAATACAAAATAATAGGTTTTGTCTGGTGAAGGATCCTTTAATGATATCAAAGAGGTATTGGACCCTTAAACAATTTGATTTTTAATTTCTTTGTTGTTTGAAGTATATAATGTGAAATTCAGTAAGTTGGACTGTCTATATTTTCATCAAATTATATCTGATGTAAATGGAAAAATTCAGTTTTATACTAATCATGATAATTACAACCTAGTTTGTAATGACTAGAAAGTTAGGCGTATGTCATGTTTTAAATTAAATTATTTAGCAAAAAGTCTAATTCTATGAAAGAATTTTACAAGCTTGTTTTGTATTACTTGAAAGTATCAGAAGTTGGTATCTTGTTTGTGACTTTTCCTGTTCTAACATCTTTAATTCCGGTTTTCTTCTAAACCGGGTTGAAGGTGTTACAAGGAGGAGCTCAAATCGAACAACCAGTTCATGTCAGGAATAGACCAATCCGAGATTACCTAGAGGATTTGCAATACGATTGGTCACTTTCGCAGATCGGCCACTGAAGATGCCAGACAACATCTTAAATCATTCTTGGAGATTTGCAATTTATTCAAACTACAAGGAGTCCACGAGGATATTCGAAGGCTGAAATTATTTCCCTATTCGCTGAGGGATAGGGCAAAGACGTGGTTAAACAGTATTCCATCCAGATCTATAGGATCTTAGAAGGATTTATGTCCAAATTTAATTGCTAGATTTAGTTCTACAAATATGACTGAGAAATTGGGCTTGGCAGGCAGATGATGAATCCATGTACGAGGCTTGGGAGCGATACAGAGAGCTTTTAAACAAATGTCCTATGCATGGATTCCCAGTATGGACACAAGTGACGATGTTCTACAACTCAGTGAATATGCTGACAAGGATGATGCTAGATGCCTCGGCAATTGGCATACTCCTTGACAAGTCACCTAAGGAAGCGATAGAGATTCTGAATCGTCTTGCCAAGAACGACTATCAGTTCCCAGCTACCCGAAGGGGAATAGTCAGACAAAATGCCACGATAAATGAGCTTGATTCATCGGGATCCATTTTCGCACAATTGGTCGCTCTAACCAATTTGGTTATGAATATGCAGCGACCAAGCAACACACAGGAGATCAAAGTAGTAGATTCAATTTGTGATTTATGTAACGACAACCATGATTCTTCTGAGTGTCCACAGAACCCAGAATCTAGTTTTTACGTTGGAAACTACAACGGAACAACAATGTGATGTCCAACACATACAATCCAGCCTGGTGGAAGTACCCTAATTTTTTATGGAGGAACCCAAACAACGTCATTAATCAGAACAGTCAGAGTACACAAGCATCGGGATTCCAGCAGAACATGCCACAACAACAGATGTCGAAGCAACAATCGTCACCATATAGTTCTTTGGAAAATTCTCTCAATGCTTTTATGTTAAAAATTGAATCTTATATGGTTGAGAATAGTAGTTTCATGAAAAGGACTGACGCTTTCATTAACAGGACTGAGATGAGATTGCAAAATCAGGAGGTAGCCTTGAAATCCTTGGAAACACAAGTCGGGCAATTCGCTCAGAACTTGAATACAAGACCCCTAGGTGGCTTACCTAGCGATACAGAGGTCGTAAAAGGAGTGGGCCACGAGCAGTGTAAGGTAATCATCACTCAGAGTGGCCGACAACTTATGGAAGACCAAGCTCATCCAATGGAGAACACTCAACTAGTATAACGATCACCTTTCCAAAAAGACACCAAAATTGATGAATCGACAATTGCCAAGGCAAAATCCGATGCCCAAGCAATTCTAATTGCCCAGGCAATTCCTGATGCACAGACAATTTGAGATAAAAATCCTAAATTAGAAAATAAGGAAAAGGAGATTCGAATTCCACCACCATTCCCACAAAGGCTAAAACGACAGAAGCAAGAATATCAGTTCAAGAAATTCCTTGACATCTTGAAGCAAGTTCACATCAATTTTCCGTTGGTAGAGGCGATAGAGCAAATGCCGAAATATGCTAAGTTCCTTAAAGACATTGTCTCTAAGCAAACAAGGCTAGCTGAGATTGAAATAGTGGTCATGACAGAAGATGCATGGCCATGTTGCACAACCGCATGCCACCTAAACTTAAGGATCCCGACAGTTTCACTATACCATGTGCTCTCGGAAATCACTACGTCGAGAAAGCCTTGTGTGATCTTGGAGCAAGCATAAACCTCATGCCGAAATCTGTTTTCCAGAGATTGAGAATAGGGAAGGCAAGGCCAAAAAAAGTGATGCTACAGCTTGCAGACAGATCCTATGTGCATCCAAAGGGAAAAATCGAAGATATTCTGATAAGAGTTGATAAATATATTTTTCCCGCTGATTTCCCATTATTCTTGGGAGACTATTTTTAGCAACGAGAAGAACCTTGATCGATGTCGAGAAAGGAGAGCTCACCATGAGGGTAAATGACCATCAAGTCAAGCTTAATGTCTTTCAAACCCTTAAGCATTCTGACGATCCAGAAGAATGCCAAGTCATTCAAGTCACCACCGCATTCAATTTTGACATGGAAGAGAATTACCCCGACAATTGTATTGCCAAACCAGAAAACCCTTAAGAACTGATCGACAAAGAGCAAGATGAAGCGAACTAGATAGTGAGTCGACCAAATAAGTATTTTGAACCATTATATTACTTAGGTAAGGAAGGTAAACTCATAAACCTTCTATTGAGCAACCACTGATACTCTAATTGAAACCATTGCCATGGCAATTAAAATATGCTCATTTGGGAAACGATTGACATTAAGCTCGAAGGGAATTAGCCCAACGGTATGTATGGACAAAATCCAACTAGGACGAAAGCAACGGTATGTATACACAAAATCCATTCTTGGGAGACAAAGTTGCAGCCTGAACAGGAAAAGAGATTGATTGACATGTTGAATCTGCACAAAAAAGTAATAGGTTAGACAATTGCAGACTTGAAGGGAATTAGCCCAGCGGTATGTATACACAAAATCCTATTGGACGATGATCATAAACTGTCAATTGAGGCACAAAAGAGACTTAACCCCACCATGAAGGAGGCTGTGATAAAAGAAATCATCAAATGGTTTGACGTCGGTATCATATATTCTATCTCTGACTGTACATGGGTAAGTCCGGTACAATGTGTACCGAAAAAATGAGGTATAACCTTGGTAAGTAACGAAAGCAACGAACTCATTCCAACTAGGACTGTGATCAGTTGGAGGGTTTGTATGGATTACCGTAAGTTAAATAAAGCTACTAGGAAAGATCACTTTTCTTTACCCTTTATTGACTAAATGCTTGACCGTCTTGCAGGTAAATCCTTTTATTATTTTCTTGATGGTTACTCAGGTTATAACTAGATCGCCATAGCACCAGATGATCAGGAAAATACCACTTTTACATGCCGATATGGTACATATGCATTTTGAAAGATGTCATCCAGATTATGCAATACCCCGGCAACCTTTCAACGATGCATGATGGCAATCTTCTCTGACATGGTGGAAATCTTCATGGAAGATTTCACGGTTTTCAGAGATAACTTTGACAATTGCCTCGGTAATTTGGAAAAGGTGTTATCATGATGCAAAGAATCTGACCTAGTGCTAAATTGGGAGAAGTGCCATTTTATGGTGGATGAAGGTATTGTGCTCGGCCATAATATCTCATCTAACGGAATCGAAGTAGATAGAGCCAAGGTGGTTGTGATTGAGAGATTGCCGCCACCAACTTCAGTCAAGGGAATCCGAAGTTTTCTCAGACATGCAGGTTTTTATAGAAGGTTTATTCATAATATTTCTAAGATTTCCAAACCCTTGTGTAATTTGCTTGAGCAAGATAAGGCTTTCAACTTTGATGAATCTTGTGTCACGTCATTTGAAGCCCTGAAAAAGCAACTTGCCTCTGCGCCGATTGTTGTCCCGCCCGATTATACCTTACCTTTTGAACTCATGTGCGACGCAAGTGCCTTCGCGGTAGGAGCCGTTTTAGGACAACGCACAGGTAAGATTTTCCATGTGATTTACTATGCTAGTAAAACTCTAAATGGTGCGCAATCAAATTACACCATGACGGAGAAAGAATTACTAGCAGTAGTTTTCGCATTTGTTAAGTTTCGTTCCTACTTTATTGGTACTAAGGTAATTGTTCATACTGATCATTCAGCAATTAAGTACCTATTTGCTAAGAAAGATTCCAAACCTCATTTAATTCGTTGGATTTTACTTTTACAAGAGTTTGACATCGAAATTAAGGACATGGAAGGAACGGAGAACCAAGTTGCCGATCACGTAATGTCCCAATTTTTTAATAGTGACCAAAATGTAAAATTTGAAAGTTTAGGTATTAAAGTGTAAACTTTGGAAAAGTTTAGGGACCAAAGTGTGATTTTCAAAAGTTATGTATTTCGACCCCGTAAATAAATAGTTTACCCTCATGAGTGAAATTTTCGTGTTACCTGGATTTTTTGTACGGAGTTTATATTAAAGGTTATAAAACGATAAAGTTTAGAAATTTGGAAATCGTAGTTAGACCGAATGAAAAACTGTTAAGCATGCTTAGACCAGAGTAGCAGAAGGATGGGTGGCCTACTGGGAAGGTTCCATGTTAGTATTTTTGACTGATAAAAAGGATTCAGCATGAGTCAATAATATTTGTAATGATTATTGTTATAAAATTTCCAAGAGGGATTGTATCCGATAAAAAATCATGGTAATTATCGGTATGTCGAATCGAATTGGAATTTTAAAGACAGTTCCAAAAGTTATGGAAAATTTATAAAATACTATCTTATGAGTATTTTTTTGTAGTTGGTTGGATTCCAACTAGACTTAGTTGGATTTTTAGAAGAATGGCAAACTAGTAAATAAAAAATAGTTGGAGAGCAAGTTAGTCATTTGGCAGGGATGGCAATTTTGAAATATTTAAGTTACAAGGGCTATTTTTGGAAGAAGAAAATTAAAGATTAAATCTTGGCCCTTGATTGATGATAAAATCAATCTCAACCGTTGGATAAAAGGGTAATTTTGTAATTTCCCTATTTGAATGAATTTAAAAATATATTTACATAATACAAGTGGCATATTTTGTGGCAATTTTAAATTAAACGCCAAAAGATGAAGCCTTCTTCATCTTTTCCATTTTCAAAAATTAAGGGAAAAATGGGAGATAATTTTCGAAGCTCGGTTCAAGCCCTAAAATTCGATTTTAAGGTAATCTTACGAACTGCAAAGTTGTTCTACTTTTCAAGCTCTATCTTTTGATGTAATTAATTCATGGATTACATGCTTGATTGATGAAATTTTTACATGAGAAGGAGATTAGGGTTTATGAACAAAATTGGGGGTTTTGAAATTTTATGATTCCATGGTTGAATTTAAGTTGGAATCAAGCTTATATGATGTTAAACTCATGTTATTCAGTTAGAATTTGAACTCTACATATTTTGATTTGTATGGAGAAGATTAGGGTTTATGGATTTAAGTCTAACTTAGGGTTTATGATGTTGGATTAATAATCTAGTAAGCTTGATTTGTTGTTTGGAAGCAAAACCTAAGTTAAATATGTAGGGACCAATTCGACAAGCTTCAAAGCTAAGGGCCCGAATCTCAATTTTATGAAAATTGGAGTGTACTTATGTAATTAATGATGTTGGAGATGTGAAATTGATGTTAGAATGCTAAACCGATGTTGAATCGAATTATTGATCATTTTGACAATTTGTCAAAATCAAGTGACTAATTAGGAAATGAATTATTGGATGGGGATTAAATCTGATTTTTAGTTAAAAAATAGAATTAAGGTAGTAATGTTGATTTGAGGACTAAATTGCAAAGTTAAGAAGTTTGAATCCTTACCTTTGCATTTTAGTGACTATTTTGGCAAAGAAAGAAAATTTGAGGGAATTATTTTGAATAATTATTTGATGAAGGAGATCATGAATTGGTGGTTTGAAGCAAGTGATGGGACTAAATTGACAAGTAGAAAAATAAGAAGAAGTTAGTCTAAATTAGAAGTTAATTATGGAAAGCTACGTAGAAGATTGAATTTTGCCAGTGAATTCGAAAATTCGCCATAATTTCTACAAAAATATTTAGATGATGAATTTTATATCGATGTAAAGATTTGTTCGTCTAGTTTTGCCTCCAACAAATAGAAACTGATTTCAAGTTCCGAGTTAAAAGATATGAATTTTTAATCGAATAAAGGTCCGAAAATTTACAGAGCAGTTTTTGGTCCGGACAGCTCTGTGACGGGAGTTTGAAGAATTTTCATAATTTTTGTAGATTTTATTAATTTATGCGGCTTATACCGTTAGAACCGTTATCGAATCTAGTTTCTTCAATATAAAGGGAATTAAGATCCAGTATGTATTCTGCCCGGTATAAGTAAATCTTTAAAGGTAGCGCAAGCTGTCAGAAAATAGAATTTGATACATTTTGTATCTAAATGTTTGATAACAAGCTCGGAAGAATTATTGGAAGTTCAAAATGGGTATTGAGGACCAAAATGAATTTTTGAACAGTATAAGGATGGAAGGAAAATTATGGAAATTTTTATGTTAAATGATTAAATAGCTTGATTGAAATATTGTTAGGAGTGAATCTAACAAATGTTTGTTTATATTCATGTGGTTAAAGAAGTCAAATCCGAATCAAAAGAAGATTCGGGGTACAATGAAGGAAAGAATCGAGTAGAATTTAGTGAGGCATGCTAATAAATAGCCCAGGTGAGTGCATTTCTATATGTGTATTATATTAAAAAGGGGAAGACTTGTGAAAAAGTCAACCCAAATTTAGAAATAACATTGCATTACTTTTTAAAATAAATGATCTGATGCATGACTCGGTATGGAAAGCTTGATGGAGAACAAGGTACGAACTATTGTTTGCATAAATGATGATGAATTATGCTTATTAATGAAATATATGATTTATATTAATGCATAATCTAGTAATGGCAAGTACATATGAAAGATTATGATGAAATATGGGATGTGAATTGCTCGTTTACATGAATGAATGATGATTAATTGATAATGAAATGAAAAGCCCAAGTATTTATTTATGAGAGTCCATGGTATAGTTGGCATGTCATAGAGTCCTAGCAGCTGCGTCATAGCATTACAGTGCGAGAAAAACAATGTAGACTCTTCGGGGTTGAGATAAACAATGTAGACTCTTCGGGGTCAAGATAGACTCTACGGTGTCGAGTTAGACTCTACGGAGTCGGTTCAAAAACTACAGTGTTACATAACATAAAATGTGCAAGTCTGAGGAGAAAAGGGCGTCCTCGAGTATGTACTCATCTCAGTCGCTTCGGCGATGCAGATGCTAGGCATCATAGACAGTACGGTGTCGTGATGACTCGTGTACCTTGGTCTCATATAATATACTTTGGGCTAAGATAAAGGAAATGATATGCAAATAATTGCATGATAAAAGTATGACCATGTTACAGAATATAATATGCAAATGATTATGTGATGAAAGCTTGACTACTAGATGATCATGAATTATTGATATCATGATTCTATGAAAGAATTGATAGATGATAAGAATCATATTGAGAACATGTTTATGTTAAAGAAATTATTATGCATATGAATACCAGATGAACATAGAACAATGATGACATGATTCTTAAGATAGTCATGATACGTGATACTATTAAGTTGTGAAATGCTTGCCATCTTACAGAAATTGTAATGCACTTCTATATAACACATTGTATTGCATCTCTTCATGTTATGATAAATGTGTTAAATACCTCACTAAGTCTGTACTTAGCGTGTGTTTTATTTCACACGTAGGTTTTCCAAAGTAGATTAACAAGGAGGAGCTGTTCTTTTGGGAAAAAATCAAGTTACTACAATAAGATACAGTAAGTACATCTTTATCGTAATTTGATATCTAGTGGACATGTAAATATTTTAAAGTTGAGCTGTTTAAAGTATAAGTTTATAACTTAAATATATGCTTTTATGATGAATAAATTTAGAAGTATAGTTTGCTAATAGTAGCAGTGAACTTTGGTACAATTAAATATAGTTTACCCCTAATCGTGTAGAAATTTTATAATCAAGAAAAAGTCTAGGTAGTATACATAGTTTTTACCCTGAGTTACATTTTATTTTAATAACTCAATTATAAGTTTTGTAAACCAATTTAGGGTCAAAACCAGCTGCTTCTAGACGACATCATTTTAATTTAAAACTGAGAAAGGGTTAAACTACAAGCTAAATTTTAATAAAAAAATTTACAAGTCTAGGAATCAGTGTAAACCAGTTAGTAACATCTTAAATGTGTATTCGAATATCGAATATACATTGAGGGTGTTACAGATCACTTATCAAGGTTGGAAAAAGGCGATGAAGATTCAGACTCCTTGGAGATCCACGACACACTCCCGGATGAGCAGTTGTTAGTGGTATTTTTCCTTAGGACCATACTCACCAAGGAAAGAAGCGATTTCGACATGATGCTAAGCATTATTATTGGGACGAGCCTCTTTTGTTTAAACAATGTGCAGATCAGGTGATACGATGATGTGTTCTCAAGGAGGAGCAGGATAATGTGCTTCGACAATGTCACTCTTCACCCCATGGAGGCCATTTTGGAGTAACTCGCACCGCGGCCAAAGTACTACAATTTGTGATCGTTGTCAGCGAATGGGAAATATTTCGCGATGACACGAGATGCCACTGCAGAATATCCTTGAGGTCGAGTTGTTTGACGTGTGGGGGATCAACTTTGTGGGACCCTTCCCATCCTCATTCGGCAATTTGTACATCCTACTTGTCGTGGACTACGTGTCTATGGGTAGAGGCAGCTGCAGTTCCCAGAAACGATTCACAGACCGTGCAAATTTTTTTTGCAGAAAACATATTCACACATTTCAGGACACCAAGGGCAATTATCAGTGATGGAGGCACACACTTCGTCAATAGGTTGATTGCCAAAATGTTGGAGCGATTCGGAGTAACACACAAAATTGCCTTGGCATATCATCCACAGACAAACGGGCAAGCCAAAATTTCTAATCGGGAAAACTGAAATTGAGATGGTATGGGCCATTCGAGGTAATAAAAATATTCTCCCATGGTGCAGTGATAATCAAGTCCACCATTGACGGACATGAATTCAAAGTTAACGAAAAAAGATTAAAGCACTATGTCGGCACCCATGTTGAGCGAGACAAGGAAGTGGTTACTCTAGGAGATGCATGATCATGCTCTCCTTTAGTATTTCTTACTTTTTAGTTTTGTTTTTAATTTCAGACTTATTTTTTTGGTTTTATTTTTATTTTGTATTTTATGTTTTAAATTTTATCTTTCCAAATACTTTTTAGGATACTTTTTTATAATTTTTAGTTTATCTTATTTATCTTTATCTTTATTTATTTAATTTTATTTTTATCTTTAATTAATGTTTATCTTTTTATTTGTGTTTGAATTTTAGGATAAGAGTTCAAGATAAGGAGGAGTTAGATTAAAAATTGAAGTTTATCCTTAAGAGGGAATAATGGGCTGGTTTTGGGGGCTTACAAAGGCCTATTTAATTATTAGTTTTTACCCTAATTATCATCCCTTTTATCCCTCTAGCCGCATACCCCTCTACATTCCCCCAATCCCCCTTTGCCGCATACCCTAACTAATTCCCTCATCATCATTTATTTCCATCATTCTTTCCTACTTTCTTTTCTTTCCTCCCATTAGCCGAAAATCACCATCATATTTA
Source organism: Hibiscus mutabilis (assembly GCA_019671005.1). NCBI lineage: Eukaryota > Viridiplantae > Streptophyta > Magnoliopsida > Malvales > Malvaceae > Hibiscus > Hibiscus mutabilis. Next base: position 18,023,595 of record CM033743.1, on the reverse strand, counting down.
CCATATCCTACTTCACCATTAAACTTTCAAACTCCATCTACTCTTTCTTCTACTCTTTGAACTCTCAAAACTTTCTTTCTTTTATTTTCTTTGTTTTTACTTCATATCACAACCACAATCACCATGGCCAAAAATCTCAAAACTATGGCTCACCCGAGTTCATCCAAGGAACCACCATTCGGCCGATTTGCAACACCAACCATTGAGGAGAGATATCTAGCCAAGTTTGCAAACTGAAAGGTATGGGAGGAGCAAGGATTCGCCTACACCATCTCCCGAAAGAACTTCGGCCTTGATGTGTTCATCTCAAAATTATCGAGCACCACGAATAGCAAATCCTTTGCCATCAACCAAAGCCCGACAATGTATCATGGGTAAGAGAATTTTATGCTCATTCTCCTAACCCAAACAACCCCTATGTTTATGTTCGTGGCAGTGCTATCCTTAATCAACACTTTCTACGGGATATACATTGCGAAAGATGAACATAAAGTCTTTGTGGACAACATCACGGCCGAAGAAGTCAAAAAGGTGTTCAAGGACGTCACAATCGAAGGTGCCGAATGGAACTAAGGAGCCTTAAATCGTCATATGTTAAAACCAGAGGAAAAACTATGGAATAAATTTGTTAAAACCCGCTTAATGCCCACTACACACAACACCACAGTTTCATATTCTCGTCTTTTATTATTGCATTCTATTTTAAACAAGTGAATTATAAATATTGGACAACTTATTTGTGATGATATATTTGCTTGTAGTCAAAAGGATGTAGGTGCTCTTTTCTTCCCGAGCTTAATATCCAAATTATACGAGAAAGAAAAAGTACCAAGTGATCAAACGGATGAGAAATTACCTTCCAGAACTGGTGCACTCAATACTTGAGGATTATGGGTGAAGAATCGGCAAAATAACAAGCATTGCCAAAGAAATCCTCTGCACCAAAAATTTCCCAGGCAACCCAAGATGCCTCGGCAATTCCTGATGCCTCGGCAAGTCCTGATGCCCAGGCTAGTGAACCAGCCTCGACAGGCATGGATCGAATCTAAGAGATGCTCCACCCACTATCTCATCGATTAAAGCGAATGGAGGCCCAACAATTGCAATTCATGCGGTACATGAGGGACCATAACGTAGCTATCACACGAGTGATCCTTGATAAGTACCTTGACAACACCGTGCCTTTCTCGGCGTTTCCTGCCAACCTACTTGCCCCGACAACTGAGGATGCGACGACAACTACCGCACAAGATAAAGGTAAAACCCCTATGACTAAACCTTCTCGGACTGAATCTTTACATGGATTTACAGATTCAGACGATAGCATATCCGAACCAACGAAGTTGCCACTGGTCGAGCCATCGAAGTCAAAGTGCAAAGCTTCTATCATCTAAGAGACTGAAAAAGAGGATGAACAAAGCCATGAGGTTCTGGAAGTGAGGGCTCAAGCTGTACCACTAGCCACACGCAGTCAACCACCGCGAACCACAAAATGAATCAAGCATAAGTCCCAAAGGAAACTCATCATACAAGGTGACGACCTTTCCTACTAACTCATTTGCATTTTAATTTTAATTATTTTTACTTCCAGGCATTGAGGACAATGCTTCCCTTGAGTTTGGGGGTGTTTGTTTTTAGTTAGTTTCATGTTTAGTTGCATTCATCTTTAGTAATCACATATAGGTTGCATATATTACTTGCCATGCATTTGATTGGATTTAATTTTCCTAGACTTGTTGGGTATCCTATGATGAGTTTGCCACTGCACTTAATTGATAGAACTTTCGATTTTAGGATGCGCATGGATAACACTTAGAATTAGACTATGATGCTGAATATAATTTGACACTATTGAGACTTGATTGATTAAAGGAAACTGATACATGTATGGGGGGCTAAAATGATGCATTGTAGCCAAAGAGTTGAAGCTGTTTTATAAGTCTGGAATTTCATCCGACTTGCATCGAATTTTTGGATGGGATCCGAGCACTTCTGAGTCTACATGTCTTCTTCAAACATATTCGTCTGTCTCTTAGCTTTCCAACTCATATTGAAACGCATCAATCCGACATCGGGATCTCAAGTTATGTCCATTTTAGTGAAGACTGTGCGAGCAGAAATCTCTATACGATTTTATCACGGGAAATATTATTTATTACGAATTTTCAATAATTTTATTGATTATTTGTACTTAAATTTAATCTAGGATTCTTTATGAAGATATTTAGATGATTTAGGATTAGATTTGTTATTTATTTATTAGCTTTTTAGGTTAGATAAAATATATTTATTTATTTTATTATTATCTTTACTTTTCCTAATTTAAGTTGAACTCTTCATTTGTAGCCTATTTAAAGGCATATTTGCTTCACTAATAAGAACAACATCATGAATTTATGAGTTGCAAAAACCTTTGGCCATGGGCCAGTTTATTTTCAAGGTAGATAGATTTGCCTTGTTATTTTTCGTATCAGAAGTCTTCTTCAACGTAAGTTCGTCAAGTTCTTGTAATGAAGATCATCTTCACACTCTTGCTTGCCTAGGTAATTGCATCTAGGAGGGTGGGTTAGAGCCGCTTGAGGTTGTTTGCTTAGATAATTGCGTCTAAGAGGGTGCCGAGGACAAAACAAAATCAACAATTCGCAAGCCATCTTCATCTTCAACCTTCACACCATCTTCCATAATTCCATAAACAAAGTTGGAATTTCCAGATTTGTTTTACCTATCTTCTTCTTAATCTTTAATCATCTTTTTATTTAGATTCTTATTTCTTATCATCTAATCCTTCACTTGTCTTTCTTTCTTTAATTTTCCAGCCTCGAATCTGAAATTTTCAAGAAAAGCCCTTCTATTTTCTCTTGAATTTTCAGATCTGCCCATACTTTCTTGATTGAGTCTAGAGCTCCTAGTTCTTGCTACAACTTGATTGAAGGCTTCCAAATCCAAGATTGCGCTACTCTATCATTTGGTATCAGAGCGACCCTTTGACTGCCCGATTTCACGCCGAGCGCCCATGAGTGGGGTAGGCAGGGTGGTCAACTGTGACAAGGTGGCCCATCACGAGAGTGGAAGCTCGTGACGAGGGCCTCACGAGTTTAAGTGGGGGAGAATGTCACACCTGAGAAAAGGCGGGGTCATTAATCCCATATCGGAAAGTAAAAGGGAGGTCTTGGGATATAAATACGATGGCGCTGCACATCCTATCAGACATGTCTTTTGGGAAGAGGGTAATGGCCCCGTGACAAGACAAAATATCCTACAACATCTATCTCGTCATCATCCATTCATCGCAGAGATTCGTGCCGTTTGCAGGTGTTTGCCTATTCAATTGCGATTAGGAGGGTGCCAAGGACAAATCTATCCAACACCGCCACCATCAAATTCATCATATCTCGTTTTCTACATCAAGATCATGCTTTATTATCGGTTTACTGAACGTGGAGTTTGGTGTTTTCTCGGATCATATTAGTGAGTTTGCTAGATTAATTGTGATCTAGAGGGTTCCTAGATTTTGAGATTCTAGTTTTAATATTTTATTCGTGGAGACATCTCAAGAGACTTGAAGGTTGTGATCAACAAATTTTAAGATTCGGGATGAATCGTTTTCAACATGGGGAGAATGATACATGTATGGGGGGCTAAAATGATGCATTGTAGCCAAAGAGTTGAAGCTGTTTTATAAGTCTGGAATTTCATCCGACTTGCATCGAATTTTCGGATGGGATCCGAGCACTTCTGAGTCTACATGTCTTCTTCAAACATATTCGTCTATCTCTTAGCTTTCCAACGCATCTTGAAACGCATCAATCTGACATCGGGATCTCAAGTTATGTCCATTTTAGTGAAGACTGTGCGAGCAGAAATCTCTATACGATTTTATCATGGGAAATATTATTTATTACGAATTTTCAATAATTTTATTGATTATTTGTACTTAAATTTAATCTAGGATTCTTTATGAAGATATTTAGATGATTTAGGATTAGATTTGTTATTTATTTATTAGTTTTTTAGGTTAGATAAAATATGTTTATTTATTTTATTATTATTTTTACTTTTCCTAATTTAAGTTGAACTCTTCATTTGTAGCCTATTTAAAGGCATATTTGCTTCACTAATAAGAACAACATCATGAATTTATGAGTTGGAAAAACCTTTGGCCATGGGCCATTTTATTTTCAAGGTAGATAGATTTGCCTTGTTATTTTTCGTATCAGAAGTCTTCTTCAACGTAAGTTCGACAAGTTCTTGTAATGGAGATCATCTTCACACTCTTGCTTCCCTAGGTAATTGAATCTAGGAGGGTGGGTTAGAGCTGCTTGAGGTTGTTTTCTTAGATAATTGTGTCTAAGAGGGTGCCGAGGACAAAACAAAATCAACAATTCGCAAGCCATCTTCATCTTCAACCTTCACACCATCTTCCATAATTCCATAAACAAAGCTGGAATTTCCAGATTTGTTTTACATATCTTCTTCTTAATCTTTATTCATTTTTTTATTTAGATTCTTATTTCTTATCATCTAATCCTTCACTTGTCTTTCTTTCTTTAATTTTCCAGCCTCGAATCTGAAATTTTCAAGAAAAGCCCTTCTATTTTCTCTTGAATTTTCAGATCTGCCCATACTTTCTTGATTGAGTCTAGAGCTCCTAGTTCTTGCTACAACTTGATTGAAGGCTTCCAAATCCAAGATTGCGCTACTCTATCAGAAACTTAGTGAACTTAGGTTGCTTAAAAATTGTGTAAAAATTAAAATTAAAAATGTGAGCTAGAGGTGCCTATCCGGCTCGTTTCTCAACTATGATTGATTTAAAAATAATTTCTTACTAGAGGTGCCTAAAACCGGCTCTAGTTATCACACATTAGAAATCGCTAGAGGTGCCTGAAATTGGCTCTAGTAAAAATAAAATACCCAGGTAATTAATTTGATAAAAAAACCTGTTGTTCACATGGAATCCTGAAAATCAACTTGTACACAACTCCACACACACATTGTTACAAGCATTGTAGTTTAATTCCGAGTAAATTTTGTGCCATCCAAAAAATTGAAAAGAAATCATACTTTGTGCCACGGTTCTGAGAATTGAAGTCATATACGAAGCAAAATTTTTTATGATTAAAGTTTTGGCAGGTAATTGTTAGTTTTGCCTTGCTTGATCACAAGCAATAGTTCGAGTTTGGGGGTGTGTTAAGTGTGTAAAAGTACTATATTTCTGCCCTATTTACTCTTAATTATTGTTAGACTTAGGCTCATTCTAGTTGCATTTTTAGTCATTCATGCATAATTGCATTGTTTCCTTCACTGTCATGTTTGATTACATAATTCAGTTGATTTTTGTGGAAAAGTATGTGGTTTTGTGTGTGCAGGATCTAATTGCCCAAGCAAGTAGGAAATTGCTGAAGCAATTGAGGATAAGAAGAAGGGAGCTACCAATTTTGATAGGATAAATCCAATTTAATTACGAGAAGCAAGGATAATTCCTAGAAGAGTTGTAGTTCCACGAAGAGATCAAAATGAGATTAAATTCCAAGAGTTTATGAGGAGTTTTTAGAGAATAAATAAATAAAAGAGATTTATCTATTTTATATTATTTAATTCCAACTTAAACTCATCCTTATCAACAAAGAACTTGACCTTGCCATCTGCTAGAAATAGAACACAAGCCGTCGCCCCCTGGAGAGGGGGAGTGGGAGAGAAAATTAGGGCTACTCGACATCTTCTTGTTCTTCTTTCTTCTTTATTCCATTCGATTCATGTTGGGTAGATTTTATCTTGTATTTCTTTTGCACCCAGCCATGAACTAAACTTTACTTGGCTTGGGTTATTGTGTTTTTGTGGTTGTGAAAATGTTTGGATTTGTTTAGGTTTTTGAGTTGCAATTCAATTTCAAAGTTCGTTTATTCTCGGTTCTTAATTTTAATTGTGAGTGAATTAGGAGAGGATCTCGTGAATTCATCCATTTATATAATATGGGGAGATTTAGATTCAAGAAACGAATGAGCATGGTTTTCATACAAACAAATGTTGGTGAAGACTAATTCGACTTAGAGATATGTTGTTAATTTCAACGGCTAAGAGAAGCGCAAGATCGGTTGTTGTCCACCCATGGTTAACGCAGGGATGTATCGCCAAGGCATGCACAATTAACATTGTTTTGAGTTAGGGATAACGAGAAGCCATTGAAGAACGCTTCACCGAACTTTGAAGGAAGTCGCCCAGTTGCCTAGGCAATCGCACCATTCTAGTTGCCCAGGCAATTCGACTAATGCTAATTGTTAAGATGATTGAGTTAATCTTGCAATCAATTACCACGACGGTCCATTCAATCATCACACCACAACTCACAATAACCTGACCTACTCTCTCATTCAATCAACATCTCCTTTGTTTACTTGCTCTTTTATTTTACTTGTTAATTTAATTCCTATTATCACCACCAATTACTTTTCTTTTCAGTACAAGAAGTTAGAATCTAGAAGTTGCACAAATCCCTGTGGAGACAATATCTATTCTATACTATAACTTGCGACGTGTACACTTGCACCAATTGCGAAGCACTCTAAACAAGCAACAGCAAGTTCCATTGCTCAACCTCAATTTAAGCCTTCCCATGCATAACAACCATATGCAAAGCTTAAAGAGAAACATGTATAAATCACATTATACCATATAAACTTTTCAATGATACATCAACAATTATATTGGCTCACAAGTGATCATAAACCAAGTTCCTTTACCAAAATAGTTCATCGGATACACGGATTCAACAAGTGTTTACCCAACACTTCAAGCCATCTCAACCGAAATAGCGATACAATCACAGTCGCGGTACCTAAACAACCTTTCAACCCACAGAGACACCAACCCCTTACCTCGGTTAGATGCTTAATGCGCTAACGGGAGTATACAGTACTATAAAACCCCTCTACCATTAGGGTACTGGATGGAGTTTTTGGTACACAAATCTAAACCCCTCAACATCCAAGGCGACTTATTATAGTGCACTATCAATCCTATGGCCGGCCAACTATATCCGATAACAATTTTAAAACCACATCACTTGCCAATATAATTAACCATTTACCATTTACCTCATTGTTTTTAACAAGCATTAAACCAAACCATTTTCCAAAGCAACAACCATGCTTTAAACCACAAGTATATACCATATACTTACAATGATCACTTACCATGTGCATCATTCAGCATTTTATGCTTAGAAACAGTATCTCAAATACCTGAACACATGCTTAAACAGTAGGCTCAATGTAAATTAAAACAAGTGCATAAAAACCATTTCACACTAGCACGACCAAGAGAGAAAAACCACATTTACTTACTTCCGAGTTTAAACCAGCCCATCAAGCTAAGTTTAAACTCCCATAAACCACCTTTAAAACATCCCAAAGCTGAAATTCACGTTCTCACTCACCGATATGCGAAACCTCGATTCGCCAATGCGAAATCAAGCGTCCAAAGCCTCCAAAGCTTCACCGATCACTACCAGATCAAGCTCCCCTATTTTAACCACATTACAACAGAGGATTAATGCATCTCAATGCATTCAAAACACTGCAACAACAATTCCTCACTGACATCCACAATCCTCCCAAAATTACCCTACCACAACAGCTGAAATCATCACCTAAACCTTCCCAAACACAACCCAGCCATAATCTAACAATCTAACACTTCCATAATCATCAATTAACACTCAAAAAAAGGATTAACTCATCCAAATACTTTCAGCAATTAAACAACCAGCACAACTTCACAAAAACACCAATCTAACAACCTAAACAACTAGGGATTCAAGAGTTTCAGGATTCCACTGTTAAAAGCAACTTATCAACATAATAATACATCAAAAATATGATTAAAACCAATCTCCAACATTAGAAAACAGATCCAAAATGAAACTTTCACTATTTCATCAATTTCACCCAATTAAATCAATTAATTCAATATAAAAACACAAAATCAGATTATAAACCATAAATCAAGGATCAAGCACTTGGGAATATCAATAAAGGACCACTCAATAGAGGAGATCACGGACCTTACCCCTATTGTGTAATTTCTCCCTCAATTGGCTTGTTAAAAGCTAAGAAAACACAAGATTTCAATAAGGTTTTGTAAAACAAAGTTAAAGAATCAATTACAAATCAATAATCTGAGTAAAATGATCTCTCACCTCTGATTTTTAATGAAAACTTGAGTGTTTGGCAGGAGGAAAATAGAGAGAAAAGTTATGTCAATTTTCTTGAAAATGATAACTAACTTTTTAGTAAGCAAATCATCTTTTAATTAACTTTTAAAACACATGTTAAAAAGGTTTAATTGATAGGAGTAATCACCAGCAAAAACTTGGTAAAATAGCTCCTTAAGGATTCTAAGAGCTTGATCTCTTTTATTGTAGTCACTTTTTAAAAACTAGTTTTCAAAAATTGCATTTTGGTTACTAACCAAAATGTCACAATTCCAAAACCCATTTTCCAAAATTGTTTTCACCAATATTAATCATTTATTAAAATATGATTTTTAACCATTTTCCCACATTTTTATCTTACCAAGAAATATTCACTCCTGAAATCGACTCGAATCCCTAACTCGGTCCACTAGACCGTATAACAAGCCATCAAGCCGCTAGTCCCAAAATCAGGGCGTTACACCGCAGCTCTCAAGATGCCCACTCAAAACTCATTTGAAACTTACCGAAATCAACCTCAAACACTTCTCAATCTTAACCCAGCCATAATATAACGATTCAAAACATCAAAGTTCATCATATAACATCTAAAAACCCTTTTACAACATCCTTTTACTTCCAGCAAAGATTAAACTCCAAAAATAACCTAAAAACCATTAACTAACAACCTAAACAATTAGAGATTCAACCAATTTCGGGATTTCATTATTAAAAACAACTTATCCACAATATAATACACCCAAAATAAGATTGAAACCAATCCTCAACACTGGAAAAACAGATCCAATTCGAAAATCAGCATTGGAAATTGACTTTGAAAATTTGCCATAAATCGTACAAGTTGAATTTGGGCTATTAATTGGTATGGGTAAAAAGCATATTGAATCTAGTTTCTTTCAGAATAAACGGAATCAAATTCTGAGTTTTAGATTATTTTATAGAAATAAATCTTTGAAGGTAGTGCAAGCTGCCAGAAAATGGAAATTAAGACATTTGGTATCTAATGGTAGTTAGCAAGCTTGGAAGAATTATTTGAAGTTCAAAGTGATCAATTGGGGACCAAATGAATTTTTGGACAGTCTAAGGAAGGAAGAAAAAGTTTTGGAAATTTTACATATTTGAATAATTAGATTTGATAGAATATTGTTAGATTTGATTCTAACAAATGGTATTTATATTTATGTGGTTAATGAAGCCGAACACGAATCAAAGAGGATTCAAGATACTATAAAGGAAACATCGAGTAGAATTTAGTGAGGCATACTATTACATGGTCCAGGTGAGTGCATTATTACTTATTTTTATTTTGATATGAGAAAGACTTACGAAGAGTCTATCTCAATTGTTTATTCACAAATGATATATTTTCAATGATTTTTTAAAATGAATTATGAATGATTTTCGGGTATGACCTGCCCAATGCACTTTATATGATATTGTGAGATGTTAATATCTTTTGATATTTTAAATAAGTGAATGATACATAACAGTGAATGTTTAAAGCCCATTGTATGTATTATGAGATTTCTTGGTATAATTGACATGCCAATGAGGTGGGAGTATAATGATATAGTGATGTTGCATAAGTGTACAACAGTTATAAAGTGAAACAGTGATGTTGTGTTTACAGCTATGACCTAGTGATACAGTGATGTTGTATAAGTGTACAATAGTTATAAAGTGAAATAGTGACGCTGTGTTCTACAGCTATGACCTAGTGATACAGTGATGCTATTAAATTATGGCAGTAATATAGTGTTGTTAAATTACAGCAGTGATACAATGATTTATTATGGCACAACATTTTAGTTGATGCCACACATGTGCATACTCAATAGTGACTCGCATACCATGCATTCCCAATTACATTACATTGGGTTATGAATTGAATAACAAGTACAAGTGATCTAAAGGAAAGTGAAAAGTGAAAGTGATATGATTCAAATGAAAACAAGTGATTTACTGGATATTTGATTTGACATGACATTGCCTTATATATGTATATGAGATGTTGATTTTACAAGTTACATGACAGAGGAACGACTTCGATAAGTCATTCTATACGATTCTAAATTCTTATATGTTATATTCAGTATTTTATTTATTATACAATTTTTATTAAATTTTAAAGTGCTTTACTTTGATTTATAAGTTTTGCCTCACTAAGTTCGTACTTAGTGTGTGTTTGTTTCACATGTAGATTAAGATGGAGGATTTGAAAAGGAGTTGAGCATGTTGATCAAGCTTCAATCTGCAAAACATCAGTAAGATATTCTAGCTTATGATAATCTCTAGTGGGCATGTAATTATTTAATTGCTGGTAGAGTATGATGCATTAAATTAGACTAAATGATAGATAAGTAATCAGTTTTGATGATGAATCGTATATGGATAAAGAAAAATAAGGCATTAGCCTTATAACAGAATAAAGCTAAGGTAGAAAGGATAATTACTTTGCTAATAATATTAATCGGTAATCGTGTAAAGATTTTAAAGTCAAGAAAGGGCCTAGATAGTGAACCTAGTTTTCACCCTGAATTGAACTGTTGTTTAAATATATTTTAAAATAATTAGTTTAGGGTTGAAACTAGCTAACTGCACATAGGTTGTGTTTTCAAAAAAACCGAGAAAGGGTTAGATTTGCAAACTAAAATTTGTAAACACTTGTACAAATAAATTTATAAGTTGAGATTTCTTTAAAAGACTTCGTAACATCTTTAATGTATGTTCAATTTACGAGTATACATTAAGGGTTTTACTCCTTGAATCTCTAATAGGATAAAGAGAGTTTGGCTGAGAGTGTAACGCCCCGGTTTTGGGCCTAGCGGTTTTGGGGCTGGTTAGACGGTCTAGTGGACCAGGTTAGAGATTCGAGTTGGATTCAGGAGCAAACATTTTTTTGAAAGATTAAAATATGGAAAAATGTTTACAAATCATATTTTATTATATTAAAAATATTGGTGAAAGCAATTTTGGAAAACGAGCTTTAGAAGTGTGACATTTTGTCTAGTGACCAAAATGCAAATTTTGAAAATTGTTTTTAAAAGGTGACTATTTTGTAAAGAGTCAAAACTTAGAATCTTTAAGGAGCTATTTTACCATTTGGTATAATATGAGTTTTCTCTTAATTATGATTATTTTAAAAAGGTTTTAATTAAAAGAATTAAAAATGATTTAGTTAAAAGGTGGTTATTTCTTTCAAAATACAATTTGACGTAACTTTTCGTTTCTCACATTTTCTCTCAAAACAATCTCAGCCAAACACTCTTTTTCCATCATAGATTTAAGGTAATGATCATAATTTCTTAACTCATTGATTTGTTAAATGATTTCTCAATTTGTTTTCCAAAAATCTCATTGAATTTCTTTGTTTTTCAAGAGGAAAAACCATCCAATTAAGGGGAAACTCATTCATTGGAGGTACGTTTCATCCTTCTCCTCTAATGAAAAGTTATTTACTGAAATTCCCAAGTTCTTGGCTCTTTACATATGTTTTCTAATAGGTTTTGATTAATTAATTATAGATTTTAGCTTAATTAAGGTTTAATTGAAGGATTTTGTGATTTTCGATTTGGATCTGTTTTTCCACTGTTGTGGATTGATTTCAATCTTATTTTGGATGTATTATAATGTGGATAAGTTGTTTTTAATAATGGAATCCCGAAATTGGTTGAATCTCTAATTGTTTAGGTTGTTAGTTAAGGGTTTTGGGGTTGTTTAAGGTGTTTAATCATTGCTGGAAGTAAAAGGATGTTTCCTCTGGTTTTGTGTGGCCAAAATAGGGGATAGTCAAGGCGTAGCATCTTGAGGTGGTTCTATAATTTTCGGAAGCTTGCTTCGCGATAGCAAGCAAGGCGAAGTGAAATCGGTGAGCGGAAACGGTATTAAAAGTCTTTTAAAGGTTTGAAAGTGGTTTTGGGGGTTTAGGATAAGTTCGAAACACTTACCTAAGCTCGGAAGTAAGTTTCTCTCTTTTGTCGATTCAGATATGGGCATGTGTAATTCATGTTTTGGTCGTAGACATCGTTTATTTTTACTTACTCTAAATGCATGATTTTGAGTACATATACAGTGACTTAAAAGTGTATTAAATGCTAGTGAGCATTGATTTTTATTCCGGTCGGGAATGTGATATTACTATGGCAATGTGATTTGCATATGTGGGGATTTTGTGTAATGCATTGTAAAACAGTGAGTAAATGGTTTTGTAAATGATATATTGGCTAATTGACAAGGTGAGAAAACATTCAGATATAGTTGGCACGCCATAGGATAAAGTGCACTATAATATGGTTAAAAATCGATCGTGGGTTAAGAGTTCTTGAGGTATAGCGGTCGGCTACCCGGACTATGTTGTTATCACTTTGGTTGAGCGGTCAGTTCCCCTTGTTGATGTAAAGCTTGTTGTCGGCAAGGTTGTAAATTCATGTGATCGGCATAGGGTAGCCTTGATGATGGTTGGTCATTAAGGGGGATCCATGTATCCGATGTGTAAAGTTAACTGTCGGTTAACTAAAGGTTAGCAATCGGCTAATCAAGGATAGTGGTCGACTATCCGGGGTCACTATAATTGCCGATGGTTTTGTATTTGATGCTTTGGGGTTAAGCATGTGGAATATTATTGTTTTGCATATGGTTGATATGCATGTTTTGATTTGAAACTATTGGAACTTGCTTAGGTCGTAAGCATGGTTTGAAAACAAGTGTTGGTTTTCAAGGGTTTTAAATGCATCATCATTTAAGAGCATCCTCACTAAGCAAGTGTGCTTACGTTCTATTTTCTCTAATGATGCAGAGCATTAAAGCTTGGAGGTAGCAAGGGCAAGGATTAAGTGGTCCAAAGATAAGACTATTTGAGTATGAACTCGGTTTTAGCTTTCAGTTAATAAGGCAATGTGTTCACCATGGATTTTTGGGATTTGTAATTCAATTTTCCCTGGTTTTGAGCATGTATAATGCTGTGATTTCAGAGCTTGATTGTTGATGTTCGCATATTGTGCATCATTACCTATGGTTGATGTTATATGGTTACCTAGGTATGCATCTAGATGGTTTTGCTTGGATGACATGCTTGGTTGAGCTAATCCTATTGAGTATGGTATTGATGTGTTGTTGGTATGGTGTTCTTGCTGGTAAATGCTTAATTGAGCATCTTGGTATGTTTGGTGGTGAGTTATAGGGAGCATGCCTCTAGATCAATCTTTCGGGTGGCATAGTCTTGTGTTGTAGTTAAACCTTGGTGTAAGTGTTGTTAATTGTGATGTTGGATGCTTATATGTATGTATGCAAGTTGCTAGGACCTAAATGCATCTACTTTTGTGTGAAAAACTAGCTAAGTTACAGGTCCAAGCGTATCAAAACATGTGTCCCCATACCGGTATGGCTAGGCCATTTCATGCATAGCATTTCGATACACGAGATGATGTTTCGATATGGTCTTGCCTTTCCAAGCTTAACGTTTCGGTACTTGAGCAAGTGTTTTGATACGGACATAGGCATTTTTGCCAAGTGTTTCGATATGTGAACAAGAATTTCGGTATGGGTTTTAGCTACTGGATTATGAGCTTTTGAAAATGTAAGGGCGTATTGAAACACTAGTAGGCATACCGGTACAGGTACCATTAAATTGGTTATTTTGGAATCTTGAAGGCTTATGGTTCTTTCATTTTGGTCCTTGAGTCAATTGTATGGGTTGGGATGATTAAATTGACATGGAATTTATCATGTTGACATGTAAATGGACTAATTGAGGATTGGTAACCTTAAATTCAATTTTGGCCTTGTAATTTAAAGCATTTACGTTTTAGTCCCCAATTTTGAATATGATGCAATTGTTTGTCTTCTGTGACTCGTTTCATTTGAGAACTTACCCGCTGCGAGTATGAACATGTAGGAATATTAATTTTCATTTAGACAAGATAAAATAAAAAAATGGACCAACTTTTTGTAACCTTTCTTCGGTTTGCTTCGGCAAACCTAATATAGCAATCTCGGTTCGGTCGGGCGTCTAGGCCGTGTCAAGATGGTTATATTTGTTGGTATTAGAGCCATGTTTTGAAAGGTTGGGATGTTGTTGTTTGGTTGTATATCATTGTTGGTTATGCACAATGATTGTGTACATGTTCGGTGATTGATTTACATCATGTTGGGGTATGAATTGGGTGGGAACACATTGCCTATTACCGAGGTCTTAAAATGTTTTATAAGGTGGTCTTGAATCATTTGCCTTGTGTTAGCCTGCCTTTAATGTGTTTTGATGCTTTTGTTAGAATGGCTCAATGCGAGACAAGTTCTATGGCTGGTAATACCAGAATCGGAAAGAATTACGTTGAGGAAGAGAATCCTACTAATGTTTTACCTCCTCCTCCTCCGTTGGTTCCGTCGGTCGATGTTACGGCTGGTGGTGTGCCCCAGGCTCATCAGGTGTAGGTATTTTCATATCTAACTCCGTTAGTTCATGCAATAACAGGAGCTTTTCAAGCAGCGATGGCTGGAGTGCATGTGCATGCACCGACACCTACTGTGACGGTTAACCCATGGTTACCTTTGGAGCATCTTCGCAGTTTGGGAGGTGTTGAGTTCAAGGGTTTAAGCCCTGAGGTAGCTGAGGGCTGGCTGGAGAGTACGATTCGTATTCTGGATTAAATAGGCTGTAATAATGAGCGTAACATGGGTTGTACAATGTCGCTATTGCATGGTGATGCTTATCATTGGTGGGTGACCACAATTGCTAATGTCCCGGAGGTAAATATAACTTGGAGTTATTTCGAAGAGCTTTCAAGAATAAGTATCTTGGTCCTCAGTATCTGGATACGAGGAAACGTGAGTTTATGGCCTTGGTTCAGTGCAGCATGTCCGTGGCAGAATATGAGGTGAAGTTTGTCCGTTTGAGTCAATATGCCTCAGAGTTGGTTTCAGATAATCTTGAAAGGTGTAACAGTTTTCGCTATGGGTTAGTGAAGGATATCAAAACATATCTGTTGGCGGTAGACTACACAGATTTTAATGTGCTTGTAAATCGAACTAAGGATATTGTGCAGTCCTTGAGGGTGTCGGGACAAGGTTTGGGCATGGCCTCGAATAAGTGAGAAGCTGACTCTGGCTATTCTGGGAGGCAGAATAGGAGGTTTCGAGATAAGAGGCACAAGTCGGATCACAAGCGTGGTGGTGGCCATGGTAACCAAGGTGTTCGTATTGTAGCTGAGTGTGAGCGTTGCGTTAGACGCCACACAGGTGAGTGTTGGGGAAATACCATGAGTTGCTGGATATGTGGATCTCCTGGTCACATAAAGCGTGACTGTCCTCGTGCTATGGGTGATGGACCAGTTTAGGCTGTTGTACCTGCTAGGGGCTGAGGCCGTGGCATGGGTTACTTTCAGAGGCGCAAGGATGGTTAGAGAGTTGTGGCTCATGTTGTTGCTATACAACCAGAGAATGGTTGATCAGCACAGATCTATGCTCATCGTGAAGAGCGCAACGACACGTATGTGATGGCAGGTACTTTCACCTTGCAATCTTTGTCGTTGTTTTCTTTGATTGATTCAGGGTCTACTTATTCATACATCCTAGGTGAGCATGCATCGTTGTTAAATGTTCCTGTTGAGATGTTGGCATGTTAGTAGTTCTTTTGGGGAGACGGTTACAACTAGAAAGTTGTATAGGTGTAATACTTTGGCGGTGCAAGGTCGTGAGTTTGCCGCATATTTGATGGAGTTTCCATTCCATAGTTTTGATGTTATCTTGGGTATGGATTGGTTAAATGAGCACAAGGAAGTGGTTGATTGTGTGTCCAAAAAGATTTCTCTGAAGTTAGCCGATAATTATGAAGTCGTGGTGGTGGGTGAGAATGTGAAATTCTTGTCCAATGTTGTTTCGGCTACCCGAGCGGAGAAGATGATGTTTGATTGTTGCCAAGCTTATCTGGCTATTGTTATGAATTTGGAAGCCAATGGTGTTCGGGTGTAGGACATTTGAGCTGTTTGTAATTATTCAAAAGTTTTTCCTAAAGAGTTTCCGGGTTTACCTCGGGATAGGGAGGTAGAGTTTCGCATTGAAACTTATGAAGGTACAACTCTAGTGTCTATTGCTCCTTATTGGATGGCATCGAAGGAGTTAAAAGAGTTAAAATCATAGCTTTAGGAGTTGTTGGATCATGGGTTCATTCGACCAAGTGTTTCTCCTTGGGGTGCTCTGGTTCCCTTTATGAAAAAGAATGATAGATCAATGCATATGTGTATTGATTATCGTCAGTTGAATAAGTTGACAGTGAAGGACAAGTATCCGCTACCGCGGATTGATGAATTTTTCGATCAATTTTTTGGGGCAGTAGTGTTTTTGAAGATAGATTTAAGGTCGGGGTATTATCAGTTAAAAGTTAAGGATGTGGATGTTCATAAGACGACGTTTTGTACGAGGTATGAGCATTACGAGTTCTTGGTGATGCCGTTTGGTTTGACAAATGCCACGGTGGCTTTCATGGACATGATAAATAGAGTGTTTCATGAGTACCTTGGTCAGTTTGTGGTGGTTTTTATCGATGATATACTCATGTACTCTCGTACCGAGGAAGAGCATGATCATCATTTGCGGATTATGTTGCAAGTCTTAAATGATAATCAGTTGTATGGCAAGTTGAGCAAGTGCGAGTTTTGGCTCAAGGAGGTGATGTTTCTAAGACATGTGGTATCCGCAGAGGGAATTCATGTTGATCCATAGAAAATTGAGGCTATTCTTAATTGGAAACAACCTAAGACTATGTTGGAAGTGCATAGTTTCCTTGGGTTGGCAGGTTATTATCGCCATTTTGTGGAAGGGTTTTCTAGTATTCCGGCTCCATTGACAAAGTTGTTGCAAAAGAGTTTTCCTTTCATTTGGACGGAGAAGCAACAACAGGGTTTTGAGAAGTTGAAGGAGGTTTTGACACGTGCTCATGTGTTGATTTAATCAGAATCCAGGAAGGAATTTCTGGTTTATAGTGATGTATCTCATGTTGGTTTGGGTTGTGTGCTGATGCGGCATGGAAAGGTTGCAGCCTATGTGTCGAGGCAGTTGAAGGTTCATGAGCACAATTATCCAACTCGTGATTTGGAGCTTGATGCGATGGTGTTTGCTTTGTAGATTTGGCGACACTACGTTTATGGAGAGAAGTGTGTGGTCTTTACAGATCATAAGAGTTTAAAATATTTGATGTCTCAAAAGGATTTGAACCTTAGGCAACGAAGGTGGTTAGAGTTGCTTAAGGATTATGACTTGACAACTGAGTATCATCCTGGAAAAGCCAATGTTGTTGCAGATGCGTTGAGTCGTAGGGTGGCGGTTGAGCTTAGGGCAATGTTTGCAAGGTTGAGTGTGACACAAGAAGGTGGGTTGTTGGCTGAATTGCAGGTTAAGCCTATGATGTCATAGTTGATTAAGGCTAAGCAAACATATGATGATTCCTTGGTTCCTCATGTTAAGAACATAGCAGATGGTAGTCTGACGGATTTTCGTTTTGATGATGATGGTGTTTTGTGCTTCAAAGGTCAAATAGTGGTGCCAAAAGTCCCAGAGCTCAGGCATACTATTTTGGTGGAAGCCATGATGTATCGTGATTTGAAGGAAAAGTACTATTGTTTTGGTTTGAAGAAGGATGTAGCGGAGTTTGTGTCCAAGAGTATGGTGTGTCAGCGGGTTAAAGCTGAACTTCAATTTCTATCCAGGTTGTTGCAACCGTTGAGAATTTTGGAGTGGAAATAGGAAAGAATCACCATGGATTTCGTGTCAGGGTTGCTAATGACACCAGCTAAAAAGGATTCCATTTGGGTGATTGTCGATCGGTTTACAAAGTGTGCACAGTTTTTGCCAGCGCATACGACGTACTCCTTGGACAAGCTAGCAGATTTGTTTATCTTTGAGATTGTGCATTTTCACGGGTACCAAAGTCGATCGTTTCGGATTGAGATCCGAGGTTAAAATCAAGGTTTTGGAGATGTTTACATCAGGCTTTGGGTTCGAGGTTGAGTTTCAGTACAACGTATCATCCTCAGATGGATAGGCACCCAAAGCGTGTTATCCAGGTCTTAGAGGATATGCAAAGGTGTTGTATTATTAGGTTTCAAGGAACCTGGGAGAAACATTTGTCGTTGCTGGAATTTTCTTATAATAACAGCTATCAAGCGAGTATACATATGGCACCATTTGTGGCATTGTATGGCCGAAGGTGTCGTACACCCTTGTGTTAGGCTGAGGTAGGGGAAAAGCATGTTTTCTTGCCACATGTGTTGAAAGACACGTATGAGAAAGTTAACCTTGTGTGTGAACACTTGAAAGCGGCTACAGATTGGCTGAAATCTTACGCGGATTTAAAGCGTAGGGAAATTGAATATGTGGTGGGCGATAGTGTGTTCTTGAAGGTGTCACCGTGGAAAAAGGTAATGCGGCTTTGACGTAAGGGTAAGCTTAGTCCGAGGTTTATTGGACCATATGAGATTGTGGAGCAGGTTCGTCCTATGGCTTATCGGTTGAGGTTGCCTCCCGAGCTTGAGAAAATACATGATGTGTTTCATGTATCCATGTGACGGAGGTACCGGTCGGATCCTTCACATGTTATGCCGGTGGAGCATATTGAGTTGAGACCAGATTTATCCTTTGATGAGGAGCCGGTGGAAATCCTTGATTCCAACAACAAGGTTTTACGTTTAAAGACTATAGAACTGGTTAAAGTCTTGTGGCGACATCGAGGTGTCGATGAAGCCACTTGGGAAATCAAGGCAGATATGTTGGAGCAATTTTCGCATCTTTTTCCTCTTAGTAAATTTTGAGGGCGAAATTTCTTAAGAGGGGGAGTTGTAATGCCCCAGTTTTGGGCCTAGCAGTTTTGGGGCTGGTTAGACGGTCTTGTGGAGCGGGTTAGAGATTCGAGTCAGATTTGGAAGTGAATATTTTTCTGAAAGATTAAAATATGGAAGAATGTTTAAAAATTATATTTTGTTATATTAAGAATATTGGTGAAAGCAATTTTAGAAAATGAACTTTGGAAGGGTGACATTTTGGCTTGTGACCAAAATGCAAATTTTGAAAACTATTTTTAAAAGGTGACTATTTTGTAAAGAGTCAAAACTTAGAATCTTTAAGGAGCTATTTTACCATTTGATCTAATCTGAGTTTTCTCTTAATTAGGATTATTTTAAAAAGGTTTTACTTAAAAGAATTAAAAATGATTTAGATAAAAGGTGGTTATTTCTTTCAAAACACAATTTGACGTAACTTTTCTTTTCTCACATTTTCTCTCAAAACACTCTCTGCCAAACACTCTTTTTCCATCAGTGATTTAAGGTAATTATCTTAATTTCTTAACACATTGATTTGCTAAATGATTTCTCAATTTGTTTCCCAAAAATCCCATTGAATTTTTTTTTGTTTTTCAAGAGGAAAAACAATCCAATTAAGGGGAAACTCATTCATTGGAGGCAAGCTTCGTTCTTCTCCTCTAATGAAAGGTTCTTTACTGAAATTCTCAAGTTCTTGGCTCTTTACATATGTTTTCTAATAGGTTTTGATTAATTAATTATGGATTTTAGCTTAATTGAGGTTTAATTGAAGGAATTTGTGATTTTCGATTTGGATGTATTTTCCATTGTTGTGGATTGATTTAAATCTTATTTTGGATGTATTATAATGTGGATAAGTTGTTTTTAATAATGGAATCCCGAAATTGGTTGAATCTCTAATTGTTTACGTTGTTAGTTAAGGGTTTTTGGGGTTGTTTAAGGTGTTTAATCATTGCTGGAAGTAAAAGGATGTTGTGAATGAGTTTGTAGATATCAATTGATGAAGCTTGATGTTTTGAATTATTATAATGTGGCGGGGTTAAGATTCAGTAGTGTTTGAGGTTGATTTCAGTAAGTTTCGGATGAGTTTTGAGTTGGCGTCTTGAGAGCTATGGGATTTTGAGTTGTAACAGAGTGTTGGATGCATTTTAATGCATGTTTCCTCTGGTTTTGTGTGGCCGAAACAGGGGATAGTCAAGGCGTAGCATCTTGAGGTGGTTCTAGACTTGCCGGGAGCTTGTTTTGCGGTAGCAAACAAGGCGAAGTGAAATCTGTGAGTGGAAACGGTCTTAAAAGTCTTTTAAAGGTTTGAAAGTGGTTTGGGGGGTTTAGGATATGTTTGAAACACTTACCTAAGCTCGAAAGTAATTTTCCCTCTTTTGCTCTTTAATATCGGTTCAATATGGGCATGTGTAATTCATGTTTTGGTCGTAAACATTGTTTGTTTTTACTTATTGTAAATGCATGATTTTGAGTACATATGCAGTGGCTTAAAAGTGTATTAAATGCTAGTGAGAAATGGTGTTTATTCCGATCGGGAATGTGATATTACTATGGCAATGTGATTTGCATATGTGGGGATTTTGTGTAATGCATTGTAAAGCAGTGAGTAAATGGTTTTGTAAATGATATATTGTCTATGTGACAAGGTGAGAAAACATTCAGATATAGTTGGCATGTCAAAGGATAAACTGCACTATAATATGTGTAACGCCCCGGTTTTAGGGCTTAGCAGTTTGGTGGTTTATTAGACGCTCTGGTGGACCGGAGTAGAGATTCGAGTCAGTTTCAGGATCGTATATTTTTGGTGTTGGAAAAATTATGGAAAATTCTATAAAATCATTATTAATTATGTATTTAATAATGGTGAAATCGATTTTGCAAAATGAGTTTTGGAAGATGGACATTTTGGTTAGTGACCAAAATGAGAGATTTGAAAACTGTGATTTCCTAGTGACTAAAATGAAAAGGGTCAAATACTTAGAATCTTTAAGGAGCTATTTTACCAATTGGTTTATGATGATTTCTCCCTTAATTTGACTTATTTTAACATGTGTTTTAATTAGTAATTAAAGAGAATTTTGTTAAAAAGTTAGTTAATACTTTTCCAAAACAAAAATCACGTCATTTTCTCTCAACTTTTTCTCTCCATTCTCTCCTCAGCCAAACACTCAGGTTTTCATAAAATTTCCAGAGGTGAGGTGGTTTCTAACTTGATTTTATTATTTCAAATGGTTTTATAAAGATTGTTTACACAAAATCTTATAATAACCTTGTGTTTTCTTAGCTTTTCACTAATCAATTGAGGGAGAAACTTCACAATAGGGGTAAGGTCCGAGTTCTCCTCTATTGTATGGTTCTTTACTGAATTTCCAAGCAATTGATCCTTGATTTTGTATTTCTAATCTGATTTTGATGATTTTCTATCGTTTGATTGAATTATTTGGGGAAAATGAGTTAAATCACAGATTGGATCTGATTTCCAGTAATTAAGGATGCTTTGATTTATATTTTGGATGTTGAATAATGTTGATAAGTGATTTTTATCAATGGAATCCCGAAACTTAAGAATCTCTATTTGTTTAGGTTGTTAGTTTTGAGGTTTTGTGGTGTTTCTGTGGTTGTAACGTTGCTAGAGGTGGTAAGTTGTTTTGAATCTATTTTTAGATGTGTTTTGATGATGAAAATGATGTTGGATTGATAGGTGTTGGCTGGGTTGTGTATCGAAGTGTTTTGGTTATATTTTTGGTTGTTGTGAAGTTTTTGTGGAAAGCCGAGAAGGATTGTGGTTGTTGTGTTTAGAATGCATTATGATGTATTAATCCTCTATTATTTTGTGGTGGAGGTTGATCCGTAAGTGATTGGAGAAGCATTGGAGGTTTTGGATACTTGATTTCACGTCGGAAAATTGAGGTTTCACGTATTGGTGAGTGAAAACGTGGTTTAAAGCGTTTTAATGTTTTAGGATTAGATTTTTGGGAGTTAAGGTAGAGCTTGAAACGCTTACCTAGAATCGAAAGTAAGTATAAAGTGGTTTTACTCTCTTAGTCGTGCTTGTTCGAATGATTTTATGCACTTGGTTTTAAGTTCATGTACCTACTGTTTAAGCATGTTTTAAAGTATTCGATATACTGTTTTTAAGCATGTGTTGCTGAAGGATGCACATGGTAAGTAATCCTTGTAAGTATGGTTATACTTGTGTTTTTAAGCATGGTTGTTGCTTTGGAAATGGCATGGTTTAATGCTTGGTAAAACAGTGAGGTAAATGTATTTGGTTAATTATGACGTGGTTTTAAAATTGTTATCGGATATAGTTGGCTGGCTATAGGATTGAGTGCACTGCAAATAAGTCACCTTGGATGTTGAGGGGTTTATACGGCGTACCGAATACTCCATCCAAGTACCCTAACGGTTGAGGGGTTATATGGTACCGAAAACTCCCGTTAGTGGATTAAAAGTCTAACCGATGATTGGGGTTGGTGTCCCCATGGGTTGAAAGTGTACCCGGTTGTTAATGTACCTCGATTGTGATTGTATCGCTATTCTGGTTGAGATGGCTTGAAGTGTTGGGTTAACACTTGTTGAATCCGTGTGTCCGATGAACTCTTTTGTTAATGGACTTGTTTAATGATCACTTGTAAGCCAATATAATTGTTAATGTATCAATGAAATGTTTTATGTTGTATAATGTGATTTATACATGTTTCTCCTTGAGCTTTGCATTTTGTAATAATGCATGGGAAGGCTTAAGTAGAGGGTTAGCAATGTTACTTGTTGTTGAATAATGATACATGTAGCATATGGTTTAATATGCTGGTTTAAAAGATGTAAAGTGCATGTTTTAAAAGGGCATGATGTTTTTAAAGGATGTTGTAAAGTAAATGGTTTTAAATGCATTGATGGTGTTGTTATGAGCATTCCTCACTAAGCCTTGTGTGCTTATGCTCTATTTTTCCATCAATGCAGAGAAATAAAGTCCCAAAAGGCAACAAGAAGCAATGGGATATTGGCAAGACTTGTTTCCAAAGTATGTTAGAGACTATACTATAATGAATACGGGCAATGGGGTACTTATTGTGTTTTGGGAGATCTTTTGTGGAACTCTCTGTTTGAGCATGTTTCATTGGTTGCACTTAAGTTGTAAATGGCCTTAAACGTTTGGTTTTGGTGCTGGTTTATCTTTTGATATGTTGGTTGGTTGCATAATAGGGAGCATGCCTATAGATCATCTTTTAACTCATGATGCTATGTTGCGATGTTGATTTTATGAAGCTTGAATGCTTGTAATATGCTTGGCATGTTGGTGTTGTGTTATAAGCTTGTAGGAATGGTTTGGGAATGCTTTTGAGGTGAAAAACCAACAAATTATGACATTATAGGTCCATGCGTACCGATGCGCTGGGGACCGTATCGATACGTTTAGACATCATTCGGCATGGGGGGATCAGTACACGTATGTGTGTACCAGTATGCCTAGGCAATTTTAGCCTAGCGTACCGATACGGGTAAAAGAGTATCGGTACACGTTCTAGCCTCTAGAATTTCACTTTTTCAACCCAAACCCGTGTACCGATACCCATGTAAGTGTACCGGTATGAATGTTTAAAATTCAAAAGTTAGGTAAGTTTGTTAATCTGTATCGGTAAGGGCCGTGGCGTATCGATATGATGCGTTTTATGCGTATCGGTACGGTAACACCAGTACCGATACTCGAGACCGATTTTAGTTAATGATAGCTAGGCAGTTTTGCTTTTTTTGTATTTTAGTCCCTGAATCTTGCCAATGCAATTGAATGTGATAGAATGAACAGATTGAGATGAAATTCGAGATGAAAGTTTGGAACCGGACTAATTAAAGGTTGGTAACTTAAAAGTGAGCTTTAAACCTACAATTTTCTATATTTGCATTTTGGTCCCTATATTGCAGTGTGATCAATTGGATGTCAAATTGATGCCCGATTAATTTGGGGTTGCACCTGTTGCTTGCATGAACATGTAGGGTTAATAATTGGCATCTAGATAAGATAACAGGATATAAATGGAAAGGGTTTCATTGTATCTCTTCAGTTTTCTATGACAAACCTAATGTAGCCTTCTTGGTTCGGTTGGGCGTCTAGACCGGGTCGAGGGATTACAGTATGGTTAAAAATCGATTGTGGGTTAAGAGTCCTTGAGGTATAGCGGTTGGCTACTAGGACTAGGTTGTTATCACTTGGGTTGAGCGGTCGGTTCCCCTTGTTAATGTAATGCTTACTGTCGGCAAGGTTGTAAATTAATGCGGTCGGTATGGGGTAGACTTGATGATGGTCGTTCATTAAGGGAGATCCGTGTATCCGATGTATAAAGTTAACAGTAGGTTAACTAAAGGATAGCAGTTGGCTAATCAAGGATAGTGGTCGACTATCTGGGGTCACTATAATTGCCAATATATGAGAATTCTAATTTGAATCCACTTCTAATGCTTTGGGATTTAGGCATGGTTTTTGTTGCGTGTAATAAGTGCTACGCAAATGTGCAAGTATACACGTCGCAAGTAATAAAGTGATATGAGTATCGAGTATCGTCTCCATAGGGATTGGTTTGGGCCACTTTGCTTAAGTTACTGCACTGTGAAAATAAAAACACAATTGATAATAGAGGTTTTAATTAACGAGAAAAGTAAAAGCAATAAACTAAAAGAATAGATGAAAGAAAAGAGAGAATAGGCCAGGTTATCGTGAGTTGAGGTGTGATAGCCGATTGGATCGTCTTGGTAAAAGAGTGCAAGGGCAACTCCGTTGCCGTGGCAACTTGCACAGCGGGGTTGCCTTGGCAACGAATCGATGGTTGCCTTGGCAACTACTTGGGCGTCTGGGTAGCAACTTCAAGGTTCGGCAAAGCGTTCTTCAATGGTTTCTTCTTATCCCTAAGTCGAAACTCTAGCTACTTGTGCATGCCTTGATAATACATCCCAGCGTGAATCAAGGGTGAACAACAACCAATCTTGCGCTCCTCTTAGCCGTTGAAATCCTTAACTTATTCCTAAGCTGGATTAATCTTCACCATCAATAGATTGAATAAAGACCATACTCATTCGTTTCTTGAATCTAACTCTCCCGATATTAGATAAATAGATGAAGTTACGAGATCCTCTCCCAATTCACTCGCAAACAAGAATAAGAACCAAGAATGAGTAAACCTTGAATTGAAAGTGCAAACTCTTATTACCTAAACAAAATCCAATTGTTTCTCACAACAACAAAACACAATAACCCCAACCAATCAAGTTAGTTCATGGTTGGGTTCAAAAGATATACAAAGAATAATCCCCAAACCATGAATCTAATGGAAGCAAAGAAGAAGAAGAAATCAAACTCTCTCCCTCCTTGTTATCTTGTCGAAATCTCTTCCTTCTTGCCCTTTGGAGTTGTCGAAAATCCTCTCCTCTTCCTCTCTTTAGATTGTCGAAATCTCCTTCTTATTTATAGGGCTAGGCCAAAGTCCTTCATTGAGGAGGAGTTTAAGTTGGAATTAAATTATCTTTAAAGAATATAATTCTTTATTATAATTGTATTCCTACTAGAACTTCTCCTATCTTCTTGGAATTTAATTCTTCTTTAATCTCTGCATAGCAATCAAATTCCTTTGGGTTTGGGCTTTGCTCCACGTCATCTTGGGCTTGTATAGTCATCAATTTCGACTACCATATCACCTTTTGCTCTTGTCGACAATTGCCATGGCAACTGGCTCGGCGTCTCCTTCATGCATTGCCCTGGCAACTAGCTCAGCATATCCTTCATGTATTGCCCTGGCAACTAGCTCTAGCCTTGCTTTGGCAAGTGATCCTGCACATACACACAAAACACGCCAAAGCAGCATCTTTTCCCACAAAAATTACCAAGTTATGTAATCAAGCTCAACGATGGAAGGAAACATGGATTAATGCATGAATGGCTAATTATGCAACTAATATCAGCCTAAGTCTAACAATAATATGAGTAAAAAGGGTAAGAAAAATAGTACTTTTGAACACTTATCACGCCCCCAAACTCGAACTATTGCTTGTCCTCAAGCAATGCAAACTAACAATTACCTGCCAAGACTTTAATCATCAAAGACATGCTTCAAACTGGAATTCAAACCTCGGAACCGTGTCACAAAGTATGATCACCTTTTAATTTTTCGGATAGCCCAAAAATTACCCGGAACAAAACTATAATGCTCGTGCCAATGTGTGTGCGTAGTTGTGTACAAGTTGATTTTCAAGATTCTATGTGAACAATAGGCTTTTACCAATTTAATTATCGGGACATTTATTTTTATTTTCACTAGAGCCAATTTCAGGCACCTCTAGCAAAGTAAGCAATTTCTCATTTTATTTTAGTCGACTAGAGCCAATTTCGGGCACCTCTAGCGATTCTTTAATGTGCATTAACTACTAGAGCCAGTTTCGGGCACCTCTAGCAAGAAAGTGCAATTACTACTAGAGCCAGTTTTGGGCACCTCTAGCAAGAAATTAACTTTTAATTTTCAATTTCAAATTTACCCTAATTTTATGCAACCTAAGTTCACTAAGTTTCTTTCAATCAACAAGCCACAACCGTGTAAAAACAATTCAGCATCATAGTAAAATTCTAAGTTCTTTTCATGTAATCCTAAAATTAAAGGTTCTTTCAATTAAGTGCAGTGGCAAATATTCATCATTGGATATTCAACAAGTCTTAAGCAATTAAATCCAATTAAAGGCATGGCAAGTAACATATGCAACCTATATGTGATTGCTAACGATGAATGCAACTAAACATGAAACTAACTAGAAACCAACACCCCCCCAAACTCGAGAGAAGCATTGTCCACAATGCATGTAAGAGTGAAACAAAATTTAAAAGAAACTAAATGAAATGAGTTAGTCGGAGAGGTCGTCACCTCGAGTGGTAAGTTTCCTTCGTGTCGTTTGCTTGATTCATTTTTCAATCGGTGGTTGAATGCTGGTACCGCGTGAATAGCATTGCTTTGATTTGATCCATGTTTGCCGATGCAGGTTCACTTGCATGGGCATCAGTAGTTGCCGAAGCCATTGTTGTTGCCTGGGTATCGCCAGTTTCTGTTGTGGTTGCTGTGGCAAGTAGTCGGCAGTAAATTTCCTTAGCATGGTGGTTGTGAGTCTTGTTGTGGAAAAGAGGACCTGGAAACTAAAGATAATGAAGAAAAATAAATATCTCCTAAAAATAAAAAAGAAAATAAAAAGAAAAAGAAAATATTGAAAGGAGAGCATGCTCAGGCATCTCCTAAAGTGACCACTTCTAATGTTACTACATATTTGAGAAAACTTGAGGAGAGTCATTTCCGATACTTCTTATAGTCCATCCGTACCCTCCATCGGGTGACAATATTGCCCAAAAAGAGTTGGGCCAATGTGCTCCCAGCTACTCCCTTTTGCATTACCATGGTGGAGGTGTCTTTCTTCTTTGTTCGCTTGTAGTCCATGTATACTCTCCACCTTACTACTATTCTTGAAGGCACAAATATATTAATAGGAAAAATTATATCCATTCTCAACCATTCAATTACCTCATTCTTGTCGACTTCTATCATGGTTGGACGTAGCCTTTGTTGTCGTGGCAATTGCTGCTCAAGCCAATTGCCGTGGCAATCAGTTGTCAAATTTTGCTTTAAGTCAAGGGAAGAATCAATTTTCTGAAGAGCTTTATGAATCCAAACACATTTTTCTTTTGGCCTCTCAAACATCTCCATCAGTAGAGATTTCGATGGCTTCAAATCTACCAACCTCGGTTCCTCAAGACATACCTGCAATGGACGAGGTGAGTTTTTAAAGAATTCAAAAGGTTCAACTATTACCTGCTCATATTCCATTGGCAAAGTATTATCATCTCGTTGATCTTGCATGTGGTCGTGTAATTGCCGTGGCAATTGTAGATGAGATTAATCTACTGATTCCTGCTTTAACATCAACGTTGTAACCTTATGGGCATCAGGTTCCTCAGAATTTGATGTAGTATTGTTGTTCTCAGCTTCACTGAGTGTTGTCGCGCATTGCTCGCTCAGGCTCCTCAATCATTGCCGAGGCAATTTGTTTTTCAAGCTCATCATGTGTTGGGCAGTCTCTCTCATTGGCATCCTCTTGACTTTGAGGTTTTAGTTGTTCCTCACACATCTGATAGATTTCTTTGCATTGCCCCTATCCTCTTGCCTTGGGACGCCAAGTATCCCTAGAATGAATTGTTGGTGCATGTTATCCATGACATATGTGGATCTCCCCAATTGATCTTCTCAATCCCCTAAGGTTGCATCCCACTGAGCTATCCTCGTATCCATAGATTTTGATAGCTCTCGAATCTCTTCAATTGATCCGCCAAGTCTAGCCAATGAAGCTAGTAACGCTTCCTCCAAGGAATTGGAATGCTCTTGAAAAGGACTACATTGCCATGGCATATCTCATTCTTGCGCAAAATTGTTATGGTAAAAAAATTTGAGCTTTTGACCATACCATGAAGAATTTTGCTGCTGGTTCCCTCTATGGTCCTCCATGTAGTTATATGCACCGAAAATGTGAGGGCAATTTTCAAACTCATGATGTTCTCCACACATAGCACAAGATTTTTCCACAGTATAAGTTCTTTGGGCTTTTCTCGGTTGGTATAGGTAATCATCAAAGGGTGCAAGAAACTCTTGATTGGATTGATTCATATCTTCCAACATCATTTCTCGAATAGATCGACTTTTATTTCCCGACATGTTGATGTCCCTTAACTTGTAGCGCACCTAATTTTTTTTGATAAATAAACAAAAAGAAAAGTTTGTAAAACTAAGAGAAAAAAATGCAATAACAAAAACAACTAACACCAATTGCCAATCCCCGACAACGGCGCCAAAAACTTGTTGCGTGTAATAAGTGCTACGCAAATGTGCAAGTATACACGTCGCAAGTAATAAAGTGATATGAGTATCGAGTATCGGCTCCACAGGGATTGGTTTGGGCCACTTTGCTTAAGTTACTGCACTGTGAAAATAAAAACACAATTGATAATAGAGGTTTTAATTAACGAGAAAAGTAAAAGCAATAAACTAAAAGAATAGATGAAAGAAAAGAGAGAATAGGCCAGGTTATCGTGAGTTGAGGTGTGATAGCCGATTGGATCATCTTGGTAAAAGAGTGCAAGGGAAACTCAGTTGCCGTGGCAACTTGCTGTGAGGTTGCCTTGGCAACTAATCGATGGTTGCCTGGGCAACTAGCTGGGCAACTACTTGGGCGTCTGGGCAGCAACTTCAAGGTTCGGCGAAGCATTCTTCAATGGTTTCTTCTTATCCCTAAGTCGAAACTCCAGCTACTTGTGCATGCCTTGATAATACATCCCTGCGTGAATCAAGGGTGAACAACAACCAATCTTGCGCTCCTCTTAGCCGTTGAAATCCTTAACTTATTCCTAAGCTGGATTAATCTTCACCATCAATAGATTGAATAAAGACCATACTCATTCGTTTCTTGAATCTAACTCTCCCGATATTAGATAAATAGATGAAGTTACGAGATCCTCTCCCAATTCACTCGCAAAGAAGAATAAGAACCAAGAATGAGTAAACCTTGAATTGAAAGTGCAAACTCTTATTACCTAAACAAAATCCAATTGTTTTTCACAACAACAAAACACAATAACCCCAACCAATCAAGTTAGTTCATGGTTGGGTTCAAAAGATATACAAAGAATAATCCCCAAACCATGAATCTAATGGAAGCAGAGAAGAAGAAGAAATCGAGCTCTCTCCCTCCTTGTTATCTTGTCGAAATCTCTTCCTTCTTGCCCTTTGGAGTTGTCGAAAATCCTCTCCTCTTCCTCTCTTTAGATTGTCGAAATCTCCTTCATATTTATAGGGCTAGGCCAAAGTCCTTCGTTGAGGAGGAGTTTAAGTTAGAATTAAATTATCTTTAAAGAATATAATTCTTTATTATAATTGTATTCCTACTAGAACTTCTCATATCTTCTTGGAATTTAATTCTTCTTTAATCTCTGCATAGCAATCAAATTCCTTTGGGTTTGGGCTTTGCTCCACGTCATCTTGGGCTTGTATAGTCATCAATTTCGACTACCATATCACCTTTTGCTCTTGTCGACAATTGCCATGGCAACTGGCTCGGCGTCTCCTTCTTGCATTGCCCTGGCAACTAGCTCAGCATATCCTTCATGTATTGTCCTGGCAACTAGCTCTAGCCTTGCTTTGGCAAGTGATCCTGCACATACACACAAAACACGCCAAAGCAACATCTTTTCCCACAAAAATTACCAAGTTATGTAATCAAGCTCAACAATGGAAGAAAATATGGATTAATGCATGAATGGCTAATTATGCAACTAATATGAGCCTAAGTCTAACAATAATATGAGTAAAAAGGGTAAGAAAAATAGTACTTTTGAACACTTATCAGTTTTGTATATAATGCTTTGGGTTTTAAGCTTGGTTTTGTATATAATGCTTTGGGTTTTAAGCTTTGTTTTGTATATAATGCTTTGGGTTTTAAGCATGGTTTTGTATTTGATGCTTTGGGATTAAGCATGTGGAATATATATATCATTTTGCTTATGCTTGATATGCATGTTTTAATTTGAAACTATTGGAACTTGCTTAGGTCGTAAGCATGGTTTGAAAACAAGTGTTGGTTTTCAAGGGTTTTAAATGCATCATCGTTTAAGAGCATCCTCACTAAGCAAGTGTGCTTATGCTCTCTTTTCTCTAATGATGCAGAGCATTAAAGCTTGGAGGCAGCAAGGGCAAGGATTAAGTGGTCCAAAGACAAGACTATTTGAGTATGAACTTGGTATTAGTTTTCGGTTAATAAGGCAATGTGTTCGCCATGGATTTTTGGGATTTGTAATTCAGTTTTCCCTAGTTTTGAGTATGTATAATGCTGTGATTTCGGAGCTTGATTGTTGATTTTTGCATATTGTGCATCGTTACCTATGGTTGATGTTATATGGTCATTGGTTTTGCTTGGATGACATGCTTTGTTGAGCTAATCATGTTGAGTATGGTATTGATGTGTTGTTGGTATGGTGTTCTTGCTGGTAAATGCTTAATTGAGCACCTTGGTATGTTTGGTGGTGAGTTATAGGGAGCATGCCTCTAGATCAATCTTTTGGGTGGCATAATCTTGTGTTGTAGTTAATCCTTGGTGTAAGTGTTGTTAAGTGTGATGTTGGATGCTTATATATATGCATGCAAGTTGCTAGGACCTAAATGCATCTAGTTTTGTGTGAAAAACCAATTAAAAATGTTATTACAGGTCTAGGCGTATCGAAACAGGTGTCCCTATACCGGTACGGCTAGGCCATTTCAGGCATAGCGTTTCGATACGCGAGAGGGTGTTTCGATATGGTCTTGCCATTCTAGGCTTAACGTTTTGGTACTCGAGCAAGTGTTTCGATACGGTCATAGGACTTTTTGCCAAGCGTTTCGGTACGCGAACAAGAGTTTTGGTACGGGTTTTAGCTACTAGATTCTGAGTTTTCGAAAACATAAGGGCGTATCGAAAACACTAGTACGCGTACTGGTACAGGTACTGTTAAATTGGTTATTTTGGAATCTTGAAGGTTTTCGGTTCTTTCATTTTGGTCCTTGAGTCTTGGCAATGCAATTGTATGAGTTGGGATGACTAAATTGACCTAGAATTTATCATGTTGGCATGTAAATGGACTAATTGAGGATTGATAACCTTAAATTCAATTTGGTCTTGTAATTTAAAGTATTTACGTTTCAGTCCCCAATTTTGAATATGATGCAATTGTTGGTCTTTTGTGACTCGTTTCATTCGAGAACTTACCCGCTGCGAGTATGAACATGTAAGAATATTAATTTGTATTTAGAGAAGATAAAAGAAAAAATGGACTAACTTTTCGTAAACTTTCTCCAGTTTGCTTCGGGAAGCCTAATGTAGCACTCTCGGTTCGGTCGGGCGTCTAAGCCGAGTCGAGGGGGTTACAGAGAGTGTTTTGAGAGAAAATATGAGAGAAGAAAAGTTACGTCAAATTGTGAGTTGGAAAAATAACTACCTTTTTAATTCCTTTAATTAAAACTCTTTTAAAAATAATCATAATTAAGAGAAAACTCAGATTAGACCAAATGGTAAAATAACTTCTTAAAGATTCAAAGTTTTGACTCTTTACAAAACAATCACCTTTTAAAAATAGTTTTCAAATATTGCATTTTGGTCACTAGCCAAAATGTCACCCTTCCAAAGCTCATTTTCCAAAATAGCTTTCACTAGCCCCAAAACCGCTAGGCCCAAAACCGGGGCGTTACAACTCTCCCCTCTTAAGAAATTTTGCCCTCGAAATTTACTTGGAGGAAAAAGATTCGGAAATTGCTCCAACATATCCGCCTTGCTTTCCCAAGTGGCTTCCTCAACACCTCGATGTCGCCAAAAGACTTTAACCAATTCTATCGTCTTACCTAGTAGAACCTTACTGCTAGAATCAAGTATTTCCACCGGCTCCTCATCAAAAGATAAATCCGGTCTCAGCTCAATATGCTTCACCGGCATAACATGCGAAGGATCCGACCGATACCTCCGTAACATGGATACATGGAACTCATCATGTATTTTCTCAAGCTCGGGAGGCAACCTCAACTGATAAGCCACCGGACCAACTCGCTCCACAATCTCATATGGTCCAATAAACCTCGGACTAAGCTTACCCTTACGTTTGAACCCATCACCTTTTTCCACGATGACACCCTCAAGAACACATGATTGCCCACCGCATATTCTATTTCCCTACGTTTTAAATCCGCGTAATATTTATGTCGATCCGCAGTCGCTTTCAAGCGTTCACACACAAGCTTAACTTTCTCATCCATGACTTTCAACACATGAGGTAAGGAAATATGCTTTTCCCCAGCCTCTGCCCAACACAAGGGCGTACGACAACTCCGGCCATACAATGCCTCAAATCGTGCCATCTGTATACTCGCTTGATAGATGTTATTATAAGAAAATTCCACCAATGGCAAATGCTTCTCCCAAGTTCCTTGAAACTCAATAATACAACACCTTAGCATATCCTCCAAGACCTGGATAACACGCTCAGACTGCCCATCTGTCTGAGGATGATATGCGGTGCTGAAACTCAACCTCGAACCCAAAGCCTGATGTAAACATTTCCAAAGCCTTGACATGAACCTCAAGTCTCTATCCAAAATGATCGACTTTGGTACTCCGTGCAAACGCACAATCTCAGCGATAAACAAATCCGCTAGCCTATCCAAGGTGTACATCGTACACACTGGCAGAAAATGTGCACACTTTGTAAACCGATCGGTAATCACCCAAATAGAATACTTTTTAACCGGTGTCACCCAGACACGTAATCCATGGTGATTCTCTCCCATTTCTACTATGAAATTCTCAACGGTTGCAACAATCCATATAGGAACTGATGTTCAGCTTTAACCCGCTGAAACACCATACACTTGGACACAAACTCCGCCACATCCTTCTTCAAACCAACCTAAAAGTACCTTTCCCTCAAATCACGATACATTTTGGTACTACCAGGGTGCATAGTAAAAGGACTAGAATTTGCTTCCTCCAAAATAGTATACCTAAGCTCCGGGACTTCCGGCACCATTATTCGACCCATGAAGCTCAAAACTCCATCATCATTAAAATGAAATTCCGTTAGATTACCATCTGCTATGTCCTTAACATGAGGAACCAAAGAATCATCATATGGTTGCTTAGCCTTAATCAACTACGATAGCGTAGGCTTAACTTGCAATTCAGCCAACAACCCACCTTCCCGCGTTACACTCAACCTCACAAACATTGCCCTAAGCTCAACCGCCACCCTACGACTCAACGCATATGCAACAACATTGGCTTTTCCAGGATGATACTCAATTGTCAAGTCGTAATCCTTAAGCAACTCCAACTACCTTCGTTGCTTAAGGTTCAGATCCTTTTGAGACATTAAATACTTCAAACTCTTATGATCCGTAAAGATCACACACTTCTCTCCATAAAGGAGTATCGCCAAATCTTCAAGGTAAACACCACAGTTGCAAGCTTCAAATCATGAGTTGGATAATTGCGCTCATGAACTTTCAACTGCCTCGACACATAGGCCACAACCTTTCCATCCTGCATCAGCACGCAACCCAAACCCACATGTTATGCATTACTATAAACCACAAACACCTTCCCATATTTCGGTTGAATCAACACATGAGCATGTTTAAAAACCTCCTTCAACTTCTCAAAACCCTATTGTTGCTTCTCCGACCAAACGAAAGAAAATTCTTTTGCAATAACTTTGTCAACGGAGCCGCAATACTAGAAAACCCACTTCCACAAAACTGTGATAATATCCTGCCAACCCAAGAAAACTACGCACCTCCGACGTGGTCTTAGGTTGTTTCCAATTGAGAATAGCCTCAATTTTCTGTGGATCAACACGAATTCCCTCTGCGAATACCACATGTCTGAGAAAAATCACCTCATTGAGCCAAAACTCACACTTGCTCAACTTGGCATACAACTAATTATCCTTCAAGACTTGCTAGACAATCCACAAATACTGATCATGCTCCTCTTCAGTACGAGAGTACACGAGTATATCATCGATAAAAACCACCATAAACTGATCAAGGTACTCATGAAACACTCTACTCATCATATCCATCAAAGTCGTCGGGGCATTTGTCAAACCAAACAGCATCACCAAAAACTCATAATGCTCGTACCTCGTACGAAACGCCATCTTATGAACATCATCATCCTTAACTTTCAACTGATAATACCTCGACCTTAAATCTATCTTCAAAAACACTATTGCCCCGCAAAACTGATCAAACAAGTCAGCAATCAGTGGTAATGGATACGTGTTCTTCACTGTCAACTTATTCAACTGACGATAATCAATGCACATACACATTGATCCATCCTTCTTTCTCACAAAGAAAACTGGAGCACCGCAAGGAGAAACACTCGGTCGAATGAACCCATGATCCAACAACTCCTGAAGCTACGATTTCAACTCCTTTAACTCTTTCGGTGCCATCTAATAAGGAGCAATGGACACTGGAGTTGTACCTTCATAAGTTTCAATGCAAAACACCACCTCCCTATCCAGAGGTAAACCATACAACTCTTCAGGAAAAACTTTCGGATAATCATAAATAGCTCGAATGTCCTACACCTGAACACCCTTGGCTTCCAGATTCATAACAATAGCCAAATAAGCTTGGCAACCATCAAACATCATCTTCTCTGCTGGGGTAGCCGAAACAATATTGGACAAGAATTTTACATTCTCACCCACCACCATGACTTCATAATCATAGGCCAACTTCAGAGAAATCCATTTGGACTAACAATCCACCACCGCCTTGTGCTCACTTAACCAATCCATAC
Organism: Hibiscus mutabilis; assembly: GCA_019671005.1. Taxonomy (NCBI): domain Eukaryota; kingdom Viridiplantae; phylum Streptophyta; class Magnoliopsida; order Malvales; family Malvaceae; genus Hibiscus; species Hibiscus mutabilis. The sequence continues at coordinate 17,988,174 of CM033743.1, read as the reverse complement.
CCAAGATAACGTCAAAAACATGGAATGGCAACTCTATCAAATCCACGGCAAACTCATGACCTTGATCTGCCAAAGGACAACACCTATACAACCTTCTAGTTGTAACTGTCTCCCCCAAAGAACTAGTTACCAACATGCCAACATCCAAGATCTCAACAAGAACATTTAACAATGATGCATGCTCACCTAGGATGTATGAATGAGTGGACCCCGAATCAATCAAAGAAAATAACGACAAAGATTTCAAGGTGAAAGTACCTGTGATCACATCAGTGTCGTTGCGCCCGTCACGATGATCATAGATCTGTGCCGATCGACCATTCTCCAATTGTACCGCAATAGCATAAGCCACAGCTCTCTGACCATCCTCGGGCCTTAGAAAGTTACCCTTGCCATGGCCTCGGTCCCTAGCAGGTACAACAGCCTGAACCGGTGCATCACCCACAGCACGAGGACAATCACGCTTCATGTGACCAGAAGATCCACATATCCAGTAACTCATGGTATTTCCCCAACACTCACCCGTGTGGCATCTACCGCAACGCTCACACTCGGCTACAATACGAACACCTTGGTTACCATGGCCACCCCCACGCCTGTGATCCGACTTGTGCCTCTTATCTCGAAACCTCCTATTCTGCCTCCTAGAAGAGCTAGAGTCAGCTCATTGCTTATTTGAGACCATGCCTGAACCTTGTCCCGACACCCTCAAGGACTGCTCAATGTCCTTAGCACGATTTACAAGCACATCAAAATCTGTATAATCTGCCACCAATAGGTATGTTTTGATTTCCTTCACTAACCCATAGCGAAACCTGTTGCACCTCTTAATATCATCTAAAACAAACTCTGAAGCATACTGACTCAAACAGACGAATTTCACCTCATATTCTGCCACAAACATGCCGCCCTGAACCAAAGACATAAACTCCCGTTTCCTCGCATCCAGATACTGAGGACCAAGATACTTCATCTTGAAAGTGCTTCGAAAGAACTCCCAAGTTACATCCGCCTCTGGGGCACTAGCAATTATGGTCACCCACCAATGATATGCATCACCATGCAATATCGACATTGTACAACCCAGCTTATGCTCATCATTACAGCCCATTTGATCTAAAATACGGACCGTACTCTCTAGCCAACCCTCGGCTGCCTCGGGGCTCAAACCCCTAAACTCAACACCTCTCAAACTACGGAGACACACTAAAGGTAACCCTTGGTTAACCGCTACAACAGGTGTCGATGCCTGCGCATGCACTCCAGCCATTGCTGCTTGAAAAACTCCTGTTATCGCTTGAACTAACATAGTCAGATCACCAAATACCGGTACTTGATGAGCTTGGGGCACACCACCAACCCAACATTGACTGGATGAACCAACAGAGGAGGAGGAGGTAAAACATTAGTGGGATTCTCTTCCTCAACATTATTCTACCCAATTCCGACATTACCAGCCATAGAACATGTCTCACGTTGAGCCCTACTAACAAAGCAATAAAACACATTAAAGTCAGGCACGCAAGGCAAAGGATCCAAGACCATCTTATAAAATATTTTAAAAAAAATCTCGGTAATAGGCAATATGTTCCCAGTTCATACCCTAATATGATGTAAATCAATCACCGTACAAGTACACAATCACCGTGCATAACCAACAAGGATATACAACCAAATAACAACATCCCAACCTTTTGAAACCTAGCTCTAATACCAACGAATGTAACCCCCTCAACCCGGCCTAGACGCCCGATCGAACCGAGAGTGCTACATTAGGTTTGCCGAAGTAAACCAGAAAAAGGTTACGAAAAGTTAGTCCATTTTTTTGCTTTTATCTTGTCTAAATGTAAATTAACGTTCCTACATGTTCAGACTCGTAGTAGATAAGTTCACAAATGAAATGAGTCACAAATGGCAATCACCTCCATCATATTCAAAATTGAGGACAAAACGAAAATACTTTAAATTACAAAACCAAAACTGAATATAAGATTACCAATTCTCAATTAGTCCATTTACATGCCCATATAACAAATTTCAGGTCAAAATGATCATCCATGCGCATTCAATTACATTTTCTAGACTTGGGACTAAAATGCAAGAAGCCAAAAAACTGACTTCCATGACATTACCTGAAGAAACTGTCTCGCGTACAGATACGTATGTAGCCGTACCGATACAATACAACCTTACATTTCGGTACACATTGTACCGTATCGATACACTGCATCAGCATGTACAGTATTAAATTTGTATAGGTACGAGCCTTTTGGTGTATTGGTACATGGGTTTTTCCTTCAAAAAGTGATTTTCTAGTAATGAACCCCCGTACCGGTACACTCCATCCTATACCGATATGCCAAGCTTGAATTGCCTAACCGTACTGGTACTCGTATACTCGTACTGATGCTGCCTGCCTTAGTTTGCCTTTGCGTACTGATATGGTCCCTTGTGTATCGGTACTAAGAGGTCCGTAATGTCATTTTTGACAGATTCTTCACCTAAATCTAGATACAGTTAGCTCCTAGTAACTTACATACCTTGATACAAACGTTCAATAATACCTATGTCAACCTTGAATCGTGGTTTAACCACCATACAAGCTCATGTTGCCCAAAAGAATCAATCTAAAGGCATGCTCCTTAAAGCATTTCACCAAACGAACCAAATAGTCAAACTAAGCAATTATCACCAAGAACACCGTACCAACAACACATCACCGTACTCAACAGGATTAGCACATCTAAGCATACCATCAAAGCAAGACCATCTAGATGCAATCCTAGAAGACCTCACAACATCATCAATAGGTAACAATGCACAACGATCTTAACAACATCAATCAAACACCGAAATCACAGCATTACAAATGCTTAGAACTAGGAAAAATAGAATTACAATTCCCAAAACCCTTGGCAAACATATTGGCTTATTAACCGAAAATTAAAACCGATTCCATGCTCAAAAGTCTTGTCTTTGGATCACTTAATCCTTGCCTTTGCTGCCACCAAGCTTTAATGCTCTGCATCATTAAAGAAAATAGAGCGTAAGCACACTTTCTTAGTGAGGATGCTCACAAAGATGATGCATTAAAAAAACCTTGAAAACCAACTCTTGTTTCAAACCATGCTTACGACCTAAGCAAGTTCCAATATCTTCAAATCAAAACATGCATATAAACCATATGCAAAACATTATATATATGTATTCCACATGCTTAATCCCAAAGCATCAAATACCAAACCATGCTTAAATCCCAAAACATTATAAAATAGGTTCAAAATTAGAATTCTCATATATTGGCAATTATAGTGACCTCGGATAGTCGACCGCTATCCTTGATTAACCAATCGCTAAACTTTAGTTAACCGACCGTTAACTTTACACATCGGATACACGGATCTCCCTTAATGACCGGCCATCATCAAGACTACCCCATGCCGATCACATGACTTTACAACCTTGTCGACTGCAAGCTTTTCATCAACAAAGGGAATCGACCGCTCAACCCAAGTGATAACAACATAGTTTAGGTAGCCGACCGCTATACCTCAATGACTCTTAATCCCACGATCGATTTTTAACCATATTATAGTGCACTTTATCCTATGCCATGCCAACTATATCCGAATGTTTTCTCACCTTGTCACATAGCCAATATATCATTTACAAAACCATTTACTCACTGTTTCACAATACATTACACAAAATCCCCACATATGCAAATTACTTTGCCATAACAATATCACATTTCCGACCGGAATAAAAACCAATGCTCACTAGCATTAAATATACCTTTAAGACACCGCATATGTACTTTAAAAGCATGCATTAACAGTAGGTAAATCAAACCATGTTTACGATTAAACATGAATCAAACATACTCATACCCGAACCGATATTAAAAGCTTAGGCAAGTGTTTCAAACTTATTCTAAACTCCCAAAAACACTTTCAAACCTTTGAAAGACTTTTAAGACCGTTTACACTCACCAATTTCACTTTGCCTTGTTTGGTACCGCGAAAGAAGCTCCCGGTAAGTCTAGGACCACCTCAAGATGCTACGCCTTCACTATCCCCTATTTCGGCCACATAAAACTAGAGGAAACATGCATTAAAATGCATCCAATACTCTGTTACAACTCAAAATCCCGTAGCTCTCAAGATGCCCACTCAAAACTCATCCGAAACTTACCGAAATCAACCTCAAACACTACTCAATCTTAACCCAGCCACACTATAACGATTCGAAAAATCAAACCTCATCAATTAATATCTAAAAACTCATTCCCAACATTCTTTTACTTCTAGCAATGATTAAACACCCCAAAAACCCTTAACTAACAACCTAACAATTAGAGATTCAACCAATTTCGGGATTCCATTATTAAAAACAACTTATCCACATTACAATACATCACAAATAAGATTGAAATCAATCTACAACACTGGAAAATCCAAATCGAAAATCACAAGATCCTTCAATTAAACCTCAATTAAGCTAAAATCCATAATTAATTAATCAAAACCTATTAGAAAAACACATGTAAAGAGCCAAGAACTTGGGAATTTCAGTAAAGAACCTTTCATTAGAGGAGAAGAATGAAACTTACCTCCAATGAATGAGTTTCCCCTTAATTGGATGGTTTTTCCTCTTGAAAAGCAAAGAAATTTCAATAAGATTTGTGGGAAGCAATTTAAGAAATCATTTAGAAAATCAAGAAGTTAAGAAATCACGATCATTACCATAAATCTCTTATAAAAATAGAGTGTTTGCTGAGAGTGTTTTGAGAGAAAATGTGAGAAAAGAAAAGTTACGTCCAAATGTGTTTTAGAAAGATAACTACCTTTTTAACTAAATCCTTTTTAATTCTTTTAATTAAAACTATTTTAAAATAATCCTAATTAAGGGAATACTCAGATTAGACCAAATGGTAAAATAGCACCTTAAAGATTCTAAGTTTTGACTCTTTACAAAACGGTCACCTTTTGAAACAGATTTCAAAAATTGCATTTTGGTCACTAGCAAAAATGTGGTTCTTCCAAAGCTTGATTTCCAAAATTGTGTCCACCAATATTTTTAATATAATAAAATATAATTTTTAAACACTTTTCCATAATTTTATCTTTTAGAAAAATATCTGCTCCCGAATTCGACTTGAATCTCTAACCCAGTCCACTAGACATCTAACCAACCCTAAAACTGCTAGGCCCAAATCTGGGGCGTTACAAATACTTTGAGTATGATTTCTCATTTCCTTTGTTTTGGTGGGTTATGCTTGTGATTTTAAGATTGTGGTTTTGGTTAGAGTGACTTTCTAGGTCTGAGGTTGAGGTCGCCAGCGATCATGTTCCGCTACCATCCTCCTTGGGAACTACTACCGCTGTCAATGAGGGTTGTGAAACCCTGAAACCCTTTATGATATAGCATGCCACAGAGTGGATTATGTGTTGTGTGTTGGGTTGAGCCCGTATAGTGTCCAATGGTTTGGCCATTCAAATGGCCATGTGGTTGGCATAATATGTTGAGCCCAAGTTGAGTGTGTGGGGTCATAATTGGTTAGCCAAACCAAACTAAATCGGTTTGAGGAGCTCAGACTAGTGTATGAACTGTCCAATGACCGAACTGACCTATCAAACCAAACTAGCATAACTCATTTTGACCCGTTGATCGGCTGATAGTTGACCTTTGACCAGTCAAGTAAATGTTGACCATTGACTTTGACTTTGATGGAGTTGACCCATTAACTTGGACTGAGTTGACCTTTTACCAGTAAAGTCAATGTTGACCGTTAACTTTGACCAAGTTAAGCTTTGTCCAAGTTGACTTTTTCTAGTAAACTTTGACCTTGACATTTTTTGATGTCATGAGTCCAAATCAATGCACGTTTCATTTGATTTGAACCCAAAAGCCTAGTTCTAACACATCTATACCTAGAGCTAGTTTAGACCGTGGGAGGCGTCGTCAACGATGTTAGAGCTTTGGCCGCTAGAGGTGTGTTCTCTTTTGTGCTATATACTTGAGATGCCTTGAGTACTTTTATGTGTTGTGATTTCTATGAGATTTGAGATGCCATGCATATTGCGTTAAATTGTGTTTTAATGAAATTATCAGAATTTTAGAACCATGATCCTCGCATTTAGTATGATACAACTATAATGTGATTTTGTTTTTTGAATAATAATTTTTCTATATGCATGGGATGAGATTGTATGGAGGAAGAAGTGGCTTGGCCATACTGTGATTGGTGAATTAAGGGTGAGGGGTTCTGTAGAACTACCTCCAATGTGGTGGGTTGGCTTTGCCACCCCTGTGATTGGAGTATGTAGCTAGGAAATGCCTTTTGTTTATGTCATCATTACATGGATTATGTTTTACTGTGATTTATAATATCTCAAGAAATTATTGTGAAACTGAGACTATGATTGTTGCACTTTAGAGTAACTTTGGGCTTAATAGCTCACTACCTCATCGCTTGTCTTTCAGATACTTGGCTCTAGACGACTTGGTACTGGGAGGACCTCTTGCGTTTTAGATTTATTTTTTTATTACAGTATGGACTTCATTATTGTCAGACACTATTTATTATTTTATTAAGGTTTGATGTATTTGGGACTTGAGATTAGTTTGGGATTTGAGAATTTTCATTATGCATGCATATAACTTTACATTTTGATATTATATTTAAATTATCAGATATTAATATTATTATTGTTGGGATTTTTAATACATTTTTTGAAATATCTTTTATTGGAGGTCAAATGTTTTACGTTACAAGTTAAAAGCTATATTTACTTAAGTTAAATTGGATACTTGAGGGAAAAGTTATGAATGTGACTTCTTAAGTTGGGTTTTTCCTTTTGGGTCGGGTTTAGGGGGTTACAATATCACTCTGTGGATGGCTTTTGTGGTGTTCCTACGTTGGCAGAGTCCCAACGGCTATAAGGCCTCTCAACTAGTGGAGGGCTTTATGCCTCCTTAGGTGCGCTGGCAGGCAATGTTGTCTGGCCCTACAATGGGAAGGATAAACTCACCTTGGTGCTCGTTGGGAAGAAGGAAGAGGGGGAAATTGGCTAATTTCATACGGGGGTTGCTGGTGTAGAGTGTGTTCATCAGCCTCGACATCCCATACAATTAATTGTAGGGCGGACTCGACTTCAGGGGTTAGAACAGAGTATAAATTTGTAACCCCCTTGACCCGGCCTAGATGCTAGACCGAACCGAGGGAGCTACATTGGATTTACCGAGACAAACTCGAATGAGATACTTAAACCAAGATCCATTTTTATTTTTATCTTATCTAAATGCATAATTAATCCCTAAGGTTAACATGCTGATAGCGAGTGAATTATTGAAGGAAATAGATGTCGATTGGACATCTAGTTAAACATATTTATTGTTTAGGGACCAAAATGCAATTATGGAAAATTGAGGGGACTTACCTAAATCTAAAGTTACCAAACCTTAATTAATCAGGTTACATGCATGTCGGTTAAATTACAAATAAAACATTCATCTAAGCTCGATTAATTGCATAAACAAGAAATAGGGACTAAACAACAAAGATTCAAACTTCAAAAAAGCAATTACCAAAAATAATAGACTTGGTACCGATACACCCCATTCCAGTATTGATAAGAGTTTATTTTGCAAAGGGTATTAGTACGGTCCTCTTGTGTACTGATACCAGTGGTTCGATATCAAAACATGGGATTCCAGTGGCTAAGCTGCATACTAATATGATTGCCAGTGTATCGACACCTAGTATATTTTTGTAAGGGGTGTACCTATACGGATCTAGGCATACCGATACCCCTGTTCAATTTTGCACAATTTTGAGAAATAACCGACCCCATGTACCGATCCTTATAGACCCGTACCGGTACGACTGGGTCTGTAATAACCTCTCTATCGAACTTATAAAACGTAGGCTCAATCAAAATACGGATCCTTAAAGACCCGTACTGGTACAACATGTAAACATTATACCAACTAATGAACTACAAAAAGCCACAGAACATTGAAACATAGGCATCATAGAAGCATATGGAACCATCGAAGCAAACCTATAGGCATAACTTCTACCTCACATGCTTATATCTTCCCAAAGCCCCTAATTCAGAGCATATATCAATTTACAAGTCCAAATCACCAAATAGAACATAACCAAAATAGGGAGTAACCAAAACAACCTTCATATTACAACTCAGTCACATTGTCATTTATTACTACATAGTATTTATAAAGCCGTACTTGAATTAACTCCACCCTTGGATTGCTTTCTGCTTGCTCGTTGCCCGAATGCTTACTTTTTTGCATTGATGAGAAAAGAGAGCGTAAGCACATAAAGTTTAGTGAGGGGTGCTCAAAAACACTCACCAATGCATTTAAATCATTTTTCTTTCAAAACATGTAATGATTCTCATGCCAAAATATCTCATGCTTCTTTTGTCTACCGAAAATATGCACATTAAACTCTTTGGTCACACATGTATCATGGATTTCTCGTAAAACATCAAGTCAACCTCAATTTAAACCTTCACATGCTAATTCTTCTAATAGCAAAGCTTAAAGAGCACCACATGTATAAATCCTATTATACAAACATAATCCATTTATAATGATACATCCATTCATATATTGGCATTAAAGTGACCCAAAACCAAAATTTTCCATTTTGTAAAACACATCAGATATATGAATTTACCAAGTGGTTCCTTCGACCACTTCACATACATCCTCGAACCAGAGCAAATGGTACTGCTACCCATCAATGGTTATGATGTATAAATCCACCAGCAGGAGAATTTGGCACACTCTTGATCCCTCAACACACATGAGGCAACTTATTATAGTGCACTTTAAACCCTATGGCATGCCAACTATATATGATAACTTTTAACCATTTCCACTTGCCAATATATTCTATTAAAACATATTACCTCACTGTTTTACATATGCATCCAACCCAATAATCTTCAATGAAATAAACCATGCATTACTCATCCTCAAAATCCTTTTCACAAATCATTTGCAACACTCATATATCATCCATATATGATCATTTGAATCATATTTCTATTCAAAAACATGCATATAACAGTAGGTATTTTAAATCATAAACATGTGCATGAGAATGTATTTTACAAAACTAAAAACAAGAGCGAGAACGTTCAATACTTACTTCTGAGCTTAGACAAGCATTTCAAGCTTAATCTAAACTCTCAAAACCACTTTCAAACCTTTATTAAGTAGCAAACCTCATTTCCACTCACCGATAACACAAAGCTCTACTAGCCGATGTGAAATCAAGCGACCGAAGCTACTAAAACTTCACCATTCGTTATAGGATCAATCTCCCCTATTTTAACCACACAAAAACAGAGGATCAATGCATCATTGTGCATCCATAATCCCAGCAACACTAATTCCCAACATCGCCTCACCAAAAACCATAAAGTGCCTCCTTAAAACAACCAAAAACATCACTAAACACAACCTAAACAAAGCCCAACCATAAACCAATGATTTGAAAATTTAATTAAAATCAATTAACATCTAAAAACACTTTAAACTTTAGCTTATACCTCCAACAACCTTCTAACACTAATCACCTTAAAATCTAACTATTCAAAATTTAGAAAATTAGCAATTCAATTAGTTTCGAGATTTCTTTTACAAATCCCTTCTCATAACATTAAAACATGTCTTAAATGTGATATACACCAATTAAAACCAGCACAAATCAGATCTATAATGAAGATCCACCAATTCTTTATCAAAACTAACTCTAAACATTTTAATCTTAATTTATTCATCAACACACATTAAAAACCAATTTTAAAGAATCAAGAACTTGAAAATTTTAGTAAAGAACCTTTGATTAGAGGAGAAAAACGAAAATCACCTCTAATGGTTGTCTTCTTCCTTAATTGGCATGATTTGAGCAAAATCTCCAAGAGAACAAGTAAGATTTGATGTAGAAATAAAAAAACATTAATTGAGAAATCAAAATGAGATCAAGAAGAGTTGATTCCTGATTATTTTAGAGCAAGAGAGGTAGTTTGGCTACTGGGAAAATTGATAGAAAAGTTAAGAGCAAAAGTGGTTACGTGAGAAAAGTAAATCATCTTTTAAAAACATCTTTTTAATAAAATATATTTTATTTTTATTTAATAAACATTTTAAAACCATTTGAAAACAACCTAAATTAAGGGAAAAGTCTGATTAAAAACCTTGGTAAATTAGCTACTTAAAGATTCTAAGTTTTGACCCTTTTACAATTTAGTCACCAAAATAGTTTTGAAAACTTCATATTTTAGTAACCAAACCAAAATGTCATTTAATTTTAAATTATTTCATTAAATTGGTTTACCAAAACCCTTTAAATAATAATCAAGTATTTTCACCATTTTCCATATTTTATATCATGTTAAAAATATTTATTACTATTTAATCCCCAAAACTAAATTGAACCAACTAATCTGATTCACCCGAACCATCTAATCTACCTAGCTAACTTCTAGGCCCAAATTCTGGATGTTACATGTAACGCCCCGAATTTGGGCCTAAAAGTTAGCTAGATAGATTAGACGGTTCAGGGGAACCGAATTAGATGATTCGAACTAGTTTTGGGAATTAATTGTAATAAATTATTTTTGTCTAAAATAAAATATGGAAAATATTGGAAAATGTTAAATTAATATTTTAAGGGTTTTGGAAAACTCAATTTGATGAAATAAATTTGGATTTAGGAACATTTTGGTTTGGTGACTAAAATGTAAAGATTTCAAAATTGTTTTGGTGATTAAATCTGTAAGGAGATAATTTACAAATGTTTTTAATTAGAATTTTTCCTTAATTTAGGCTATTTTAAATGATTTTAAAATGGTTATTAAATGTAGATAAAATAGATTTAATAAAAAAAGATTTTTAATAACTAATTCATTTTCTTTACGTAACTGCTTTTGCTCTCAACTTTCTTAGCAAACAAACTATCAATTTTACTCTAAAATGATTAGGATTCATCTCTTTTTGATTTCCTTTTTATTTCTCAATTGATTCCTTTGATTTCTACATCAAATCCTATTTGTTTTCTTGGAGGTTTCACTCAAGTCTTGCCAATTAAGGGAGAAGTCAACAATTAGAGGTGATTTTCAATTCTCTCCTCTAATCAAAGGTTATATACTAAAATTCCCAATTTCTTGATCCTTTACAATTGATTTTTGTTATGTGTTAATGATTAAATCAAGATTAAAAGGTTTTAATTGAGTTTGATAATGAAATTGGTGGACATTGGTTACAGATATGATTTGTAGTAATTTTAATTTATGTAAATTACATCTAAGATATGTTTTAATGTTTTGAGAAGAGATTTATAAATAGAATCCAGAAACTAATTGAATTGCTGATTTTTCTAGGTTGTTAATAGTTAGATTTTGAGGTGATTAGGGTGTTAGAAGGTTGCTGGAGATATAAGTTGAATTTGAAAGTGTTTTTAGATGTTATTTGATGTTAATTACATGTTGAAATCGTTAGGTTATGGTTGGGCTTTGGTTAGGTTGAGTTTGGTGATGTTTTTGGTTGTTCTTGGATAGCGTTTGATGATTTTTAGTGAGACAAAGTTGGATTAGATGTTGCTGGGATTGGAGAAGCATAATAATGCATTAATCCTCTATTTTTGTGTGGGTAAAATAGGGGAGACATATCCTTTAGCAATTGGTGAGGTTTTGGTAGATTCGGACGCTTGATTTCGCATCGGCAAGTGGAGCTTCGTATTTTTGGTGAGTGGAAACATGGTTTACAACTTATTAAAAGGTTTCAAAGTGATTTTAGGAGTTTTGATTAAGTTTGAAACACTTATCTAAGCTCAGAAGTAAGTATTGAACGATCTCGCTTTCATTTCGGTTTTGCAAAATATATTCTCATGCACATGTTTATGATTTTGATTACCTACTGTCATATGCATGATTTAGAAATTTAAAAAGCTGCAAATGATCATATGTTGATGATTATTAAGTATGAAAAGAGTATTGAGAATAATAGAGTACATGGTTTATTGTATTGGAATTGGTTTGGTTGCTGCATAAATAAAACAGTGAGGTAGCATGTTTTAATAGAGTATATTGGCAAATGACTATGATTAAATGTTATCGAATTTAGTTGGCATTCCATAGGGTTTATAGTGCACTATAATAATTCACCTCATGTGTGTCGAGGGGTCAAGAGTGTGCCATTTCTCCACCACCAAAGCGATCGAGGTGTCAAGAGTGTGCCAATTCTCCTGTTGTTGGATTTATATACATAATCGTTGAGGGGCAGCGGTACCATGCTTTGGTTCGAGGATGTATGTGAAGTGGTCGAAAGGACCACTTGGGAAATTCGTGTATCCGATGTGATTTTTACAAATGGAAAAAATTGGTTTTGGGTCACTTGAATGCCAATATATGAATTGTTGTATCATGAAAATGGATTATTTTTTGTATAATTTATTTTATACACGTGGTTCTCTTTAAGCTTTTCTATTTGATGATTTAGCATGAAAATGCTTAAATTGAGGTTTGCATATTGCCTATGCTAGAGATCCATGATACATGTGTGGCAAAATGTTTAAATGTGCGTATTTTGGAAAGACATTAGAAGCATGAGATGTTTTGGCATGAAAATTCATACATGTTTTGAAAGCAAATTGTTTTAATGCATTGGTGAGTGTTTTTGAGCATCCCTCACTAAGCTTTATATGCTTATGCTCCCCTTTTCACATCAATGCAGAGAAGCAAGCAATTGGGACAACGAGCAAGCAAAGAGGAATCCAAGTGTAGAGCTATTTCAAGTACAATTTTATAAATGTAACGTAGTAATAAATGGCAATGTGACCAATATGTTTTTGCGATGGTTGTATTGGTTACTTCTTGTTGTAGACATGTTTTAATTTGTAACCCCTTGACCTAGTCTAGTCGCTAGATCGAACCAAGCGAGCTATATTGGGTTTGCTAAGATAAACCTAGATGAATTACTTAGAAAATGATCCATTTTTTATTTTATCTTATCTAAATGCATAATTAAGTCCTAAGGTGATCATGATGGCGACGGTGAAATTTATAACCCAATCGGGCGTCGAATTGACATCGAATTGCATGAGATTGTATTTTAGGCACCAAATTGTAATTATCGATAAATATTAATACTTATTTAAAATTAAAGCTACCAATCCTTAATTATTCATATTTCATACAATCAAGTTAAATTTCAACTTAAAATAATAATCCAAATCCATTTAATTGCATGATCAAGAAACAAGGACTAACCTACAAAGATTCAAACTTCGAAAGGCATTTTAAAATAACTGACTGCGTATCGGTACACTAACTCTCTGTATCGATACGGGTGTAACTGAAAAGGCGTACCGATACGGTCCTTAAGCGTATCGGTACGGGTGTTCAATATTCAAAATAAAGGATTCTAGTAGCCAAAAGGTGTATCGGTACGGGTGCCCGTGTACCGGCACCATGCCAAATTTTCAACTATGTGTACCGATACGGTTACCAGGCATATCGTTATACCTAGGCATTTTTACCCAGATCGAGTCGAGACAGGTCACCACGTACTGATCCCTAAGGACCCGTACCGGTACAGACAGACTTGTAATGACCTCTTGGTCAAACATATGACACTTTGACTCAATCTAAAAAACTTTAAACACTTCATAATCATCATATAACACCTCAAACATCATTTTCACAATCATATAATCATGGTAGAGGATCATTCACATCATAGCATAATCAAACCAATTCCCTATAGGCATGATCTCTACCCAAGCATGCATTACAAATACCAACCCCACAAAGCAAGATATAAAGCACCGTACAAGTTCAAAACATCAATTACAATTTGTACAAACCAGGGAGTAACCAAATAACACTCCCAATTACAACTTGGTCACATTGCCTCTTATTATTACTAAGTATGTGTAAAACCATACTTGAAAATACTTCGCCCCTTGGATCTCCTCTTCCTTACTTGCTATCCATAAGTGCTTATTTCTCTGCATTGATGAGAAAAGAGAGGGTAAGCTATAAGCTTAGTGAGGGGATCTCAAAAACATTCATCAATGCATTTAAAATAGTTTTAATTTAAATCAAATGTATAAGTCTCATGCCAAAATCATCTCATGCTTTTAAATTCTTTCCAAATATGCACATTTAAACCAATTGTAACACATGTATCAAGGATTTCTATCATAAACCTCAATCTAAGCTTAATATGCTAAAATGTCTAAGTATCAAGCTTAAAGAGCATCTCATGTATAAACCACATTATACAAAACATAATCCATTTCTCATGATACATTATATCATATACTGGCATTCAAGTGACTCAAAACCAAGTTTCATTCTATTTTACAAAAACACATCAGATACACGGATTTCCCAAGTAGTTCATTCGACCACCGCACATACATCCTTGAATCGAAGCAGCCCTCAACGGTTATAAAGTATAAATCCACCAACATGCACAATTAATCGCTCGCCCACTGTGGTTCTCATGGTGGAGAAAACGACGCAATTAACCATTCGACACACATGAGGCGACTTATTATACTGCACTTTAAACCCTATGGCTAGCCAACTATATTTGATAACATTTTATCTCATCCACTTGTTAATATACTCAATAAAAACCACATCACCTTATTGATTTACCTATTCATCAATTCAAACCATTTTCCAATACATTAAACCATGTATTCTAACATTATCAAAATTCTCTCATAAATCATTTGCCGTACTCAAATATCATCATATATAATCATTTGTAACATCTTTCATTTCTAAAACATGCATATAATAGTAGGTAATCAAAATCATAAACATGCGTATGAGATTGTATTTTGTAAAATATAAAACGAGAGAGAGATCAACCCATACTTACCTCTGAGCTTAGATAAGTGTTTCAAACTTATTCTAAACTCAAAACAATCATCTTCATACCTTTTAAATGCAGTAAAACACGTTTCCACCCACCAACAACACAACGCCTCTTGTCGTTGTGAGAATCACGCTTTCGAAACATTTGCAACCTCTCCAAAAGCTAAAGGATCCAACTCTCTTGCTTTACCCAATCAAAAACAAAGGATTAATGCATTTCCATGCATCTCTAATTTCCAGCAACCATCAAATAGAACTTCGTCTCACTAAAAACCATCCAACACCCTTCTAAAACAGCCGAAATCATCAACAAACTTCATCTAAACAAAGCCCAGACAAAACCTATTAATTTTTACATCTTAACGACATCAATTAACATCCAAAAACATCTTTATAACGTCCTTATACCTCCAGCAACCTTATAGGACCAAGATCACTTAAAGATCTAACTATTTACAACATAGAAAATTAGCAATTAAGATAGTTTCGGGATTCCTTTAATTAATCTCTCATTACAACATTAAAGAACAACTTATAAGAGATCTAAATCAATTAGATTCAATACAAAATAGATCCATAACAATGTTCATGAAATTTTAACATCAAAACTGAACTGAATTACCATATTCATGATTTAATCATAATTCCATAACAAAAGTCAATTGTAAAAGATCAAGAACTTGAGAATTTCAATAAAGAACCTTTATTTAGAGGAGAGAAACGAAAAGCACCTCTAATTGCTGATTTCTCCCTTAATTGGCAAAGATTGGATGGAAACTTCAAGAAATCAAGTAGATTTTGATGTACAAATCAAAGGAATCAAAAAGGATATTAAAAGGAAATCACAAGAGATTTATTCATGTGGATTTCAGAATGAAATTGATAGTTTGGCTGCTGAGAAAGTTGAAAGCAAAAGTAGTTACGGAAGAAAATGAAATTAGTTAACTAAAATCCTTTTAATCAATTTTATTTTATTTTAACATTAAAAAAATTTAAAAACCTTTTAAAAATAGCTTAAATTAAGGTGAAAACATGATGAAAAAGTTTGGTTAATTAACTCCTTAAAGATTCTAAGTTTTGACCCTTTTATTTTTAGTCACCAAAAACATTTTTGAAAACTTTACATTTTAGTCACCAGACCCCAAATGTCCCAAAATCTGATTTAATTCCTTCAAATTGAATTTACCAAAACCCTTAGAATATTAATTAAGTATTTTCTACCATTTTTCATATTTTATTTTAGCCAAAAACAATTTAATTCCTGAAACTAACTCGAATTGCCTAATATGGTTCTCCTAAACCGTCTAATCGATCTATCTAACATCTAGGCCTAAATTTAGGGCGTTACAACTCTCACCCTCTTAAGAAATTTCATCCTCGAAATTTACCTAGCAGAAAAAGAAAGGGAAACTGCTTCTTCACATCCTCGTTGTTTTCCCATGTGGCTTCCTCGACACCACGATGTCGCCACAACACTTTTACCAACTCTACGGTCTTTCCACAAAGAAACTTGTTGCTTGAATTCAAAATTCTCACTGGTTCCTCATTGTCGATCAAATTCAGATTCAGTTCAATCTCCTCATCAGGCATTATGTGCGAAGGATCCGATCTATACCTCCGAAGCGTTGATACATGGAAAACATCATGTATCGTCTCCAACTCCGCAGGCAACCTCAACTTATAAGCAACTGGACCAACACGTTCCAACACTTCATAAGGCTCGATGAACCTTGGACTCAACTTGCCCCTCTGTCCAAACCTCATCACCTTCTTCCAAGGCGAAACCTTAAGAAACACTTGATCACCAACAACGAACTCAATCTCCCTATGCTTCAAGTCAACATATGACTTTTGCCGATCCGAAGCTGCCTTCAACCGATCACTAATAAGCTTCACCTTCTCATTGGTATCCTTCAACACATCAGCAAAGAAACATACTTTCTCCTGCCTCCAGCCAACAAAGTGGCGTGCGACACCTTCTACTATACAAAGCTTCATATGGAGCCACCTGGATACTAGCATGATAACTATTGTTATAGGCAAACTCCACCAAAGGTAACTGCTTCTCCCATGTTACTTGGAAATCAATGATGCAACACTGCTACATATCCTCCAACACTTGGATAACGCGTTCAGACTGACCATCAGTTTGAGGATGATAAGAAGTACTGAAGTGCAACCACGTACCCGAAGCATTATGCAAACACTTCTAAAACCTTACTGCAAAGCGTGGATCTCTATCCGATATTATAGACTTTGGCACCTCATGCAACCTCACAATCTCAACAATATACAACTCCGCCAACTTATCCAAAGTATATGTCGTATGCATAGCTAGAAAATGTGCACACTTCATAAACCTATCCACAATCACGCACATATACTTCTTCTTTGATGGCGTCAAAAGCAAAACAAACACAAAATCCATGGTAATTTTCTCCCACATCCATTCTGGAATCTTCAACGGTTGTAACAACCCAAAATGAAATTGATGCTCAGCCTTAACATGCTGCCATACCATACAATGACCAACAAAATCCACTGCATCCTTCTTCAAACCAACCCATAAATACTCATTTTTCAAATCTTGATACTTCTTTGTAATTCTTGGATGCACAGAAAAAGGACTCGAATGCACCTCTGTCAAGATAGTGTACCTTAGCT
The DNA here is from genome assembly GCA_019671005.1 of Hibiscus mutabilis. Classification (NCBI taxonomy): domain Eukaryota; kingdom Viridiplantae; phylum Streptophyta; class Magnoliopsida; order Malvales; family Malvaceae; genus Hibiscus; species Hibiscus mutabilis. The sequence goes on along the minus strand of CM033743.1, from coordinate 17,970,580 downwards.
CCTCATCTTTCGGCATAACCACTTGACTCTTGAAACACAAAACACCTTCATTACTAAAACAAAAATCTGTCTGATTGCCATCTATTATATCCTTGACATGTGGTACCAATGAATCATCATACAGTTTCTTCTCCTTGATCAACTGCAAGAACGATGGCTTCACTTACAACTTAGCCAACAAGCATTCATCTCGCGTCACACTCAACCGAGCAAACATATCCCTCAACTCTTACATTAGCCTTACTCAGATGATACTCTATCGTCAAATCATAATCCATGCAGAAATCCAACCATCTATATTGCTTAAGATTCAACTCTTTTGGCGACATCAAATATTTCAAACTCTTGTGGTCTGAGTACACAATACACCTCTTCTTTTAAAGATAATACCGCCAAATCTTCAACACAAACACCACCATAGCAAGCTCAATATCGTGCGTAGGATAGTTACGCTTGTGTACCTTCAACTGCTTAGATGCATAAGCCACAACCTTTCCTCCTTGCATCAATATACATCCCAAACCAACATAGGATGCATTGCTATAAACTAGAAACTCTTTCCCTGACTCAGTTTGAATCAAGATTGGAGCTTGAGTCAAAGCTTCCTTCAACTTATCGAAAGCTTGTTGTCTACCCTCTGTCCACTCAAAACTTACATCCTTTTGCAACAACTTCGTCAAAGGAGCAGCAATCTTCGAGAAACCATCCACAAAGCACCAATAATACCCTGTTAACCCCAAGAAACTACGAACTTCTAACACTGACTTAGGTTGCTTCCAATTCACCACTGCCCCAATCTTCTGCGGATCCACGCAAATACCTTTGGCCGAAACAACATGAGCAAGAAAAATCACTTGCTTGATCCAAAACTCACACTTGCTCATCTTAGCATAAAGCTTATTCTCTAACAGAACTTGCAACACAATTTGTAGGTATCAGTTGTGATCTTCCTCGATATGAGTGTACACAAGAATGTCATCGATGAACACTGCCACGAACTGATCCAATAATTCATAGAACACCAAATTCATCATATCCATGAATGTTGTTGGCACATTTGTCAAGCCAAACAGCATCACTAAGAACTCATAATGCACATAACGTGTGCAAAAAGCTATTTTTGGCACGTCCTTATCCTTCACCTTTAAATGATAGTATCTAGATCTTAGATCAATCTTAGAAAACACCGTAGCACCCCGAAACTGATCAAACAAATCATCGAGCCTCTGCAAGGGATACTTATTCTCAATCGTCAACTTGTTCAATTACCGATAATCAATGCACATTTTCATCATGCCATCTTTCTTTTTCACAAACAACACTGGTGATCCTCATAGTGATACAATAGGCTGAATGAAACCACGGTCCAACAACTCTTAAAGCTGCATCTTCAATTCGTTTAATTCTTTCGGGGCCATACGATACGATGTAATCGACACCGAAACTGTATCCGCATACGTTTCAATACAAAACTCTACCTCTCTATCTGGTGGTAATTCTTGCAACACTTCTGGAAACACTCATGGAAAATCATAAACGGTGTGAATATCCTGGACACGCACCTCCTTTATATTTGGGTTCATAACATAACCTAGGTATGCTTGACCCCTCAGATTTTAACAACTTCCGTGCTTCCAAAGCCAAAACCATGCTGGACAAGAATTTAACATTCTCACCCACAACCACTACTTCGTAAACCTCAGCAAGTTTTAACAAAACTTGCTTGATCTCAAAATAAACCACAGCCTTATGTTTAGACAACCAATCCATACCCAAGATTACATCAAAACCATAAAACGGAAAACCATCAAATCAGCCTCAAACACATGACCTTATAACATCAAAGGACATCTCCTATACAACCTCCTAGCAACTACTATCTCACCAAAAGAACTAGTTACCCGCATACCAACATCTGACACCTCTACAGCTATATCAAGCATACATGCATGTTTGCGCAAGATGTATGAATGTGTAGAACCAGAATCTATCAAAGAAAGTAATGGTATGGAATGCAAATTAAATGTACCTACAATCACATTTATATCATTCCTTCCCACATGATGCACAAAAACCCTCATCAGTCCACCACCCTCAGGTTAAACTACTACGGTAAGAGCAACTGTCCTTTGACTATCCTCCCTATGCTCAAAATGACATTGACCGTGTCCACAGCCTCTCTAGTAACAATAGTAGGTAAAGGAGGCTGTCCTTCCCTAACCAACTGCGGATAATCACACCTAATATGATCTTGTGAACCATAGCTCTAACATGTACCAAAGGTACCCAACACTCTCCCGAATGTCGCCCACCACAATGCCCACACTCAGGTGGTTGAACAAAGGTACTCTGAACAAGCTGTCTACACCCAGCAATACTCCCTCCGCATCTCTGATCTTGATGATACCTCCTATCCCTATGCTTATTGTATCGATCTCTACTAACATCCAACTCAGCATTCCTTTTCCCATAAAAGAATTCCCCATTCGAAAAGACAGCCCCAAATTCTATTCTATGTCCTTAGCTCGGGAAACCAGGACATCAAACTCCGTATAATCGGTAGCCAACATGTAAGTCTTCACCTCCTTAACCAGCCATACAGAAATGATCGCATCACTATTGCTCATCAAGAACCAGCCCAGGTGTATACTGGCTCAACCGAACGAACTGAAACTCATACTCAGCAATAGACAAGTTCCCCTATTCCAATTCCATGAACTTTCTTTTCTTTTCATCCTCATATCGGGAACCCATATACTTCTTTTAGAAGGCAGCTCAAAAGAACTCCCATGTCACATCAGTAGATGCCATGCCCGTAATAGAAGTCGTTCACCAACTATAAGCATCACCTGAAGCAAAGACACTACACAGCCCAACTTGCGAACATCCGTACACTTCATCTGCCCAAGAATCCTTTTCGTGCTAGCAAACTACTCCTCAGCCGTCTCTGGAGCCAAACCCCTAAACTCCGTACCTCCCAAGCTACGTAAAAGCTCCAACAGAAGCCCGATATTAATAGCTGCTACAGGCGCTGGTGCAGGTACTTGCACTCCAGCTATGGCTGCCTAAAACGTTCCAATCATTGCTTGGATCAAAGGTGTCATATCACCAAAAATAGGTCATTACGGTGCCTGAGGCACACCACCCTCAACTCTAGCACCGACACGAGGAATTGGTGGAGAAGGAGGCAACTCATCATTTTTTCCATCTGCCACACTCCCCATATAAGCTCTCATCTCTTGTCTCGGTCCCATTTCGCAAGAATATGAGTCTAAAACATGATGATACAATAAAACAAAGTAATTAGGCCAGATTGAAGCAAGAATCCAAGTCGCTCATATTTAAAAACAAAATAATTTAACCCTAGTAGAAATAAGGCAATGTGTCCCCAAGCTTGTACCCCAACATATCTCATTTCAAATATAATCTCACAAAATCAAACACCGTGCATACCAAACAATTGAATCATACATCAACAATACATCAAACAACCATAACCTACCTCCAAACAATCATAACCTAGCTCTGATTCCAACAAATGTAACACCCTTGACCCGGTCTAGTCGTCAAACTGAACTGAGTGAGCTACATTGGGTTTACCGAGACAAACCCATATGAATTACTTATAAAACGATCCATTTTTTATTTCATCTTATCTAAATGCATAATTAAGTCCTAAGGTGATCAAGCTGGCATCGGTGAAATTTACAGCTTAATCAGGCGTCAAATTGACACCCAATTATACGAGATTGTATTTCAAGGACCAAAATGTAATTATAGATAATTATGATGACTTCTTTAAAATTAAAGTTACCAATCCTTGTTTTATCATATTTCATACAATCAGGTTAAATTTCAACTTAAAATAATCATCCAAATCCATTTAATGCATGATGAAGAAACAGAGACTAAACTGCAAAGACTCAAACTTTAGAAGGCATTTTAACGAAAATAACTAACTGTGCATCGGTACACTAACACTCCTTATCGATATGGGTATAACTACAAAAGTGTACCAATACAGTCCTTAAGCGTATAAGTATTGGTGTTCAATATTTGAAACAAGGGATTTTAGTAGCCAAAATGCGTACTGGTACGGGTGCCTGTGTACCGACACTAGGCTAAATTTTCAACTATGCGTACCGATATGGTTACCAGGCATATCGATACGTCTAGGAATTTTTCCCAGATCGAGCCAAGATAGGTCCCCGCGTACCGATCCCTAAGGACTCATATCAGTATGGAAAGACCTGTAATGACCACTTAGTCAAACATATGACATTTTGGCTCAATCTAACACACTTTAAACATTTCCTTATCATCATATAACACCTCAAACATCATTTTCGCAATCATATAAGCATGGTAAAGGATCATTCACATCATACCATAATTAAACCAATTCCCTATAGGCATGATCTCTACCCAAGCATGCATTACAAATACCAACCCCACAAAGCAAGATATAAAGCACCGTACAAGTTCAAAACATCAATTACAATTTGTACAAACAAGGGAGTAACCAAATAACACTCCCAATTACAACTTGGTCACATTGCCTCTTATTATTATTAAGTATGTGTAAAACCATACTTGAAAATACTTCACCCCTTGGATCTCCTCTTGCTGCCCATAAGTGATTATTTCTCTGCATTGATGATAAAAAAGAGCTTAAGCTATAATCTTAGTGAGGGAACCTCAAAAGCACTCATCAATGCATTTAAAACTGTTTTAATTCAAATAAAATGTATAAGTCTCATGCCAAAATCATCTCATGCTTCTAAATTCTTTCCAAATATGCACATTTAAACCATTTGTACACATGTATCATGGATTTCTATCATAAACCTCAATTTAAGCTTCATATGCCAAAATGTCTAAATAGAAACCTTAAAGAGCATCTCATGCATAAACCACATTATACAAAACATAAGCCATTTCTCATGATACAACATATCATATATTGGCATTGAAGTGACGCAAAACCAAGTTCTATTCTATTTTACAAAAACATATCGTATACACAGATTTCCAAAGTGGTTCCTTCGACCACTTCACATACATCCTCGAACCATAGCAGCCAACGTATAAATCCACCAGCGAGAGAAAATGTACAATTAGCCCCTCGACCACTGTGGTTCTCATGGTGGAGAAAATGGCATAATTAACCCTTCGACACACATGAGGCGACTTATTATAGTGCACTTTAAACCTTATGGCTAGCCAATTGTAACACCCTCAAACCTGACTTAGAAGTAAACCAAGCTACGAGTGTTAAAAACTAAACAAAAGACTAACTTGTATTACAAGTTAATGTTCGAATAACCCCTAAAGATTAACTTACAAAACAAGTTAATATTTGAACAACCCAATATTAGAAGTAGAATACTTAAACATTTTACTATCACAATATCTACCATTCTAGATAGATATTTAAAGTCAAAAGGTACTTAAGAGAATAACTTCTTTATAAAGAAATAGGTCTAACTTAAGGTTTGTTACTACATACTCAAACATAACTCCATTTAACTTAATCTAATTCATAGCAAACTCCAATTTAACTCATAGACTACCATCTAACTAACTTTCAAATGATTATTTTAACTTAGACAAGCATTCACATAAATCATCCCTAGTCCACTTGACACTCGAGTTTTTCACATTCAATCTTTTAAATGCTTAACCAATGGTTATCCATATTTGCAACCCAAGCATTTCAACATCAATCTCAACCTACAAGTAAGCAAAGTGTTCACACAATCAGCATACCACGCCTTTATAATTAAGTTATCAAAAACGTACTTCTATCAACTACTAATATCATCAACTAGCAACCAACCACCAAAATATATACATATAGGCCATACAAACTTATAGCTTAAGAGTTATGAACACCAAAATATGAACTACATGCATCCGAATTAAACTTTGTGCCACCACTCTAGGAGTTTTACAAAAGGTGATATTGCATACGCTAAAGCAGTATTTGTGGTCAAACCAAGCTCCAAAAAGGGATGTGCTTACAAGGTTTAACCTAAAATGTAGTGAAAGAGATTTATAAGTACACACTTAGTGAGGTAGTTTTAAGTGCTTAATAGCTATAAGCAACAAGTTAACCTTTAACTACAAAACTTTAATTCAAGAGTCTTCAAGTTTGAACAAGCACTAGGTATATCAAGGTAAGTCAATCGAACAAAGCTTAATCACGAACATGAAAAATCTAACTAATACCATAAGTAAACATTTTATCCCAAGAATATATAATATTTGTATACATAAGCATACTTATTTTCGAAACATATATTCATCCTCAAGAATCAATCAACTCATAATAGTGACTTATTACTTGTTATACAAGTTATTATAATTTTTCATCACTTATCTTTTAAATTTCCATTTTTTCTTATTAACATAGCCTTGAGAATCGAATAAAGTCTAGGTACACGAATCCCCAGTCCACTATCTCCAAATAAAATGGCACTCGCAGTACCAGTTAATCCCTCCTACTATCACCAAGTGACCACAAAACTTTCCTCCTACTGTCGCCAAATAAGGACCGTAGTCCACCCCAAAAACGAGCTCTATGGACTCTATGGCATGCCAACTATATCTAAGACTGACCCAAAACCAAGGCTTTCACATTTATTTTCTTTTATTAGAACAAGGTGATCATAGCTTTTTATCATGATCTCATACCAATAACTCATTACCCCTTTTTCAATTTAGGTATGTATTCACCTCATGTGAATTCTTCATTATCTCATCTTTTACAATCAAATGGATTCATAGCCAAGATTACTTTCAACATATATAACATGTATAGTTCCCATTATAGGTATGTTACCAAGTTCATATATAGTTTGTTATGATAAAGAATTTCACACCATTATTCATTATATAGAATGACTTACCTCAAATCCAAGCTTGCTCATATATAACATAATCCAACTAGCATAAAGTAACTAAAATCAACAAGCAATGCTTGGGAGGGTTATTAGCCCATCCCAGGACTTTAAACTACACTCACAGTTCGTTTTGAGCTAGTTTTGCTCCCTATAATAATCCCCTTTTGTTTGTCTCCTAGTTGATATACTTTTGCCTTTCTACCTCCAATTCCTTCTAGTTCTAGATATAGCAAGACATACATTCATACATTAGAACTTGATTTATCAACCATTTATATGTTTAACCATTCAATCATATAAGCACACATATGTATCCAACCAAACTATCAAATTCATATGTAAATATACATATATATACATCAAAGCTAATCCCTACCGTGTCTATATTCATTCAATTCACTTGAGTAAGTACCTTCACTATATGCAAAACAAAATAGTCCACTACACACTTAATCATACAAAACAAACCCCTTTCTATATGTACACACCTTCATGCTCAGATTAGCCCCCAAAGTTCATATGATCACTCATACATTCACAGAACAACCTTTTATGCATGTATGCACCTACAAATTTTCACTAAGCAATCATCATACATTCTTTCATGTTCAAAACAGTTTAATTACATGTTCATGTATACGAAACATGGCAACCTTCATACTTATTTATTTATTGAATCAAAACAGTCCCATTACATTTACTATATACATCAAACAACCCTAATTACATGTACTTATATAGATACACAATAGTCAACTAGCTATGGAAACAGCCCACCATTCTTGCAAAAACAATCTCAATTACATAGATACACAATTACATGTACAAGGTAGTCCCATAAGTTCTCCTATGTATTCCAAAACAACCCAATACTCAACTTTAACAACAATATCATCCAATTTAAGTTAAAGCATCAAATTCATAGTCAACAAGGATCTATTCGAAGAGTCCATAAAATATTATCCATTTTCATATACATCACACATTTCATTTGATCATAACAAGATCTATGTATATATATATACATACATAGTGTTCGAATGAACCTAAATTTTCAAAACATGGTTTCAGTCTCTAACAATGTAAGCAACATCATTTGAAATTGCTAAGTCCTTACTATCCTATCGATCAAATTGAAGAAATAGAACCTTTTTGACTATCTTACAAGGCTTCTAATCATGCTAATTCACACATGCATCCTCGAATAGCACCAACGATTCATAACATAAAAAACAATCCAATTTGAGAGAGTGAAAGAGAAAGCATTTCACTTTCCTTCAAGCTTGTTCGAATAATTTCAAGCAAAAATATGTGATGAACTAAGCATAAGCAAGCTTTCTCTCAACTCTCTCTCTTCTTCTATTTGCTTTGGTTCACAAAGGGGAGAAAGGAGATGATGAATCACTTTGTTGATTCTCCTCCCTCACCACCGAACCCCTACACTTGCTTCCTATCTCACATGACACCTCAACACATCCTTGATTAAATCTTTTCTTAGCATGCAACTTAAAAGATTGCAAGAGTTTTCAGTTTAGCCACTATAGTAACTAGTTACTCAAGTTTCCTTATTTCAATTTTTGGTCCTTTTCGAGATGGCTTTTCACTATTTGATTTATTCCAATTTAGTCCTAATTCCATTTACTTACTCTAGTAGATGATAGCTACATTATAATTTTACTTAAAGCTAAGGTGCTATATACTTTTAGGCCAATATTTAGGATATTATAATTCTCTCCCCTTAAAAGAAATTCATCGTCGAATTTGCCTGAAGGAAACATAAGGGGATATTGATTCTTCATAACTGATTCCGATTCCCAGGTAGCTTCTTTAACATTGTGGTTTTTCCATAACACCTTAACAAGAGAAACTGATTTGTTACAAAGTCTTTTAACTTCGCGGTCTAAAATTTGGATTGGTTCTTCTTTGTAGGACAAATCTAGATTGAGTTCTACCTTTTCCAGTTCTAACACATGGGAAAGATTAGAACAATATTTTCGAAGCATCGATACATGGAATATGTTATGAATATTGTCAAATTCATTAGGAAGAGCCAAGCGATAAGTAACAAGGCCAATCATTTCCATAATCTCGAATGGTCCTATAAAACGTGGACTGAGCTTCCCTTTCTTCCCAAATCTAAACACCTTTTTCCATAGAAATACCTTTAGGAATACATGATCTCCCACACTAAACTGGATGCCCCTTCTCTTGAGGTCAGCATATGCTTTCTGTCTATCAAAAGCTTCTTTCAAGTCCCAAGGTTTTCTTTTCACCTAATTCTGACCAACATAAGGGAGTTCTGCATCTTCTACCATACAGGGCTTCAAATGGGCCATCTTGATAGATGTCTGATAGCTATTGTTATATGCAAACTCTGCTAAAGGTAAGGATTTCTCCTAATTCTTCCCAAAATCAATTATGCAAGCCCTGAGCATGTCTTCAAGAGTCTGAATCACTCTTTTGGATTGACCATCTATTTGAGGATGTAAAGCTATACTAAGGTTTGTCTTGGTTCCCAAGGCCTTCTGTAAAGAATTCCAAAATCTAGAAGTAAACCGAGGATCTCAATCTAATATACTAGAAGTGGAAACACCATGCAAATGAATTACTTATTTTATGTACAATTCGGCCAACTGATCTAAGCTCTTGCTCATTCGAACATGTATGCAATGGGATGCCTTAGAAAATCTATCAACTATCATCCAAACAACATCATTCTTCTTTGGAGATAAAGGCAAGCAACTTAAAAAATCTACGGTTATTCGATCCCGTTTCCATTGTGGTAGCTCAATAGGCTGTAAGAGTCCCATAAGGACTTGATGTTCGGCTTTAACCTTCTCACAAGTTAAGGACTTGGATATAAATTCTGTAATAGCACTCTTCATTCCCAGCCACCAATACAGCTCCTTTAAATCCTTGTGCATCTTAACCGACCTCGATGGATTGACAACAGGCTATTGTGGGCTTCATACAACATCTTTCTCTTAAAGGTTTTATCATTTCGCACACACTCTATTTTGAAAATAGAATAGACCATTAGACTTCAAGGAAAAATCTGGATTAGGTTTAGATTCAAGTTTGCGCAAGATTTTCCGAAGTTCAGGATCGGTTTGTTGAAGTGTCCTAATTCTCGAGATCAAATTGGATTAAACCTGAAGCTCAACTAAAAGCTTTTGATCTTTTAGCAATCTGAAATGTGCATTGATTGCAGTAGGGGCTACAAAACAAAGGAACATACTTAGATAACAAGGTTTAGATTTGTGGGTATGAATGGACTTGATGTGATTCATTTAGGATCTTACCAATTGAACGTTTGTGGCTGAGTACATCAGCTACTACATTCACTTTTCCCGGGTGATAATCGATGACTAGATCATAGTCCTTGAGTAATTCCATCCATCTCCTTTGTCTAAGGTTCAAGTCTTTTTGAGTAAGAAGATATTTCAAGCTTTTGTGATCAGTGAATAGATAACATTTCTCTCCAAACAAATAATGTCTCCAAATCATTAGTGCAAAAACAACCGTAGCTAGTTTGAGGTCATGAGTCAGATAATTCAATTCTTGATGCTTCAATTGTCGGGATCCATAGGCTACCACCTTTTCATCTTGCATAAGAACACATCCCAGACCAAGATGAGATGCATCACTAAAGACTGAATACTATTTCCTGATTTAGGTTGTGTTAAAGCTGGAGCTTGTGTAAGAACTTGCTTCAACTGATCAAAACTTCTTTGTTGATTTTCCAACCAAATAAATGGTACATCTTTTTGAAGAAGTTTTGTTAAAGGCGTGGCTAACATGGAGAACCCTTTTACAAATTTTTGGTAGTAACCTACTAATCCAAGAAAGCTTCTAACTTCGCCAACATTCTTTGGAGGTCTCTAATCAACTATTGTCTGTATCTTCTTTGGATCGACCTTAATTCCTTCTACGGATATTATATGTCCAAGGAAAGCTACCTCAGACAACTAAAGCATTTATTTAATTTGGCATAAAGCTGGTTCTCTCGGAGGGTCTGTAAAATAATTCAGAGGTGTTCTGAATGTTTATCTTTATTCATGGAATAAATAAGGATGCCGTCTATAAAGACTAATACAAACTTATCCAAATAGGGTTTAAAATTTTGATTCATTAGGTCCATGAATGCAGCAGAAGCATTCGTTAAGCCAAAAGGCATCACTAGAAAATCATAGTGACCATATCGAGTCTTGAATGCAGTTTTAGGAACATCGAACTCTTTAACTTTCATCTGATAGTATCCCGATCGGAGATCAATCTTGGAAAACACCGTAGCATCCTTGAGCTAATCAAACAAGTCTTCAATTCTCGATAATGGGTACATGTTCTTGATAGTAAGTTGGCTCAATCGTCGATAGTCAATGCAAAGCCTCATCAATTCATCCTTTTTCTTTACAAACAAAACTGGGGCTCCCCAAGGAGACGAACTCGGCCTAATGAATCCTTTATCTTGTAATCTTGCAACTGACTCTTAAGTTCTTTAAGTTTAATTGGGGCCATCCGATAGGATGTAATGGAAACTGGAGTTGAACCTGGTTGAACTTCGATTCCAAATCCAACTTCTCTTGTTGGGGGTAATTTCGAAAGTTCCTCAGGAAATTCAGACACAATTAGAATGGAATCAAATGAGAGATTGGTTTCATTTATCTCCGATATAGCAGTAAACATTAAGGTTGGTTCAGAAGATTTCTTATCTAACAAGGTTATTGATTTTTTTTCTAACCCAAGAAGGAAAAGCCTTTTCTTAGCACAGCCTACTTAGGCCTGATGTTTTCCCAACCAATCTAAACTTAATATAAGGTCAAACTCATTGAATGGTAAAGCTAGAAGATCATCAGGAAAATGAATTCCTTGAATAAACAAGGGGCAATTTTTGCATACTTGATTACAATTACCTTATCGCATTTCTCTAAAGAAATTGAAGGAGTTTTGCATTGAGACGTATGCAGATACGACTCTGGTGTTGATTGCACCATATCGCATTTCTCTAAAGAAATTGAAGGAGTTGAAGATGTAGCTTCATGAGTTATTGGACCATGGTTTCATTCATCCTAGTATGTCACCGTAGGGAGCACCGGTGTTGTTTGTGAAAAAGAAAGATGGCACTATAAGAATGCGCATTGATTATCGACAACAGAACAAGTTAATGATTAAGAATAAGTATCCGTTACTGAGGATTGATGATTTGTTTGATTAGTTTCAGGGTGCTATGGTGTTTTCCAAGATTGATCTGAGGTCTGGGTGTTATCAGTTTAAGCTGAAGGATAAAGACGTGCCAAAGATAGCTTTTTGCATGCGTTATGGGCATTATGAATTCCTAGTGATGCCGTTTGGGTTGACAAATGCGTCAGCAGCATTCATGGACATGATAAATTGGGTGTTCCATGAATTCTTGGATCAATTTGTGGTAATGTTCATTGATGACATTCTTGTGTACTCGTACTGAGGAAGATCATGATCAACACCTACAAATTGTGTTGCAAGTTTTGTTGGACAATAAGCTTTATGCCAAGTTGAGCAAATGTGAGTTTTGGATCAAGCAAGTGATTTTCTTAGTCACGTTGTATCAACAGAGGGTATTCGCATGGATTCCCAGAAAATTGAAGTTGTTGTGAATTAGAAGCAACCGAAGTTGGTGTCAGAAGTTTGTAGTTTCTTGGGGTTGATAGGATATTATCACGCTTTGTGGATGGTATTCGAAGATTGTTGCTCCTTTGACGAAGTTGATGCAAAGGGATGTAAGTTTTGAGTGGACGGAGAGTAGACAACAAGCTTTTGATAAGTTGAATGAAGCTTTGATGCAAGCTCTAATCTTGATTCAACTTGAGTCAGAGAAGGAGTTTGTGGTTTATAATGATGCATCCTACGTTGGTTTGGGGTGTGTGTTGATGCAAGAAATGAGGGTTTGTGGCTTATGCATCTAGGCAGTTGAAGGTGCATGAGTGCAACTATCTTACTCATGATATTGAGCTTGTTGTGGTGGCGTTTGCATTGAAGATTTGGTGACATTATCTTTATAGTGAGAAGTGTATTGTATAAACAGATCAAAATAGTCTAAAATATTTGATGTCACAAAAAGAGATGAATCCTAGGCAACGGTGATGGTTAGAGTTGCTTAAGGATTATTATTTGACGATAGAGTATCATCCGGCTAATGTTGTAGTTGACGCCTTGAGTAGGAAGGCTGCGGTTGAGTTGAGGGCCATGTTTGCTCGGTTGAGTGTGACGCGAGATGGTGGTTTGTTGGTTGAGTTGTAAATAAAGCCATCATTGTAGCAGTTGATCAAGTAGAAGAAACCGTGTGATGATTCTCTGGTACCGCATGTCAAGGATATAATGGATGGCAATCAAACAGATTTTTTTTAGTGATGAAGGAGTTTTGTGTTTCAAAAGTCGAGTGGTTGTGCCGAAAGATGAGGACTTAAGGCACACTATATTGACTGAGGCATATTCGATTCCTTTTGCTATGCATACGGGGAGTACAAAGATGTATCATGATTTGAAAAAGGGGGTATTTTTTTGGGTTGGTTTGAAAAAGGATGTAGCAGATTTTATTTCTCGTTGTATGGTAAGTTAGCACATTAAGGCTGAGCATTAATTTCCTTCGGGGTTGTTGCAACTATTAAGAATTCCATAATAGAAGTGGGAGAGAATTACCATATATTTTGTGTTCGATTTGCCTTTGACGCCATGAAAGAATAATTCGGTGTGGGTGATTGTGGATAGGCTTACGAAGTGTGCACATTTTCTGGCTGTGCATACGATGTATAGTTTGGATAAGTTGGCGGAGTTGTATATGGTTGAGATCGCGGGTTGCACGGGGTGCCAAAGTCTATTGTATCGGATAGAGATCTGTGTTTTACAGCAAGGTTTTGGGAGTGTTTGCATAAGGCTTTGGGTACGCATTTGAACTTTAGTACTTCGTATCATCCTCAAACGGATGGTCAGTCTGAACGCGTTATCCAAGTGTTGGAGGATATGTTACGGTGTTGCATCATTGATTTCCAATGATCATGGGAGAAGTAGTCACCTTTGTTGGAGTTTGCCGATAACAATAGTTATCAGGCTAGTATTCAAATGTCTCTGTATGAGGATTTGTATGGTAAAAGGTGTCACGCGCCACTTTGTTAGGTAGAGGCAGGGGAAAAGTATGTTTCCTTGTCTTACATGTTGAAGGATACCAATGAGAAGGTGAAGTTTATCAGTGGCCGGTTGAAGGAAGCTTTAGATCGGCAAAAGTCATATGTTGACTTGATGCGTGGGGAGATTGAGCTTGTGGTTGGTGATCGCGTATTCCTTAAGGTTTTACCTTGGAAGAAGGTGATGAGGTTTGGGCGGAAGGGCAAGTTAATCCCTAGGTTTATTGGGCCTTATGAGGTGTTGGAGCGTGTTTGTCCTGTTGCTTATTGATTGATGATGTCGGCGGAGTTAGAGAAGATACATGATGTTTTCCATGTATCGATGCTTTGGAGGTACATATTGGAAGCTTCGCATGTGATGCTTGTTGAGGAGATTGAGTTGAATCCAGATTCGACATATGATGAGGAGCTTGTGAGAATTCTACATTCAAGCATCAAGGTTCTTCATGGAAAGACCATAGAGTTGGTAGAGGTGTTGTGGTGACATCGTGGTGTCGAGGAAGCCACCTTGGAAGGCAAGGAAGACGTGTTGAAGCAGTTTCCTTACCTTTTTTTGCCAGATAAATTTCTAGGATGAAATTTCTTAAGAGGGGGAGAGTTGTAACGCCTAAAATTGGGCCTAGATGTTAGATGGATCGATTAGACGGTTTTGGAGAACCGAATTAGGCAATTCAAATTAGTTTCAGGAATTAAATATTAATAAATTGTTTTTGCCTAAAATAAATTATGAAAAATTCTAGAAAATACTTAATTAAAAATTTTAAGTATTTTGGTAAATTCAATTTGAAGGAATTAAATCTTATTTTGGGACATTTTGGTCCGGTGACTAAAATGTAAACTTTTCAAACTGTTTTTGGTGACTAAATCGTAAAATGGTCAAAACTTAAAATCTTTAAGAAGCTAATTAACCAAACTTTTTTATCATATTTTTTCGTTAATTCAGATTATATTTAAAGGGTTTTTAAATGGTTTTAATACTAAAATAAAATATAATTAATAAAAGGATTTTTTAATTATACAATTTATTTTCTCACATAGCTAATTTTGCTGTCAACTTTCTCAGTAGCCAAACTATCAATTCTTTTCCAAAATTCTTAGGAATCAATCTCTTTTGATTTCCTACTTGATTCCTTTCCTACAATAAAATCTACTTGATTTCTTGAAGCTTTCATCCAATATTTGCCAATTAAGGGGGAAATTAGAAACTAGAAGTGATTTTCGTTTCTCTCTTCTAATTAAAGGTTATTTAATGAAATTCCCAAGTTCTTGATCTTTCGTAACTGATTTATGCTATGGAATTATGATTAAAACATGAATATAATGATTAAATTGAGTTTTGATGTGGAAATTTGATAAACATCGTAATGGATCTATTTTGTATTGAATTTAATTGATTTAGATATCTTATAAGATGTATTTTAATGTTGTAAGAAGTGATTAATTAAAGGAATCCCAAAACTACGTGAATTGCTAATTTTCTAGGTTGTAAATTTTTAGATTTTAAAGTGATCTTGGTGTTGTAAGGTTGCTGAAGGTATAAGGATGTTATAAAGATGTTTTTGGATGTTAATTGATGTTGTTAAGATGTTAAAAATTAATAGGTTTTGGTTGGGCTTTGTTTAGATGAAGTTTGGTGCTGATTTCGGTTATTTTAGAGAGTCGTTTGATGGTTTTTAGTGAGGTGAAGTTGTGTTTGATGGTTGCTGGAAATTAGAGATGCATGGAAGTGCATTAATCCTCTGTTTTTGATTGGGTAAAGCAGGGGAGTTGAGTCCTTTAGCTTTTGGAGAGGTTGCAGAAGCTTCAGAAGCGTGATTCTCGCAACGTAAAGAGAGCTTTGGGTTGTTGGTGAGTCGAAACACGTTTTACTAGTTCTAAAAGGTTTGAAGATGGTTGTGGTGAGTTTAGAATAAATTTGAAACACTTATCTATGCTCAGAAGTATTGGTTGAGCTCTCTCTCGTATTCGGTTTTGCAAAATAAAATCTCTTGTACATGGTTATAGATTTGATTACTTACTATTATATACGTGTTTTAGAAATGAAAGATGTTGTAAATGATTATACATGATGTTATTTGAGCGTAGCAAATGATTTATGAAAGACTTTGAGAATGCTAGAATACATGGTTTAATGTATTGGAAAATGGTTTGAATTATGCATATGTAAAATAGTAAGTTAATGTGGTTTTTATTGAGTATATTGGCAAGTGACTGAGATAAATTGTTATTGGATATAGTTGGCTAGCCATAGGGTTTAAGGTGCACTATAATAAGTCACCTCATGTGTGTCGAGGGGTTAAGAGTATGCCAATTCTCCTGCAGGTGGATTTATACGTTATAACTATTGAGGGCTGCCCCGGTTTTAGGACGTATGTGAAGTGGTCGAATAAATTACTTGGGAAATCCGTGTATCCGATGTGTTTTTGTAAAATAGAATGAAACTTGGTTTTGAGTCACTTGAATGCCAATATATGATATGATGTATCATGAGAAATGGATTATGTTTTGTATAATATGGTTTATACAAGAGATGCTCTTTAGGCTTGCTATTTAGATATTTTGGCATTTGAAGCTTAAATTGAGGTTTATGCTAGAAATCCATGATACATGTGTTGCAAATTAATTAAATGTGCATATTTGAAGAGATTATAGAAGCATGAGATGGTTTTTCCATGAGACTTATACATTTGGTTTGAATTAAAATGATTTTAGATGCATTGATTATTGTTTTTGAGATTCCCTCACTAAACTTATAGCTTAAACTGTCCTTTCTCTTCAATGCAGAGAAATAGACTCGTTCGGACAGAGAGTAAGCAAAGAAAGATCCAAGGATTGGAGTATTTTCAAGTATGGTTTTATAAATGCATAGTAGTAATAAGAGGTAATGTGACCATGTTGTAATTGGGAGGTTTTATTTTGGGTACTCCCTATTGGTACAAGTTATGTTTGATGTTTTGGACCTGTATGATGTTTAATATATGGTTTTGAGGGGTTGGGACTCAATCTGCATGCTTGGGTAGATATCATGTCTATAGGTATTTGATGTGATATGTTGTTTATGATTTGTTTCCATGCTCATATGTTTGAGAAAATGATGCTTAGGATGTTATATGGTGATTAAATGTTGATTGGAGTGTGTTAGTTTGAGCCAAAGTATCATATGTTCGACCAAGAGGTCATTACAGGTCTGTCCGTACCGGTACGGGTCCTCAGGGATCGGTATGCGGGGACCTATCTCGGCTCAATTTGGACAAAAATGCCTTGGCGTACGGATACGCCTAGGGACCGTATCGGTATGCTATGCTGAAGTTTTGGCTTGGTGTCGATACAAGGGCAACCGTACCGGTATGCCTTTTGGCTACTAGAATCCTTGTTTTGATTATTACATACCTGTACAGATATGCTTGAGGACAGTATCAGTATGCCTTTGAAATTAGAACCCTTATTGATATGGGGTAGTAGTGTACCGATACACAGTTAGTTAATTCTGTTAAAATGCTTTCTGAAGTTTAAATCCTTGTAGTTTAGTCCATGTTTCTTGATCATGCAATTAAATGAGTTTGGATGATTATTTTGACTTGAGATTTAACCTAATTGTATGAAATATGACTTATTAAGTATTGTTAACTTTAATTATAAGAAAGTCATCTTAATTATAAAAAATTACATTTTGGTCCCTAAAATGTTATTTGGTACGATTGAATGTTAATTCGACGCCCGATTGAGTTGTAATTTTCACCGTTGCTTGTATGATAACCTTATGACTTAATAAAGCATTCAAAAAAGATAAAATAAAAAATAGACTATTTTCTAAGTAATTATTCTGGCTTTGTTTCGGGCAAATCCTAATATAGCTCGCTCGATTCGATCTTGCGATTAGATCGGGTCAAGGGGGTTATATTTCATGGATATGATGAATTGAGTATTCCATGAATTCTTGGATCAATTTATGGTGGTGTTCATTGATGACATTCTTATGTACTCTCGTACCGAGGAAGATCACAATCGGCACCTACGAATTGTGTTACAAGCTTTGTTGGATAATCAGTTGTATTCTAAGTTGAGCAAGTATGAGTTTTGGATTAAGGAAGTGGTCTTTCTTGGTCATGTGGTTTTGGAAGAAGGTACCCGTGTGGATCCCCAAAAGATTGAGGTAGTGGTGAATTGGAAGCAACCCAAGTTTGTGACGGAAGTTCGTAGTTTCTTAGGGTAAGTAGGGTATTATCGTTATTTTGTGCATGGTTTCTCGAAGTTTGATACTCCTTTGACAAAGTTGCTGCAAAAGGATGTACGTTTTAAGTGGACAGAGGGTAGATAACAAGCTTTTGAGAAGTTGAAGGAAGCTTTGACGCAATCTCCGATCTTGATTCAACCCGAGTCGAGAAAAGAGTTTATGGTCTACAGTGATGCATCCTATATGGGTTTGGGGTGTATGTTGATGCAAGATAGGAAAGTTTTGGCTTATGTATCTAGTCAGTTAAAGGTGCACGAGGGCAATTATCCTACGCATGATATAGAGCTTGTCGTAATGGTGTTTGTGTTGATGATTTGGCGGCATTATCTCTATGGTGAGAAGTGTATTATGTATACTGATCACAAGAGTCTTAAGTATGTGATGTCGCAAAAGGAGTTGAATCTTAGGCAACGGAGATGGTTGGTGTTGCTTACGGATTATGATTTGAAGATTGAATATCACCTGGGAAAGGCTAAGTGGTACTTGATGCCCTGAGTAGGAAAGTAGCGGTAGAGTTATGGGTAATGTTTGCATGATTAAGTTTGATGCGAGACGGAGGTTTATTGGCTGAGTTGCAAGTGAAACCAACATTTTCACAATTGATCAAGGAGAAACAACATATGATGATTCGTAGGTACCACATGTTAAGGATATTATAGACAGTAATTAGATGTATTTTTTGTATTAACGATGATGGTGTTTTGTGCTTTATGAGTTGAATGGTTGTGCCGAAAGATGAGGGGTTGAGGTGCACTATTTTGACTGAGGCTTATTCTAGTCCTTTTGATATGCAGCCGGGAAGTACCAAGATGTATCATGATTTGAAGAAGGAATATTATTGGGTTGGTTTGAATAAGGATGTAGCGGATTTTGTTGCTTGATGTTTAGTATGTCAACGTGTTAAAGCTGAGCATCAATTTCCTTATGGGTTGTTACAACCATTGAGGGTCCTAGATTGGAAATGGGAGAGAATTACCATGGATTTTGTGTCGGGGTTGCCTTTGATGCCATCAAAGAAGAATTTTGTGTGGGTAATTATAGATCGTTTTATGAAGAGTGTGCATTCCTTGTTGGGCATACGATGTAGACGTTGGATAGGTTAGGGAATTTGTATATTGCTGAGCTTCTGAGGTTGCATGGAGTGCCTAAGTCAATAGTATTGGATAGGGATCTACGTTTTACGGCTAGGTTTTGGGAGTGTTTGCATAGAGCCTTAGGTACACGGTTGAATTTGAGAATTACGTATCATCCTTAAACGAATGGTTAGTCTGAACACATTATCCATGTGTTGGAGGGTATGTTGCAGTGTTGCATCGTTGATTTTCAAGGAACGTGGGAGAAGCAATTACCATTGGTGGAGTTTGCTTATAACAATAGTTATGAGATGAGTATTCAAATGGCTTCTTATGAAGCTTTCTATGGTAGGAGTTGTCGTAAGCCACTTTGTTGGGCTGAGGCAAGTGAGAAGTATGTTTCCTTCCCTGATGTGTTGGAAGGCACTAATGCGAAGGTGAAGATTATTAGTAATCAGTTCAAAGCTATAACACCCCTTACCCGGTCTAAGAGAAAACCGGTTTAAGAAGTGATATAGAACAAAAATCCAAACAAACATAAGATATTTTAACAAATCTCAACTACGCGTGCAACCAGAAATCAGGGGAATTTAAAACTTTTTAATAACATTCAAAGATCCAGAACACAATATATTTCATGATTAAGCAGGTATACTTGCATATTACACATAACAAACCATGATAACAAGTGTTTGGATATTATGTCTAATATAGCTTGACGAACATGCAAGCGTCTAAACTTCATATTTCATATAGCTTAACCAACAAACAATTATGAGGTTTTATAGACCATTTTCAAATAGGTGATAATTATGATCAAATTATAAGATCAAGATATTACAAAATTTGAATCAATCATATCCAGTTCTATATAACTTTCGCATAGCAATACATTACATATACTCATTAACATATTTATCAATTTTTTATTTTAACCATCAATCTAATCACACAGACTATGTAACCTTTTTATGGTTAACACAAATTAATAGATATATATCTATATCATCCCACAAACACTCATGACATTAAGGTGGTCTAACAACTTAAGGCACATAAAGATATTTGAAATACCATACAGTCGTACTAACTATTATAACATGTATAGCAAGCAACTATATAAAAAAATAATTAAAGGCCCATTACAAAGCTTTGAATACTTATAAAGCTTATTATCTAATGAAATCAACAGATAATTTTAATGCACAATGCATTCTTATCAACTATGTGCCTCCATCTAGGAGTTCTTAAGGAGGATATGAACATACAACTTGACACTCGTGATCTCGTCTGAGCTCAGAAAGTATTCATGAGTAAGTTCATCCTGAAATGTATTAAAAGAATAAAGTAAGCATAGGCTTAGTGAGGTAGTTTAAAGAAATTTATAGTATGAAATCAAAAATCTATTATTTCATCAAATTCTATATAACTCTACAACGTACAATGCTTGGAAAAGAGGTTAACCATTTTAGGACAAGTCACATAAACAATAACTTATACTGATACATGGTATTCAAAATTAGGCAAGAACAACTATACACACATGGTGCTCAGACAAAGCATATACAAGTATTCTTGTTTACTAGCACAAAGCATATATAGTTGTTCGAGCAAACATTTTCATATATATATAAAAGGGTATTCAAAAAATACATGAACCTAAACATACATGAGCATTTGAATAAGCGTATCTCGTCACTCAGTTGATAATCAAATAACCATAGAAATACATTACTTAATTCAATGACTTATCTTATAAACTTTCTTGGTTTCTTTTTAACTTAGCCTATTAACACATAGACTACTTGTTGTTCAAGCCATCAATTATAGTTTACTATGTCATGAATTTCTTGGCATATAGGACATTAAGCATAACATATCATATTCATGAATTATTTAACACTCAAGACATCACACAAAACATATCAAAGTCATGGCTTCTTGTCACATAAGCCATCCCACATAGCATTTCATAAGTAGATGATATTTTTCACGCAAGCTATCTAACATAGCATATTATGAATGTGGTTATCTTTCATATAGGTTATTAAACATAGCATTTCGTGAACATTGCTAATTATTTCTTAAATTATCAAACTAGCATATCAAACGTATCAGGTCATATTTATGAGATACTTATATATATATTCAAAACACTCTAATAAATATTTGTTTATATGCAAAACTGTCCCGAATAATGAACATACATATATATATATATATATATATATATTCAAACAATCCACAATATACTTGAATTTATCCAAAACAGACCACCAATTATGTATATACATTTAGACATTCAAAACAGTCCATAACATGATTAAATTTATGCAAAACTGTCCACCCGTCATGTATATACATTTAGACAATCAAAATAGTCAATAACATGCTTAAATTTATGTATAACAGTCCACCCATCATGTTGAACATAGTATCCCATATACATATGTTACGTATCATATAATTTATCAAGCATAGCATACTATAGGCATGATTTACTTATCAGATAAGATATCAAACATAGCACATTGTAACATGTAATACTTGTTACCTAAATTATCAAATACAATTTCTTATAGTTAAAGTATTCAAACCTAATATGAGTCATTAAGTTAAAGTATACACCCGATTCCACTGTAAGCTTTTTACTTATCATACAAGTATTTGGACCACAACATATGTGTAATTAGGCATTTTATCAACACATATAACTTAATCAAGAATTTGTTCAAAGGTCGTATAGGTCCATTTCTCATTTATTATATAAATTATTGCCACAATTCATTATTCTAACTTATAACTTTCATTATTTCCCTTTTTGCATGACATCAAACATAGCATATGCATACATAAGCTACTTGTCATATAAGGTATTCATCATAGCATATCATAATTGAAACCCCCTCGACCCAGCCTAGACGCCTGACTGAACTGAGTGAGCTACATTAGGTTTGCCGAAGTAAATAGGAGAAAGGTTATGAAAAGTCAGTCCATTTTTTTATTTTATCTTGTCTAGATGCAATTTATTAACCTTACATGTACATATTTGCAGCGGTAAATTTTTGGAAGAAACGAATCATCAAAAGGCAACCAATTGCATCTTACTCATTTTGAGGACTAAAAACTGCCTCCCGTACCGATACGAACACAACCGTATGGATACGGAGCAACCACGCGTACCGATACACAAAGTACCGTATCGGTACGCCATGTCAGCTTGCAAAACAGGAAAGCAGTACTGGTACAAGCCCTTGGTGTTCCAGTACACAGGTTTTTCCCCAAAAAAGCAACTTTCTAGTAACGAGTTCCCGTACCGATACACCTTATCCCGTACTGGTATGCAAAGCTTAAATTTCTTATCCATACTAGTACTCAAATACCCGTACCAATCCTGATTGCCCTATTTTGCCTAGCCATACCGATACGGTCCCCCGCGTATCGGTACGCATAGGTCTGTAATGTCATTTTTCTCTAGGTTTTCACTCAATTCTAGATGCATTTAAATCCTAGAAACTTGCATACATGAATATAAACATTCAACAATACATATATCAACAATTGCACCAAGGTTTAGCTACAAAACAAGCTTATGATACCATGTAGTTTAATCTAGAGGCATGCTCCCTAAAACACTTCACCAAACATACCAAGTTGCTCAAATGAACATTTACCAGCATAAACACCATACCAACATCACTTTAATACCATATTAAACATGCTAAACTCATCAAAACATGCCATCCAAGCAAGACTATCTAGATGCATACCTAAGCAAACTCAAAACATCAGCCATAGGTAACGATGCACAACAAGCTTAGCAACATCAATCAAACTCCGAAATCATAGTATTAAACATGCTCAAAACTAGGGAAAATAGAATTACAGCCTTTAACTTTACACATCGGATACACAGATCTTCCTTAATGACCGACCACCATCAAGACTACCCCATGCCGACCGCATGAATTTACAACCTTGCTGGCCGCAAGCTTTACATCAACAAGGGGCACCGACCGCTCAACCCAAGTGATAACAATATAGTCCAAGTAGCCGACCGCTATACTTTAAGGACTCTTAACCACGATCGATTTTTAAACATATTATAGTGCACTTTATCCTATAGCATGCCAACTATATCCGAGCGTTTTCTCACCTTGTAACATAGCGAATATATCATTTACAAAACCATTTACTCACTATTTTATAATGCATCACACAAAATCCCTACATATGCTAAAACCAATGCTCGCTAGCATTTAATATACTTTTAAACCACCACATATGTACTTAGAAATCATTCATTTACTGAAAGTAAAACAAACCATGTTTACGACCAAAACATGAATCACACATGCTCATATCCGAACCGATATTAAAGAGCAAAGGAGGGAAACTTACTTCCAAGCTTAGGTAAGTGTTTCAAACATAACCTAAACTTCCACAACCACTTTCAAACCTTTGAAAGACTTTTAAGACCGTTTCCACTCACTGATTTCACTTCGCCTTGCTTGCCGCCGCGAAACAAGCTCCCGACAAGCCTCAAACCACCTCAAGATGCTACGCCTTGATTATCCCCTGTTTTGGCCACACAAAACTAGAGGAAACATGCATTAAAATGCATCCAACTCTCTGTTTCAAACCAAAATCCCCCAGCTCTCAAGATGCCCACTCAAAACTCATCTGAAACCTACCAAAATCAACCTCAAACACTTCTCAATCTTAACCCAGTCATAATATAAAGATTCAATGCATCAAACTTTATCAAATAACATCTAGAAACCCTTTTACAACATCTTTTTACTTCCAGCAATGATTAAACTCCAAAAACAACCCAAAAGCCATTAACTAACAACCTAAGCAATTAGTGATTCAACCAATTTCGGGATTTCATTATTAAAAACAACTTATCCAAATATAATACATTCAAAATAAGATTGAAATCAATCCTCAACACAGGAAAAAAAGATCGAATTCGAAAATTACAAGATTCCATCAAATAAACCTCAGTTAAGCAAAATTTCGTAATTAATTACTTAAAACCTATTAGAAAACCTATGTAAAGAGTCAAGAACTTGGGAATTTTAGTAAAAAACCTTTCATTAGAGGAGAAGAATGAAACTTACCTCCAATGAGTGAGTTTCCCCTTAATTGGATGTTTTCCTCTTGAAAAACAATGAGATTCAATAAGATTTTTGAGAAAACAAGTTAAAGAATCACTTAGAAAATCAAAGGATTAAGAACTAAGATCATTACCTTGAATCTCAAATAGGAAAAAGAGTGTTTGGCTGAGAGTATTTTGAGAGAAAATATGAGAGAAAGAAAGTTATGTCAAATTGTGTTTTGGAAAAATAACTACCTTTTAACTAAATCATTCTTAATTCCTTTAATTAAAACTCCTTTAAAAATAATCCTAATTAAGAGAAAACTTAGATTAGACCAAATGGTAAAACAGGTCCTTAAAGATTCAAAGTTTTGACTGTTTACAAAATAGTCACCTTTAAAAACAGTTTTCAAAAATTATATTTTGGTCACTAACCAAAATGTCACCCTTCCAAAACTCATTTTCCAAAATTGCTTTCACCAATATTTGTAATATATTAAAATACGATTTCTAAACATGTTTCCATATTTTTATCTTTTAGAAAAATATTTGCTCTTGAATCCAACTCGAATCTCTAATCCGGTCCACCGGACCGTCTAACTAGCCTTAAAACCGCTAAACCCAAAATTGGGGCATTACAACTCTCCCCCTCTTCAGAAATTTCAACCTCGAAATATACCTGGAGGAAAAAGATGCATAAATTGCTCCAACATATCCGCCTTGCTTTATCAAGTGGCTTCGTCGACACCTCGATGTCACCACAAGACTTTAACCAGTTTTATCGTCTTGCCACGAAGAACTTTGTTGCTGGAATCAAGGATTTCCACCGGCTCCTCATCAAAGGATAAATCCGGTCTCAACTCAATATGCTCCACCGGCATAATGTGCGAAGGATCTGACCGATACCTCCATAGCATAGATACATGGAACACATCATGAATTTTCTCAAGCTCGGGAGGCAAGCTCAACGAATAAGACACAGGACAAACATGCTCCATGATCTCATATGGTCCAATAAACCTCGGACTAAGCTTACCCTTATGTCTGAACCGCATCACCTTCTTCCACGGTGACACATTCAAGAACACACGATCGCCCACCGCATATTCAATTTCCCTACACTTCAAATATGCATAAGATTTCTGCCAATCCGCAGCCACTTTCAAGCGTTCACACATAAGCTTAACTTTCTCATCCATGTCTTTCACACATGTGGCAAGGAAACATGCTTTTCCCCTGCCTCAACCCAACATAAGGTTCCATCTGAATACTCACCTGATAGCTGTTATTATAAGCAAATTCAACCAATGGTAAATGCTTCTCCCAGGTTCTTTGGAACTCAATAATACAACATCTCAACATATCCTCCAAGACCTGGATAACACGCTCAGACTGCCCATCTGTCTGAGGATGATATGCGGTACTAAAACTCAACCTCGAACCCAAAGCCTAATGTAAACATCTCTAAAACCTTATTGTGAACCCCAGATCTCTATCTGAAACAATATATTTTGGTACCCTGTGCAAACACACAATCTCACTATATACAAATCCGCCAGCTTGTCCAAGGTATACGTCGTATTCACTGGCAGAAAATGTGCACACTTTGTAAATCGATCAACAATCATCCAAATAGAATCCTTTTTATCCAGTGTCAACGGCAACCATGTCACGAAGTTCGTGGTGATTCTCTCCCACTTCCATTCTAGAATTCATAACGGCTATAACAACCTGGATGGAAACTGATGTTCAGCCTTAACCCACCGACACACCATACACTTGGACACAAACTTGGTACTACCTGGATGCATAACAAAATGCTAGAATGTGCCTCCGTTAAAATAGTACGCCTGAGCTCCGAGACTTCTGACAACATTATTCGAACCTTAAAGCAAAAAACACCATCATCATCAAAATGAAAATCCGTTAGATTACCATCCACTATGTCCTTAACATGTGGAACCAAAGAATCATCAAACGGTTGTTTAGCCTTAATTATCTATGACAACGTAGGCTTAACTTGCAATTCAGCCAACAACCCACCTTCCTGCGTCACACTCAACCTCGCAAACATCGCCCTAAGCTCAACCACAACCTTACAACTCAATGCATCTACAACCACATTGGCCTTTCCAGGATGATACTCAATTGTCAAGTCATAATCCTTAAGCAACTCCAACCACCTTTGTTGCCTAAGGTTCAAATCCTTTTGAGCCATCACATATTTCAAACTCTTGTGATCCGTAAAAACCACACACTTCTTACCATAAAGGTAGTGTCACCAAATCTTCAAAGCAAACACCACAGCCGCAAGCTCTAAATCATGAGTTGGATAATTGCGCTCATGAACCTTCAACTGCCTCAATGCATAGGCCATATCCTTTCCGTACAACATCAACACACAACCCAAGCCAATATACGATGCATCACTATAAACCACAAACTCCTTTCCTAAATCAAGTTTAGTCAAACTAGGAGCATGTGTCAAAACCTTCTTCAACTTCTAAAAACTCTGCTACTGCTTCTCCATCCACACGAAAGGAACACTTTTCTGCAGAAACTTTGTCAATGGAGTTGTGTTACTAGAAAACCCCTTGACAAAACGACGGTAATAACTAGCCAACCCAAGAAAACTACGCATCTCCGATACGATCTTAAGTTGTTTCTAATTAAGAATAGCCTCAACTTTCTTTGGATCAACACGAATACCCTTCACGGATACCACATGTCCAAGAAACATCACCTCCTTGAGCCAAAACTCACACTTGCTCAACTTAGAATACAACTGATTATCCTTCAAAACTTGGAGCACAATCTGAAAATGCTGATCATGCTCCTCCTCGGTACGAGAGTACATGAGTATATTATCGATAAAAACCACCATAAACCGATCAAGGTACTCATGGACCACCATGTTCATCATGTCCATGAAAGCCACTGAGGCAATCGCAAACCAAATGGCATCACCAAAAACTCGTAATGCTCGTACCTTGTACGAAACACAATCTTAGGAACATCTACATCCTTAACTTTCAACTGGTAATACTCTGACCTTAAATAAATCTTCGAAAACACTTTTTCTTCGCTGTCAACTTATTCAACTGGCGATAATCAATGCACATGCACATTGACCCATCCTTCTTTTCCACAAAAAGAACTGGAGCACCCCAAGGAGAAATACTTGGTTGAATGAACCCATGATCTAACAACCCCTGAAGTTGCGATTTCAAGTCTTTTAACTCCTTTGGTGCCAACCGATAAGGAGCAATAGACACCGGAGTTGTACCTTCGTACGTCTCAATACGAAATTCCACCTCCCTATCTGGAGGTAAACCCAGCAACTTTTTAGGAAAAACTTTCGAATAATCACATACAGCCCGAACGTCCTGCATTCGAACACCCTTGGCTTCTGGATTCATAACAATAGCCAAATAAGCTTGGCAACCATCAAATATCATTCTCTTTGCTCAAGAAGCTGACACAACATTGGACAAGAATTTCACATTCTCACCAACCACTAAAACTTCATAATCATCAGCCAACTTCAGAGAAATCATTTTGGACTCACAATCCACCGCCGCCTTGTGCTCACTTAACCAATCCATATCCAAGAAAATGTCAAAACCATGAAATGGCAACTCCATCAAATCCCCAGCAAATTCATGACCTTGCACTGGCAAAGGAAAATGCCTATACAACCTTCTAGTTGTAACCGTCTCCCCAAAAGAACTAGTTACTAACATGCCAACATCCAAAATCTCAACAGGAACATTCAGCACTAATGTATGCTCACTTAGAATATATGAATGAGTAGACCTCGAATCAGTCAAAGAAAACAACGACAAAGATTGCAAGGTGAAAGTACCTGCTATCACATAAGTGTCGTTACGCCCCTCATGATGAGCATAGATCCGCGCTAGCCCACCATTCTCCATTTGTACAACAATAACATGAGCCACAACTTTCTGACCATCCTTGCGCCTCTGAAAATTACCCCTACCACAGCCTCGGCCCCAAGTAGTTATAGTAGCCTGAACCGGTACATCACCCACAGCACGAGGACAGTCACGCTTCATGTGACCAGGTGATCCACATATCCAGCAACTCATGGTATTTCCCCAACGCTTACCTGTGTGGCATCTACCACAATTCTCACACTCAGCTATAATACGAACACCTTGGTTACCATGTCCAACACCGCCACCACGCCTGTGATTCAACTTATGCCTCTTATCACGAAATCTTCTACCTTGCTTCCCAGAATTACAAAAATCAGCCCCAAGCTTGTTCAAGCTCATGCCTGAAGCCTGTCCTGTTACCCTCAAGGACTGCTTAATATCCCTAGCGCGGTTCACAAGCGCATCAAAATCTATGTAGTCCGCAGCCAACAGGTATGTTTTGATATCCTTCACCAACCCATAGTGAAACCTGTTGCGCCTCTCAAGATCATCCAGAATCAACTCCGAGGTATACTGACTTAAACGGACAAATTTCACCTCATATTTAGCCATGGACATGCCGCCCTGTCTTAACTCAATATGCTCCATCGCATAATGTGTGAAGGATCCGACCGATACCTCCATAGGATAGATACATGGAACACATCATGAATTTTCTCAAGCTCGAGAGGCAACCTCAACTGATAAGCCATAGGACCAACACGCTCCATGTTCTCATATGGTCCAATGAACCTCAGACTAAGCTTACCCTTACGTCTGAACCGAATCACCTTCTTCCACGTGACATTTTCAAGAACACACGATCGCCCACCGCATATTCAATTTCCTTACGCTTCAAATCCGCCTAAGATTTCTACCGATCTGCAGCAGCTTTCAAGCGTTCACATACAAGCTTAACTTTCTCATCTGTGTCTTTCAACACATGTGGCAAGGAAACATGTTTTCCCCTACCTCAACCTAACACAAGGGCGTACGACACCTCCGGCCATGCAATGCCTCATATGGTGCCATCTGAATACTCGCCTGATAGTTGTGATTATAAGCAAATTCGACCAATGGTAAATGCTTCTCCCAGGTTCCTTGGAACTCAATAATACAACATCTCAACATATCCTCCAAGACCTGGATAACACGCTCAAACTGCCCATCCGTCTAAGGATGATATGCGGTACTGAAACTCAACCCCTAACCCAAAGCCTGATATAAACATCTCCAAAACCTTACTGTGAACCTCAGATCTCTATCTGAAGCAAAAAATTTTGGTACCCCGTACAAACACACAATCTCAGCTATATACAAATCCGCCAGCTTGTCCAAGGTATACATCGTATGCACTCGTAGAAAATGTGCACACTTTGTAAACCAATCAACAATCACCCAAATAGAATCCTTTTTAGCCGGTGTCAACGAAAACCCGGTCACGAAGTCCATGGTGATTCTCCCCCACTTCTATTCCAAAATTCTTAACGACTATAACAACCCAGATGGAAACTGATGTTCAGCTTTAACCCGTTGACACACCATACACTTGGAGACAAACTCTAACACATCCTTTTTCCAACCAACCCAATAGTACCTTTCGTTCAAATCACGATAAATCTTGGTACTACCCGGATGCATAGCAAAAACACAAGAATATGCCTCCATCAAAATGGACTCCTTTTTAGCTAGTGTAATGGCAACTCTGTCACGAAGTCCATCGTGATTCTCTCCCAGTTCCATTACAAAATTCTTAATGACTATAACAACCTAGATGGAAACTAATGTTCAGCTTTAACCCACTGACACACCATACACTTGGACGCAAACTCCGCCACATCCTTTCTCAAACCAACAAAATAGTACATTTCCTTCAAATCACAATAAATCTTGTACTACCCGGATACATAGAAAAAGGACTAGAATGTGCCTCTGTCAAAATAGTATGCTTAACCTTCGAGACTTCTGGCACCACTATTCAACCCTTAAAGCACAAAACACAACCATCATCAAGATGAAAATCCGTTGGATTACCATCTGCTAGGTCCTTAAGTTGAGGAACCAAAGAATCATCAAACGGTTGCTTAGCCTTAATCATCTGTGACAACGTAGGCTTAACTTGCAATTCAGCCAACAACCCACCTTCCCGCATCACACTCAACCTCGTAAACATTGTCCTAAGCTCAATCGCAACCTTACGACTCAACGCATCCACAACCACATTGGCCTTTCCAGGGTGATACTCAATTATCAAGTCGTAATCCTTAAGCAACTCCAACAACCTTCGTTGCCTAAGGTTCAAATCCTTTTGAGACATCAAATATTTCAAACTCTTTTTATCCGTAAAAACCACACACTTCTCACCACAAAGGTAGTGTCACCAAATCTTCAAAGCAAACACCACAGCCGCAAGCTCCATATCATGAGTTGGATAATTGCACTCATGAACCTTCAACTGCCTTGATGCATAGGCCACAACCTTTCTGTCCTGCATTAGCACACAACCCAAGCCAATATACGATGCATCACTATAAACCACAAACTCTTTCCTTGACTCATGTTGAGTCAACACAGGAGCATGTGTCAAAACCTCATTCAACTTCTCAAAACTCTGTTGCTGCTTCTCTGTCCACAAGAAAGGAACACTCTTCTGCAGCAAACTTTTTCAATAGAGCTGCGATACTAGAAAGCCCCTCGGCAAAACGGTGATAATAACTAGCCAACCCAAGAAAACTACGCATCTCCGATACGGTCTTAGGTTGTTTCCAATTGAGAATAGCCTCAACTTTCTGTGGATCAACACGAATACCCTTCGTGGATACCCCATGTCCAAGAAACATCACCTTCTTGAGCCAAAACTCACACTTGCTCAACTTAGCATACAACTGATTATCCTTCAAAACTTACAGCACAATCAGCAAATGTAGATCATGCTCCTCCTCGGTACGAGAGTACGCGAGTATATCATCGATAAAAACCACCACAAACCAATCAAGGTACTCATAGAACACCCTGTTCATCATGTCCATGAAAGCCACTGGGGCATTCGTCAAACCAAATGGCATCACCAAAAACTCGTAATGCTCGTACCTCGTACGAAACGCGGTCTTATGAACATCTTCATCCTTAACTTTCAACTGGTAATGCCCTGACCTGAAATCAATCTTCAAAAACACCGCTACACCGCGAAACTGATCGAACAAGTCATTAATCCGCGGCAACGAATATTTGTTCTTCACCGTGAACTTATTCAACTGGCGAAAATTAATGCACATACACATAGACCCATCCTTCTTTTTCACAAAAAGAACCGGAGCACCCTAAGGAGAAACACTTGGTTGAATGAACCCATGATCTAACAACTCCGGAAGCTATGATTTCAAGTCTTTTAACTCATTCAGTGCCAACCAATAAGGAGCAATAGACACCGAAGTTGTACCTTTGTACGTCTCAATACGAAATTCTACCT
This sequence comes from Hibiscus mutabilis, assembly GCA_019671005.1. NCBI lineage: Eukaryota > Viridiplantae > Streptophyta > Magnoliopsida > Malvales > Malvaceae > Hibiscus > Hibiscus mutabilis. The sequence continues at coordinate 17,938,700 of CM033743.1, read as the reverse complement.
CCCTATTTGGAGGTAAACCCAACAACTCTTTAGGAAAAACTTTTGAATAATCACATACAGCCCAAACGTCTGGCATTCGAAGACTCTTGGCTTCTGGATTCATAACAATAGCCAAATAAGCTTGGCAACCATCAAACATCATTCTCTCCGCTAGAGAAGCCGACACAACATTGGACAAGAATTTCACATTCTCACCAACCACTAAAACTTCATAATCATCGGCCAACTTCAGAGAAATCCTTTTGGACTCACAATCCACCACCACCTCGTGCTCACTTAACCAATCCATACCCAAGATAACGTCAAAACCATGAAATGGCAACTCCATCAAATCCCCAGCAAATTCATGACCTTGCACTGGCAAAGGAAAATGCCTATACAACCTTCTAGTTGTAACCGTCTCCCCAAAAGAACTAGTTACTAACATGCCAACATCCAAAATCTCAACAGGAACATTCAGCACTGATGCATGCTCACTTAGAATATATAAATGAGTAGACCCCGAATCAATCAAAGAAAACAATGACAAAGATTGTAAGGTGAAATTAACTGTGATCACATTAGTGTCGTTGTGCCCCTCGCGATGAGCATAGATCTGTGCTGGTCCACCATTCTTTGGTTGTACAACAACAGCATGAGCCATAACTCTCTGACCATCCTCGCGCCTCTGAAAATTACCCTTACCACAACCTCGGCCCCTAGCAGTTACAGTAGCCCGAACCGTTGCATCACCCACAACACGAGCACAGTCACACTTCATGTGTCTAGGTGATCCACATATCCAGCAACTCATGGCAATTCCAATACTCTCCTTTGTGGCATCTACAATAACATTCACACTCAACTATAAGACGAACACCTTGGTTACCATGTCCAACACCGCCACCACGCCTGTGATTCAACTTATGCCTCTAATCACGAAACGTTCTACCCTACTTCCTAGAATTACAAAAATCAGCCCTAATCTTGTTTGATCTCATGCCTGAACCCTATCCTATTACCCTCAAGGACTGCTCAATATCCTTAGCGTGGTTCACAAGTACATCAAAATCTGTGTAGTCCGCAGCCAACATGTATGTTTTGATATCCTTCACCAACCCATAGCGAAACCTATTGCACCTCTCAAGATCATCCGGAACCAACTCCGAGGCATACTGACTCAAACGAACAAATTTCTCCTCATATATTAGCCATGGACATGCCGCCCTGTTCCAAGGCCATAAACTCCCGTTTCCTCGCAACCAGATACTGAGGGCCAAGATACTTTTTCTTGAAAGCTCCTCAAAGGAACTCCCAAGTTACATCCGCATCCAAAACATTAGTAATTGTGGTCACCCATAAGTGATAAGCATCACCATGCAACAATGACATGGTACAACCTAGCTTACGCTCATCATTACAGCCCATTTGATTCAAAATACGAAGCGTACTCTCCAGCCATCCCTTGGCTGCCTCGGGGCTCAAACCCCTAAGCTCAACACCTCCCAAATTGTGGAGACGCTCTAAGGGTAACCCTGGATTAACTGCCACTACAAGTGCTTGTGCCTGCACATTAGGGGGTTCTCTTTCTCAACATTATTCTACCCAATTCTAGCATTGCCAGCCATTGAGCGTGTCTCACGTCGAGCCATGCTATCAAATGCATCAAAACACATTAAATTCAGGATAACATAAGACAAATGATCCAAGACCATCTTATAAAACATTTTAAAACCTTGATAATAGGCAATGTGTTCCCAATTCATACCCCAACAAGATAAAAATCAAACACCGTACACATATACACAATTATCGTGCATAACAACAATGATATATAATGAAACAACAACATCCCAACCTTTTGTAACCTAGCTCTGATACCAACAAATGTAACCCTCTCGACCCAATCAAGACTATCAACCGAACTGAGTGAGCTACATTAGGTTTGCCGAAGCAAACCAGAGAAAGGTTACGAAAAGTCGGTCTATTTTTTATTTTACCTTGTCTAGATGCAATTTATTAACCTTACATGTACATATTTGCAGCGGTAAATTTTTAGAAGAAACGAATCATAAAAAGGCTACCAATTGCATCATACTCATTTTGAGGACTAAAATGTAAATACTTTAAATTATAGGATCAAAATTGGAATTAAGGTTACCAATCCTCAATTAGTCCATTTAGATGCTCATATCTCAAATTTTAGGTCAAAATGATCATCCATGTGCATACTATTACATTTACAATACTTAGGTACTAAAACGCAAGAGACCAGAAACTGGATTCCATGAGACTACCTGTAAAAACTACCTCCCATACCGATAGGAACACAGTCGTACCGATACGGAGCAACCACGCGTGTCGGTACATAATATACCATAATGGTACGCCACGTTAGCTTGCTGTAATAACCTGTTTTACCCAAACCAAACCCGGTTCAGACCCAAACCTTACCCGGATCCAAACCCATTAACCCGAAAATTACCAAAACCCAAAGAACCTAACCCTAAAATAAACCCACCGCCACCACCACCCTCCACTGCCGCCGTCATTCTCCTCCACTACCGTCGTCACCATATCTGGCAATCCAATCTTAAAACCCTAAATCTAACCCTAAACGCAAAAATAAACAAAAAATCAACCCTAAAATAACCTAACCTAACCAGACAATACCCATACGCCAAACCTGCTAAACCCATACCCTATCAACAGCTCTGTCATCGCCATACCCTATCAATCCCAAGAAATCTCGCAGTCCAGATCTGCCGAATAAGAAAATGGAGTGGTTATTTCAAAGGGGTTATATAAAACCTGAATCAAAAGGCAAAAAAAAACAGAGTTGATGAGAGTTTTAGAGGTTTTTCAGTCTGAGGAAAAAAGGAGAGTTTAGAAAAGGGGCTGAAATCTGAAAAACATAGAGAGTTTTAGGGGTCTTTTTGTTCAAAAAATTTTGAAGAAGAAAGGGTTTTTATTCTGGAAATTTGTATTGAGAATTTTGAAGCATTAATAAAATTTTTGAAGGTAAAACACCAGAAATATATTCGAACTTTATTTTGGTTTGAATCAAAGCTTTTATTCGATTCAAAGTTTGTTTTAAAAAGAGAGAGAGAAAGAAGGAAAGGCCAAAGTTTACCTGCGGCGTTCGTGATGCGTTGGTCCCTCTCCGCCGCCATGAGGCCACGCCGGTGAACGGCGCAAATGGGAGGGTGACCAGCTGCCTAGGGTTTGGATTAAAGTAGATGAGAGCATTTAGATTAGGGTTCTTGTTTTGTTTTTTTTTAAGTTTTTTTAAACCCAATTTCGACTGGTATAATAACCCATTCTATATGTTTTAAACCAAATAGCAAAACGGCGCCGTTTCACGGCCCGATCCACGCGGTGACCCGGTAACCCGGGGATGATCCGCTTTTTTTTTAATGGGTTAATTCCACGAGTGGTACCCAAACTCTTTTCCCGCTTTTACTTCTGGTCACGGGATAATTATGTTTTTGATCCTTCAGTTTTCACGCGTGTCTAATATCGTCATTGTTTTGGCTTTTAATTTCTGTTTTATTTCAATTTGGTCACCTGTTTATTTAATTTTCAGCCCCTTATTTGTTGTCATTTATAGTTATGCCATGCATGTTGCATTTGTTTTATTTCAGTCCTTATTGTCTTTTTTTATGCCATGTAAATTATTAATCCATGCATTTTAGTCCCCTTTATGTCATTACCATGCAATTAAATACTAGTGCATTTTAATTCTTAGCATTTATTTACATTATGCTTTGTATATATCTTAATTCACGCACTATTATTATTATTATCACCATCATTATTATTATTATTGTTGTTGTTGTTCTTGTTATTATTATTATTATATTTTATGTGTTAGATTAATACTTATGTATTTATGTCAGATTAGTGTTTTAGTATGTTGGTATTTATTTATATGTTTATCGTATTGTATTTATGTTTGCCATGTTTTAAGTCGCATATCGAGATATATTAATTGCCAATGCGGTGCCCTTTTATCCGAGCGTAAACGGGGCCAGTATCAGGAGTAGTGATAGTGGTTGGGCGTTTACTCTCGGATAATGGGGCTTTTAAAATTTACTCGCACATATACCAGATTTTAATTTAATTGTCACTTTAATCTGGAAAGTCTAATATTAATAAAGCGGTAATTATTAAAGTACCAATTTTGGGCGGTGTAGGGGTGCTAATCCTTCCCCATCCGTAACCGACTCCCGAACCCATCAATTTTAAATCTCTGGCTTTTTCGGTGTCCGGTCTACCTAAGTGGTTGGTGGCGACTCCATTTTTAAATAAAACACGGGTTTTATAAATCCCATGCGGAAGACATTATTTTCAAAATAAAATCACACATCATTTTTTAGCCAGAAAAGACATCGCTACAGATGGCGACTTCGCTAGGGAAATTTTTGTTTTTCAAAAACAAATGAGAGTCGAGCTTTTTCAAATAATTACCGCTTTATTAATATCGGAAATTCTGGATTAAAGTGACTATTAAACTAACATTCGATTATAATTGCACATTTATTTTGACGCATTTAAAATTTGGCATATAAACTCGTTTTTAAGTGGGGGAAACGCTAATGCTTTCATGGAGATATCGTTCTCCCATGAAGTCCTAGCAAGTACCTTCGGGGCTCGAGTACCTTATGCTTTCGTAAGGATATCGTTCCTTCGTGCAGACATAAGCAAATGGGTCCTACTGAATTGAACCCGGTTGAAAGGAGCCTATAATGGGTGATGACCGGGGGCCTTGCTACTCTTAGTAGAGGACAGCAAGGACAATTCGGGTACCTCTTAGCACCAAAACTGCATATAGTGAGCCGTAGGAGCCAACCCTTTAGAGCCATGTGAAACTCTGCCCTATTAGTGGTCACCCTATTTAGGTTCTGGTGCCTTATTTCTTGTTTATGTACAGTTTTTATTACTCTATTTTTATTATACTTATCATTTGTTTCATTTAATCATTTTATTTGGTACCAACTCGTTTCATTTTATTCTCATCGCATTGATTTCACCTGCATCATTACACGACATCAGCACAATCTTGATTTTGCATTGCATCTATTTAGGACACATTTTGCATGCATATACATTCATTTTCAAAATAAGAAAACTGACTCTAGGGATGCCCTATGACAGTGATACTGGATAAAGCAAAAGACCAGTCAGCTCAGCATCCATACGGGACCCGGTACAAAACAAAGATGGCGAACGATGAAAGATTGAAGAAAATCGAGCAAGATCAAAAAGAATTGCAAGCGAACATAGCCAAGCAGGTTGAGGAACAGTTGGCGAAAGTCCAACAGAATATGAGGGAACAACTTGCAAAGACACAACAAGACATGCTGGGCCAAATGGCACAAATGCTGGGATTGAAGCTTCCCGAGCCTCGAGAGGCCTCTGTTGTAAATCCCACTGCAAATCCTAGACCCACTGCCAGGGACGAGGATCTTATGTATCCTCCGGGGTTCACGCCCGTTCAAACCAGGATACAGCCAGAAACTCAACCCCAGGTGATCATTTCACGTGGAAGGTCTCATCTACACCAGGCCGGTACTTCGATCCCTATAAATCATTCATCTAAATCAGAAGTTAAGATCGGGGGCAATCAAGCTGAAAATTTTATTTCAGAAATGGATCATCTGTTTGAGACCGAAGGGCCGAAGGTAGAAGCTTCAAAGGAAATCGAAGATCGATGTAAGAGACTCGAAGAGAAGCTAGAGGCTATGGGAGTAGAAGATATTTTTAGTTGATTCGATGCCAACGAACTTAGTCTTGTCCCAGATTTGGTTTTACCTCCTAAATTCAAGGTCCCAGAGTTTGAGAAGTACGACGGAACAAGCTGTCCTCGCGCTCACCTTACTATGTTCTGTCGAAAGATGATAGGATACGGCCGAGACGGCAAGCTGTTAATTCACTTCTTCCAAGGATAGTCTATCGGGATCTACTGCCCGATGGTATAATCAATTGAGCCGACATCATATCAAATCCTGGAGAGACTTAGCAAAAGCGTTTTTGGAGCAATACCGACATGTCAATGACAAGATGCCAGACCGGTGGACATTACAACAGATGAAACAAAAACATAATGAAAGCTTCAGGCAGTACGCTCAGCGCTGGAGGGATATAGCAATTCAGGTCCAACCCCCACTCAATTGTTGTTGTTGTTATTGTTATTATTATTATTATTATTATTATTATTATATTTTATGTGTTAGATTAATACTTATGTATTTATGTCAGATTAGTGTTTTAGTATGTTGGTATTTATCTATATGTTTATCGTATTGTATTTATGTTTGCCATGTTTTAAGTCGCATGTCGAGATATATTAATTGTCAATGCGGTGCCCTTTTATCCGAGCGTAAACGGGGCCAGTATCAGGCGTAGTGATAGTGGTTGGGCGTTTACTCTCGGATAATGAGGCTTTTAAAATTTACTCGCACATATACCAGATTTTAATTTAATTGTCACTTTAATCCGGAAAATCTAATATTAATAAAGTGGTAATTATTAAAGTACCAATTTTGGGCGGTGTGGGGGTGCTAATCCTTCCCCATTCGTAACCGACTCCCGAACCCATCAATTTTAAATCTCTGGTTTTTTTCGGTGTCCGTCCAACCTAAGTGGCCGGTGGCGACTCCATTTTTAAATAAAACACGGGTTTTATAAAACTCCCTGCGGAAGAAAATATTTTCAAAAACAAAATATAAAAATCACATCTTTTTTTTAGCGAGAGGGACATCGCTACACTTGCAAAACATTAAAGCTATACCAATACGAGTCCTTGGTATTTCGGTACACAGGTTTTTCCCCAAAAAGCAACTTTCCAATACGAGTTCCTGTACCAATACACCTTATCCCGCACTGGTACGCAAAGCTTAAATTGCTTATCAATACCGGTACTCAAATACCCATATTGATCCTAAATGCACTGTTTTGCCTAGTCGTACCGATACGGTCCCCCACATATCGGTACGTAGAGGCTTGTAATTTCATTTTTCTCTGGTTTTTCACTCAATTCTAGATGCATTTTGATCGTAACAACTTGCATACATGAATATAAACATTCAACAATACATATATCAACACTTGAAGCAAGGTTTAGCTACAAAACAAGCTTATGCTACCCTATATTTAATCTAGAGGCATGCTCCCTAAAACATTCCACCAAACATACCAAATTGCTCAAATGAACATTTACCAACATAAACACCATACCAACATCACTTTAATACCATTTTCAACATGCTAAACTCATCAAAACATGCCATCCAAGCAAGACCATCTAGATACCTCGTAACATCAACAATAGGTAACGATGCACAACAAGCTTAACAACATCAATCAAACTCCAAAATCACAGCATTACACGTGCTCAAAACTAGGGAAAATAGAATTACATATCCCAAAATCTATGGTGAACACATTGCCTTATTAACCAGAAACATAAACCGAGTTCATACTCAAAATTGCTTTGCCTCTTGGATCACTACGATTTGCCTTCGCTGCCCCAAGCCTTAATGCTCTACATCAATAGGGAAAAGAGAGCGTAAGCACACATGCTTAGTGAGGATGCTCTTAAAACAATGATGCATTAAAACCCTTGAAAACCAACACTTGTTTTCAAAGCATGCTTACGACCTAAGCTAGTTCCGATAATTCCAATTCAAAATATGCATATCGGCCATATGCAAAACAATATATATACCACATGCTTAAACCCCCAAAGCATTTTATATGAAACCATGCTTGAATTCCAAAGCATTAAATACAAAACCATGCTTAAATCCCAAAGCATTACAAAAAGATTCAGCATTAGAATACTCATATATTGGCAATTATAGTGACCCCGGAAAGTCGACCACTATCCTTGATTAGCCGACTGCTAAAATTTAGTTAACAAACAGTTAACTTTACACATCGGATACACAAATCTCCCTTAATGATTGACCATCATCAGGTGAATACTTTTAATTAAATTAAAAACCCTGATGTAAACATCTCCAAAACCTTGTTGTGAACCTCAAACCCAAAACCTGATGTAAACATCCCTTAATGACCGACCATCTTGGTTTTAATTCACCGACTCAACCTCGAACCCAAAGACTGATGTAAACATCTCCAAAACCTTGTTGTGAACCTTGAACCTCGGATCTCTATCTAAAACAATAGATTTTGGTGCTCTGTGCAAAGGCACAATCTCAGCTATGTGCAAATATGCCATCTTGTCCAAGGTATACGTCGTATGCACTCGAATAAAATGTGCACACTTTTAAACCGATCAACAATCACCCAAATGGAATCCTTTTTAGCCGGTGTCAATGGCAACCTTATCACGAAGTCCATGGTGATTCTCTCCTACTTCCATTCCAGAATTCTTAACAACTGTAACAACCCAAATGGAAACTGATGTTAATCTTTAACCCGCTAACACACCATACACTTGGACACAAACTCCGCCACATCCTTTTTCAAACCAACCCAATAGTACCTTTCCTTCAAATCACGATACATCTTGGTACTTTCGGGATGCATAGCAAAAGAACTAGAATGTGCTTCCGTCAAAATAGTATGCCTGTGCTCTAAGACTTCTGGCACCACTATTCGACCCTTAAAGCCCAAAACACCATCATCGTCAAAATGAAAATCCGTTGGATTACCATCTGTTATGTCCTTAACATGAGGAACCAAAGAATCATCAAACAGTTATTAGCCTTAATCATCTGTGACAACATAGGCTTAACTTGCAATTCAACCAATAACCCACCTTCATGACATGAATCATTTCTTCAACTAATTCATGACCAACATAGCATACAGGAAATTGATGATCAAATTCACCATTTAAAGTTTGAATCAAATGAAAAAAAGATAGACTTTTATTACCCTTCTTCAATAAGCTACCCGAATTAAATCCCAAGAGTTGAATTAAAGCGGAGCTTCAACCTTAAGCTCCCATGGCTATTGTTTTAAGCTTTCTCTCTTCTTTATCTTAAGCGTTCGGTTGACCAAGGAAGAAGGAGATGCTATCTCCAATTCTTTCCTTTAGCCGAACCACAAGACACATGCATGAGGGATTGCATGCCAAGTGGGTAAGTCCTTAACCATTAATTTATTTACATGCAAATACTTGTTTTAATCAAGTCTCTCGGCTTGGTCCTTCTAAATTGTTTAATATACTTTTAAAACTCCTTAATCGATCCTTTAACTCTTTCAATTATTAATGCTAACAAATATTTTTAATCTAATTGAATCACAATCCAAGTTGTAACATACTTCTAAGCCGTATTTTGGGATGTTACAATTCTCCTTCCCTAAAAGAAAATCCATCCTTGAATTTTTCTGAGGTGAGCAAATGAGGATAAGGCTCTTATATCATTGTCTTAGATTTCGAGAATTTCTCAATGAGGGCACGTCATATAAAGGAATATGTTGTTTCAAAATTGAACATGACATATACAAGACTTGAATACGATTCAATCGTACTCACGAGATATAAGCTTCGATATTAAGCTAACTTATCTTGTCGAAGTGTAATACCCCAATATTTGCTTCGTGACTAAAATGTAAAGAGTTAAAGATTGGTGGTTTTAGTTCAGTGACTAAAACGTAAATTTTTAAAGTTAGATGACTAAAGTGAAATGTTGAGAAAATGTAACACCATTATCCCGTATTTGTTGCTTAATTCATATGGTGCCATCTGAATACTCGCATGAATACTTTTAAGATTGTTTCCACTCACTGATTTCACTATGCCTCGCTTGCCACCGTAAAACAAGCTCTCGGCAAGCCTCAAACCACCTCAAGATGCTACACCTTGATTATCCCCTATTTTGGCCACACAAAACCAGAGGAAACATGCATTAAAATGCATCCAACTCTCTGTTTCAAACCAAAATCAAGGAACTCTCAAGATGCCCGCTCAAAACTCATTCGAAACTTACAAAAATCAACCTCAAACACTTCTCAATCTTAACCCAGCCATAATATAACGATTCAAAACACCAAACTTCATCAAATAACATCTAAAAACCCTTTTACAACATCATTTTACTTCCAGCAATGATTAAACTCCAAAAACAACCCAAAAACCATTAACTAACAACCTAATCAATTAGTGATTCAACCCATTTCGGGATTTCATTATTAAAAAAACTTATCCACAATATAATACATCCAAAATAAGATTGAAATCAATCCTCAACACTGGAAAAATAGATCCAATTTGAAAATCACAAGATTCCATAAAATAAACCTCAATTAAGCAAAATTCCATAATTAATTACTTAAAACCTATTAGAAAACCTATGTAAAGAGTCAAGAACATGAGAATTTAAGTAAAGAACCAATCATTAGAGGATAAGAACGAAACTTACCTCCAATGAGTGAGTTTCCCCTTAATTGGAGTTTTCCTCTTGAAAAACAATGAGATTCAATAAGATTTTTGAGAAAAAAAGTTAAAGAATCACATAGAAAATGAAAGGATTAAGAAACAAGATCATTACCTTGAATCTTTGATAGGAAAAAGAGTGTTTGGCTGAGAGTATTTTGAGAGAAAATATGAGAGAAAGAAAGTTACGTCAAATTGTGTTTTGGAAAAATAACTACCTTTTAACTAAATCCTTTTTAATTCCTTTAATTAAAACTCTTTTAAAAATAATCCTGATTAAGAGAAAACTCAGATTAGACCAAATGGTAAAATAGATCCTTAAAGATTCAAAGTTTTGACTCTTTACAAAACAGTCACCTTTAAAAATAGTTCTCAAAAATTGCATTTTGGTCACTCACCAAAATGTCACCCTTCCAAAGCTCATTTTCCAAAATTGCTTTCACCAATATTTTTAATATATTAAAAATAGGATTTTTAAACATTTTTCAATATATTTATCTTTCATAAAAAAATTTGCTCCCGAATCCGACTCGAATCTCTAACCAGTCTATCGGACCGTCTAACTAGCCTTAAAACCGCTGGGCCCAAAACCGGGGCATTACAACTCTCCCCCTCTTAAGAAATTTCGTCCTCGAAATTTACCTAGAGAAAAAAAGATGCGGAAATTGCTCCGACATATACGCCTTGCTTTCCCAAGTGGCTTCGTCGAAACCTCGATGTTGCCACAAGACTTTAACTAGTTCTATCGTCTAGCCACGAAGAACTTTGTTGTTGGAATCAAGGATTTCCACTGGCTCCTAATCAAAGGATAAATTCGGTCTCAACTCAATATGCTCCGCCGGTATAATGTGTGAAGGATTCGACCGATACCTCTATATCATTGATACATGGAACACGTCATGAATTTTCTCAAGCTCAGGAGAAAACCTCAACCGATAAGCCACAAGACCAACAAACTCCACGATCTCATATGGTCCAATAAACCTCAGACTAAGCATACCCTTACGTCCGAACCGCATCACCTTCTTCCGCAGTGACACTTTCAAGAACACACGATCGCCCACCGCATATTCAATTTCCCTACGCTTCAAATCCGCATAAGATTTTTGCCGATCCGCAAGCACTTTCAACCGTTCACACACAAGCTTAACTTTATCATTCGTATCTTTCAACACATGTGGCAAGGAAACATGTTTTTCTCGTACCTCAACCCAACACTAGGACGTACGACACCTCCAGCCATCAATGCCTCATATGGTGCCATCTGAATACTCGCATGATAGCTGTTATTATAAGCAAATTAAACCAAAGGTAAATGCTTCTCCCAGTGCCATCTAAATACTCAATAAACACGAGGTTCGAGGTTGATCTAGCCATAAAAACACGAGTCGATGATGTTACTTAATTAAATTAAAACTCCATTTTTCCAATTTTTGAAAAACCTAGCAGCCTGCATTGTCTTTTCTTAAAAAAAATTATAAATTTTTGTAAGCTTCAAAACTTCATTTGGAAAAATTCCTAGTAAAATAGATTCATAAGGATATCATTAGAGGTCTTAACTCATGGCACACAAGTGCAGAAAATTCGTTAAATATGCACTGCAGTGCAGATCTGCTGTTTGGAAATTCTAACCTTGCATCGAATAAAAATTCATATCTTTTGATATATAAATCAAAATTGGTTACTGTTTGTTTTAAAATAAACTAGACTCAATTTCCAGTTCATACATATAAGATTCATCATCTAAATCAATATGTGGAATTTATAGCAATTTTTCAAAGTCACTGTCTAAAGCAGAATTTCAAGACTGCTTTATCCGTTTCAAAAATAAGTCTACTAAAATATTCATAAACCATTTTAAATCATCTAATAAATAATACTAGTCCATATTTTTAACCATAACCATAATAAAACATAAAGTTAGTAGAGTTTAATTTACACAAAACAAAAGAGTTTAATATTATACATGCCACTAACAATACATCATATAGGATGTCAAAATAACTACTATGATAATCTGTAATATTTGCTCCTCCAAACTGCTCCCGAGCTAATGCTTCTTACCACCGTACCGTATTAACCTACGTGTGCACAGGCAAAATACACATGCTAAGTATAACTCAGGGAGGCATTATAAATAATCATAAAATAAGTATCGAAATAAATGAAAACATGGTTAAGCAAAATCATATCAAATCTTTCATATACTTATAGACAGACACATATAAGAAATGGTGAATTTCACATACATATACTTTTTAATTAGCCCTAGAATTTGTATGAAGAGAAACTAAAGTATGCAAGGTCGGTACTCCTTGAGTACTAGTCACCGAAGTGACGATAACATATAGACATATAAATTGCCAGAAACATATGGACACATAAGTGCCAAAAACATATAGATCCAAAGATTGGTGTATAGCTATACTGCAGTCCTCGACTGCTAGACCTCTAATGGCATGTCACTATACTGTAACTCTCTATCATAAACTTGGGCAATAAATTCACATAAATAACTTGTCAAAATAGAGCGTAATAGGGCAGTTCATACCATATCAATTACTAACCTTTTTCCTTTACTTGTAAATCATCCTATAACTCATATAAAAACCATGTTATCATTCAATAAAATCCATAGGTAGACTTTATAAGAGTCTAATAAAATGCATTTCAAAACATATAAAAGCACTCACTTTATATGTCTCACTAATTACTTGTACCAAAATATGTCTACTCCGGGACGTTGTCTTTATTTTCTTGATTCGTTTCGATCTTGAACGTGTTCAGCTGCTTGTAATCAACCATTACGTAAAACATACAATTAAAAGTATATGTTAGATTACTAATCCACTAAGTACAGTAATAGGAGAAAATTCAGGAAAATTCCTTTAATGTACTAATAACATATCAATACATTCTTTAATTAAATCTATCCCTCAACTTCCTCCATTCTTTCATTTATAATTATTAACTCAACTTTTGAAGTTTTACAATTTACTCCCATTTCTAATAATGTAAACATTAAAATAACGCTTAGGTGATAACAACCAACCTAAAGACTTTAAATTAATATTTCATAAAAATTTCCCCAATATTTCTTGTAATTACCGAAGGGTCCCTAAACTTTTCAACATTGGTTTTTTACTTCAAACAACACTTCAAAGCATGTAGAATATCTATTCTTTCATGACCAACATCAAAATAAATCTTTACACTTCAACCCTAAATTTTTTCATAATTGGCATAATGGTCCTTCATTCAATTTTCAACATTCCAACTTCAACCTAGTATGAAAAATATCATTTCTAGTCCTTTCCAACATCAAAATAAATTTTGACATAATCTCCCCTAATTTTCTTCAAAATTTCAAATTGGTCCCTACATTTCTCCAAATAGGGATTTTTCATTTTAACATCAAATTGAAGCTCCTTAAACCATAAATACTTCAATTTCATCATAAAATTTGAATCCCTAATAAAACCATAAATTCCAAGATTAGGGTTTATGAATTTCAACATGAAATTAACTTGATTTCAAGCTTGATTTCAAAAAAACTAAACTTTATTCATCATCTACTACTTAAATTCAATGAAAATCCATAAAACCCTAATTTCTCTATCTTCAAACCCTAATCCAATTTTTTTTTGAATTCTTGATCAAAACCTTTGAAAATGGACTAGGAAAATCTTTTGGTATATTTCCTTCTTTATTTGAGAGTTTTGAAAAGCCCCTTCTATAAAATAGATGATTTTTTCTCATCTTTTATCTATTTAATCCATGTGTAAAGTTACATGAATTTTAAATTCATTTAACTAGTGAATTTACCATTTTGCCTTTTTAATCCAATGGCCAAGATTCAATCTTATCAAAATTCAAGGGCCATGATTTAATCCATGTGTAAAATTCCTTCAAAAATTGCCCTCAAAGTTTTAAAATATTTCAAAACTGCCATCCATGGCAAATGTCCAATTTGCCCTCCAACTAGTCTTTATTTACATCAAGACTTAAAATTTGCCATTCCATTACAATTGAACTAGTTTAGTTTCAATCCACTTGGCCATCATCATTAAAAAATCATACAATATCATTTATAATTTTTGTTCGATCCAATTTTCCTATTTTCACCTTCTACGATTTTTTCTCTACCGAACAACCAACTCTAATTCGAGAATCCCATATTTCTCTAATTCCATGAATAAATACTTATTTTCAAAAATGCCATTCCACCACCTATATAAAATACTGAATAGAATCGAATATAAATCAATTAAAAGCGATTCAAAACTTCAATGTCATGCTTATCGGGTCTTCCCGAGACTGCCTTCAAATTCTATAGCATTCCGAGCTCGATTGGTCATCCGAATTCCATTTAAACTATAATCGTAATTTCCCAATAATAGAAACATCAGATCAAACCATAATTTTTATATTCGATCCACACCCTTAGGTGATCTATTTATTTATAGAATAAAAATAATTGTTGGGAAAATTACCATGTTGGTCCTTGAACCTTTCTCAACTTTTCACTTTAGCCACTAACATTAAAAATTTACGTTTTAGTCACTGAACTAAAACCACCAACTTTTAATTCTTTACGATTTGGTCACTAACCAAATATTAGGGTATTACAGAAAAGTTCAGGGACAAAGATGGTAATTTTCCCAAAAAATTATTTTATACCCATATATGAATAGTTTATCCAGTATAATAATTTTGGTGGGAATCAGATTTTTGGTACGGGATTTGTGTGAAAAGTTATAAAAATAATAAGTTTCGGTAATTAGTTCGGATGATTACTTGAATTTGCAAAGTTATGAAAATTTTATGGAAGTCTTAGGAAGACTTGAAGAATATGATATTATTGTTTTTGAATCGTTTTTGTTCGATTTGAATTCGATTCTATGCAGTATTTGGTGTACTAGATGGAAATGGCAATTTTGAAGATAAGTTGTTTCATTAATGGCAAAATGGTCATTTCATATATACTTTTTGAATATATTTGATTATGGAAAAGAATATTGCACATGTGGAAACATAATATTGGTTCATAATTCAAGGGCAAAATAGTCATTTGACTATTAAAAGGATTTTTATTTTTTAAATAAGGCTTTTAATATGCCATTTGTCAAATAATCAAGGAAATAGAATTTTGTGGAATTCTCTCATCTTTCTCTCCTTGTCGTGACCTACAAAGAAAGGATTCCAATATAAACCAAGGTTGTTCCAGCAAAAAAGGAAAATAAAAGGATTGAAAGTGAAATGAGTACCAAAGTTAATATTATCAAGGCTAAAGTGAGTGCATGAATGTATTTAAAAGTATGTTTAATAACATACATATTATAGGGAGAGTTGTGATGATAAGTCAACCTAAAAGGTAAAGATTTTTATATAGCATAACATGTTTTGCATGATACAGTATTTTACTGATTTGTAGATTATGGCATATCTTTATGCTTACAAATGGTTTATAGCATGATATATATATATATATGACAAGCCATTTTATATATCTTTTAAATGACATGTATACCATGGATTATATAGAACGTATTGGAGTATGAACTGCTCTAGTATGAATATGTTTTACATGATATAAATTGTAATTGGGTTGCTTGCCATTTTGCAGGAATTGTTTTAAGTTTGCCCTTGGTAGTATAATATTAAGTTGGAGAATATTGTGGTATACCATTAGAGTCTTACAGTCATCTAGCACTTCATTGTGTCCTGCAGTTATCTGACACTTAAATATGCCCACAGTTTACAGAAAAGGATAGTACTTTTAAAGTACGCGACTCGTTTATTAGTCACTTGATATTTACCATGGCTATATGATTACACAGTACAATTATATGATAATACAGTACAACTATGTGATTTTTTATATAGATATTCCTGCATTACAGAATATATGATTTAATGATTATCATGCTTTTGAAAGTATCATGCATTACAAAGTATTTTATATATGTTCTCATCTTATGCCTCATTGAGTTATTCTCAGCGTGTATTTTCATTATACACATACGTAAACGAAATTAGGAGCGGACGACTTTTGCATCACTTTCTCTTTTGGGAGTACAGAATCGACAGGTTAATTTCAGTACTTATGACATCCATGTTTTGTGTATTTAGTAGAGGAATGTAGTAGATAAACCTGTCTTTTTGTTAAAATACTTTAACAAGATATGTAATAGTTTTATAAACCTTTAATAGATGTTAAACATATTTACTGCCTATTATTACATGTTTTGGTATGATTATATTATTTACGTAAAAAGTTTTACTATCGGGCATTAAATTACTATTTTATTTCTAAATTATATAAAGTTAAGCGTGCTTGGATTAAAGAAATCTCAAGATGGGTGACCACTTGGGAAATTATTTTAAATTTTTTAAATTACTATGGTTTTTAGATTAAAAGATATTTTTAAAAGCTGTAACATCTTTGACTCGTGTTCAATGTACGGATACGGAAAGGGATGTTACATTTATTGGTATCAGAGCTACATGTTTAGCCAATTATGTAGTTAATCTGAACTCGATAAAAGTGTCAAAGTGTGTACATGCCACTAGGATGTCCTATTTACTTGAAAATGATACTTGTTTGATCGATGCAATTGCTTATTAGTTTAAGTATATGTTATGAGTACAGATGTCAGAGGGAATTGGATCCCGACATGCTACTCAAGAAGTGGGGCTTGAGAATGCTCCAGAGGTCAGGGAGGAAGTACAATAGCCTGTACAATAGGAGGCTGGTGCACCTGCACAAGAAATGCCGGTGTAAGACCGGGGTACTTTTCTGCAAGCCTTGGATGCGATAATTAACAGACCTCCTCGAGTTTCTATTCCTAAAAAGTTAAAGAAACTGCACGCTCTTAATTTTTGAGGTGACATTGATGGAGATCCTATGTCGACAGATTTTTGGCTGAATGACATACAGACAATGTTGGCTCAGATTGGGTGTGATGATCGAGGAAAGCTGGAAGGAGTTGTCTCCTTATTGAGAGAGCAAGCACTAGTATGGTGGAATAATTTCACTGCTCGTGTACGAGAAGAAGTGAACTAGTAGTTTTTTCCTCCGTGAGTTTAGGAGGAAATATATTGGAGATGCATTTATTTAGGAGATGAGACAACAGTTTCTGGACCTTAAACAAGCAGAATGCTCGGTGTATGAATACGAGTGCGAGTTCAATAGATTGTGTAGGTTTGCCTCTATATTGCTACCGGATGAGAGAGCCATCACTGATAGCTTTATAAGTGGATTAAATGCTAAATACCAAGAGGCGCTGGTGGCAATTACTCCTAGGGACTTCCAAGAAGCAGTCAATAGAGCTAAAAGCAATGGAGAATGTTCGAGAGAAAGCTGAAAAAGAATCACAGAGCCAGAAAATGAGTGCTAAAACATCTTTTGCGTCGCAATCATCGAAGCGGGGAAAAGGATATTCGTAGTAGGGGAGATATGGATTTTTAGTACCTCGGGGACAAACAAGTCAAGTCAGGGAGTCTAAAAGTACTTCGACATCAACAAAGAGTTTTGGAAAGAAACAAGGACCTTCCCAGTGCAAGTTTTGTAATCAAAAACATCATGGAGAATGCCGGATGATCGTTGGAGCCTGTTTCGTTACGGGTACTTTTCAACTATATGGTCAACCTGTAATTGTTTTGATAGATACTGGATCTACACATTCATATGTTAGTTCAAAGTTAGTTCAGGAAAGAGAAATTCCTTTAGAACCAACTCAGAGTGATGTGATAGCCATAAACCCCATAGGTCAAAGTGCTCGTGTAACTAAAGTAAGCAGGAAATGTCCGCTTATGGTTCAGAGAATTGAATTCCCAGCTGACTTGTTGGAGCTGCCATTCAGTGATCTTGAGATCATTTTGGGCATGGTTTGGCTTCATGCCTATGATGCTACAGTAAGGTGTCACCAACAGCAAATGATTTCAAAGATTGTAGATGTCTCATAGATTATAGTATTGGGTGAAGGGTCTCAATGTATAAAGAATGTGATTTCGGCTTTTAAAGCCAAAAAACTATTAGAGATGGGTTGTAAGGTTTTACTAGCTCATGCGGTGGATACTAAGAAGATTAATAATGACCTCAGTGCGATTCTAATAGTTCGGGATTTTCCTGAGGTATTTCCAGAAGAGTTACCAGGGTTACCTCCAGAGAGAGAAGTACAGTTTGGAATTGAGGTTATTCCTGGTACTGAGCCAGTATCCATGACTCCATATAGAATGTCACCTGTAGAATTGAGGGAGTTAAAATCACAGTTGCAGGAGCTATTAGATAGAGGATTTATACGTCCTAGTACATCACTATAGGGAGCTCCGGTGTTATTTGTGAACAAGAAAGATGGTTCGCTGAGACTGCGCATTGATTACCGGCAGCTAAACAAGGTGACCATAAAGAACAAGTATCCATTGCGGAGAATAGAAGATTTATTTGACCAACTGAAAGGAGTAGTAGTATTCTCTAAGATTGATCTTCGGTCTGGTTATTATCAACTGAAAGTCAAGGAGGAAGATATTCCAAAAACAGCATTCTGAAGGAGGTACGGGCATTATGAATTTTTAGTGATGCCATTTGGCCTTACAAATGCTCTAGCAGCATTTATGGATTTAATGAACCGAGTATTTCAGCCGTATCTCGATCGGTTTGTCGTAGTCTTCATTTGATGATATATTAGTGTACTCGAAGACTAAAGAAGATCATGATGCACATTTGAGGATAGTACTACAGATTTTGAAATAAAATAAGCTATATGCTAACCTCTCAAAATGCGAATTCTGGTTATCTAAAGTGGCTTTCTTGGGTTACATTGCTTCAGCTGAAGGAATCATAGTGGATCCTAAAAAGATACAATCTATTGTTGGTTGGAAAGTTCCCAAGAATATTAATGAAGTTCGCAATTTCTTGGGGCTTGCTGGATATTATCGAAGGTTTGTGAAAAACTTTTCGATAATAGTTGTTCTACTTACAAAGTTATTGAGAAAAGATGTTCGATTTGTTTGGACTAAAAAGTGTCAAGAAAGTTTTGATCAATTAAAGAAAATTTTGACAGAAGCTCCAGTTTTAGTACAACCAGAATCAAGAAAGGAGTTTGCTTTGTACAGTGATGCATCTCATAATGGATTGGAGTGCGTATTGATGCAAGATGGAAAAGTAATTAGGAGCGGACGACTTTTGCATCACTTTCTCTTTTGGGAGTACATAATCGACAGGTTAATTTCAGTACTTATGACATCCATGTTTTGTGTATTTAGTAGTGGCATGTACTAGATAAACATGTCTTTTTATTAACACACTTTAACCGAATATGTAATAGTTTTATAAACCTTTCATAGATGTTAAACATATTTACTGCATATTATTACATGTTTTGATATGATTATATTATTTACGTAAAAAGTTTAACTATCGGGTTTTAAATTACTATTTTATTTATAAATTCGATAATGTTATGCGTGCTTAGATTAAAGAAATCTCAAGATGGGTGACCACTTGGGAAATTATTTTAAAATTTTTAAACTACCCCAGTTTTTAGATTAAAAGATATTTTTAAAAGCCTGTAACATCTTTGACTCATATTCGGTGTACAGATACAAGAAGGGGATGTTACACGAAGTCCTTGGTTGCACAATCAAAGGAAGAAATGAGGAGTTTGGGAATATTGTGTCAAGGAAACAAAAAATTTATTGAATGTTTCATTATACGAAGGAAACATTCTTGTTACATAGGATGAAATGAAGGAGCTTATTGCTACTGTTAGCAACATTTAAAGAATTATGTTGTTTTTAGTTCATTCTTACTCTACTTCCTCCATTGGAGGAACCAGCCGGGCTCTCAATATCCTGACCCTAACTCATCTCAGATACTTCTAAAGGCTAATAACATGTAAAAGAGAGCTTTTATTTGACATAGATCACAAGTACTCCACAAATTTAACTCCTAGGTGGCACAATAACTTATGATGATGCAACGAGTTTCGATTTAGTCCTAGAATCAACTAAACCTAAGATCTGATACCAATAAATGTAAAACCCCTTACCCGGTCTAGGAGAAAACCGATTTAATAAGTAATACAGAATAAAAATCCAAACAGTCATAACATATTTTAACAAATCTCAACTACGCGTGCAACTAGAAATCAGGGAAATTTAAAACTTTTTAATAACATTCAAAGATCTAGACCACAATACATTTCATGATTAAGCAGGTATACTTGCATATTACACATAACAAACCATGATAACAAGTGCTCAGACATTATGTCTAGCATAGCTTGACCAACAAGCAAGAGTCTAAACTTCATATTTATACATTTATACTCGAAATAGTCCTCAAACTTTCTTATATATTCAAAATAGTTTACATATATTATAGTAAAGTATCTCCCCTATTTTTCTTAATCACTAAGACAACCCTTACTCTTATTTCTACGTATATAAATCAGCTTAATATACATGTATATACATAATTTCATACACAGCAGTCCATAATACTCATATGTATACCAAAATAGCCCCGTACATTTTCACATATATAAAACAGTTCCATATACATGTATTCTCACATATATATATATATATCCACATTTTCATTTATAAATTAGACCAATTTCATTTCAAAACACTCCCTAAATTTAGATTGTATAATACCCCTTGTTTTAAGTTTGTAAAACAACCCTTCATTTTGTTGTAAAACAACCCCTACACATCTAAAAATAGTCCCTGGGAATTGTCAATCAATTTTTCAATTTTAACAAGAAATTTGGTTCTCAATTACTTCTTAAAATAGTCATCTATCATAATAATTTAGATAATTCCTAGCAATCATGTGACCAGAATTCAAATTCAATCATATCTAAAAGTTCTTGTCATTCAATTGATCCAAACGAACCACCTTAATTGCTTTAACAACAAAGAAAATCCATAATTAACAATTCAACCTTCAAGTTACATTGTAATAATCATAAAAGCATAACAATCGTACACATTCACCAATCCAAAGATTAACACTTCATGACATTAATCATTTATTCAACTAATTCGTGAACAACATAGCATACAAGAAATTGATGATCAAATTCTCCATTTAAAGTTTGAATCAAACGAAAAAAGAGAGACTTTTCTTACCCTCATTTACTAAGCTACCCGAATTAAACCCCAAGAGCTGAATTAAAGTGGGGCTTCAACCTTAAACTCCCACTGCCATTGTTTTAAGCTTTCTCTCTTCTTTATCTTAAGGGTTCGGTTGACCAAGGAAGAAGGAGATGATATCTCCAATTCTTTCCTTTGGCCGAACCAGAAGACACATGCATGAGGGATTGTATGCCAAGTAGGTAAGTCCCTAACCATTAATTTATTTACATGCAAATACTTGTTTTAATCAAGTCTCTCGGTTTGGTCCTTCTAAATTGTTTAATATAGTTTTAAAACTCCTTAATCGATCCTTTAACTCTTTCAATTATTAATGGTAATTTTTTTAATTTAATTGAATCACAAACCAAGTAGTAATATACTTCTAAGCCGTATTTTGGGATGTTACAAAAGCAGCTTCAGATCGGCAAAATTCTTATGTTGATTTGAAACGTTAGAAGATTGAGTTTGCAGTTGGTGATATAATGTTTCTAAAGGTTTTTCCTTGGAATAAGGTAATGGGGTTTGGACGTAAGGGCAAGTTGAGTCCAAGTTTCATTGGGACCTATGAGGTGCTAGAGTGTGTTGTTCCAGTTGCTTATAAGTTAAGGTTACCTGTAGATTTGGAGAAGATACATGATGTTTTCCATGTATTGATGTTTTGGAGGTATAGGTCGGACCCATCTCATGTGATGCTTGTTGAGGAGATTGAATTGAATCCAAATTTGACCTATGATGAGGAACCGGTGGAAATCTTGGATTATAGCAGCAAAGTTCTCCGCTGGAAGACCATTGAGTTGGTAAAGGTGTTGTGGCGACATCGGGGAGTAGAGGAAGCCACGTGGGAAAGTAAAGAGGACATGAAGAAGTAGTTCCCTTACCTTTTGCTGTCAGGTAAATTTCGAGGACGAAATTTCTTAAGTGGGGGAGAGTTGTAACACCTTGAATTTGGGTCTAGAAGTTAGCTAGATAGATTAGACGGTTCAGGCGAACTGGATTAGATGATTCGAACTATTTTCAGGAATTAATTCATAATAAATTGTTTTTAGCTAAAATAAAATATAGAAAAATGTTAGAAAATGTTTAATTAATATATAAAAGGTTTTGGGAAATTCAATTTGATGAAATAAATTTAGATTTAGGATCATTTTGGTTTGGTGACTAAAATGTGAAGATTTCAAAACTATTTTGGTGACTAAATCGTAAAAGGGTCAAAACTTCAAATCTTTAAGGAGCTAATTTACCAATATTTTTAATAAGACTTTTTCTTTAATTTAGTTTATTTTTAAATGATTTTAAAATGGTTATTAAATGTAAATAAAATAGATTTAATAAAAAGGGATTTTTAATAACTAATTCATTTTCTTTACGTAACTACTTTTGCTCTCAACTTTTTTCTCAAGTTTCTTAGCAGCCAAACTATCAATTTTACTCTAAAATGACAAGGAATCATCTCTTTTTGATTTCCTTTTTATTTCTCAATTTATTCCTTTGATTTTTACATCAAATCCTATTTGTTTTCTTGGAGATTTCACTCATGTCTTGCCAATTAAGGAAGAAGTCAGCAATTAGAGGCGATTTTCATTTCTCTCCTCTAATAAAAGGTTTTTTTACTAAAATTCTTAAGTTCTTGATCTTTCACAATTAATTTTTGTTATGTGTTAATGATTAAATCAAGATTAAAAGGTTTTAATTGAGTTTGATAAGGAATTTGGTGGATCTTGGTGATAAATCTGATTTGTAGTGATTTTAATTGATGTAAATTACATATAAGATATATTTTATTTTTTTGAGAATAGATTTGTAAAAGGAATCCTATAACTAATTGAATTGCTAATTTTTTAGGTTGTTAATAGTTAGATTTTGAGGTGATTAGGTGTTAGAAGGCTGGAAGTGTTTTTATATGTTATTTGATGTTAAAATTGTTCGGTTATGGCTAGGATTTGTTTAGGTTGAGTTTGGTAATGTTTTTGGTTGTTCTTGGATGGCGTTTGATGGTTTTAGTGAGGTGAAGTTGGGATTAGATGTTGCTGGGATTGGAGATGCATAATAATGCATTAATCCTCTATTTTTTGTGTGGATAAAACAAGGGAGATGAATCCTTCAGCAATTAGTGAGGTCTCGGTAGCTTCAGACGCTTGATTTCACATCGGCAAGTGGAGCTTTGTGTTGTTGGTGAGTGGCAACATGGTTTACAACTTATTAAAGGTTTGAAAACGATTTTGAGAGTTTAGATTAAGTTTGAAACACTTATCTAAGCTCAGAAGTAAGTATTGAATGATCTCTCTCTCGTTTCGATTTTGCAAAATACATTCTCATACACATGCTTATGATTTTTATTTTATGATTTCTATTACCTAATGTTATATGCATGTTTTATAAATGAAAAATGCTACAAATGATCATATGTTATTGATTATTGAGTTTGACAAATGATTTATGAGAAGAGTTTTGAGAATAATATAGTACCTGGTTTATTGTATTGAAAATTTGTTTAGTTGTTGCATCTATAAAATTGTGAGGTAACTTGTTTTAATAGAGTATATTGTCAAGTGGTTGTGATTAAATGTTATCGAATACTGTTGGCATGCCATAGGGTTTAAAATGCACTATAATAAGTCGCCTCATGTGTGTCGAAGGGTCAGGAGTGTGCCATTTCTCCACCATGAGAACCACAGCGGTCAAGGGGTTAAGAGTGTGCCAATTGTTCCGCTGGTGGATTTATACATCATAACCATTAAGGGGTAGTCGTACCATTCTTCGGTTCGAAGATGTATGTAAAGTGGTCGAAGAAAGCACTTGGGAAATTTGTGTATTCGATGTGAATTTACAAATGGAAAGACTTGGTTTTGGGTCACTTGAATGCCAATATATGAATTGTTGTACCATGAAAATGGATTATGTTTTGTATAATTTGGTTTATACATGTGGTGCTATTTAAGCTTTGCTATTTGATGATTTAGCATGAAAAGGCTTAAACTAAGGTTTGCATATTGGCTATGCTAGAGATCCATGATACATGTGTGGCAAAATGTTTAAAGTGCGTATTTTGGAAAGACATTAGAAGCATGAGATGTTTTGGCACGAGAATTCATACATGTTTTGAAAGCAAAATGTTTTAATGCATTGGTGAGTGTTTTTTAACATCCCTCACTAAGCTTTATATGCTTACGCTCCCCTTTTCTCATCAATGCAGAGAAGTAAGCAATTGGGACAACCAACAAGCAAGGAGGAATCCAAGTGGACAGCTATTTCAAGTACGGTTTTATAAATACAACGTAGTAATAAATGGCAATGCGACCAAGATGTTTTTGGGAGGGTTGTATTGGTTAATCCCTGTTGTAGACATGTTTTAATTGGTGTTTTGGACTTGTATGTTGGTTTATGCTTTGAATTGGTGGCTTTGGGAACATTTGAGTATGGGGGGTAGATATCATGCCAATAGGTCTATCTTGATGATTGCTTATGCTTCTATGATGCCTATGCTTCAATATTTCTATGGTATTTGTAGTTTATTAGTTGGTATATTGTTTGGAGTGTATTCAAGTGAGCCTAAGGGTCATATGTTCGAACAAGAGGTCATTACCGACCCAGCCATAATGGTATGGGTCCTCAGGGATCGGTATGCGAGGTTTGTTCAGCTCAAAAGTGTGTAATATTGCACAGGGGTATTAGTACGCCTAGCTCTGTATCGGTAAGCACCTCAAAAAAATACACCAGGTATCGGTACACAAGCAACCATATAGGTACGCGTTTTAGCTACTAGAATCCCCTATTTTGATATCTAACCACTGGTATCCCTTTGCAAAATGAAACCCGTATCGATACGGGCATACTGCGTACAAGTAATAAGTTTGTTATTTCTAGTAATTTTTAAGCTGAAGATTGAATCTTTGTACTTTAGTCCCTGTTTCTTATAAATGCAATTAAATAAGCTTGGATGATTATTTTAAGTTGAGTTTTAACCGACTTGCATGTAACCTGATTAATTAAGGTTTGGTAACTTTGGATTTAAGTAAGTTCCCTCAATTTTCCAGATCTGTAATTTGGTCCCTAGAGTGCGATTTTGCTCAATTGGATGTCAAATTGACGCCTAATTTAGTTGTGAATTATATCCGCTGTTAGCATGTTCACCTTAGGGATTAATTGTGCATTTAGACAAGTTAGAAAGAAAAAAAGAGACCCTGTTATAAGTAAATCGTTCAGGTTTTTTCGGCAAACCCAATGTAGCTCGCTCGGTTCGGTCTGGTGTCTAGGCCTGGTTAAGGGGGTTACATTACAACTCTCCCCCACTTAAGGAATTTTGTCCTCGAAATTTACCTGACAGAAAAAGGTAAGGGAACTTCTTCTTCATGTCTTCCTTACTTTCTCACTAGGCTTCCTCTACACCCCATTGTCGCCACAACACGTTTACCAACTCAATGATCTTTCCATGATGAACCTTGCTTCTAGAATCCAAGATTTTTATCGGTTCCTCATCATAGGTCAAATTCTGATTCAACTCAATCTCTTTGACGGACATCACATGTGATGGGTTCAATTTGTACCTCCGAAGCATCAATACATTGAAAACATCATGGAACTTTTATAACTATGCGGGTAACCTTATTTTATAAGCAACTGGACCAATACGCTATAGCACCTCATAAAGCCTAATGAATCCTGGACTCAACTTGCCCTTACGTCCAAACCTCATCACCTTTTCCATGGTGAAACCTTTAGAAACACCTTATCCCCAACCGCAAACTCAACTTCCTTATGCTTCAAATTCGCATAAGATTTATGCCTGTCCGAAGCCATTTTCAACCGCTCACTAATAAGCTTCACCTCCTCATTGGTGCCTTTCAACACATCGGGCAAAGAAGCATATTTCTCACTTGCCTCAGCCCAACAAAGTGGCGTACGACACCTCCTACCAAACAAAGCTTCATACGAATCCATTTGAATACTTGCCTAATAACTATTGTTGTATGCAAACTCTAGCAACGGTAGTTGCTTCTCCCACGTTCCTTGAAAATCAATGATGCAACACCGCAACATATCTTCTAATACTTGGATAACGCATTCAGACTGACCATCCATTTCAGGATGGTACGAAGTACTGAAATTCAGCCATGTTCCCAAGGCCCTATGCAAACACTCCCAAAACCTCACTATAAAGTGCAGATCCCTATCTGATACTATAGACTTAGGCACCCCATGCAACCTCACAATTTTTGCTATATACAGATCTACCAACTTATCCAATGCATACGTTGTATGCATAGCCAAGAAATGTGCACACTTCATGAACCGATCCACAATTATCCACACGAAATTCTTTTTTGACAGTGTGAAAGGCAATCTGATAATAAAATCCATGGCAATCCTCTCCTATTTCCATTCTGGAATCCTCAACGGTTGCCTTAATCTAGATGGTAACTGATGCTCAGCCTTAACACACTAACCTATCATACACCGAGCAACAAAATCTGCCACATCCTTCTTCAAACCAATCCAAAAATATTCTCTCTTAAAATCTTGCTAAATCTTTGTACTTTCCGGATGTATAGCAAAAGGACTAGAAAGAGCCTCAGTCCAAATAGTGCGCCTAAACCCCTCATCTCTCCGCATAACCATTTGAGTCTTGAAGCATAAAACACCCTCATCATTAAAACAAAAAATCTTTAGATTATCGTTCATAATATCCCTAATATATGGTACCAACGAATCGTCATTCGGTTGTTTCTCCTTGATCACTTGTACCAATGAAGGTTTCACTTGCAACTCAGCTAATAAACCACCATCTCGCGTCACGCTTAACAGGGCTAACATTGCCCTCAACTCCACTGCAAATTTCCTACTCAAGGCATCGGCTACCACATTAGCCTTAACCTAGTGATACCCAATCGTTAATTCATAACCCTTGATCAACTCCAACCATCTACATTGCCTAAGATTCAACTCCTTTTGCGACGTCAAATGCTTCAAACACTTATGATCCATATACACGGTACACTTCTCACCATACAAATAATGCCTTTAAATTTTCAATGCAAACACCACCACGACAAGCTATATATCATGAATAGGATAATTACGCTCTTGCACCTTCAATTGCCTAGATGCATTATCCAAAACTTTTCCTTATTGCATAAACACACACCCCAAACCAACGTATGATGCATCACTATAAACTACAAACTCTTTCTCCGACTGAGGTTGAATCAAGATCAGAGCTTGCATCAAAGCTTCCTTCAACTTCTCAAAAGCTTGTTGTCTACCCTTCGTCCACTTAAAATGTACATCCTTTTGTAACAACTTAGTCAAAGGAGCAGCAACCTTTGCAAAACGACAATAGTAGCCTGCTAACCCCAAGAAACTACGAACCTCTGTCACCGACTTAGGTTGCTTCCAATTAACAACTGCCTCAATCTTCTGCGGATCCTCACTGATACCTTTCGCCAAAACAACATGACCAAGAAAAACAACTTCCTTAATCCAAAACTCACACTTGCTCAACTTAGCATATAGCTTATTATTCAACAAGGCTTGCAACACAATCCGCAAGTATCATCATGATCCTTCTCGGTACGAGAGTACACGAGAATATCATCAATGAACACTACGATAAATTGATCAAAAATTTCATGGAATACCTAATTCATCATGTCCATGAAAGCTGCGGGTGCATTAGTCAATCCAAACGGCATCACTAAAAACTCAAAATGCCAATAACGTGTGCGAAAAGCTATTTTCGGTACGTACTTATCCTTTACCTTCAATTGATAATACCAGATCTCAGATCAATCTTGGAAAACACCGTAGCACCCCGAAATTGATCAAACAAATCATTAATTCATGGTAAGGGATACTTATTCCTAATCATCAACGTGTTCAATTGTCGATAATCAATACAGATTCTTATATTGCCATCCTTCTTTTTCAAGAACAACACTGGTGCTCCCCCCGGTGACACACTAGGTCAGATGAAACCACAATCCAACAACTCTTGAAGTTGTGTCTTCAATTCCTTCAACTCCTTCGGTGCCATGTGATATAGAGCAATCGACATCGGTACCGTATCCATATACGTCTCGATACAAAACTGTACTACCCTATCAGGTTGTAATCCAAGCAACTCCTCCGAACACACTCCTGGAAATTAAAAAATGGTACGTATATCCTGAACACGCACTTCTTTCATATATGGATTCATAACATAAGCCAAATATGCTTGACCTCCAAGCTCTAACAACTTTTGCGCCTCTAAAGCCGAAACCACATTGGACAGGATTTAATATTCTCGCCGATGACCACTACTTCATAATCATCAGCAAGTTTCAATGAAACTCGTTTGGTTTCAAAATTGACAACAGCCTTATGGTCGGTCAACCAATCTATCCCTCAGATTACATCAAAACCACCAAACAACAACTCCATCAAATCAACCGCGAACACATGACCTTGAACTATCAAAGGACATCTCCTAAACAACATCCTAGCAACTACTGTCTCTCCAAAAGAACTAGTTACTTGTATATCCACATCTAGCACTTGTATAGGTATATTAAGCAAACATGCATGCTTGCGCAAAATGTATGAATGTGTAGAACCAAAATCTACAAAAGAATGCAATGATATGGAATGTAG
Organism: Hibiscus mutabilis; assembly: GCA_019671005.1. NCBI lineage: Eukaryota > Viridiplantae > Streptophyta > Magnoliopsida > Malvales > Malvaceae > Hibiscus > Hibiscus mutabilis. The sequence goes on along the minus strand of CM033743.1, from coordinate 17,909,536 downwards.
AGTAAAAGTACCTGCAATCACATATGTGTCATTCCTTACCTTGCAATGTGCATAGATCCTTGCAGGTCCACCACCTTCAAGTAAAACCGCCACTGTATGAGCAAAAGTCCTCTAGCCTTCCTCCTTGTGCTGAAAATTACCTCTACTGCGCCCATGGCTTCTCTGTAGCACAACTACAGGCATATGAGCCTGTCCATCCTTAGCCAACTGTGGACAATCACACTTTATGTGATCCCACGAACCATAGCTCTAGCATGTACGAAGAGTACCCTGACATTCTCTTTAATGTCGCCTACCACACTGCCCACACTCGGGTGCTCGAACATAGGTGTTCTGACTGGGCTGACCACGCCCAACATTACTTCCACCACGTCTCTAGTCAGGGCGATACCTCTTATCTTGGTGCTTCTTATACCGATCTCTACCAGCATTTGACTCGACGATCCTTTTCTCAGCACCAGAACTTCCCATACGAGAGGATAATCCTAGATTCTGCTCTATATCATTTACTTGAGTAACCAAAACATCAAAATTAGTATAATATGAAGCCAACATATAAGTCTTCACCTCCTTGATCAGCCCATATTAGAAACGATCACATCACGAATGATCATCGAGAACCAGTTCAGGTGCATACTAGCTCAACTGAACAAACTTGACCTCGTATTTCGATACGATCATGTTACCCTGAACCAGCACCGTGAACTCCCGCTTATTTTCATCTTGATATCGGGAACCCAAATATTTCTTTCTGAAAGCAACACAAAAGAACTCCCACATCACATTCGCAGGTGTCATACCTCCGATAGTAGTCGACCACCAACTAAACTTAATACCACCCAAACTAAGCAAACACTCCAACGGAAGTCTCGTATCAACAGCTACTACAGGTGTTGGTGAATGTCCATGCACTTCAGCCATAGCTGCCTAAAATGCTCCAATCATAGACTAAATCAATGGTGTCATGTCTCCAAAAACCAATCCTTGCGGTGGCTGGGGCATACCACCCTCTACTCCTATAACCCCCTCGACCCAGCCTAGACGCCCGACCGAACCGAGAGAACTATATTAGGTTTACCGAAGAAAGATTACGAAAATCGGTCCATTTTTTCTTTTTATCTTGTATAGATACGTATTATTAATCTTAAGTGTACATACTTGCAGCGGGTGAATTTACAAAGGAATCGGACTACGGAAAGGCAACCAATTACATAACATACCTTTTAGGGATTAAACTGCAAATCTGATAAACTTAAAGACCAAAACTGAAATTAAGGTTACCAATTCTCAATTAGTCCAATTACATCCTTGCATAATAAATTTCAAGCCAATACGATCGACCAAGCTCATACAATTGCATTCACAAAACATGGGGACCAAAATGAAAGAAACAGAAACTTCCAAATATTCCAAATAACATAATTAACTGCAGTCGAACCGGTATGCGTACAAGTGTTTCGGTACACCTTAACAATCTCCAAAACTTAGATTCCAGTGGCTAAAACTCGTACCGAAACACTTGCTCGCGTATCGAGACACTTAGCCAAAATGCTTGAGACCGTATCGGAACACTTGCTTGAGTATCGAAATGCTATGCCTGTAAAGGCTTATCCGTATCGAAACACCTTCCCGCGTATCAGAACGCTATGCCTGATATGGCCTAGCTATACCGATACAGGGATACCTGTTTCGATAATGGACCTGTAATGTCCCAAATTGCTGTCTAAACACACTTTGATGATAACCATAACACTCAAACATGTTCCAAACACTCAAACAACATTACTAGGGTACAATCCTAGCCAAAACATCACATAGTCAACAATATTACATAGCATTCAAACACTTAATATTTTCTATAGGCATGCCTCCTAATATCATTTTGCCACAAAACTAAAACTCCCATTCAACACTTTAAAGGTATACACAACATGCTTACACATCTAAAGCATCATAATAAACATGCTTGAATCATCAAAACATGGCAACCATTCCAAGACAACTAGATGCATACCTAAGCACCCATCTAGCATCAACACAAGCAAAGATTCTCAACAAGCTTAACAACAACAAACCAACCATAAAATCCAGCACTTCACATGCTTAAAAACCATGGGAAAACATGATTACAAGTCCCAAAAACATGGCGAACACATTGCATTCTTAACCGAAAACATAAACCGAGTTCATACTAAATTAGTCTTGCACTTGGATCACTTCAAACCTTGCCTTTGCTGCCACCAAACCTTAATGCTCTGCATCATAAGGAAAAGGAGAGCGTAAGCACACATGCTTAGTGAGGATGCTCTTAAGACAATGATGCCTTTAAAATCCTTTGAAAACTAAACACTTATTTTCAAACCATGCTTACGACCAAAGCATTTTCATTGGTTCCAATCAAAACATGCATATCAACCATATGCAAAAACATTTACAACTCACATGCTTAAATCCCAAAGCATTATAAAATAGGTTCAACTCATGAACTTGCATATATTGGCATTTATAGTGACCTCGAATAGATGACTACTATCATTAATTAGCCGACCGCTTACCTTTAGGTAACCGACCATTAACCTTTCAATTCGGATACATGGACCTCTCATGATAGTCGACCACTACCATAGCCCATACCATGCCGATCGTATGATATAACAACCTTGCCGACTGCAAGATCAACATCAACAAGGGGAACCGACCACTCAACCCAAGTGATAACATCATAGTCCGAGTAGCCGACTGTTTACCTCAAAGACCCTTAACCACGATTGATTTTTAACATATTATAGTGCACTTCATCCTATGGAATGCCAACTATATCTGAATGTTTTATCATCATGTCACATAGCCAATATATCATTTACAAAAACATTTACTCGTTGTTTTACAATGCGTTATACAAAATTACCACATATGCAAATCATATTTCCAAAGCAATAACACCATTTTTAACCGGAATGAAAACCAATGCTCACTAGCATTTCTTATACTTTTAAACCCCTGCATATGTACTTAAAATCATATATTTCTAGTATGTAAATCAAACATTGTTTACGACCAAACATGAATTACACATGCTAATATCTGAACTTATATTAAAAAGCAAAAGAGGGAAACTTACTTCCGAGCTTAGGTAAGTGTTTCAAGCTTAACCTAAACTCCCTAAAACACTTTCAAACCTTTGAAAGACTTTTAATACCATTTCCACTCACTGATACAACTCGTCTTGCTTGCCAACACGAATCAAGCTTCCAGCAAGCAACAATCAACGTCAAGCTTCATTGCCTTGATTATCCACTTTTTAACCACATAAAACTAGATGGAAAATGCATCATTATGCATTCAAACCATTGTCAGCAAGCAATTACCCGCAACTCACATGTTTCCCACTCACAAACCATCCGAAACTTATCAAACACATCCTCAAACACTTCCAAAACTTAACCCAGCTATAATATAATGATTCAATACATCAAACCTCATCAATTAACATCTAAAAACTCTTTCCCAATATCCTTTTACTTCCAGCAATGATTAAACTCCATTAACCTCACAAAAACCCTTAACTAACAACCTTAAACATTAGAGATTCAACTTGTTTTGGGATTACAATGTTAAAAACCAAGTTATTAACTCAATTAAACAACAAAATCATGATCTAATATGATCATAAACCCAGCAAAATAGATCCAATTCGAAATTTGTCAAATTCATCAATCCAAACACCATTAAACCAATTTTCCTTAATTAAACTATCAAAACACATTAGAAAACAATTGTAAAGAGTCAACAACTTGGGAATTTTAGTAAAGAACCTTTCATTAGAGGAGAAGAACGAACCTTACCTCTAATGGATGCTTTCTCCTTAATTGGATGATTTACGTGAGAAAATAAAGTTAAAACAATAAGGTTTTGGTAAACTAACAATAAGAAATCATTTGGAAACAAAAGATTTAAGAAAATAAAGATTTACCTGAAGATTTAGAAGAAGAAATTGATGTTTGGCTGGAGAGACTTTGAGAGAAAATATTTGAGAGAAAGTTAGTTATGTGATTTTTGTTTAAAAAATTTAATAACCAAATTAATTCTCCCCAACCTATTTATATTTTCCAAAATACTTTAAAAATAACCAATTAAGGGGTAAAGTCTGATATTAGACTTTTGGGCAATTAGCTCCTTAGAGATTCAAAGTTTTGACTCTTTACAAAACAGTCACTAAAAACAGTTTTCAAAGTTGGCATTTTGGTCACAAGTACAAAATGTCCAATTTTTAAAACTCGTTTTCCAAAATTGATTTCACTATATTTAATAATGATTTTAAAATATTTTTCCACAATTTTATCACCTTCAAAAATATTGAATCCGATTTAATCCCGAAACTAACTCGAATCTCTAATACCGATCCACCGAACCTTCGAACCAACCCTTAAAACATTTAGGCCCAAAACTGGGGCGTTACAACTTTCGCACCTATAGGAGGAATCGGTGGAGGAGGAGGTAACTCATTGATATGTCAATCCACAACACTACCCATGTTAGCTCGCGTCTCGGTCCCATTCTCGAAAATATGATTCTAAGCATGATGAAGAAAGAATCCAAGGTGCTTATGTCTCAAAACAAAAATCATTTCGCACTCATAGTAATAAGTCAATGTGTCCTCAAGCTTTTACCCCAACATAACACATTTCATTCATAGGAACACAAAATCAAACACCGTGCATGTCATTCCACAATATCATTCAACAACAACATATCAAACTATCATAACCTACCTCCAAACAATCATAATATGGCTCTGATACCATCAAATGTAACCCCCTTGACTCGGCTTAGACGCCAGATGTAACCCCATTGACCCGGCCTAGATGCCTGACTGAACTGAGAGTGCTACATTAGGTTTGCCGAAGCAAACCGGAGAAAGGTTACAAAAAGTCGGTCCATTTTTTCCGTTTATCTTGTCTAAATGCAAATTAATATTCCTACATGTTCATACTCGCAGCGGGTAAGTTCTCGAATGAAACGAGGCACAAAAGACAATCAATTGCATCATATTCAAAATTGGGGACTAAAACGTAAATACTTTAAATTACAAGACCAAAATTGAATTTAAGGTTACCAATCCTCAATTAGTCCATTTACATGTCAACATGATAAATTCTAGGTCAATTTAATCATCTCAATTCATACAATTGCATTCCCAAGACTCAAGGACCAAAATGAAAGAACTAAAAACCTTCAAGATTCCAAAATAACTAATTTAACGGCACCCGTACCGGTACGCGTACTAGTGTTTCGATATGCCCTAATGTTTTCAAAAACTCAGAATCCAGTAGCTAAAACCCGTTTTACAAAACATAAATACTTTAAATTACAAGACCAAAATGTCCAATTTCCAAAACTCGTTTTCCAAAATTGATTTCACTACAATCATTAATATATTTAATAATGATTTTAGAATATTTTTCCATAATTTTATCACCTTCAAAAATATTTAATCCGATTTAATCCCGAAACTAACTCGAATCTCTAATACCAGTCCACCGGACCTTCGAACCAACCCTTAAAACATTTAGGCCCAAAACCGGGGCGTTACAACTCTCCCCCACTTAAAAAATTTCGTCTCCAAAATTTACCTAGAGGAAACAAATGTGAAAATTGCTCCAACATGTCGCCTTACTTTCCCAGGTGGCTTCCTCGACACCACGATGTCGCCACAAGCCTTCACAAGCTCAATCGTCTTGTCATGAAGAATTTTGCTGCTGGAATCAAGGATGTCCTCCGGTTCCTCATCATAGGATAAATCCGGCCTCAACTCAATATGCTCCACTGGCATAACATGCGAGGGATCCGACCGATACCTCCACAACATAAATACATGGAACACATCATGTTTTTTCTCCAACTCGGGAGGCAACCTCAACCGATAAGCCACATGACCAACACGCTCAACAACCTCGCATGGTCCAATAAACCTCAGACTAAGCTTACCATTACATCCGAACCGCATCACCTTCTTCCATGGTGTCACTTTTAAGAACACACGATCCCCCACCACATATTCAATCTCCCTGTGCTTCAAATCCATGTAAGATTTCTGCCGATCAGTAGTTTCTTTCAAGCGATCACACACAAGCTTTACTTTTTCATCCATGTCTTTCAACACATCTGGGAAGGAAACATGCTTTTCCCCTACCTCAGCCCCCAAACCACAAAGGCGTACGACACCTTCAGCCATATAATGCCTCATACGGTGCCATTTGTATACTCGTTTGGTAACTGTTGTTATACACAAACTCAACCAAAGGTAAATGCTTCTCCCATGTTCCTTGGAACTCAATAATGCAACATCTCAACATATCCTCCAAAACCTAGATAACTCGATAGGACTAATCATCTGTCTGAGGATGATATGTGGTGCTGAAATTCAATCTTGTACCCAAAGCCCGATGCAAACTATCCCAAAACCATGCTGTAAACCTCAGATATCTATCCGAAATAATGGACTTAGGCACCCCGTGCAAAAGCACAATCTCAGCGATATACAAATCTGCCAACTTGTCCAAGGTTTACGTCATATGCACTGGTAGAAAATGTGCGTACTTCATAAACCGATCCACAGTCACCCAAATGGAATCCTTTTTAGCTGGTGTTAAAGGTAACCCTGACACAAAATCCATGGTGATTCTCTCCCATTTCCATTCTGAAATTCTCAACGGTTGCAACAACTCGGATGGAAACTAATGTTCAGCCTGGACCTGCTGACACACTATGCAATTAGAAACAAACCCAGCCACATCCTTTTTCAAACCAACCCAATAGTATGCTTCATTCAATCCACAATACATCTTAACACTATCGGGATGCATATCAAAGGACTAGAATATGCCTCCTCCAGAATAGTGTGCCTCAACTCCGGATCATCCGGCACCACTATTTGACCCTTGGAACGCAATACTCCATCATTATCAAAGTGGAAATCTATCGGATTAGCATCCGATATATCCTTAACATGTTTAACCAAGGAATCACCAAACAGTTGCTTAGCTTTAATCGCTTGTGAAAATGCAGGCTTAACTTGCAACTTAGCCAACAATCCACCTTCTCGTGTCACACTCAACCTCGCAGACATAGCTCTAAGCTCAACTGCAACCTTACGACTTAACGCATCCGCAACCACATTGGCTTTTCTAGGATAATACTCGATCGTCAAGTCGTAATCCTTAAGGAACTCCAACCATCTACGTTGCCTAAGATTCAAATCTTTTTGAGTCATCAAATACTTCAAACTCTTATGGTCCGTAAAAAGAATACACTTCTCACCGTAAAGGTAATGTCTCCAGATTTCCATGGCGAACACCACAACCACAAGCTCCAAATCATGAGTCGGATAATTGCGCTCATGAACATTCAGCTGTCTTGATGCATAGGCTATAACCTTACCATCTTGTATCAGCACACAACCCAACCCAACGTACGATGCATCACTATAAACCACAAACTCCTTCCAAAATTCAGGTTGAATCAACACATGAGCATGTGTTAAAACTTCCTTCAACTTCTCAAAACTATGTTGTTGCTTCTCCGTCTACACATAAGGAACATTCTTTTGCAATAACTTAATCAACGGTGCCGCAATAATAGAAAACCCATCAACAATGAGACGGTAATAACCAGCCAGCCCAAGAAAACTACGAACTTTTGACACTAACTTAGGTTGCTTCCAATTGAGAATAGCCTAAATTTTATGTGGATCAACACAAATACCCTTCGCAAAAACCACATGACCAAGGAACATCACTTTCTTAAGCCAAAACTCACACTTGCTCAATTTGGCATATAACTGGTTGTCCTTCAAGACTAGTAACACAATCTGCAAATGCCGATCATGATTTTCCTCGGTACGAGAGTACACAAGAATATCATCTATAAACACCACCAGGAATTGATCAAGATATTCATGGAACACCCTATTCATCATATTCATGAATGCAGCCGGGGCATTTGTCAACCTAAAAGGCATGACCAAGAACTCATAATGCCCGTACCTCGTACGAAACGCGGTTTTATGTACATCCTCATCCTTAACCTTCAATTCATAATACCCAGATCTTAAATTAATCTTAGCAAACACCGCTGCCCCGCGAAGCTGATCAAATAGATCATCAATCCTCGGTAAAGGATACTTGTTCTTCATCGTTAGCTTATTCAACTACCGATAATCAATGCACATACGCATCGTACCATCTTTCTTTCTCACAAAGAGAACTAGAGCTCCCCAAGGAGAAACACTTGGTCGAATAAACCCATGATCCAATAACTCCTAAAGTTGTGACTTCAACTCCTTCGGTGCCATCCTATAAGGAGCAATAGACACCGGTGCTGAACCTGCGAACGTCTCAATACCGAATTCCACCTCCCTTAACTTCAGGATTCATCACGATAGCCAAATAAGCTTGGCAACCTCATTTCATCAACTTTTTCGCTTAAGTAGCCGAGACCACATTGAACAAGAATTTCACACTTTTGCCTACCACCACTACTTCATAATCATCGGCTAACCTTAAAGAAATCCTTTTGGATTCACAATCCATAACCACCTTGTGCTCGCTTAACCAATCCATACCCAAAATAACATCAAAACCATGGAATGGCAACTCCATCATATCTACAACAAACTCATGACCTTGCACAACCAAAGGACATCGCCTATACAACCTTCTAGTAGTAACCGTCTCAAACAAGGAACTAGTTACTAACATGCCAACATCAAGGATCTCAACAGGAACATTAAGAATGAGTAGACCCCAAATCAATCAAAGATAACAATGACAAGGATTGCAAAGTAAAGGTATCTGCGATCATATCTGTGTCATTGTGACCTTCGCGATGAGCATAGATCTGAGCTGGTCCACCATTCTCCAGTCGCACTATAGCAGCATGAGCTACAACTCTCTGACCATCCTCACGCCTTTAAAAATTACCCCTGCCACGACCTCGACCCCTACCAGGTGCGGCAACATGAACCGATGCATCCCTCACAGCACGAGGACAATCACACTTCACATGATTAGGAGATCCACATATCCAACAGCTCAAGGTATTTCCCTAAAATGCACATGTGTGACGTCTACCACAACACTCACACTCAGCTACGATACAAACTCCCAGGTTACCCTGACCAACACCGCCACCACGCTTGTGATCCGGCCTATGTATCTTTTCCTGAAACCTCCTATTTTGCCTCCAATAATAGCTACAATCGGCCACTCTCTTACCCAAGATCGCACTAGCAACCTAAACTAATGTACCCAAGGACTACACAATATCCTTGGCATGGTTTACCAACACATCAAAATTTGTGTAATCCAGAGCTAGGAGATACGTCTTGATATCCATCACAAGACCATAGCGAAACCTATCACACCTCTGTTGATCATCTAGAACCAACTCGTGGGCATACTAAAGTAGGCAAACAAACTTCACCTCATACTCGGCAATAGACATGCCACCCTACGATAGCGACATAAACTCGCGCTTCTTTGCATCCAAATACTGTGTACCAAGATACTTTCTCTTGAAAGCTCTTCAAAAAACTCCTAAGTCACATCTTCCTTGGGAACACCCGCAACTATAGTCGCCCACTAGTGATAAACATCACCCTGCAGCAATGACACAGTGCAACCCAACTTGTGCTCATTATTACAACCCATATGGTTCAAGATACGAATTGTCTCTTCCAGCCACCCATCAGCTAGCTTAGGACACAAACCATGAAATTCCTCACCTCCCAAACTACGAAGACGCTCTGAGGGTAATACTTGATTAACCACCACAGTAGGTGTCGGTGCTTGCACTTGCACTCCAAGCATCGCCGCTTGAAACGCTCATGTAATCACTTGGATTAACAGAGTCAGATCACCAAAATCTGGCAGAGGAGGAGCCTGGGGTACACCACCTGCCCTAACATCAAAAGAGGAACCAACGGAGGAAAATGAGGTAAAACACCATGGGGATTCCTTTCTACATCATTATTCTACCCAACTCCGGCATTATTAGCCATCGAACGTGTCTCACATTGAGCCATGCTAACAAAAGCATCAAAACACATTAAAGATAGGCTAGCATTAGGCAAAGGATCCAAGGCAACCTTATAAAACCCTTTTAAAACCTAGGTAATAGGCAATGTGTTCCCATTTCATAAAACAACATGATATTAAATAATCACCGTACATATACACAATCACCGTGCATAATAAACATCACCAAGTAATATGCCAACAACATCCCAACCTTTCGTAACCTGGCTCTAATACCAACAAATGTAACCCCCTCGACCCGGCCTAGACGCCCGACCGAACTGAGAGAACTACATTAGGTTTGCCGAAGAAAACCGGAGAAAGATTACAAAACTGGACCGTTTTTTCTTTTTATCTTGTCTAGATATATATTATTAATCCTAAGTGTACATACTTGCAGCAAGTGAGTTTACAAAGGAATTGGACTACAGAAAGGCAATCAATTGTATAACATACCTTTTAGGGACTAAAATGCAAACCTAATAAACTTAAAGACCAAAACTAAAATTAAGGTTGTCAATTCTCAATTAGTCCAATTACATGCTTACATGATAAATTTTAGGCCAATATGATCAACCAAGCTCATACAATTGCATTCACAAAACTCAGGAACCAAAATGAAAGAAATATAAACTTCCAAATATTCCAAATAACAGAATTAATTGCAGCCGTACCGATACACGTACAGGCATCATTAACGTCAAGCTTCATTGCCTTGATTATCCCCTGTTTTTAACCATATAAAACCAAAGGGCAAATGCATCATTATGCATTCAAACCATTGCCAACAAGCAATTACCCGCAACTCACAAGTTGCCCACTCACAAACCATCCAAAACTTATCGAAAACATCCTCAAACACTTCCAAAACTTAACCCAGCCATAATATAACGATTCAGTACATCAAACCTCATCAATTAACATCCAAAAAATCTTTCCCAACATCATTTTACTTCCAGCAATGATTAAAATCCTTTAACCTCACAAGAACCCTTAACTAACAACCATAAACATTAGAGATTCAACTTGTTTCGGGATTTCAGTGTTAAAACCAAGTTATTAACTCAATCAAATAGCAAAATCATGATGTAATCTACTCCTAAATCTAGCAAAACAGATCCAATTCGAAATATGTCAAATTCATCAATCCAAACACCATTAAACCAATTTTCCTTAATTAAACTATCAAAACACATTAGAAAACAATTGTAAAGAGTCAACAAATTGGGAATTTCAGTAAAGAACCTTTCATTAGAGGAGAAGAATGAACCTTACCTCTAATGAATGCTTTCTCCCTTAAATGGATGATTTCCATGAGAAAATAAAGTTAAAACAATAAGGTTTTGGTAAACTAACAATAAGAAATCATTTGGAAACAAAAGATTTAAGAAAAGATAGATTTTCCTGAAGATTTAGGAGAAGAAATTGATGTTTGGCTGGAGAAACTTTGAGAGAAAATATTTGAGAGAAAGTTAGTTACGTGATTTTTGTTTAAAATATTTAATAACCAAATTAATTCTCCCCAACCTATTTATATTTTCCAAAACACTTTAAAAGAAGCCAATTAAGGGATAAAGTCCGATATTAGACTTTTGGGCAATTAGCTCCTTAAAGATTCAAAGTTTTGACTCTTTACAAAATAGTTACTAAAAATACTTTTCAAAGTTTGCATTTTGGTCACTAGTCTAAAATGTCCAATTTTCAAAACTCATTTTCCAAAATTGATTTCACCAAAAACATTAATATATTTAATAATGATTTTAAAATATTTTTCCACAATTTTATCACCTTCAAAAATATTTAATCCAATTTAATCCCAAAACTAACTCGAATATCTAATACCGGTCTACTGGACCTTCGAACCAACCCTTAAAACATCTAGGCCCAAAACCGGGGCGTTACGACTCCAGCACCTATAGGAGGAATCGGTGTAGGAGGAGGTAACTCATTGATATGTCAATCCATAACATTACCCATGTTAGCTTGCGACTCCCGTCTTGGTCCCATTCTCGAAAATATGATTCTAAGCATGATGAAGCAAGAATCAAAGGTGTTCATGTCTCAAAACAAAAATCATTTCGCACTCATAGTAATAAGGCAATGTGTCCCCAAGCTTTTACCCCAACATAACACATTTCAATCATAGGAACACAAAATCAAACACCTTGCATGTCATTCCACAATATCATTCAACAATAACATATCAAACTATCATAACCTACCTCCCAACAATCATAATCTGGCTTTGATACCACCAAGTGTAACCCCCTTGACTCGGCCTAGACGCTAGATGTAACCCCTCGACCCGACCTAGATGCCTAACCGAACCGAGAGTGCTACATTAGGTTTGCCGAAGCAAACCGGAGAAAGGTTACAAAAACTCGGTCCATTTTTTCTTTTATCTTGTCTAAATGCAAATTAATATTCCTACATGTTCATACTCGCAACGGGTAAGTTCTCGAATGAAACGAGTCACAAAAGACAATAAATTGCATCATATTCAAAATTGGGGACTAAAATGTAAAAAATTTAAATTACAAGACCAAAATTGAATTCAGGTTACCAATCCTCAATTAGTCCATTTACATGCCAACATGTTAAATTCCAGGTCAATTTAATCATCCCAATCCATACAATTGCATTCCCAAGACTCAAGGACCAAAATGAAAGAACTAGAAACCTTCAAGATTTCAAAATAACCAATTTAACGGGATCCATACTGGTACGCATGCTAGTGTTTTGATATGCTCTCATGCTTTCAAAAACTCATAATCCAGTAGCTAAAACCCGTACTGGAACGCTTGATCGCGTATCGAAACGCCTGACAAAAATGCCTATGACCGTATCAAAACACTTGCTCAAGTACCGAAACGTTAAGCCTGGAAAGGCAAACCCATATCGAAACACCCTCCTACGTATCGAAACGCTATGCCTAAAATGGCCTAGCCGTACCGGTACGGGGACACCTGTTTCGATACTCTTGGACATGTAATGACATTTTTAGCTGGTTTTTCACACAAAACTTGATGGGTTTAGGTCCTAGCAACTTGCACACATACATATAAGCAACCAACATCACATTTAACAACACTTTCACCAAGTTTTAACTGCAACACAAGATTATGCCACCTGAAGATTGATCTAGAGTCATGCTCCCTATAACTCAGCACCAAACATACCAAGATGCTCAATAAAGCATGTACCAGCAAGAGCACCATACCAACAACACATCAATACCATACTCAACAAGATTAACTCATCAAAGCATGACATCCAAGCAAAACCATCTAGATGCATACTTAGGTAACCATATAACATTAACCATAGGTAACGATGCACGATATGCAAAACATCAACAATCAAGATCCAAAATCACAGCCTTATACATGCTCAAAACCAGGGAAAACTGAATTACAAAACCCAAAAATCCATGGCGAACACATTGCCTTATTAACTTGAAACTAAAACCAAGTTCATACTCAAATAGTCTTGTCTTTGGATCACTTAATCCTTGTCTTTGCTGCCTTCGAGCTTTAATGCTCTGCGTCATTAGAGAAAAGAAGGCGTAAGCACACTTGCTTAGTGAGGATGCACTTAAACGATGATGCATTTAAAACCCTTGAAAACTAACACTTGTGTTTCAAACCATGCTTACGTTTCAAATCAAAATATGCATATCAACCATATGCAAAACAATATATATATTCCGCATGCTTAATCCCAAAGCATCAAATACAAAACCATGCGTAAAAACCAAAGCGTTATATACAAAACCATGCTTAAATCCCAAAGTATCAAATACAAAACCATGCTTAAATCCGAAAGCATCAAATACAAAACCATGCTTAAATCCCAAAGCATCAGAAATAGATTCAACATTAGAATTCTCATATATTGGCAATTATAGTGACCCTGGATAGTGAACCACTATCCTTGATTAGCCAACTGCTAACCTTTAGTTAACCGACCGCTAACATTACACATCGGATACACGTATCTCCCTTAATGACCGACCATCATCAAGACTACCCCATGCCGACCGCATGAATTTACAACCTTGCCAACCGCAAGCTTTACATCAACAAGGGGAACCGACCGCTCAACCCAAGTGATAACAACATAGTCCGGGTAGCCAACTGCTATACCTCAAGGACTCTTAACCCACGATCGATTTTTAACCATATTATAGTGCACTTTATCCTATGGCATGCCAACTATATCCGAATGTTTTCTCACTTTGTCACATAGCCAATATATCATTTACAAAACCATTTACTCACTGTTTTACAATGCATTACACAAAATCCCCACATATGCAAATCACATTGCCATAGTAATATCACATTCCCGACTGGAATAAAAACCAATGCTCACTAGCATTTATTACACTTTTAAGCCATTGCATATGTACTCAAAATATGCATTTATAGTAAGTAAAAACAAACCATGTTTACGACCAAAACATGAATTACACATGCCCATATCTGAACCGATATTAAAGAGAAAAAGAGGGAAACTTACTTCCGAGCTTAGGTAAGTGTTCCAAACTTATCCTAAACCCCCAAAACCACTTTCAAAACTTTGAAAGACTTTTAAGACCGTTTCCACTCACCGATTTCACTTCGCCTTGCTTGCTAGAGCGAAAGAAGCTCCCGTCAAGTCTAGAACCACCTCAAGATGCTACGCCTTGACTATCCCCTATTTCGGCCTCACAAAACCAAAGGAAACATGCATTAAAATGCATCCAACACTCTGTTACAACTAAAAATCCCGTAGCTCTCAAGATGCCCACTCAAAACTCATCTGAAACTTACCGAAATCAACCTCAAACACTACTCAATCTTAACCAAGCCATATTAAAACGATTCGAAACATCAAGCTTTATCAATTGATATCTAAAAACTCATTCACAACATCCTTTTACTTCCAGCAATGATTAAACACCTTAAACAACCCAAAAACCCTTAACTAACAGCCTAAACAATTAGAGATTCAACCAATTTTGGCATTCCATTATTAAAAAACAGCTTATCCACATTATAATAATCCAAAACAAGATTGAAATCAATCCAAAACACTTGAAAAATAGACCCAAATCAAAAATCACAAGATCCTTTAATTAAACCTCAATTAAGCTAAAATCCATAATTAATTAATCAAAACCTATTAGAAAACATATGTAAAGAGCCAAGAACTTGGGAACTTCAGTAAATAACCTTTCATTATAGGAGAATAACAAAACTTACCCCCAATGAATGAGTTTCCTCTTAATTGGATGGTTTTTCCTCTTGAAAAACAAAGAAATTCAATGAGATTTTTGGAAAACAACTTGAGAAATCATTTAGCAAATCAATGAGTTAAGAAATTAAGATCATTACCGTAAATCTCTGATGGAAAAAGAGTGTTTGGCTGAGAGTGTTTTGAGAGAAAATGTGAGAGAAGAAAAGTTACGTCAAATTATGTTTTGAAAGAAATAACCACCTTTTAACTAAATCCTTTTTAATTCTTTTAATTAAAACCTTTTTAAAATAATCATAATTAAGAGAAAAATCAGATTAGACCAAATGGTAAAATAGGTCCTTAAAGATTCTAAGTTTTGACTCTTTACAAAACAATCACCTTTTAAAAATAGTTTTTCAAAATTTGCATTTTGGTCACTAGCCAAAATGTCAACCTTCCAAAGCTCGTTTTCCAAAATTTCTTTCACCAATATTTTTAATATAATAAAATATGATTTTTAAACATTTTTTCATATTTTTTATCTTTTGAAAAATATTCTCTCCCAAATTTGACTCAAATTTCTAACCCCGTTCACTAGACCGTCAAACCAGCCTCAAAACTGCTAGGCCCAAAATCGGGGCATTACGCCAGACCGAATTGAGTGAGCTACAATGGGTTTACCAAGACAAACCCGAACGAGACACTTAAACCAAGATCCATTATTTTCTTTTTATCTTATCTAAATGCATAATTAATCCTTAAGGTGAACATACTGGCAGCTGGTGAATTATTAAAGGAAAAAATGTCGGTTGGACATCTAATTAAACACATTTGTTGTTTAGGGACCAAAATGCAATTCTATAAAACTGAGCGGACTTACCTAAATATAAAGTTACCAAAGCTTAATAAATCTGGTTACATGCATGTCAGTTAAATTACAACATAAAACATTCATCCAAGCGCAATTAATTGCATAAACAAGAAATCGAGACTAAACTGCAAGGATTCAAACTTCAACAAAGCAACTGCCAGAAATAACAAACTTGGTACCGATACACCCCGTGCCAGTATCAGTATGAGTTTATTTTGCAAAGGGTATCGATACGGTCCTCTCGCGTACCGATACTAGTGGTTTGATATCAGAACACGGGATTTCAATAGCTAATATGATTACTGATACAATTGCATGGGTACTGACACCTAGTGTACTTTTTTAGGGGTGTACCGATACAGATCTAGGCGTACAGATACCCTATGCAATTTTGCACAATTTTGAGTTGTAACAGACAGCGTGTATCGATCCTTATGGACTCGTACCGGTACGACTGGGTCTGTAATAACCTCTTTGTCGAACTTATGACATGTAGGCTCAATCAAATACACTTCAAACAACATGTAAACATTATACAAACTAATGACCTGTAAAATACCACAAGAACATTGAAACATAGGCATCATAGAAGCATAAGCAATCATCGAAGCAAACCTATAGGCATGACTTCTACCCCACATGCTTATATCTTCCCAAAGCCCCAATTCAAAGCATATGTCAATTTAAAAGTCCAAATCACCGAATAGAACATATCCAAAATAGGGAGCAACCAAAACAACCCTTCAAATTACAACTTAGTCACATTGCCATTTATGACTATATAGTATTTATGAAACCGTGCTTGAATTAACTCCACCCTAGGATTGCTTCCTACTTGCTCGCAGCCCGAATGCTTACTTTTCTGCATTGATGAGAGAAAAGAGTGTAAGCATATAAAGCTTAGTGAGGGATGCTCAAAAACACTCACCAATGCATTTAAAATATTTTTCTTTCAAAACATGTATTGATTATCATGCCAAAATATCTCATGCTTATTTTGTCTATCCAAAATATGCACATTAAACTCTTTGGTTACACATGTATCATGGATTTCTATTAAAACATCAAGCAAACCTCAATTTAAGCCTTCACATGCTAATTCGTCCAACAGCAAAGCTTAAAGAGCACCACATGCATGAAAATCCTATTATACAAACATAATCCATTTATAATGATATGTCCATTCATATATTGGCAATAAAGTGACCCAAAACCAAATCATTCCATTTTGTAAAACACATGGATACAAGGATTTCCCAAGTGGTTCCTTTGACCACTTCACATACATCCTTGAACTTGAGCAAATGGTACTACTACCACTTAATGGTTATCATGTATAAATCCACCAGCGGGAGAATTTGCCACACTCTTGACCCCTCGACACACTTGAGGTGACTTATTATAGTGCACTTTAAACCCTATGACATGCCAACTATATCTGATAACTTTTAACCATTGCCACTTGCAAATATATTCTACTAAAACATATTACCTCTGTAACCCCCTTGACCCGATGTAACCCCCTTGTCCCGGCCTAGACGCCTAACCGAATCAAGCGGGCTATATTAGGGTTACCGTAGCAAACTGAAGAGATTCAACCGAACCCGGTCTATTTTTTCTTTTATCTTATCTAGATGCCAATTATTAACCCTACATGTTCATACAGACAACAGGTGTAACCCCAACTCAATCCGACATCAATTTAACATCCAATTGATCGCATTTGCAAAATAGGGACCAAATTGCAAATATAGAAAATTTCAAGTTTAAAACTTATTTTGAAGTTACCAATCTTTAATTAGTCAAATTCCAAACCTTCATCTCAAATTTCAGCTCAATCCGATCATTTTATCACATACATTTGCATTGGCAAGATTCAGGTACTAAATTGTAAGAACGCCCAAACAACTCGAAAGACATTTACAGAAAATTAGCTTTTCGTACTGATACATGTAAGCCCATATCGATACGATTTAAAAAACCTCATTTCAGTACACCACCTATCCGTATCGATATGCCTAACGGTATTACCTAACTTTTGAAATGTTACAAACCGTACTGATACGGCTCCTTAGGTGTTTCGATACGCGGGTTCGGATTGAAAAAGTGAATTCCAGAGGCTAAAAGTCGTATCGAAAAACCCATGCACGTATCGGTACGCCTGGCCAAATTTACCTAGGCGTACCGAAACACACAGTACCTGTACCGATCCCTAAAGCCTGAATTTTCCTAGTCGTATCGATACGGTCCCCGTATCGATACGCATGGGCCTATAATGCCACCTTTTTGCTCGTTTTACATCCGAATAGTATACTCTAATCAACCCAACATGTTTTAAACACATTACCAACATGCAAGACATATCACAAGCCAACTAGCAACACAACTTTAACACCACCATAAGGCTTCATGCTTCAAAAGGAAATCTATACGCATGCTTCCTAACTTGCATCCAAGCAACATGCCCAAAAGATAAACCATCGCCAAAATCATACTTTAAAGGCCATTTACAACCCAAGAGCAACTAAAGCAACATGCTCAAACAGGGAGTTCCACAAAACATCTCCTAAAACACAACAAGTACACCATTGCCCTTATTCATTATAGTCAGTCTTTAACATACATTTTTAACAAGTATTGCCAAGATCCCCTTGCTTCTTGCTGCCTTCCAAGACTTCAATTATCTGCATTGATGGACAACGAGAGCGTAAGCACAAAAGGCTTAGTGAGGAGTTCTAAAACAAACACAATCAATGCACTCAAAATTGTTTACATAACATCATCCTTTAAAATGTCATCATCATGCCCCTTTCAAAACATGCACTTTACATCATTTAAAACCAGCATATTAAACCATATGCTACATGTATCATTAAACAACAACAAATCACAATGCTAACCCTCCACTTAAGCCTTCCCATGCATTACTACCAAATGCAAAGCTTAAGGAGAAACATGTATAAACCACATTCTACAACATTAACATTTCAATGATACATTAACAATTATATTAGCTTTCAAGTGATCATTAACAAGTTCAGTAACAAAAGAGTCCATCAGATACACGGATTGAACAAGTGTTAACCCAACACTTCAAGCCATCTCAACCGAATAGCGATACAATTACAATCGCGGTACATTAACAACCAGTTACAATAACAACCGGGTACAATCACAACCTATAGGGATACCCATCCCTCTCATCGGTTAGATGCTTAACCCACTAACGGGAGTATTTGGTACCGTTAAAACCTTCTATCGTTAGGGTACTTGGATGGAGTATTCAGTACACAATATAAACCCCTCAACATCCAAGGTGACTTATTTACAGTGCACTCAATCCTATGGCCGGCTAACTATATCCGATAACAATTTTAAAACCACATCACTTGCCAATATAATTAACCAAATAACATTTACCTCACTATTTTTAGCAAGCATTAAACCATGCCATTTCCAACGCAACCACCACGCTTTAAAACACAAGTATAAACCACATACTTACAAGGATCACTTACCATGTGCATCCTTCAGCATTTCATGCTTAAAAATAGTATATCAAATACTTTAAACACGTTTAAACAATAGGTAACATGTAAATTAAAACAAGTGCATAAAACCATTTCAAACTAGCACGTCCGAGAGAGAAATCCACTTTATACTTACTTCCGAGTCTAGGTAAGCGTTTCAAGCTCTACCATAACTCCCAAAACTCTATTCTCAAAACATCAAAATGCTTTAAACCACGTTTTCACTCACTGATAAGCGAAACCTTGATTCACCGACGTGAAATCAAGTATCCGAAGCCTCCTACGCTTCTCTAATTACATTCGAATCAATCCCCCTATTTTTATCACAAAACAACAGAGGATTAATGCATCATAATGCATTCCAAACACAGCAACCACAATCCTTTTCGGATTCTTACAAAACCTCCAAAATTAACCTTCCACAACAACCGAAATCATAACCAAAACACTTCGATTCACAATCCAGCAAACAATTATGAACCTAGCATCATTTCCAACATCAAAACACATCTAAAAACAGATCCAAAACAAGCTACTACTTCCAGCGACCCTACAACCACAAGAAAAACACTACAAAACCTCAAAACTAACAACCTAAACAAATAGAGATTTTTAACTTTCGGGATTCCATTGATAAAAATCACTTATCAACATTATTAAACATCCAAATTATGAATCAACGCAACCTTACTTACTGGAAATTAGATCCAATTCGCGAATCAACTCATTTTCCCCAAATAACTCAGTTAAACATTGGAAAATCATCAAAACTAGATTAGAAACACAAAAACAAGGATCAAATGCTTGCGAATTTCAATAAAGAACCATAAATAGAGGTGATCTCAGACCTTACCCCTATTGTGAAGTTTCTCCCTCAATTGATTTGTGAAAAGCTAAGAAAACACAAGATTATTGTAAGATTTTGTATAAACAATCTTTATAAAATAATTTGAAACAATAAAATCAAGTTAGAATCCACCTCACCTCTGGAAATTTGATGAAAAACTGAGTGTTTGGCTGAGGAGAGAATGGAGAGAAAAAAGTGGAGAGAAAATGATGTGATTTTTGTTTTAGAAAATATAACTAACTTTTTAACAAAATCCACTTTAAATATTAATTAAATCACATGTTAAAATCAGTTAAATCAAGGGAAAATCATCAGAAACCAATTGGTAAAATAGCCTGATGGTCGCCTGACCCACAACTCGAGCCAACAACGGACAATCACGTCTCTGATGGTCGCCTGACCCACAACTCCAACAAGCATTAGAAACCATAGGAACAGGTGCCTGACCCTCCTTGGCCAAACGTGGGCAATCTCGCCTCAAATGATCTCGGGATCCATAAACCCAACAAGTGCTAAATGGGGCTCTAACCTGAGCACCCTGCCCCTAAACTCCACGTCCCACAACACCTCTGCCATGCCTTTGGCTTGGGGCGAAACCTCTTTTCACGGTGTCTCTTGGCCTGGCCACTGCTATAACCCGAATCAACAGCTCTCTTACCCGAGCTAGAACCTCACAATCCATAAGCCAAACCCAAATTCTGTTCCACATCCTTAGCTCGCGAAACCAACACATCAAAGTCGGTGTAATCAACAGCAAGCATGTATGTCTTAACAACCTACACAAGCCCATATCGGAAATGATCACATCGAGTACGCTCGTCAGGAACCAACTTAGGTGCATACCGACTCAACCTTACGAACTGCACCTCATACTTCGCAAAAGACATACTGCCCTACACCAAAGCCATCAACTCACATTTCTTACCGTCCTAATATCGGACTCCCAAAAACTTCTTCCGGAAAACTTCACAGATGAACTCCCAAGTCACATCATCCATCACCATACCAGATATCGTGGTAGTCCACCATGCATAAGCATCACCCTGCAGTAGGGAAACAAAATAGCCCAGCTTATGAGCATTGGTGCACCCCATCTAGCCTAATATCCTCTCAGTACTGGCCAACCAGCCCATAGAAGACTCAGACGACAACCCTCAAAACTCAATTCCTACGAAAAGGCTCAAGCGGCAAACCTTACCCCTCAAGCGGTGGTGCTGGCATACGAACACCAGCGACTGCTGCCTGAAATGCACCGGTCATGGCCTGTATTAGCGGTGCCATATCATCCAACCCTAGCCCAACCGGAACAGGTGGTACTTGCTCCACTCCTTCAGGTGGATTAGGTGGGGGCGGTGGCAACCCTCTAGAAGGTACCTCTTGCTGCCCAAACCTCAATGTTCTGCATCATTAGGAAAGAGAGAGCGTAAGCACACTTGCTTAGTAAGGATGCTCGTAAAACAATGATGCATTAAAACCATTTGAAAACCATATGCTTGTTTTCCAAAAACATGCTTACAACCAAAGCATTTTTCCATGATTCCAACTGAATCAAAGCATAATAACCTTTATGCAACATCATGTACATTCCATGCTTAAATGACAAAGCATTAAATCATAAACCATGCTAAAATCTCAAAGCTAATCATAAACCATGCTTAAATCTCAAAGCATTAAAAATAAGTTCAACACATAAACCTCCACATATATTGGCCATTATAGTGACCCGAATAGACTACCCTCTATCCACACATATTGGATACACGGATCTCTCATATCATGCCCAGTTAGACCACATGATATCCCAAACCTTACCTAGCCAGACCGCAAGATTTGCACCCTCGCCTAGTTAAACCGCGAGCTTAACACCCTTGCCTAGTTACACCACAAGTTTACCAATCTTGCCTAGTTAAACCGCAAGATTTGACAGCCTCGCCTAGCTAAACCGCAAGTTTTACCTCCTTGCCTAGTTAAACCGCAAGATGTTATTACCTCGCCTTGTTAAACCGCGAGTTTTACTTCCTTGCCTAGTTAAACCGCAAGATTTTATTACCTCGCCTAGTTAAACAGAGAGTTTTACTTCCTTGCTTATTTAAGCTGCAAGATTACCATCAATTTGGGTTGCCTAGTTCGACCGCATGCCCCAAATGATGTCCCAATAGTCTGAGTGGCCTTGTTAAACCGCGATACTTCAAGGACCCATGGCCACGATCGATTTTGTTCATATTTTATAGTGCACTTTAATCCTATGGCATGCCGACTATATCCGATTGTTTTCTTACCATGTCACATAGCCAATATACCATTTACAAACCATTTACTTACTGCTTTACAATGCATTAAACAAAATATCACATATGCAAATCTCATTGCCAATGCAATAACACCATTCTCAACCGGAATGAAAACCAATGCTCAATAGCATTTAATTTACTTTCAAACCCCTGCATATGTACTCAAAATAATGCATTTCCAGTAAGTAAATCATACCATGTTTATCACCAAAACATGCAAACAAAAAGCACACATCCAAGCCGATATTCAAGAGCAAAATAAGGGAAACTTACTTCCGAGCTTAGGTAAGCGTCTCACGCTTACCCTAAACTCCCAACAAACTTTACAATCCTTTGTAAAGCTTTTAAAACCAGTTTACACTCACTGATACGCTTTGCCTCCCTTGCCAACACGATACAAGCTCCCGGCAAGCAACAACACAACATTAAGCCTCAACGCCCTGATTATCCCCTATTTTAAACACATAAACCAGAGGATAAATGAATCATTATGCATTCAAACCATTGCGTCAAAGCAAAACGCCGCAACTCTAAGGTTGCCAACTTATAATTCATCCAAAACAATCTGAAATCATCATCAAACATTTTCGAAACTTAACCCAGCCATAAAACAATGATTCAACCCATCAATCAACATCAATTAACATCCAAAAACCCTTTCCCAGCATCCTTTTACTTCCAGCAAAGATTAAACTCAAATATCATCACAAAAACTCAAATATAACAACCTAAACAAATCTAAGAGTTTCGGGATTGCAATGATAAAAACAACTTATCAGCATCATAATACACCCAAAATATGTACTAAATCAATCTTAAACACTAGAAATCAGATCCACTTCGAAAATTACATTGTTACATCAATTTTACCCAATTTACTTAATCAAACATTGATAAATCATTAAAATAAGTTTACAATTCATAAATCAAGGATCAAGTACTTGAGAATTTCATTAAAGAACCATACAATAGAGGAGATCACGGACCTTACCCCTATTGTGAGATTTCTCCCTCAATTGCCTTGATAAAAGCTAAGAAACCACAAGATTTAAACGAGATTTTATAAAAACAATGTTAATTAATCAATTACAAATCATACATACAAGTTAAAAGACTTCTCACCTCTGGATTTTGATGAAAACTTGAGTTTTTGACTAAGGAGAGAGTGGAGAGAAAAGTTACGTGAATTTTTCTTTAGAAGACTTAACTAACTTTTTAACTAAAATACCCTTTTAATTAACTTTAAAACACATGTCAAAATATCTTTAATTAAGGGACAAATCATCAGAAAAAACTTGGTAAAATAGCTCCTTAAAGATTCTAAGAATTTGACCATTTTCATTTTAGTCACCTTTAAAAGCAGTTTTCAAAACTTACATTTTGGTCACTAGACAAAATGTCCTATTTCCAAATCTTATTTTCCAAAATTGGTTTCACCAATATCCTTAATATAATTAATAATGATTTTAGAATATTTTTCCTCAATTTTATCACGTTCAAAATATTTAAACCAAGTAAAACATCTAAGCCCAAAACCGGGGCGTTACAACTCCCCCCACTTAAGAAATTTTTTCCTCGAAATTACCTGGAGGAAACAAATGCGAAAATTGCTCCATCATATCCGCCTTGCTTTCCCAAGTGGCTTCCTCAACACCTCGGTGTTGCCACAAGACCTTCACAAGCTCAGTCATCTTACCACGAAGAACTTTACTGCTGGAATCAATGATTTCCACCGGTTCCTCATCGTAGGATAAATCCGACCTCAACTCTATATGCTCCACCTGCATAATAGGAGAAGGATCCGATCGATACCTCCGTAACATAGATATATGGAACACATCATGTATTTTCACCAGCTCGGGAGGCAACCTCAACCGATAAGCCACCGGACCTACACGTTCAACAATCTCGTACGGTCCAAAAAACCTCGGACTAAGCTTACCCTTACGTCTGAACCTCATCACCTTTTTCCATGGTGACACTTTCAAGAATACACGTTTGCCTACCGCATATTCAATTTCCCCACGCTTCAAATCCGCGTAAGACTTCTGCCAAGCAGCTGCTTTCAAGTGATCACACACAAGCTTTACCTTTTCATCTATGAACTTCAACACATTTGGCAAGATAACATGCTCTCCTCCTACCTCAGCCCAACACAAGGGCGTACGAAACCTCCGGCCATACAATGCATCATACGGTGCCATTTGCATACTCGCTTTGTAGCTTTTGTTATATGAAAACACAACTAAAGGTAAATGCTTCTCACAGGTTCCTTGAACTCAAAAATAAAATACCTCATCATATCCTCCAAAACTTAGATAACCCGCTCAGACTGTCCATCTGTCTAGGGGTGATACGCGGTGCTGAAACTCATCCTCAAACCTTGACGTAAACCTTGGATCTCTATCAAACATAATGGACTTAGGTACCTCGTGCAAGGCACAATCTCAGCAATGTACAGATTTGCCAGTTTGTCCAAAGTATCTGTCGTGTGCACTGGTAAGAAGTGCACACACATCGAAAATCGATCAACAATCACCAAAATGGAATCCTTTTTAGCTGGTGTCAATGGCAGCCCCGTCACAAAATCCATGGTGATTCTCTCCCATTTCCACTCCAAAATTTTCAGCGGTTACAACAACCCTGATGGAAACTGATATTTAGCCTTGACCCACTTAGACAACATACACTTGGAAACAAACCCAGCCACATCCTTTTTCAACCCAACCCAGTAGTACGCCTCCTTCAACCCGCGATACATCTTAACACTACCGAAATGCATAGCAAAAGGACTTAAATGTGCCTCAGTCAAAATAGTGTGCCTCAGCTCTGGATCATCCGGCACCACTATTCGACCCTTGAAACACAAAACCCCATCATCATCAAAATAAAAATCCATCGTATTACCCTCTGATATGTCCTTAACATGCTCAACCAAATAATCATTGTACAATTGTTTTGATTTAAACATCTCTGACAATGTAGACTTAACTTGCAACTCAGCCAACAAACCACCTTCCCGTGTCACACTCAACCGTTCAACCATAGCTCTATGCTCAACTACAACCTTACCACTCAATGCATCCGCAACCACATTTGCTTTACCAGGATGATACTCAATTGTCAAGTCGTAATCCTTAAGCAACTCCAACCATCTACGTTGCCTAGGATTCAAATCCCTTTTGAGACATCAAAAATTCCAAACTCTTGTGATCCGTAAAACCACACGCTTTTTTCCATAAAGATAATACCTCCAAATGTCCAAGGCAAAAACCACAGTCGCAAGCTCCAAACCATGAGTTGGATAGTTGCACTTATGAACCTTCAACTGCCTCGATGCCTAGGCCACAACCTTACCTTTCTGCATCAGCATACAACCAAACTCAACGCACGATGCATCACTATAGACCACAAACTCCTTCCCTAATTCTGGTCGAATCAACACAAGAGCATGTGTCAAAACCTCTTCCAACATCTTAAAACTGTGTTGCTACCTCCCCTTCTACTCATAAGCAACATTCTTTGCAACAGCTTTCTCAACGGTGCTAGAATACTCAAAAACCCTCAACAAACTGGCAATAATAACCAGCCAGCCCAAGAAAACTATGCACCTCTGATACAGACTTAGATTGCTTCCAATTAAGGATAGCCTCAATTTTCTGTGGATCAACGTGAATACCTTCCGCGGAAACCACACAACCAAGTAACATCACTTCCCTAAGCCAAACCTCACACTCGCCCAGCTCGATGTACAACTGATTACCCTTCAACACTTGCAACACAACCCGTAATTGCTGATCATGTTCTTCCTCGGTACGAGAGCACACGAGAAAAAACACCACCACGAACTGATCAAGATATTCATGGAACAGCCTTAACCTCAAGACTCACCACAATAGCTAAATAAGATTGGCAACCTCCTTGCGATATCCTCTTTGCTTGAGCAGCCGCCACTACATTGGTCAAGAATCCCATATTCTTCCCAATTACCACAACTTCATACTCATCGACTAACCTCAAAAGAACCCCTTTTTGGACTCACAATCCACAACCGCCTTATTCTCACTCAACCATCCTATACCCAAAACACATTAAAACCATGGAATGGCAACTCCATTAGATATGTGGCAGCTCATAACCTTGAACCACCAAAGGACACCGCCTATGCAACCTTCTAAACATAACCAACTCACTAGAAGAACTAGCTACTATCACTACCTTGCCTCCAAAATGTTATCCGTAAATATGGATATATGTATGCATGATTTCCTACATGTCATCCTAGATGGCTATGCATATGGATGCAAAACCTCTAATGTCATGCCCAAAGATGTATGCATGTACTGGCATATTTAAATATATACATATAAGTGTTTTTGCACTGTACATGATCAATGCCCACACTCACTTATAACATTCCAGTATCAAAATTCCTCCAACACAATGAAACACTCTAGCAAAACTCTTTCCCGGTACCACAGTACACGAGAACACCACTACTCTAACTACTATCCAAAAATAGGTATTTAGAGAATACTCAACACGTCATCATCTCAAATGTCATTGGCACATTCAATGCCTCCACAAAAAACCATAACAGCTAATAGTCTAAAACCCAACTAGCGCTAACTACACTAAAGCCTCAGGGTAGAACTCTCAGGCTAACAAACCTAACCTCATACTCGGCAATTAACACACCTACTTCCACGAACACTACAGGAGAATTCATCAAACATATGCTCACTTGACATATATGAAAGCGTAGACCGGAGAATTAACCAAAGATAACAATGACAAGGATTGCAAAGCGAAGGTACCTGCGATCACATCCATGTCATTGCAACCTTCTTGACGAACTAAGATCTACGCCGGTCCACCATTCTCCGGTCGCACAACCACATCCTGAACTGGTGTAATTCTCACAACACGAAGACAAACACACTTCAAGTGATCAAAAGATCCATATTTCCAGCAACTCATGGTATTTCCCCAACATACACCCGTGTGACATCTACCACAAAGCTCACGCACAGCCCTACTACGAACTCTCTAGTTACCCTGGCCAGCACTACCACCACGCTTATGACCTGACTTACGCCTCTTATCACGAGACCTCCTATTCTGCTTCCCAGAATAGCCAAAATTAGTCACTTTCTTACCCGATCCTACACCTGCTGATTGCCTAGAGGTAGCTAAGGATGAACCTTGTTCGACCACCACAGTAGGTGTCGGTGCTTGCACTTGCACTCCAGCTACCGCTACTCAAAAAGCTGACATCACTGCTTGGACCAACAGGGTCAGATCACCAAAAACTGACACTAGAGGAGCCTAGGGTACACCACCTGGTCCAACATCAACTGGAGTAACCAGCGGAGGAGAAGAAGGTAAAACATCAGAGAGATTCCCTTCTACATCAATATTCTGCTCAACTCCGGCACTACCAGCCATTACAAGACAACTTTATAAAACCTTTTAAAATGTCGATAATAGGCAATGTGTTCCCAAACCATGGCCCAACATGATATTAAACAATCACCATACATATACACAATCACCGTGCAACTTGATAAGTGTTCAAAAGTACTATTTTTCTTACCTTTTTTACTCATATTATTGTTAGACTTAGGCTCAGATTAGTTGTATAGTTAGCCATTCATGCATTAATCCATGTTTCCTTCCATCGTTGAGCTTGATTATATAACTTGGTAGTTTTTGTGGAAAAGATGTTGCTTTGGTGTGCTTTGTGTGTGTATGTGTAGGATCACTTGCCAAAGCAATGCCGAGCTAGTTGCCAGGGCAATGCATGAAGGATATGCCGAGCTAGTTGCCAGGGCAATGCATGAAGGAGACGCCGAGCCAGTTGCCATGGCAATTGTCGACAAAGAGAAAATGCAATAGGGATGTCGAAATTAATGACTTTACAAGCCCAAGATGACATGGAGCAAGGACCAAGCCCAAAGGAATTTGATTGCCATGCAGAGATTAAAGAAGAATTAAATTCCAAGAAGATAGGAGAATTTCTAATAGGAATAAAATTATAATAAAGAATTATATTCTTTAAAGATAATTTAATTCAAACTCAAACTCCTCCTCAAAGAAGGACTTTGGCCTAGCCCTATAAATAGCAAGGAGATTTCGACAACTTGGAGGGAGAGCATTAGGGAAATTTCGACAAGTCCAACGGAGAAAGCAAGGGATTTTCGACAAGCTTCATCTTTTCTTCCTTGTTCGATTGGGTTCATGCTAGGGATTGTTTATCTTGTGTTTCTTCGGAACCTAGCGATGAACTAAATTTACTTGGCTATGGTTATTGTGTTTTGTGGTTGTGAGAAACTATTGGTTTTTGTTTAGGTAATAAGGGTTTGCACTTTTCTATTTCAAGTTTTATTCATTCTTGGTTCTTATTCTTGTTTGCGAGTGAATTGGGAGAGGATCTCGTGATTTCATCTATTTATCTAATATCGGGAGAGTTAGATTCAAGAAACGAATGAATATGATCTTTATTCAATCCAATGATGGTGAAGATTAATCCGGCTTAGGAATAAGTTAAGGATTTCAACGGCTAAGAGGAGCGCAAGATTGGTTGTTGTTCACCCTTGATTCACACAGGGATGTATTATCAAGGCATGCACAAGTAGCTAGAGTTTCGACTTAGGGATAAGAAGAAACCATTGAAGAACGCTCTGCCGAACCTTGAAGGTTGCTGCCCAGACGCCCAAGTAGTTGCCCAACTAGTCGCCCAGGCAACCATCGATTAGCTGCCAAGGCAACCCCGTTGTGCAAGTTGCCACGGCAACTGAGTTGCCCGTGCACTCTTTTACCAAGACGATCCAATCGGCTATCACACCTCAACTCACGATAACCTGGCCTATCTCTCTCATTCGATCTCATCTTTTCATTTACTTAATTGCTTTCTAGATTAGTTATTAGTTAAAACTTCTATAATCCTTTACTTGTGTTTTTACTTTTTACAGTGCAAGAGACTAGATTCTTGAAGTGGCACCAATCCCTGTGGAGACGATATCTTTTATACTATAACTTGCGACGTGTATACTTGCACATTTGCGTAGAACTTATTACGTGCAACACAACTCAAACAACATCATCTAATCAAACAACAACATTATAACTTTATAAAACCCAGCCTAGTGGCAAGACCGAACCAAGCAAGCTACTTTAGGTTTACCGAAGTAAACCAAGAAGATGAAACCAAAAACGTGACCAATTTTTCTTTTATCTTGTCTAGATGCATTATCACATTCCTACATGTACACACTGTTCACAGGTGAGAACTCGTCTCAATCGGGCACCAAAACAGTATCCAATTGGACATAAACACAATTTAGGGACAAATTTGCAAATCTTTTAATTTACAAGACCAAAGGGGAATTCGAGATTACCAACCTTTAAATAGTCAGATTACATGCTAGCATGCCAATTTCAACTCATTCCGACCATACAAACTCATGTAATTGATAGCACAATATTCAGGGACCAAAATAAAAGAAACTAGAACTGCCCCTCCATGACATTAACAGAAATAACTACCTTCGTATCGAAACGTCAAGGCCAGTATCGATACAGTATTGCAACTTCATTTCGGTACGCTAAGCACCATACTAGTATGCGACTTCGAATACAAAATTCTATTTTATTTCATAAAACACCGTACCGATACGGTCATCTAGTGTTTTGGTATGCGAGCTCATTCCAAAAAGTGAAATTCCAGTAGCATTGACCCGTATCGAAACACCCTGCCCAAAATTGCCTAGCTGTACCAATACAGTCCCCCGCGTATAGGTATGCCTGAGCCTATAATGTCAAATTTAGCTGATTTTCACTCGAATCTAGATGCATTTGGGTCCTAGCAACTTGCATACATGCATACAAACAACCATAGATACCTAAGCTCACATTTATACCAGGGTTAAACATCCCAAAAAAAAACCATCTCAAGCTACCAAAGAATTACTCTAAAGACATGCTTCCTATTCCACTTTGCCAAACATACCAAAATGCATAAATAGGCCAAACTCAGCTTAAGCATCATATAAACGATACCAACACAACATAATACACTTGCTCAAACCATCACAACATGGCAACCAATAAGGAAGCTCTAGATGCATACCTAAGCAACCATTCATCCACAACCATGAGCAAGGATTAACATCAAACTTAGCAACATCAAACCATCCTCAAAATCCAGCATAGAAACATACTCAAAATCCATAAGGAAACAGAATTACAACTCCCAAAAACTATGGCAAACACATTGTCTTATTAACTGAAACTTAAACCGAGTTTATACTCAAACTTGTAAATATCCTTGGATCACTTAGCCTTGCCTCTTGCTGCCCAAACCTCAATGTTCTGTATCATTAGGAAAAAGAGAGCGTAAGCACACTTGCTTAGTGAGGATGCTCATAAAACATTGATCAATAAAACCATTTGAAAACCATATGTTTATTTTCCAAAAACTTGCTTACAACCAAAGTATTTTCCCATGATTCCAACCGAATCAAATCATAATAACCTTTATGCAACATCATGTACATTCCATGCTTAAATCCCAAAGCATTAAATCGTAAACCATGCTTAAATCTCAAAGCATTAAATCATAAACCATGCTTAAATCTCAAAGCATTAAAAATAAGTTCAACACATGAACCTTCACATATATTGGCATTTATAGTGACCGAGATAGACCACCCTCTTTCCACACATATCGGATACACGGATCTCTCATATTATGCCTAGTTAGACCGCATGATATCCCAAACCATGCCTAGTTAGACCGCAAGATTTGACACCCTCGCCTAGTTAAATCGCGTGTTAACACCCTTGCCTAGTTACACTGCAAGTTTACCAACCTTACCTAGTTAAACCACAAGATTTGACAGCCTCGCCTAGTTAAACTGCGAGTTTTACCTCATTTCCTAGTTAAACCGCAAGATGTTATTACCTCGCCTTGATAAACCGCAATATTTTATTACCTCGCGTAGTTAAACCGCAAGATTTTATTACCTCGCCTAGTTAAACTGCGAGTTTTACTTTCTTGCCTAGTTAAACTGCAAGATTACCATCAATTTGGGTTGCCTAGTCAGACTGCATGCCCCAAATGATGTCCCAACAGTCCGAGTGGCCTTGTTAAACCGCCATACCTCAAGGACCCATGGCCACGTTCGATTTTGTTTATATTTTATAGTGCACTTTAATCATATGGCATGCCAACTATATCCGATTGTTTTCTCACCATGTCACATAGCCAATATAACATTTACAAACCATTTACTTACCTTTTTACAATGCATTAAACAAAATATCACATATGCAAATCTCATTGCGAATGCAATAACACCATTCCCAACTGGAATGAAAACCAATGCTTAATAGAATTTAATTTACTTTCAAACCCCTGCATATGTACTCAAAATCATGCATTTCCAGTAAGTAAATCATACCATGTTTATCACCAAAACATGCAAACAACATGCTCACATCCAAGCCGATATTCAAGAGCAAAATAAGGGAAACTTACTTTTGAGCTTAGGTAAGTATTTCATGCTTACCCTAAACTCCCAACAACCTTTACAAACCTTTGTAAAGCATTTAAATCCAGTTTTCACTCACCGATACGCTTTGCCTTCCTTGCCAACGCGATACAAGCTCCTTGCAAGCAACAACACAACATCAAGCTTTGACGCCCTGATTATCCCCTATTTTAAACACATAAAATCAGAGGATAAATGCAGAATTATGCATTCAAACCACTGCCTCAAAGCGAAACTTCGCAACTCTCACGTTGCCCACTTATAAACCAACTGAAATCATCATCAAACGTTTCCAAAACTTAACCCCACCATAAAACAACAATTCAACCCATCAATCAACGTTAATTAACATCTAAAACCCTTTCCCAAAATCATTTTACTTCCAGCAAAGATTAAACTCGATTATCATCACAAAAACTCAAATCTAACAACCTAAACAATTAGAGATCCAAGAGTTTCGGGATTCCATTGGCAAAAACAACTTATCAACATCATAATACACCCAAAATATGTATTAAATCAATCTTAAACACTAGAAATCAGATCCATTTCGAAAATTACCTTGTTACATCAATTTTACCCAATTTACTCAATCAAACATTGATAGATCATTACAATCAGTTTACAATTAATAAATCAAGGATCAAATACTTGGGAATTTTAGTAAAGAACCATACAATAGAGGAGATCATAGACCTTACCCCTATTGTAAGATTTCTCCCTCATTTGGTTTGATAAAAGCTAAGAAAACACAAGATTTAAATGAGATTTTATAAAAACAATGTTAACTAATCAATTACAAATCATAGATACAAGTTAAAAGACTTCTCACCTCTAGATTTTGATGAAAACTTGTGTGTTTGGCTGAGAAGAGAGTGGAGAGAAAAGTTCAGAGAAAAGTTACGTGAATTTTCTTTAAAAAACTTAACTAACTTTTTAACTAAAATCCCTTTTTAATTAACTTTAAAACACATGTTAACATATCTTTAATTAAGGGAGAAATCACCAGGAAAAAACTTGGTAAAATAGATCCTTAAAGATTCTAAGAATTTGACCCTTTTCATTTTAGTCACCTTTAAAAGCAGTTTTCAAAACATGCATTTTGGTCACAAGCCAAAATGTCCGATTTCCAAATCTTATTTTCCAAAATTGATTTCACCAATATCCTTAATATAATTAATAATGATTTTAAATTATTTTCCCTCAATTTTATCACCTTCAAAATATTTAAACCAATTAAATCCCAAAACTGGCCCGAAACTATAATACCGGTCCACTGGACCTTCGAACCAACCTTTAAAACATCTAAGCCCAAAACCGGGGTGTTGCATAACGAACTCTTAAAACACTTATTTCATAATAAAACCAATACATAGTATTAGTTCAATTCATTGATTGAAATCAAACTTATACAAACCTCACAGTACACAAGCAGTCCTATTTATTAGTAAGTTTAAGTAATGTTTAATCACCCTTGATTTCTTATGACCTTATAACTAGAAATTTTAATTGTCACACTCAACATAACCTAATTTTCTTAAAATAAAGTAAGCAAATAGGCTCCATAGGAGCAATGTTGCTTATTATGCAAGTTATCAAATGATGTTCTAATTTAGCTAGTAAACTTCATTGTTTCTTATCTATAATCTTTGAAGTCAAGTATAGTTCTATGTTTGAATGAGTAGTTAGCATATTTTAGAATAAATATGTCCATCTCGTGTATACATAGAGCATGAAGAAGTTCAATTGACATCAAAACAATTGATCACATGCCATTTGTACCCCTTGACACGTCCTTGTCGCAAGACCAAACCGAGCGAGCTACATTAGGTTTACCGAAGTAAACAAAGAAGATTAAACTTGAACACGCCCAATTTTTTTCCTTTTATCTTGTCTAAAGGCATAATTATTGTCCTATATGTACATATTGAAGCCCAGTGAAAACTCAACTCAATTGGGCGTCGAATTGACAATCGATTGATCACAAAAGCACTTTAGGGACCAACTTTCAAATTCATAAAATTACAACGAATTTAATCAAACTTATGTTACCAACCTTTAATTAATCAGATTCCATACCCTCATGTCAAGAACCAAATCAAAAAGATCATTCAAACTCATTTAATTGCACTGGCAACATTTAGGGACTAAAATGCCAGGAAACAGAACTGCTCATCCATGACATTAACTGAATTAACAGCCACCCGTATCGATACGCGACCAACTATATCGATACAATGTTCATAACTAAGTGTCTTTTATATACACTATAGTGCCCGCACAAAGTGCTAAACCACTGGACTCTATGGCATGCCAACTATGCCCTGTCCCTCAATGACTTGTGCATATTTTCCATATTTATTTCATCCATGGCAATGTATATCAACATAATTTAACATTGGGCAGTTCATACCCAAAATAACATTCATAATATAACATCATATATAACAAGTAATCCATGTATTTATATTCAAATTTTGACATATTTAAAATATGTCAATCATATGCTCCATGACATAAATATAATGACAATAAAATTTGGGTAGGCTCCTCGCAAGCCATCCCAATGATGTATAAAACATCAATGTGTCATGATATGCATGCAATTGCACTCACCTTGTCCTCTTAACACAATGCCTCACTAAGTCATAGTTTGATCATTTCTTTAATAGAACCTCGAACCTTCTTTGATTCGGACTTGACTTCACTAATCATATGAATAAAATAAAATATTTGTTAGATTCAAATCTAACAATACCTTAAACATGTTGTCTAATATAATCATTCGAATATAAAATTTCCAAATATTTTTCCTTTCTTCCTTGTATTGTTTAAAAACTCATTATGGTCCTTAGTGACCAATTTGAACTTCCAATAATTCTTCCGAGCTTGCTAACTAACATTTAAATACAAAATGTTTCAAATTCCATAATTCGAGTATTCCATTCGATTTTCATTCAATTAAAGGTTTAGGGACTAAAATGAAAATCTTTTCCATTTCAATGGCATTTTCAATATATTTATCATCAATAGAATTGTCATACCCATATTTTGTTCGGGGTTTGAATATATATATATAAATAAGGCCAAATAGTAAATAAATAAATAATAATAAATAAAGTTAGCCCATACAAATAAATGTCCATTTACAACAAATTCCCAATTACATTCGTAAAAAACCCCAAAGCCCAATGCACAGCTTCTATAACCCGTTTCTTCCTATTCTGGTCAACAAAACCAATTTTCAGATTTTCCCACTCATTTCTATAGTCCAAGTTCGGATAAAAGCCCAAACAAGCACAATGTGCATCTTTTTCCCGCCTAAATGACCACATGACGTCTTGTCATTGGTCTATCTGAGCCTCACGCAGATCAATCCTAGCTTAAACTAGCTATTAACAGCTAAAAATGTAGTGACGTCACTCTCCTGCCCACCTATAAATAGGAAAGAGAGAGAATTTGTTAGATCAATTAATAATATTCATTAAATAATAAATATAATAATTAATATGGTAATAATGAAGGAGAGAGAGAGAGAGAGGCTTACCTCGGTGACTGAACACTCTCGGGAGCTGAATTGCCACTCGAAGTTGAACTATTGTCGGAGTTCCAAATGGACATTGGCCGAAAGTTGAAACATCACCAAACTTCCAGCGCCACTATCACAGAGGTATATTCCTCTTCGTATTTTTTAACTCCTGCAAAAACACTAAAAGTATGTTAGCTTAATTAAAAAATAGTAGTAGAAATAAAAGTAAATATGGCCAGGAATTTATCTGAGCGGTGGCCGGAGTGTTTTTAAAGGTATGGTCAGAGTTGAGGAGGTGCGGGTTTACGGGTAGCTTAGGCCGAGAAAGAAGGGGATCCTATCGGATCTGGGTAGATTAGGGGTATTAGGGTTGGAAACTGGGTTTTTTGGTGGATTTAGGGTTTTCACGATGAAAGTCGGCGGCCAAAAATCGCCAAATGGCGGCTGGGAATTGAATCCCGGTGGCTGGTGAACAACCAAAGAGCGGCTAAAGCTGGTGGCTGAGGATCGAAGGGGCGAAGCTTACGGTGGCTTGTGGCCAGAGTACTTGAAGCTCACCACGTTCATGAAGAACAGTGATGAACACCAAGTGAAACATAGGTTTTTTGATCTGTTTAGGCTAGATTTCTGGGTTTGTATGTGTTAGTGCACAGAAAGTTTAGAGAGATGGTGAAGGAAAAGAGAGAAGGGTTAGGAGAAAAATGAAATAAAGAGAGGAAATTTTGCCAAAAAATGGCTTTATAAAGCCTTTAGGAAACGGTGCCGTTTTGACATCAGGTTGGGGCAGACCGCTAATGCTTATTCTGGTCGAACCATGACCCGCGCATCCCCATACAGGTTGCCTTTGGTTTTTTCCATTGTTTTGCAGTTTCTCAATTTAGTCCCCATTCCCCTGATTTGTACCCTTAGGTTTGAATTCTTGCAATTAAGTCACTAGACAGCTTTGTAATTGGGCATTAATTTCTGTATTTCTTCAATTTAGTCCTCATGTTAATAAAAATCAGTTTTAATATTCAATTTGTTTTATTTAAATTATTCATTTAATTGTTTTTCTTTGATGCAATTAAATTATATGTTTGGTGCATTTTTTTAAATTAACATATAGTATAATGTTAGACAATTAAATACACCTAGTTTAATTAATTTGCTAGAGCCTTTATCCTAGGTTTCTCTAACTAAAATTCAATAATTGAATTAGGTAAGATAATTGTAGTAAATAAAAATATATTAAATATAAACTTGAAAATCCTAATTTGGATGGTGTTCCATTGTTTACAATGGGGTGTTATCTCAATATAGATTTTAATGAATATATTTAATATATTTACACTTATAATTGGATATCAAATTAGTTCTTTAATTGACATTAATAATTAATACATTGTAGTTAATTAAATGTATATTGAATATGATCTATGAGGTTCAAATCTGGATGTGTTCCATTGTTTACAATGGGGTGTTATCTCAGCCTTGGTCATAAAGGTGCATATTCTATATACATTTTCACTTATAATTAAATAATAAATTGTTAGAGCCGTAATTAGGACTAAAACTGTAATTAATTAGATGAATTAATTAATTAGGAATATGATTAATTTAAGGGTTTTAATTATATGGAAGGTGTTCAAGAAATTAGCATCTTCTCATAAAAGCCATTAAATTAATTAATATTCATAGCATAAATAACAAATTAATTAGAGCCATTTTAGGAATCATACTTAAGATTGACAAGACAATAAAATATCATTCATTAAAAATATTTTATGTTGAAAATTCATTTTTAAATACGAATAGGGGTGCCACCTAACGGAGCACTTTTAATCTCGTAATCGAATAAAATGAATTTCCTTATAAAAGGATATCTGCATTCGGAATTTAAATTCAATTAATAATTATGGAATAATTTACATTCAAATTAATATTCAAAATGCCATGTAAAATTAAAGGTGCTGAAAACGAGCGTTTTTAGGGGTGCTAATCCTTCCCTACACGTAACCGACTGCCGAACCCAATTTTTAAGACAAAATCTCTAGTTTGTTTTTTCGGTGTCCGGTCTACCTCGAAGTGATCGATGGCGACTCCAAAATGTTTTTAAAGGATAAATAATGGAAAATTCAATTTAATATGAAAAACCTTAAATTTTCAAGATTAAATTAAAAATGACCAAAAACCCTAATTTTTCAAAAGAACGATCGTCATGCTATTTTTATACGTCCCAATTTTCAAAAATGGTCGCGATAGCTTGGCGACTCCGCTGGGAAATTTAAAAACTGAGAGTCAGGCCTAATTAATTTTACGTGGCATTTTGAACAGTAATTTGAATTTAATTTTTCCTATAATTATTGGATGAATTTTTTGGAAAAATGCAGGTAGCTTTTTCTTGTGTGATATAAATTGTCATTTGTGCATAAGCCTTCTACCAGGGCTTTTCACCTTTAAGTGGGAGTGAGGCATGATCTTACGTGAGTTATTGAGCTCTGTAATTAGATTTTGTCCTCCTTCTGGTATACCAACCTTATACACCGTGAGATTACGCCTCCGTTATAAGGGACCGTATACTCCCGAATCGATGTCTTACTAGTCCAGTAACGACAGTTCGGATACCCAGAGTCTAGACCGAAACCCACATTCTGTAATAGAAGCCTAACCCACTAGAGCCAGACAGAGACCTAGGACAGGGTGTTGCTAATTTAAATTTATTTCTTTAGTTATTCTTTTGTGCAAAATAAACTGTTCTCTGGTTAATTTTACGCAATATAAATTGTTTTTCATGTAATAATTTTTTTTGCTTACAATATTAATTCACCATACTGACACAATTTCTGTTTTGTTTTTTTTGTGTGGGTGTGTTGTATCACATTGAATTTATGAGAGGTATTAGTTCGAGAATTAGTCGAGTAGACAGTGGCAATAAGAGCTGGAGGGTCCGATAGACAAGTGGGGGATAGTATGTTACTAAGGACATGATTCGAGAAGACTCGATACAAATACGAAGACAATATCCATGGATGCCATGTGTGATCAATGCAAGATTGGACCGGAAACTTCTGAACAAGATGAAGTTTTGCCAAAACCAAGTTTAACTTGAGAACTGTATGGCGAGAATACGGAGAGTCATTTTCAACAAAATTCTTGGATTGTAGTGTTGTTATTAGTCTTTCGAATGGGCCAAGAATTGTTTAGGACCATGACCTGTTTAAGAAGCCCAGTTTAATTGTTCACCTTTCGAAAGATACATGTGACACTAGCAATAGACAAATATGAGGCTTTTTAGGGATCGAAAAAGATAGACAGGGTTTATACAAGTTCTAACAACATACCAAGATCTAAGATAGAGTCATCGTCAGTTATAAAAATAAACAACATGCGATATTCAAAAAATAACAACAACGATAACCAGAGGAAGAATAAATAATAGATAAATTGAAGGGGCATTCAGGGGTCATGAATGACAGGAAATAACCTAATAAAGAATTGAGAGTTTTAGACTCGGAGGCGATATCCAAGTTCCACAAATGATGAAATTTTTCGAGGAATACCATAATTAAGGAAATACTGGTTTTTAATAAAAATGAGGAGCTTAGAAATGTGGCAAAATCAGAAAGGCGTAGCATGACAATTGAAAGATCAGTTCATGAGTTTCAAAGAGGCACTACAATAAAGGAAAAAGTACTGAAGGTCAAGCTGGGGCAGTAATCCAGGCTATCCAGAAATAGAGTTGTGAAAAGATAAACTTTAGGAACCACGTGCGGGGATTGCATGGCATGTACGGATTTTATTCGATGAGGTTAGGAACCTGCAACAACACTTTGATATTGACATCGAGCTAGTGCAGATGACGACTCAGAGGCTGAACAAAGTGATCAACCAAAAGAGTTGGAGCTAGTGACATATTGCATTTTCTATGTATTCGACCATTTAGTTAGATGGGCGTTGTTCTAATGACTAGTTCTTGAGATCGATACCTTGTACATTTATGCATTACAACATTTAAATATTGTATTGCACCTTTTATTTAAAATATTGCTATTTAAAGCTTACCCTGCTTGAGCCAGACAAGAACCTAGGTCAGGTGCTGTAAATTTAAATACGCTTCTCTGGTTATCTTCTTTGTTCAATATAACTTATCTTGCTATACGTATTTAATTCACTTTTGCCTTCGAGATTATTTCACGTTACTAACTTATTTTTTTTGTTTTTGTTTTGTATTTCTTCACATCATATCATCATTACATAGAGGTATTGATTCAAAGGTAGTTGTCATTAGAAGACGATCATGATGGATAAGAGGATTCATAGGTCGATAGAAGAGAGTGCAAGTATGAAGCAGTATTCTGGTCAAGCAACAGAAGAAATGAAAGGCAGTTCATCCAAGTGTCACACATCAAGTTTTGTTAGTGTTGATGCTGACAGGAATGAGATGCAAGAGTTGAAAAGACAAATTGCTGAGATGATGACGGCTATGACAAAAGAAAAGGGGCATACTGAGATGAAAAGAGAAGTAAACAAAAAACAGTATAGGAATAAACACTCGAGTTGGGGCACCAATATAACTCACATCAATAAATCAACTGGAGGTATAATTGAGCCAAATCCCAAGAAAGTGATGACATGCCAAAGAGAAATGCAAGAAAGAAAGAAGGATAGAGGATCTTTTAATACAATCCCGGTGACATATACAGAGTTGCTACCGTTACTGATAAAGAAAAATCTTGTGGCCCGAGCCCCGTTTAAGTTTATAGTGCCTACAGTGCCTTCTCCACTCAAACGTTATGGTATTAGTACAATATGTGATTACCATCAAGGAAGTTTAGATCATACTACTGAGAATTGCGAGGCTTTGAAGAACAAGATTGAAAAATTTGTCAGAGAAGGCATGTTGAGTTTTGAAGATGGAAGACCCAAATTTCCTAAAGGCTGACAATTAATGAAACACTTGGCGATACAAAAGTGAAGGAAAGTACAAGCCTATCAGGATCAAGTAAGAGTCTAAAGCAAAGTTTAAATTCTAACATTCCCTCAGCCAATTATCAGAAGACAAAAGATCACAAGTATCATTTTGATCCAATCCCTATTTCATATAAAGAATTGTATCCTTAATTGCTAAAGGCCCGATTGGTGTCCCCACTTCTTCTTGCACCTTTGCAACCTCCGTATCCAAAATGGTATGATACCAATGCACACTATGAATTTCATGATCGTATCCAAGGACATTCTATTGAGAATTGTCTCGCCTTTAAATACCGAGTTCAAGCTCTCTTGGAGTTTAGAAAGTGGGAATTTGGACCAGAAAACCAGTCTTATTCAATGGATGGATATGAAGCTCAAGATGACAGTATTCACAAAAAAGGACTCCAGTTCGAATATAAAGCTCAAATAAGAAAATTGAAGCAAGATAAAGATGATTTGAATGAGGAGCTAAGAAACCTACAGTTCAACTATCAAGAGCTTTGTTTGATGCTCAAGAATGCTGGTTTTGGTGTAACTCTGGAACAGTCGAAGGAAAGAATTAAAGAGCTGAAACATGAAGCTAAATATTGGAAAAAGAGTTTTGAGGCAAGTGAAGGTCGAGTTAATACACTTTCGTGTGATCTTGAGGCAATGGAGCTATAATGCAATACTTTTATGGACGATCTAAGGGTTAGTAAAGCCAAACGTGAGATGATAAAAATGTACATGCAGATGTATGAGGATAATGTTATCAAGTTGAATGACAGTCAAGCTGAAAATGAAACACTAAAGAAAAAGGTAGATGAATG
This sequence comes from Hibiscus mutabilis, assembly GCA_019671005.1. Taxonomy (NCBI): domain Eukaryota; kingdom Viridiplantae; phylum Streptophyta; class Magnoliopsida; order Malvales; family Malvaceae; genus Hibiscus; species Hibiscus mutabilis. The sequence goes on along the minus strand of CM033743.1, from coordinate 17,867,859 downwards.
TCTCAAGCTTACATTGATGTACAAAGCTCTTATTGATGATGTTAAGAAAACCTGTCAAAAAAGTGAGGAAAAGCGATATGCCCAGTTTCATAAATCAATAGTGCAGATTCAACAAAGGGAAAACGACATGAAAGATGTTGTTATTCTATAAAAGAGGTTGCTCAACAAGTGGCAGATTTAGCTGATGTAGCAATAACACTGAGTCAGAATATTGATCCAGCATTAGATCGTTGAGGAAAGCTGACTTGGCTCTTAGAGGAAGTTAGGAAGTTGGGAGTTAGAGCTCACTAATATCTATAGTATCTAATATCTTATATACTGAATCCTTTTACTTCAATGAAAATTGTTCTGTGATGATCGCTTTTAGAGTCAATACCTCATGTATTCATAAATTCATGCATTGCATATTTATCAATATAACATCATCACATAATAACATGGCATTAGCATTCATGATCTAGAGCGGCTGGAGTTTTGACAGGAGCAATCTAGGAATTAATGAAGTTTGGAAAATCTGTTATCATGGATGGAGGCTTGAACAGACACAAGAAGGGTTACAAGAATGGATGGCCAAGCATCAGAAAAATGAGAAGACTACACTGCTACACCATGTTTGACAATTTATCCTAGGGCATCTAACCCAAGTACAAAGACAGGGTCTATAAAGCCCATTTTTCCAGGGTAAAGACTCGAGCAGTAGAAAAATAGTTGTGCAGAACTTGAGGAAGAGATCAAGGAAAGAAAAGGCGTCGATAATCCCAAATTTGATGCAAAAGAATTATGTTTAGTCCTTGACATGGTTATTCCACCTGGATTTAAAGTCCCCAATTTTGAGAAGTATGATGGTTCCAGCTGTCCTAAAATCCACTTGGCAATGTTCTCCAGAAAAATGGAAGGATACTAGGTTGATGATAAATTGTTGATCCAGTATTATCATGATAGTTTAGCTGGACCTTCCGCGGTGTGGTACAACAGATTAAGTCGAGAGTGTATTCGATCATGGGTTGATTTGGATAAAGCATTTTTGGGGAAATACAAGTATATTATAGGCTTGACTCTAGATCATTATTTTCTACAAAACGTGAATATGAAGGTTGGCAAAAGTTTTAAAGACTATGCATTGAGATGGCGAGATTAGCAGCCCAAGTTCAACCTCCCATGACAGAAGAAGAAATATCTCTTATGTATCATCAAACTCTTCCATCTCCTTTCTTTGAGGAAATACTTGCGAATTCAAGGTGCAGTTTCAGTGATCTCATGGTGATTGGAGAAGCAATAGAAATAGGGATCTAACAAGGGAAATTATATCAAGATTTGAAGACCGTGCCGACCAAGAAGCAAAACAAGGGAAAGAGGTGAATGAGTGTAATGTTCAAAGTTTTCAGAGTCGTAAAAGAAAGAGGCCAGTTAATTCATCAGAACGACCTTGAAAAATTCCTTGAGCAAGTGCAAATCTGGAGGTCTTCGGAGTGTCTATTTCAGACTTATTAAAGGATAACATATCACTCCTAGGCCAGTAAAGGTGGTGCCAAGTCCATTTGCCCATAGCTATGATCTAGACAATGTTTGTGACTTTCATATGGGATTACCAGGACACGCTACCAAGAAGTGCAGACCTTTAATGATAGAAATTAAGAAGCTAGTTAGTAATGGAATCTTGACAAAAGAATTAGTTCAACAATGGAGAGTAGGGCAAGCCGTTATACTAGTAAAGGAATCAGAGAATCAAGACGAGTTCTTCCAAGATTGTCTGGAATTCTAAGAAGTCAGTGTCACCCATATTGCTGCATCATGTGGTTACAATCTTCAGGGACCATTGCTGAAATAATACTAGAAAATAAGTCTATTATTCCTGGCCCGAAAGTAGTAGAAGTCTTTTTCTAAGGTCACATGTCATGTTTGTTGGTTTTTATTGGAAGGATGTTTTTTTAAATAAATAAATATATGCATATCTATTCTTACCCTTGTTGGCCCCTAGATGCCAATTGCAAGATGCGACATTGATTCCGATGCAAAAAATTATTTGGATGTTGTGAAGATGATGAAGTGAAGTTTGTCTCTCAGTCTACTATGGTCAGCAAGGCAAGAAAAGGTCAGATCACCACGCCTTTGATGATGTTCGATGATAAATCTTTGAAATTCATAAATAGTGAAGTGGACTAGACGATTTTAACCAAGTAGAGTTGCTTGAAATTGAAGTTCTATGTGTAGTTTTCTATACCTTAAAAAGCACAATAAGAGAGCAAAAGAAAAAGAAAGAAAGAATAAAGAAAAGGAAAAAGAAGAAAAAGAAAGGAAAAAGCAAAAGAAAAAGTTAAAAGAAAAAGAAAGGAAGAAAAGAAAAGAAAAGTAGAAAATGAGAAGAAAAAGAAAAAAAAGAAAAGTGAGAAATAATAAATTATTTGAATAAATAAGTCTTGGAACACTCTGATGGAGTTGTGGGGGATGTCGACAAATCTAATAAGGAGCTATGCTTCACCTGTCCAATACCCAAGCGTCAGAGATGTATCTTTGAAGACATGTCTATAATAAAATAATAACAATAATTAATAATTAGAATCATACATGCACTTATAGAATTTTATTCTTAGAATGATATTTTTGCACTCTACTAGTTAAACAAGTTCGGGAAGCTTTAACATATTTATGAATGGGAAAGAATGAAGAGAACGAAAAAGGAGTTGTTTTTGACCGGATCGAGTAGTGCAATAATCATAGGGTGTGAACCGAGTAATTTGGAAGAAATTGAATAACTTCAGAAGTTGACAACATCCAAAAAATATTGGTTTAATCTAAGACACTCTTGCACTTGATATCCAGGGCATCCTATTCTGTTTATACTCAATTTTTTCAAGTCTTCTAAAGTATCCTTCATCGAAATGCCGATAAGCAAGCTGACATTTTTTCGAACAAATAGGTTTTCTTGATAAATATATGATTGAGTATGAGACTCTTATCCGTTCGACAGTTTTCTGGTCAGAAAGAGGAATCATCCATCAGGGGACATAGTGACAATGATGGCAAGAATAAAAAGTTTGGGGACTTGAGGAAAGTCCAGGGATCTGAAAAGTTCAGGGCCTTAAGGCAGTTACTCGCCCAAATGATGGGGGAGGGGAAATTCTATGAAATAAGGCAAGAAACACATAGATTAGTTAGGTATCATGGTGCATAAGAGTTCAAATCAGAATAGGCAAGAGAGGGTGTAGAGCTTGAAAGATTCGATCACTAAAAAGGGTCAAAAGTGGCTTAGGAAGAAAATGAGCTCAATAACAAAGATTCTGGGGAAAATTTTGTTGGAACATGAAGAAAATAAGAGTTTAAGATAAATCTCAAGAATATCAAGTTAAGAAAGAAGATCAATCAAAGAAACATTCAAGGAAAACAATCTTATTGTTGAAACTGAAGCCAAAAGCTCAACAGAGAGGCAAAGAAGATCAAAGCTCATCCAAGTGATCCTTAATTGTCACGATTCATGCATCATAGTCAGATATCTATAAGATAGAAGCATACTAATTCATGCATTCAAAGCATTTTTGTACATTTTTGTAGGAATTTACAAGAATTAGCAAAGAAGATACAAAGATTTCAATCTACAACTTCAGATTAGAGAAGTAGAAACAATAAAGACTAGCAAAATTTCAATCATATTTTTTTGAAGCAAAGATATTAATCCGTTTGTAGATGTGGATCTCGGAAAAGATTTTAACTCGCTTAAAGAGGATGATCTTAGAAAATATTCTGTTTGAAGAGGCGGATCTCAGAAAGATTTTAATCTGATTGAAGAGGCGAATTCCAGTAAAGTTTTCAATCCTTTTGAAGAGGCGGATCCCAGCAAAGATTTCAATCTGTTTGAAGAGGCGGATCTCAGCAAAGATTTTAATCCGTTAGCAGAGGCGGGTTTCAGCAAAGATTTTCTAACTGTTTGCACAGGAAAGGAAGTGCATTACAATTCTAAATCCCGAGGGTCAACAGTAAGACCTTCGGGCATGATGTTAAATCATCCGGGTCATCAGTAAGTCCTTCGGGCATGATGTTAAGTCCTTCGGGCCATCACCTTTGGGAGTGATGTAATTGTTTGCACAGGAAAGGAAGTGCATTACAATTCTAAATCCTTCGGGTCATCAGTAAGTCCTTCGGGCATGATGTTAAATCCTTCGGGTTATCAATAAGTCCTTCGGGCATGATGTTAAGTCTTTCGGGCCATCACCTTCGGGAATGATGTAATTGTGCGCACAGGAAAGGAAGTGCATTACAATTTTAAATCCTTTGAGTCATCAGTAAGTTCTTCGGGCATGATGTTAAGTCCTTTGGGCCATCACCTTCAGGAGTGATGTATTGTGGGCACGGGAAAAGGAAGTGCATTACAATTCTAAATCCTTCGGGTCGTCAGTAAGTCCTTCGAGCATGATGTTAAGTCCTTTGGGCCATCACCTTCGGGAGTGATGTGATTGTCTGCACAGTAAAGGAAGTGCATTACAATTCTAAATCCTTCGGGTCATCAGTAAGTCCTTTGGGCACGATGTTAAGTCCTTCGGGCCATCACCTTCAGGAGTGATGTGATTGTGTGCGTAGGAAAGGAAGTGCATTACAATTCTAAATCCTTCGGGTCATCAGTAAGTCATTTGGGCACGATGTTAAGTCCTTCGGGCTGATGCTTTTGAAAATGATAAGAACCTTTTAAAAGTTTCCGTAATAAAACGGTGGGGCATGATATCGGCAGAAATGTTAATCCTTTGGGCCTCAGTTACAAAAAAGAAAAAAACAAAAAAAACAAAAGAAAAAAGAAAAGGAGGAAAAAGGAAAAAAAGAGAAAGAAAGACAGAAATAGTTCAAGTTGCCAGATTGGAGAGTAAGAAAGACCAATTTCAGGCTCAAATGAGGAAGATTTGTAGTTTTAGCGTCTTTGTTGAAGCACTTGAAATTTCCTAATGATATACCTAAATTGTACATTTTTTACAATCAATATTGGGAGATTACTGATAAATTTGACTTTTGTAGGAATAGAAGAAGGTTGATCAATAGAGGAAGAGAAAACAAGGGATTCTATGCGCGTTTTAGACTGAAAGATCGAGATAGCTTAGGCAGAATAAGCAATGACACCAAAGATCTCAGCACTTCAAGCGAAATTAAGGATACTTTATATTACTTCAGGTTGAATTCTTATTAATCAATGATATTTTATTGTTGCAGATTCATTTTTCCCCAGAAAAGGAGACGAATCAACATTCCTAGCAAAGAATAAAGTGCTCATAATTGGAAGAGTTCATTTGGCAAAGATAGAGTTCCTAGTGAGAAGAGTTCACACAGAAAAGAATGAAGAGCTCCTAATGTGAAGAGTTTTCTCAACAAAGACGGAGTTTGTAATGTGAAGAATTTACCCAGCAAAGAATCCAGAGTTCCTAATAAGAAGAACTCGTTTGTTCGATACCCTTACAGAAAGGTGGATTGCTTGACGGAGGGAGGAAGAAATTCATAATAAGAAGAACAAATTCAAACCTCGAAAGATGAAGAATGTTAAGAGCAACTTCAGACTTTGGAAGATGAAGAATTTCATAATAAGAAGAACAACTTCAGATTTCATAGTTTGGGCAGAAGATTGAAGAATTTCATAATAAGAAGAATAGCTTCAAACTTCAACATTGTTCGTAAAGAAAGGCCTGCCTTTCAGAGGAAAACCAAGAGATCTGGAAAAAAATTGTGTATTTTTTATCTTTGCTCTATCCCTGTTCCACAGCAATGAGCAAAGAGGGGCAGCTGTCATACCCGTATTTTGTCTGGGGTTCAAATAATATATATAAATAAGGCAAAATAGTAAATAAATAATAATAAATAAAGTTAGCCCATACAAATAAATGTCCATTTACAAACAAATTTCCAATTACATTCGTAAAAAAACCCCAAAGCCCAATTTAAGCCCAATGCACAGCTTCTATAACCCGTTCCTTCCTATTCTGGTCAACAAAACCAATTTTCAGATTTTTCCCGCTCATTTCTATAGTCCAAGTTCAGATAAAAGCCCCAACAAGCACAGTGCGCTTTCTTTTCCCGCCTAAATGACCACGTGTCGTCTTGCCATTGGTCTATTTGAGCCTCACGCAATCAAGTCTAGCTAGAACCAACTCTTAACAACTAAAAATCTATTGACGTCACTCCCTTGCCCACCTATAAATTGGAAAAGGAGGGAATTTGTCAGATCAATTAATAATAATCATTAAATAATAAATAAAATAATTAATATAGTAATAATGAAGGAGAAAGAGAGGCTTACCTCAGGGACTGAACCGTCTCGGGAGCCGAATCACTGCTCGAAGCTGAACCACTGCTGGAGTTCCGAATGGACGTTGGCCAAAAGTTGAAACATCACCGGACTTCCAGCGCCACTACCACATAGGTATATTTCTCTTTGTATTTTTTTAATTACTGCAAAAAAACACTAAAAGCATGTTAGTTTAATTAAAAAGTAGTAGTAGAAATAAAAGTAAATTTGGCCAGGAATTTATCTGAGCGGTGGCCGGAGTGTTTTTTAAAGGTATGGTTGGAGTTGAAAAGGTGCAGATTTACGGGTAGCTTAGGCCGGGGAAGAAGGGGATCCTATTGGATCTGGGCAGATTAGGGGTTTTAAGGTTGGAAACTGGGTTTTTTTGGTGGATTTAGGGTTTTCACGGTTAAAGACGACGGCTGGAAATTGACAGATGGCTTTGTAATTGGGCATTAGTTTCTGTATTTCTTTAATTTAGTCCTCATGTTAATGAAAATCAGTTTTAATATTCAATTTGTTTTATTTTAATTATTTATTTAATTGTTTTTCTTTGATGCAATTAAAATATATGTTTGTTGCATTTTTTAAAATTAACATATAGTATAATGTTAGACAATTAAATACACCTAGTTTAATTAATTTGCTAGAGCCTTTAACCTAGGTTTCTCTAATTAAGATTCAATAATTGAATTAGGTAAGATAATTGTAGTAATTAAAAATATATTAAATATAAACTTTAAAATCCTAATTTGGATGGTGTTCCATTGTTTACAATGGGGTGTTATCTCAACATGGATTTTAATGAATATATTTAATATATTTACACTTATAATTGGATATCAAATTAGTTCTTTAATTGACATTAATAATTAATACATTGTAGTTAATTAAATGTATATCGAATAGAATCTTTGAGGTTCAAATCTTGATGGTTTTCCATTGTTTACGATGGGGTGTTATCTCAGCCTTGGTCATAAAGGTGTACATTCGATATGCATTTTCACTTATAATTAAATAATAAATTGTTAGAGCCTTAATTAGGACTAAAGCTTTAATTAATTAGAGGAATTAATTAATTAGGAATATGATTAATTTAAGGGCTTTAAATATATAGAAGGTGTTTAAGAAATTGGCATATTCTCATAAAAGCCATTAAATTAATAAATATTCATAGCATAAATAACAAATTAATTAGAGCCTTTTTAGGAATCATACTTAAGATTGGCAAGACAATAAAATATCATTCATTAAAAACCTTTTATGTTGGAAATTCATTTTTAAATACGAATAGGGGTGCTTTTAATCTCGTATTCGAATAAAATGAATTTCATTATAAAAGGATATCTGCATTTGAAATTTAAATTCAATTAATAATTATGGAATAAATTAAATTCAAATTAATATTCGAAATGCTAAAATACCACGTAAAATTAAAGGTACCGATAACGGGCGTTTGTAGGGGTGCTAATCCTTCCCTAAACTTAACTGACTCCCGACCCTAATTTTTAAGACAGAATCCCTGGTTTGTTTTTCCGGTGTCTGGTCTACCTCGAAGTGATCGGTGGCGACTCCAAAATGTTTTTAAAGAATAAATAATGGAAAATTCAATTTAATATGAAAAACCCTAAATTTTCAAGATTAAATTAAAAATGACCAAAAACCCTAATGTTTCAAAAGAACGATCGTCGGGTTATTTTTATAAGTCCTGATTTTCAAAAATGGCCGCGACAAGAATTTTTACCTAATAACATTCATCATAAGTTCTTCACTTACAACTTTTGTACATTCTAGTCCCTAAATCCCTAATTTTGCCAAAATGCCAATTTGGTCCCTAAACTTGAATTAATTTTGATTTGAATGTAATTTCCATCATTTAACTACATTTTTAACACACAAATACCCTGATTTCCAGATTGTTACATGCTGGCCTTGCATTTTCTCACATTGTCGAATTGGTCACTAAATACAATCCAAGGATTCAAGCTTCATAACTTTGCAATTAAGCCTCCAATCACTGTTAATTCATCAAACTCATCATTATACTCAAAAATCAGAACTGATCCTTTTCAATTCCCATCACGTCGATTGGTTCTTACAATTTAACAAATTGCTAAAATGGCCCCTAATCAAGATAACACCAACTTTAGCATTCCAACTTCAATTTCATGCTTAGCAAAACCTTAAATAATCAACAACAACTTATTAAATACAAAACAACATCAGTCCCTAATATTAATCAATCAAACCAAAGAGGTCCATAAAGATTTCCAAATTGTTGATTTAGTCACTAGTTGAAATAACTAGATTTTCAACCTCCAAACATCAAATTCAAGCTTCAAATATATAAATACTCTTAAAAATTCAGATTTAAACACCAGCCCCTAACCTTTAAATTTTGGACGAAATAGTCCCTTAACTTTAGACATCAATCCAATTTAGTCCCAAGCATGGAAACAACATAAAATCAAACATAGTTTCTTAAATCTTCAAAATTCCAAAAATTCACATAACCCTAATTTCTTTTCCATATAAAATCTCATCAACCAAGCAAGTATTATGTGAATTATTTACATCAAAAGATAGAGCTTGAAGAGTAGAACAACTTTGTAGTTCGAAAGATTACCTAAAAACCGAGATTCAGGGCTTAAATCGAGCTTAGAAATTTTTCCTTCTTCTTTCCTCTAGCTCCCACAGTACATGGCTAGAAAAAGATGAACATTTTTTCATCTTTTAACTATTATTTTACACTTGTAACTATTAAATGAATTTTAAATTCATTTAAATAGTGAAATTACCAATTTAGCCTTTAAATCCAATGGCTAATTTAATCTCATCTAAAATCAAGGGCCAAGATTAAATCCATGTATATTTCATCTTCCAAAAGCTTCCTCAACATTTCAAAAATATTTCAAAATTGCCATCGTTTCCAAATGACCAATTTGCCCTCCAACTAGCCTTTATTTACTAGTTTGTTTCAAAATTACCATTCCATTATAATCTAACAAAATTAGTTCCTTCTCAACTAGACAATATTCCATAAATATAATTTTATGATTTTCCATGGCTTATGGAACAACCTCTGTAATTTCAATTCAATCTGATTTCTCGATATTCACTAAATACCTCTACTATGATCTTACCTTTACCGAGCTATCGAATCTATTTCAAAAATTCTATATTTCCATATTTGGAAAATAAATACTATTATCTCATAGAAACTTCCTTTCTTAAGGACTTAGACTGAATTTTCCTAACTCAGTCTATTATTCTGATAATTATCGAAAATTCTCATCGAGTAAAATTTCTCTTAGAAATCCTTTATCCGAAATCCATACGAATATTCTCTACTCTTAATGAGTCCAAAATATTGATCATAAACACTTTTATGAGACCTTCCCGAAGGTCACTCTTCCTAGTGTTTCCCTGTTCAGAGCATGCTTAATAATAGGGTTCGATCAAAATTTGATACCTTATACTGTATTTTCATTCCCGAGACCTATATCAAATTTTTACTCACTAACTGAATTTATCCATCTACATGATACAATTAGTTATTGTGCAAATCCTTTATTATGGATTTAAATTTTTCCTTTCTTTATGATTTAGCAACCAACTTTTAAAAATTGTCATTTTGATCACTAAACTTTAACCTTCAATTCCCATTCCAATTTTATCAGATTTCAACCAAATTTTGCATGTACCCTAATCTGCTTATCATCCTTAAAAATATCATGGGTATTCGATTCGATTCGATTATCCAAATATTTTTTGAACTTTATCGCTTTATAGCCATTAATACAAACTCCATACGAAAAATTCGGATAACATGGAAACATCATTCTTGGGGGGTAAACTCTTCATTTATGGGGTTAAAATACACAAGTTTTAAAAATTACACTTTGGTCCCTAAACTTTTCCAAAGTTTATACTTTAGCCACAAAACTTTCAAAATTTACATTTTGGTCACTAGCCAAAAATTGGGATATTACATACCATGCTCATAATGAGCCTTATCAAGCTTCCGAAGTTCGTAACAAAGCTTATCAAAGTTCTTATTAGATTTCTTACAAAGTGCATGTCTTTTATAATGTTTGACCTGGATCACATTTGGACATATGTAGCATTGGTCTAAGATTCACTTAGCACAAAGCACAAAGCAATGGCTAGTTTATAGCATAACAATCCTAGCTTCTCTTCTCTATCCATCCAACTGTCGCTAATCGCCTTACCATCTCCCCCGTTACCTCCTATTGTCGCCAATATATCACATATATAAGGTCATCACCCTTGAACCGTAGCTCATGGACCGTAGTCCTGAATTATACCTTTGCACCATGCCAAAGTTTCCAAGGACTTCCATTGTTTAGGAAACATAAATAATTTTTAGCTTTAAAGTTAAGAAGGGTATCTTATGACATAAGAGTTATTTTCTCTTGAGTATTTAAAAGTTCATAGTCATATAGCATTAAAGGTTGAGTAACATTCTTTGGTACTTATGAAAAGTGAGCATTTAGATCCATTTAGAAGTTCATTGTTGATTCTAGTTTATTACAAGATTCTAATGCATCTTTTCAATTTAACAAGTGATATCATAGCATAGCCAAGTAAAATATGCATATGTAATGCAAGCATAGTCAAAGAGACATACAAAGATGCTATGCCTTAAATGCCCTTCCCCAATGTGCTCTATCTGAGCCTTATTCAAGACAAGTAATGATTTAAAATAATAATTCAAGTAAACAAAAATCAGGATGACACCATGTCATCCCGAATGCATAAACTACACTCACAATATTTTACAAGCTTATGATTGATCCCGAATCACTAATCCATATTTCTTTTCTACTTATTTACCAGCTTTAGATTTTGCTTCCTCAATTACTTCTTGATCTAAGATATCATAAATACAACAAGTATTAAAAACTCATCCATATCTAGAACAACCATGTGATACATACATTTTGTAATACCCCAAAGATAGGCTTGGTAGTAAATTTATTAATTCAAATGCAATCTAATTGGTTTGTTTCATTATGATCTAGATTTAATTAAGGGTCTAGGACCAAATTGAAAGAAAAGATGAAAGGATGACCAATGTTAAAGTACCAAAATTTAATGAAATAAGATTTGTAGGAATGCATGATGAGAAAATAATGGGGAGTGGTCATTACATATGTCAAAGTAAGTGGGACATGTGGATGAGGGGTTCGGCTAGGTGGACAAACAAATATATAACTCCTTTCATCTTCATGAATTAGCCGAGTTACCACATGGGAGAGAGAATTGGAGGGTTTAAGTTTATTCATGGAAGGATGGAGAATTTAACATGGTGATTTCAAATTTCCTAGTCTATTGTCCGAATAGCTTAATTGAAGGGGTAAGCATACTCTTCCTTTTTTTTTAATTTATAGTTTGGTTTAAAGATTGGTTGAGAAATTATCATGAGTTTGTGTTAGTAGTTGTTAGAGAAACAAATTCCTATTAGAAACTTTCTTTATAATACTCGAATGATTCATGCATTAAGAATTAAGACATGTATGAAGATTGCTAAAGTGTTGTTCAATCTCTTATAATTTCGAATAGGTGCTTTTATGATAATAATACCTTTTGAGTATGATATATGGTTGATTGCCTTGATTTGTTAGATTTGTATCTTAACTAAGGTGATGACATCTTAATTTCGAATACTATAAATTTGATATAAAGGTTGATCGTTTGATTGAATTTCAGATAGCAATGAAATTGTGATTGAAATTTAAAATTGGCTGCCATGATGTGCTAGGAATGAATTTACATTAATATTTGGACTGAAATGATTCATGCAAGGACTGATTTGATCATAAGAAAAAATGTTCTAAAAATTGTTTTGCAAAAATTAAGGGTTGTCCAGTGCTTATGTGCAAGTGTTGGGGATTATTTTGTTGTAAAAATTTTTGTGGAATGCTGTGTATGAAATTATGTGTATACATATATATTAAACTGAGTTATACGCTTATAAATAAGAACCAAGGCTGTTTTAGAGATCTAAAAATAAAGGAAATGCTCTACAATCAAATATGTGAACTGTATTGAATGTATGAGAAAGTTTGTGGCTGTTATGAGTGAAAAAAATGTATACCTATGTAAGCTGTCTTGTTTTGTATATAGGACAGTTTTGAATACCTTAGAGCTATGTTGAAAAGCTTGATTTCATATGTGAGTATACCTAAAAATTCTGGACAGATTTGAATACCATAGAGCTATGTTGAAATGCTTGATATCATATGTGGTTATACCTAAAAATTCTGGACAGTTTTGAATACCTTAGAGCTATGTTGACATGCTTAATTTCATATGTGGTTATACCTGAAAATTCTGGACAGTTTTGAATACCTTAGAGCTATATTGAAATGCTTGATTTCATATGTGATTATACCTGAAAATTTTGGACAGTTTTGAATACCTTAGAGCTATGTTGAAATGCTTGATATCATATGTGGTTATACCTAAAAAATTTGGACAGTTTTGAATACCTTAGAGCTATGTTGAAAAGCTTGATTTCATATGTGATTATACCTGAAAATTCTGGACAGTTTTGAATACCTTAGAGCTATGTTGAAATGCTTGATTTCATATGTGATTATACCTGAAAATTCGGACAGTTTTGAATACCTTAGAGCCATGTTGAAATGCTTGCTATCATATGTGGTTATACCTGAAAATTCTGGACAGTTTTGAATACTTTAGAGCTATGTTGAAATGCTTGATTTCATATGCGGTTATGCACGAAAAATCTGGGCAGCTTTGAATGTATTGAAACTATGTTAAAATGCTTGATTGTATCTATGTTCATACATTAAAAATCTGGGCATCTTTGAATGTATTGAAACTATGTTAAAATGCTTGATTGTATCTATGCTCATACATGAAAAATTTGGGAAATTTTGAATACATTGGAATAATGTTGGATTGTGTAGAGTTTATATGTGTATACATGTGTTATGGACTGTTTGTGAATCTATGCAAGTATGCTGGAATGTTATATAAGTTTAAGGACTGTTTGAATACATATGAAAGTGCATTGGACTGATGGAACATGCATATGTGAGTATGTGTGTAATTAGAACTGTTCGAGTGTATATAAATATGTGTGTAAATGTATAGGATTGATTTAAATGTTTAAGGACACATTAGGGACTATTTTAATGAAACCACAAGGGGTTAAATTATGAGTTAGAGACATGGAATGGTTGGTAATCAATAGGATTGTTTTGTAAGCGGAATGAATTGATTTGTTAGTAATGACTTGTTATTTTTATTTGAGGTACATATCATGATATGGAAGTGCATAAAGAAGAGTTGGTTGGAAGCTAATGTATTTAAGGATTCAGGTATCCCGTAACATCAGGATATAAGGTGAGAGTACTTGCATTTGTATCGGGTCACACGACGTCATTCCGATCTTTGTTTCTATGTTATGTGTTGATTAATTCGTAAGCATATGCATTTGGCTCACACAGAGCATAATGTGTGAATACATTCACAGCATGTCATCCCTGATAAAACTTTTGCTTATGTTTGCATTATATATATATTTGGTGCCTTGCTATGCTATGACTTGTAATGGAAAATTATGTAAACCTTGATACAAAGCTAATTTCTGACTTATAATGCCAAAATATCTTAATAAAATAATTAAATTCCATTGTTGAGTTCATAAATTCTAAAAGTCCTTAGGAGATATAAGCTCATCTCGTGTTATAAGATACTAAGGAAAGAAATAAGATTACTTGTGTAATAAGATACCCTTCTAATTTCGAAGTATAAATATTTAAGTTGCATAAACAATAGTAGTCCTTGGACATTGGCATGGTGTAAAGATATACATTTCGGGTCTACGATCCATGAGCTACGGCTCAAGGGTGACGACCTTATATATGTGATATATTGGGGACAGTTAGAGGTAACGACAAGAGGTACGGAGATTGGCGACAGTTGGTTGGATAGATGAGAAGTTAGGTTGTTATGTTCTAACACTAGCCATTGCTATGTGCTTTGAGATATGTGAAACTCGGATCAATGTTACCCATATCCAACGGTGTTCCAGTGTTCTAAAAGATATGAACTCAGATATTAAGTTTCTAATGGAGACCTTGTTAAGTAATGTTATGAATTCGGATAAGCTCCGTTATGATCTCTGAAAGCTTAATAAGAACTTCGATAAGCCTTGATAAGAATCCGATTTAAAAAGCTATGAACTCTGATAAGTTCAAAAAGAAATTTGAAAGAATTTAGTTAAATCTTTGAAAGATTTTCAAATAATATTTGGAAGAAGATAAATCTTGATAAAACTTCATAAGACAAGCTCTAATCTTATTAAAGTTAAAAACTTGAACATTTTATTGCTATTAATAAACTTGGAATCTATCACTCTTCCTCTATATGTTGATATCCTTGATTGTTATGTTTCATGGCTCACTACCTCACTCGGGCTATTTAAGCCTAATGCATTCATTTCCATGCATATGAAGGTTATATGATTTTTCCTTGAGTTGATCGTGTTGAAAGGTTGCAAGTCACACTGCAAAGACCTCGTAGTTTGTCTAAGCTTTTCCTCGAAACTCCTAGAATGGTAGCATATTGCATTTGTATTACCACATTTATAGCCTATGAAATTATTGATTGTTTATGGACTTGGTTTGTAAATATCCCTTGAGTAACTAAATTTGATATAATATCTTTTTGAGGATTCTTCTAACGATGTTTAAATTAAGAAGAATTATGTTTATATGGAAATGTATGGTTTGAATGACATAGTTAGAAGATTGTGAAGGTTTAGCATGATATAATGTTTATATGTTTAATGAGAAAATATCCTAAGCTTAATGCCATAGCCAAGGTTATATTCTTGACTTCAAATATTGTGTAGATAAAACCGATAAGTATGAATTTTACGAGGCATATTAGAATTAATACCATTTGGTATTGGTACTGCATGTACAAACCTAATGTTTTGATCAAGGTATGGTTGCTTAAATGCTTAAGTTCACATAAGTATGTGTTATGTATAGTTCAAATGTTGAAGCAATAAACTTGGTTGGTTGTTTGATTTTTAAGGACCCCTCTTGAAAATCTCTAATTCGATCTTCTTAGGTAAATTATGATGAGTTATCCCTATTTAATAATATCTCAATTATAACCTAACTTGTAAGTCAAGTTAATATTATGCCACCTTTAGTAAACTATAGTTGGAACAATCTGATAATAGTAAGAATATTAGTAACCAAGTCATTAATTATGTTATTTGATATTAGAATAGTATATATGTTAAACTTGTTTGGTAATTTAAGTATATTGGCTCTTACATGTCGTAAGGAATCATTGTTGTTAAATAATTAAAGGAGTTGAATACATGATTTATACCTTGTTGAAAGCCTATAAAAAGAACTTAGTAAGTTGACAAGAATGTTTTGGTTGCTAATTTGTTATGTAATACTAGATATTAAAGGATTTGTTAGTTTAATAATCAATTAGAGGCTTGATAAAAAAAACTACAGAAAGAAAGTTTGTTAGCATGCCTCGTTTTATTTTGAGAGTTTTAGTTTTTGGTCATATATTTCTTGAAGCTTCTTCTAGTGACATCTTTGATTCTGGTTTTCTTCTAAACCAGGTTGAGGGTGTTACACTTTGGTATCAGAACTTAGGTTTAGCCGATTCTAGGGTTAAAATGAAGTCAATTGTATGTTTGCATTCTGCATATGCCACCTAGGAGTTCAATTTTCTGTTCAACATTTGTAACTTGCAACTAAAATCGTTTGTTTCTTCCGTTTTGAATATCATAATATCTTAAAGAATATTTTGAAAAAAGAGTCTTAGATTTTGCTCTTTAGTTCAGGAGAAATTTGAGGATGAATTTCTTTTAAGGGAGGGAGAATTGTAATACCCCAAATATTGCCTTGGAATTATGTAACAATTTGATCACAAGCAAATTGTAGTATTTATGTCACTTATTAGACTAAATAAATGATTTAAGGATCAAATTGAAAAAATGGATAGCCATTGTAGAATGATTAAAGCCAAATATATCCAAAAATTAGTGTTTGCATGCTAAAGGTTAATAAGTCTAAGGACTTGTATGGTTGTCAACAATTTAGGAAAGACATGTGTAAGAGTCTTGGCTTTTAGGGAGAAAGATGATACAACCGATTACATCTTCTTCTCCAAGAACCAAATTAGGAGAGAAAGAGAGAGGTTAGAGAAAGCTTGCGGAGGATGAGAATCGAAGCTTGATTTGGTTCATTTCTTTGAACATTTCTTGTTTAGCTCAAGTAAGAAAGGTGAAAATATTATTTCTTTTTCCTTTATTTGAGATTTAACTTGAGTATTTGATTTCATATGTGGTTATACCTAAAAATTCTGGACAGTTTTGAATACCTTAGAGCTATGTTGACATGCTTGATTTTATATGTTGGTTATACCTGAAAAATCTGGATAGTTTTGAATACCTTAGAGCTATGTTGAAATGCTTTATTTCGTATGTGGTTATACCTAAAAAATCTTGACAGTTTTGAATACCTTAGAGCTATGTTGAAATGCTTATTTTCGTATGTGGTTATACTTTAAAATTCTGGACAGTTTTGAATACCTTAGAGCTATGTTGAAATGCTTGATTTCATATGTGATTATACCTGAAAATTCTGGACAGTTTTGAATACCTTAGAGCTATGTTGAAATGCTTGATTTCATATGAGCTATGTTGAAATACTTGATTTCATATGTGGTTATACCTGAATATTCTGGACAGTTTTGAATACCTTAGAGCTATGTTGAAATACTTGATTTCATATGTGGTTATACCTGAAAATTCTGGACAGTTTTGAATACCTTAGAGTTATGTTGAAAAGCTTGATTTCATATGTGGTTATACCTGAAAATTCTGGACAGTTTTGAATACCTTAGAGCTATGTTGAAATGCTTGATATCATATGTGGTTATATCTGAAAATTCTGGACAATTTTGAATACCTTAGAGCTATAATGACATGCTTGGTTTCATATGTGGTTATACCTGAAAATTATGGACAGGTTCGAATACCTTAGAGCTATGTTGAAATGCTTGATTTCATATGTGGTTATACCTGAAAATTCTGTACAATTTGGAATACCTTAGAGCTATGTTGAAATGCTTGATTTCATATGTAGTTATACCTGAAAATTCTGGACAGTTTTGAATACCTTAGAGCTATGTTGAAAGGCTTGATTTCATATATGGTTATACCTAAAATTTCTGGACAGTTTTGAATACCTTAGAGCTATGTTGAAATGCTTGATATCATATGTGGTTATACCTGAAAATTCTGGACAAGTTTGAATACCTTAGAGCTATGTTGAAATGCTTGATTTCATATGTGGTTATTCATGAAAAATCTGGGCAGCTTCGAATGTATTGAAACTATGTTAAAATGCTTGATTGTATCTATGTTCATACATGAAAAATCTGGGCAGCTTTGAATGTATTGAAACTATGTTAAAATGCTTGATTGTATCTATGTTCATACATGAAAAAAACTGGGCAGCTTTGATTGTATTGAAACTATGCTAAAATGCTTGATTGTATCTATGTTCATACATTAAAATTCTGGACAGCTTTGAATGTATTGAAACTATGTTAAAATGCTTGATCGTATCTATGTTCATACACGAAAAATCTGGGCAGTTTTGAATACATTGAATAATGTTGGACTGTTTAGAGTTTATATGTGTATACATGTGTTATGGACTGTTTGTGAATCTATGCAAGTATGTTGGAATGTTATATAAGTTTAAGGACTGTTTGAATACATATGAAAATGCATTGGGCTGATGGAACACGCATATGTGAGTATGTGTGTAATTAGAACTGTTCGGGTGTATATAAATACGTATGTAAATGTATGTGATTGATTTAAATGTTTAAGGACACATTAGGGACTGTTTTAATGAAACCATGAGGGGTTAAATTATGAGTTATAGACACGGAATGGTTGGTAATCAATAGGATTGTTTTGTAAGTGGAATGAATTGATTTGGTAGAAATGACTTGTTATTTTTATTTGAGGTACAGATCATGATAAGGAAGTGTATAAGAGAAGAGTTGGTTGGAAGCTAATGTATTTAAGGATTTAGGTATCCCATAACTTCGGGATATAAGGTTAGTGTTCTTGCATTTGTCTCGGGTGACACAACGTCATTCCGATCTTTGTTTCTATGTTATGTTTTGATTAATTCATAAGTATATGCATATGGCTCACATATAGCATAATGTGTGAATACATTCATAGCATGGCATCCTTGATAAACCTTTTGGTTATTTTTGCATTATATATGTATTTGGTGACTTGCTATGCTTTGACTTGTAATGGAAGATTGTGTAAACCTTGATATAAAGCTAATTTTTGACTTACAAAGCCAAAAGATCATAATAAAGAATTAAATTCCATTGTTGAGTTCATAAATTCTAAAAGTCCTAAGGAGATATAAGCTTATATTGTGTTATAAGATACTAAGGAAAGAAACAAATAAGATTACTTGTGTAATAAGATACCCTTCTAGTTTCAAAGTATAAAATATTTAAGTTGCCTAAACAATGGAAGTCCTTGGACATTGGCATGGTGTAAAGATATACATTTCGGGACTACGGTCCATGAGCTATGGCTCAAGGGTGATGACCCTATATATGTGATATATTGGCGACAGTAGGAGGTAACGGGGAGAAGTACGGAGATTGGCAGTAGTTTGTTGGATAGATGAGAAGTTAGGTTGTTATGTTCTAACACTAGTCATTGTTGTGTGCTTTGAGCTATGTGAAACTCAGATCAATGTTACCCATGTCCAAAGGTGATCCAAGGCAAATGTTCTAAAAGATATCAACTCAGATATTAAATTTCGAATGGAGACTTTGTTAAGTAATGTTATGAATTCGGATAAGCTCTGTTATGATCTCTAAAAGCTTAATAAGAACTTCGATAAGCCTTGATAAGACTCTGGTTTAATAATCTATGAACTCTGATAAGTTCAGAAATAAATTTGAAGGAATTCAGTTAAATCTTTGAAATATTTTCTAACAAGATTTGGAAGAAGATGATTCTTGATAAAACTTCATAAGACAAGCTCTAATCATATTAAAGTTAAAAAGTTGAACATTTCATTACTATTAATAAACTTGAAATCTATCACTCTTCCTCTATATGTTGATGTCCTTGATTGTTATATTTCATGGCTTACTACCTCACTTAGGCTATTTAAGCCTAATGCATTCATTTGCATCCATATGCAGGTTATATGATTTTTCCTTGAGTTGATAGTGTTGAAAGGTTGCAAGTCACACCATAAAGGCCTCGTAGTTTGTCTTTTACCTCGAAACTCCTAGAATGGTGGCATATTGCATTTGTATTACCACATTTATAGCCTATGAAATTATTGATTGTTTATGGACTTGGTTTGTAAATAGCCCTTGAGTAACTAAATTTGATATAATATCTTTTTGAGGATTCTTCCAATGATGTTTAAATTAAGAAGAACTATGTTTATATGAAAAAGTATGGTTCGAATGACATAATTATAATGATTATGAAGGTTTAGCATAATATAATGTTTATATGTTTAATGAGAAAATATCCTAAGCTTAATGCCATAGCCAAGGTTATGTTCCTCACTCCAAATATTGTGTAGCTAAAACCGATTAAGTATGAATTTTATGAGGCATATTAGAATTAATACCATTTGGTATTGGTACTGCATGTACAAACCTAATGTTTTGATCAAGGTATGGTTGCTTAAATGCTTAAGTTCACATAAGTCAGTGTTATGCATAGTTCGAATGTTGAAGCAATTAACTTGGTTGGTTGTTTGATTTTGAAGGACCCCTCTTGAAAATCTCTAATTCGATCTTCTTAGGTAAATTATGATGAGTTATCCCTATTTGATAATATCTCAATTATAACCTAACTTGTAAGTCAAGTTAATATTATGCCGCCTTTAGTGAATTATAGTTGGAACAATCTGATAATAGTAAGAATATTAGTAACCAAGTCATGAATTATGTGATTTGATATTAGAATAGTATATATGTTAAACTTGTTTGGTAATTTAAGTATATTGGCTCTTACAAGTTTTACGGAATCAATGTTGATAATAGTTGAAGGAGTTGAATACATGATTAATACCTTGTTGAAAGCCTATACAAAGAATTTAGTAAGTTGACAACAATGTTTTGGCTTGATAATTTGTTATGTAATACTAGATATTAAAGGATTTGTTAGTTTAATACTCAATTATAGGCTTGATAAAAAAACAACAAAAAAGAAAGTTTGTTAGCCTACATCGTTTTATTTTGAGAGTTATAGTTTTTGGTCACATATTTCTTGAAGCTTCTTCTAGTGACATCGTTGATTCAAGTTTTCTTCTAAACTGGTTGAGGGTGTTACAGCATGTATAAATCAAATTATACAAAACATAATCCATCCATCATGATACATTAGTTCATATATTGGCATAAAGTGACCCAAATCTAAAACTTTCCATTTGTAAAAACACATCGGGTATACGGATTTCACAAGTGGTTCCTTAGACCACTTAAACATGCATCCCTAACCAGAGCAAATTACACATTTAACCCCTCAATGGTTATGATGTATAATATCTACAATGGGAACAAATGGCACAGTTAACCCCTCAACCATTGTGATATGCTATCCTCTAGTGGGAGTATACGGCACAATTAACCCCTCGACCGCTGTGGCTCCCGTGAAGGAAGAAACAGTACAATCACACCCCCTCGACACATATGAGGCGACTTATTATAGTGCACTTTAAACCCTATGGCATGCCAACTATATCCGATAACATTTATTTCATTTTCACTTAGCCAATATATAATTCTTAAACATGTTACCTCACTATTTTTCCATATGCAACACATAACTCGTTTTCAAATGTATTAAACCATGTTTAAAAACAACTTACACATTCTTTTTGAAACCATTTATCGAAACTCATAACAATTTATGTACATAATCATTTCCATTGTATTTCATATGAAAATCATGAATATAAATAGTAGGTAACAAATCTTGCTTTAAACCAACACATGTAAATCAAAAGCTCGTATCAAACCGATATACAAAGGCGAAAACAGAGAAAATTTACTTTCAAGCTTAGGTAAGCTTGCTAGGCTTTAAATAAACCCCCAAGCCATAATTCAAAAATCTTTATAGTACCAAAACACATTTGCACTCACCAACTCGCTACCGCCTCGATGCCAATGCCTTGACGCTAACGCCTCGACGCCTAACCGAAAATCATCCGAACACTTGTCATCTTCCACAAGAAAATGCAAGGGTCAATACTAATAGGACCACACCAAGGTAACCAGTTTATTAAAATACCCCACGTGACATTCGATATGATTATTATTCGAACAACCACACAATAAATATTCAAACTAATTAAAAGAAAACACCTTCCTCTGTAACACCCTCAACATATATTCGATATTCAAATACACATTAAAGATGTTACTAATAGATTTACACTGATTTTCAGACTTGTAAATTTTTTTATTTGATGCAAAACTAATTTGATTAAACAACCCATTCTCGGTTTTCATTAAATTACAAATATGTCTAGAGTCACCTAGTTTCGAGTCTGAATTGGTTTATAAAAACTTTAATCAGTTATTAAAATGAAAATATAATTTAGGGTGAAAACTATGTGTGCTGTCTAGACCTTTTCTTGATTTTAAAATCTCTACGCGATAAACGACCAACTAAGTTTAAAATCGTTTGAAGCATCTTTTCTAATATTCTTAATTCCTCAAACTAAATCATGTTTCTAGATCATACATCCACATTAACTTATAAGTAGAGTACAAAAATTTAGACATACAAAATAGCTACTTATTTAATATCTATACATGCCCCACTGGACAAGGATGTGGTGATACTTACTGATATTGTAGGCTAACTTGATCCAATGATGTGCAGCTCCTCCACTGCTATTTAGTCCGAAGTACCTACGTGTGATACGAAACACATGCTCAGTATAAATTAGTGAGGCATGATCATAACAATATAAAATAATGATGATAAATAACACGGCCCTGCAAAATGGCAAGCGATTTCCAATTGCAGTTGATAGCATTTTATCATGCATAGAACTACCTTACAGGTATAGTTATTAAACCAATATAATATTCAAATCATAGGATTTGATATGTCTTACCAGTCTTGTGTACATTAAGCTTTTTAGCTTAACTACCTGCATAAATGCATTTCAAGTATTATAGTCCAAAGTATAAAATCATGTGATGCTATGGTACGCGAGTCATCACAACACCGTAGTGTCTACGATGCCGTAACGTCTGCATCGCCGAAGAGACTGAGATGAGTACGTACTCGAGGATGCTCTTTGCTCCTCATAATAGCACATTTTGTGCTAACAACACCGAAGTGTCTGAACAACCCGTAGCGTCTAAGTCGACACCGAAATGTCTAAACATCACCGAAGTGACTGAAACACACCGTAGTGCTAGGACGCAACTGCTAGGACTCTATGCATATCCAACTATACCAAAGACTTCACAATAGTACTTGGGCAAAATCAACATTATAATCAACACTCCAAGTTCAAAGCATCAATATAAATCATAATGGTATGTATATATATCCAAAGTCATAATGTCTTTCTTACTTTATCAGTAGGAAATACGTTAGACTTATTGGCCTATCCACCTGCATAAAAGCATTTTATGAATTATAGCCCAAAGTACAATTTCATGTGAACCTATGGCATACGAGTTATCATAACGACACCGTAGTGTCTGCAACGACGTAGTGTCTGATGGTGAGTACGTACTTGAGGATGCTCTTTGCTCCTCATTATCGTACCTTTTGTGCTAGTCGACCCCGAAGTGTCTAAACTACATCGTAGTGTCTGATGTCAACACCGAAGTTTCTGCAACGCACCGTAGTGCTGGAATGTAGCTGCTAAGACTCTATGGATATCCAATTATACCAAAGACTCTCACACTAGTACTTGGGCATAACAATGTAATATTTTCCCATTCAATATCCAATCCATCAATACTATCATCCATAATTCGATAATGGGTAGTTCATACCCAAAATCTATAATTTTGACTTTATCTTCGATAAATCTATAAACTATGGCAATGTATCATACATGTCACATTATTAATTCATAACATTCATACAATTATTAATTAACATGCATTTTAATTAATATCAAGGTCGACTTGTCGCAAGTCGTCCTATTTGTAATATGCAATACATACATATAATGCACTCACTCATATCATATGTATATATAAATAAATAAAAAATGCACTCACTCATATCACATGTATATATAAATAAGTAAAAAAATGCACTCACTCATATCACATGTATATATAAATAAGCAAAAATTCACTCACTTGGGCCATGCATGATATTAGCCTCACTAAGATATTTTGATACTTTTTCTTTGCTTTTCTTTGATCTGGTACCCTTAGCCTCGTCAATAGCTGTACAGTACCACTTGAATATACATAACAATATTCATGTTAGATTTTTAATCTAACATTGCTTAACTATATTATACATGTATAATTATCCGAATATAGAATATTTCCAAAAAATTTCACTTTTTCCTTTAATATTGCCGAAGTGTTCATTATGGTCCTTGGTGACCATTTTGCACATTTTACAATTTATTCCAGCTCGAATCAAAATTATTCAATAATTCCATTATTTTTCACTAACTTTTATTCAATAACCTTCATCCACTAACTTTTACCAAAGTGACATTTTAGTCACTAATTTTACACATAAACTTGTAAACTTGTATCGAATAATTAATCCAGCATTTCTATAATTTTTCTCACATTTTTCCCTACTTTTAGACCAAAGCTGAATTGGTCCTTGAACTAATCAGGGCTATCGAAATGGTCCATTTCCATTTCCTTTCTTGTCAATTTAATCCCTTGGATTCTGATTTCAATTCCAACTTCATACAACATATTTGAATCATAAAATCTCATAATCATAATAATTTCAAAATATTTTCCCATAATTTCTCTACAAACCGGAAATGGTATCTATATTTTCCAATGATTTTATTTTAGTCCAAACGCCCTAATCAAGCTTCTAAGTTCATAATCTCTTCAAATCCATCACTAGGATAATTTTCACAATATTTCTCCAAATTTCCCCATGTATGCCGAAATGATCACTTAAAGGACTAGTTGAGGATTTTTCATTCTAGCATCAAAATCAAGCTTCTAATATCATCAATCTTTCATTTTTATCATCAATTTCAAAACCCTAAATAAAATCCCAAATTCTAGGGTTAGGGTTTTAAATCCGTAAACATGAAATTAATCACAATCTAAGCTTGATTTCATCTCTACAACACTAGATTTGCATAGATCAAGCTTCATTCTAAACATGGAACATGAAACCCTATTTTCTCTCTCTTCAAGAACATAATCAAATCTTCATAACTCTTGATAAAATTACTATCAAATGAAAGAAAATTAAACATAGATAAATTTTCTATATTTTCTATCAAAAACATACCTTGAATCTTGTTTGGAAGCCTTCAAAATGCCTAGAAAAAATTTTGTGTATTTTTCCCTTTCTTTCTTGGTGTTTTTCGAAAATAGAGGGGTAGAAGATGAACATATTTTTATCGTCTTTTATCTTATTAATGCCAAATGTGTTTAATTAAATGAATATTAAATTCATTTAATTACTTAAGTCCAAATAACCCTCCAACTAAGTTCTATTTTCTAATTCACCATAATGTAAAAGTAGAACTATATCTAGTTAGAATCCAACTAGAAATATTAAAATATTCATAAAAATATTATTTTATGAATTTTCCATGGCTTATGGAACTCTCTTTGAAATTCCAATTCGATCTGATTACCTAATAATCACTTACTAAGATTTTCAATTTTTCGAACTATCACATCAAATCTGAAATTCTCATATTTCTAATTTCCATAAATAAATATTGTTGATATACAAAATATTCCATAATTTTGTAAAAATCAAAATCTTGAAATTTTGACTCGGCCTAATATACTGATAATTTACCCGAAATCTTTATCGGATAAAATTCTCTTAATAATCTTTTATCAGATATCCATACGAATAATATTAACTTGAACTTATTCCTTTTTATCAGTCTCAAGTACTGACATGAGACCTTCCCAATAGGTCACCCATCCTATGCCCTAAGAACGCTTAACTTTGCAGTTCGATTGAAATTTGATATCTTATACTGCATTTTTATTCGAATCAAGTATATGCTTATCCCCTAATTGTTCGATCAAAAATAGATTTCCACATAAATCTCATATCATAAATCTAATTATACAGATCAGCTTCCTGTAACATGTACTACTTATCTGTGCAATAAAAATATTCCATCAGGTGCCTATACTTTTCTCATCGAATTTCGACCAAACTTCGCAAGTACCCTATTTTGCTTACTCTCTATCACACGGTACTCTAAATTCTCATAAATTCTTTTCCTAGAGTCCATAATTAAAGAAATCCTAACTTTTGCATTTTTCTCATTTTAGTCACTAAGTTGGCTTTTAAGCCCTTATCTTAGTACTAAATGACCCTTAATCAACACAGCAAATTTTGGGGTATTACAATTCTCCCCCTTAAGAAAATTCGTCCTCGAATTTTCAGAATGTACATGGTTCAAAAAGTTGCAGGTACTACTTTTTTGTTTTCTTCTCAATTTCTCAAGTAGCTACTTCTACTTTATAATTCCGCTAACTGACTTTTACCAATGAAATTTTCTTATTCCTTATTCCTTTTAATGCCATATGCTAAGATTTTCATCATTTTTTCTTCATACGTCAATTATCGGGTTGTAAATCCACTTCCTTTGGATTCATAACGTAAAAATGATCTGATCGATACCTTTGAAGCAAATTCACGTGAAATATATCGTGAGTCTGGCTCGCCTCAGAAGGTAAATTCAATTAATGAGTCATTTGTCCATCTCTTTTAAGAGTCTCATACGGTCCAATGAATCTGAGACCAAGCTTTCCTTTTGACCAAAGCATAGTACCTTTTTCCAAGGTGAAACTTCCATACATACCTTGTTTCTGGATTTAAACTCAATATCCTTTTTCTTTTTATCTGCATGTGCCTATTGTCGATCTGCAGTTGCTTTAGGATTATTTTAAAGAATCCTCACTTTGTCTTCTATTTCTCGAGTCAGATCAACTACATCTACTTTTGGATTATTCCTAACATTTCAATCCTTTCGCACAATCCTATGTTCTCAATAATATAGGCTCGTAACTTATCTTCAAAGATTAGAACAGTCCAACTGACTATCCTTCTATTAAAATTTCTTTCTTCATTTTACCATTATAAACTTTTCCTCAATAGCAATTCATTAGATCTACTTTCATAATCTTAGGCTTCTCTAGATTCAACTTGCTTTCTCTTTTCAAGGCATTCTTCATCTGCCACATGCAAATCTTTAATTGGAACTAGTAAGGTTGGTTAAAGTTGTAACTTTGTACTTAGTGTACCATCCTTTCCCAAAGAAAATTAAGCGTTCATTGCATGCGGAATAAAGAACATTTTCAAGCTAAGAGCATAAGCTAATACGTTAGCCTTTCATAATCAGTAATATCATCTCTTAACTTATTCCCATCATATTATAATTTTTCATATTTTCAGCCTCCAGCTTATCTTAAGTATTACATTTGTAGTAATTTCCAACAATTTCATGTTTAGCCATTTAACAAATACGTATTTCCAAAATAAGAATACTTCTTCTTTTTCTAACTTTTCATATCTAACTATATTAATTTATTAATAACAATCACAATTCCATTTAATCATAAGCTTACCGTCCTATGACTACCATTTTACCTTGAAATGTGCGTATGAGCCCTTACTCTCTAAATTCCTTATAGCTTATGCTATTATAAGCGTAAGTGCAAATTAGATGTTAGATACTAACATCTTATAATTATTGTATCAGTTCTCTATTATACAGATAACTCATCCTGGATAGGAGTTAACTACCATATTTATTTCACTATGTTGTATCCACTATGGGTCATTTCTTAACCCTCAATATTCATCAACTGACGAAATCTAACAGTATCTTATTTTTCGTATAGCCATTAAAGTCTCATTCATACTATTGACGAGTTACATCAAGTTATGCAAGCAATACATCAATAACAACACATCCTAGGGGCATGTACACTTTAGCAAAATCATATTGGACTCGGTTTAATCTCTATAATCGGCTAAACCTTTGCTCTAATACCACTAAATGTAACACCCTCAACATATATTCGATATTTGAATACACAATAAAAATGTTACTAACTGATTTACACTGACTTTCAGAGTTGTAATTTTTTTATTTGATGCAAAACTAATTTGATAAAACAACCTTTTCTCGATTTTCATTAAATTAAAAATCTGTCTAGAGTCACCTAGTTTCGACCCTGAATTGGTTTATAAAATACTTTAAGCAGTTATTAAAATGAAAATATAATTCAGGGTGAAAACTATGTGTGTTGTCTAGACCATTTCTTGATTTTAAAATCACTACGCAATAAATGACCAACTAAGTTTAAAATAGTTTGAAGCTTCTTTTCTAATATTATTAATTCCTCAAACTAAATCATGTTTCTAGATCATATATCCACATTAACTTATAAGTAGAGTACAAAAATTTAGACATACAATATAGCTACTTATTTAATATCTATACATGCCCCACTAGACTAGGATGTGGTGATACTTACTAATAATGCAGGCTAACTTGATCCAATGATGTGTAGCTCCTCCTCTGCTATCTAGTCCGAAGTACCTACGTGTGATACGAAACACACACTAAATATAACTTAGTGAGGCATAATCATAACAATATAAAACAATGATTATAAATAATACAACCCTGCAAAATAGCAAGCGATTTCCAATTGCAGTTGATAGCATTTTATCATGCATAAAACTACCTTACAAGTATAGTTCATCAAACCAATATAATATTCAAATCATAGGATTCGATCTGTCTTACCAGTCTTGTGTACATTAAGCTTTTTAGCTTAACTACCTGCATAAATGCATTTCAAGTATTATAGCCCAAAGTACAAAATAATGTGATTTTATGGTACACGAGTCATCACGACACCGTAGTGTCTACGACGCCGTAACGTCTGCATCGCCGAAGCGACTGAGATGAGTATGTACTCGAGGATGCTCTTTGCTCCTCATAATTGCACATTTTGTGCTAACAACACCGATGTGTTTGAACAATGTCGTAGCGTCTAAGTCGACACCGAAGTGCCTAAACATCACCGAAGTGACTGAAACACACCGTAGTGCTAGGACGCAGCTGTTAGGACTCTATGGATATCCAAATATACCAAAGACTTCACAATAGTACTTGTGAAAAATCAACATTCCATGTTCAAAGCATCAATATAAATCATAATTGTATGTATATATATCCAAAGTCATAATGTTTTTCTTACTTTATCAGTAAGAAATACGATAGACTTACTGGCCTATCCACCTGCATAAAAGCATTTTATGAATTATTGCCCAAAGTAAAATTTCATGTGAACCTATGGTATACGAGTCATCATAACGACACCGTAGTGTCTGCAACGCCGTACCGTCGGATGGTGAGTACGTACTCGAGGATGCTCTTTGCTCCTCATTATCGCACTTTTTTATGATAGTCGACACCGAAGTGTCTAAACAACACCGTAGTGTTTGCAATGCCGTAGCATCTGATGTCAACACCAAAGTGTCTAGAACGCACCGTAGTGCTAGAATGCAGCTGCTAAGACTCTTGGATATCCAATTATACCAAAGACTCTCACACAAGTACTTGGGCATAACAATATAATATTTTCACATTCAAT
The DNA here is from genome assembly GCA_019671005.1 of Hibiscus mutabilis. Classification (NCBI taxonomy): domain Eukaryota; kingdom Viridiplantae; phylum Streptophyta; class Magnoliopsida; order Malvales; family Malvaceae; genus Hibiscus; species Hibiscus mutabilis. The sequence goes on along the minus strand of CM033743.1, from coordinate 17,838,650 downwards.
ATCCAATCCACCAATACTATCATCCATAATTCGATAATGGACAATTCATACCCAAAATCTAAATGTTTGACTTTATCTTAGATAAATCTATAAACTATGACAATGTATCATACATGTCACATTATTAATTCATACAATTATTAATTAACATGCATTTTAATTAATATCAAGGCCGACTTGTCGCAAGTCGTCTTATTTGTAATATGCCATACATACATATAATGCACTCACTCATATCACATGTATATATAAATAAGTAAAAAAAATGCACTCACTCATATCACATGTATATATAAATAAGTAAAAATTCACTCACCTGGGCCATGCATGATATTAGCCTTATTAAGCTATTTCGATACTTTTTCTTTGCTTTTCTTTGATCTGATACCCTTAGCCTCGTCAATGGCTGTACAATACCATTTGAACATACATAATAATATTTTAGATTTTTAATCTAACATTTCTTAACTATATTATACATGTATAATTATCCGAATATAGAATATTTCCAAAAAATTTCACTTTTTCCTTTAATAATGCCGAATTGTTCATTATGGTCCCTAGTGACCATTTTGCACATTTTACAATTTATTCCAGCTCGAATCACAATTATTCAATAATTCCATTATTTTTCAATAACTTTTATTCAATACCCTTCATCCACCAACTTTTACCAAAGTGACATTTTAGTCACTAATTTTACACACAAACTTGTAAACTTGTATCAAATAATTAATTCAACATTTCTATAATTTTTCTCACATTTCCCCTACTTTTAGACCAAAGCTGAATTGGTCCTTGAACTAATCAGGGTTGTCAAAATGGTCCCTTGCCATTTCCTTTCCTGTTAATTTAATCCCTTGGATTCTAATTTCAATTCTAACTTCATACAACATATTTGAATCACAAAATCTCATAATCATAATAATTTCAAAATATTTTCCCATAATTTCTCTACAAGCCGGAAAGGGAATCTATATTTTCCAATGACTTTATTTTAGTCCAAATGCCATAATAAAGCTTCTAAGTTCATAATCTCTTCAAATCCATCACTAGGATAATTTTCACAAAATTTCTCCAAATTTCCCCATGTATGCCGAAATGGTCACTTAAAGGACTAGTTGAGGATTTTTCATTCTAACATCAAAATCAAGCTTCTAATATCATCAATCTTTCATTTGTATCATCAATTTCAAAACCCTAAATAAAACCTCAAATTCTAGGGTTAGGGTTTTTAATCATTAAACATGAAATTAATCACAATCTAAGCTTGAATTCATCTCTACAACACTAGATTTGCATAGATCAAGCTTCAATCTAAACATGGAACATGAAACCCTATTTTCTATCCCTTCAAGAACATAATCAAATCTTCATAACTCTTGATAAAATTACTATCAAATGAAAGAAAATTAAACATAGATAAATTTTCTATCAAAAACATACCTTGAACTTGTTTGGAAGCCTTCAAAATGCCTATGAAAAATTTTGTGTATTTTTCCCTTTCTTTCTTGGTGTTTTTCGAAAATGAAGGGGTAGAAGATGAACATATTGTGTTCATATTTTATCTTTATTAATGCCAAGTGTTTTTAATTAAATGAATATTAAATTCATTTAGTTACTTAAGTCCAAATAACCTTCCAACTAAGTTCTATTTTCTAATTTGCCATCATGTAAAAGTAGAACTAAATCTAGTTAGAATCCAACTAGAAATATTAAAATATTCATAAAAATAATATTTTAGGAATTTTCCATGGCTTATAAAACTGTCTTTAAAATTCGAATTCGATCTAATTACCTGATAATCCCTTACTACGATTTTCTATTTTCCGAACTATCCGATCAAATCTGAAATTCTCATATTTCTAATTTCCATAAATAAGTATTATTGATATACAAAATATTCCATAGTTTTTTAAAATCAAAATTTTGAAAATTTGACTCGGTCTTATGTACCGATAATTTACCCAAAATCTTTATAGAATAAAATTCTCTTAATAATCCTTTATCAGATATCCATACCCATAATATTAACTCGAACTGATTCATTTTTATCAGTCTCAAGTATTGACATGAGACATTCCCAATAGGTCACCCATCCTATGCCCTGAGCACGCTTAACTTTGCAGTTCGTTCGAAATTCTATATCTTATACTGCATTTTTATTCGAATCAAGTATCTGCTTATCCCCTAATTGTTCGATCAAAAATATATTTCCACATAAATCTCATATCAGAAACCTAATTATACATATCAACTTTCCTGTAACCTATACTACTTATCTGTGCAATAAAAATATTCCATCAGATGTCTATACTTTTCTCATCGGATTTCAACCAAACTTCGCAAGTACCTTATTTTGCTTACTGTCTATCACAAGGTACTCTAAATTCTCAGAAATTCTTTTCCTAGAGTCCATAATTAAAGAAATCATATTTTTTGTATTTTTGTCATTTTAGTCACTAAATTAGCTTGTAAGCTCTTATCTTAGTACTAAATGACTTTTAATCAACATAGCAAATTTTGAGGTATTACATTCACGCTACAGCCCTGATTCACGACATGATCAGGCTTTTAAAAGCCTTTATCTTTTTCTTTTACGAATGCCCCAAATATTTAAGACAGTAGCAGCGACCATTTGCTTTATCCCCTTTTAACTCTTTCATCATCTTTTCATGCATAAACATAAGGGCAGCAGCACACCACAAAACACACACTTCCCCCTTTTTTATTTATTAACCAACGCTCATTCGAACGAAACAACAACAGTAATGTCTGCTCTGTTCCACGCCCTGCCACTTCAACATTCGATCTTCCTTCTTTTTTTTAGCTTTAAATCTCCTTACAAGAATTCCATCAGACACATATGGTGCACCTAATATGTGATCCAAAAATTAAATCAACCATTCTACCAATCACCCCATTCAAGAACCTAAATCTAAACTCAACCAATTCAATTAATTTCGGGAATTAAATTATAAAATCAACTTTAGAATGTTATTACCCATGCACAAAACATTTAGAACTCCATAGAAATCATTAGATTACAATAATCTAATCAAGATTTATGAAAAAATCCATTAAAATCCAATAATTCCCTTAGAAATTCGTTTTAATTATCCCAAAGCATGATAAATCATAGATTAAGAATCAAAATCATGTAGAAAATCATTGAAGAACATTTTCTCACCTTACTTGATGAGAAAACAACTTCAAGATGGACTCCCCTTTTGATTTCCAACAAGAAAAATAGTGAAGATGATGTAGAAATCAAAATCCTTAATCCATAATTGTTTAAAAATAAATGGAGAATAAATTGAAGTAGAAATAATTAAGGAATCAAGAAATCTCTAAGTTTTGTTTGGAAGAAAATGAGAGAAACTTAAAAATGTCTTTCTCATCCTTTAGAAAATTATAATCGTCAACTTCTTTTTGTTAAAAAAGAGGGAAAAGATATTTCTTTTATTTGATTTAATAATTCCATTAAAAATACCACATTAATCCTTTTTTTTACAAAGTTCCCATTATTAATATTTTACAACATTTTGCAAAATAGTCACTATTTAATTCAATATTAAATCAACCCATTTAAAATTACCTAAGTTCAATTTTATCCTTTGACAAACTCATTAAAATATTTTTAAAAATAGCAGCCACAATAAATTTGTCAAAAATCAATTTAATCATCCTAAATTATTTTTCAGAATTAATTAATTAGCTAAAGCTTAACCAAGAATTCCAACCCGATTAAGATAATTCACCCAAATCTTCTAGCTCATTTTCGAGGTGTTACACAATACATAAATACAAAATGAAGTTGCAGTACATGGAATGCATGCCTACAAAAACTAAAAACAAAACTAACTCAGATTCTTGGCTCATGAGAGGAGGAGATGGAACATCTCCTTTCTTCTTGCTCATTTTCTCTTTCTTTCTCTTCTTCTTGCTCTTCTCATTGGACATGGAGAGCTTGTGTTTTTTTTTCTTAGGTCGATGAGTCTCTTATTTATTTTGTTCAGCTTCTTCTTCCTTTTCTAGCTCCTCTAGCTTATCGGCATCATCGGCTGTATCCTTAGATAGGATGAACTGTGGTGGTCGTCCCTTATAGAGCACCATTGTAAGAGGGTTTACCTCTTGTTCATCCTCTATGGGTGCAACTTCTACCGACCTCGTCGCAACTAGCTTAAACTCAGGTTCTTCTAGGGTTGCATCCACACTCTTGGATGCACCCAGATCTTTCTCAACAATTGTCTTTGTGGCAGACTTCTCAGCAGTAAAACTAACATCTGCATCCTCATCAACGTCCTCAATAGGGATTTCATCAGTCTCAGCAGCAACTGTAATACCCCATAACCGGTCTAGGAAATAAACCGACTTAGGACGTATTACCAAACAAACAGACATAAGACATTCAAACAAGACCCAAATACGCATGCAAGCAGAATTCAGGGGAAATTAAAACTTTTTAGCAACTTTCAAAGATTAAGCCCATAATACATTTCTTGTTTAAGCAAGTATACTTACATATTATTCATAACAAACTATTTCATAGACATATCAATCAATAATCAAGATCGTTCAGGATAACAAAAAAACTATGAATTACTGATCTTTAAACTTACACGTTATAAGAATCTTTACAAGCAAGCAAAGCATAGAATATAAATTAATCAAAGAATAACTACATAATAGACAAGAAAGATTATGATGCATTTCAATGCCAATATTTATAACCAGAACATACAACCAAAACATAACGATGTAATCATATACAGATCATGAAAGATTAAGACCATTTCTTAAAATTTTGTATACTAAAGTGATATGATATCAAATTATCTATACCATAGCTTATAGGTGTTTTTGATATTTCTATAGCAAGTTATGATACGAGTTAGTTTAGGGTATATATCTGATAAGTGTTCAAAAGTACTATTTTTCTTACCCTTTTTACTCATATTATTGTTAGACTTAGGCTCATATTAGTTGCATAATTAGCCATTCATGCATTAATCCATGTTTCCTTCCATCGTTGAGCTTGATTACATAACTTGGTAGTTTCTGTGGGAAAAGATGCTGCTTTGGTATGTTTTGTGTGTATGTATAGGATCACTTGCCAAAGCAAGACTAGAGCTAGTTGCCAGGGCAATGCATGAAAGAGATGCCGAGCTAGTTGATAGGGCAATACATGAAGGAGATGCCGAGCTAGTTGCCAGGGCAATGCATGAAGGAGACGTCGAGCCAGTTGCCGGGGCAATTGTCGACAAAGCACAAGGTGATATGGTAGTCGAAATTGATGGCTAGACAAGCCCAAGATGACGTGGAGCAAAGCTAAATCGCAAAGGAATTTGATTTTCATGAAGAGATTAAAGAAGAATTAAATTCCAAGAAGATAGGAGAAGTTCTAGTAGGAATATAATTATAATAAAGAATTATATTCTTTAAAGATAATTTAATTCCAACTTAACTTCCTCCTCAAAGAAGGACTTTGACCTAGCCCTATAAATAAGAGGCCATATCGTCAACTCCAAGGAGAGCAAGAGAGGGGAATTTCGACAACTCCAAGGAGAGCAAGGAGAGAGAATTTTCGACAAGCATCTAGGGCAAGGAGGATTTCGACAAGCTTCCTTCTTCATCTTTTTCTTTCTTGTTCAATTAGGTTCATGCTAGGGATTATTTATCTTGTCTTTCTTTGGAACCTAGCCATGAACTAAATCTATTTGGCTATGGTTATTGTGTTTTGTGGTTGTGAGAAACTATTGGTTTTTGTTTAGGTAATAAGAGTTTGCACTTTTCTATTCAAGGTTTATTCATTCTAGGTTCTTATTCTTGTTTGCGAGTGAATTGGGAGAGGATCTCGTAACTTAATCTATTTATCTAATATCGGGAGAGTTAGATTCAAGAAATGAATGAATATGATCTTTATTCAATCTATTGATGGTGAAGATTAATCTGGCTTAGGGATAAGTCAAGGATTTCAACGGCTAAGAGGAGCGCAAGATTGGTTGTTGTTCACCATTGATTCACGCAGGGATGTATTATCAAGGCATGCACAAGTAGCTAGAGTTTCGACTTAGGGATAAGAAGAAACCATTGAAGAACGCTCTGCCGAACCTTGAAGGTTGCTGCCCAGACGCCCAAGTAGTTGCCCAACTAGTCGCCCAGGCAACCATCGATTAGTTGCCAAGGCAACCCCGTTGTGCAAGTTGCCACGACAACTGAGTTGCCCGTGCACTCTTTTACCAAGACGATCCAATCGGCTATCACACCTCAACTCACTATAACCTGGCCTATCTCTCTCTCATTTGATCTCATCTTTTCTTTTACTTTATTGCTTTCTAGTTTAGTTATTAGTTAAACTCCTATAATACTTTATTTGTGTTTTTACTTTTTACAGTGCAAGAGACTAGATTCTTGAAGTGGCACCAATCCCTGTGGAGACGATATCTTCTATACTATAACTTGCAACTTGTATACTTGCACAATTGCGTAGCACTTATTACGCGCAACAAGTTTTTGGTGCCGTTGCCGGGGATTGGCAATAGCGACTTTGTTTTTATTTTCTTGCACTTTCTTTTTACTTTTCTTGTTTAAGATTCCAAGGGCTAACAAACTTTGGTTTTGCATTGGTATATGAAGAGGGCGAGACCGATTACACCAGAATATCCCTTTGATCCAGAAATCGAACGAACCTTACAAAGACTTAGACGAAGGATAAGAGTAGCAATGGCTAATCAAGACGGTAATATGAATCAAGATGTTCTAGCAGGAGGAGGAGTGATTCTTGCATGAAACAGAACTATTCGAGACTATCTTGAAGAAGATCTTGATGGACTTAATCCAGGAGTTGTCGCACCTGAAATTGAAGCCGACCACTTTGAGTTAAAACCGGTAATGTTTAATATGATCAACACAATTGGTCAATTTGGTGGCTCAGCAACTGAAGATGCACGGCAACATCTGAAATCTTTCCTCGAGATTTACAACTCGTTCAAAATACACGGAGTCACCCCCGATGTCTTACGATTAAGATTATTCCCCTATTCACTGAGGGATAGGGCGAAAGCATGATTGAATAGCATTCCTACCGGATCAATAGCATCTTGGACCGATCTTTGTCGTGATTTCCTTTCTCGGTTTAATCCTACAAATTTGACTGATAAGCTTCGCAACGACATTACTTCTTTTCGGCAGGCAGATGATGAATCCATGTACGAGGCTTGGGAGCGATATAGAGAACTTCTACACAAATACCCTCTACACGGATTCCCGGTGTGGACTCAAGTAACAATGTTTTACAACGCCTTAAATACACCAACAAGGATGATGCTAGATGCCTTGGCAAACGACATACTCCTAGATAAGTCACCGGAGGAAGCAATGCAAATTCTAAACAAGCTGGCCAAGAATGATTATCAATTCCCCTATACTAGAAGAGGAGTTAGATGCCAAGCCACAATACATGAACTAGGATCATCAGATTTAATTTCGGCACAATTGGCCACTTTAACCAAGATGGTCCAGAACATGCAAAAACCAAACAACACACATGAGGTCAAGGTAATGGATTCTTTTTGTGAGTTATGTGGTGATAACCATGATTCTTCTGAATGTATGCAGAATCTGGAATCCAGCTTCTACGTGGGGAATTACAATCGAAACAACAATGTGATGTCCAATACATACAATCCAGCTTGGAAGAAGCACCCGAATTTTTCATGGAGTAATCCCAACAATGCTCTAAACTAGAATAATCAGAATGCACAAGCATCGGGATTCCAGTAGAATATTCCACGGCAACAGTTACCGTAGCAACAACCGACAACATCTAATTCTTTGGAAAATTTTCTAAATGCTTTTATGATGAAAACTGAATCTTATATGGCTGAGAATAGTAACTTCATAAAAAGAACTGATACTTTTATTAACAGGACCGAGATGAGATTGCAAAACCAAGAGGCAGCAATCAAATCATTGGAAAATCAAGTCGGACAGTTTGCTCAAAATCTGAATACTAGACCGCAAGGAGGTTTACCTAGCGATACTGAAGTCGCAAGAGGAACTGGCCATGAGCAATGTAAGGCAATCACCACTAGATGTGGCCAACAACTTAGAAAGGCTCAAACCCGCTCATCAAACAAAACTCCACAAAAAGATCAAGACGAACCTAGCGACAAAGCCTCAGATGCTGAACCAGGAATTGCCTCGGCAACCGGCAATAAGCATGCCTCGGCAACCGACGATAAGGATGCTTCGGCAACTTGTGATAAGCATGCCTCGGCAATCCCAGTTGATAATGCCTCGGCAACTCCAGTTGTCCCGGCAATGCCGTCAATCAGGTTCCAAACCAATGAAAGGATCGAAGATATCCGACTTCCACCACCATTCCCACAAAGGTTGAAGCGACAAAAGCAAGAATACCAATTCAAGAAGTTTCTTGATATCCTAAAGCAAGTCCACATCAACTTTCCATTGGTGGAAGCAATTGAACAAATGCCAAACTATGCCAAGTTTCTTAAAGACATTGTGTCCAAGAGAACAAGGCTATGAGAGTTTGAAACAGTTGCCGCAACAGAGGGATGCATGGAAATGTTGCACAATCGTATGCCACCCAAGTTAAAGGATCCCGGAAGTTTCACAATACCCTGTTCTATTGGAAATCACTATGTCGGGAAAGCATTATGCGACCTTGGGGCTAGCATAAACTTGATGCCTAAATCAGTTTTCCAGAAACTAGGAATCGGGAAGGCAAGACCTACAATAGTTATGCTACAGCTAGCCGACAGATCCTATGTGCATCCAGAGGGAAAAATTGAGGACATACTGGTAAAAGTTGATAAATTTATTTTCCCGCTAACTTTATTGTTTTGGATTGTAAAGCAGATGAGCATGCACCCATTATTCTCGAGAGACCACTCCTAGCAACAGGGAGAACCTTGATCGATGTTGAAAAGGGAGAACTCACAATGAGGGTGAATGACCAGCAAGTTAAACTAAATGTGTTCCAAACACTAAGGTATGTCGATGATCCAGAAGAATGCCAACTTCTTCATGCCACGGCAGAGTTTAACTTTGATGAGGAATTTAGTTGCCTCGGCAACTACATTGCCGATCAAGACGAACCTGAGGAGTATAAAGAACCGGTCGATGAGGAACAACAAGAAGAGGCAAATTGGCTAGTCAATCGACCAGGTACATACTTTGAACCACTGGATTACTCATGTAAGGAAGGTAAGCTCGAAAAACCCTCTATTGAACAACCACCGATTATTGAGTTGAAACAATTGCCAGAGCAACTAAAATATGCATACTTAGGAACCGATAATACATTGCCTGTAATTATTTCTTCTAAGTTACAGCCTTAGCAGGAAAAGAAGCTGATCAAGATGTTGAAGCTACACAAAAAGGTAATAGGGTGGACAATTACCGACTTGAAGGGAATTAGCCCGGCAGTGTGCATGCACAAGATTTTGTTGGAAGATGATCACAAACCTTCAATTGAGGCCCAGAGGAGACTGAATCATGCCATGAAAGGGGTTGTAATGAAAGAAATCATCAAGTGGCTTGACGCCGGCATTATATACCCTATCTCTGATAGTACATGGGTAAGTCCGGTACAATGCGTACCGAAAAAGGGAGGTGTAACAGTGGTAAGTAATGAAAACAATGAACTCATTCCAACCAGGACTGTGACCAGTTGGAGGGTTTGTATGGATTATCGAAAGCTAAACAAAGCCACCAGGAAAGATCACTTCCTATTACCCTTTATTGATCAAATGCTTGACCGTCATGCAGGTAAACCCTTTTATTGTTTTCTTGATGGTTATTCAGGTTACATTCAAATTGCCATAGCACGAGAAGATCAACAAAAGACAACCTTCACATGCCCATACGGTACTTATGCCTTCTGAAGGATGTCGTTCGAATTGTGTAATGCCCCGACAACCTTCCAAAGATGCATGATGGCACTCTTTTCAGACATGGTCGAAGACTTCCTTGAGATCTTCATGGATGATTTTTCTATTTTTGGTAATGACTTCGACAGTTGTCTCGACAATTTAGAGAGGGTGTTGGCAAGATGTGAAGAAACTGATTTAGTCCTCAATTGGGAGAAATGCCATTTTATGGTAGATGAAGGAATAGTGCTCGGCCACAAGATTTCATCCAAGGGAATTGAAGTAGACAAAGCCAAGGTGGACGTGATAGAGAGATTACCCCCACCAAGTTCGGTTAAAGGAATTCAAAATTTTCTTGGACATGCAGGTTTTTACAGGAGGTTCATTCATAATTTTTCTAAAATCACTAAACGCTTGTGCAATTTTCTTGAACATGATAAAGTCTTCAATTTTGATGATTCTTGTACCCGAGCATTTGAAACCCTAAAGGAAAAGCTTGCCTCAGCAGCCATTGTCGTTCCACCAGATTGGACGCTACCTTTTGAGCTCATGTGTGATGCAAGTGATTTCGCGGTAGGAGCAGTCCTAGGCCAACGCATAGGTAAGACCTTCCATGTGATATACTACGCTAGTAAAACTCTTAATAGTGCTCAAGTGAATTACACAACAACGGAGAAAGAGTTACTAGCTGTAGTTTTCGCATTTGACAAGTTCTGATCCTATTTGATTGGTACAAAGGTAATTGTTCATACGGACCATTCGGTAATCAAATATCTATTTGCTAAAAAGGATGCCAAACCTCGTTTGATTCATTGGATATTACTTTTACAAGAATTTGATATTGAAATTAAGGACAAGAAAGGAATAGAAAATCAAGTGGCCGATCACTTATCACGTTTAGAACACAATAGGGAGGAGGACGCGGATCTAGAGATATGCGATGCATTCCCGGATGAACAACTTTTAGTTGCCTCGGTAACCATGGATGCGCATGCCTCGGCAATCCTTAATGCCGCAACAGCCTTTGACGTGCACGCCTCGGCAATTTTGGGAGCAGTCGCCACGGCAACACATGCCTTGGTAATACCCTGGTACGCGGATTTAGTTAATTTCCTTATTTGTGGCATTTTACCTTATGGCATTACTCACCAAGGGAAGAAGCGGTTCCGCCATGATGCGAAGCATTACTTTTGGGATGAGCCTCTTTTGTTTAAACAATGTGCAGATAAGGTTATACGCCGATGTGTCCCTGAAGAAGAGCAACAGAATTTACTCCGGCAATGCCATTCTTCACCCTATGGAGGAAATTTTGGAGGAACTCATACCGCGGCCAAAGTTTTGCAATCCGATTTGTATTGGCCAACATTGTACAAAGATGCCCAAGACTTTTACAAGCAATGTGATCGTTGCCAGAGGACGGGCAATATCTCTAGACGATATGTGATACGCTCTAGAACATCATCGAGGTGGAATTGTTCGATGTATGGGGAATCGATTTTATGGGACTTTTCCCATCTTCATTCGATAACCTCTACATTCTACTTGGCGTCAACTACGTGTCTAAATGGGTTGAGGTGCAGTTCCCAATAACGATTCCAAGACCGTGCAACGATTCTTGTAGAAAAACATATTTACACGGTTTGGGATGCCAAGAGCAATTATCAGTGTCGAAGGCAAGCATTTTGACAATAGACTAATTGCCAAGATGTTGCAACGCTTCAGCATATCACACAAGATCGCCACGGCATATCACCCACAAACCAACAGCCAAGCAAAAATTTCCAACCGTGAATTGAAGGGTATACTCGAGAAAGTTGTAAATCCCTCTAGGAAGGATTGGTCATTAAGACTAGATGACGCACTTTGGGCATATCGCACTGCATTCAAAACACCCTTAGGTATGTCCCCCTTCCGACTTGTCTATGGCAAAACATGTCATCTACCGGTGGAAATCGAACACAAGGCATACTGGGCAATCAAGACCGTGAATATGGATTGGGAAAGTGCCGGACAAAAGCATTTGTTGGACCTCAACGAGATAGAAGAATTCCGTGCACTCGCCTATAACAATGCACGAATCTACAAGGAGAAAACAAAGTAATGGCATGACAAGAAACTATTGCCATGGCAATTCACACCAGGGCAACTAGTTCTCCTATTCAATTCTTGGCTAAAACTTTTCATGGGAAAGCTGAAATCAAGATGGTCGGGACCATTCGAAGTTGTCGAACCATTCTCCCATGGTGCCGTGATAATCAAGTCCATCACTGACAAACATGAATTCAAAGTTAATGGACAAAGATTGAAACACTACAATGGTGCCCATGTGGAACGTAACAAAGAAGTGGTCAACTTAGGAAATGCATGAGCATGCTCTCTTTTCAATATTTTATTTTTATTTTTATTTTTATTTATAGGAGATATTTTATTTTTTTTCATTATCTTTAGTTTCCAGGTTTTCTTTGTTTTCTTTTCCACAACAAGACTTACAACCACTATGCTAAGGAAATTCACTACCTACTACTTGCCACGGCAACCACAACAGATGATGTCGCGGCAACCTACATCGTGCACGCACAAGCTGATGCTACGGCAACCAACCCTGAAGATGCCATGGCAACCAGAGCTAAAGATATCCCGGCAACCACTGCAAAAGCCAAAGGTAAATCACCTATGCCTGAATCAACTCCTACGGAATCATTTTCTGATTTTTTAGATTCGGACGAGTCCTCCATTGCACCAACAAAGACCGCATCAATTGAATCCTCCAAGCGGGAAGCCAATGACACTGATGAAGAGGACGATGAGGACAACCCCGTACGAGGATCGATTCCACCACCGGCAACAAGGAAACAACCATCGCGTTCAAGCAAGAGAATCAAGACACCAACCAAAAGGAAACTAATCATCTACGATGACGAACTCTCAGAGTAAGTCCTCGTATGGATTTTATTTTTCATTATTTTTATTTTTCTTTAATGCATGCATTGAGGACAATGCCTCACTCGAGTTGGGGGGATTGTTATTAGTAGTTACCATGTTTAGTTACATTCATCTTAAATATTACATTTAGGATACATAAATTGCTTGCCATGCCTTTAGTTGGAACAAGAATTGCTTAGATTTGATGAATATCCAATGATGAGTTTGCCAATACACTTAATTGATAGAATTTTTATTCTGGGATAACCATGGAAAAACTTGGAATTTTACTATGATGCTAAATTTGATGGAACACTGTTGTGGTTTGATTGATTTAAGGAATTCTAGTGAATTTAGGTTGATAATTAACAAATTGGGGGATTAGAATAAAAATTGGATGAATGCTAGAGGTGCCCAGAATTGGCTCTAGCATGTGCTAAAAAATTGATCGCTAGAGGTGCCCGAAACTGGCTCTAGTATGTGTTAAAAAAATTGATCGCTAGAGGTGACTGAAACCGGCTCTAGTCGAAAAATTAACTTAAGAAAAACTTGGTGCCCCGGTTCAGAGGATTGAAATCAAATTCAAAGCTAAGTTTGGGAAAATTAAAGTCTTGGCAGGTAATTATTAGTTTGCATTGCTTGAGGACAAGCAATAGTTCGAGTTTGGGGTGTGATAAGTGTTCAAAAGTACTATTTTTCTTACCCTTTTTACTCATATTAGTTGCATAATTAGCCATTCATGCATTAATCCATGCTTCCTTCCATCGTTGAGCTTGATTACATAACTTGGTAGTTTTTGTGGGAAAAGATGCTGCTTTGGTATGTTTTGTGTGTATGTACAGGATCATTTGCCAAAGCAAGACTAGAGCTATTTGCCAGGGCAATGCATGAAGGAGATGCCGAGCTAGTTGCCACGGCAATACATGAAGGAGATGCCGAGCTAGTTGCCAGGGCAATGCATGAAGGAGACGCCGAGCCAGTTTCCAGGGCAATTGTCGACAAAGCACAAGGTGATATGGTAGTCGAAATTGATGGCTAGACAAGCCCAAGATGACGTGGAGCAAAGATAAATCCCAAAGGAATTTGATTTCCATGAAAATATTAAAGAAGATAGGAGAAGTTCTAGTAGGAATATAATTATAATAAAGAATTATATTCTTTAAAGATAATTTAATTCCAACTTAACTTCTTCCTCAAAGAAGGACTTTGACCTAGCCCTATAAATAAGAGGCCATATCGTCAACTCCAAGGATAGCAAGAGAGGGGAATTTCGACAACTCCAAGGAGAGCAAGGGGAGAGAATTTTCGATAAGCATCTAGGGCAAGGAGGATTTTGACAAGCTTCCTTCTTCATCTTTTTCTTTCTTGTTCAATTAGGTTCATGCTATGGATTATTTATCTTGTGTTTCTTTGGAACCTAGCCATGAACTAAATCTATTTGGCTATGGTTATTGTGTTTTGTGGTTGTGAGAAACTATTGGTTTTTGTTTAGGTAATAAGAGTTTGCACTTTTCTATTCAAGGTTTCTTCATTCTTGGTTTTTATTCTTGTTTGCGAGTGAATTGGGAGAGGATCTCGTAACTTCATCTATTTATCTAATATTGGGAGAGTTAGATTCAAGAAACGACTGAATACGATCTTTATTCAATCTATTAATGGTGAAGATTAATCTGGCTTAGGGATAAGTCAAGGATTTCAATGGCTAAGAGGAGCGCAAGATTGGTTGTTGTTCACCCTTGATTCACGCAGGGATGTATTATCAAGGCATGCACAAGTAGCTAGAGTTTCGACTTAGGGATAAGAAGAAACCATTGAAGAACGCTCTGCCGAACCTTGAAGGTTGCTGCCCCGTCGTGCAAGTTGCCAAGGGAACCATCGATTAGTTTCCAAGGCAACCCCGTTGTGCAAGTTGCCACGGCAACTGAGTTGCCCGTGCACTCTTTTACCAAGATGACCCAATCGGCTATCACACCTCAACTCACGATAACCTGGCCAATCTCTCTCTCATTTGATCTCATCTTTTCATTTACTTTATTGCTTTCTAGTTTAGTTATTAGTTAAACTCCTATAATCCTTTATTTGTGTTTTTACTTTTTACAGTGCAAGAGACTAGATTCTTGAAGTGGCACCAATCCCTGTGGAGACGATATCTTTTATACTATAACTTGCAACGTGTATACTTGCACAATTGCATAGCACTTATTACGCGCAACAATATCCTTTGAAGGTTAACCAAGATTGGGACCTAAGTATCAAGCAATCCAAGAGATTTTGCTATTCGAACATTGTCTAAGATGGTGTAAATCATTGTTTATTATATTTCGTATTTCATTTAAACAATAAACAAATGTCAAATACACAATTAGGACAAGCTACTCAACAAGTGACTACTTTAAAACAAGCAAGCCTTTAATCGTAGACACGGACTTTGTTCAAACTATTTAGATACCTTACGTATTCATGATATTAAATCATTGGTTATCACATCATCAACCAAATGATAGCTAGATCAGCTTAACCAAAACTCAACCCTTCAATTCTTTACAAGACTCATATGCCTATCAATACCATATAAGCGTTCATAGACATTTTACTAATTGATCTTTATAACCAGCAACCAATCAAACATCATACCTACCATAACTTGATCTACACGCAACCATAAAACATATTAAGGCCTATTACCTCAGATATTACATAGATATACATATATGATCAAAAAGGGTGACTTAAATGCACTATGCATACATATCAACTATGTGCCACCATCTAGGAGTTCTAAAGAGGGATTAAAAAACATACTTCATAACTCTTGTGATCTCGTCCAAGCTCAGAAGTTAACCAAACGTAGTGTTACCCTAAAAGGTGATGAAAGAATAGGGTAAGCAACGCTTAGTGAAGTGGTACCAAAAACTCGAAAGCAATATATAATATTTCATATGATCCATTCCTATTCTTTCATCAAAGTTTATCAAGGTCCAAGAAGAAAACAACATAAAATAGTGACCAAGCAATATAATCGAAAGGTTTTAGTTATATTGTTTCACAGTCTTGTTTTACCATATCTTACCGGACATCTTAAAAACATGTTTCACTTGTCACGAGAGGCACACATACTATTATAGATTAAAGTATTCAAACTAATTATGCCTTATCTAGAAAAAATAAAAAAAGATTCAATTATAAGCTTGTTTCTTATCATACAAACAATTAATCAATCACCCGTATACATAGGCATTCTATCAAAATTTATTTCTTTAACCAAAAGAATGTTCGAAAATCTCATAGGCCCACTTTACATGTTATGCAAGTTATTACTAGAATCCATCAATTTAACTTACGACTTTCTTTATTTCTTTAACATAGCCTTCTATTTTCACACGTATAAAATATGTATCAAGTTAAGTAAGAAATTCTTGCCATTCAAGTAACAATCTATTTTATTGTTTTGCTTGTAAAACTCATTAATCTATGTCATTGTAAACTATAGTATTTGATCAAATGCATACACCATAATTCAAAAGAGCTTTTAAGAAGCTATGAACAAAAAGTTAACTATTGAACAATAAGACGTTCGAAACATTCATTTACTCATATAATCATAATTACTTGGACATATATATATTTACCCATAAGCATTCGTATGAAACTCGTATATTTAGTACAGCACTCTAGCATAGCTATATATATTTCCTCAAAAGAATATTTAAACCTCCGTTAATTACAATTTACTTGTCTCAAAATCTATTAAGCATAATATCTCATAATCCAGTGTTACTTGTCACAAAAGATATTGGCATATCATATCATAGACATAATTTACTTCTAGTGTAAGATATCAACATGACATATCAAAGATATAAATTTCTTAACATTCAAGATACCAAGTTAATCCATTAATTAGTTCACAAATTTCATTATTTAATCTTTATATAGCCTTGAAAACCAAGTAGCCTAGGTATACGAATCCCCAACCAACTGTCGCCAAACAAAATGTTACTCAAAGTACCGGTCAATCCCTCATACTGTTGCCAAATAAGGATCGTAGTCCACTCCAAACACGAGCTCTTTGGACTCTGGCATGCCAACTATACCTAAGACTGACTTGATACCAAGGCTTTCACATTTATCATATCTTATTTAAAAGTAGAGTGAGCAAAGCTCCTTATCATAGTATCACATTATCAAACTTGTTGCTTTTATCATATATAGCAAATATTCACCTTATGTGAATTTCTCATTGATTCATTCCTCTTTTCGAAGTGTAACATCGCAAAGTTTTCATTTTCATGAATCACATATAATCCTCATTATGATTATCTTAATCAATTCACCAAAGCTCATCATAAACAAAAGATGCACATTATCATTCACAACATATAGAATTTCTAACTTAAATAGTCTATATTCATCTATCCATGTCACATTGTACTTAAATCAAGTACTTACCTCATAATCCTTGTAATGCCCCAGTTTTAGGGCTTAGCGGTTTAGTGGGTTATTAGACGGTTTGGTGGACCAGGATAGAGATTCTAGTCAGTTTCAGGATCGTATATTTTCGGTGTTGGAAAAATTATGGAAAAATGTTTAAAAATCATTATTAATTATATATTTAATAATGGTGGAATCAATTTTGAAATATTAGTTTTGGAAGGTGGACATTTTGGTTGGTGACCAAAATGAAAGTTTTGAAAACTATGATTTTCTAGTGACTAAAATGAAAAGGGTCAAATACTTAAAATTTTTAAGGAGCTATCTTACCAATTTGTTTCTGAAGGTTTCTCCCTTAATCTAATTAAATTAAACATGTGCTTTAATTAATAATTAAAGTTGATTTTGTTAAAAATGTGGTTATCTTTTCTTAAACAAAAATCACGTCATTTTTTTTCTCTCAACTTTTTCTCTCTATTCTCTCCTCAGCCAAACACTCAGATTTCATCAAATTTCCAGAGGTGAGGTGGTTTCTAACTTGATTTTATTGTTCCAAATTGTTTTACAAAGATTGTTTATATAAAATCTCACATTAATCTTGTGATTTCTTAGCTTTTCTCAAATCAATTGAGGGAGAAACTTCACAAAAGGGGTAAGTTCCGAGATCTCCTCTATTGTATAGTTCTTTATTGAAATTCTCAAGCATTTGATCCTTGCTTTTGCATTTCTAATCTGATTTTGATGATTTTCTAATGATTTAATAAGATCTTTAGGGAAAATGTGTTGATTCGTGAATTGAACCTGATTTCCAGTATGTAATTGTGATTTGACTCATATTTTGGATGTTTAACAATGTTGATAAGTGATTTTTATCAATGGAATCTTGAAACATAAGATTCTCTATTTGTTTAGGGTTGTTAGGTTGCTGGAAGTGGTAGGTTGTCTTGGATCTATTTTTAGATGTGTTTTGGTGTTGAAAATGATGCTAGGTTGATAGATGTAGGCTGGGTTTTGAATCGAAGTGCTTTGGTCTTGATTTCGGTTGTTGTGGAGGGTTAATTGTGAGGGTGTTATGGAAATCTGAGAAGGATTGTGTTTGCTGTGTTTAGAATGCATTATGATGCATTAATCCTCTATTGTTATGTGGTAAAAATAGGGAAGGTTGATCTGAAGGTGTTTGGAGAAGCGTAAGGGACTTCAGATGCTTGTTTGCGCATCGACGAATCGAAGTTTCGCGTATCGATGAGTGAAAACGTGGTTTAAACCATTTTGATGTTTTGGAATAGAGATTTGGGAGTTCAGGTAGAGCTTGAAACGTTTACCTAGACTCGAAAGTAAGTAAAGTGGTTTTACTCTCTCGGTCGTGCTAGTTTGAAATGGTTTTATGCACTTGTTTTAATTTACATGTAACCTACTATTTAAGCATGTTTTAAAGTACTTGAGATACTGGTTTTAAGCATGTTTTGCTGAAGGATGCACATGGTAAGTGATCCTTGTAAGTATGGTTTATACGTGTGTTGTAAAGTATGGTTGTTGCTTTGGATAAATGGCATGGTTTAATGCTTGTTAAAAATAGTGAGGTAAATGTTGAAATGGTTAATTATATTGGCAAGTGATGTGGTTTTAAAATTGTTATCATATAAAGTTGGCCGGCCATAGGATTGAGTGCACTGTAAAATAAGTAGCCTTGGATGTTGAGGGGTTTATATTGTGTACCGAATACTCCATCCAAGTACCCTAACGGTAGAGGGGTTTAACGGTACCGAATACTCCCGTTAGTGGGGTTAAGCATCTAAGCGATGAGAGGGATGGGTTTTCCCTGTGGGTTGAAAGTATACCAGTTGTTATTGTACCGCAATTGTAATTGTATTGCTATTCTGGTTGAGATGGCTTGTAGTGTTGGGTTAACACTTGTTGAAACCGTGTATCCGATGAACTCCTTTGTTAATGGACTTGTTATTGATCACTTGAAAGCCAATATAATTGTTAATGTATCATTGAAATGTTTTATGTTGTATAATGTGATTTATACATGTTTCTCCTAAAGCTTTGCATTTGGTAGTAATGCACGTAAGGCTTAAGTGGAGGGTTAGCAATGGGATTTGTTGTTGATTAATGATACATGTAGCATATGGTTTGTTATGCTAGTTTTAATGATATAGGGTGCATGTTTTCAAAAGGGGCATGATGATGATGATGATGTTTTTAAAGGATGATGTTAAATAAATGGTTTTAAATGCACTAATGGTGGTTGTTTCCAAAGTATGTCTTGGTTTAGACTATTATGAATAAGGGCAATGGGGTACCCATTATGTTTGTGGAACTCCTTGTTTGGGCATACTTCTTTAGTTGCTCTTGGGTTGTAAATGGCCTTTAAAGTTTGTTTTGATGCTGGTTTACCTTTTTGACATGTTGCTTGAATGGACATTAGGAAGCATGCCTATAGATTCCCTTTTGATGCTTGTTACTTGTTGTGCTGTAGGAATGAAGTTGCTAGTTGGCTTGCGATACGTATGGCATGTTGGTATGGTATTATAAGCATGTTGGAATTGCTTGAGAATGTTTTTGAGATGAAAAACAAGCAAATTATGGCATTACAAGTCCAGGCATACCAATACGCGGGGCATCGTATCGGTACGGCTAGGCATTTTCTAGCCTGAGGGATCGGTACGCGTAAGGGAGTACCGGTACGCCTATGTGATTTTTGGCCTGCATATCGATACGGGTAATGGTGTATCGGTACACGTTCTAGCCTTTGGAATTTCACTTTTTCAATCCAAACTCGTGTATCGATACCCATGTAAGCGTACCGATACGTATATTAAAAAGATTCAAAAGTTAGGTAAGTTCATTATGGCATATCGATACCTGCCATGGTGTATCGGTACAGGCATTTTATGCGTATCGGTACGGTGACACCTGTACTGATACCCGAGGCTGTTTTCTGTAATGTTGGCTTGGCAGTTTTATTTTCTTTGCATTCTAGTCCCTGAATCTTGTCCATGCGATTGTATGAGCTTGAATGATCAGAACCTGACTAATTAAAGATTGGTATATTAAATGTGGCTTAAATCCTGCAAATTTCCTATATTTACAATTTGGTCCCTAAATTGCAAATATGATCAATTGGATGTCAAAATGATGCCCAATTGAGGTGGAGTTATACCTGAGTGATGCATGTAGACGTAGGACTAATAATTAGCGTCTAGACAAGATAAAAAGAAAAAAATAGACCGGGTTTTGTTGAATCTCTTTGGTTTGCTACGGCGAACCTAATGTAGCTTTCTCAATTTGGTCTAGCGGCTAGTCCAGGTCAAGGGGTTACATTTGGTGGTATTAGAGCCAGGTTTTGGATCATTTGGGAGGTTTTTGTATTGTTTCCATGTTTGATTTGCACGATGATTGTTATATATACGCTTATTGTTATGCACGCTGATTAATATATGAATGTTGGTGGTCGTATGCTATGTTTGGGATGTTTTGGGGTACCCATTGCCTTATTATTATAGTTTGGAAAGCTTTGATTTTTGAAATGAAAGTCTTGGATCCTTGCTTAAGGCTGGCCTGACTATTTTGTTTTGAAATGATTATCATGCCTTAGATATATTTTAGCACGATAGGACCAAGGAGAGAGTTGCAATCTAGTGCGATTACTGCTACAGCTGTGCAGGATGATGAAGGAGAAGTTGTACCTCCTAAAGGGTTGCCACCTCCCCCACCTAATCCACCTGATGGAGTAGAGCAAGTACCACCTGTGTCGGCTGGCCAGGGATAGGTGATATTGCACCGATGATACAGGCTATGACCGGTGCGTTTCAGGTAGCAATTGCAGGTGTTCGTGTGCCAGCACCACCGATTGAGGGGCAAGGTTTGTTGCTTGAGCGTCTTCGTAGTTTGGGCAGAGTTAAGTTCTGAGGGTTGTCGCCTCAGGCTTCTAAGGGCTGGTTGGCCAATACTGAGAGGATATTGGGCCAGATGGGGTGTACTGATGCTCGTAAGTTGGGATGTGTTGTTTCCTTGTTGTAGGGTGATGCCTTTACGTGGTGGACTACCACTATATCCGGTATGGCAACGGATGATGTGACCTAGGAGTTCTTCTGTGAAGCTTTCCAAAAGATGTTTTTAGGAGTTCAATATCAGGACGAGAGGAAGCGGGAGTTTATAGCGTTGGTACAAGGCAGTATGTCTGTGGTGGAGTATGAGGTACTGTTCGTGAGGTTGAGTCAGTATGCACCTGAGTTGGTTCCTGATGAGCGTACTCGATGTGATCATTTCCATTATGGGCTTGTGCAAGATGTTAAGACATACATGCTTAGAGCTGATTATATTGATTTTGATGTGTTGGTGCCAAGGATGTAGAGTAGAATTTAGGCTTGGCTTCTGGATCACGAGGTTTGAGCTCGGGTAAGAGAGCTGCTGATTTGGGTTATAGCGGTGGACAGGCCAAGAGACATGGTGACAGGAGGTTTCGCTCAGAGCTGAGGCATGGTGGAGGTGTTGTGGGATGTGGAGTCCAGGGGCATGGTACCCAGGTTAGAGCCTCGTATAGCACTTGTTGGGTTTGCAGATCCCGAGACCATCTGAGGCGAGATTGCCTATGGTTGGCCAGAGAGGATCAGGCACATGCGCCTGTGGTGGCTAATGCTTGTTGGAGTTGTGGGTCGGGCTACCACTAGAAGCGTGATTGTCCGTTGTTGCCTCGAGGTGGACAGGGTGTTGCACCTGTTGTTGTTTCGTAGCGGGGTTGTGGTCGTGGTTGTGGACCGTTTCAGCGTCGAGATGGGGGACAGACGACTGTGGCTCATATTTTTGCTATCCAGCCTGAGGGAGGTGGACCAGCTAGGGTGTATGCACACCCTGAGGGTCACAATGACACCGATGTGATTGTAGGTACTTTTACCCTTTAGTCTCTGTTGTTGTATTCGTTGGTTGATTTTGGATCTACTCACTCATACATTTTGAGTGAGCATGTTGAGTTGCTTGATATATCTGTTGAAATTCTTAATGTGGGAGTTAAAGTGACTAGTTCTCTTGGAGAGACAATCGTGGTTAGGAGGTTGTATCGTAGGTGTTCGTTGTTAGTTCAAGGACATGTGTTTGTCGTAGACTTGATGGAGCTATCATTCCATGGTTTTGATGTGATCATGGGTATGGATTGGTTGACCGAACATCGGGCTGTGGTGGATTTTGAGACCAAGCGAATATCTTTGAGGTTGGATGATTATGAGGTGGTGGTTGTTGGAGAGAATGCCAAGTTTTTGTCTAGTATTGTTTCGGTGTTGGAGGCAAGATGAATGTTGGATTCGGGATGTCAGGCTTATTTGGCTTATGTTATGAATCCTGGATCAAAGGAGTTGAGAGTGCAGGATGTTTGCACCGTATGTGAGTTTTTAGGTGTTTTTCCGAAGGAATTGCCGGGGTGCCACCCAACCGTGAGGTAGAGTTTGGCATCGAGGTTTTTGCAGGCACGGTACCATTATCGATTGCTCTGTACCACATGGCTCTGAAGGAATTAAAGGAGTTGAAGATGCAGTTGCAGGAGTTGTTTGATCGGGGCTTTATTAGACCCAGTATTTCACCTTGGGGAGCATCGGTGTTGTTTGTTAAGAAGAAATGTGGCACGTTGCAGATGTGTATAGATTATCGGCAGCTGAATAAGTTGACAATAAAGAACAAGTATCCCTTACCGCGGATTGATGATCTGTTTGATCAGTTCAAGGGAGCTTCGGTGTTTTCCAAGATAGATATGAGGTCGGGGTACTATCAGCTAAAGGTGAAGGAGGTGGATGTGCCCAAAATAGCCTTTCGTACGAGGTATGGGCATTATGAGTTTCTTGTGATGCCCTTTAGTTTGACCAATGCTCCAGCTACTTTTATGAACATGATGAACCGTGTGTTTCATGAGTTTTTGGATCAGTTTGTAGTGGTGTTTATGGATGATATCCTTGTGTACTCTCGTACCGAGGAGGATCATGATAGCCATTTGCGAATTGTGCTTCAGAAACTGATGGAGAATCAGTTGTATGCCAAGTTAAGCAAATGTGAGTTTTGGCTTAAGGAAGTTGTGGTTCTTGGGAATGTTGTGTCGGCCAAAGGAATTCGTGTCGATTCGCATAAGGTTGATGCTGTAATGGGTTGGAAGGAGCCCAAGTCTGTGACTGAAGTTAGGAGTTTCCTCGGTTTGGCGGGTTATTACCGGAGGTTTGTTGAAGGGTTCTCTAGTGTGGCATCTCCGTTAACAAAGTTGCTACAGAAGAATGTTAAGTTTGAGTGGACGGAGGATAGGCAGTGAGCTTTCGAAAGGTTGAAGGAAGCCTTGACGCGAGATCCGGTTTTGGTTCAACCAGAATTGGGAAATGAGTTTGTTGTTTATAGTGATGCGTCATGTGTTGGGCTTGGTTGTGTGTTGATGCAGGAGGGTAAGGTAGTTGCGTATACATCTAGGCAGTTGAAGGTGCATGAACGTAACTATCCTACTCACGATCTTGAGCTTGCAGCGGTAGTTTTTGCCTTAAAGATCTGGAGGCATTATCTGTATGGTGAGAAATGTGTGGTTTACACGGATCATAAGAGCTTGAAATATCTGATGTCACAGAAGGAGTTGAATCTTAGGCAGCGTAGATTGTTGGAGTTGCTTAAGGATTATGATCTGACCGTTGAGTATCATCCGGGGAAAGCCAATGTTGTAGCGGATACTTTGAGTAGGAAAGCAGATGTGGAGTTGAGAGCCATGTTTGCTAGGTTGAGTGTGACGAATGACGGAGGTTTGTTGGCTGAGTTGCAAGTGAAGCCATCCTTGTCGCAGATGATTAAGGAGAAGCAACCGTGTGATGGGAGTTTGGTATCTCATGTGGAAGATATCAGGGATGGAAATCCTACATATTTTCATTTCAACGATGATGGGGTGTTGTGTTTCAAAGGTCAAATAGTGGTGCCTGAGGACGAAGAGTTGAGGCATACTATTTTGACTGAGGACACGCTCGTCCTTTTCCTATGCATCCTGGTACGACTAAGATGTATCGAGGGTTGAAGGAGGAGTACTATTGGGTTGGATTGAAGAGGGATGTGGCTGATTTTGTAGCTCAGTGTATGGTTTGTCAGGGGGTAAAGGCTGAACATCAGTTCCTTTTAGGGTTGTTGCAACCGTTGAAGATACCAGAATGGAAGTGGGAAAGAATCACCATGGATTTTGTGTCTGGGCTGCCTTTGACGCCGACCAAAAAGGATTCTATCTGGTGATCATAGATCGGTTTACGAAGTGTGCACATTTTGTGCCAGTGCATACTGCGTATACCTTAGATAGGTTGGCTGAGTTGTACATCTCTGAGAGAGTGCGTTTGCACGGGGTGCCCAAATTTATAGTTTCAAATAGGGATTCGCAGTTCACTGCAAGGTTTTGGGTAAGTTTACATCGTGCTTTGGGAACCCGATTGAGTTTCAGTACCTCGTACCACCCTCAGTCAGATGGCCAGTCGGAGTGTGTGATTCAGGTTCTCGAGGATATGTTGAGGAGTTATGTTATTGAGTACCAGGGAACTTGGGAGAAGCAGTTGCCGCTGGTGGAGTTTGCTTACAATAATAGTTATCATGCTAGCATACAGCTAGCCCCTTATGAGGTGTTGTATGGCAGGAAGTGTCGTACGCTCGTGTGTTAGGCAGAAGCGGGGGAGAAGTTTGTGTCTATGCCCAATGTTTTGAAAGGCACGACCGAAAAGGTAAAGTTGATATGTGAGCGCTTAAAAGCGGCTGCATATCGCCATAAATCCTATATGGATTTGAAGCATAGGGATATAGAGAATGTTGTGGTGATAAAGTGTTTTTGAAAGTGTCGCCATGGGAAAAAGGTGTTGCGTTTTGGGTGGAAATGGAGCTTAACCCGAGGTTCATTGGACCATACGAGGTCATTGAGCGTGTGGGTCCTATTGCATACCGTTTGAAGTTACCTCTGGAGTTGGGAAAGATTCATGATGTGTTCCACGTTTCGGTGTTGCGGAGGTATAGGTCGGATCCATCGCATGTCATGCCGGTGAAGGAGATCGAGTTGAGACCAGACCTATCTTATGATGAGGAACCAGTAGAGATTCTTGACACCAGCAGTAAGGTGCTCTGTGGCAAGATAGTCAAGCTGGTTAAGGTGTTGTGGAAGCACCGCGATGTTGAGGAGGCCTCGTGGGAGCGCAAGTCGGATATGGTGAAGCAGTTTCTGCACCTGTTTCCTCCAGGTAAATTTTGAGGACAAAATTTCTTAAGTGGGGGAGAGTTGTAATGCCCCGGTTTTAGGGCTTAGCGGTTTAGTGGGTTATTAGACGGTTTGGTGGACCGAAGTAGAGATTCGAGTCAGTTTTGGGATCGTATATTTTTTGTGTTGGAAAAATTATGGAAAAATGTTTAAAATCATTATTAATTACATATTTAATAATGGTGGAATCAATTTTGAAAAATTAGTTTTGGAAGGTGGACATTTTGGTTGTTGACCAAAATGAAAGTTTTGAAAACTGTGATTTTCTAGTGACTAAAATGAAAAAGGGTCAAATACTTAGAATCTTTATGGAGCTATTTTACCAATTTGTTTCTGAAGGTTTCTCCCTCAATCTAATTAATTTAAACATGTGCTTTAATTAATAATTAAAGTGGATTTTGTTTAAAAGGTGGTTATCTTTTCTTAAACAAAAATCACGTCATTTTTTTCTCTCAACTTTTTCTCTCTATTCTCTCCTCATCCAAACACTCAGATTTCATCAAATTTCTAGAGGTGAGGTGGTTTCTAACTTGATTTTATTGTTCCAAATTGTTTTACAAAGATTTTTTATACATAATCTCACATTAATCTTGTGATTTCTTAGCTTTTCACAAATCAATTGAGGGAGAAACTTCACAATAGGGGTAAGGTCCGTGATCTCCTCTATTGTATGGTTCTTTATTGAAATTATCATGCATTTGATCCTTGCTTTTGCATTTCTAATCTGATTTTGATGATTTCTAATGATTTAATGAGATCTTTGGGGAAAATGTGTTGATTCGTGAATTGAATCTGATTTCCAGTATGTAATGGTGATTTGACTCATATTTTGGATGTTTAACAATGTTCATAAGTGATTTTTATCAATGGAATCCCGAAACATAAGAGTCTCTGTTTGTTTAGGGTTGTTAGGTTGTTGGAAGTGGTAGGTTGTCTTGTATCTGTTTTTAGATGTGTTTTGGTGTTGAAAATGATGCTAGGTTGATAAATGTAGGCTGGGTTTTGAATCGAAGTGCTTTGGTCTTGATTTCGGTTGTTGTGGACGGTTAATTGTGAGGGTGTTGTGGAAATCCGAGAAGGATTGTGTTTGCTGCGTTTAGAATGCATTATGATGCATTAATCCTCTGTTTTTGTGTGGTAAAACAGAAGAGGTTGATTCGGAGGTGTTTGGAAAATTGTAGGAGACTTCGGATGCTTGTTTGCGCATCAGCAAATCGAAGTTTCGCATATCGGTGAGTGAAAACGTGGTTTAAAGCGTTTTGATGTTTTGGAACAGAGATTTGGGAGTTAAGGTAGAGCTTGAAACGCTTACCTAGACTCGAAAGTAAGTAAAGTGGTTTTACTCACTCGGTCGTGCTAGTTTGAAATGGTTTTATGCACTTGTTTTAATTTACATGTTACCTACTGTTTAAGCATGTTTTAAAGTACTTGAGATACTGGTTTTAAGCATGTTTTGCTGAAGTATGCACATGGTAAGTGATCATTGTAAGTATGGTTTATACTTGTGTTTTAAATTATGGTTGTTGCTTTGGATAAATGGCATGGTTTAATGCTTGTTAAAAATAGTGAGGTAAATGTTGAAATGGTTAATTATATTGGCAAGTGATGTGGTTTTAAAATTGTTATGGGATATAGTTGGCCGGCCATAGGATTGAGTGCACTGTAAAATAAGCCGCCTTGGATGTTGAGGGGTTTATATTGTGTATCGAATACTCCATCCAAGTACCCTAATGGTAGAGGGGTTTAACGGTACTGAATACTCCCATTAGTGGGGTTAAGCATCTAACCGATGAGAGGGATGGGTTTTCCTTGTGGGTTGAAAGTATACCCAGTTGTTATTGTACCGCGATTGTAATTGTATCGCTATTCCGGTTGAGATGGCTTGAAGTGTTGGGTTAACACTTGTTGAATCCATGTATCCAATGAACTCTTTTGTTAATGGACTTGTTATTGATCACTTGAAAGCCAATATAATTGTTAATGTATCATTGAAATGCTTTATGTTGTATAATGTGATTTATACATGTTTCTCCTTAAGCTTTGCATTTGGTAGTAATGCATGGGAAAGCTTAAGTGGACGGTTAGCAATGGGATTTGCTGTTGATTAATGATACATGTAGCATATGGTTTATTATGCTGGTTTTAATGATATAGAGTGCATGTTTTCAAAAGGGGCATGATGATGATGATGATGTTTTTAAAGGATGATGTTAAATAAATGGTTTTAAATGCATTGATGGTGGTTGTTTTGAGCATTCCTCACTAAGCCTTGTGTTCTTACGCTCTTGTTGTCTATCAATGCAGATAATCGAGGTCTTGGAAGGCAGCAAGAAGAAAGGGGATTTTGGCAAGACTTGTTTCCAAAGTATGTCTTGGTTTAGACTATAATGAATAAGGGCAATGGAGTACCTATTGTGTTTTGGGAGATGTTTTGTGGAACTCCCTATTTCAGAATACTTCTTTAGTTGCTCTTGGGTTGTAAATGGCCTTTAAAGTTTGTTTTGATGCTGGTATACCTTTTTGACATGTTGCTTGAATGGACATTAGGAAGCATGCCTATAGATTCCCTTTTGATGCTTGTTAGTTGTTGTGCTGTAGGAATGAAGTTGCTAGTTGGCTTGTGATACGTATAGCATGTTGGTATGGTATTATAAGCATGTTGGAATGGTTTGAGAATGTTTTTGAGATGAAAAACCAACGAATTGTGGCATTACAGGTCCAGGCGTACAGATACGTGGGGGACTGTATCGATACGGCTAGGCATTTTCTGGCCTGAGAGATCGGTACGCGTAAGGGAGTACCGGTACGCCTAGGTGATTTTTGGCCTGGCGTACCGATATGGGTAATGGTGTATCGGTACACGTTCTAGCCTCTAGAATTTCACTTTTTCAATCCAAACCCGTGTACAGATACCCATGTAAGCGTACCGAAACGTATATTAAAAAGATTCAAAAGTTAGGTAAGTTCGTTATGGCAAATCGATACCTGCCATGGTGTATCGGTACGGGCATTTTATGCGTATCGGTATGGTGACACCTGTACCGATACCCGAGGCCGTTTTCTGTCATGTTGGCTTGGCAGTTTTGCTTTCTTTGCATTATAGTCCCTGAATCTTGTCCATGCGATTGTATGAGCTTGAATGATCAATTTGATATGAAATTTTAGATGAATGATCAGAACCTGACTAATTAAAGATTGGTATATTAAAAGTGGCTTAAATCTTGCAACTTTCCTGTATTTACAATTTGGTCCCTAAATTGCAAATGTGATCAATTGGATGTCAAAATGATGTCGTGGTGGGGTTATACCTGAGTGATGCATGTACACGTAGGAATAATAATTGGCATCTAGACAAGATAAAAAGAAAAAAATGGACCGGGTTTTGTTGAATCTCTTCGGTTTGTTGCCGCAAACCTAATGTAGCTTCCTCGATTTGGTCTGGCGGCTAGACCGGGTCAAGAGGGTTACAATCCCGCTCATTATTTGCAAGGAACTTTCACATATTTGTAACAACAATGAAATTTAATAATAACAATAATAAAGAGTGCTCGGGAAGGTTTTAAGCCTAACCCGAAACTTTAACTACACTCACAATTTATTCTGTGCGAACTTTGTTCTCGGGTTACAATTAACTTCTTCCACTTCTTCTTAGTCTAATATAACAAGGAAATATAACCACACATTAAAACAATCCTAAACATTCATTCACTTACACAACAAAACAAAACAAAACATTCATATAAACTTACACAAAAACAACCCATTAAAGTTCGAATGTATGCAAAACAACTTCATTTTCACATGTATACATTTTGAATTTCAAAACAGTCCACTTATTCAATGCAAAGCAATCTTTAAATTTCAAGTTTACAACAATCTCTTAAACCTTTCAAAGCAGTCCCTGTGTTTAATCACTAAAAATTTCCTGAATCATTATAGAACAGTTCTAATTTAGTTTTATAAAATAGTCCATCCTTTTCCAAACAGTCCCACATTTCAAGTTTACAAAATAGTCTATTGTAATTGCAAAAATAGTCCCATTTGACGACAAAACAGTCCCAACAATTCTTACTTGATTTGCAAACAGCCCCTTTTTGTAAGTTTATAAAACAGTCCAATATTATCACAATTCAGTCCATAATGCTTTTATTTACTACTAACAAATAATGTAGTTAACAACAAGCTTCAAACTCAATTTATATATATATATATATATTCAAAAGTTTGCCTAAATTATCTCAAAAGTTTCTAAAATGGAGCATAATAACAACAGCCTTAATTTGATCCCATTTGAACCACTTAACTGGCCTCCCCAACTCTATAATACACCACCATGTGATTCTAACATCTTAACTATGTTGCAAGATTACTAATGCATGCCAATTTACTAAGTGCTTCACTCGAATGGCCTTAACACCCTATCCATAATTTCTCAAGCAATTCACAACATAACATAGCAATTCAAAGATGTACATAATTCATTTGATCTAAAATGCATAGCTCAAGAGTTCATTTTCTTAACAATCTAACAACTCAAAGATTTAATCCATCAAAAGCTAGTAATTTGAACATATACAGATATATTACCAACAAAATCAAGTCTTCATCTAATTCCAATGGAGCGAAAGGAAGGTTCTTACCTTTAAAGACCAACTATTCGAATGTATTTATCAAAATGGCTCAAGATTAATGTTCAACATAAAGTTTTTCCATTAACATTCAAGCTCTCTCTCTCAAAAGAATGGTTCAGCCATTGAGGAAGATGAAAGGAAACAATGCCCTTTTGTTATCTCTCCCCGAAACCCCTTCCCACATGTCCATCTTCTTTGATTACATGTGTATGAACCACTAAACAAGAATTTTTCTTACACGCAAGCCCTCAATTCTTTACTTTATTCGGTTTGGTACTAATAAATATAGTCATTCATCCTTCTCTTCCTTTCAATTATGTCCCAAACACTTATATAATTCTAGGTTTATAAGTGAAACAAGTCACTTAAATTTGCATTTAAATTGGTAACATACTACTAAGTCGATCTTTGGGGTATTACAATTCTTCTCCCCTTAAAAGAAAATTCGTCCTCGATAACCTCTCTAGACTTATGATTCTTCCTTAACATTTTCACTAAAGGAACGAATTTACTACTAAATATTCCGTATTTCCATCTATAATTTTGAACTAATTCTTCTTTTCCGTATGGTAACTCTGGATTGAATTCTATTTCTTTAGGTTCAAGAACATGAGAGGGGTCCAAACAATATTTATGAATCATAAAGCCATGGAATACATTGTGAATTATATCAAATCATTTGAAAGATTCAAACGATATGCAACGAAACCAATCATTTTCCTTCTTAGTTGCTTCAAGTTTCCAAATAACTTCCTCAACTTGTGGTTCTTCCCTAATGCCTTTACAAGAGGAATAAATTCCATATAAAGTTTTCTGGCTTCATGATCAAGAGTTTAGGTCCTAAAGCCTTGTTTTCACCCAATACTTTACAACACCATATATGCAAACTTGAAACATTTCCTCTAACAATTGAATCACTTAGCTGCATCATTCATCCTTGGACAACAATTCAGTAATAGCTAACTTTATTTCGGACCCTGCATATATATCTTTTCAAGTTCTTACACTTCTTTGCAAACTTAGAATGGATCAAGAAGGACTAATATAGGCTTCATGCAGCTTTTCTTTCTTATAAATTTATCATCATTTTTTTAAACCAAATGCTCTAAAGTTCAGGGTCTAATTGCTAATGAATCTCAAATCCCGAAATCAAGTTAGTTTAAAAAGTTTGACTAAAACTGCCAATTCCTTTGCAATCTAATATGAGTATGGGTAAGAATTTATTTCATCCAACCAAGGTTCCATTATTAGTTTCCCAAATAGACAAAAGATACATCCCTCCGAAAAAAATTTGGTTAAAGAGGCAGCTGAGATGGAGATTCCTTTAACAAATCTTTGATTATTTATGTCTGATTCCCAAAAACTTATAATTTCTCTAATAATTCTCGAAGGTCCGCAACCAACTGATTGAGTATTCATAAAATCTGCCTTAATTCTTTACGCTAATATTCTATAATTGTGTAAGGATACTTCGGATAACCAAACTTTCACATTTGACAATTTTGCATAGAACTAATGGTCTCGAAGGGTTTGCAGGACAACTCATAGGTGCTTCAATTATTCATCTTCATCCCTGAAGTAACAAGGTTGTCATCAATGAAGACTATTACAACATTTTCAAATAAGGTTTGAAAATTTGATTCATAAGGTCCATGATTGTAATATGAGCATTTGTCAAGCTAAATGACATTACAAGAAATTTCATAATGATCCTATCGAGTCGTGAACATAATCTTTAGCACATCGATCTCCTTATCTTTATCCAGAAATGTTCTGATTAAAGATTGATCTTTAGAAAACGCCGAAGCATCCTTAAGCTGATCAAACTAGTACCGGACCCAACTAAATTTTCCACATCGGGGATAAATCACATAAATCCCACAGAGGATATTTTTAAGGAATTCAAGATTATCTAGGATTTACTCGATAGTAAATTTGATGTTATTAACATCAGATATAGCAGTGATTGTAAGAATCAGTTCATGTGGTTTTTCTCAATGAAAACAGAATATATAAAAGAATAGGTTGATCTAGAATCAAACAAGGCATATACAGGGTTGAACACAATTTAATTGTACTCACGAAGGCTTAAACTTCAATACTAAGCTAGCTTGTTTATCGAAGCCCCCCGGTTGTATAACCAAATGAAGGACGGGAGGAGTTGGAAGGTTTTTGTTTCAAAGGAACATCAAATGAGTTGATTATCTCCCTTAAACTAAAGAAATATTCTTAATGTACAGGATAACTTAGAGGAATTTTCTTGCTGTTTCTTAACAACATTCTGAGGATTTGATGTTCCTGATTCGTCCTTACTCTATCTCCTTCATTGAAAGAGCCAACCGGGATCAAATTATCTTGGTCCAAAGCATTCCAAACATTTCTACTAATCATTAGCACATAAGAGAGCTTTTATCAGACGAAGATCACAGGTACTTATCAAATTTAACTCATAGGTGGCACATGCAACAAATGATGATGCAACAAGCTCTGATTTAGTTTGAGAATAGACTAAACCTAAGCTTTGATACCAGTAAATGTAACACCCCTACCAGTTCTAGGAAATAAACCGCCCTACCAGTTCTAGGAAATAAACCGGCTTAGGACGTATTACCAAACAAACATACAAACAAACATAAGACATTCAAACAAGACTCAACTACACATGCAACCAGAATTAAGGGGAAAATAAAACTTTTTAGCAACTTTCAAAGATTAAGCCCACAATAACTTTCATGTTTAAGCAAATATACTTACATATTATTCATAACAAACTATTTCGGATACATATCAATCAATAATCAAGATCGTTCAGGAAAACAAAAAACTATTAATTACTGATCTTTAAACTTATACGTTATAAGAATCTTTACTAGCAAGTTCTAAATTAATCAAAGAATAAGTACATAATGGACAAGAAAGATTACGATACATTTCAATACCAATATTTATAACAAGAACGTACAACCAAAACATAACGATGGACTCATATACAGATCATGAAAGATTAAGACCATTTCTTAACATTTTGTATACTAAAGAGATATGATATCAAATTATCTATACCATAGCTTATAGGCGTTTTTGATATTTCTATAGCAAGTTAGGATACAAGTTAATTTAGGGTATATATCCTTCTAAGGTTAACCAAGACTGGGACCTAAGTATCAAGCAATCCAAGATATTTTGCTATTCGAATATTGTCTAAGATGGTGTAAATCATTGTTTATTATATTCCGTATTTCATTTAAACAACAAACAAATGTCAAATACAATTAGGACAAGCTACTCAACAAGTGACTACTTCAAAACAAGCAAGCCTTTAATCGTAGACACGAACTTTGTTCAAGCTATTTAGATACCTTATGTATTCATGATCTTAAATCATCGGTTATCACATCATCAACCAAATGATAGCTATATCAGCTTAACCAAAACTCAACCCTTCAAATTCTTTACAAGACTCATGTGCCTGTCAATACCATATAAGCGTTCATAGACATTTTACTAATTGATCTTTATAACCAGCAACCAATCAAACATCATACCTAACATAACTCGATCTACACACAACCATAAAACATATTAAGGCCCATTACATCAGATATTACATACTCATAAAGCTTATATACATATATGATGAAAAATGGTGACTTAAATGCACTATGCATACATATAAACTATGTGCCACCATCTAGGAGTTCTAAAGAGGGATTACAAAACATACTTCATAAGTCTTGTGATCTCGTCCAAGATCGAAAGTCAACTAAAGGCAGTGTTACCCTCAAAGGTGATGAAAGAATAGGGTAAGCAACGCTTAGTGAAGTGGTACCAAAAACTTGAAAGCAATATATAATATTTCATATGATCCATTCTTATTCTTTCATCAAAGTTTATCAAGGTCCAAGAAGATAACAACTTAAAAGAGTGAACAAGCAATATAATCAAAAGGTTTTAGTTATATTGTTTCACAGTCTTGTTTTACCAGATCTGACCGGACATCTTAAAAACATGTTTCACTTGTCACGGGAGGCACACGTACTATTATAGATTAATGTATTCAAACTGATTATGCCATATCTAAAAAAAAATACCAAAGACTAAATTATAAGCTTGTTTCTTATCATACAAGCAATTAATCAATCACCCGTATACATAGGCATTCTATCAAATTTATTTCTTTAACCAAGAGAATGTTCAAAAATCTCATAGGCCCACTTTACTTGTTATGCAAGTTATTACTAGAATCCATCAATTTAACTTATGAATTTCTTTATTTCTTTAGCATAGCCTTCTATTTTCACACGTATAAAATATGTATCAAGTTAAGTAAGAGATTCTTTTCATTCAAGTAACAATGTATTTTATTGCTTGGCTTGTAAAACTCATTAATCTATGTCATTGTAGACTAGAGTATTTGATCAAATACATATACCACAATTCAAAAGAGCTTTTAAAAAGCTATGAACAAAAAGTTAACTATTGAACAATAAGACGTTCGAAACATTCATTTACTCATATAATTATAATTACTTGGACATATATATTTATCCATAAGCATTCTTATGAAAGTCATATATTTAGTACTGCACTCTAGCTTAGCTATATATATTTCCTCAAAAGAATATGCAAACCTCCATTAATTACAATTTACTTGTCTCAAAAGCTATTAAGCATAGTATCTCATAATCGAGTGCTACTTGTCACAAAGGATATTGGCATATCATATCATAGACATAATTTACTTATAGTGTAAGATATCAATATGACTTATCAAAGATATAAATTCCTTAAATTCAAGATACAAAGCTTCATCCATTAATTAGTTCGCAAATTTCATTATTCAATCTTTACATAGCCTTGAGAACCAAGTAGCCTAGGTATACGAATCCCCAACCAACTTCCGCCACACAAAATTGTACTCAAAGTTCCGATCAATCCCTCATACTGTCTCCAAGTAACCACTAAACATCCCTCCTACTGTCGCCAAGTAAGGACTGTAGTCCACTCCAAACACGAGCTCTATGGACTCTATGGCATGCCAACTATACCTAAAACTGACTTGATACCAAGGCTTTCACATTTATCATATCTTATTTAAAAGTAGAGTGAGCAAAGCTCCTTATCATAGCATCATATTATCAAACTTGTTGCTTTTATCATGTATAGCAAATATTCATCTTATGTGAATTTCTCATTGATTCATTCCTCTTTTTCGAAGTGTAACATAGCAAACTCTTCATTTTCATGAATCATATATAATCCTCATTATGATTATCTAAATCAATTCACCAAAGCTCATCATTAACAAAAGATGCACATTATCATTCACAACATATAGAATTTCTGACTTAAATAGTCTATATTAATCCATCTATGTCACATTGTACTTAAAACAAGTACTTACCTCATAATCCCGCTCATTATTTGCAACCAACTTTCGCATATTTGTAACAATAATGAAATTTAATAATAACAATAATAAAGAGTGCTCGGGAAAGTTTTAAGCCTAACCCGACACTTTAACTACACTTACAGTTTATTTCGTACAAACTTTGTTCCCAGGTTACAATTAACTTCTTCCACTTCTTCTTAGTCTAATATAACAAGGAAATATAACCACACATTAAAACAATCCTAAACATTCATTCATTTACACAACAAAACAAAACATTCATACATTCATATAAACTTACACAAAAACACCCCACTAAAGTTCGAATGTATGCAAAACAATTTCATTTTCACATGTATACATTTTCAATTTCAAAATAGTCCACTTATTCAATAAAGCAGTCTTTAAATTTCAAGTTTACAACAATCTCTTAAACCTTTCAAAGCAGTCTCTGTTTTTAATCACTAAAAGTTTCCTAAATCATTATAGACCAGTCCTTCTAATTTAGTTTTATAAAACAACCCATCCTTTTCCAAAACCGTCCCACATTTCAAGTTTACAAAATAATCAATTATAATTGCAAAAATAGTCCAATTTGATAACAAAACATTCCCAACAATTCTTATTTGATTTGCAAACAACCCCTTTTTGTAAGTTTATAAAACAGTCCAATTATGTCACAATTTAGTCCAGAATACTTTTATTTACTACTGGCAAATAATGTAGTTAACATCAAGCTTCAAACTCAATTTATATATATATTCAAACGATTGCCTAAATTATCTTAAAAGTTTCTAAAATGGAGTATAATAACAACAGCCTCAATTTGATCCCATTCGAACCACTTAACTGGCCTCCCCAGCTCTATAATACACGATTCAAACATCTTAACTATGTTTCAAGATTACTAATGCATGCCAATTTAAAAAGTGAAACAAAACAATAATTTTGGATTACATGTCCATCTTCTTTGATTACATGTGTCTGCACCACTAAACAATAATTTTTCTTACATGCAAGCTCTCAATTCTTTACTTTATTCGGTTTGGTACTAATAAATATATTCATTCATCCTTCTCTTCCTTTCAATTAGGTCTCAAGCCCTTATATAATTCTAGGTTTATAAGTGAAACAAGTCACTTAAATTTGCATTTAAATTGGTAACATACTACTAAGCCGATATTTGGGGTATTACAACAATGGGTATAGCCTCAACATTCGTAGGGGCATTCAAATCAAACAAACAATCCCTGATGATCTTACTCAATGCCTCTTTTAGTGGTGGGTCACTTGCTTCGCTGACATTGTCAGGGGAATTCACTGACTTGGCTAGGACATCTCTAGTTGCAACATTAGAGGAGAAATCATAATCTTCGATGATGGGAAGAAAAATAAGAAATTATGGCAGATCAACTGGAGTGAGTTTATTCATGGAAACAAGTGCAAAATTGTGCCACATCTTAACATAAGCACAGAACAAGTTATGTGCCAGGTCCATGGTTTTCATAGCGTCCACCATTGCTTTACCCTTGTCACAGTACCCAGTCTTGGTGTAGGAACTTCAAAAGCACGAACCATCCTTTCGATGGCAACCTTGTTGATGGGCCCCTTATTGGTTGTACTCTAATCCTTTTTCTAGGGTTTTAACCCCTTTGATTCATATAGTTGCATGATTAGCGAGGGGAAGGAAAATATTCTAATCTTCTTTCCAGTAAAGCCCTTAATCCCCTATGTATGATTGCCCCACATCAATTTTCCTCCCCTTGATGATAGAACGTATTAGACACATTCTATCAATAGAAATGATTGTGCTATGGGTGGATGCAACAACCTAGAGTTGATGAACTGAAACCATATCTTAGTAGGTAAAGTCAGAAACTTCCTTAGCATGGTAAAATTTCCAGAATTGGTCCCCAACCATAACGCACGTGCTACGCATAAATCTTCAACTAAAAGAGAAAGCCTTTCATCAGTCATCTCATCCTCAAACAGTGCATGTTCATCCACATTCACAGTAATATCAAATACCTTGTTAATAGAAGAAGCACTCCAAGGAATATAGTGTTCTCGCACAAAAACATGTTTCAAAGTAGGCTAATACAGATTCACATAGAATTCTCTTACCAAGACAGTGTTGTAGCTGCCAGAATGAGTGCAAAATTTGCCCCATTTGCGAAGTATGATGGTATTGTAGATGGATTTCCCAGGTTCTTCATCAGTAGAGAGTTTGATTCCTTACTCGTGGTGGATGCTTCTCTTTTGGATGTGCTCTATAAAGCGTTCACTCGCAATCCATATTGAAAAACCTCATACTCAAGAATCTCTTCCTGAGCAACAAGGTCTTTTGATTGAGGGTTTGATTCTGAGCTTGGAATGTCTTAAACAAGGGCTTTCCTCGAGATTTTTCTAGCTACTCTTGTCTTGGACATGGAGGATTATAAGAAAGAAGATGAAAATGAGAGATTTTGCATATAAAAAATAAACTTTAAAGGTTTGAATATTCAGAGAAAAAAGAAAATAAAGTGAGAAATTAATGATAGTCCAATCTTCTTAATAAATGATAAGAAAAGAGGGAAAATGAAAAGGTATAATTGTTACCATTTGATGCGATGAGTTTCAACGGCTTGATCTTGGCGCAAAAATCATTCATGTTCATTGTGTTTCACGAACATGTGATGAAAGGTTATGATTATTAAGGATAAATCGGTGCAATTGAATTACCCGATTTGCCCCTAAAATTTTCCATGCATATCTTGTGAGTCCTTCCACCGTACAAGTTTTTAGAGAAGAGACTTTATTCTGCAAAAAAGAAAATAAAGGAAATTAAAAAAAGCAATGTAACCCCTTTGACCCGACTTAGACGCCATACTGAACTAAGCGAGCTACATTGGGTTTGTCGAGACAAACTCGAATGAATTACTTGGAAAACGGTCCATTTTTTGTTTTATCTTATCTCAATGCATAATTAAGTCCTAAGGTTGTCATGTTAGCAGCGGTGAAATTTACAATTAAATCGGGCGTCAAATTGACATCCGATTGGTCAAGACTGCCCTTTAGGGACCAAATTGTAATTTTAGAAATCTAGAAAGACTTACTTAAATTCAAAGTTACCAAACCTCAATTAATCATGTTTCATCCATTCCGGTTAAATCTCAACTTAAAATAACCATCCAAACTCATTTAATTGTATGATCAAGAAACAAGGACTAACTTGTAAAGATTCAAACTTCAGAAAGCATATTACCAGGATTAACTAACTGGGTACCGGTACACAACATGCCCGTATCGATACTTATACATTTTATAAAAGGGTATCGGTACGGTCCTAAAGCATATCGATATGGTTGTTCGATATTAAAAACAAGGGATTCTAATAGCTAAAGGGCGTATCGATATGGTTGCCTGTGTACCAACACCAGTTGTAATTTTTAGCTATGCGTACTGATACGGCTACAAGGCGTACCGATAAGCTTGTGCAATTTTGAACAGATTTGAGCTGAGACAGGACCCGCATATCGACCCTTGAGGACCCGTACCGGTACGGACTGTCCTGTAATAACCTCTTGGTCGAACATATGACACTTTGGCTCAACCTAACATACTCCAAACACCTTACAAACATCATAAAACTTTTCAATCAACATTTCCACATTCATATAGGCATGATAGAGGATCATTCAAACCAGAGCAAATCCAATCAAATATCCTATAGGCATGATCTCTACCCAATCATGCAAAATATATCCCAACCCCTAAAAGCACGATAATAAGCATCATACAAGTCTAAAACATCAAATAAAACTTGTCCAAACTAAGGAGTAACTGTAACCCCCTAAACCTGACCCAGAAGAAATAGGTCGAATCTAGGAAGTCACGTTTGAAAACTTTTCCCTCAAGAAAACCAACTTGAAAATTATACTTTAATTTAAAATAAAATTACAATAATTTAATAAATAATTAAATAAAATATTAATGTCATACTAAATATTCGAATATTTAAATAAAATCTCTGAAATAAAACCACAATAAATGAATGCCAAAATAATCCCAAAACATAATTAGTCTCGACGTTTAAAATTACATCAATGACTCAAAATAATAAATAATGACCTGAATAACTAAAAATAGTTTCATACTGAATAATAAAATAACCAGATAAAATGTGAGATCGTCCAAGTACCACGTCGCCTAAAGTCCAAAGATATCTTTAAAAGAAAACTATGGGAGAGTAAGCTAAAGAGCTTAGTGTGTCTCTAATGTGAAAGAAAACCATAATCGTAAAACAAAGTAATATTTTCTCAAGTTTCTTTAAAACATAAAACAATGGTACAATATCACAAGCGTAATGCAATGCACCCAACTACAACCGCAAAGAGAAGAGGAAAGTTCCCCAGAACTCGTCACTACAACCGCCAATCCGAAGTGGAATTCAGCCCAAAGGGTGAAACCACTGATCTTCCCCGTACAAATCCCAACCCATGCTCATACATATATGATGTTGAAAACTCAAATTCATAAACATAGTTCCATAAATCCGATATTCCATAAAACATACTTCATAAATCATAGTCCATAAATCCGTAAATCATAGTTCCATAAATCCAATATTTCGTAAATAAAATATTTTATAAATCATAATTAAAACACATTCTAAAATCGTATGCATATGATGTCAACCATACAAGCCATAATGCATATCATAATCAAGCAAAGTATAAAACCATATAAAAATTATTTATTTATAGCACCGAAAGAAAAAACACCTTAGTTGAAGTAAACTCAACCTACCGAAAGAAAAAAACACCTTAGTCGAAGAAAAAACACAATGATCAAAGAATTATTCCTTAATACTAATCTAATGAAATTTAATGAATACTTATCTGGTTTGAATAGTTGATCTTCAAATAAACCGAAGACATAGTTGAATTGAGCGGTGCCATAAATTCAGCGGGGTTTGATTGAATTAAATAAATAAAGAAAGAAATATGTGTTTCGAATACAAACCGAGAGAGAGAGAGGGAAAGATGAGGGTGCAGCTGAATAAACAAAACTGCACGTGAAAGATGGCTTATATAACCAAACTTCTGGTTAAATTACAAGGTAAGCCTTTATACTTTTCTAAGGTTCACAAATTAGGTAGCTAATATCAATTCTTTATAAAAAGGTCACTAAGTTTATTTAAAATTTAATTAATTCCCAAATTTCTTAATTAGGGTTTTATTTTTAAATTCTCAACTTCTAGGGTTTTGAATTTAGGGATTTTAAAAATTAGGGTTTTTAGATTGGGGGTATTTTTGGGTGTTACAGTAACCAAAACAACCCTCCCAATTACAACTTGGTCAAATTGCCTCTTATTACTACATAGTATTCACAAAACCATACTTGAAATTGCTTCGCCCTTGGATTGCCTCTTGCTTGCTCGCTGTCCAAAAATGCTTGCTTCCCTGCATTGATAAGGAATGAGAGAGTAAGCTTACAAGCTTAGTGAGGGAATCTCAAAAACACTCATTAATGCATTTAAAACCATTTTGTTTCCAAATAAGTATTAAAGTTCATGCCAAAACATCTCATGCTTCTAAAGTCTTTCCAAAACATGCACTTTTAAACAATTGCAACACATGTATCATGGATTTCTATCATAAATGTCAATTTAAGCTTTATCATGCTAAAACCTCAAATAGCAAGCTTAAAGAGCACCACATGTATAAACCATGTTATACAAAACATAATCCATTTCTCATGATCATTAAATCATTTATTGGAATTCAAGTGATCCAAAAACCATTTCAATATATTTATAAAACACATCAGATACACGAATTCCCCAAGTGGTTCCTTCGACCACTTCACATACAACCTTGAACTGGAGCATGGTACCACTACCCCTCAACGGTTATGATGTATAAATCCACAAACGGGAGAATTGGCACACTCTTGACCCCTCGACCACTGCAGTTCTCATGGTGGAACATGGCACACTCTTGACCCCTTGACACACACGAGGTGACTTATTATAGTGCACTTTAAACCCTATGGCTAGCCAACTATATATGATAACTTGTAATCACAGCCACTTGCCAATATACTCTATAAAAGCATATTACCTCACCGTTTTACTTATGCATCAAGTCAAAACAATTTCCAATACATCAAACCATGTATTCTAGTATTCTCATCATAAACCATTTTTCATACTCAATAATCATCACATATGATCATTTGAAACATCTTTCATTTCTAAAACATGCATATAACAGTAGGTAATCAAAACCATAAACATGTGCATGAGATTGTATTTCGTAAAACCAAAAACGAGAGCGAGATCAACCAATACTTACTTCCTAGCTTAGACACAGTGTTTCAAACTTAATCTAAACTCCCAAAAATCATTTTCAAACCTTCTAAAAGTAGTAAACCTTATTTCTACTCACCGACAACACAACGCTCCACTAGCCGATGTGAAAACAAGCTTTTGAAACCTCTAGAACCTCTCCAAAATATAAAGAATCTGTCTCCCCTATTTACCTACACAAAAATAGAGGATTAATGCATTTCCATGCATCTCTAAACACAACAACATATATCCTCAACTTCGCCTCACTAAAAACCATCAAGCGTTTCCTTAAAACATCCAAAATCATCACCAAACTCAACCTAAACAAAGCCCATCCATAATCTAACTATTTTAACATCTTAACATCATCAATTAACATCCAAAAACAACAATATAACAACCTTATATCTCCAGCAACCTTTCAACACCAAGATCACATCAAAATCTAACTATTTACAACCTAAAAAATTAGCAATTCACTTAGTTTCGAGATTCCTTTTATTAATATCTTCCCATAATATTAAAACATATCTTACAAGTGATATAAGTCAATTAAAATCAACACAAATTAGATCCATATCAAGATTCATCAAATTTCTTATCAAAACTTAATTAAAACCTTAAAATCATGATTTAATCATCAACACATAAAAACTCAATTGTAAAGGATCAAGAATTTAGTAAAGAACCTTTAATTAGAGGAGAGAAACAAAAATCACCTCTAATTACCGACTTTCCCCTTAATTGGCAAGATTAGAGTGAAATCTGTAAGAAAGCAAATAGGATTTCGTGTAAAAATCAAAGGAATCAATTATGAAACCAAAAGGAAATAAAAAAGGAATGATTCTTGAGCATTTTAGAGTAAAATTGATAGTTTGGCTGCTGAGAAAGTTGGGAGAAAAGTTGAGAGCAAAAGTAGTTACGTAAGAAAATGAAATTAGTTATTAAAGATCCTTTTAATCAAATCTATTTTATTTTTATTTATTAACCTTTTAAACACCATTTAAAAATAGCCTAAAATAAGTGGAAATATTATTATAAACTTTGGCAAATTATCTCCTTAAAGATTCAAAGTTTTGATCCTT
Organism: Hibiscus mutabilis; assembly: GCA_019671005.1. Taxonomy (NCBI): domain Eukaryota; kingdom Viridiplantae; phylum Streptophyta; class Magnoliopsida; order Malvales; family Malvaceae; genus Hibiscus; species Hibiscus mutabilis. The sequence continues at coordinate 17,795,720 of CM033743.1, read as the reverse complement.
TTACGACTTAGTCACCAAAACACTTTTGAAAACTTTACATTTTAGTCACCAGACAAAATGTCCCAAAATCTGATTTTATTTCTTTAAATTGAGTTTCCCAAAACCCTTAGAATATTAATTAAACATTTTATAGTATTTTTCCATATTTTATTTTTGCCAAAAAAATATTACGAATTAATTTCCAAAACTAGCTCGAATCGCCTAATCCGGTTCCCCTGAAACGTCTAATCGATCTAGCTAACATCTAGGCCCAAATTCAGAGTGTTACAACTCCTTCTCTTAAGAAATTTCGTCCTTGAAATTGACATGACGAAAAAAGGTAATGAAACTGCTTCTTTATATCCTTCTTACTTTCACATGTGGCTTCCTTTACACCACGATGTCGCCAAAACACCTTTACCAACTCAATGGTCCTTTCATGTAGAACCTTGTTGCTAGAATCCAACATTTTCATCGGCTCCTCATCATAGGTCAAATCTAGACTCAACTCAATCTCCTCAACAGGCATCATACGCGATGTGTCTGATCTATATCTCCGAAGCATTCGATACATGGAAAACATCAGGTATCTTCTCCAACATCTCAGGAAACCTCAACCTATAAGCAACTAGACCAATAGGTTCCAACACCTCATAAGGCCCAATGAAACTCGGACTCAACTTGCCCTTACGTTCAAACCTCATCACTTTCTTCCAAGGCGAAACATTAAGAAACACTTTATCTCCATCTGCAAACTCAATCTCCTGACGCTTCAAGTCAGCATATGACTTTTGCCGATCTAAAGCTTCATTCAATAGTTCACTAATAAGCTTCACATTCTCATTAGTGTCTTTCAGCACATCAAGAAGGGAAACATACTTCTCACCCGCTTCAGCCCAACAAAGTGGCGTGAGACACCTCCTACCATACAAAGCTTCATACAGAGCCATTTGAATACTAGCCTGATAACTATTGTTATAGGCAAACTCCACCAACGGTAGTTGCTTCTCCCACGTTCCTTGAAAATCAATGATGCAACACCACAGCATATCCTCCAATACTTGGATAACGTGTTTAGACTAGCCATTCGTTTGAGGATAATACGAAGTACTAAAATTCAACCACGTACCCAAAGCCTTATGTAATCTCTCCCAAAAGCTCACTATAAAGCGTGGATCCCTATCTGATACTATATACTTAGGCACCCCATGAAACCTCACAATCTCCACAACATACAACTTCTCCAGCTTATCCAAAGTATACTTCATATGCACAACCAGAAAATGTGCACACTTCGCAAACCTATCCACAATCACCCATACAAAATTCTTCCTTGATGGCATCAAAGGCAAACCAGTCACAAAATCCATGGTAATTCTCTCCCACTTCCATTCTGGAACCTCAACGATTGCAACAATCTGGAAGGAAACTGATGCTCAGTCTTAACACGCTAATATACCATACATCGAGCAACAAAATCCAGTATATCATTCTTCAAACCAACCAAAAAATATTCCTTCTTCAAATCCTGATACATCTTTGTACTACCCGGATGCATAGCAAAAAGACACGAATGAGCCTCAATCAAGATAGTGTGCCTCAACTCCTCTCTCTCGGCACAACCACTCGACTCCTAAAGCATAAAACATCTTCATTATTAAAACAAAATTTTTTCTGATTTTGATTCCATAATATCCTTAACATGCAATACCAATGAATCATCATACAATTGCTTCTTCTTGATCAACTGCAACAACGACAGCTTCACTTGCAACTTGCCCAACAAACCACCATCTCGTGTCACACTCAACCGAGCAAACATTGCCCTCAGCTTCACTGCAACCTTCATACTCAAGGCGTCGACTACAATATTAGCCTTATTCGGATGATACTCAATCATCAGATCATAATCCTTAAGCTACTCCAACCATCTTCGTTGACTAAAATTCAACTCTTTTTGCAGCATCAGATATTTCAAACTCTTGTGATCTGTATACACAATACACTTCTCACCATATAGATAATGCCTCCAAATCTTTAATGCAAACACCACCGCTGTAAGCTCTATATCATGCGCACGATAGTTGCGCTCGTACACATTCAACTACCTAGATGCGTAAGCCATAAATTTTCCCCTTGCATCAACACACACCCCAAACCAACATAAGATGCATCGCTAAAAACACAAACTCTTTCCCTGGTTGAGGTTGAATCAAGATCAGAGCTTACGTCAAAGCTTCCTTCAACTTATCAAAAGCTTGTTGTCTACTCTTCGTCCACTCAAAACTTATATCCTTTTGTAACAACTTTGTCAAAGGAGCAACAATCTTCGAGAAACCATCCACAAATAGATGATAATCCATGCTAACCCCAACAAACTACGATCCTCCATCACTGACTTAGGTTGCTTTTAATTCTTCATTGCTTTAATCTTTTGTGGATCCACATAGATACATTTCACCAAAACAACATGACCAAGAAAGACTACTTCTTTAATCCAAAACTCACACTTGCTCAACTTGGCATAAAGCTTATTATCCAACAAAACTTGCAACATAATCTGTAAATGTCGATCATGATCTTCCTTGGTAAGAGAGTACACAAGAATGTCATCGATGAACACTACCATGAATTAATCCAAAAATTCATGGAATATCCGATTCATCTTGTCCATGAATGTTGTGGAAGCATTAGTCAACCCAAATGGCATCACTAAGAACTCATAATTCCCGTAGCGTGTAAAGCCCCGATTTTGGGCCTAGCAATTTATAGGCTAGTTAGACGGTCTGGTGGACCAAGTTGGATATTCGAGTCGGATTAAAGAATAAATATTTTTTGAGTAAGTTAAAAATATGGGAAAATGGTTAAAAATCATTATTAAATATATAAATGATTTTGGTGAAATCAATTTTGGAAAATGAAATTAGGAAATGTAACATTTTGGGCTAGTGACCAAAATGCAATGTTTCAAAACTGTGTTTAGTGACTGCTTTGTAAAGAGTCAGAACTTTCAATATTTAAGGAGCTATTTGCCCAAAGTCTAATATCAGACTTTTATGCCTTAATTGGTTATTTTAAAAAGGTTTTTGGAAAATATAAATAAGTTAGAGAGAATTAATTTTATAATTAATTGCTTAAACAAAACTTATGTAACTACTTTCTCTCCAAAAGAGTTTCTGTCAAATTCTCACAAGCCAAACACTCTTTGCTTCTTCAAAATCTTAAGGTAAACTTTTGATTTCTTTAATCTGTTATTATCAAATGATTTCTTGTTGGTTTCCTATCAAAACCTTATTGTTTTAATCTTATTTTTACATGTAAATCAACCTGATTAAGGGGAAAATCATTCATTAGAGGTGAGCTACGTTTTTCTCCTCTAATGTAAGGTTCTTTATTGAAATTCTCAAGTTCTTGACTCTTTATATATGTTTTCTAATGAGTTTTAATTGATTAATTATGGAACTTTGCTTAATCAAGGTTTAATTGATGAAATCTTGTGATTTTCGAATTGGATCTATTTTGATGGGTTATTAATTGGTTTTAATCATGATTTGGATGTTTATTAATGTTGAGATAGTGGGTTTAACATTGGAATCCCAAAACTATGTGAATCTCTAATTGTCTAGGTTGCTAGATATGGGTTTTTGAGGAGTTGTGGTGGTTTTATGATGGTTGGAGGTATAAGGTTGATAATAGATTGATTTTGGATGTTAATTGATGATGATAAATGGTTTATATTGTTAGATTGTGGCTGGATTAAGTTTGGAAGAAGTGTGATAGTGTTTTTGATTGTTTTTGGATGACGTTTGATAGCTTTTAGCAAGGCAATGTTGATGAATTGTTTTGCTGGGATTTTGAATGCATTATGATGCATTAATCCTCTGTTGTTATGTGGTTAAAATAGGGGAGGTTGATTCTATAGCTATCGATGAAGCTTTGGAGGCTTTGGACTCTTGATTTCGCATCGGCGAATGAGAACGTGGATTTCATCTTTGAAATGATTTAAAGGTGGTTTATGGGAGTTTAAACTTAGCTTGAAATGCTTGTTTAAACTCGGAAGTAAGTATAAAGTTGTTTTCTCTCTCGGTCGTGCTTTTACGAAATTGTTTTATGCACTTGTTTTGAATTACATGGTACCTACTGTTTAAGCATGTTTTAAAGTATGTGAGATATTGTTTTTAATCATGAAATGATGATGGATGCATGTGGTAAGTGATCCATGTAAGTATGTGTTTTATACTTGTGTTTAAAGCATGGTTTGTTGCTTTGAGAAAAAGGTTTTGTATTGATGCATATGAAAACAATGAGGTACATGGTTATAATGCATTATATTGGCAAGCGATGTGGTTTAAAATATTATCGGATATAGTTGGTCGGCCATAGAATTGATAGTGCACTATAAAAAGTTGCCTTGGATGTGGAGGGGTTTATATGACGTACTGAATACTCCATCCAAGTACCCTAACGGTTGAGGGGTTTATGGGTACCGAAAACTCCTGTTAGTGGGTTATACATCTACTGATGAGTGGTGTTGAGGGGTTTATACGGTGTACCAAATACTCCACCACGGGTGTCACAACGGTGGAGGGGTTTATGTGTACCGAAAACTCTCGTGTGTGAACCTTGTATTGTCGGTGATAATGTATGAAGTGTTGGGAGAACACTTGTTGAATCTGTGTATCCGATGAACTATTTTGTGAAAGTGGAACTTGGTTTATGATCATTTGAAAGCCAATATAATTGTTAATGTATCATGTTGATGGATGTTGATGTATAATGTTGGTTTATACATGTTTACTCTTTAAGTTTTTCATATGGGTTGTTATGCATGGGAAGGCTTAAATTGAGGGTTAGCAAATGGGAATTTGCTGTTGATCCATGATACATATTGCATGTGTTTTAATATGCTAGTTTTTGAAAGTGTTAAGTGCATGGTTTTCAAGGCATGATGTTTTAAAGAATGGTTTAAAGAGATGATTGAAACGGGATTTCAATATGGTATTGGAAAATGGTTTTAAATGCATTGATGGTGTGTTGTTTTTGTGCACTCCTCACTAAGCATTTATTCTTACGCTCTATTTTTCCATCAATCCAGAGAATTAAAGGGATTGGAGGCAGTGAGCAAGTGAAAGGAATCCAAGGACTTCGGTTAATAAACGTATGTTTTTAAACTAGACTAATAGCAATAAAGGCAATGGGTTCATTATTGTTTGGGAGTGTGTTTTATTAAACTCCCTATTTGTGCAAGTTTATGTTGATGTTTTGGAGTTACAAAAGGCCTCATAAGTTTGGTGATTGTTTCGGCATGATGGTTTATGCTTTGATTTGGGGCTTTGGGGAAATATAAGCATGTTGGGTAGAAATCATGCCTATAGGACTACCTTTGTTTCTATAATGCTTATGCTCTTATATCGTAGTGGTCGTTGGTTGATATAACGTTTGTATGACTATTTTGGTATGATGCTTGGGTGTTAAATGTTGTTTGGGGTTAATTCAGATTTGTTTAGGGAGGTTCCAAAGTGTTTCGAATATGCATATTTTGTAAACCTACATGCAGGTTTCAAAACCAGCCAGCAGGTTTCGAAACCATGGGCATTTTGCTCCAGGCAGATTTTGAAACCAGGCCCTAGGTTTCAAAACCAGCAAGCCAATTTTGGCTACTGGAGTGTAGGTTTCGAAACCAACTTGAATGGTTCTGATACCTTTCTTGGGGACTCATCCGTTATGTTGAAAATAGTTTCTAAAGTTGTGTTTTGTCATTGGTTGTTAAGTATGCAATTTGATGAGTTTGGATAATTCTATTAAGCTGATTTTTGACATGTATGCCTGGAACCTGACTAATTGAGGATTGGTAAATCAAATTTTAAGTAAGTCCTTATAGTTTTGTAAATTTACATTTTGGTCCCTAAATATTTGCAATGCTTAATTGATGATGCAAATGAGCTTGGTTTGAGGCAAAATTTCACATGTACGTTTTAAATGGACTTAATTAAATATTGATAAACTCAAAATGGTATAAGTCCCTCTAATTTTTTAGAATTGCAAATTAGGCCCTAAATTGCAATTGAGTGCAACTGGATGTCGATCCGACACCCGATTGAGTTGAGTTTTCACCTGCTGCCTAATCATTCACCATAGGTTATAATTACATCTAGATAAGATAGAAGAAAAAATGGTCGTAGTTTGAGTTAATTCTTCCCGATTTGCTTTGGCAAACCTAATATAGCTCGTTCGTTTTGGTCTTGCGACTAGGCCCAATCGAGGGGTTACATTTCGTGGTATCATAGCCAGGTTTGAGATAATTGGGAGTTGGTATAATTGTTGTAATGTTGTTATGGATTATATTCTGTTGTTTGCTATGCTTGGTGATTGTGATATGCACGTTGGTTGCTTTATGCCATGTTGGGGGGAAAGTTTGGGGAACACATTGCCTTATTACTATAGTCTGAAATATTTTGATTTGAAATGGAAGTCTTGGATCCTTGCTTGAAGCTGGCCTGATTGTTTTTTGTTTTGGTATAACTATCATGCCTTATGTGTTATGTTACGACTGAGGGGAAAAGTGAGAACTAGCGTGATGTTGTTGCCATTGGGAATGGAGTTGAGGAGAATGTTATATCTCTTGGGGGTTTGCCGCCTTTGATATAGGTGATGCCTAGAGCTTTTTAAGCTATTGATTATGGAGCGCATGTGCTTGTGCCAGCTGTTGGGCAAACGGGGTTGCCGTTGGAACGTCTACGTAGTTTGGGAGGAGCTGAGTACCGTGGGTTGTTACCCGAGGCATCTGAGGTGTGCATGGCCAGTAATGTTCAGATTTTAGATCAAATATGGTGTAATGATACCCGTAAGTTGGGATATGTTGTATCCATGTTGTAATGTGATGCTTATAGTTGGTGGACAACTGTATATGCGGGCATGGAACCCAATGACGTGGATTGGGAGTTTTTCCAAGCTGTCTTTAAGAAGAAGTATATGGGGGTTAGATACTTGGATGAAAAGAAACGAGAGTTCATGGCTTTGGTTCAGGGCAGTATGTTTGTGGCCGAGTTTGAGGTACATTTTGTTCGGTTGAGCCAGTATACTCCTGAACTGGTACTGTATGAGAGGCAACACTGTAACCCCCTCGACCCAGCCTAGATGCCCGATCGAATCAATAGAACTACATTAGGTTTGCCGAAGCAAACCAAAGAATAATTACGGAAACCTGGTCCATTTTTCCTTTTTATCTTATCTAGATGCAAATTATTAATCCTACATGAGTATACTTACATCGATTAAATTTTCAAAGAAAACAGATCATGGAAAGGTCACCAATTGCATATCATGTGTTTTAGGGACTAAATTGTAATATTGAGAATTTTAAGGACCAAAACTAAAATTAAAGTTACCAATCCTCAATTAGTCCATTTTCATGCTCACATTACAAATTTCAAGTCAAAACGATCATCCAATCTTATACAATTGCATTTACAAAATTCAAGGACCAATATGAAAGAAGTAGAAACCTTCAAGATTCCAAAATAACCAATTCAATGGTAGCCATACCGATACGCGTACAAGTGTTTCGATGCGCCCTTATGATTTCAAAAACTTAGATTCTAGTAACTAAAACCTGTACCAAAACGCTTGCTCGCGTATCGAAACGCCTGGAAAAAATACTTAAGACCGTATTAGAACACTTGCTCGAGTACCGAAACGCTAAGCCTGGAAAGGCTTATCCGTATCGAAACACCTACCGGCATATCAAAATGTTATGCCTGAAATGGCCTAGATGTACCAGTATGGGGTCACCTATTTCGATACGCCTGGACCTGTAACGTCCCAAATTGCTATTGAATCATCCTTTAATGAAAACCAAACCACTCATACATACTTCAAACACTTGTAAAACATTACCAAAATACATTTCCCACCAAAGCAACACAGGAACATCAACCAAACATGGCATTCGTACAAACTTGTTGATCTATAGGCATGCTTCCTAATATCATTCTACCAAACAACCAAAACTCACATTTGGTACCTTTAAGGCATACTCTACATGTTTGCACAATTATAGCATCATACCAAACTTGCTTGAATCATCAAAACATGGCAACAAACCAAAATAATTAGATGCATTCCTAGGCACACATGTAGCATCAAAATAAGCAATGATTTGCACAAGTCTAGCAACAACAAACCAACATGGAATCTGGCACTTCACGAGCTTAAAAACCTTGGAAAAAATAGAATTACAACTCCCCAAAATATGGCGAACACCTTGCCTTATTAACCGAAATCATGAACCGAGTTCATACTCAAAGTAGCCTTAGTCTTAGGATCACTTTAGCCTTGCCCTTGCAGCCCCCAAACTTTAATGTTCTGCATCATTAAGAAAAAAGAGAGCGTAAGCACACATGCTTAGTGAGGATGCTCATAAACAATGATGCATTTAAAACATTTGAAACCAAAACACTTGTTTCCAAAACATGCTTATAATCAAATAACTTTCCTTGTCTCCAACCAAGACATGCATAAACACCCTTATGCAACATCATATACATAATCCATGCTTAGATCCCAAAGCATTAAATCATAAACCATGCTTAAATCCCAAAGCATTATTAAATGAAACATACTTAAATGCCAAAGCATTACATAAACGGTTGAACATATGAACTTTAACATATATTAGCACTAATAGTGACCTGGATAGACTACCCTCTATCCAACATATCGGATACACTGATCTCTCATACCATGCCTAGTTAAACCGCATGATATACCCAAACCTTGCCTAGTTAAACCGCAAGATTCGACACTCTCGCCTAGTTAAACCACGAGATTTCCACCCTTGCCTAGTTAAACCGCAAGGGTACCGACCTTGCCTAGTTAAACCACAAGATCACCATCAAATTGGGTTGCCTAGTTAAACTGCAAGATCACCGTCAAATTGGGTTGCCTAGTTAAACCGCATGCCCAATAAGGTTCCTAATAGTCCGAGTGGCCTTGTTAAACCGCCATACCTCAAGTACCCATGGCCACGATCGATTTTGTTCATATTTTATAGTGCACTTTAATCATATGGCATGCCAACTATATCCGGTTGTTTCTTACCTTGTCACATAGCCAATATATCATTTACAAAACATTTACCTATTATTTTTCAATTCATTAAACCAAAACCACCACATATGCAATCCACATTGCCCAAAGCAATACCCATTCGCAACCAGAATGGATACCAATGCTCACTAGCATTTATATACATAAAATACATTGCATATGTGTTCATAACCATGCATTAACAGTAGTAAATTAAACCATGTTTAACACCAAAACATGAATTCAACATGCTCATATCTAAACCGATATTCAAGAGCAAAATAGGGGAAACTTACTTCCAAGCTTGGGTAAGTGTTTCATGCTTACCCTAAACTCCAAACAACCTTTATCAAACCTTTTAAAGGCGTTTAAACCAGTTTCCACTCACCGATACACTTCGCCTTGCTCGCCAATGCGAATCGAGCTCCCGGCAAGCAACAATCAATGACAAACTTTGTCGCCTTGATCATCACATGTTTTAACAACATAAAACCAGAGGATAAATGCATTAAAATGTATTCAACCCATTGCCTAACAGCAATCTCCTGCAACTCCCAAGTTGCCCACTCGAAAACTATCTAAAACATACCGATATCACCCCCAAACACTTCCAAAACTTAACCCAGCCATAATATAACGATTCAATCCATAAAACTTCATCAATTAGCAGCTAAAAACCCTTTCCCAACATCCTTTTACTTCCAGCAATGATTAAACACCAAAATCATTACAAAAACCCTTAACTAACAACTTAAAATATTAGATATTCATCCAATTTCGGGATTCCATTATTAAAACCAACTTATCCACATTATATTACATCTAAAATAGGATTAAAATCAATCCTCAACACTGGAAAAATAGATCCAATTCGAAAATCGCAAGATTTCATCAATTAAACCTCTATTAAACAAAATTCCATAATTAATCAATTAAACCCCATTAGAAAATATATATAAAAAAGTCAAGAACTTGGAATTTTAGTAAAGAACCTTTCATTAGAGGAGAAGAACGAACTTTACCTCCAATGAGTGAGTTTCCCCTTAATTGGATGTTTTCCTCTTGAAAAACAATAAGATTTTGGAAAAACAAGTTGAAGAATCATTTAGCAAATCAAAGAGTTATGAAATAAAAATCATTACCTTAAATCTCTGATAAGAAAAACAGTGTTTGGTTGAGAGTATTTTGAGAGAAAATATGAGAGAATGAAAGTTACGTCAAATTGTGATTTAGAAAAATAACTACCTCTTTAACTAAATCCTTTTAATCCCCTTAATTAAAACTCTCTTAAAAATGATCCTAATTAAGAGAAAACTCAGATTAGACCAAATGGTAAAATATCTCCTTAAAGATTCAAAGTTTTGACTCTTTACAAAACAGTCCCCTTTAAAAAGAATTTCAGAAGTTGCATTTTGGTCACCAGCCAAAATGTCACTCTTCCAAAGCCTATTTTCCAAAATTGATTTTACTACAATCATTATTATATTAAATAATGATTTTACAATATTTTTCCATATTTTTATCACCTTTAAAAATATTTAATCCTGAAACTAACTCGAACCTCTAATACCGGTTCACCGGACCTTCGGACCAACCTTTAAACCGTCCAAGCCCAGAACTGGGGTGTTACAACTCTCCCCCTCTTAAGAAATTTCGTCCTCAAAATTTACCTGGAGGAAAAAGATGCGGAAATTGCTTCATCATATCCGCCTTACTTTCCAAAGTGGCTTCCTCGACACCACGGTGCCACCACAAAACCTTGACAAGCTCAATCGTCTTGCCACGAAGAACTTTACTGCTAGAGTCAAGGATTTCCACCGGCTCCTTGTCATAGGATAAATCCAGTCTCAACTCATTATTCTCCATCGGCATAACATGCGAGGGATCTGACCGATACCTCCTCAACATAGATACATGGAGCACATCATGTATTTTCCCAAGCTCGGGAGGTAACCTCAACCGATAAGCCATAGGACCTACTCGTTCCATAATCTTGTATGGTCCAATAAACCTTGGACTATGCTTACCTTACATCCGAACCGCATCACCTTTTTCCATAGTGACACTTTCAAGAACACCCGATCGCCTACCGCATATTCAATTTCCCTACGTTTCAAATCCGCGTAATATTTCTGCCAATCCGCAGCCACTTTCAAGCGATTATACACAAGCTTTACCTTTTCATCCGTGTGTTTCAACACATGCGGCAAGGAAACATGCTTTTCCCCTACCCCAGGCCAACACAAGGGCGTACGACACCTCAGGCCATACAATACCTCATATGGTGCCATCTGTATACTTGCTTGATAGCTATTATTGTACGTAAATTCAACCAAAGGTAGGTGTTTTTCTCAAGTTCCTTGATACTCAATAATACAACACCTCAATGTATCCTCCAAAATCTGGATAACCGACCAGACTGTCCATCCGACTGTGGATGATACGTGGTGCTGAAATTTAATCTCGTACCCAAAGCCCGGTGCAGACTCACCCAAAACTTCGCTGTGAACCTCGGATCCCTATCTGAAACAATGGACTTTGGTACCCTGTACAGATGCACGATCTCAGAAATAAACAAATCCGCTAACTTGTCCAAGGTGTACGTCGTATGCACTGGCAAAAAATGTGTACACTTCATAAACCGATCTACAAGCACCCATATAGAATCCTTTTTAGTCGGTGTCAAAGGTAACCCTAACACAAAATCCATGGTGATTCTCTCTTATTCCCATTCTAAAATTCTCAACGGTTGCAATAACCCAGATGGAAACTGATGTTCAGCCTTAACCCGCTGACACACCATACACCTAGAAACAAACTCTGCCACATCCTTTTTCAACCCAACCCAGTAGTACACTTTCTTTAAATCACGATACATCTTGGTACTACCAGGATGCATAACAAAAGGACTAGAATGCGCCTCCGCCAAAATATTATGCCTAAGCTCTGAAACCTCCGGCACCACTATTCGGCCCTTAAAGCACAAACCATCATCATCATCAAAATGAAAATCTATCAAATTTCCATCCACTATGTCCTTAAGATGAGGGACCAAAGAGTCATCAAACTGTTGTTTAGCTTTAATCAACTGCTACAATGTAGGCTTAACCTGCAACTCAGCCAACAAACCATCTTCCCGTGTCAGCTCAACCTTGCAAACATTACCCTAAGCTCAACAACAACCTTACGACTTAGCGCATCCGCCACCACATTGGCTTTTATAGGATGATACTTGATTGTTAAGTCGAAATCTTTAAGCAACTCCAACCATCTTTGTTGCGTAAGGTTTAAATCCTTATAAGAAATCAAATATTTCAAACTCTTATGGTTCGTAAAAACCACGCACTTTTCACCATAAAGGTAGTGTCTCCAAATTTTCAAGGCAAAAACCACAGCCACAAGCACCAAATCATGAGTTGGATAGTTGCGCTCATGAACCTTCATCTGTCTCGACGCATAGGCCACAACCTTTCCATCCTACATCAGCACACAACCCAAGCCCACATACGATGAATCACTATAAACCACAAACTCCTTCCCAGATTCAGGTTGAATCAACACAAGAGCATGTGTCAAAACCTCCTTCAACTTCTCAAAACTATATTGTTGCTTCTCCGTCCTCACATATGAAACATTCTTTTGTAGCAACTTTGTTAACGGTGCTGCAATACTGGAAAACTCATCTACAAAGCGACAGTAATAACCAGCCAGCCCAAGAAAACTACGAACCTTCGAGACAGATTTAGGTCACTTCCAATTGAGAATAGCCTCATTTTTTTGTGGATCAACATGAATACCCTCCGCGAAAACCACATGACCTAAAAACATCACCTCCTTGAGCCAAAACTCGCACTTGCTCAACTTGGCATACAACTGATTATCCTTCAACACTTGTAACACAATCCGCAAATGCTGATCATGCTCCTTGTTGGTACGAGAGTACACGAATATATCATCGATAAAAACCACCACAAACTGATCAAGGTACTCATAAAACACCATATCCATCATGTCCATGAAAACAGCCGAGAATTTGTCAAACCAAACGGCATCACCAAAAACTCATAATGCTCGTACCTTGTGCAAAACGTAGATTTATGCACATCCACATCTTTAACCTTCAGCTGGTAATACCTGACCTTGAATAAATCTTTGAAAACTTCGATGATATATTCAACTATCGATAATCAATACACATACACATCGATCCATCATTCTTCTTCACAAAAAGAATTGGGGCACCCCAAGGAAAAATACTAGGTCGAATGAACCCATGGTCAAACAACTCATGAAGCTGCATTTTTAACTCTTTCAACTCCTTTCGTGCCATCCGAGAGTGAGCAATAGACACCGGAGTCGAACCCTCATACATTTCTATATCAAATTCCACCTCTCTATCAAGAGATAATCCCGGTAACTCTTTGGGAAATACCTTCAAAAATTCACATATAGTCTGAATGTCCTGCACTTGAACACCCTTGGCCTCTGGATTCATGACGATTGCCAAATAAGCTTGACAGCCATCAAACATCATCTTCCTTGCTCGAGTAGCCGAAACAACATTAGATATGAACTTCACATTCTCACTAGCCACCACAACTTCATAATCATCAGCTAACTTCAAGGAAATCCTTTTAGATTCACAATCCACCACCGCCTTGTGCTCACTTAACCAATCCATACCCAAAATAATGTTAAAACCATGGAATGGAAATTCCATTAGATCTGCGGCAAATTCATGACCTTGCACAACCAGAGGACAACGCCTATACAACCTTCTAGTAGTAACTGTCTCCCCAAAGGAACTAGTTACTAACATGCCCACATCTAAGATCTCAATAGGAACGTTCAGCAAAGATGCATGTTCATTCAAGATATATGAATGAGTAGACCTCAAATCAATCAAAGAAAATAATGACAAATACTACAAGGTAAAGTACCTGCAATCACATCGGTGTCATTGCGCCCCTCACGATGAGCATAAACCTGAGTCGATCCACTATTCTCTGGCCATACAGTAACTGTATGTGTTATAGCCCTCAACCCATCCTCTTGCCTCTGGAAATTACCCCTGCCTCAGCCTCGACTCCTAGCAGGTGCAGCAACATGAATTGGTGCATCCCTCATAGCACGAGGACAATCACGCTTCATATGCTCAGAAAATCCACATATCCAGCAACCTTCAGTAGTACCCCAACACATACCCGTGTGGCGCCTTCTACAATGCTCACACTTCGGTACAACACGAGTTACTTGATTTCCTTGACTAGCACCACCACCACGCCTGTGATCTGGCCTATGTCTCTTGTCTCAGAACTTTCTATTCTGTCTCCCAGAATAGCTAGATTCAGCTGCTCTCTTACCCAAGCTCGCACTCGCAGCCTGGACTGGTGCACCCAAAGACTGCTAAACATCTTTGGCTCAGTTGACCAACACATCAAAGTCTGTGTAATCCACGACCAACAGATATGTGTTAATATCCTTCATCAAACCATAGCGGGACCTATCACATCTTTGTTGATCATCAGGGACCAACTCCGGGGCATACCGACTCAAACAAATGAACTTTACCTCATACTCGGCAACAGACATGCCACCCTGCTTCAGCGACATAAACTCACACTTCTTTGCATCCAAATACTGGGTACCAAGATACTTTCTCTTGAAAGCTCTCTGGAAGAACTCCCAAGTTACATCCACCTCGGGAACACCCACAATCGTGGTCACCCACCAATGATATGCATCACCTTGTAACAGTGACACAATGCAACCCAACTTGCGCTCCTCATTACAACCCATCTGTTCAGAATACAGATTGTTTTCTCCAGCCATCCCTCGGCCGCATCAGGACTCAAACCCAGAAATTCCTTGCCTCTTAAACCATGAAGACGCTTCAAGGGTAAACCTTGATTAGCTACCACAGCAGGTGTCAGTGCTTACACTTGCACTCCAGCCATCGCTGCCTGAAACGCTCCCTTCGTTGCTTGGATTAACGAAGTCAAATCACCAAACACTGGCACTTGATGAACCTGGGGTACATCACTAGCCCCAACATCGATAGGAGAAACCAACGGAGGAGGAAGAGGTAAAACATTATGGGGATTCTCTTCCATCTTGTTATTCTGCCCTACCCCGGCAGTATTAGCCATCGATCGCGTCTCACGTCGAACCATGCTAACAAAAGCATCAAAACACATTAAAGTTAGGCTAGCATAAGACAAAGGATCCAATACAACCTTATAAAACATTTTTTAAACCTCGGTAATAGGCAATGTGTTTCCAATTTATACCCCAACATGATATTAAACAATCACAGAACATATTCACAAACACCGTACAATTCAAACATCACTTACTAATCAAATAACAACATCCCAACTTTTTGAAACCTGACTCTGATACCAACAAATGTAACCCCTCAACCCGGTCTAGACGCCCGACTGAACCGAGAGAACTACATTAGGTTTGCCTAGTAAAACCGCAAGATCACCACCAAATTGGATTGCCTAGTTAAACCGCATACCCAATGAGGTTCCCAATAGTCCGAGTGGCCTTGTTAAACCGCCATACCTCAAGGACCCATGGCCACGATCGATTTTTTCATATTTTATAGTGCACTTTAATCCTATGGCATGCCAACTATATTCGATTGTTTCTTACCTTGTCACATAGCCAATATATCATTTACAAAAACATTTACCTACTATTTTTCAATGCATTAAACCAAAACCACCACATACGCAATCCACATTGCCCAAAGCAATACCGAATTCTCAACCGGAATGAATACCAATGCTCACTAGCATTTATATACATAAAATCCATTGCATATGTTTTCATAACCATGCATTAACAGTAGTAAATTAAACCATGTTTAACACCAAAACATGAATTCAACATGCTCATATCTAAACTGATATTCAAGAGTGAAATAAGGGAAACTTACTTCTGAGCTTAGGTAAGTGTTTCATGCTTACCCTAAAATCCCAACAACCTTTATCAAACCTTTTAAAGGCGTTTAAACCAGTTTCCACTCACCGATACACTTCGCTTTGCTCACCAATGCGAATCGAGCTCCTGGCAAGCAACAATCTATAACAAACTTTGTCGCATTGATGATCCCCTATTTTAAAAACATAAAACTAGAGGATAAATGCATTAAAATGCTTTCAAACAATTGCCTAACAGCAATCTCCCGCAACTCCCAAGTTGCCCACTCGAAAACTATCCGAGACATATCGAAACCATCCCCAAAGAATTCCAAATCTTAACCCACCCATAATATAACGATTCAATCCATAAAACTTCATCAATTAGTAGCTAAAAACCCTTTCTCGACATCCTTTTACTTCCAACAATGATTAAACACCAAAATCATCTCAAAAACCCTTAACTAACAACTTAAACTATTATAGATTCAACCAATTTCGTGATTCCATTATTAAAACCAACTTATCCACATTGTATAGCATCTAAACTAAGATTGAAATCAATCCTCAATAATGAAAAAATAGATCCAATTTGAAAATCACAAGATTTCATCAATTAAACCTCTATTAAACAAAATTCCATAATTACTCAATTAAATCCCATTACAAAACATATATAAAGAGTCAATAACTTGGGAATTCCAGTAAAGAACCTTTCATTAGAGGAAAAGAATGAACCTTACCTCCAACGAGTGAATTTCCCTTTAATTGGATGTTTTCCTCTTGAAAAACAAAGAGATCCAATAAGATTTTGGAAAAACAAGTTGAAGAATCATTTAGCAAATCAAAGAGTTATGAAATCAAAATCATTACCTTAAATCTCTGATAAGAAAAAGAGTGTTTGGCTGAGAGTATTTTGAGAGAAAATATGAGAGAAGGAAAGTTACGTCAAATTGTGATTTAGAAAAATAACTACCTCTTTAACTAAATCCTTTTAATTCCCTTAATTAAAACTCTTTTAAAAATGATCCTAATTAAGAGAAAACTCATTTTGACTCTTTATAAAATAGTCCCTTTAAAAATAGTTTTCAAAAGTTAAATTTTGGTCACCAGCCAAAATGTCACTCTTCCAAAGCCCATTTTCCAAAATTGATTTTACCATAATCATTATTATATTAAATAACGATTTTAAAACATTTTTCCATATTTTTATCACCTTGAAAAATATTTAATCCTATTTAATCCCGGAACTAACTCAAACCTCTAACATCGGTCTATCGGACCTTCAAACCAACCTTTAAACCATCCAAGCTCAAAACTGGGGCGTTACAAACACTTTGACCAGTTCTATTACGGATTGGTATAGGATGTTAGAATTTACATATTGGCTTCTAGCTACACTATTTTTAATGTGTTGGTGACACGGGCGAAGTACATTGAGCAGAACCTGGTTTATCAGTTTCGTGTGGGAGGTTTTGGATCTGATAAGAGAGTTACAGATTCTAGTTTTGGTGGTGGTCAGTTTAAGAAGAATCGTGATAAAAGATATCGCCCTGAGTTGAGGCGAGGTAGTGGTAGTGCTGGGCGAGGACCGTAAGGTCAGAGTATCCAGACTAGAGCAGTAGTTAATACATGTTAGGTGTGTGGATCGTGTGATCACATGAGGTGGAACTATCCGTATTTGATTCATGGATTATAAATGCATGCGCCTATTGCTGATAACACTTGTGGGAATTGTGGTTTGAACGACCATCTCAGAAGTGTTAGATGTGGAAATACAAGTAGCTAGTTTTTCCAGTGAGACAGTTGTTGCGAGAAAGATGTTTAAGAAATGTCCTTTGATGGTTTAAGGTCATGTGGTTGTGGTTGATTTAATGGAGTTGTTGTTTCATGATTTTTGATGTAATCCTGGGTATGGATTGGTTGTCAAAACATAGAGTTGTGGTTGATTTTGAATCCAAGCGAGTTACCTTGAAACTTGTTGATGATTACGAGGTGGTAATTGCGGGTGAGAATGTTAAAATCTTGTCTAATGTTGTTTCGGCGCTGGAAGCGAGTCGTTTGATGGATTCTGGTTACAAGGCATTCCTAGCCAATGTTATGAATCTGGGGTCAAAGGAAGTACATGTTCAGGACATTCGTACAGTATGTGAGTTTTTGGGTATTTTTTGAGGGAATTGTCGGGTTTGCCACAGGATAGAGTGGTTGAGTTTTGCAATGAGTTGTATGAAAATACATCTTTAGTGTCTATTGCTCCCTGTTGCATGGCTCCGAAAGAGTTGAAGGAGTTAAAGATGCAACATCAGAAGTTGCTAGATCGAGGGTTTATTAGGCTTAGTGTTTCACCGTGGGGTGCACCAGTGTCATTTGTAGAAAAGGAGGATGGCACGATGCGGATGTGCATTGATTATTGGCAACTGAACAAGTTGACGATTAAAATAAATAAATAAAATAAGTATTCTTTTTCAAGGATTGATGATTTGTTGATCAGTTTAGGGGTGCTTCGGTGTTTTGTAAGATTGATTTGAGGTCTGGGTATTATCAGTTGAAGGTAAAGGATGTGGTTGTGCCTAGAATTGCCTTTCGTACAAAGTACGAGCATTGTGAGTTCTTGGTAATGTCGTTTGGTTCGGCCAATGCACCGGTTACATTCATGGATATGATAAATCGGGTATTCCATGAGTTTTTGGGTCAGTTAGTTGTAACCCCCTCGACCTGGCCTAGACGCCCAACCGAATCAAGAAGGCTACATTAGGTTTGTCGTAGCTAACCGAAGAGATACAACCAAACCCGGTCCTTTTTTTTCTTTTTATCCTTTCTAGATGCCAGTTATTAACCCTACATGTTCATACAAACATTAGGTGCAACCTCAACTCAATCGGGCATCAATTTGACATCCAATTGATCACATTTGCAAATTAGGGACCAAATCGCAAATACATAAAGTGGCATCGAGTATCGGTACGTGAGTCACCGTACGGATACGCATAGAACTGTCCCGTACCTATTCGCTAAGGTAGGTATCGATACGCCATAATGAACTTACCTAACTTTTGAATTTTTTAACATACGTATCGGTACGCTTACATGGGTATCGGTACACGAGTTTGGATTGAAAAAGTGAAATTCTAGAGGCTAGAACGTGTACCGATACACCATTGCCTATATTGATATTCCAAGCCAAAAATGCCATGGTGTACCGGTACGCCCTAGCGTGTACCGATTCCCAGAACAGAAAATGTCCAACCGTACCGACACGTTCCCTGAGTATCGGTACGCCTAGACCTGTAATGTCACAAACTGCAGATTTCTCATTATAAAAGCATTCTCAAACCATTCTAACATATTCATAACATAACCCTATCATACCAAGCATACCACAATCATTCAGGCTTCACAAATTTAACATCGCAATATGACATCGTCCAACAAAGAGATTCTATAGGCATGCTTCCTAAATTCCATCCAAGCAACATGTCAAAATGGTAAACCAGCATCAAAACACACTTTAAAGACCATTTACAACCCAAAAGCAACTAAAGAAACATGCTCAAACAAGGAGTTCCACAAAACGTCTCCCAAAACACAATAGGTACCCCATTGCCCTTATTCATTATAGTCTAAACCAAGACATACTTTGGAAACAAGTCTTGTCAAGATCCCCTTTGCTTCTTGCTACCTTCCAAGACCTCAATTATCTGCATTGATGGACAATAAGAGCGTAAGCACACAAGGCTTAGTGACGAATGCTCCAAACAACCACCATCAATGCATTTAAAACCATTTATTTAACACCATACTTTAAAAAAAACATCATCATCATGCCCCTTTTGAAAAACATGCACTTGATATCATTAAAACCAGCATAATAAACCATATGCTACATGTATCATTAATCAACAGCAAATCCCATTGCTAACCCTCCACTTAAGCCTTCCCATGCATTACTACCAAATGCAAAGCATAAGGAGAAACATGTATAAATCACATTATACAACATAAAATATTTCAATGATACATTAACAATTATATTGGCTTACAAGTGATCAGTATCAAGTCCATTAACAAAAGTGTTCATCGGATACACGGATTCAACAAGTGTTAACCCAAAAACACTTCAAGCTATCTCAACCGGAATAGCGATACAATCACAATTGCGGTACAATAACAATCGGGTACACTTTCAACCCATAGGGAAACCCATCCCTTTCATCGGTTAGATCCTTAACCCCACTAACGAGAGTATTCGGTACACAATATAAACCCCTCAACATCCAAGGCGACTTATTCTACAGTGCACTCAATCCTATGGCCGGCCAACTATATCCAATAACAATTTTAAAACCACATCACTTGCCAATATAATTAACCATTTAACATTTACCTCACTGTTTTAAACAAGCATTAACCAAAACACTTTTCCAAAGCAACAACCATGCTTTAAACCATAAGTATAAACCACATACTTACAAGGATCACTTACCATGTGCATCATTTAGCATTTCATGCTTAAAACCAGAGTATCAAATACTTTAAAACATGTTTAAATAGTAGGTAACATGTAAATTAAAACAAGTGCATAAAACCAATTCAAACTATCATGACCGAGAGAGATATCCACTTTATACTTACTTCTGAGTCTAGGTAAGCGTTTCAAGCTCTACCATAACTCCCAAAACTCTATTTCGAAAACATCAAAACGCTTTAAACCATATTTTCACTCACCGATACGCGAAACCTCGATTTGCCGACGCGAAATCAAGTATCCAAAGCCTCCAACGCTTCTCCAATTACTTCCGGATCAACCTCCCCTATTTTTACCACAAAACAACATAGGATTAATGCATCATAATGCATTCTAAACACAGCAGACACAATCCTCCTCGGATTTCCACAACACCCTCACAATTAACCTTCCACAACAACCGAAATCAAGGCCAAAGCACTTCGATTAACAACCCAGCCAACATCTATCAACCTAGCATCATTTTCAACACCAAAACACATCTCAAAATATACCCAAGACAACCTACCACCTCCAGCAACCTAACAACCATAATTTCAACACAAAACCTCAAAACTAACAACCTAAACAAATAGAGACTCTTATGTTTCGGGATTCCATTGATAAAAATCACTTATCAACATTGTTAAACATCCAAAATATGATTCAAATCACCATTACATACTGGAAATCAGATTCAATTGCGAATCAACACATTTTCCCCAAAGATCTCATTAAATCATTAGAAAATCATCAAAATCAGATTATATATGCAAAAGCAAGGGTCAAATGCTTGGGAATTTCAATAAATAACCATACAATAGTGGAAATCTTGGACCTTACCCCTATTGTTAAGTTTATCCCTAAATTGATTTGTGAAAAGCTAAGAAATCACAAGATTAATGTGAGATTTTGTATAAACAATATTTGTAAAACAATTTGGAACAATAAAAGCAAGTTAGAAACCACCTCACCTCTAGAAATTTGATGAAATCTGAGTGTTTGGCTGAGGAGAGAATAGAAAGAAAAAGTTGAGAGAAAAATGACGTGATTTTTGTTTAAGAAAAGATAACCACCTTTTTAACAAAATCCACTTTAATTATTAATTAAAGCACATGTTTAAATTAATTAAATTAAGGGAGAAACCTTCAAAAGCAAATTGGTAAAAATAGCTCCTTAAAGATTCTAAGTATTTGACCCTTTTTCATTTTAGTCACTAGAAAATCACAGTTTTCAAAACTTTCATATTGGTCACTAACCAAAATGTCCACCAAAAACATTTTCCATAATTTTTCCAACACCAAAAACATATATAATTAATAATGATTTTTAAACATTTTTCCATAATTTTTCCAACACCAAAAACATATGATCCCAAAACTGACTCGAATTTGTACTTTGGTCCACCAAACCGGCTAATAACCCACTAAACCGCTAAGCCCTAAAACTGGGGCATTACAACTCTCCCCCACTTAAGAAATTTCGTCCTCGAAATTTACCTGGAGGAAACAGGTGCAGAAACTGCTTCACCATATCCGACTTTCGTTCCCACGTGGCTTCCTCAACCCTGCGATGCTTCCACAACACCTTAACCAGCTCGACTGTTTTGCCACGAAGCACCATACTGCTGGTATCAAGAATCTCTATTGGTTCCTCATCATAAGATAGGTTTGGTCTCAACTCGATCTCTTCCACCGGCATGACATGCGATGGATCCGACCTATACCTCCGCAACACCGAAACATGGAACACATCATGAATCTTTCCCAACTCTGGAGGTAACCTCAAACGATACGCAACAGGACCCATACGCTCGACGACCTCGTATGGACCAATGAACCTCGGGCTAAGCTTTCTTTTCCGCCCAAAATGCAACACCTTTTTCAAGGGCGACACTTTCAAAAACACTTTATCACCCCCAGCGTACTCTATCAGCTTTTAAGCGTCCACATATTAGCTTTACCTTTTCGGTCGTGCCTTTCAAGACATTTGCATAGACACAAACTTTTCCCCCACTTCTACCTAACACACGGATGTATGACACTTCCTGCCATACAACGCCTCATAAGGGGTCATCTGTATGCTAGCATGATAACTGTTATTGTAAGCAAACTCAACCAGCGGAAACTGTTTCTCCTAAGTTCCCTCGTACTCAATAACACAACACCTTAGCATATCCTCGAGAACCTAAATCACGCGCTCCGACTGGCCATCCGACTGAGGGTGGTACGAGGTACTGAAACTCAACTGATTTCCTAAAGCACGATGTAAAGTCACCCAAAACCTTGCGGTGAATCACGGATCCCTATCCAAAACTATATATTTGGGCACCCCGTGCAGACCCACTATCTCAAAGATGTACAACTTAGCCAACCGGTCCAAGGTATACGTAGTATGCACTGGCACAAAATGCACACACTTCATAAACTGATGCATGGTGATTCTTTCCCACTTCCATTCTGGTATCTTCAACGGTTGCAACAACCTGGAAGGAAACTGATGCTCAGCCTTTACCCACTGACAAAGCATGCACCGAGCTACAAAATTGGCCACATCTATCTTCAATCCAACCCAATAGTACTCCTCCTTCAACCCTCGATACATCTTAGTACTACCAGGATGCATAGCAAAAGGACTAGCATGTGCTTCAGTCAAAATAGTATGCATCAACTCTTCGTCCTCGAGCACCACTATTCGACCTTTGAAACACAACACCCCATCATCATTGAAATAAAAATCCGTAGGATTTTCGTCCCTGATATCTTCCACATGAGATACCAAACTCCTATCACACGGTTGCTTCTCCTTAATCTTCTGCGACAAGGATGGCTTCACTTGCAACTCAGCCAACAAACCTCTGTTATTTGTCACACTCAATCTAGCAAACATGGCTCTCAACTCCACAGTCGTTTTCCTAATCAAAGCATCTGCTACAATATTGGCTTTCCCCGGATGATACCCAATGGTCAAATCATAATCCTTAGGCAACTCCAACCATCTACGTTGCCTAAGATTCAGCTCCTTCTGCGACATCAGATATTTCAAGTTCTTATGATCCGTGTAAACCACATATTTCTCACCATATAGATAATGCCTCCAGATCTTCAAGGAAAAAACTACCGCTGCAAGCTCAAGATCGCGAGTAGGATAGTTACGTTCATGCACCTTCAACTACCTATATGCATACGCCACTACCTTACCCTCATGCATCAACACGAAACCAAGCCCGACGTAGGACGCATCACTATAAACAATGCACTCCTTCCCCGATTCTGGTTGAACCAAAACTGGAGCTCGCGTCAAGGCTTCCTTCAACCTTTCGAAAGCTCGATGCCTACCCTCCGTCCACTCAAACTTAACATTCTTTTGTAGCAACTTTGTTAACGGAGCTGCCACACTGGAGAACCCTTCCACAAACCTCCGGTAATAACCTGCCAAACCGAGGAAACTCCCAACTTCCGTCATAGACTTGGGCTCCTTCCAACCCATTACAGCCTAAACCTTATGCGGATCGACACAAATTCCTTCGGCCGACACAACATGCCCAAGAATCACAACTTTCTTAAGCCAAAACTCATATTTGCTTAACTTAGCATACAACTAATTCTCCATCTATTTCTGAAGCACAATTCGCAAATGGCTATCATGATCCTCCTCGGTACGAGAGTACACAAGGATATCATCAATAAACACCACCACAAACTGATCCAAAAACTCATGAAACACACGGTTCATCATGTCCATAAAAGTAGCCGGAGCATTGGTCAAACCAAATGGCATCACAAGAAATTCATAATGCTCGTATCTTGTACGGAAAGCTGTTTTGGGCACATCCACCTCCTTCACCTTTAACTGATAGTACCCCGACCTCAGATCTATCTTGGAAAACACCGAAGCTCCCCTGAACTTATCAAACAGATCATCAATCTGCGGTAAGGGATACTTGTTCTTTATTGTCAACTTATTCAGCTACCGATAATCTATACACATCCGCAACGTACCATCTTTCTTCTTAACAAACAACACCGGCGCTCCCCACGGTGAAATACTAGGTCTAATAAAGCCCCGATCCAACAACTCCTGCAACTGCGTCTTCAACTCCTTTAATTCCTTCTGAGCCATGCGATACGGACCAATCGATACTGGTACCGTGCCTGCAAAAACGTCAATGCCAAACTCTACCTCACGGTCAGGTGGCAACCCCGACAATTCCTTCGAAAACTCACATACGGTGCAAACATCCTGCACTCTCGACTCCTTTGATAAAGGATTCATAACATAAGCCAAATAAGCCTAACATCCTTAATCCAACATTCATCTTGCCTCCAAAGCCGAAACAACACTAGAAAAAAACTTGGCATTCTCGCCAACAACCACCACCTCATAATCATCAGACAACATCAAAGATATCCACTTGGTCTCAAAATCCACCACAGCCCGATGTTCAGTCAACCAATCAATACACAAGATCACATCAAAACCATAGAATGGTAGCTCCATCAAGTCTACGGCAAACACATATCACTGAACCATCAGTGGACACCTACAATACAACCACCTAACCACGACCATCTCTCCAAGAGAACTAGTCACTCTAACTCCCACATTAAGAATTTCAACAGATATATCAAGCAACTCATCATGCTCACTCAAAATGTATGAATGAGTAGATCCAGAATCAACCAACGAATACAACGACAGAGACTGAAGGGTAAAAGTACCTGCAATCACATCAGAGTCATTGCGACCCTCACGGTGTGCATACACCCTAGCCGATCCACCTCCCTCAGGCTGGATAGCAACAGTATGAGCCACAGTCCTCTATCCCCCATCTCGACGCTAAAACGGTCCGTGGCCACGACCATGACCCTGCTGCGGAACAACAACAGGTGCAACACCCTGCCCATCTCTAGCCAACAACAGACAATCACGCCTCTGGTGGTCGCCCGACCCATAACTCCAACAAGCATTAGCCACCACAGACACATGTGTCTGACCCTCTCTGGCCAAACGTGGGCAATCTTGCCTGAAATGGTCTCGAGATTCACAAACCCAACAAGTGTTATGCGAGGCTCTGACCTGGGCACCCTGTCCCTGGAATCCACGCCCCACAACACCTCCACCTTCCTTGGCTCCGGATGAAACCTCCTATCATGGTGTCTCTTGGCCTGACCACCGCTATAACCCGAATTAGCAGCTCTCTTACCCGAGCTTGAACCTCGTGATCCAGAAGCCAAGCTTAAATTCTGCTCCACATTCTTGGCTCGCAAAACTAACACATCAAAATCGGTATAATCAGCAGCAATCATGTATGTCTTAACATCTTGTACAAGCCCATAACGGAAACGATCACATCGAGTACACTCATCAAGAACCAACTCAGGTGCATACTGATTCAAACTCATGAACTGCACCTCGTATTCTGCAAGAGACATACTGCCCTACACCAGAGCCATGAACTCTCGCTTCCACTCGTCTTGATATCGGACTCCTAAAAACTTCTTTCAAAAAACCTCACAGAAAAACTCCCAAATCACATCTTTGGTCGCCATACCCGATATAGTGGTAGTCCACCACGTATAGGCATCACCCTGCAACAGGGAAACAGCACAACCCAACTTATGGGCATCAGTGCACCCCATCTGGCCCAATATCCTCTTAGTACTGGCCAACCAACACTCAGAAGCCTTAGACGACAACCCTCGGGACTCAACACTGCCCAAACTACGAAGACGCTTAAGCGGCAAGCCTTGCCCATCAACTGGTGTTGCTGCCACAAGAACACCAACAACTGCTGCCTAAACCGCACTGGTCATGGCCTGTATCAATGGTGCCATATCACCTATCCCTAGCCCAGCTGGCACAGGTGGTACTTGCTCCACTCCCTCAGGTGGATTAGGTGGGGGCGGTGGCAACCCTCCATGAGGTACAACTTCTCCTTCATCATCCTACCCAGCTACAGCAGCAATCGCACTAGATCACAACTCTCTCCTCAGTCCCATCGTGCTAAAATATATCTAAGGCATGATAATCATTTCAAAACAAAATAGTCAAGCCAGCCTCAAGCAAGGATTCCAAGACATTCATTTCAAAAATCAAAACTTTCCAGACTATAATAATAAGGCAATGGGTACCCCAAAACATCCCTAACATAGCATACGACCACTAACATTCATATATCAATCACCGTGCATAACAATCAGAGTACATATAACAATCACCGTGCAAATCAAATAGGGCAACAACACAGCAACCTCCCAAACAAACCAAAATTGGCTCTGATACCACCAAATATAACCCCCTCGACCCGGTCTAGACGCCCAACAGAATCAAGAAGGCTACATTAGGTTTGTCATAGCAAACCGAAGAGATACAACCAAACCCCATCCATTTTTTTCTTTTTATCCTTTCTAGATGCCAGTTATTAACCATACATGTTCATACAAACAATAGGTGAAACACCAACTCAATCGGGCATTAATTTGACATCCAATTGATAACATTTGCAAATTAGGGACCACCATCAATGCATTTAAAACCATTTATTTAACATCATCCTTTAAAAACACCATCATCATCATCATGCCCCTTTTGAAAACATGCACTCTATATCATTAAAACCAGCATAATAAACCATAAGCTACATGTATCATTAATCAACAGCAAATCCCATTGCTAACCCTCCACTTAAGCCTTCCCATGCATTACTACCAATTGCAAAGCTTAAGGAGAAACATGTATAAATCAAATTATACAACAAAAAACATTTCAATGATACATTAACAATTATATTGGCTTACAAGTGATCAGTATCAAGTCCATTAACAAAAGTGTTCATCGGATACACGGATTCAACAAGTGTTAACCCAACACTTCAAGCCATCTCAACCGGAATAGCGATATAATCACAATCGCGGTACAATAACAATCGGGTACACTTTCAACCCACGGGGAAACCCATCCCTCTCATCGGTTAGATGCTTAACCCCACTAACGGGAGTATTCGGTATCGTTAAACCCCTCTAGTATTAAGGTACTTGGATGGAGTATTTGGTACACAATATAAACCCCTCAACATCCAAGGTGACTTATTTTACAGTGCACTCAATCCTATGGCTGGCCAACTATATCCGATAACAATTTTAAAACCACATCACTTGCCAATATAATTAACCATTTAACATTTACCTCACTGTTTTAAACAATCATTAACCAAAACATTTTTCCAAAGCAACAATCATGCTTTAAACCACAAGTATAAACCACATACTTACAAGGATCACTTACCATGTCCATCCTTCAGCATTTCATGCTTAAAACTAGAGTATCAAATACTTTAAAACATGTTTAAACAGTAGGTAACATGTAAATTAAAACAAGTGCATAAAACCATTTCAAACTAGCACAACCGAGGGAGATATCCACTTTATACATACTTTCGAGTCTAGGTAAGCGTTTCAAGCTCTACCATAACTCCCAAAACTCTATTTCTAAAACCTCAAAATGCTTTAAACCACATTTTCACTCACCGTTACATGAAAACTCGATTCACCGACGCAAAATCAAGTATTTGAAGCCTCCAACGCTTCTCCAATTACTTCCGGATCAACCTCCCCTATTTTTACCACAAAAAACAGAGGATTAATGCATCATAATGCATTCTAAACACATCAAACACAATCCTCCTCGGATTTCCACAACACCCTCACAATTAACCCTCCACAACAACCGATATCAAGACCAAATCACTTCGATTCACAACCCAGCCAACATCTATCAACCTAGCATCATTTTCAACACCAAAACACATCTAAAAATAGATCCAAGACAACCTACCACCTCCAGCAACCTAACAACCATAATTTCAACACAAAACCTCAAAACTAACAACCTAAACAATTAAATACTCTTATGTTTCGGGATTCCATTGATAAAAATCACTTATCAACATTGTTAAACATCCAAAAATGAGGCAAATCACCATTATATACTGCAAATCAGATTCAACTCGCGAATCAACACATTTTCCCCAAAGATCTCATTAAATCATTAGAAAATCATCAAAATCAGATTATAAATGCAAAAGCAAGGATCAAATGCTTGGGAATTTCAATAAAGAACCATACAATAGAGGAGATCTCAGACCTTACCCCTATTGTGAAGTTTATCCCTCAATTGATTTGTGAAAAGCTAAGAAATCACAAGATTAATGTGAGATTTTGTATAAACAATATTTGTAAAACAATTTGGAACAATAAAATCAAGTTAGAAACCATCTCACCTCTGGAAATTTGATGAAATCTGAGTGTTTGACTAAGGAGAGAATAGAGAGAAAAAGTTGAGAGAAAAATGCCGTAATTTTTGTTTAAGAAAAGATAACCACCTTTTTAACAAAATCCACTTTAATTATTAATTAAAGAACGTGTTTAAATTAATTAAATTAAGGGAGAAATCTTCAGAAACAAATTGGTAAAATAGCTCCATAAAGATTCTAAGTATTTGACCCTTCTCATTTTAGTCACTAGAAAATCACAGTTTTTAAAACTTTCATTTTGGTCACTATCAAAAATGTCCACCTTCCAAATCTAATTTTTCAAAATTAATTCCACCATTATTAAATATATAATTAATAATAATTTTTAAACATTTTTCCATAATATTTCCAACACTAAAAATATACGATCCTGAAACTGACTCGAATCTCTACTCCGGTCCACCAAATCGGCTAATAACCCACTAAACTGCTTCGGTGTTTTGTAAGATTGATTTGAGGTTCGGTTATTATCAGTTGAAGGTAAAGGATGTGATTATGCCTAGAATTGCATTTCGTACAAAGCACGAGCATTGTGAGTTCTTGGTAAT
The DNA here is from genome assembly GCA_019671005.1 of Hibiscus mutabilis. Lineage (NCBI taxonomy): Eukaryota > Viridiplantae > Streptophyta > Magnoliopsida > Malvales > Malvaceae > Hibiscus > Hibiscus mutabilis. Next base: position 17,766,359 of record CM033743.1, on the reverse strand, counting down.
GTCGTTTGGTTTGACCAATGCACCGGTTGCATTCATGGCTATGATAAATCAGGTATTGCATGAGTTTTTGGGTCAGTTAGTTGTTGTGTTTATTGATGATCTTCTCATGTGTAAAGGCACCGAGAAGTGTTTTGATCGACAAGTATGAATGGTTTAGCGAATTTTTATGGAGAAGTGAATGTTTGCTCTTTATTTGGGAAGTGCGAGTTTCGGGTATGTTGGAAAGAATTCTGGTTCTGAGAACGTTATTAGTAAGTGTGAATAGTTAAACATACACAGTGCAAAAATACTTATATGTATATATAAATATGCAGTACATGCATACATTTCGGCATGACATTAGAGGTTTTGCATACATACACATAGACATCTATGAGGGCATATAAGTAATCATACATACATATGTTCACACTTACGAATGACTGTTCGCAATTCGTTAGAGTGATGGTGTAATTATGTAAGTAGCTTTGGTAATATGGTTCTTGGAGTTCTCAAGGTTTAAAGAGGATGTTAAAGATTGATTCTTTAGAATTTGGCTTGTGCTAGTTTTGGAGCAACCAAGGTTGCAGTTAGAAGTTTGTCGGTTTGCTAGATCTAGTTAATTAACATCTAGGTCTGTTAAGGAATTTGGTAAGATTGTGGCATCGCAAACGAAGTTGTGGCTTATGCATCTAGACAGTTGAGGGTGCACGAGCGCAATTATCCTACGCATGATGTAGAGCTTGTCACGATTGTGTTTGCTTAAAGGTTTTGGAGACACTATTTTTATATGATGAGAAGTGTGTTGTGCACACGGATCATGAGTGTTTGGAAAAAAATGGATGATGATTTGAATATTTGACAACTTAGATGGTTGGAGTTGCTTAAGGATTATAATTTGATGATTGAATTTCATCCGAGGAAGGCTATTATTGTAGTCGATACTTTGAGTTTGAGGGTTATGGGGGAGTTGAGGATGATATTTATGCGGTTGAGTGTGACGCTCGATAGAGGCTTGATGGCTGAGTTGCAAATGAAGTCATCCTTGTCATAGTTGATTAAAGAAAAGCGACCTTGTGGTGATACATTGGTACTGCATGTCAAGGTTATCATGGATGGAAATCTGATGAATTTTCACTTTAATGATGATAGAGAGTTATGTTTTAAAGATCGGATAGTGGTGCCTAATGATGATGAGATGAGGCATATTGTTTTGACCGAGGCACATGGTATTTCTTTTGTTATGCATCCCGGTAGTACTAAGTTATATCAAGGTTTGAAGAGAGAATACTATTGGGTTGGTTTAAAGAAAGATGTGGCTGATTTTTTTGCTAGATGCATGGTGTGTTAGTGTGTTAAAGCTGATCATTAGTTTCCTTCCGGGTTATTACAGCTGTTGAAGATACCAGAATGGGAGTGGAAAAAACCATGGATTTTGTGTTTGGGTTTCCGTTGACGCCTACTAAGAAGGATTCCATAGGTGTGGTTATTGATCGATTTACGAAGTGTGTTGTGCCTGTGCATACGATGTATACTTTAGATAAGTTGGAATATTTGTATATTGCTGAGATGGAGCTTTTGCACGGTGTGCCTGAGTCCATAGTTTTGAATAGAGATCCATGGTTTACAGTGAGGTTTTGGGAGTGTTTGCATCGAGCTTTTTGGGAGTGTTTGCATCGAGCTTTTTGGGAGTGTTTGCATCGAGCTTTTTGGGTACACGGTTGAGTTTTAGTACTTCGTATCATCCTCAGACGGATGGTCAGTCTGAACGTATGATCCAGGTCTTGGAGGATATGTTGAGGTGTTCTATCATTGAGTTCCAAGGAACCTGTGAGAGATAGATGCCTTTAGTGGAGTTTACCTTTAATAATAGTTATCAGGCTAGTATACAGATAGCACCGTATGAGGCCTTGTATGGTAGGAAGTACCGTACGCCTTTGTGTTGGGCTGGGGTAGGAGAAAAGTATGTTTCTTTGCCTGATGTGTTGAGGATACGAATGAGAAAGTGAAGCTCATTTGTGATCGATTGAAAGCGACTTCGGATCGCCAAGGATCCTATGCAGATTTGAAGCGTAGAAAGATTGAGTATGTGGTTGGTGATCGCGTGTTCTTGAAAGTGTCGCAATGGAAGAAGGTGATGCGTTTCGGAAGTAAGGATAAGCTTAGTCCGAGGTTTATTGGACCATATGAGATTGCGGAGCATGTTGGTCATGTGGCTTATAGTTTGAGGTTACCTCCTGAGTTGGAAAAGGTTTATGATGTGTTTCATGTATTGATGTTGCGGGGGTATCGGTCGAATCCATCATATGTTATGTTGGTGGAGGATATGAAGTTGTGACCGAGGTTTTCCTTTGATAAGGAACCTGTTGAGATCTTTGATTCATGTAGTAAAGTTCATCGTGGTAAAATGATTGTACTTGTGAAGGTGTTGTGGCGACACTATGGTGTTGAGAAGGCCATGTGAGAGTGTAAGGTGGACTTGCTGGAATAGTTACCGCACTTGTTTTCTTGGGATAAAAATTTTGAGGACAAAATTTCCTAAGTGGGGGAGAGCTGTAACACCCTAGTTTTTGGCCCAGCAGTTTATAGGCTAGTTTGATGGTCCGTTGGAACGAGTTAGAGATTCAAGTCGAACTTGGGAATAAATATTTTTTGAGTAAGTTAAAAATATGGAAAAATGGTTAAAAATCATTATTAAATATATAAATGATTTTGGTGAAATCAATTTTGGAAAATGAAATTAGGAAATGTAACATTTTGGGCTAGTGACCAAAATGCAAAGTTTCAAAACTGTTTTTAGTGATTGTTTTGTAAAGAGTCAAAACATTTAATCTTTAAGGAGCTATTTGCCCAAAGTCTAATATCAGACTTTTATCCCTAAATTGGTTATTTTAAAAAGGGTTTTTGGAAAATATAAATATGTTAGGGAGAATTAATTTTATAATTAATTGCTTAAACAAATCTTACGTAACTGCTTTCTCTCCAAAAGATTTCCTCTCAAATTCTCACCAACCAAACACTCTTTGATTCTTCAAAATCTTAAGGTAAACTTTTGATTTCTTTAATCTTTTTATTATCAAATGATTTCTTGTTGGTTTCCTATCAAAGCCTTATTGTTTTAATCTTGTTTTGTATTGATGCATATGGAAACAGTGAGGTACATGGTTATGAATTATATTGGCAAGTGATGTGGTTTAAAATGTTATCGGATATAGTTGGCGGCCATAGGATTGATAGTGCACTATAAAAGTTGCCTTGGATGTGGAGGGGATTATATGGCGTACCGAATACTCCATCCAAGTACCCTAACGGTTGAGGGGTTTATGGGTATCAAAAATTCCCGTTAGTGGGTTATACATCTACTGATGAGTGGTGTTGAGGGGTTTATATGTATACCGAATACTCTACCACGGGTTTTACAACGGTGGAGGGGTTTATGTGTACCGAAAACTCCCATGTGTGAACCTTGTGTTGCCGGTGAGAATGTATGAAGTGTTGGTAGAACACTTGTTGAATTCGTGTATCCAATGAACTATTTTGTGAAAGTGGAACTTGGTTTATGATCATTTGAAAGCCAATATAATTGTTAATGTATCATGTTGATGGATGTTGATGTATAATGTTGGTTTATACATGTTTACTCTTTTAAGCTTTGCATATGGGTTATTGTGCATGCGAAGGCTTAAATTGAGGGTTAGCAAATGGGAATTTGTTGTTGATCCATGATACATGTTGCATATGGTTTAATATGCTAGTTTTTGAAAGTGTTAAGTGCATGGTTTTCAAGGCATGATGTTTTAAAGAATGGTTTAAAGAGATGATTGAAATGGGTTTTCAATGTGGTCTTGGAAAATGGTTTTAAATGCATTGATGGTGTGTTGTTTTTTAGCACTCCTCACTAAGCATTTATGCTTACGCTCTCTTTGTCCATCAGTGCAGAGAATTAATGGGATTGAAGGCAGCGAGCAAGTGAAAGGAATCCAAGGACTTCGGTTAATAAACGTATGTTTTCGAACTAGACTAGTAGTAATAAAGGCAATGGGGTTCATTGTTGTTTGGGAGTGTGTTTTGTTAAACTTACTATTTGTGCAAGTTTGTGTTGATGTTTTGGAGTTGTAAAAGGCCTCATAAGTTTGGTGATTGTTTCGGCATGATGGTTTATGCTTTGATTTGGGGCTTTGGGGAAATATAAACATGTTGGGTAGAAATCATGCCTATAGGACTACCTTTGTTGCCATAATGCTTATGCTCTTATATCGTAGTGGTCGTTGGTTGATATAACATTTGTATGACTGTTGTTGTATGATGCTTGGGTGTTAAATGATGTTTGGGGTTAATTCAGATTTGCTTAGGGAGGTTCCAAAGTTTCGAATGTGCGGATTTTGTAAACCTACAGACAGGTTTCGAAACCAGCCAACATGTTTTGAAACCATGGGGCATTTTGCTCTAGGCAGATTTCAAAGCCATGCCCTAGGTTTCGAAACCAGCAAGTCAATTTTCGCTACTAGAGTGCAGGTTCGAAACCACCTTGAATGGTTTCGATACCTTTCGCGGGGACTCATCCATTATGTTGAAAAATAGTTTCTAAAGTTGAATTTTGGTCCTTGGTTGTTAAGTATGCAATTGGATGAGTTTGGATAATCGTATTAAGCTGATTTTTGACATGTATGCATGTAAACTGACTAACTGAGGATTAATAAATCAAATTTTAAGTAAATCCTTATAGTTTTGCAAATTTACATTTTGGTCCCTAAAAATTGGCAATGCTTAATTGATGATGTAAATGAGCTTGGTTTGAGGCAAAATTTCACATGTACGTTTTAAATGGACTTAGTTAATGATTGGTAAACTCAAAATGGTATAAGTCCCTCTAATTTTTTTAGAATTGCAACTTAGGCTCTAAATTACAATTGAGTGTAATTAGATGTCGATCCGATGCCCGATTGAGTTGAGTTTTCACCCGCTGCCTAATCACTCACCATAGGTTATAATATTACATCTAGATAAGATAAAAGAAAAAAATGGTCATAGTTCGAGTTAATTCTTCACGCTTTGCTTTAGCAAACCTAATGTAGCTCGTTCGGTTCAGTCTTGCGACTAGGCCGGATCGAGGGGGTTACATAACGCGTGCAAAAAGTTGTCTTCGGCATGTCTCTATCCTTTACCTTCAATTGATAATACCTAGATCTCAGATCAATCTTGGAAAACACCATAGCACCCTGAAATTGATCAAACAAATCATCAATCCTTAGCAAATGATACTTATTCTTAATCGTCAACTTGTTCAATTGTTGATAATCGATGCACATTCTCATTGTGCCATCCTTCTTTTTCATGAACAAAATCGGTGCTCCCTACGGTGGCACACTAGGTCGAATAAAACCACGATCCAGCAACTCTTACAGCTCCATCTTTAACTCTTTCAAATTCTTTGGTGCTATGCGATACGGTGCAATCGACACTAGAGTTGTATCTACATACGTATAAATACAGAACTCTACCTCCTATCCGTTGTTAATTCAGGCAAATCCTTTGGAAACACTGTAACCCCCTTGACCCGGACTAGTCGCAAGACCAAATCGAGCGAGCTACATTAGGGTTTACTAAAATAAACCCAGATAAAAATACATTCAAACAGAACCATATTTTTTTTCTTTTATCTTTTCTAGAATTATTTTAGGTCTGCAGTGCGCATACAAGTCATGGTTCAAATCTCAACTTAATCGGGCATCATTTCGACATCCATTTGCTTGAAACCGCATTCTAGGGACCAAAATGTAATTTCTGATATTTATACGAGCTTTCACAAAATTTAAGTTACCAATCCTTGATTAGTCGTATTACATGCCTTCATAACAAATCACAACTCAAAATGATCATCCATATCCATTTAATTGCATAAGTAAAAAACAGCGACCAAAATGTAAAGATTCAAACATCATCAGCATTTCCAATTGAAATAACGTCCACTGTTTCAGTACAGGTTTCCACCATATCGATACGGTTCTAAAGAGCATTTGTGCACTGATACGGTCCCTAAGCGTATCAGTACGGCTTGTATAATTTTAAAAGTCCGGATCCCAGTAGCTAAGGATCGTACTAGAATAGTGACTCGCATACCAAAACCCTCCCTATTTCATAACTACGCGTACCGATATGGTTACCAGGCATATCAGTACGGTAAGGCAAATTTGCACCATTATGAACCTATACAAGTCCCTACGTATTGATACCCTGAGGTACCGTACTAGTACGATGAGACTTGTAATGACATCTAGGTCCAACATATGACACTTTGGCTCAATCTAACACCCTTAATTCAACCTATAATAATTATATAGCATCATAGAAATTCATCCATCACACATATCAACATATCAAGAGGTCACTCCAAGCATGGCATAATCAAGCTTCGCCTAAGAGCAAGATTTCTACCCAAGCATGCTTAATGTTACCCAAACCCCTCAAACACAAGTAAAGAGCATCGTACAAGTCCAAAACATCAAACTAAACTATTACATCAGGGAGTATCTCAAAACATATCTCCCAAAACAACCCAGTCACATTGCCTTCTTATTACTACTTAGAAGTATTAAAACCATACTTTGGAATATATCAAATCCTTGGATCCTTCCTTGCTTGTGTGCTGCTCGAGAAAGCTATTTCTCTGCATTGATGAGGAAAAGAGAGCGTAAGAATTCAGCTTAGTGAGGGAAACCACAAAACACTCATCAATGCATTTAAAATCATTTTGTCTAAATCACATGTAAACATCTCATGCTTCTCATATCATCTCAAAATATGCACATTTAAAACATTTTCAACACATGTATCATGGATTCAATCTCTACCTCAATTTAAGCTTCACACCACAACTCCTTTATAACAAGCTTAAATAGCAACACATGTATAAATCACATTATACAAAATAATCCATTTCTCATGATACATTATCTCATATATTGGTTCAAGCTAGAGTAATGGGACATTTACCCACCTCTACGGTTCGGATGTATTAATCCACCAGTAGGAGAAAACGGAACATTTACCCATCACAACTGATGCAGTTCTCATGGTGGAGATTACAAACACTTTAACACCCCTCGATACATATGAGGCGACTTTTTATAGTGTACTTTCAATCCTATGACCGGTCAACTATATCCGATAACATTTTAAACATAGCCACTTGCCAATATATTCAAAAACCATCATTACCTCACTGTTTTACACATGCATCAAATCATTCCAACACAAATACATTAAACCATGTATTTCTATAATCTCAAAACACTTGCATAAATCATATGATATTCTCAAAAGTTATCATTAAAGATTATTTGCATCATCTTTCCATTTCAAAAATGTGCATAATACAGTGAGTAATAAAACCATAAACATGTGCATGAGATTCCATTTTAAAATACCGAAAGCGAGAGATAGCTCAACCGATACTTCTGAGCTTAGATAGATGTGTCAAACCTTATCTAAACTCCCTTTCAAACCTTTTAACAGCAGGAAAATACTTTTCCACTCACCAACAACCCAACGCTTGATTGCCGATGCACGAATCAAGCCTCTGCAACTCCCGCGCCTTCTTCGATAGGTAAAGGATTCAGCTCCCCTGCTTTACCTAACCAAAACAGAGGATTAAAAACACATCTCCGTATCAAAACCTTCCAGCAACCAACAAACTCAACAACAACTAACAAGAATCAATCGAACACCTTCCTAAAACCAAGAAGAACACCACCAAACCTTACTCAAATAAAGCCCGGCCAAGATCTAACGATTCTAGCACATTACTATCATCAATTAACATCCAACAACAACCTAATCACGTCCTTATATCTCCAGCAACATCACAACAACCAGATCACACCAAAAACCAACTATAAACAACCTAAAAACTAGCAATTCGTATAGTTTCAGGATTTCATTGATTAATCAATCCTTTCAACATTAAAACACATCTAATTTAAGATGTAAATCAATTAAATCCATCACCAAAATATATCCAATTCAACTTCCATTAATTTTGTAATAAAACTCAATCTAATTAACAAATAAATGTTTAAATCACAATTCCACAATATAAATCAACAACAAATGATCAAGAACTTAGGATTTTAATTAAAGAACCTTTAATTAGAGGAGAGAAACAAAAATCACCTCTAATAGCTGATTTCTCCTTAATTGGCCAAGCTTTGATGAAATCCAAAGAGAATTTGCAAAGGTATTTGAAGAAATCAAAGTATAAATCTCAGTTTGGTTGCTCAGAAAGTTGAAAGAAAAGATTTTGAGCAAAGTAGTTACGTGAGAACGTGTTTTAAGGAAATAAAGATCTTTTAAATAAAACCTTATTTATCCAATTATTAAACCTTTTAAAATACTTTAAAATAGCCTTAATTAAGAAAGAAATCTGTAGAAAAAGAATGGTCAAATAGCTCCTTAAAGATTTTAAGTTTTGATCCGTTTTTCAATTTAGTCATCAAAACAGTTTTGAAAACATTCAATTTAATCACTAGACTAAAATGTCTAAAAATAAGATTTAATTTCCTCAAATTGACTCCACCAATTTGCTTGAAATATTAATTAAGTAATTTAGAGCATTTTTCCATATTTTATTTTACCTCAAAAATCAATTTTTTATTTATTTTCCTGAAACTATTTGAATTGCCTAAATCGGTTCCCTCGAACCTTCGGTCCAACCCGATTCACATCTAGGCCCATTTTCAGGGCGTTACAACTCTCCCCCTCTTAAGAAATTTCGTCCTCGAAATTTACCTTGCGGAAAAAGATGAGGGAACTGCGTCAAAATATCTTTTTTGCTCTCCCAGGTAGCTTCCTCTACACCGCGGTGCCGCCACAACACCTTTTACAAACTCTATGGTCTTTTCGCGGAGAACTTTACTACTCGAATCCAGTATCCTCACCAGTTACTCATCATAGGTCAAGTCTGGATTCAACTCAATCTCCTCAATATGTATAACATGCGAAGGATCTGATCTATACCTCCATAACATAGACGCATGGAAAACATCATGTATCTTCTCTAACTCAGTCGGCAACCTCAATCTATACGCAACAAGGCCAACTCACTCTAACACCTCATACGGTCTAATGAACCTAGGGCTCAACTTGCCTTTCCGCCCAAATCTCATCATCTTCTTCCAAGGAGAAACCTTTAGAAAAACACGATCATCAACGGCATACTCAATTTCTCTCTGCTTCAAATCAGCGTAGGACTTTTTCTGATTTGATGCTGCCTTCAAACGATCACTAATAAGCTTCACTTTCTCATTGGTATCCTTCAACATATCCGGCAATTAAACGTGCTTCTCTCTTGCCTCCGTCCAACAAAGCGGCATATGACATCTACCATACGAAGCCTCATATGGTGCCATTTAGATACTAGCTTGATAACTATTATTATAAGCAAACTCCACCAACGGCAACTGCTTCTCCCACGACCCTTGAAAATCTATGTACAACACCGCAACATATCCTTCAGCACTTGGATAACACGTTCCGACTGACCATCCGTCTGCGAATGATACGAAGTACTGAAGTTCAACCGTGTACCCAAGGCCCTATGTAAACATTCCCAGAATCTTGTAGTGAAACACGGATCTCTATTAGACACAATGGACTTTGGCACCCCATACAACCTAACAATATCTGCAACATACAACTCTGCCAACTTATCCAGAGTATACGTCGTATGCACAGCTAGGAAATGTGCACACTTCGTAAACCTATCCACAATTACCCAAACATAATTCTTCTTTGACGGCGTCAAAGGAAACCCAAACACAAAATCCATGATGATCCTCTCCCATTTCCACTCAGGAACCCTCAACGGGTGCAACAACACCAAAAGAAACTGATGTTCTACCTTAACATGTCATCAGACCATGCAACAAGCCACAAAATCCACAACATGATTTTTCAAGCCAACCCAGAAATACTCTTTCTTCAAATCTTGGTACATCTTCGTACTCCCCGGATGCATAGCAAAAGGACTCGTATGCGCTTCAATAAAAATAGTCTGCCTCAACTCTTCATCCATCAGCACCACCACTCGGCTCTTAAAGCACAAAAACTCGTCTTCATTAAAACCAAAATCCTTTGATTCCCATCCAAGATATCCTTAACATGCGGCACCAACGCATCATCAAACGGTTGCTTCTCTTTAATCAACTGCAACATTGAAGGCTTCACTTGAAACTCTGATAACAACCCACCATCTCATGACACACTCAGCCACGCAAACATCGCCCTCTGCTCTACTGCGACCTTTCTACTCAAAGCATCCGCTACCACATTCGCTTTTCCCAGATGGTACTCAATGGTCAGATCATAATCCTTCAACAGCTCTAACCACCTTCTCTACCTAAGATTTAACTCCTTTTGGGACATCATGTACTTCAAACTTTTGTGATCAGTGTATACAACACACTTCTCACCATAGAGATAGTGTTGCCAAATCTTCAAGGCAAACACCACCGCAGCCAACTCAAGATCGTGCGTAGGGTAATTATGCTCATGCACCTTCAACCGCTAAGATGCATAGACGACAACCCTTCCTTCCTACATCAACACGAATCCCAAACCCACGTAGGACGCATCACTATACACAACAAACTTCTTCCCTGACTCTGGTTGAATCAAGATTGGAGCGTGCGTCAAAGCCTCCTTTAGCTTATTAAAAACTTACAGCCTAACTTTCGTCCACTAAAAACCCACATCCTTTTGCAACAACTTTGTCAAATGGAAGCGATCCTTGAATACCCATATGAAAACCATCGATAATATCCTACCCACCCCAAAAAACTATGAACCTCCGAAATAGATTTCAATGGTTTCCAATTCATAATGGCCTCAACTTTTTGCGGGTCTACGTGAATACCCTCAGCCGTAACAACATGACCAAGGAAAACCACCTACTTGATCCAAAACTCACATTTACTTGGCATAAAACTTGTTGTCCAAAAAAACTTGCAACATAATTCAGAGATGTCAATCGTGATCTTCCTCGGTACGAGAGTACACAAGAATGTCATCGATGAACACTACCATGAATTGGTACAAGAATTCATGAAACACCATGTTCATCATATCCATGAAAGCTGCAAGTGTATTTGTCAAACCAAACGGCATCACTAGGAACTCGTAATGCCCAAAGCCAGTGCGAAAAGCTATCTTCAGTATATCCTTATCTTTCACCTTCAACTGATAATACCCAGACCGAAAACCAATCTTGGAAAACACTGTATCACCAAATCATCAATCCTTGGCAAAGGATACTTGTTCTTAATCATCAACTTGTTCAGTTGCCGATAATCTATGTACATTCTCATCGTGCCATCCTTTTTTTTCACAAACAACACTGGTTCACCCCACGATGATACACTTGGACGAATGAACCCATGATCCAACAACTCTTGCAACTGCGTCTTCAACTCCTTCAACTCTTACGGTTCCATACAATACGGAGCAATGGACACTGGAGCCGTATCCGCATACGTCTCTATGCAAAACTCCACCTCCCTATCTGGTGAAAAACTAGGCAACTCTTCCGAAAACAATCCTGAAAAGTCACAAACTGTGTGAATATCTTGGGCTCACGCTACCTTCATATTCGGGTTCATAACATAGGCTAGGTATGCTTGACCCCCATATTCCAACAACTTTCGCGCTTCCAGCGCTGAAACTACATTTGACATGAACCTAACATTCTCGCCCACAACTACAACTTTGTAATCCTCAGCAAGTTTCAAAGAAACCCGCTTAGCCTCAAAATCTACTACAACCTTTTGTTGAGACAACCAATCCAAAATTCACGTCAAAACTGTGAAATGGTAACTCCATCAGATCAGCCTCAAACGTATTCCCTTGAACCATCAAGGGACAACTCCTATACAACTTCCTAGCCACATCTGCCTCACCAAAAGAACTGGTTACCCGCATACCAACATCTAACAACTCAACATGTAAATCCAACAAACATGCATGCTCGTGCGAAATGTAGGAATACGTGGAACCAAAATAAATCAAAGATAACAAAGGTATTGACTGCAAGGTAAAGGTACATGTGATCATGTCAGTATCATTCCTCCTAACATGGTGAGCAAAGACCCACGCCGGTCCACCATCATCTGGCTGAACCGCCACGGTATGAGCTACCACTCTCTGTCCATCATCCCTGCACTAGAAATGTCCACGGTCGCGCCCACGACCTCTTTGCGTTCCAGCAACAGGTACATTAGCCTAACTCTCTCTGGATAATTATGGACAATCCTTACGAAGATGTTCCCTCGATCCATAACTCCAATAAGTTCCTATAGCACCCTAGCACTCTCTCGAATGCCTTCGGCCACATCTCTTACACTCGGGAACTCCAGCATGAGCATTTTGACCCTAAAACCCGCATCCAGTACCAAATCCACCATGCCTCTGATCTAGGCAGTACCCCATATCTCTACGCCTCTTATAACGTTCTCGGCCAACATCAGACTCTACACTCCTCTTACCAGACAAAGAACCCCTAGAACGAATAGACAAACCTAGAATCTATTCTATGTCCTTAGCCAGCAACACCAGCACATCAAACTCTATATAATCAGTGGTCAACATGTACATCTTCACTTCCTTGATCAACCCAAAACAAAATCGATTGCACCTCTCTTGCTCGTCCAAAACCAACACAAGAGCATATTTACTCAACCGAACAAACTGGATCTCATACTCGAAAACATACATGTTTTCTTCTCTAAAGCCATGAACTCTCTCTTCTTCACATCCTTGTATCGAGTTCCCAAAAACTTCTTCTTGAAAGCCTCATAGAAGAATTCCCATGTAACATTAGCAGGTTCCATACCCACGAACACAGTTGTCCACCAACTGTATCCATTACCCTGGAGCAAGGATACGATACATCCCAGCTTACGTATGTCGATATACTTCATTTAGCCAAGGATCCTTTCGGTACTCATAAACCATTACTCAGCTGCTTCAGGAACCAAACTTCTAAACTCAATGTAACCACCTCGACCAGGCCTAGACGCCCGCCGAACCAAGAGAACTACATTAGGTTTACCGAAGCAAATCGGAGAAAGATTACGAAAAAATGGTCTATTTTTTCCTTTTTATCTTATCTAGATGCATATTATTAATCCTAACTGTACATACTTGCAGCGGGTGAATTTTTAAAGGAAACGGACCACAGAAAGGCATCCAATTGCATAACGTTAATTTTAGGGACTAAAACACAAATCTGATAAATTTAAGGACTAAAACTAAAATTAAAGTTACCAATCCTCAATTAGTCTACTTACATGCTTACATGTCGATTTTCAGGTCAAAACGATCATCCAAACTCATACAATTGCATTCACAAAACTCAAGGACTAAAATGAAAGAAACAAAACTTCCAAATATCCCAAAATAATAGAACTAACTGCAACCGTACCGACACGCTTGGAGGTGTTTTGGTACGCCTTAATAATTTCCAAAACCCAGATTCCAATAGCTAAATCTCGTTCTGATACGCCTATGCGTACCGAAATGCCCTTCATATAATCCATATGCCGTATCGAAACGCCCTCTCGAGTACCGAAACGCTGGCCAGATTTGCCTAGGCTCGTACCGAAACGCTTGCCCGTGTACCAGTACGCTAAGCCTGAAATGGCTTACTCGTACCGAAATAGGGTCACTAGTGTCTGTACGCTTGGACCTGTAATGTCCTAAATTGCTGTCTAAACACATTTTAACGATAACCAAAAGGCTCTAACATGTTCAAACACTTATACAACATCACTAGGATACACTCCTAACCAAAACAACACAGAACCAACAACATTACATGGCATTCATACACCCCAAGGTATTCTATAGGCATGCTTTCTAATATCATTCTACCAAACAACCATAACTCACATTAGGCACTCTTAAGGCATACTCATCATGCTTACACATCTAAGGCATCAAAACAAACTTGCTTGAATCATCAAAACCTTGCAACCATTCCAAACTAACTAGATGCATTCCTAAGCACTCATCTAGCATCATTATAAGCAAGGATCCACACAAGTTTAACAACATCAAACCAATCATAAAATCAAGCACTTCACATGCTTAAAACCATGGGAAAACAGAATTACAAATCCCCAAAATATGGCGAACACATTTCCTTATTAACCAGAAACATAAACCGAGTTCATACTCAAAGTAGTCCTTGTCTTAGATCGCTTTAAACCTTGTCGTTGCAGCCCCCAAACTTCAATGCTCTGCTCTATTAGGAAAAAAGAGAGCGTAAGCACACATGCTTGTGAGGATGCTCCTGAAACAATGATGCAACTAAAACCATTGGAAAACCAAACCACTTGTTCCCAAAATATGCGTAACAACCCATAGCATTTTTTCTTGTCTCCAACTGAGACATGCATAGCAATCCTTATGAAACATCATATACAAATTCCATGCTTAGATCCCAAAGCATTAAATCATAAACCATGCTTAAATCCTAAAGCATTAAATCATAAACCATGCTTAAATCCCAAAGCATTAAATCATAAACCATGCTTAAATCCTAAAGCATTATAATAGGTTCAACACATGAACTTTCACATATATTGGCATTTATAGTGACCTTGGATAGACTACCCTCTATCCATACATATCGGATACACGGATCTCTCATACCATGCCTAGTTAAACCACATGATAACCTAAACCTTGCCTAGTTAATCTGCAAGATTTAACAACCTCGCCTAGTTAAACCATGAGTTTTACCACCCTTGCCTAGTTAAACCGCAAGTGTACCGACCTTGCCTAGTTAAACCACAAGATCTCCATCAATTTGGGTTGCCTTGTTAAACCGTATGTCCAAAATGATGTCTCAACGGTCTGAGTGGCCTTGTTAAACCGCCATACCTCAAAGACCCATGGCCACGATCGATTTTTTTCATATTTTATAGTGCACTTTAATCCTATGGCATGCCAACTATATCCGATTGTTTTCTCATCTTGTAACATAGCCAATATATCATTTATAAAACTATTTACTTACTATTTTACAATGCATTATACAAACTTAACCCAGCCTTATTATAACGATTCAATCCAACAAACCTCATCAATTAACACATAAAAACCCTTTCCCAACATCCTTTTACTTCCAGTAAAGATTAAACACAACTATCACCCCAAAAACCCTTCTTTCCTCTTTCAATATATTTGACCGCAACAAACTCCTTTGTCTTCTTATCTTTGATCAGCCTAGCGACTCCGAAACTCCCTAATCTGAGCTCATTCAAAGGCTCATCTCTCTCCTCCATCACCACCAAAAGAAAAGGAGAACACAAGACCCCATAGATGAAAATCTATCAAACAGTTTGGACTTGGAGAGAAGAAATGATTTTATATATTCCAAAATAAACAAAACAGAAAATTAGGAAGGAATTGTACTCCTTGAAAGCAAGCCAAGCCATTTTATATAGAGGTGGCAATGGGACGGGCGGTGACCATTTTGTATCTTTCACTTCATCCCTTATATATACAGGTATAATTTTGGAAATCTCATTATATCTAAAAATATCTAAATTTTAATACATTAAAATAAATATTTAAAATTACAAACATAAATTATAAATTTAATTTTGTTAACAATAATAATAACTTAATAAGTACGGCTTGAATTTTTTTTTGAAAATTAATAAGTAATTCTATTTAATACATTATGTCACGGCCCAAACATTTTGGTCCGAGACAGTTGCGCAAGGATCCGCCCAAGAGGTTCAAAGCGGATCATCGGACTTGCCAAGACCACCAGACTTGGCCCAACACTTGGAGAATGCTAGAGAGCCCGATCACACTAGCTCTTCGAAAATGGCAGGAGACAAGAAGTCAAACGAGGAATCTTGCAATATCGGGTGTGATCAACTATCTGAGGAAAGAAACCTACTAATTGATGTAATTAGGTAGGATTTGATATTCTTTCCTAGATTAGAGATTCTTGTAAGGATTTGGGCTAATCCTGGCCATCCATGTAAATCGATCCGGACCATTGATTGAGTGGGAGCTCAACTATAAATAGAGAGCCTCCCACTCTCATTTGTATCCAACCATCTCATTCCATTCATTCTCTCATTTGAGAAGAGTAATAAAGACTCTGAGGCATTTACTCTAGTTCTCCTCTTGTTCTTTCAATTGTCTTTGTTTCCAAAGCTCTTTGAGCTAGTTACATCTCGAGTGGCCAAGAGTAGCCACCATAGTGCTTAAAGCACTTCTGCATCCATCGAAGCCTGGAGGGCTTGTCCGAGCCGTTGCCGAGAAGGAGTACTCGCAAGGCTGGTTGAAGGCTTACTTAGCCGCGGGAATCGACCGATTAGTGTCAAGGGGGTCTAAGGCCGCACAGATCACTAGGGTTGAGCCCTAGCCCCGTGACAAGTGGTATCAGAGCGAGACGAGGGAGCTTGGTTTGAAGCCGTCTAGTTCTGCCAAGGCAAAGGGAGACCGAAAGCAGAAAAAGGTGAACATGTCCAGGAAGGCTAGGAGAGTGCTTACCGAGGATGTTCGAGGAAAGAACATCGCTTTTGATACCAATGGAGCGTCGAAGGGGGCCAAGCCGAGGGACATTGCAACCTTGGAGACACCACCCATGGGCAAGGTGGGGAACAAGCGAAGGACTTCGGGTAAGAAGTGCCAACGCAAGAGAAAACACCGAACTTAAAGGAAGAAGGGTCGATGCAAGAAGAGTGCACCAAACTTCAAGTCAGAGGGGCGAGTGCAACAAGGGGCAACGGACCTTAGGCAAAAGGTGCCGATGCGTGCAAAGAACTTCAATGAGGGAGGTTCGATGCAAAGGGGGCCAGACTTCGTGGAGACAGAAGGGCTGACCCATTTTAGAGTAAATGCAACCGAGAGAAAGGTACATCTCAAACACCACTTTAGTGTTTTTGAGTTTGATTTGCCGAGTTTGATGAGCGTAGGTCGAGTTGGACCTAACCATCGGTGCGGGGGAGACAAAGCTTGGAAGGGACCTTTCAGAGTTCTAAGGAGCCAAACTGATGGGCTGACGAGTCTGAGAGTTCGTCCGGTGTTCAATGTGGTGACACCCAAGATTTGCCGCGGGATCAAGGCAAACCAAGGCTTGTAGGAGAAAGCTCCTACAACGGTAATGTACCCGAAGGCGTCATAGCACGCAACATCACTTGGCGGGAAGAGTCGGAGCGAGCAGTCCTTATGGGGGGACATGAGCAAGCCGAGACGTCAAGAAGCCTCCAAGACGATGTGAGTAATGGTGCAGAGGATCGAGGGATTCCATGGCGGCAGGAGCCGAGGCGAGCAGTTCATATGGGGGAACAGCACCAAGCCGAGGCAACAGGTAGCAGCATCCAAGGAGGCCTTACCCAGGATCGTTCTAGTGCAGCGACGAGGGCGTCGCCAAGTTCAGTGGGGGAGAATGTCACGGCCCAAACATTTTGGTCCGAGACAGTTGCGCAAGGATCCGCCCAAGAGGTTCAAAGCGGATCATCGGACTTGCCAAGACCACCAGACTTGGCCCAACACTTGGAGAATGCTAGAGAGCCCGATCACACTAGCTCTTCGGAAATGGCAGGAGACAAGAAGTCAAACGAGGAATCTTGCCATATCGGGTGTGATCAACTATCTGAGGAAAGAAACCTACTAATTGATGTAATTAGGTAGGATTTGATATTCTTTCCTAGATTAGAGATTCTTGTAAGGATTTGGGCTAATCCTGGCTATCCATGTAAATCGATCCGGACCATTGATTGAGTGGGAGCTCAACTATAAATAGAGAGCCTCCCACTCTCATTTGTATCCAACCATCTCATTCCATTCATTCTCTCATTTGAGAAGAGTAATAAAGACTCTGAGGCATTTACTCTAGTTCTCCTCTTGTTCTTTCAATTGTCTTTGTTTCCAAAGCTCTTTGAGCTAGTTGCCTCTCGAGTGGCCAAGAGTAGCCACCATAGTGCTTAAAGCGCTTCCGCATCCATCGAAGCCTGGAGGGCTTGTCCGAGCCGTTGCCGAGCAGGAGTACTCGCAAGGCTGGTTGAAGGCTTACTTAGGCGCGAGAATCGACCGATTAGCGTCAAGGGCGTCTAAGGCCGCACGGATCACTAGGGTTGAGCCCTAGCCCCGTGACAATTACAATTGGCCTCATTAAAAAAGCCTTCCTCAACCTATGTGGAGGAAAAAGAGTGTACAATGACAAGTCTTTTACATTGCTCCAAGTTTCTTTTGTCTACCAACACAAAACAACCAGTGAAAACACGCATTAATTTTGGCTACTAACCACAGAATTAATAACCCTTTACTCTTAAAACCCATGACAATTGAGATTACCTTTATCTCATTTCAACGTCTGTATCCCACTCTTCCAGATTTTGAACTCGCTTAATACCGGCTTTTGCAAGTCTGCCTGCTTCAGTGTTTTGACTCCTGCCCACACAGCTAATGTCCCAGCTGACCTTATTAAGTTCATGTCTGCAGATTACCACCAACTCTTTAAAAACTGCCGGGGTACAGTGAGGTTTTCGAATCCAATAGACCACGTTACTGGAATCTGACTCCACTGTTTTTTTCTCCACTTTATTCTTGTGAAAAACGCGATAGCTTCCTTTATGGCTAAGAGTTCAGCTGTGATCGGGTCTGAGATGCCAATCGACTTTGAGAATTTCCCAACCATTGTTCCCAGGTGATTTCTTAATATGCCGCCAATACCAGCTTCCCTTAGATGACCCTGGACTGCTCCGTCGGTGTTGAACTTCATGGAGCCAAGTAAGGGGGCAGACCAATGAAGATTTTTTTGCATTTTCTTTTCAATCAACGGCAATTTCCATTCAGCAGGATTGAGTATGAAATCATTAATTGTCATGGTACCCTCAGGCCATTTTGCTCGGCACCACATGCCTATCCTGAGTAATACAAGATCGAACACATCATTTTCAATTAAAGTCTTACCCCTAAAAATTACCTCATTTCGACAGAGCCATAGGGTCCAGGAAATAGCGCAGAAAGCCATCCACCATAGGGGTTGTACTTCTGAGGAAGGGCAGCAGCCAGTCCATGCTTCAATGAATTCCTTTCCACTGTTATGGGTAACAATTTGTATCTCCCAGATCGTACACCACCTGCACCAAATTTTCCAAGCAAAAGAGCAAGAGAGCAATAGATGGTTAGGAGATTCTTCCATTTTATTGCAAAAAGTACAATTAGTATCACTTCCTAACCACACTCCCCTCTTTACAAGTTCGCTCTTGGTAGGAATTTTTCCATGAATGATTTTTCACACAAAGCATTCAATATTAAACGGGACTAGCCCACTCTATACTATTTTCCAAATTCCTTGTTCCATTCTGCCTTGAGAGCACACAAGCTTTACGAGATCCTTTGTTTAGTAAAAACCAGAAGAGGATTTAGACCACCTCAAGCAATCTGAAGGTAGTCTTCCCATCCTGCAGCCATCAAGGATAGCTAGAAAAGCCTCCCATTGCTCCTTTTCCCAATCAAACAATGATCTTCGCAATGTGATCCTCCAAATCCATTCATTGTTATCCCAATTTCCAAACTCCGCGATTTTACCTGTCTTATTCATTGCAAGGGCATAAATGCGAGGAAATAAAGTTTTCAGACATGATCCATTTGCCCAATTGGAGGTCCAAAAGTCCAGGGATTTTACCTCATTTGAGCTTTTAAGATAAAATTTTATATACTTCTCTTTATCAAACAACAAAAAGATTACAGAACGAGAAATTACAAAAGCAGCCGATACTATAAAAGCCAACAAAATAAAGAAAACGGGTTTGTTTTTTCAAAATAAAGGATTTGAAGACACGTGGGGTGACCTTGTAATGTAGTGAAGTGTCGGCTAATGGAGAGAAAAACATTGAAATGAACAAAAGAAATGTGTTATGCAGGGTGAGTATAAAGTGTGGCATGATTAGAGTGTGATTAAAAGACGATAAATTTTAAAATTTATTTACGAATTAAAAACGTTAAATTTTTTTATAATATTTTCGGTTAGTATTGATACTTTGTCCTAAATTAAAAAATTATATAAAAAAATTAATTATCGATACTTATTTTATAAGTATCCATACTTAAAAAAATCAAAATAACCAACTAAAAATATTATAAAAAATCTAACATTTTTAATTCGTAAATAAATTTCAAAATTTATTGTCTTTTAACTGTACCCTATACATTCCGTACCCCATTCCTACTCATGTAATCTGACCGCGGATGGGGAGTATTCTATTTATAATTGAAAAGGAAATGCTATCGCCCTTTGATAAATGGGCAAACTGTTTGCAATGTACTTTTGACTATAATCTGGAGTAATCAGTTTTGTCCGAATATGGAGATGCCTCCGAAACTGCCCGCAATTAACGTTTTGGGAGATGTTGGTTTACGCGCATTTGATCACCTCATCAACCCATGCTCCACTAATTAGCTGCTTTTTCAACCGACCATGATTTTTAATGATCATGATTAGAGGTGAGTATTATATCAATTCGATTGGAGTAATTTGTTTTTTGAATTAGTAAAATTAATAGTTTTATTTTATAATTTAAATTTTATTTGAATTTTTTTAAGTCAAATAGAGTCGAGTGTGTTGATGCCTAAATGATGAGACAAGAGACAAAATAGGTGGAGAAGAAGACCAAGGTGGTTGGAGGCAATTCCAGGCGGTTTACCCTTGTAGTTTTGTGGCGGAAAGCCACTGTCAATACAATGGTCAGAGCTGCAGAGAGAAAGAGAGGGGTACTGACCTCTTGATTCGACTTTCCTTTTCTCTTTGATTGTATGAGTATTTATAACCCTGTAACTATTGGAAATTGGATGGTGTCAGGCCTACTGATAGTCTATAGACGAGTTAACAGAAATAGGTCAAACTTCCAAATATCATACTCTACAATTCAGTCACATGGGTGGAGTGTTGTGACACCTGATAGTGTTTGTTTACAAGACCATGTAAGCCTCTGATTTTATCGTCTCCGGTATTGCAAAGCTCTGGGGGAGTTCTCCGCGGGCCACCTCTGGAGTTACCGAGTGCAGAGGCGTTGAGGGTCATTTTCGGGTGCGGAGGTACCAGGTATAACACTTGGGCCCCATTAGTTAGAAGATTACCACAAAGTGGTGCGAGATGAAGCATCTTAAGGAAGCCATCCTTGGTGACTACATTAACTCAGATCAGAATGGTCCAACTTGCTGCTGTGAGGGGAAACACGTGTCACTTTGTTACTGATGCTGGTTCAAAATGCGGATAAAAAGTCATTCTGGGGAGGCATATTCTCTGTCTATAAAAACCCTCTAGAGTAAGGGCTATTTACACTTTCCAACTTCGATTCAACTTCAAACTTTTCCAAATTTTCTACGATTCCTTTTGGAGCCGTTGGTCTCTTAACAATTCTTGAAAGTTCGTTGTAACCCCTAGACCCGCCTATGTGTTACACTTAATTCCAAGAGGTCAAAACTCATACCCAAAACCTTCGATGAAAATATTTATAGATTAAAATCCAAAATAGATAATAATTATGAACCATAAAATATAATACCAAATACTCAATCTAAAACCACATCAGAATTTGGTTATAAAATATGCCACATCGGACAAAATAGTGAAGTATATAATATCAAAATATAGGCTCATGTCACCCAAATAAAGAAAATATAGTGGATAGAAACATTACAACAAAATATGAGTACGAATGTGTCGATCCTTCAAGTGCCAAGTCAAAGGGTAGCTATCAAAAATCTGAAAGAGTCAGTTTTGGGGTGTGAGCTAGGGATCTCAGTGCGGTCCAATAAGTGCATATAAAACATTTAAGTAATTTCATACATGTGAGTATCATTTCAGTAAAAAGTATTTTAAAAAGGCAACCAGAGTTTTATTTACATGTAACTACACTCAAACCATATACCAATAAGTAGCTCCTCAGAACTATATCCATAAGGACTTACCCTAGGCCCAATGGGCGTAGGAGCCAACCTAAGGGGTTGCCTTAGGTCCATAAGGAATTACCCAAGTTGAAGCATCGCAGCCTATCTAAGGGAATATCTTGGGTCTATAAGGAATTACCAGCTGGATCAAGGCTGAATCTGTAGAGACTTCATAATATAACCCCAATAATATACCCCAAATAAAAATCAGTGTTTATACAATAGACAGTAATATTATGATTCATGAGGCAAACACATATATTCTTCAGTAAAACAGTAACCAAAGAACATGCTTTCAGTCAGACATAAAGATATACTTTTGGACATATAAAATAGTCATGCTATAAATGAGATGAAATATTTCATGTTACGTTCAGAGAAATCATTTTAAATAGTTCATTTAAAATAGTAATATTGAACACAAGGGACACACCTCAAAAGTTGGTCAGAAGGGTATATTGAACACTTGCCTCGCTACGCTCTACTGTAGTGCTAGATCCTAGATCATAACAAAATAGGGTTACTACCAGAGAATAAGATTCTAACTTAATAATTTCACTGAGTTTCTAAGATCATAGGAGTAACTATAGGTGCGCAAGGTTGAACAGATCAAGAGGAACTAGGCTGAGCAGACAGTCGGTCAGGCGAGTCTCGGGTACCTTTAAATAAATAACATATTAGGTCAGATTATAGCTCGATTAAAATTCCCTTAAAAGAAATATTGAAATACATATGCATGCTTGGGGTTCAAGAATAGATTCAGAGGCTTTTGAGTTAGAATTTTGAGAAATAGACTTCAAAATTAGACTCAGTAAGTCAAAAAACATAAATAAGAGTTTTCAAAAAAAGTTGACTTTTGGACAAAGTCAACGGTCAGCAATCAACTGTCAGCTCAAAGTCAACTATCAACGGTCAAAGTCAATTGTCAACTAAGTTGACTTGGCCAGGTTAACTCAAGTGAGTTAACTTGGTTGGGTTGACTCATCATATGAGTTGACTTGTTCGGGTCAGGTTAGGCGGGTTAGAACTCAGGTCGAGTTGATCAGGTCAGACTTTGATCGGGTCGATTGGGTCAGACTCTGGTCCAGTCTGAGATAAAACTAGTTTAGGCTAGATCCAACTATTGGACCAACACTAGAACGACCCATCTACTAAATAATAGGCATAGGGTCGGTTTATTGGTCAAACCAGTTTTGGCCTGCTCGATTCAACAGGGAACCAGCCATGGCGGCCAAATATCTCCTCTGACGGTATGTAGTTGCCACGTGCTCTCCAAAATAGCCAAAAAAACAACGAGACAACAGAAAATAGTGAGGGATGATTAGATTTAGGGGTTTCGAAGGCTTACTAGTCTCGGGGTGGCGAATAACACGATGAAATCAAGAAAAACTGAGGGGTTTTCAAATTTTTCGATGACCAACGAAATGGCGATGGTTTTGTGTTTAGAGGGTAGCGTTAGAGTATGCCCAAAGACCAATCATACGATTATTGTAAATGACATTTGTTTTTACCTTGTTTATTCATGAAGAGGCATTGCCATTATTATTTTCAAGTTACAGTTCTGTATGCAAAAATAAACTGAATTATAATAAAGTCCTTAGAATAAAATGGTTATTCTTAAATGTCTTTAGTTGAGTATTATTGTGGGCATGGACAACAATAATGCATTAAGACTAATACTTAGTTGATTGATGAAAAAGTGTTGTTATTGACATAGAGATGTCAAAATCAATACATAAGTATGTGTTAGAGAATGACATACTAGATTGATCCGCTATGAGCATGTTTCTTGGATTATTATATAACAGTCACAATATTGCTCATAATGATAGCTACATGTATGATCCTCAGACTTGAGATCATCATTATTTCAACATCTTGAGTGACATATTTTGATACAGTCAAACGTGTGTCGTAACTGACTATACTATAAATACTGATATTGGATATGTCACAATCTATGTAGTGGGAGATGGTTAATCAAGATAGGATTTGTCCCTCCTACATATTAGGAGTAGTATCTTAGGCTACTTGATTGAGTGAGACTAGAAATGCATGACCATGCTCGAATAAGTTGATATGAGATATCATAGTTATTCGTTTATAATAGTCTACTCAAGATATCAAGAAATATTAGATGGGTTATACAAGTGTGACTATTTCATGGCTTGTGCCCAATCTAGATATAAGGACAAAAAGATGAAATACATTAAAGAAGTTAATCACGAAAAGGTTATGTCGAATCATAATTTCTTGTAACTTAGATGACAATGACATATTGTTAGATGTCACTCATTGTTCGTAATATTAGAAATGTTCTAATATTTACTACTAACGTTACAAGGAACCTACATAGTCACACCCACGGTTGAAATGAGCATATATTAAACGAATGATATATGTACGAATTTATTGTACACGAATTTAGTTAAATTAATATATATTTGATATATATAATTTAACTATTGGATAAATATTAAAAGAAAATATTTATTGTAATTATGACTCTTTTAATATATAAATAATATAATTCGATTTCAATTAATATATATATTGAAATCCTAATTAAAGTTGAATTGAGATTATATATATAATATATATATTGAAATCCTAATTAAGTTGAATTGGGGTTATATATATTAATATAGATATATATTGAAATCCTAATTAAGTTGAATTAGGATTATATATATTTAATATATATTGAAATCCTAATTAAAGTTAAATTAGGATTATATATATTAATATATATTGAAATCATAATATGAGTTGAATTAGGATTACAAAGGCTATATAAAGGCATGAGAGATCTAGCAGTTATTAATGCTTTTTGGAAAAAACCCTCTAAATAGTTTAGAGACTTTTATATGCTCGTTTCAACTGGGTGAACTAAGTAGAGGTCAGAGCGTTATCCTTGTGGCTTAGGAATCGACATCGTGAAATCGCGATTAGATATTTATCTTCTCCAAGAATTCTAGATTTTAAACAGGTAATTCTTTACCCTTTTTTACCCCAATTCATTGCTCGTACATGGATCTCTGGTGGTGATCGCTGGATATTTTTTCCGCTGTGCCATGAGGTGTGCCGGCGTGACCTAACAGTGGTATCAAAGACACTTGTACGATATAGATTTGGGTTTTAATTACTTGGGTGATGTAATTTTTGAGATACATTCTATTTTTCAATTCATTTAGCGAATATATGATATTTGTAAGAGCAAATCGATTCAATCACGATTAATCTGTTAATCCAGTTAAAAGATGTTCCTAAGATCGATGATTAAGAGGTAATTATCAGGATCTTTGTCGATAGGGTTTGAAATATTATATGTTAATTGTTAACATATTTAATATGGAGTTTTGGATGTTTAGTGTTAGCATACGCAGGTTGTAGTAATATATTAGACTAATGGCTTGTCTCTAGATTTCGTGCGAGGAAAGTAACAAGAGTTGTTTTAGTAAAAACCTCGTGAAATTTAAAATCCTGAAAAACACGATAATGTTGATAAAAGTTATCAAATCATGAGGTTTTTACATACCAATTAAGATGCTAATCTTTAAAAAAATTCCCTGCCGCTGACCGGACAACGACATCCTGTCGACGACCCCACAGCCGTCGAACCCTCGCAAGGGGCTCTTCCCCCTTAAACCCTTGCAAAGGGCTTCACCCTTGACCCCTTCGTAGGAACAATCTAGTAAGTCCTCAATAACAAACCGCGTCGTTATTATGTTTGATATGCACGGTGTTTGGAGTGCATGGTTATAACCCAATAGCCCATTTAGTTTTATTTATAAGGTTTTATAAATACGGCCTGCGTGTTGTGCCTTTCTCTACTTCTATTGTAATTCTCTTCTCATCTTACTCTCTCTATGTAAAACAAGTTTTTGAAATTGTAATCTATACGAAGAAGCATGGACCAGAGAAACAGAAGTATAGACAGACAAAAAGATGCTTTGAGAAGTGATTTTATCCTTAGAATAATTCGGTTCTCCCATTGGCTTGGGATGGGCCACCTTAGGATATGAGCTATAACTATTGCATTCATATTTACTATTTTTCATGTATATGATAAAATGAATATATGATATGCATGCTAGTTAATTGATAAGATCAAATGTTAAATGGTGAGATAATACTCACAAAAACCCTCAATAAAATATTAAGTCTTTTATTGCTTCCCAATGTTAACCCTCATTAAAGTCTAGATCGATACAATGTAGGTTTTGCTAAAGCGAAGTACTTGTATCTATCTTGGCCAAATGCAAAGAATAAGCAAGTGATATTCGTTGGTTGTAATATTGGTTAAAGACTCAAATGGGTTACTCTAATAGGATTAGAAACCTAAAGGCTAGTTTTTTGGATAATCATAAGATGATTATAAACAAGAGTTGTTCACCAAATGAAGGAGTTACATGAGATGTAATTAGCAAATGTTGTTTACCTAGATAAACCATAATCTTAAGAGAAAAGCGAAAGCTGACTTAAGAATGTAAATTTTGGATCCTTACCCACTAGAAAAACTTTACAGAAAGTATTTTTAACATTAATATTTGAGGGTTATTAATTTTAATAAAAGTATTGGGAGTATAAAGTCCTTTTATAATCAAACTTGGTAAACGTACTTAAAAATTTCATATTTTATTATTGTAGACTTATTATGGAAAATACAAATTCGTTATCATTGCGATCGGTCCTTGAGAAGGACAAGTTGAACGACATGAACTTCCTTGACATGTCACGAAAAGAAAAATGTTTTCATTGTAATAAGATATGTTGATGGAAGAAGGACTGACCCATTTATCTTGAAAACGTCAAGATGGCAAATGAAAGCAAAGCTTCTGCCTTAGATATTTATGTTATTGATATTAATTTTTCAACACCTACCTCTTGGGTATTGGATACCGATTGTGGTTCTCATATTTATACATCTGTAAAAGGACTAGAAAAGAGTATAACTCTAATAAAAGAAGATGTGGACCTACAGGTTGGTAATGGAGCAAGAGTTGTTGCATTAGCTATAGGAACACATACTTTATCATTGCCTAGTAGACTTAATTTATGTTTAGAGGATTGTTATATTATGCCTAGTTTGACTAAAAACATCATTTCGATTTCTTGTTTAGACAAGATTGGTTTTGAGAAAACTCTAATCAAACTTATCTTTGGCATTGTCGCTTGGGTCACATAAGTGAAAAACGTATTTTAAAACTTCATAAAGATGGATTTTTGGATTCATTTGTTTTCGAACAATTTGATGTATGTGAGCCTTGCTTATTTGGAAAGATGACCAAAGCTCATTTTAATGGTAAAAGTGAGCGAGCAAGTGATTTATTGGGATTAATACATAGTAACGCAACCTTTTTTAAAGGCCCCGACAGTTTTTTAAAATAAAGTTAAAACAACGGAGTCACCACCAATCTTTTGTAAAGGTGTGATTGGGTCACCTGAAAATGTGTCATTTTAATAAAATCAATTTTATTTTATTAAAACAACGATTTTGGTCTGTGAAAACTAAAAAATAGGTTCGGGAGTCGGTTATGCATGGGGAAGGGTTAGCACCCCCACAGCGCCCAAAAATTGGTACCTAGCCGATTACAAAAAAATTTAATGTCGGAATTTGCAAGTTCGTATAGAATTTAAATTATTGTCCATTTATGAATATGATTCCATTTTAATGGCCCTACCATCCGGAGAGTAAACTTTAATCACCGCCAACACTTCTGGCACTAACCGTTACCTCCTTTTGGTAGGACACCGTAGTAATTAGGTACCACTTTTTTTATCAGACAAGCACAAAAACAATTAGTGTGTTGAAACCTTTAATTTTTCTAAGTTGGTAATTGTTAACCCTAAGAATTGTCTAAGTGTATTTTTCTTATCAGGTTTAAGATATTATTAAGTGTATTGTATGAATTTGATGGGAGGAGAATTTATTAAAATTTAAGGCTCTAACTAGGCTTTTAAGAACCTAAACCTAGGGGTTTATCTAAACTAATAATTTAATTAAAAGACAAACAATTAAAGATTTTAGCAGAGAAATAAATTAAATTAATAAGATAAATATAAAAAGGTAACATTAATTCAATTTACAAAATTAAATAAAGTAACAAAAATGGAAGAGAATTTACTAAAATTTTAAAATGTGTATCATTCTCGAAGTCAAGTCAACACACGATATTCAGATTGATTTTATAAAAAGTAATTAAAACTTTAATTTTAAAGAATGTGATAAAAATGAGTTTAGCAATTAAAAATTGAAATTAATGACGAATTAAAATTATATGCCAAGTTTGAAATGGGTACAAAGCCCAAAAACATCATTTATTAACTTTCATCAAGGAAAATGGATCAAAACACTTCTTTTCTACAAGTTCATCAAGTGTTCATAAAAAAAGAAGAAACAAAAGTGGAGAACCAGCTTCTTATTCGATTGAAAATTCCCAAAAATAAATAAAGATAAAAAAGGTATTCAAAATAAATAAAATGAATAAGAACAAATTACCCAAATGAAGAACTGTTGCTTCTTGTATTTCTACCAAAACTTCAATACAAATTCTCTAGGAATTCTTGCATACAACGAAGAAATTGTATGAATTGTGTTGTGAATTGTGAGTGGTTGTGGTGAGTGAATGAGTGAGATTACAGTAGAATGAAGCCTATTTATAAGCTTCAAAAATCCTAAAAACCTAAATATCCTAAAGCATATTCCCTTTTTATGCTTGGTATACATGGAAAAGAATCAAACCATATTCTGTATAATCTTAAACAAATAGGGAAACATATAAGCCTGATTTTAATTACAAATAATCAATAAATCAATTGAAAATTTGTATTAATATCAGAATCCCGTATTGAACTCGTATACGGTTTTTCTGCACGCGTTGTCTTCAGTAAAAAGAGTATATCTTGAGCTCCCGACATCTGATTGAGGCGTTTCAAGATGCGTTGGAAAGGTAATTAAAAGAAGTTCAATACTTAAGAAGACACCCTGGCCCAAAAATTCTTGGATCATGTCAGAATTTTGCCATAAGTCCGTAGTAAGGAATCATTTGCCTATAACTTGACTTTCCATACTTGTCGAGCAGGATCTCTTGTAATCTTCTCATATTTGATTATTCCCTCCATATTTGTTTGGATTTAGATTTGACTTTCCCCCTTTATTTTTTTCTGATTTGGGGTTGATTTTCCCTTGTTTTTTTTCATATTCTAATCTGATTCCTTCACTTTTATTATTTTTTTGCTTCAAAAAAATCAGTGACAACAGTTGCCCCTCTTTGCTAATTCCTTTGGAACAGGGCTAGAGCAAAGAATAAAAGGCACTGATTTTGCCAATCGCACTGCAAATTGGTTGATGGACATCAAAGCAAGGTTCCATTCTCCTCACGCCTGAACGGATAGGCAGGTGCTGAAAAAAGTTTCATTCTCCTTGCGCCCGAACAGATAGGCGTTATGCTGAAAAATAAAGGTTTCATTCTCCTCATGCCCGAATGGATAGGTAGATTCTATTCTTCTCATAATCGAATCGATAAGTAGGTTCCACTCTTCCCGTGCCCGAATGGATAGGCGGGTTCTATTCTCCTCATACTCGGATAAATAAGCAAGTTCCACTCTTCTCATGCACAAATGGATAGGTGGGTTCTATTCTCCTCATGCTCGAATAGATAAGCAGGTTCCACTCTCCTCATGCCCGAATGGATAGGCGGGTTCTATTCTCCTCATGCTCCAATAGATAAGCAGGTTCCACTCTCCTCATGCCCGAATGGATAAGCGGGTTATATTCTCCTCATACTCGAATAGATAAGCAGGTTACACTCTCTGCGTGCCCGAATGGATAGGCAGGTTCTATTCTCCTCATGCTCGAATAGATAAGCAGGTTCCACTCTCCTCGTGCCTGAATGGATAGGCGGGTTCTATTCTCTTCATGCTCGAATAGATAAGCAGGTTCTACTCTCCTCATGCCCGAATGGATAGGCGGGTTCTATTCTCCTTATGCTCGAATAGATAAATAACTTTCAGTCTCCTCGTGCCCGAATGGATAGACGGGTTCTATTCTCCTCATGCTCGAATCAATAAACAGATTCCACTCTTCTCGTGCCTGAATGGATAGGCGGGTTTTATTCTCTTCATACTCGAATAGGTAAGCAGGTTCCACTCTCCTCATGCCAGAATAAATAGGCAGGTTCTATTCTTCTCATGCTCGAATAGATAAGCAGGTTCCAGTCTCATCGTGCCTGAATGGATAGGCGGGTTCTATTCTCCTCATGCTCGAATAGATAAGCAGGTTCCACTCTCCTCATGCCCGAATGGATAGGCGGGTTCTATTCTCCTCATGCTCGAATAGATAAGCAGGTTCCACTCTTCTCGTGCCCAAATGGATAGGCGGGTTCTATTCTCCTCATGCTCAAATAGATAAGCAGGTTCATCTGTCGAAATTTAACAAATGCTATGTTTATGATGTGTATGCTCCTAAGGATGCTTAATACATGAATCCAAGTCATTTTCTCTTTCATTGTTTTTGTTTTTAAAATTTTTTATCTTTTTTTTTCGGATTTTTCCTTTTTAATTTTGCGGTTTCTCATCTTCGCTTCCATGCGCATTTGCTTGTTCAACCCCGATAGACAACCATGCTAACTATTTATTCTTTGTATCTCTTTGCTTTAGAGAAAACATCCGAGCTTTACACATTTGCTCACTCAATCTTGTATTCCTGGTTGGGAGGACTAACATTTTATCATCATATTCTTCAACACTCTTTTAGCCTTTGCCTGGTTAAGAGAACATAATCTCTCACATTCACCCAAAAGCTTGAATGAAAGCTTTAACATCACTGGACATCTCCTCCAATGTCTGTAAAATTGTTCTCATTGTGGAAGAAGGTTTAGCAATCATGCTGCCTTAAAATAATATCAAGCATCCTCAAAGCTTCTTATGAGTTCTCAGATTTTTACCCCTGCAGGGTTCTTTGAAGCGCTTGCATGTAAATCTTGCAACAAAGCTTATTTCTACCTTGAATGCCTTTGGATGATAATGGCATTTTTCTCTCCCTCTTACGCCTATTAACGTTGATAGCCTTAAATCCTTGGCTAATACAAATTGCCCCATTCTGGGCATGCCCCCATTTAAAATTCAAATGCTACTGGCCAAAACTTCGTATGTAAGACCACCAAAAATTGCCTTCTGCTGCCAAGTCGACGAGGTATGAGGACATGAAATTCTTTCTAAGATTCCAAGTTTCTGAGAGATTCATTTGTTGCTTGCCTAGATAAATTATCCGAGCCGCCCTTTGCGGGTTTTCAACTTGAATCCTCATTTGGTTTCAAGATGCCCTTTTTAGGTTTTCATCTTGAACCCCTTTTTTCTTCTTTCTTCTTTTTTGTATCTAAGGTGCCTTTTGCGAGTTTTCACCTTTCGATAATTTTATTCTTTTCTTTCTTTTTTTCTTTTTTCTTTTTTTTTCTTTTCATTTTTCTATCTTCTTTTTAGGCATAAAACTTCTGAATTCATCAGATTATGAAGCTCGCCAAGATCAATGTTCTTTTTGAGAATGCCTTCTTCCAGTTAGTCGTTCATTTCCCCCCAAGAATCTCTTTGAATTGGCAACATTTCCTTAACACGAAATCCCCTTCTTAGAATATTCTCTGATAAATTTTCTTGTTGTGAGCCTGTGTCATTTTTCTCTAATTCACTTGACCATGGCGAACAACTTTCGACCCCTCTTCATCGAATAGCTTTAACTGGTTATATCCTACTTGGACCCATTCTTCTTATTCTAGTTTTGCTTCAATCAATACTCGAAAAGAATAAATTCCAACCTCGATTGGTAACACAACTTCTATCCCACGAGTTAATGAAGACGGTGTTACCCTTATTATTTTCTAATACGATGCTGAACAATTGCTCCTGGATTTGGAACCAATGCCAAGAAACCTTTGTTTTTTCATGAATCTATGTTACTTCACTTGTAAGATGCAAGAAAAGAGTTGGCAATGAGGATTTAAAGAAAGACAAAGGACCATAAATAAATGCGAGAAAAGAGGGTTCAAACGAAAAAGTTAAGGCAAACATGGAAAAGACCAAAGTCAGATGCCCCAAAATTCATAGTGTGAATGATTCACGAATCCATCAACCAGATAGTATCCTATTTTTAGGTGGCTCTCATTAACTCACCAACTCCCCAATTTTAATTTTCCCACTTTTCTAATCTCAACCAGAACATTAGAAGTTTCGAGGTCCCTGAAGAAAGGTTAACTCAATTAGGCGGAATGTTCTCTGAAAACAAACTCATTTTTCTCATATATTCATGTGTGATCCAAATGGTCTTTTAAGGCTTGTAATGTAGGCTAGGCTCGGGTTACAAAGAAAGGATATTTAGGCCCAAATACATGCTTAAGGGTGATTAAACCAATGATCAATCTTTCTTGATGAAATCTTCATTCTTTTATTCTTTGGATCACTCTAGACTGCCCATTTTGGGTTTTCACCCTAGAGGTCATTTCCTTTTCTGGAACATGTCTCACTTGAAGGATTTCGTACATGTCTTTCTCTTGTTTCAAATTTTCTTTTCTTTCATGTTTCAGCTTTCATTTCTTCCTTTTATTTTCTTTCATGTTTTAGCTTTCATTTCTTCCTTTTCTTTTCCTTTTTTTTATTTCTTTTTTCTCTCTTTTTGTGTCATTTTGATTTTGAACTTAGGACATTCAGTTTGATTTGATGTACCTTTTGCTCATTTGCAAACATCCTTTCATCCTCTTTGCTCCAAAGTGTGGGGAGTGATCCTTGGTTAGGGTTCAATCACAAAAAAATATCAGGCTCAAAAAGGGACAACAAAGGATTTTTTCATTTTCTTACTTAAGAAGGGAAATGAAGGAATGCCAAATGTCATTTCACACACAAATATCATTAAAGAGAAGCAGTCTTCAATTGGTAGATGTTTTAGATTTATCACTTTATTCAAAGACCTTAGCAACAATGTCTGAGAGGAAAATCACTCAAAATCTATTTATGGGATTTCCCATTAATCCTGAACACACTTTATTGCCTTTCTATCTTGGGATTAGATACAAGAATCATTCATACAATCAATAATGGGGATTCTGCGAAGATGTGTATTTTAAAAGAGAAATGGATGAAAATTGAAAAGAAAAAAAAAGAAATGTTTGCCACTTGAGAAAATAAAGGAAATGCATATTTAAACAAGTAGATTAATATATAAGCCCTTACAAAAGATCCCTAATGCTCGCGGGCCAAAGCAAAAGGGTTGGTTCTAGGTATGACCCCAATATTTTTCGGGAAAATGCCCACATCTACCCCGTGAAAAGATACAATTGTTGGAGTAGTTCAGGTTATAGGTGCTTGTCATATTTTCTTTCCTCGAGTCTCTCACTTTTGATGGCCGCCAATATCAGTTCCCCATTCCTGACCATGTCTGTGAAACCTTTGGTGGCATGGTTTAACATATGATTGTAAAAACCTTTGGTGGCATGGTTTAACATATGATTGTAAACCTTTGGTGGCATGGTTTAACATTGGAGTAACCTCATTTTCCAATAGTGAAGGTTGAACTTGGGCTACCATGTCTCGCCACCTCTGAGCGTACTGACGAAAACTCTCATTGGGCCTTTGTTCCATTCCCTGTAGTACGCTCTTGCTTAGGACCATATCTGTCACATGCTCGTACTGTTTAAGGAAATCTCTTGACAGACCTCTCCAAAATACGTATGTTGACCCGACTCAATTGAGCATACCATCAGGTAGCAGACCCTGATAGGCTGTCTTGGATACAATAGATGAGTAGTTTCTCATTTTCTGAGTGTAGTGACATTTTTCGGTAGTACATGGTCAAGTGCGCCGAAGGGCAAGTGGTCTTGTCATACTTCTCGAAGTTGGGAGTTTTAAATTTTGGAGGAACCACCAAGTCAGACACTAGACTTAGATCTCTAGCATCTATGCCATTGTAGCCATTTCCTCTTTGTAGGGCTCTGATGATCTCTTTGAGCCTGTAACATTGATCTTCTAGCCTCTTATTCACTCTGAACTTGTCGACTACCTTATGGAGATCCCGCACCTTAATACCTTGGTTTTCCCTATGATTTATCCTAGACATTTCTGGAAGATGAGCTGATGTTCCTGTCGTGCGGATATGGAACCTCCCCTTTGGTGGAAATGTCTCCAAAGTTATCCTGGGTTGGGGCGACAAAACTTCAATCGCTTCAATCTTTCCTCTTTCTGGGTCCTTGAATCCCAACATAGCCACTATCTAGCTGACAATGTTTTTCTAAGCTTGTGTAATTTCTTCTTTTAAGTCTTTCTCTATTTTATCGAGTCTATCTTGGGTACTCTTATAGTATATTTCTAGATTTATCAATCTTTCCTCTGTAGTTATAGCTCGAGTATTGTATTCGTGCAGAATCTTGCTACTTAAATAGAATTTACCATAATTAATCTATATGTACGTATGCAATGATCACAACATAAACTAACGCAAACAAAAAACGCAATGCATGAATGCATGCGAAGGGCCGCCGATTCCATTAAGGTATTACTCTAGAAATAGTTTTTCATTAGATATCGAAGTTCCTTATTACAAAAGATTCTGAATTATATCACAAGTACATCTCGGCCCAAGAGCCCCAACTCTTATATTTCTTCGATCAACCACAAGAGTCTTAGTCCCACTTTCCATACTAGCCTAACACACTGATGAATAGTGGTAGCTTCCTTAGCTAGCACCATCACATGCTTGGCTACATCTTAAATCTGGACCAATTCATCTCGCTCTTGGAACCTTCTAACATTGTCCCTAAGCTAGGTGGACCAATAATCATTGCCTCCTTCATTGGTATCTTTAAGGACAAAGATCTTTGCCTTGAATGTTGTTCTCCATGTGCCCATTGGTTGACTTCAGACCATCTACGTATACTCGTATTATCGTCATCTTTATGAAGGAGTCTTCTATCCATTACGAAAAACTGTTTTCTACTTGAGCAATCTACTTTAGAATCGACCCCTTCTAGATATGAGATGTGGATGCAAGAAAAATATGCAAAACAATACAAAACAAGAAAAAGAAAAAAATTAGTACTTCGAAAAACATAAAAGGTCCAAAATAATTTCATTGTACGAATAGTAAACTGGGCAGTGCATTCCAACATTTCTGGACATGTCTTCACGGACTATTCCTACGAAATAATTTTGACCAAATTTCAAAACCTAGGGTTTTCTGCATGGCTCTAATAGGGTAGGCTTCTAGATTCACACACATGGTGTGGTTCTAAAAGGTTCTCAAATTGTCCTCGCTTACCCCTATTAAAGGTAGAAAGGCCCCTGATTCTCACCCATTATAGGCTTCAAATGAATCAAGTTCAACTCAGAGGGGACCCATTTTCCTATGCCCATACGAAGGATCAGTATCCCCACGAAGACATAGGCCATATGAGATCCGAAGCTACTTGCTAGGCCCATACAGAGAATCAATATTCCCACGAGAGCAATAACGTTTTCCCCCCACTTAGACAATCGGGACAAAGCTCGGGTGTAGAGCTTAAAATCAAGCCTGAAATGCGTAAAATGGGATAATATTCATAAATGGACAATTAAATTAAATTTTACATGAACTTAGCAAATTTCGACATTAAAACAAAGTGTAATCATCTTGTGGCCTGACTCTCTTTTTGTAAAAAAATGTCCCCAGCGGAGTCGGCAAGCTGTCGGAACCTTTTTAAGGGTCCCGATGGTTTTTTAAAATAAAGTCAAAACAACAGAGTCGCCACCAATCTTTTTTAAAGGTGTGATTGGATCACCTAAAAACATGTCATTTTAATAAAATCATTTTTATTTTATTAAAACAACGATTTTGGTCTGCGGAAACTCAAAAATGGGCTCGGGAGTCGGTTACGCGTGGGGAATGGTTAGCACCCCCAAAGCGGCCAAAAATTGGTACCTAGTCGATTACAAAAAAAATTAATGTTGGAATTTGCAAGTTCGTGTATAATTTAAATTATTGTCCATTTATGAATATGATTCAATTTTAATCGCCCTACCATCCGGAGAGTAAACTTTAATCACCACCAACACTTCTAGCGCTAACCCATTACCTCCTTTTGGTAGGACACCTCATTAATTAAGTTCCATTTTTTTATCAAACAAGCACAAAAACAATTAGTGTGTTGAAACCTTTTATTTTTCTAAGTTGGTAATTGTTAACCCTAAGAACTGTCTAAGTGTATTTTTCCTATCAAGGTTAAGATATTATTAAGTATATTTTATGAATTTGATGGGAGGAGAATTTTATTAAACTTTAAGGCTCTAACTAGGCTTTTAAGGACCTAAACCTAAGGGGTTTATCTAAACTAATAATTTAATTAAAATACAAACAAATAAAGATTTTTGCAGAGAAATAAATTAAATTAATAAGATAAATATAAAAGGTAACATTAATTTAATTTACAAAATTAAATAAAATAACAATAATGGAAGAGAATTTAATAAAATTTTAAAATGTGTATCCTTCTCTAAGTCGAGTCAACACACGATATTCGGATTAATTTTATAAAAAAAACTAATTAAAACTTTTAATTTTAAAGAATGTGATAAAAATGGGTTTAACAATTAAAAATTGAAATTAATGACAAATTAAAATTATATGCCAAGTTTGAAATGGGTACAAAGCCCAAAAACATCATTTATTAACTTTCATCAAGGAAAATGGATCAAAACACTTCTTTTTTACAAGTTCATCAAGTGTTCATAAAAAAATAAGAAACAAAAGTGGAGAACCAACTTCTTATTCGATTGAAAATTCCCAAAATTAAAGAAAGATAAAAAAAGGTATTCAAAATAAATAAAATGAATAAGAACAAATTACCCAAATGAAGAACTTTTGCTTCTTGTATTTCCACCAAAACTTCAATACAAATTCTCTAGGAATTCTTGAATACAACGAAGAAATTGTATGAATCGTGTTGTGAATTGTGAGTGGTTGTGGTGAGTGAATGAGTGAGTGAGATTACAGTAGAATGAAGCTTATTTATAAGCTTCAAAAACCCTAAAAACCTAAATATCCTAAAGCATATTCCCTTTTTATGCTTGGTATACATGGAAAAGAATCAAACCATATTCAAAATAATCCTAAACAAATAGGGAATTATATAAGCCTGATTTTAATTACTAATAATCAATAAATCAATTGAAAATTCGTATTAATATCATAATCCCATATTAAACTCGTATACGGTTTTTCTGCACGCGATGTCTTCAATAAAACGAGCATATCATGAGCTTCTAACGTCTGTTTGAGGCATTTCAAGATTCTTTGGAAAGGTAACTGAAAAACGGTCAATACATAAGAAGACACCCTGGCCCAAAAACTCTTGGATCCTATCGGAATTTTTTCATAAGTCCGTATTAAGGAATTCTTTGCCCATAACTTGACTTTCCATACTTGTCGAGCAAGATCTCTTGTAATCTCCCATATTTGATGATTCCCTCCATATTTGTTTGGATTCATATTTGACTTTCCCCATTTATTTTTTTCGGATTTGGGGGTTGATTTTCCCTTGTTTTTTTCCATATTCAAATTTGATTCCTTCCCTTTTATTATTTTTTTGCTTAAAAAAATCAGTGACAACATATAGTAATGTATGTGGACCAATAAGTACACAAGCCAGAGGTGGGTTTCAATACTTAATTACTTTCACAGATGACTTCAGTAAATATGAGTACATTTACCTAAAACATCATAAATCTGAAACCCTTGAAACGTTCAAAGAATTTAAAAATGAAGTACAAAACCAACTAGGAAAAAACATTAAGGCTCTTCGATCAGATCGAGGAGGAGAATACTTAAGTTTAGAGCTTGGTGACCTTCTTAAGGAATGTGGGATTGTCTCACAACTTACACCTCTTGGTTGTCCACAATAGAATAGAGTTTCCAAAAGAAGAAATCGAACATTGTTGGACATAGTTCGATCAACAACGAGTCACGTTGATCATTCTTTAACAACCTTACCAGTATTTAATTCTTAATACTAGTAAGAAATGTCACCTAATATTTAACCGTATTTTATACTACTCAATTTAATCAAAAACAACAATTATCAAAAATTTCAGTTTAACGCGTATGACCAATTACAAATTTTTAAACTGTCAAATAACTTCCATTTTCAGGCAGCAAATTGGCAGTTCATAACTACACACAATAATTAAGAAAACTGCCTAAAAACTGCCAAAATTAAAAATGATCTTGATACTAAAAAATCAAATTTATAACTTTACCCGATTCCATTGCTAATAAATTCTTTAAACTAGTATAATCCATATTATAAAGTAACCACTTATCTAGATATTGATATTACAAACCATATCTATACTAGTTAAAGCGAACTACTATTTATTTTATATATGCCAACTAGAGTTAATCAAAATACATCAAAGATGTAAATTACCGATACAACTATTATCCCTCTGGATGATGATGCCGATACCCCTTATTCTTGCCCAAGATTACTACCTACGCGTGAAGACCATCACACGTTAAGTATATACTTAGTGAGGCATTATAATTATTTAACATAAATCAACATGCTTGAATTATAACAGTAATAAAATAAACATGCAATTTGATCACTATTTATTTATTTTCCTTATGTTAATCAAATATTAACATAATATAATCCGGATTCATAAATCGTATTAATATCCATGCTATTATCCAAGAGTTTACCCACTCTCTAATTTATTAACCATTTATTATCAAATAAATTATTGCCCAACATAGTTTGAGGACTTGAGTACACGAGTCAAACTGCACTGAAGTGCTAATAAACCACACCTAAGTGTTAAGAGACCGCACATAAGTGCTAAAGAACCACACCTAAGTGTTAATAAACGACACCGAAGTTCTAAACCGCTGGACTCTATGGCATGCCAACAATACTCTATACCTCAATTACTTATTTGGGCATACTTTCCAATTCCATATTCGATTCATCCATGGCAATATAATTTAAATACTGGGTAGTTCATACCCTAAATATAACATAAATATATTAAAATTAAATTACCTTTGATCAATGCATGTAATTCTTCTACCTTTGACACTTCCTACTATGTCAAATATAAAGATTATTATAATCATTAAGCATGTAATTATAACAAACTTATCACAAGTCTTTCAAATTGAACATAATATTTTTTCTATGCATATAATGCACTCACCTTGACACTTTATACTTTGTCAATATCCAACTAGCCTCACTAAGTTCAATTTTGGTCTTGTTCCTTTCCTCGATTGCTAATTCGATCTTGATGTTGTTCACAGTCTACAAATGTATTAAAATACCATAAGTATACTCCAAATTATATGTTAGTATCTTACTAACACATAAACAATATAGGAATAATTTTCCTATAAACACCCTAATAATTTCCAAATATTAGTTTCATGACATAAGTCAATTCATCCTCAACACTTTGTATTTCTTCAAACATTTACTCAAAGAATGATTCATAACTCATTCTAGCATTTATTCCATCATAATGCTTCCATGAAAATAATTTTTCACTTTAGTCCTTAAATTCTTCCAAATTGTTGAATTGGTCCCCAATCTTTTCAAGATTTCTGAATTGATCCCTAGGTTTTTACAAACTTCTAAAATGGTCCAAATGACATTTTAAAGCTTGTAAAATCAATTTTTCAACATTTCCAAATTTATAGAAAATTTTCCATAATTTCCCCTAATTTTTTCAATTTGCCGAATTCATCCCTATGATTTTCCAAGTTTCCAAATCAGTCCAATTAACACTTAAACATCACTTCCAAGGTTTTACATTCATTCCCAAATCAAAATCAATCCAAATTCAACTTTTCTACCAAAACCCTAACTTTAAACAATTTAGGGTTTAGCTATTTCTATATAATTTCAATCATCACACAAGCTTTAATATGATTCCACAACATCATATTCATCAAAAAACTAACCTTAATTCATCCTAAATCAACACCCTCTTCATTCATCAATTCCTCAAAACTAAGGTTTTAAGTAAGGAAAGCATGAATAAATGGTACCAAGAGATTGAGAATTTCATGGAGATCAATTCTTTGTTTAATGCTTTCATCCAAAATCCAAAGAAATAAGCTTGAAAAAGCAAAATAAAATTTCCTCTTACCTTAGATGCTTGGTTCAAAAAAGAGAAAGATGATGGAGAGTTGTCTTGAAATTTCACTTAAGTCCAATTTGGTCATTTGTCCAGTAATTTAATAATCCTAAAAAAAATCTCTTTTATGATAAAAATGACCAAGTTAACCTCTTAATCCAATGTTTCAAATTTTTCCAAATGTCTACCTACCAATCCAAGGGTTCAAAATAATTAAAGGAGTTAGTGATTACCAACTTTGCCCTTGCCATCTTCAAAAATTACCATCTTGCCATTTTTCATCCAATGGCTAAGATTAAACATGGAAAAGTAATCTTTAATCCAATGGTCCATATTAATTTCCATTAAAATAAGACATGAAAATGACCCTTTTACCCTTGCCTTATTTTAATAAAATATCTCATAAAAGATTTCTTATTTATTCGATTGAATCCGATTATCCAATTCCCGAACTTTAAAGCTGTATAGCTCTTAATACAAACTCCATATAAAAAAATCCGGGTATCACGAAAATGCCACTCTTAGGGGTGAACTATTCATTTATGGTACAAAATTACACAACTTTTGAAAATTACAACTTAGTCCCTGAACTTTTCAAAATTTATATTTTGGCACCAAACTTTTCAAAATTTTACATTTTGGTCACTAACCAAAATTTTGAGGTATTACAATTCTCCCCCATTAAGAAAATTTGTCCTCAAATTTTCCTAAGTACTACGTTGAAAAAGATGTGGATACTGCTTTTTCATTGATTCCTCAGGTTCCCAAGTAGCTTCATATACTTTGTGATTTCTCCATAAAACTTTAACTAGAGGAATCTTTTTATTTCTTAGCTGTTTTTCTCCGTGAGCTAATATCCTCACAAGTTCCTCCTCGTATGTCAGATCCCGTTGAATCTCGATTTCTTTCGGTGTAATGACATGTGAAGGATCCGATACTTCCTCAACATGGATACATGAAAAACATCATAGATTTTACTCATCTCGGGTGGCAATGCTAACTGATATGCCACTGGACCAACCCTTTTTAGAATCTCATAAGGTCCGATAAATCTTGGACTAAGTTTGCCTTTTCGTCCAAAGCGTAACATTTTTTTCCAAGGTGATACTTTTAAAAATACCTTATCTTCGACTTCAAACTCAATATCTTTTCTTTTAAGATCTGAGTAAGATTTTTTTCTGTCAGAGGCAGCTTTGAGATTGTCTTGAATGATTCTTACCTTATCTTCCACCTCTTGAATAAGATCTGGTCCAATAACCTTTCGATCCTCAAGCTCGAACCAATTTAATGGCATTCTGCATTTCCTCCCATATAATGCTTCGTAAGGAGCCATCTTTATACTTGATTTATAGCTATTGTTATATGTGAATTCTGCCAATGGGAGATACTTTTCCCAAGAACCCGCAAAATTTATTACACACGCTCTAAGCATATCCTCCAATACTTGGATAGTTCTCTCCGACTGCCCATCTGTTTAGGGATGAAAAATAGTACTAAAATGTAATTTAGTTCCCAATGCCTCGTGTAAAGAACTCCAAAATCTTGAAGTGAACCTGGGATCCCTGTCCGATATAATAGACATAGGAACACCATGCAACCTAACAATCTCCTTGATATATAATTCTGCCAGCTTGTTCAAGGAATAATCTGTGCAAACTGGTATGAAGTGTGCCGATTTAGTCAATCAATCCATGATCACCCAGATTGCATCCTTTTTACTTGGCGTCAAAGGCAAGCCCGTTACAAAATCCATAGTAACTCTTTCACATTTCCACTGTGGAATGGAAATTGGTTGAAGTAATCTGGATGGTACCTCATGTTCTACTTTTACTTGTTGACAAGTCAAACACTTAGCAACAAATTTTTGTGATGGCTCGCTTCATGCCAGGCCACCAAAAACGACTTTTCACATCTTGATACATTTTGTTTCCACCTGGGTGCATAGTTAAAAGGTTGTAATGGGCTTCAAAAAGTATTTATTTCTTCAGCTCATCATCCTCAGGAACATATAAACGTCCTTTGCAATATAAGCACCCATTAGACTTTATTTCAAAGTCTTTAAATTCACCCTTTTTCTATTTGTTTTATTCTTTCCAAGCACCTTTCATCTTTGGCTTGTAACTCTTTAATTCTCTCTATCAAAGTTGGCTTGATTTGAAATTCCGCCACTAATGCATCATTTTTCTGCATTTTCAACTGGGCATTCAAGGCTCTCAAGGCATAAAATGTTTTTCGACTAAATGCCTCTGCTACCACATTGGCCTTTCCCGGATGATAATCGATAATTACATCATAATCCTTGATTAATTCCATCCATCTCCTCT
Source organism: Hibiscus mutabilis (assembly GCA_019671005.1). Classification (NCBI taxonomy): domain Eukaryota; kingdom Viridiplantae; phylum Streptophyta; class Magnoliopsida; order Malvales; family Malvaceae; genus Hibiscus; species Hibiscus mutabilis. Next base: position 17,723,928 of record CM033743.1, on the reverse strand, counting down.
GCCTCAAATTGAGCTCCTTTTGGGAAACAAGTACTTTAAACTTTTATTGTCAGTGAAAATATAGCATTTTTCACTATATAAGTAGTGTTGCCAAATTTTTAGAGCAAACACCAATGCCGCCAACTCTAAATCATGAGTGGGATAGTTTCTCTCATGAGTTTTGAGTTACCGTGAAGCATAAGCTACCACCTTTCCTTCTTGCATCAGCACACATCCCAAACCATTATAGGAGGCATAGCTATATATTACAAATTCTTTTCCAGGTTCTGGTTGCACTAAAATAGGAGCTTTTGTCAGAACCTTCTTTAATTGATCAAAGCTTTCTTGACATTTTTCTGTCCAAACGAACGGTACATCATTTCTTAACAGCTTGGTTACCGGAGAGGCAATCATTGAAAAATCTTTCACAAACCGTCGATAGTAACCATCTAATCCCAAAAAGCTTTTCACCTCGGAGATATTCTTAGGAACTTTTCATTCAAGGATTGCTTGAACCTTCTTAGGATCAACTCTAATTCCTTCAGCTGAAACTATATGCCCAAGGAAATTTACTTCTGATAACCAGAATTCACACTTTGACAGCTTCGCATACAACTTCTTTTCTCGTAAGATCTGGAGAACAACTTAAAGATAAGTATCATGCTCCTCCTTGGTTTAGAGTAAACCAATATGTCATCAATAAACACTACCATGAATCGATCCAAATACGGCTGGAAGATTTGATCTTTAAATCCATAAACACTGTTGGTGCATTTGTAAGTCCGAATGGCATTACTACAAAATCGTAATGCCCATATCTGGTTTTGAAAGCTGTCTTTGGTATATCCACTTCCTTGATTTTTAATTGATGATATCCAGATCGAATATCAATCTTAGAGAACACCGTTGCTCCCTTAAGTTGATCAAAAAGATCGTCAATCCTCAGTAAAGGATATTTACTCTTTATCGTCACTTTATTAAGTTGATGATAATCCACACATAGTCTTATTGATCCGTCTTTCTTCTTTACAAACAAGACTGGAGCTCCCCAAGGTGATATACAAGGCCGTATAAAACCTCAGTCTAATAATTCTTTCAACTGAGCTTTTAATAAGCTCTGTATGAGCCATCCTGTAAGGTGCTATTGATATTGGTGCTGTTCCAGGAAGCACATCAATACCAAATTCCACTTCTCGATCAGGGGTAGGCCTGGTAATTCATCTGAAAAAATATCTGGAAATTCTCGCACCGTGGGTATGTTTTCCAGATCTATCTTTGTCTCCAGAGCACTTATCACATGAGCTAAATAAGCTTCATATTCACATGATAACAACTGTCCAGTAGCTACACCTGCAATCTCATGGCTCAAATAATTCTGTCTTTCTCCCTCAAATACTATTTTCGAACCCTCTGGTCCATTTAAGACTACTCTTTTTAATTGGCATTCAACCATAGCATCATATGCCGATAACCAATCCATTCAAAGAATAATTTCAAATTCTTGGAAAGGCAATTCCATAAGATCAGCAAGAAATTCTACTACTTGAATTTTTAGAGGACATTTCCTGCATATTCTACTCACTCTGGCACTGTGTCCTATTGGGTTGACAGCAACTATCTCACTCGAAATTAGTTCTGCTGGGATGTTTCTTTCAAATATTACTTTAGAACTAATATATGAATGAGTAGAGCCTGGATCAATCAAAGTAAAAATAGGTCTGCCAAAGAGTTCGATCATACCTGCAACAATCTCTGCACCATTTCGATCATCAACGGTTTTGATGTTGTATACCCGAGCTATAGCTCTACTTTCTTGATTGGGTGTTGATACAGATGTTCCCAGTTTTCCACCTTTGTTTCCCTTGCCCCTCTGAGGCACTGCAGTAAACTGGTGTGGATGAAGCTCCATACAATTTTTCTTGAAATGCCCAGCTTGTCCACAATGGAAACATGCCCCGATCAACCAGCATTGACCAGGATACCTCTTGCCACAATGCTCACATTCTATAATCGGGCGAATTCCAGAACCTCGAGTACCAGCAGTATTCATTTGAGACTGCTCAATTTTCCTCCTGCATACCCTTTTTTAATTGAAGAGGTTGATGCTGCAGGATACTACTGTGACATTCCTTTATTGCGTTTAAACGATGACGCAACAAATGAACCTCCAGACCTTTTCCCGGTCTGAATATGCCTTTTGGCCTTCTCCTCGAGGTCCACTTTTTCTATAGCCTTGGCTCGGTTCACCATTTCTTAAAAAGTAGCAAAGTTACGAGAAACCAATATCCACTTATATTGAGAATCCAAACCAGCAATAAATCTGTCAATTCTAGACTTTTCTGTTGGAAGGAGCTTTGTTGCAAACCGGATTAATCTATTGAATTCGCATTCATATTCATAAATCGATCTGCCATGTTGTTTTAGCTACAGAAATTACTATCTCATATCTTTGTCAAATACGTCTCCAATATATTTTTCTTTGAATTCTTGAAAAAAGAATTCCCAAGTAACCCACTTCGGAGGTACTTGCGCAGTTATCACGTTCCACCATACACTGGCTTGTCCCATCAGAAGGGATACTACTCCTTCCAATTTTCCTTGATTGTCACAAGGGATTCTGCTTAACATGATCTTGACATCATTTAACCATTAATCAGCAACCATCGGATCTACATCAGTATCACCTCAGAATTTCGTTGCTTCTATTTTCCTTAACTCCTTAGGGACTAATATTGGTGCTCGCCGATTTATGATCGCATCCAAAGATTGCAGAAATAAGCCTTGATCTTACACCGACATATTTCTTTGTTCCTGAGCTTGTTGCTCTACACTCTGCTGAGCCGGTTGCTCTACATTTTGCTAAACCTGAGGTGGATTTTGATTCACCTCATTACTTCTACTTTGAGCAGGCACATCCTGCTCAACGGCCTGTCGGGATTCTCGATAATTTGACATCTATTCATGTCACGATTATCTAAAATAAGTAAGGAGTAATCGACCCAATATCAGGCATCATCATAATCCCATACAATATCAATAATTTTAGGTATCCTAGTGGCATGTATATAACTCTGACTTTTTACAAAAGCTCATTTACTATCCAGAACCGGCTAAACCTGTAGCTTTGATACCAATAAATGTAACACTATTACCAGTATTTAATTCTTAATACTAGTAAGGTATGTCACCTAATATTTAACCGTATTTTATACTACTCAAATTAATCAAAAACAACAATTTTCTAAAATTTTAGTTTATCGAGTAAGACAAATTACAATTTTTTTAACCCGTCAAATAACTTCCGTTTTCAGGCAGCAACTTGGCAGTTCATAACTACACACAATAATTAAGAAAACTGCCTAAAAACTGCCAAAATTAAAAACGATCTTGATTACTAAAAAAAATTAAATTTATAACTTTACTCGATTTCCATTACTAATAAATTCTTTAAACTAGTATAATTCATATTATAAAGTAACCACTTATCTAGATATTAATATTACAAACCATATCTAGACTAGTTAAAGCGAACTACTATTTATTTTATACATGCCAACTAGAGATAATCAAAATACATCAAAGATGTAAATTACCGATACAACTATTATCCCTCTGGATGATGATGCCGATACCCCTTACTCCTGCCCATGATTACTACCTACGCGTGAAGACCATCACACGTTAAGTATATACTTAGTGAGGCATTATAATTATTTAACATAAGTCAACATGCTTGAATTATAACAATAATAAAATAAACATGCAATTTGATCACTATTTATTTATTTTCCTTATGTTAATCAAATATTAACATAATATAATCCGGATTCATAAATCCTATTAATATCCTTGCCATTATCCGAGAGTTTACCCACTCTCTAATTTATTAACCATTTATTACCAAATAAATTATTGGCCAACATAGTTTGAGGACTTGAGTACACGTGTCAAACTGCACTGAAGTGCTAATAAACCGCACATAAGTGCTAAGAGACCGCACATAAGTGCTAAAGAACCACACCTAAGTGTTAATAAACCGCACTGAAGTACTAAACCGCTGGACTCTATGGCATGCCAACTATACTCTATACTACAATTACTTATTTGGGCTTACTTTCCAATTCCATATTCGATTCATCCATGGCAATATAAATTAAATACTGGACAGTTCATACCCTAAATATAACATAAACATATTAAAATTAAATTACTTGTGATCAATGCATGTAATTCTTCTACCTTTGAAAATTTCTACTATGTCAAATATAAAAATTATTATAATCATCCAGCATGTAATTATAACAGACTTATCACAAGTCTTTCAAATTGAACATAACATTTTTCTATGCATATAATGCACTCACCTTGACACTTTATACTTTGTCAATATCCAACTAGCCTCACTAAGTTCAACTTTGGTCTTGTTCCTTTCCTTGATTGCTAATTCGATGTTGATTTTGTTCACAGTCTACAAGTGTATTAAAATACCATAAGTATACTCCAAATTATATGTTAGTATCTTACTAACACATAAACAATATAGGAATAATTTTCCTATAAACACCCTAATAATTTCCAAATATTAGTTTCATGACATAAGTCAATTCATCCTCAACACTTTGTATTTCTTCAAACATTTACTCAAAGAATGATTTATAACTCATTCTAGCATTTATTCCATCATAATGCTTCCATGAAAATAATTTTTCACTTTAGTCCTTAAATTCTTCCAAATTGTTGAATTGGTCCCCAATCTTTTCAAGATTTCCGAATTGATCCCTAGGTTTTTACAAACTTATAAAATGGTCCAAACGACATTTTAAAGCTTGTAAAATCATAATTTCAACATTTCCAAATTTATGGAAATTTTTCCATAATTTCCCCTATTTTTTTCAATTTGCCGAATTCATCCCTATGATTTTCCAAGTTTCCAAATCAGTCCAATTAACACTTAAACATCACTTCCAATATTTTACATTCATTCCCAAATCAAAATCGATCCAAATTCAACTTTTCTATCAAAACCCTAACTTTAAACAATTTAGGGTTTAGCTATTTCTATGTAATTTCAATCATCACACAAGCTTTAATATGATTCCACAACATCATATTCATCAAAAACTAACCTCAATTCATCCTAAATCAACATCCCCTTCATCCATCAATTCCTCAAAACTAAGGTTTTAAGTAAGGAAAACATGAATAAATGGTACCAAGAGAAAGAGAATTTCATGGAGATCAATTCTTTGTTTCATGCTTTCATCCAAAATCCAAAGAAATAGGCTTGAAAAAGCAAAATAAAATTTCCTCTTACTTTGGATGCTTGGTTCGAACAAGAGAAAGATGATGGAGAGTTGTCTTGAAATTTCACTTAAATCCAATTTGGCCATTTGTCCACTAATTTAATAATCCTAAAAAAATCTCTTTTATGATAGAAATGACCAAGTTGCCCTCTTAATCCAATGTTTCAAAATTTTCCAAATGTCTACCTACCAATCCAAGGGTTCAAAACAATTCAAGTAGTTAGTGATGACCAACTTTGCCCTTGCCATCTTCAAAAATTACCATATTTCCATTTTTCATCCAATGGCTAAGATTAAACATGGAAAAGTAATCTTTAATCCAATGGTCCAAATTAATTTCCATTAAAATAAGACATGAAAATGACCCTTTTACCCTTGCCTTATTTTAATAAAATATCTCCTAAAATATCTCATAAAAGATTTCTCATTTATTCGATTAAATTCGATTATTCAGATTTTTCCCGAACTTTAAAGCTGTATAGCTCTTAATACAAACTCCGTATCAAAAATTAGGGTATCACAAAAATGCCACTCTTAGGGGTGAACTATTCATTTATGGGACTAAATTACATAACTTTTGAAAATTACAACTTCGTCCCTAAACTTTTCAAAATTTACCCTTCGGCTCTAAACTTTTCAAAATTTTACATTTTGGTCACTAACCAAAATTTTGAGGTATTACACTTCAAATTTCTTTTTGGGGGCATGCACTAGAAACAACGGCTTTCACACTAAATCGTGTTCCATTGAAATCAGTTCAAAAGACACCATATGAGATATGGACTGGAAACGTCCTAGTATGTCTTTTATGAAAATTTGGGGATGTGAAGCTTATGTTAAACATCAAATGTCTACAAAGCTCGATCCCAAATCTCATAAATGTAATTTTGTAGGTTATCCTAAAGAAACTAAAGGATATTATTTCTTTCATCCTACCGAGAACAAAATGTTTGTTGCTCGAACAAGAATCTTCCTAGAAAGAGAATTTGTTTTCAAAAAAGGAAGTGGGAGAAATATTAAACTCAATGAAATTTGAGATCAACCACAAATCTTTGAACCAGAGATTGAACAACAACAAGTTCCACAAGTTATTGAGGAACATTTAACTATTTTGGAAACACAATCATTGCGAAGATCCTTGAGAGAACGCAATGTGCCTGAGAAATATGGATTTGTTGTCATATTGCATGGTGATGTTCTCCTCATGGATCAAGATGAGCCTATGACTTATCAAGAAGCAGTGGCGGGCCCAGACTCTGAGAAATGGCTAAAGGCTATGAAATTATAGATGGATTCCATGTCAGAAAACCAAGTTTGGACCTTGGTTGATCCACCTCTAGGGATTAAGCCCATAGAGTGCAAATGGGTTTTCAAAAAGAAAACCAACATGGGTGGTAATGTACAAACATGCAAAGGGCGATTATTTGCTAAGGGTTTTCGTCAAATTCATGATATAGACTATGATTAAACCTTTTCTCTTGTTACTATGTTTAAATCCATCTATATCTTACTAGCGATAGCTGCATTTTATGATTATAAGATATGGCAAATGGATGTTAAAACTACTTTCCTTAATGGAAAACTAGATGAGGATGTGTAAATGACACAACCTGAAGGTTTTGTCGATCCAAAAGATGCCGAAAAAATATGCAAGCTACAATGGTCCATTTATAGATTGAAGCAAGCTTCTCGAAGTTAGAATCTTCGTTTTAACGATGCAATCAAAGAGTATGGTTTTATCAAAATGAGGATAAGCCATGTGTTTTCAAGAAAATTAGTGGGAGCACTGTCATATTCTTGGTATTGTATGTGGATGACATGCTGATAATAGGAAATGCCATACCTAGCTTACAGTCTTTAAAAAACTTGGTTAAGAAAATGGTTTTTCATGAAAGACTTGGGTGAGGCAACATACATATTAGGAGTCAAGATCTATAAAGATAGATCAAGACGACTTGGGTGAGGCAACATACGTATAAGGTGGGAGAGTACCAACTTAACCACCAGGCAAATTGCTAATCATATCATTGTTTGACTAGATATTTTATATATGATAAACTACACGAAATACCACTGAACTTTAGGATCTGACTTAATTATACCACTGAACTAAAAAATGATACTATTAAACCACTGAAATTTAGTAAAAGGTTTGGTTATAGCACTGAAAATTAAAAGGTTCAATTATAACACTAGGCTATTTTGGGCTATCTGAGGCATCAAATCAGCCATACCAAAATGATGTCCTTTTGGTTTAGGGTTCACACCACCCAATGGTATGATTGAACATTTTTTAAAGTTCAATGGAATAATTGAATCTTTTACTAAAGTTCATGATATAGTCAAACATTTTATTGAAGTTCAATGGTATAATTGAACCTTTTTACTAAAATTCAGTGGTATAATAGTATTATTTTTTAGTTCAGTTGTATAATCGAGTCAGATCCTAAAATTCAGTGGTATTTCGTGTAGTTTACCCTTTTATATAATGCATAACTAAAATGAAACATACAAAAACTATAATCGAGGGCATTTGAACCCAGGTTGCGGAAGAAAACAAGGGCATTGCAGCCGTCCTTAACTCCTTTCACCCGACCACCACCATTCATGTTGCAATAGCCGAGACACCTGAACTAAATGAGCAGGCAAAGACTAACGAGACAGAGCAGAACCGAGAATTGCGTAGGGGAGTTAGAGAGAAGGGCCCTAAAAGGGCTAACTGATTTTGTCCTTTTTCTGAACGGTTGAGGCATAAATAAGAGAGAGCTTGTAATTAGCTGGGTGAAGAAAACTCAGAACAATTTCCCTTACCCAATCCAGTCTATTTCTTCTCTTAACCTATTCTCTTTAAATTCTATTGTTCGAATTTGCACACAACAGTTTGGTTCTTTCGTTGGGAGATTACCATGGCCAACAATACCGAAGCTATCAAGACCCTGCAAGAGACCTCTAGCCGTCACGAGTTAGTTCTAAACTCCCTGCAGAAACATGCCGAGAATTATGACCTAAAGTTACATGACCTGGGGCAGAAAATGGCAAATATTTCAGCATATTTGCGAGTGATAGGTCAGTCTACCCAAGAAGGAGACGCAGAAACAGTGAAAAATCGAGGAAAGGCAAAAGTCAAGTTTGAATCGGAAGATACTTTTTCGTTTGCCCCATTACCTGCTCAGGTAGAGCTACTGATTTTCACCGGTAAACACTCTGAAGAATGGCTTGCATCTACCAAGGATTTCTTTGAGTTCTACCACACCGAGGATTATCATCGCGTTACCATGACCTCATTTTGAATGGAGGGCACGACCAAGAAATGGTACCGCTGGATGCAGCAGCGACATCAATTGGCAGCATGGGATTATTTGGTAGAGTCTATTCAACATCGTTTCTCGGTGATAGAGATTGAATCGCCAGAGGGACAGATGATAAAGTTGACCCAAACCACCACCTTGGAAGAATATGAATCTCGGTTTGAGGAGTTTGCTCTTCGCACCATCGCCAGCTTATCTGAGGGGTTTTATACTTAGTGTTTTGTCTCAGGTTTGAGGCTAGATATCACACACGAGGTTCTAGCCCAATAGGCCTCCACTATAGATGATGTATTGTGTCACGGGCCGTTAGCCGAGGCTCGAGTCATTGGCACCACAGGGTGCACACCAGGGTTCCCAAGAGGTTCAGATAGAGATCTTGAGCCCAAAGAGACCACCAGACTTAGCCCGATCCGTGGGAGATTCTAGAAAGCATATCCATCCACTTTGACCTATGTAAACTTGCCTTGTATACATAGGATTTGTTACCATAGATAGATGGGAATATTCCCAGGATTGTACCATTGTGGTTGGTGGGCTTTGATCTTAGCCGTCGATGTAAATTTGTATAGACCGTCGGATTAGGGGGAACTCAACTATAAATAGAGGCATTCCCCTCCTCATTTCATGTATCCAAGTTTCCAAGGAATAAAGGCATTTACTCTAAATCCTCTGAGTGTTCTGAGTGTTCTTTCTTTGTTTTTGAGCGTTCTTTCAAAGTTCTTCTTCGCTCATCTCTTTTGATCCGATTCCGCGTAGAACGCTTTACGTTTGTCGGTGCTTGTGAAGTTAGATCTTCCGAGAGGGTTGAAAAGGCTTACTTAGGCGTTTATCTTGAGTCACATCGCCTAAGGCCGCACGGTGGGCTGGTTGGAACTCTAGCCACGTGACAGTTGGTATCAGAGACTTGTTCGAGCGACGTGAGCTAGATCGAGGCACGAAGCATCGAGTTGAGATGGCACCAAAGAAGGGAGAGAATGCTGCTGCGAGCCAGAAGGGTGTGGAGACCCAGGCGGACAAAGGAAGTCGAGCAAACTCGAGGGACAAGTTGACGGTGCTCGAGGAGAGGGTCACCAGGCTTGAGGGATCTATGAAGGATTCTGCGGAGTGACTCGACGTGGTAGATACACGGCTCGAGGAGCTGGATGACCATGGTGATCAGTCAGAGGGAAAGAGAGATGCTCTCGAAGCCATGCTGAAGGCATTGAGGGTGGAAATGGTGGATCTGAAGGCGGAAGTAATGGTTTATAAGGCTGCCATGCGGAACGGTGTGTTAACCACGATGACACCTAGACCAATGAAGGACATTCTGAAGCCAAGAGAGTTCAAGGGGAACCGGTCGGCGAAAGATGTTAAGAACTTCATTTGGTGCATGGAGCGGTACTTCCGGCAATGAGCATCACAGACGATACCGAGAAGCTAAATACTGTTGTTGTTTACTTGACTGACGTTGCTTTGTTATGGTAGCGACGTAGGTGCCTTGATAAGAATAGTGGAGGCACGGGCGTTGGAACATGTGAGGAGTTCCAAGCGGAGTTCAAGCAGCAGTTTTGCCCGAGTAACACAGAGAAAGAAGCCGGGACCAAGTTTAGGAGGCTTCGACACGATGGATCCATTGCGGATTACATCCAGGAGTTTAGTGAGCTACAACTCCTTATCCCCGTCTTGTGTGAGAAGGATGCGCTTTTCACGTTTATGGATGTATTGAAGCCATGGGCCAGGACCGAGTTAGAGCGGAGGGATGTGCAGGAACTTTCCAAAGCCCTAGCCATTGCGGAGTCCTTGACCGACTACAGTGCTTACAAGTCCATGGAGTCCAAGTCTTCCATGCCCCATGGCAAGGGTATTGGTGGAAGAGACGAGGATGTGTCTAGAGATAGCAGCGATGATGGCAAGGGGAGACCATCGACCAAGCCAGACCAGTATACAAAACCAGATGATCGGAAGGATCGAGGATCCATAAGGTGCCACCATTGTGATGGTCCACACGTAGTGAAAGACTGTCCCAAGAAGAGGAGCCACCTCGATGCCATTGTCCAAGAGGACGACGAGTCAGATGGAGAACCTGGTAGAGTTGGTGCAATCGCTAGCATCAAATGAGGGAAGCCGAGGGTAGTAAAAGTACATCGAAAGTGTTACCGATGTAAGGGGCCGCATTTAGCGCGAGAATGCCCTGATCGAGTCAAGAAGTCCAAGAAGGACGAGCCCGACAGTGATGAGGTTGCGAAGCTTGGCTCGATGATATTGGATTCTGTCAAGGCGAGGAAAGGCCAGAAGCAGAATGGGTTGATGTTTGTCGACATCAACGTGGCGGGACGATCGATGAGTGCTTTGGTGGACACCGGGGTAAGCGATTTGTTCATGTCCAGGAAGGCTGCCGAGAAGCTTGGTCTTAAAGTTGTGGACTCAACCGGTAAGATCAAGGCGGTGAATTCAAGGAAAGTTCCAGTTGTGGGGACAGTGCGAAAGATCGAGTTGCAGATTGGGGATTGGAAGGCCAAGGAGGATTTCAAGGTAATCGAGTTATATGACTTTGATTTTATTTTGGGACTAAACTTTCTTGACCGTATTGAAGCTCTCATCATTCCGTTTGCCAACGTCGTGTGCATCTTGGATCCGAGATAACGGTGCGTTGTGCCTGTGTGCCGAGACAGCGGGCAAGGAACCAAGAAGCTGACAGCCATTCAACTTGTCGAGGATGCTCCAAGCCAATGAGGCATCGAGTTGGAGGCGACAGTTGGGGACACTACCTTGGATGGGCGAGAGTTGCCCGAGGCAGTTGGCATGAAGGCCGTCGAGGAGCCATCCATGAGCGAGGTGGCCGAGGCATCGAACTTCAATGGGAGAGAAGTGTCGATGGGATTTGCATTGCCGAGGAGCAATGGGGCATCAAACTTCAGGGAAGAAGGATTGATGTGTAGAGTAAATGCCGGGAAAAGGAGTGAGGTACGTCTTGAACACTGTGATAGTGTTTTACAGTTTGATTTGTTGGATTTGTTGGGAGTAGGGCGCAGAAAACCTAACCCATCAGATGGAGTTGCCAAGACTTGGTGCGGGCCGAAGCAACCATTCAGAGTTCCGAAGGTTCATTCGGTGTTCAACGTGAAGGCATCCAAGTTTGTGCACAAGGATCAGGAGAGTCCAGATCGGGGCAAGTCAGAACTGGTAGGAAAGAGTTCCTACGATCAAGATGTACCTGGGACGGGAAATTTTGCATGGCGATGCGAGCCAAGGCGAGCAGTCCTTATGGGGGGACATCCGAGTCAGAGTCTGGTGCTCTTTATGGGGGGACAATCAAGACAGATTCCGGGTTGGGAGCAAGCCAAGGTACACGGAATGAAGCTCCAGGATCGATCTCAACTTTGTTCGAGAGGCGCGACGAGGGCGTCGCCAAGTTTGGTGGGGGAGATTGTCACGGGCCGTTAGCCGAGGCCCGAGTCATTGGAACCACGGGGTGCACACCAGGGTTCCCAAGAGGTTCAGATAGAGATCTTGGGCCCAAAGAGACCACCAGACTTAGCCCGATCAGTGGGATATTCTAGAAAGCATATCCATCCACTTTGACCTATGTAAACTTGCCTTGTATACATAGGATTTGTTACCATAGATAGATGGGAATATTCCTAGGATTGTACCATTGTGGTTGGTGGGCTTTGATCTTAATCGTCGATGTAAATTTGTATAGACCGTCGGATTAGGGGGAACTCAACTATAAATAGAGGCCTTCCCCTCCTCATTTCATGTATCCAAGTTTCCAAGGAATAAAGGCATTTACTCTAAATCCTCTGAGTGTTCTTTCTTTGTTCTTGAGTGTTCTTTCGAAGTTCTTCTTCGCTCATCTCTTTTGATCCGATTCCGCGTAGAACACTTTGCGTTTGTCGGTGATTGAGAAGTTTGATCTTTCGAGAGGGTTAAAAAGGCTTACTTAGGCGTTTGTCTTGAGTCACATCGCCTAAGGCCGCACGGTGGGCTGGTTGGAACTCTATCCACGTGACGATTGTCTCTAGCTCGCTTCCATGAAGCCAAGAATGGGGAAATTAAGAAGCTATTAGGACAAGGAAAGGGTCTAAGGTCTAAGGCTATATTCCTTACTGCCCACCCCAAATCAGACCAACCCTAGACCAAAGCACTTGCCAGGTAGACCCTCACCATCTGAACCCTCCTCTTTTTGTTCCAACCCTAGTCAACCTAGAAGGATATCGGCGGTCGAGGCTCAAGCGCGCCGTGAGAAGGGCTTATGCTACTATTGTGATGAGAAATATGTGGTGGGGCACAAATGCAAAGACCCACAATTCTTCCTTCTCGATGACGATGCTCGTGAAGAGAATAGGGATCCAACAAGGAACCGCAGGTAAATATCACATTGGAACCAATGGATTATGAAGAGGATTCCTGAGAACCATTGTTGGTTTCGTTTAACGCCCTTGCGGGCTGTGTCTCCCAACACACTACGTGTCAAAGGCAGAGTCAAGGGACGTGAGGTGAGGATTCTGATCAATGGGGGCATTACCCATAATTTTTTACAAACTTGGGCAACAAAGTATTTGGGTTTATCGGTTACAACTACTCTAAATTTTAGGGTTTTGGTGGGCAATAGAGAGAGGCTACAAAAGAAGGGGTGAGTACGTAATATAAGGATTAACATTCAGAGAACTACGGTCAGACTAATTTCTATGTAATTCCATTGGAGGGAACAAAAATGGTGCTTAAGGTGGCTTGGATGGCTACGCTAGGGCCTGTAACCATGGACTTCTCCAATGAGGTTTCAGTTTCAATAAAGAAGGGTCGAACACCAATGGCAAGGTGAGTTAGTATTGGAGCCACAATCTGTGTGTTTTCAATCATCACGTTGAATGACCGAAACCAACGTAGTGGCAGAATGCTACAACCTCCGATTGATTCTGGCCATGGACAAGAACTCTAAAATTAAACCTAAAGATATGGCTTGTTTTGTTGAGGAACTTCAGGATGTTTTCCTAGCTCCTAAAGGGTTACCACCAGAACGAGAATACGATCGTGCCATCCATTTGGATCCTGCTAGCAAGCCAGTGAATGTCAAGCCTTACCGTTACCCTTATTTCCAAAAGTAAGAAGTGGAACGATAGGTGCAACAACTTCTCGAATAGCAGCTGATTAGGAGAAGCAATAACCCTTTTCTTCCCCAATTTTGTTAGTGAAAAAATGGAACATGGAGATTTTGCATTGATTATTGGGCCCTAAATGCGATAACTATCAAGGACAAGTTTCCCATCCTAACAACGGAGGAATTGTTTGATGAATTAGGAGGCTCAAGGTTCTTTTCGAAATTAGATTTACTTTCGGGGTACCATCAGATTAGAGTAAAGGCTGGAGATGTGTCTAAGACCTCCTTCAAGACATATGAGGGCCATTACGAGTTCCTCGTAATGTCGTTTGGGCAAACGAACGCGCCATCAACATTCCAGGCCACCATGAATGATATGTTCAGGTAATATCTACGTAAGTTTGTACTTGTTTTTTTGGACGATATGCTAATATACAGTCGAGATTGGCAAGATCATGTGGGACACATTTGTTTGGTTTTGAAAAGTTTAAGGGAGGTTGGCCTGGTGGCAAAATGTTCCAAATATGCTTTCGGCCAAGAGAGAGTGGCATACTTGGGCCATGTGGTGTCAAGTGAATGACTCGTATTACAATCTGGGAAAGTAGCCGCGATTCGTGTGTGGCCGAGCCTACTACTGTGAAAGGAGTACGAGGGTTCTTGGGGATCGTGAGATACTACTGAAAATTTATCAAAGGGTTTGCAACACTTGCAGCTCTCTTATCTGATATACTTCAAAAGGGAGAGACCTTTGAATGGACTGATGCTGCTCAAGAAGCGTTTGTACAATTAAAGAATTATCTATGCTCCACGCCGATGCTTGGATTGCCAGACTTTAGCAAGGAGTTTATTGTAGAGATTGATGCCTCAAGGGTGGGAATTTGAGCAGTGCTTCATCAAGGCCAAAAGCCCCTCGCTTTTATTAGCCAGAAATTGAGTCCTCGAATGCAAGGGGCATGCACGTACCATCGAGAGATGTATACAATAACCCAGGTGGTGGGAAAATGGAGACAATACCTGTTAGGAAAGAAATTTGTGATCATAATCGATCAGAGGTCCCTCCGAGAACTCACCCAACAGACTATCCAAACTCCCGAGCAACAACAACGGCTGTCGAAGCTTATAAGGTATGACTTTGAGATCAAGTATTGTTTTGGGAAACTTAATGACGTTGCTTATGCCCTTTCCCGTGAGGTGGAGGCTGAATACATGGCTGTATTGCAACCATTGTTTGGTATATTGGAGGCCATTCGAGCCGCAAGTAAACAGGATCCAGAGATTCAAAAAGTGAGTTTTTTAATCAAAGGGGGACCGAGAAGTGTGGGTTACACGAAACAAGATGGATTGATTATTTTTCGGGGTCGAATTATTGTTCCAAGCGAAACAGCCTTGAAGACACTACTACTTTGAGAATATCATTACTCTAAAATAGGAGGACATACATGAATTAATCACACATATCAGCGCATATCAAACAACTTTTATTGGAATAACTTGCGAAAGGATGTTCGAGACTTTGTCAGAAATTGTCAAGTTTGTCAGAGGATGAAAAGTAAGAGCTTGGTTCTTGCTGGACTTTTGCAACCATTGCCGATTCTGAAACAGGTTTTTGAGGATCTCTCGTTGGATTTTATTGTAGGCTTACCCAAGTCTAATGGTAAGGAAACCATTTTGTTGGTGGTTTATTGTAGGCTTACCCAAGTCTAATGGTAAGGAAACCATTTTGTTGGTGGTAGATAGGCTTACGAAATACGGGCATTTTCCCCTCTCCCAAGAAAATTTGACAGTAAGGTGGTAGCCAAAACTTTGATCCAAGGAATAGTCAAGCTTCATGGGGTTCCAAAGTCCTTAGTCAACGATCGAGACAGGGTGTTCATCAGCGAGGTGTGGACTGAAATGGCGAAAATGCAAGGCACAGAATTATGCATGAGTTCGGCCTATCATCCTCAAACAGATAGGTAAACAGAAGCCTTAAATCGATGCTTGGAAATGTATTTACGTTGCATGGCTGATGAAGATCTGAGGAAGTGGGAGGAATATCTCGCTTGGGCAGAATATTGGTACAATATGGCATACCAAAATTCTGCAGGCGTGACACCTTTCAAGGCATTATACGGTCAGGATCCACCCAACGTGCTTGACTACCTTGAAGGAAGCTCCAGGAACGATCAGGTGAATCGTGAACTACAAGAACGGGCTGAAGTTTTACGCATGCTCAAGAAGAATTTGTGGCAGGCCTAGGTTCGTATGAAGAACCAAGTCGACAAGCACAGACGACAATTGGAACTGGAAGTGGGTAGCTGGGCATATGTGAAGTTGCAGCCCTACAAACAACTTTCCCTGCAATTGAGAAGGCATCAAAAGTTGAACCACCGTTTTTATGGTCCATACCAAATTGAGAAACGAGTCGGAGCCGTGGCCTAAAAATTGAAACCGCCAGATTCTACAAGGATTCATTAGTCTTTCATGTGTCCCAACTAAAGCCATGTCGAAGACAACCGCAATAACAGATTACTCTTTTACCCTTGATGATGGAAGATGATACCGATGAGAACCTTGAGGACAAGGTTCCTATTGAAGAGGGGGTAATGTTATGGATGAAGCAACAGCCGCGACACCTGAAATAACTGACCAGGCAAAGACTAACGAGCCAGAGCAGAACCGAGAATTGCATCGGGGAGTTAGGGAGAGAAGGTCCCTAAAAGGGCTAACTGATTTTGTCCTTTTCTAAACGGTTGAGGCATAAATAAGAGAGAGCTTGTAATTAGCTGGGTGATAAAAAATCAGAACAATTTTCCTTAATCCAATCTCTATTTCTTCTCTTAACCTATTCTCTTTAAATTCTATTGTTCGCATTTGCACACAGCAGATTGCACGTTCCTTACCACTGCGACCGAAGCTCCTCGTACACCCTCTGCTGCAACGCAACCAACTGGACAAAACTCAATCGCCCTTGCCGCACTCTTCATCTTGTCGCTCCCATCCTGCCTGTTAAAACCCAGCCTTTCGAGCATTAAACCGACACCCCCTCTGCATTACCAAAATAAAACTACGAAAATTCATTCATTCCGCACCACAAAAACAATTTCAACTTGACAACTTCAAGCAATTGACCGAAACTAAAAAATAGATAAACCATTTTAAAGCTTGTTATGTTCAAAACAGCTATGGTTTTCTCTAGAAATTCATTTCGTACTTTAAAATGTCTAAAAACTTAAACAGATAATGATAGGCAGTATAAATATAAATATTTACCTCTTTGAATCTAATTATATTTGAATGCTTCAAAAAACTATTGTTCATAATCTCCCTTTGAACATGGTCATCAATCTGCATAACCAAGCAAACCCCAAAAATCGATTGAAAAGAAAAACTCAGACTAGTTGATATTTGAATCGGGGAAACTCAATGATTTTCCAAATCTTTTTATATCCGAGTACACCGCCCCGCGCATCACCGCGCCGCACGCTCATCGCAGTACCCTCTCTACCCTGAGTCCTGGTTCCCCCTCTTCATCCACGCTATCCTGACTCCATCACCACCCCCAGCAGTCCTGTGTCTCAACCAAGACCCCTTGATTTATTTTTTAAATTTAATAAAACCCTTTCGTTTATGCTATGTAGAATTCTTATTAAGTTATATCCAACAATGTTATTTCCCTTGGTGGTTTAGTTAAGAGTAATGATTCACCCAGTCTTGGGTTTGGTTCCCCTTATCGCCAACTTTTATTATTTTAAAGTTTATATCAATAGGAGGTTGTCACATATCAGCATCTAGTTGATTGTGATTAATTTAATATTTTATAATATTTTTTAAAAAAGCTTGTTGATGTGGCATTAATGTCCATGTGTACATGCCACATCATCGTTACAGTCTATGTGTACTTGCCTAGTTGGTGAGAACTCATGATCGTTAGTCAATTAACGGTTTTTATCCAACCAATGGCTATTTTGTTAAAAAATAAAACAATAAGGGCTAAAGTGCTTCAAAAAAAGAATAAAAGCCAAAGTAACAAATGTGTGAAACGTCGGGGGCAAATTTAAGCATTATGTCATTGAAATACAAATATACTAACTTAAAATAAAGCATACCATATATTCTCTCCGTCCCACTTATTTTGTCACTTGTTGAGTTTTCACGGAGTTTTAAGAAGAAAAAATTATGTAGTGTAAAATAATTTTAATGACAAGTTTGCCCTTAGAAAGTTAACTTTTATTTTTATTTTGAAACTAAAAAATGATAGAAAAATAAATTTATCTTATAAAACTGGTTGAATTTTTCAAAGTAACAATTTGAGTGAGATAATTTCAAAATACAAAAGTGATAATTTTATTAGGACAAAGGGAGTATTTGTTTTTAATAAAATAATAAAAATAATATATATTATAAAGTTGGACGTGAAATCGAAATACCAAAATATATATATATTATATATACATATTTTATTTTATTTTATTGTTTATTTGAATTAAACTTCATTTTATTAATGATATTAGTTAAATATCCAACTCCAGAATCTAAATATTCAATTAAATTAATAAACTATTAAAATAGATTCAAATTAATTTTAATATATAATTAATTATGATAAAATTAATTTTTCTCAATTAAATAATTTTCACAGTCTACTTTTAATTCCTTAAAATAATGACAATTTTACCGTTTTAAAATTTATGTAAAACTTTACTTAATCTTCTATTTTAATTTCCAACTCCATTAATTTAAAACAATGATTTATTAATTTAATATTCTATTTTGGACTTCATTAGAAAATGATCCAAAATGATTAAACTAATTTTCAAACCATTTAAATTAAATAATAATTTATTAATTTAATATTCCACTTTGAAATCAATTAAATAATTTTCCAAAGCTATTAAATTAATTTCTAAATCATTTTAATTCTTCCATCTATGACAAAATGCAATTACTTAAATAAGTAATTTTTTGCAATTTATTCCTAAAACTATCATTCTCCTCTTAGTTCACAATTGAATCAAGAAATTCATATTGATTCAAATTTAGCTAGTGAATGGATCATTTGGACTTATATGATGTGGGCAATAATAATATGTAATTAATTCCAAACTTTTCGTCAGTTAATAACATCTCCATTATTTAAGTCAAGCAGTCTTTCCACTGTAGTACCAAGACTAAACTCCTACACATATAGTATTACTGAAAACTTACCATGTAGTTTTTGTCTAAGACCTTGTCATAAATATATTACCCTCGCAGGATTAGATTGAATCTGTTCATCGGAATTGATAACTTTTATCTCAAGGTTCCATTGTAAACCAAATATTGAAAATAATCATTACACAAAGTAATAATGAGTCATTCATCCTTGCCGAATGACTCGTGGCCACGTTCCATTTTCACAAACCATTACAAAGTCATTTGGGAGAATATCATTTACTCTTTAATCGAGCTATGATTCTATATCTATAAATGCATCCACATCATGTATGACTCACATACCCAACATATCATCTATCAACTTACTACTCCGAGACGCATAAGATATTGATATTTCAAAGTATGCAAGTCACACACACAAGGTCCTACATTTACTCAGGTTATAGGTAAATATATTTTGAACGTCACAAGTGAATTTAATCTTTAAACGAATTTAAGATCTTAATTCATCTTGGGTCCATTCAAAAGTGTCGTCAGTACAAACAAACACATCTACATTTCTACTAGGGAGTCAATTGCTCCGATAGCCAAGACAAGCCATCTCGTCATTTGGACTTTAGTCAACATAATATTTGTTCAAATTATTTGCTCAAATAATTCTATGAACTACGAACATGTATAGATTACCAGCTAATATAAGTTGTCTTCCATATTATAATACAACTTATATTTAGTTAAATAGTAGGTAATCAATTAGCCGATATTGATCACTTTATCGCTTTACATGCAATATCAAGTTTGAGGATAATGTGCATAATAAAGTACTCTATAAATAATATATACAAATTTTATTTATTTCGTTTCAGTCCAATGATTCAATAATTATATAAATTACTTCACTTCACAAAACTCCAACAATCTCCCATTTTCCATAGTAGAGTAAACGAGTCATATTTCATATTTATATGAAACAGTATGTTTTCCAAACTCCTAGCAACCAGAATCCCAATGAACGTCTCACACGGTGTCCTCGATGCAACTTTGACTATATCTACTTTTCATCTCCCATGCCCCGATGAATAAAGGTGTTTATAACCAATTAAAGGAAAAATGGAATTTTGGTTACAGCAAAGAAGACTCGAACTCCTGCTCGTTGGCTTAGTAAACTAATGTTTTAACTGTTTGAGCTAAAGATTACTCTTTGTCATATTCCACACTGAATTATAAATGAAACGTGTCTTTTTGTCTGTATAAAATTAAATAAAAGGCTGAACCAAACCCCCCATCTACGATAATTAATGTTCAAGTTTGGATATGAAAATATTAGACCTTTGGAGAATTCCAAAAGTTACCCACAACCCCCATTACCGTCTACACCTCCAACCACCTCATTTCAGCCGTGTTGGCCATCACCACTGGCACCAATCGGACCGTCTCACTCTCGCGGTCGTAGTCGTGGTTGTCGTTTGCCCTAATTTGTTCATCGTTTGCCTCAAAATGGTGAAAAACCATTCGAATTTTTCATCGCTGATCTAAGACACCATCGGTAAATATTGGTCACCACCTGCATCAACAGAACCGTCATCCTATCCCGACCTCTGTAGCCCTCTTGACCCGACCTAGTCGTTAGACCCGAACCAAGAAGATCACATTAGGTTTGCCGAAGCAAACCCAAACTATTTCCTCGAATTACAATCCATTTTTTCTTATAGCTTGCCTAAATGCATTATTAAGACCTAAGGTGTTCATACAAGTAGTGGTTCACTTTTCATTCGTTTCGAACATCGATAAGGCACTCAATTGCAGATACAATCATTCTAGGGACCAAAATGTAAATTTGAATAATTATAGGTACTTATACAAGTTTTAGGTTGCCAATATTTAACTAATTATATTTCATGCTAGCATGCCAAATTTAAGCTTCAACGAATAACAAATAAGCATCCAATTTAGCATAATACGAAATTAAGGACTAAAATGTAAAACTGCGAATATACAGGGACTAACACAATTCTAAAAGCATCATACTACAATTAGCTATATTATAAGCATGCTTGCAAAATCTCAGTTCAATCGAAAATCATTTACTTATTCAATTGATGCAACAACATACGATGACCAAAATGCAAAGAATCTAAACTTGGTAAACCCCATTAATTGAATAAACTACTGACCGTACCGATGCAAGGGATATTGTACCGATACAGGCAAACATCAAAGAAAAAATTGATATCGATATGATACAAGGTGTACTGATACTCGGCTATGCGTACCGAAACCCAGTCATGTGTATCGATACCCATATTTATTATCGGCCATTGAAATGAACCCGCGTACCGATACTAACACTCAGTGTATCGGTACGGGCTGCACCAAAATGCATCTTAGGGATTTGAATACCAACTAAACATAACCAAATCATTGACAAACTACTAAAGATATAACCTCATTAAACAAACGGCCTCAATTAATTACATGTCAATTAATTAACACAATTCACATTCAAACAACTAATCTAGAGACATGCTTCCTAGCAATATAAAGCACTATCCAATAAGGACCAAATGGTCGAGACTTCAAACATAGGCTATAGATCAATTAAGAAATAGAAACACATGGCCAAAGGTACACTTAGAATACAAGCGATCCGCTCAATCGATATTATTAAACCATTTTAAAATATTAGAACATAATCATCAAATGTACTCGACTCTAAAACATAATCAACATTATACAAATCAATTAATGCCATCATCCAACATAATATAATCTCCAACCAAGTGACTATACATTGTACAATAAGAAGATCCCAATGATTAACCCACATTGCCTTTATACAAATCTTAAAACACCTTAAACATACTCTTTAATATGCTTGTCCTGGAATCACCCCTTGCCTCGAACCACAACCCCGCACTTGTTTAATTCTCTGCATTGACAGAAGAAAAGAGAGCGTAAGCATATAATGCGTAGTGAGTGCGCTCAAAACGAATAAAATGTCAATGCATTTTTGAAATCAAAATCGTTATTAGAAACCCGTATTAAAGCAAGTTAATCTCACCATTCCAAAGCATTTAAGTAAAACATCCTTAATTAAGCCAAAACAACTTTTCAATAAGTTTGTAAACATGCCATGCATACTAAACCATATGCACGAAAGCTTTTTCTGAAATATGCATAGTAACCATATGCAAACATAGCTTTCAAATATCAAGCATGTTAAACCATATGCAAAACATGTATTATGGATCTCATGCATAATCATATGCAAACCTTAATTTAAGCCTTCACATGCTTATTCTTCCAATATCAAAGCTTAAAGAGCATTACATGTATAAATCACATTATACAAGACATAATTCATCCATCATGATACATTAATTCATATATTGGCATTTAAGTGACCCAAAAACCAAACCTTTTCCTTTATTAAAAATACATCGGATACACGAATTTCACAAGTTGTTCCTTAAACCACTTAAACATACATCCCTAACCAGAGCAAACGACACAATTAATCTTCGATTGTTATGACGTAATAATACCTACAATGGGAGCAAACGACACAATTAACCCCTCGACCATTATGGTATGCAATCCACCAGTGAGAGAATACGACACAATTAACCCCTCGACCGTTGCGGTTCCCATGGTGGAGAAAACGGCACAATTAACTCATCGACACACATGAGGTGACTTATTATAGTGCACTTTAAACCCTATTGCATGCCAACTATATCCGATAACATTAACCATTTTCACTTGCCAATATATTCTATTTTAAACATGTTATCTCACTGTTTTTCATATGCAATATTCAACCGATTTCCAATGCAACAAACCATGTTTAAAACACCTTGCACATTTCCTTTGGATACCATTTATCGAAACTCATAAAAATTCATGTACATAACAATTTCCAATTGCATTTCATACGAAAACATGTATATAAATAGTAGGTAACAAATCTTGCATTGCAATCAAATCTTGATTTAAACCAACACATGTAAATCAAAAGCTCATATCAAACCGATATACAAAGGCGAAAATAGAGAAAACTTACTTTCGAGCTTAGCTAAGCTTTTTGGGCTTTAACTAAAATCTCAAAGCCATAAATCAAACCTCTTTATAGTACCAAAACACATTTGCACTCACCAACTCGCCATCGCCTCGATGTCAATGCCTCGACGCTGACGCCTAACCGAAACTCGTCCGAACACTTGCCATCTTCCACAAGAAAATGCAAGAGTCAATACCAATAGGACCATATCAAGGTAACCACTCTACTAAAATACCCCTTAACATAATCCATCACAAATATTCGAACCATTTCTATTCCCCAAACAACTACTCGTTAAAGAAAGGGCAGTAGGCTACTCCCCCGCTCACGCCACTGCTCTATCAAGCTACTGCTTCACTTTGTTTCCCTTTTCTATATATATACGTCCAAAGCAGCAGAACCTAAAATCCCCTTTACCCTTTTTTTCACACATTAATGTACACGTAACAGAGCAGACAGCAGTAGCGCCTTGACCTGCTTGCGCCGCTGCCCGATTATGCTACACCCTGTTTCGGGGCCCTTTTTTATTCCAGACTTACAAAAATTCTCACAAAAATTTTATCAAACATATATGGTGCACTCCAATATATAATCTACTAATTCAATCATCCATTCTACCAAATACCCCATCCAAGAACTTAAATCTAAATCAACCAATTAAATTAATTATGAGATCAATTCTATAAGATTGATATTAGATTTCATCTTACCCATAAGATTAATTATCAATTCAATAAAAAATCTAAAATTTATCTACCAAATACCCATAGATTTCATCTTCAATTTCGTCACTAGAGAGGCATACCGCCATCGCCATTGTTGGGTGAGGGAGCTGAAACCACTCTCTTCTTTATTGTAACATTTAAGTAGGCTACTAGTTTGGTCCAACAAGAGTAAAGATCCAACCTATTTGGTTAGACTTGGCCCAACAGCAAACCAAGCTTTCAACCTAGAATATCAAGCCCACTATCGAAGAGCCTTCTTTGACCCCATACTGATAGCAACCCAATATAAACGGTTTGACCCGTTAACTTTTGGGTTGACTTTGACCAAAATATTATTTTTTCTAAAAAATTATATTTTGGGTTTTTTGACATTCTGAGTCTGATTTTGAAGTTTGTTTTGCCAAAATCAAACTTGGGACGTCAAATTGAGTTCAAGAGTGATTGAATGGAGTTTTAGAGGTTCACTGGTTTAGCTTAGAGTTAAGGTAATACTTTATTACCTCTTGCATGCTTTTGGGAACTCATTGGTATTTAGTTAATGCATAAATGTATACAATTAGCGTTATGCTAGCCATGTTTATTTTAAAAATTGGTAATGAATATGGTGTAGGGATAACAGTCTAATTAAGACATGTATGACTAGATTAATAAACTAAGTGATTCGAAAGGGTTTTAGAGATTAGTGAGTAATTAATAAGACAATTAATCTCGAAACCTTCATATCATATTATTTTGGTTAAAAGATTCAATGCTTAAAAATATTGGATGAGAAATGAAAAAAATAACCTTGAGGAGTAAAAAGGACTTGGATACCCTTGATCGAGGAATTGACCTAAGAATTCATACTTAACTTGATAGAACTACTAATTTACCTTTTAAATTCTTGATCCGGTTGGAAATCCTGATAACAAATTTCTAACCTTCAAGAGTACGGAATGCATAGATTTCCCCGATTTCTAAACAAACGTTTGAAAGCATTTTCCTAGAAATACCCTAAATAATTTAATTGACATAAATGAAGGATATACCATGAGCTCTGAAATAATCGAAATACCCTTATGACGGGAATAAATGAATTGCCTTTGATAAATCCTATAAATACCAATAAAGCATAAATGACCGTAATGCCACTATGGGTTACAAAGTATGAGTCATGTACGTTAGTTACTCATGATATTAATACAATACTGGAATATTTCCATAAGAAATATATGTTTAAGTACTCGGGATAAGTCCCGTGGTGAATTATAAAGGTAACCGTTCATCTATACAATACATTCAGTTTTTAGGAAATGAGTGTGCGCGAGGTGCATATATCTAAATCCTTGGTAAGTATTGCAATGTTGGGATCTATTAGTTCGAATAAATTTGAAGGCCTGATAAACCGTTAGATATCTTAAATACTACAAATCATTGTTTTACCCTTATTGGGTTGAATTACAAAATTAGACATGGAGTTAAAATGACTAAAATACCCTTATAGGCCTAATGATGGGATTAATCCTGATATATCATAATCCTGCATGATCCTAATAGATCAATTCTCGAATACCTAGGTAGAGCCATTAGTTATCGAACCCCTTTTTGGGATCTTGTTACTAAAATTAGTTCAAATTGTCAGAAGTTCAGTGTTCCCTTTCCTGTAATTACCCAATACCTCCAAGAAATTTAATTGGACCATCTAGTGTGTTCCATGTGCACATGAATATTCTTTCTATTTTGAAATCAAAATTGTCTCTCTGATCTAAAGCATAACTTTTATATGTCTGAAAGTATACCTTATTGTCTGATCTGAAAGCATGCTCTCTAGTTTCTATCATACTAAAAATATATACATGTCTAATTCATGTTTTTACACCATTAGTACTGACTACACTAAACTGACTTTTCTGGGATATGATAAGAAGTCTTTGTAGGTTCAGCCCTGATCTTGCTGGTGATTCATACTGTACCAGGTTCCTATGCTTCGGCTAGGGTGATTCCTACTGTACCAGGTTCCTATACTTTGGCTAGGGTAATTCCTACTGTTCCAGGCTTCTATGCTTCAGCTAGGGTGATTCCTACTTTACTAGGTTCCTACATTTTTGCTAGGGACATTTTTGCTAGGGTAGTTCCTACTATACCAGGTTCCTATGCTTCCGCTAGGGTGATTCCTACTTTACTAGGTTCCTACATTTTGGCTAGGGTGATTCCTACTGTACTAGGATCCTACGCTTCAACTAAGGTGATTCCTATTATACCAAGTTCCTATACTTCGTCTAGGGTGATTCCTACTATACTAGGTTCCTACGCTTCATCTAGGGTGATTCTTACTAGCCTAAGGCAACCCCTTAGGTCGGCACCTACGTCCAACGGGCCTAGATTAAAGCCTTTATAGATGCAGTTCTAGGGAACTGCATGTTGGATTTCGATTGGAGGGTAGTTAGATGATTAAAATAAAACTTTCCAGTCCCTTTTAAGAATCTACCCCGCTGAATTAATTTACCAAAGTCTAAAACTTTATGTATGCTTTTAATCTGCACTCAATGGAACACACTAAACTCCCTAGTTCAACTTTTGTAATTTATCTCTTTTCTCATTTTCCAAACTATAGGCCTCTCGCCTTATACTCAGTGATTGAATAAAGAACAATCCTGTTACCTTCAAATATAATGCTTTACTAACATATCGAATTGTAATTGGAGTTTGTTGTTGCCCGTAACACCATGATAGTATTATGCCTTACCATATACCTACTTGTGCCTTTAGCATCTCTTGTTAGTTCTGTATTACTAAGCTTTTCCAGGCTCATGCTATTCTTTACCACCATAGGTTAAAAGATTGGTCATGGTGCAGCTATTGACATCAACATAGGAGTTCCTTCGGCACTGCTTACGAAATACGGTACCTGTGTAATTATTGGGCATGTATGTCACGTCTTGTTTTATATTTGAGTTTGAAACTCGTTTTATAACGTGTATTTATAAACAATGCCTTGTTAAATGAATAATTTCTGAACTTGTATTTTAAATTCAGAAAATGTTTTATGGTTTTAAATGGTTTGGCAATTTGTTTTAATTGATATTTTGATATGGGTCACTCCGGTGACCCGAATGTGACACCTTGGATTGGATTAGGTAACTTGTATCGGTTTGGGTATTACATTCAGTGATATTAGTGCTTAAAGCTGAGTCTTCCTGGGTAGATCGGCCGATCGTCTGTGGCATGGCGTATGGTAAATACATGCCAATGGATTATAAATGTACTCTTCTGAGCCGAAATATTGATGTCGAATCTCTTTCTCTATAATAAGTGTTTCTATGAATTCTGTCTGTTAGTGTTTGATTTAAGCTGGCAATAAATATCATTAGCGTTCATCTGTGTTATGGATCCACGTGATGTTTTAAATTCAGATAAAGTTCATGAAATGATTGTACCTGTGAAATTGAAGATTTAAATTCAAATTGGGAATAAATGTGCGATTATGTAAGACAAAGTATGACAGATTCTAACAAGATTTCAAGTTGAACATGTTTTAGTTCTGGAAGTCATAAAGAACAAACTAGTTTGTCTAAGCTGGAACAAGGTGATTTACCCTATGGTATGCATTGATGAACCGAATTGAAGAATTTCTAGAATCGCTCTCATTCCATTTTTAATAAATTTTAAATTCTGATAAATGTCAAGCCTCACACCTCAGTGTTATGACCATTATGAAATTATGCCTGGATGCAAT
Organism: Hibiscus mutabilis; assembly: GCA_019671005.1. Lineage (NCBI taxonomy): Eukaryota > Viridiplantae > Streptophyta > Magnoliopsida > Malvales > Malvaceae > Hibiscus > Hibiscus mutabilis. The sequence continues at coordinate 17,696,622 of CM033743.1, read as the reverse complement.
ACCCCAATTTTTGCTTATTGACTAAAATGTAAAGAATCAAAACTTAGTGGTTTTAGTTCAATGACTAAAACGTAAAATTTTAAAGTTTGGTGGCTATAGTGAAAAGTTGGGAAACGTTTATGGACCAACATGGTAATTTTCTCAATAGTTATTTTTATGGCAGAAATGAATAGTTTATCCTAGTATAAGAATTTGGGTGAGAATCAGATTTTTGGTACTGGATTTTTGTGAAAAGCTATAAATAGGATAAGTTTCGAAAATTAATTCGAATGATTATTTAAACTCAGAAAATTATGAAAATTTTATGGAAGTCTTAGAAAGACGTGAAGAATATGATATTATGGTTTTTGAATCATTTTTATTCGATTTAAATTTGATTCTATGCAGTTTTTGTTGTAGTAGATGAAAATGGCATTTTTGAAGATAAGTTGATGCTTTAAGGATAAAAAGGTCTTTTTACCCTTACTTTATGAATATTATTTATTATTAAGGATAAGATTAGGCAAGTGTTGGCTTGTGAATGGTTATAATTAAAAGGGCAAAATAGTCAATTGACTATTAAAAGGATTTTTATATTAAATAGGTGATTACAATGCCATTTGGCATTAAATTAAAGAATAGAAAATTTTGGATTTTGTTCATCTTCTTCCTCCTAGCCGTGGGGTTCCAAGGAAGGGTAAGAAAACTTTGTTTCAATTTTTAAGCTTGCTTGATTGGTTTTGAGACCTAAACATGAAATAAGAAATTTATCTCCATTGAATTCTCTTTCATTTGACATAAGTTTTGCATAGTTTCCATATCTCTAAGTTGAGTTTGGTGATTTGGGTGGATGAAGAACATGATGGAAACTTGTGTTTTATTGTTTGTTCATGTTAGAAATATGCTAATGATGTTGTTTCTATAGTTCAAATGATGGAAATTTCAAGGAAAATGGTTAAGTGACCATTCGGTTAGATTAGGAAAATTAGGGGAAATTATGGCAAAATTATTTTGATGATGGAAATGATGAGAATGATGTTATACAAGCTTGATTTTGTTATTTTGATGAAGAAATAATCATGTTCTTGAAAAATGGAAAATTAGGGTTTATGTCAAGTTAGGAATTTTAGAATGTGATTGAAGGAAGAATGATTTATTATGATGATGTAAGCTGTTTGGAATGAAAATCCCTAATATTTTGCATTAGGGACCAAAATGTAAATTTTGAAAAGTTTAGGGACTTGGTTGTTGAGCTTGTTTTTGAAGTATTTTGGGTTGAAAAAATTAAGTTAACTGATTTGAATGTTGATTTTGAAGTTTATGGTGACTTTGGGACCATTTTAGAATTTTTTGAAATTTCAAGGACTTATATGTAAATTTTTAAAGTTTGGGTCCTTAAGTATAAATGATGAGATATGTAAGGATTTGGCTTGAAATTGGTGATTGGAAGCCTAAAAGAGTATTTGAGGGAATAAAATATTGAATTTTGGGAAAAGTTGGAAGTTTAAATTGGTCACTAGGGACCATAATGAGTTTTTGAACAATACAAGGAAGAAAGGAAAAAATATTTGGAGACTTTTATATTCGAATGATTATATTAGACATCATGGTTAAAGTATTGTTAGCTTTGAATCTAACAAGTATCTTATCTTATTCATGTGATTAATGAAGTCAAGTCCGAATCAAGGAAGGTTCGAGGTTCTATAAAGGAAAGGAATCAAGTAGAATTTAGTGAGGCAAGCTAATAAATGCCCCAAGTGAGTGCATACATGTTTTTGCATGATATATTATTTTACTGATTTATAAAGATTATGGTATGATTTTATGTTTACAAATGGTTTATACCATTAAAAGTTGATGAATATATTGGAGTATGAACTAGTCCACTATGAAGATATTTAACATGATGTGAAATGTATATGTGGTATTTGTTACATTGTCATATTGCAAGAATTGTTTTAGAGTTGCCTTGTAAGTATAAGGTTGAGAATGACAGTAACGATACCTTATGGTGTCAAAATCCAACGTATGAGTTGGTAGTAACGATACCTTATGGTGTCGAAATCCAACCTATGAGTTGGCAGTAACGATGCATTTTAGTGTCAAAATCTAACTTTTGAGTTGACAGTTATGACAATACCTTATGGTGTCGAAATCCAACCTATGAGTTGGCAGTTACGATGCTTTATAGTGTCGAAATCCAACCTTTTGAGTTCGCAGTTATGACGATACCTTATGGTGTCGAAATCCAACCTATGAGTTGGCAGTTACTGTAATACCCCAATATTTGATTAGTGACTGAAATAAAAAGAATTAAAGTTTGGTGGTTTTAATTCAGTGACTAAAACATAAAATTTAAAAGTTTGATGGTTAAAGTGCAAAGTTGGGAAAAGTTTAAGGACCAACATGGTAATTTTCAAAATAATTATTTTTATGGCAAAAATGAATAGTTTATCCCGGTATAAGAATTTTGGTACAAGATTTGTGTGAAAAGCTATAAAAAGGAGAAGTTTTGAAAATTAATTCGAATGATTATTCGAATTTGAAAAATTATGAAAATTTTATTGAAGTCTTAGAAAGACTAGAAGAACATGATATTATGGTTTTTGAATCATTTTTATTCGATTTAAATTCGATTCTATGCAGTATTTGGTGAAATAGGTGAAAATGGCATTTTTGAAGATAAGTTGGTTCATTAAGGGCAAAATGGTCATTTCACCCTTACTTTTTGATTATTTATGATTCTTATGGATAAGATTAAACATGTTTTGGCTTGTGATTAGTTATAACTCAAGGGTATAATGGTCTTTTGACTATTAAATGATTTTTATTATTTAATTTGGTGTAAATTTTGCCATTTGGCATAATTAAATAACAAAAACTTGGAAAAAAAATTATTTGTTCTTCTCCACAAGCTGCCGAAACCTCTCAAGAATATAGGTGAGAATTTTGATTCAATTTTTAAGCTTCTATGGTTAGATTTGAGCTTGAGACATGAAACAAGAAATTGTTCTCCATTAAATTCTCTATCTTTTGGTATAAGTTTTATATAGTTTTCATGTCTCTAAGTTGAGTTTGGGGTTTAGGGTTGATGAAGAGCATGATGGAATCTTGAGTTTTAATGGTTTTTCTTGTTGGAAATATGCCTGTGATGTTGTTTTCATGGTTCAAATGATGGAAATTCCATGAATTGTGTTGTAGGTTGATTATGGAAAAATTGAAAAATTTAGGGGAAATTATGGCAAAATTTTTTTTATGATGGAAATGATGTTATACAAGCTTGATTATGTTGTTTGGATGAAAAAATTTCTATGTTCTTGAAATATGGAAAATTAGGGTTTATGTCAAGTTAGGAATTATGGAGTGTGATTGAAGGAAGAATGGTTTAGAATGATAATATAAGTTGTTTGGAATGAAAATCCCTAATTATTTGGCATTAGGGACCAAAATGTAAATTTTGGAAAGTTTAGGGATTGGGTTGTCAAGCTTGTTTTTGAAGTATGTTATGTTGGAAAATTAAGTTAAATGATTGGAATGATGATTTTGAAGTTATATTGACTTTAGGATCAATTTGGAATTTTCGGTAACTTTAAGGACCAATATGTAAATTTTTAAAGTTTGGGTCCTAAAGCATAAAGAATGAGAAATGAAAGGATTAAATTTGAAAATGATGGTTAGAAGCTCAAAAGAGTCCTTAGTGACTAAATTGGGTATTTTGGAAAAAAAATGGATAGTTATTTTAGTTACTTTCCATTATTTGTATAGTATGAGTATGTACTCAAAATTGCTTGTGTTATGTATTTAATATACATACAGATAACAAGCAAGCTCGTGATCGAAACAAGTTGAAAGAAAAAGAAGTTTTAGAATAGATACGTTTTGGTATAAATAGCTAGTGAGGCATATAAGGTGAGTGCATTCATATGTTTCAAACTATGTTTTGATTAATTTCAAGAATTCTATTTACTTGATTTTATTAAAATGATAACATGGTTTTTATATAAGTTATATGATATTTTACAGATAAAGAAAAAGGTTAGTACATAATGGGGTATGAACTGCTCTATTGTGTTTTGTTATGGCAAATTGTTATTGAATAATGGTGATATATGAATTCTTTATACATGATGATTTACAAATATATGATATGGATTTATTACCCAAGTAATGATAGAGAGTTACAGTATAGTGGCATTCCATTAGAGGTATAGTAGTCAAGGACTACGTGTAGCTACACACCGATCTTCGGATCCTATATGTTTATCAGCACTTATGTGCCTATATGATGCCGACACTTATGTGTTTATATGTTTATCGTCACTTTGATGACCAGTACTCAAGGAGTACAAACCTTGCATACTTTAGTTTCTCTTTATACAATTCTTGGGCCAATTACAAAGTTAAAGTAAATGAAAATTACCATTCTCTTATATATGATGGTTTTGAACTAAAAGAAGATTTATTATGATCTTGCTTAACCATGTTTTCATTTATTCTATTACTTGATTTTATGATTACCTATAATGCCTCACTAAGTTATGCTTAGATTGTGTATTATGTTTGTGCACACGTAGGTTGATCACGTGGTTCGTAAGCAGGAATATTTTGGGCATCACCTCGTAGGCGAAGAAACGATACATGTTATCATAGTAATGTTTTGACATCCTATATTACGTGTTTTGAATAGTGGCATGTATAATCTTGAATATGCATATTTTGCGTAAAAGAGACATTAAAATACTCCTTAGGTGGCTATGTTTTTAACTAAAACATGGTTTAGTATTATTAGTATGTGAATTTGAATGGTTTTTGACTAGCTAGCGAACTTATATTGGAAGTAAGTTGAAGCTGTCCAGAAACTCTGTTTTAAGCAGTAAGTTTGAAAAATTGCTATAAATTCCATATATTGAATTAGAAAATGAATCTTATATGTGTGAACTAAAAATTGAGTCTAGTTTCTTTTAAAACAAACGGTGACGGATTCTGAGTTCTGTGTAAAAAGTTATGATTTTTTTTTCGATTAAAGGTCAGAAAAATAGGACAGCAGATTTTTCACAAGGCTGCACTGTGACGTGAATTTAACATTTTCTTTAAATTTTTTTTAATGAATTTGAATTAATAATTTACATGGTTTGAAAGATTGATGAATCTAGTTTAATTAGAAATTTACAGAATAAACTTTGGGTGTCTATAAAATTTAAAAAAAAATGCTTAGAGACAGTGCGAGCTGACAGTTTTGTTTGAAATGGTAAAAATTGTTTAAACTTGTTTTGTGACATCATCGAATCGTGTTTGGTAACAAATACGGGAAGAGGGTGTTACACTTACAATGCTTTATAGTGTCGAAATCCAACCTTTTGAGTTGCCAGTTACGATGCTCATAATGAAGAATAGTACTTTTATAGTACATAATTATTACAGTATAGTTACACGACTTACAATACAGAAATTCTTGTATTACTGAATATGTAATTTAATGACTATCATGTTTTATAAATTATCATGCATTAGACCGTGTATTATTTGTTCTCATCTTATGCCTCACTAAGTTTCATACTTAGCGTGTGTTTGATTCACACGTAGGTTAAGGTGGAGTATTTGAAGAGGAGTCGAGCTTGTTGATAAAGCTTCAATCTGCAAAACATCAGTAAGATATTCTAGCTTATGATAATTTCTAGTGGGCATGTAATTATTTATCTGCTAGTAGAGTATGATGCATGAAATTAAACTAAACGATTGAGAATTAATCAGTTTTGATGATGAAACGTATATGGACAAAACAAGATAAGGCATTAGTAATGTGACATCTCTGACTCGTATTTAGTACGGAAAAAGGGGTGTTACACTTATTGGTATCTAGATGTTAAATCAAGTTTGATATGGAGTTTGCAGTAAATACATGCCCCTAGGATATCATATTACTGATGTACTGATTGTATAACTTGATGCTACTCCTCATTAGTATAGGATGGAATTAGACTAGAATAAGGAAAGTAAAACGATGATGGATTTCATCAATTGACGAATCTTGGAGGTCAAGAAATGACCAATAACGGATATGATACAGTGAAATAAGCATGGAAGTTAGCTCCTGCTAAGGATTGAAGTTATGATGAAAATAACTCAGTAGTATCTCATTATAAGATGTTTGTACTGTCAGTACATATAAGGGGAGAATTGGAAAGTTAAGTAGTGATACTACTGAGATGGTTAGAAAAGAAGCTAAGAATGAATTGATCTGTTAAGAGATTATATTTGAAGCTTTGAGGAGGAATCACAAGATTGAAAAAGTCACTTGGAAAATTGAAAGAAATTGAGGGAGTAATATCTGCAAATGTTTGAAATTGGTACGTTTTGAAAATTCGAGGACGAATTTTCTTAAGGAGGAGAGAATTGTAATACCCCAATTTTTGCTTAGTGACTAAAATGCAAAGAATCAAAAGTTAGTGGTTTTAGTTCAGTGACTAAAATGTAAAATTATAAAGTTTGGTGGCTAAAGTGAAAAGTTGACCAACATGGTAATTTTCCCAATAATTATTTTTATGGAAAAAGTGAATAGTTTATCCCGGTATAAGAATTTTGGTGGGAATCGGATTTTTGGTACAAGATTTATGTGAAAAGCTATAAAGAGGATATGTTTCAGAAATTAATTCGAATGATTATTCGAACTCAGAGAATTATGAAAATTTTATGGAAGTCTTAGAAAGACTTGAAGACTATGATATTGTGGTTTTTGAATCGGTTTTATTCGATTTAAATTCGATTCTATGCAGTTTTTGGTGTATTAGATGAAAATGGCATTTTTGAAGATAAGTTGATGCTTTAAGGGTAAAATGGTCTTTTCACCCTTACTTTATGAATATTATTGATTATTAAGGATAAGATTAGGCAAGTGTTGGCTTGTGATTGGTTATAATTCAAGGGCAAAATAGTCAATTGACTATTAAAAGGATTTTTATATTAAATAGGTGATTATAATGCCATTTGGCATTAAATTAAAGAATAGAAAATTTTGGATTTTGTTCATCTTCTTCCTCCTAGCCGTGGGGTTCCAAGGAAGGGTAAGAAAACTTTGTTTCAATTTTTAAGCTTGTTTGATTGGATTTGAGACATAGACATAAAATAAGAAATTTATCTCCATTGAATTCTCTTTCATTTGACATAAGTTTTGCATAGTTTCCATGTCTCTAAGTTGAGTTTGGTGATTTGGGTGGGTGAAGAACATGTTGGAAACTTGTGTTTTATTGGTTGTTCATGTTAGAAATAAGCTTATGATGTTGTTTATATGGTTCAAATGATGGAAATTTCAAGGAAAATGGTTAAGTGACCATTCGGTTAGATTAGGAAAATTAGGGGAAATTATGGCAAAATTATTTTGATGATGGAAATGATGAGAATGATGTTATACAAGATTGATTTTTTTGTTTTGATGAAGAAATAATCATGTTCTTGAAAAATGGAAAATTAGGGTTTATGTCAAGTTAGGAATTTTATAGTGTGATTGAAGGAAGAATGATTTATTATGATGATGTAAGTTGTTTGGAATGAAAATCCCTAATTATTTTGCATTAGGGACCAAATTATAAATTTTGAAAAGTTTAGGGACTTGGTTGTTGAGCTTGTTTTTGAAGTATTTTGGGTTAAAAAAATAATTTAAGTGATTTGAATGTTGATTTTGAAGTTTATGGTGATTTTGGGACCATTTTAGAATTTTCGAAAATTTCAAGGACTTATATGTAAATATTTAAAGTTTGGGTCATTAAGTGTAAATGATGATATATGTAAGGATTTGGCTTGAAATTGGTGATTGGAAGCCTAAAAGAGTCTTTGAAGGAATAAAATATGAATTTTGGGAAAAGTTGAAAGTTTAAATTGGTCACTAGGGACCATAATGAGTTTTTGAACAATACAAGGAAGAAAGCAAAAATATTTGGAGATTTTTATATTTGAATGATTATATTAGACATCATGGTTAAAAGTATTGTTGGATTTGAATCTAACAAGTTTCTTATCTTATTCATGTGATTAATGAAGTCAAGTCCGAATCAAGAAAGGTTTGAGGTTCTATAAAGGAAAGGAATCGAGTAGAATTTAGTGAGGCAAGCTAATAAATGGCCCAGGTGAGTGCATACATGTTTTTGCATGATATATTATTTTACTGATTTATAAAGATTATGGTATGATTTTATGTTTACAAATGGTTTATACCATGAAAAGTTGATGAATATATTGGAGTATGAACTACTCCACTATGAAGATATTTAACATGATGTGAAATGTATATGTGGTATTTGTTACATTGTCATATTGCAAGAATTGTTTTAGAGTTGCCTTGGAAGTATAATATTGAGAATGACAGTAATGATACCTTATGGTGTTGAAATCCAACCTATGAGTTGGCAGTAACGATACCTTATGGTGTCGAAATCCAACCTATGAGTTGGCAGTAACAATGTTTTATAGTGTGGAAATGCAACTTTTGAGTTGGCAGTTATGATGATACCTTATGGTGTCGAAATCCAACCTATGAGTTGGCAGTTACGATGGTTTATAGTGTCAAAATTCAACCTTTTGAGTTGGCAGTTATGACAATACCTTATGGTGTCAAAATCCAACCTATGAGTTGGCAGTTACGATGCTTTATAGTGTCGAAATCTAACCTTTTGAGTTAGCAGTTACGATGCTCATAATGAAGAATGGTACTTTTATAGTACAGAATTATTACAGTATAGTTACATGACTTACAGTACAGAAATTCCTATATTACCGAATATGTAATTTAGTGACTATCATGTTTTATAAATTATCATGCATTAGACCGTGTATTATATGTTCTCATCTTACGCCTCACTAAGTTTCATACTTAGCGTGTGTTTACTTCACACGTAGGTTAAGGTGGAGTATTTGAAGAGGAGTCGAGCTTGCTGATAAAGCTTCAATCTGCAAAACATCAGTAAGATATTCTAGCTTATGATAATTTCTAGTGGGCATGTAATTATTTATTTGCTAGTAGAGTATGATGCATGAAATTAAACTAAACGATTGAGAATTAATCAGTTTTGATGATGAAAAGTAATGGACAAAACAAGAGAAGGCATTAGTAATGTGACATCTCTGACTCGTATTCAGTACGGAAAAGGGGTGTTACACTGGAAGTATTTTGGTGGAAGTTGGTTGTGGAGTAATGTGTTGATCATGTTAATGATTCTAGTAATCAACTTAGTAAGTGGATAAATCAATTATGAAATTGAAAGGAATGTGTTCATATACGGGGCGCAAGTGTAAATTTTGAAGTGATTCTGTTATATTTGAAAGTAGTTATATCTGAATATTGCGTTATAGGTAAGTAAGTTATATCTGCCCAAAGCTTCAGTTATGTTGGATGCATAATTTTTAAGTTAAACAATGAATTTTTGTATGCTAATCATGTAAAGTTTATGTTGATACTCATGATTGATCGCTTTGCTTTTGTAGCTGATATGTATAAGATATGGCCTTGGAAGGTATATGCATATATGCTTGAATGAGTAAGTTATTTCGTACTATCCAATTGGTTAAAAGTTATCCGTGATTGTCTAGTTGAGATTCTGACAAATAAGAGTCTTATGTTAATCTGAAAGATTGTGGCATCGAGTTCAGTGTTGAAGGTTAGGTATTATTCAAGTATCTATGTATAAGAAAATATTGAGATTTAGACGTATGAACAAGTAGAGCTCTAGTTTAACAGAGTTATTTAGAGAGTTGGGCAAAAATGCTTCTTAACTTGAGTTACCTCATTAGTTGGTCGTATTCATGATGTTATCTATGAACCGTCCGGATTCAAGTTATATCATTCTGGTTGAGGATGTGAAATTGAAACCATATTTGTATTATAATGAAGAGTCTATGTAGATTTTGGATCAAGACGAGAGAGTTCTAAGAAATAAGAGTGTTCTAATTGTTATGGTTCAATGGAATAATCGTAGTCCTGTAGAAGCTACCTAGGAGATTGAGGAATCAATGGGAGAACAATTCTGCATCAATTTGACTCAGGCAAATTTCGAGGAAAAAAATTATTTTAGGGGGAGTTGTAACACCCTGATAAATAAAGGTGTTTATAACCAATTAAAGGCAAAAAGAGATAAAATTTTGGTTGTAGCCAATGAGACTCAAAACCCTGTCTATTGGCTTAATAAACTACTGCCTTAACCATTTGAGCTCAGGATTACGCTTGGTCATATCCCATACTGATTTATAAATGAACCGTGTCTTTTTGTCTGATTTCAAATTAAATAAAAGTCTGAACCAAACCCCCACCTACGAAAATTAATGTTGAAGTTTGGATATGAAAATATCAGACCTTTGGAGAATTCCAAAAGTCACCCACAACCCTCATTACCGTTTACAGCTCTGACCACCCTGTTTTGATCGTGCGTGGCCATCACCACCGATGCTAATTAGACCATATCATTCTCGCGATTGTAGTCATGGTTGTCGTCTACCCTCACTGTCTGTTGTTTACCGCAAAATGGTGAAAAACCATTCAGATTTTTCATCACCGATCTAAGCCACCGCCAGTTCGTGGTGGTCCCGCCTACATCAACAGAATCTTCGTCATGTTCCGACCTCACCCCTGACACCACTCGCGGTATTGTATCATCGTTTTTCGTAAAATCTCGTTTGAAGGTTCGACAATAACTATTAGTTTTCCCTCTATTTTTTTAACTTTTTTGCCATTGTGAGTTGTCGATTTTCTGTGTCGTCACTGCCTCACCATTCTAAGTCAAAGCCCTCCCTACGTTCACTGTGTCGTTGCTGGAATCTTTTTTATTGTGCTTTTAGAAAACCTAGTTTGGGACTGGAAAAGACATGCCGCCGCCGTCGATTTTGTCACCGGGGAGGCCTGCCGCAGTCGCTATTGTTGGATGAGTGAGCTAAAACCACTCCCTTCTTTATTGTAGCATTTATGTGGGCTACTAGTTTGGTCCAACAAGAGTAAAGATCCACCCTGTTTGACTGGACTTGGCCAACAACAAACAAAGCTTTCAACCTAGAATATGAAGCCCACTATAAAAAAACCTTCCTTGAGCCCATACATGTAGCAACCCAGTCCAAACCGGTTTGACCCGTTGACTTTTTGAGTTAACTTTGATCAAAAGTTGATTTTTTTTATGAAAAATCATATTTGAGATTTTTCGACATCCTAAGTCCCATTTTGAAGTATGTTTTGCCAAATTCGAACTCGGGACATCGAAATTGAATTCAAGAGTGATCGAATGGAGTTTCAAAGGTTGACTAGTGCATCTCGGAGTTGAGGTAATACTTTATTACCTCTTGCATGCTTTTTGTAACTCGTTAGTATTGGGTTAATGCATAAATGTATACGATTAACGTTATGCTAGCCATTTTTATTTTAAAAAGTCGTAATGAATATGGTGTAGGGATAATAGTCTAATTAAGACATGTATGACTAGATTAATAAACTAAGTGATCCGAAAGGGTTTCCAAGTTTAGTAAGTAATTAATAATACAATTAATATCGAAACCTTCAAATCAGATAATTTGGGTTAAAAGATTTAATGCTTAAAATACTATATGAGAAATGACAAAAATACCCCTAAGGTGTAAAAAGGACTTGGATACCTGATCGAGTAATTGACTTGAGAATTCATGCTTAACCTGATAGAACTACCGATTCACCTATTAAATTCCTAATCTGGTTGGAAATCCTGGTAACAATTTTCTAACCTTTGAGAATGTGAAATGCCTAGATTTGCCTAATTCCCAAACAAACGTTTGAAAGTCATTTTCCTAGAAATACCCTAAATGATTAAATTGACAAAAACGACGGATATACCTTAAGCTCTAAAATAACCGAAATACCCTCATGAAGGGAATAAATAAATTGCCTTTGATAAATCCTATGAATACCAGTAAAGCTTAAATGACTGGAGTTCCCCTATGGGTTACGAAGCCTGACTTATGTACGTCAGTCACTCCTAATATTAATACAATACGGGAAGATTTTTGCTAGAAATATATGTTCGAATACTCCGAATAAGTCCTATGGTGAAATATGAAGGTGACCATTTAGCTATACGATACAGTCAATTTTTAGGAAATGAATACACGTGAGGTGCATATATTCGAATACTTGGTAAGTATTGCAATGTTAGGATCTGTTAGTTCGAATGGATTTAGAGGCCTGATAAACCGTTAGAAATTTTAAATACTGAAAATCATCGTTTTTACCGATCATTAAATATTTTCATGTGGAATCAAATGATTATTTGATTATACTTCCACAAATACCTTATCCAATATTCCTCAAATCCTGCAAGTCTAGATGTCAAAACTTGTATATTCAAGGTTGTCATGTCCTTCTTAGAAAATACTTGCATATAATCCCTCAAAAATATGTCCAAATTAAATATTTTACATAATCGAATTCCAATCCGTAAAATCATGACAACTTTACCATTTCATAATTTATGTAAAGCTTATTTAGTTTCTATTTGTACTTGAGTATATATACCACGACTTTCTAGCATTTGGTTCCAAGATTTTCCCAATATCAATTTTACTATTCTCACTTAAAAGACAAGTCTGGATATTTTGCAAAATCTATCATACATAAAATTTCCCATAACTTACGCATAAGTTGGGAATACCATTAAATATTTTTAATATAATCAATTTTAATTCCGTAAAATCAAGACAAATTTATTGTCTTATAATTTATGCAAACTTATTTAATATTCCACAACAAATATCTTACTTATATGCTTTATTTCTTTTACTATATGCATAGCATTCCAAAGAAAGATGGAAAAAATCAATAGTGAAAGTTGTGTTCCTTTCTTCGAGTTAGACATTTGCAACAACCATTCTATAATTTTCAATGAAGATTGGGATTAAGCTTTAATCTTGTTCTTTCAATCCTTTAGGATACAAATACCTAGAACATTGTTAGCTTCGCCCAAATCTTTCATATCGAACTGTTGAGATACCAAAGTTTTAACCGATGATAATGTCCCTACATCATTCCCAATGAGTATAATATCAACATAATACTATACCAGTAAGAACACCATATCATCCTTTATATGTTCATAAACACAAGGTTTATCAATGTTGTTCTCAATACCGAATATTTTGATCACTTGATCAAACCTTTGGTTCCATGAGCAGGATGCTTGTTGGAGACCATAGATGGATCTCTACAACTTACAAACTTTTGTTCTTGGCCTTTTGCAATGTAATCACTGGGTTGTAACTATTTGTAGATCTACTTACACCCTATGGGTTTAATCCTTTTTGGTAAGTCTACAAGTTCCAGACTGAATTTGATTTCAGTATCCATAGCTTTCTTCCAATATTTGGAATCAACTTCCTACATAGCATCTTTGTATGAGGGTGGTCCTCTTTATGCTCAACGATTTCGGTTTAGTAAACCTGACCATCATACATAAAGAAATCCAGTCTTTTAGAGACTCTCATACTACGTCGGAGCTCCCTATGCTATTGATCATTTGTAGGTCTTTCACTTGTATTTGAATCTGAGAAAGAAACTTATAGAGTTGTTTTATTTCCCACCAACTCCTTGAGTAAGACTTTACACGAGGTTTAAATTCATTCATGTAACTTTACTTGAATAATGTTGAACGAGTTGACACTTTTATAGTTTGGTTTCTAGATTTTAAAACAGTTTTTCCATTGGGGCATCCTACAAACTTGTAGATATCTAACCATGAGTCTAATTCATTTGTATCATATCCATTATGTGAGCTGGACATCCCTATATGCTAAGATGACTTAGGTTGGGCTTCTTGCCATGCTACATCCTAAATGAAGTTCTAGGTGCAGTTTTAGTCAATACATCATTTAGAAGATAGCAAATCATTCGAGTGTATAACCCTATAAAACTTATGATAATTGTGAATAACCTAGCATCGATGTAACCGTGTTTAAAAAAGGTCAATTTTATTCACAAGTTCATTATCTAGCAATGAATACATCTTTAGTATGATGAAGAAATTATAAGTGTTATATTTTTATGAATAAAAAAAATTCATTATTAAATACCACGAAAAATGTCATTTATTAAACATGACATGTAAATTAAATTTCTCATAATTGCTTCTGTCTTTGGTTCATAACGAGATGCTTCTATCAAACAGACTTCTGATTTCCTTGAACCCTTATAATGAAAACACAAACATGATTAGTGGTTCAAGAGTCAATGACTCTCCACTAAGAAAGTTTCAAGGACTTAAGAGTTCATTCCCTTTCTTCGCTTTCGCGACTTGATAATCTCTACAGTCAGTTTTGAAATGTTCTTTCTTGCCACAGAAGAAGCATTTGTATTTTTCCTTATCCTTTGGTTTCTTCGTCTTTCTCTTGTTCACCTTGGACTGAATAGAAGTCGAAGTAACTTTCTTACCTTTGGCTTGCTTCTTCTTACAAATAGATGAATCAACTAACAAATTAGCTCATCCTTTTCTTGAATAGGTTTCCCATCATTCAACATCAGCTCGTAGGATTGAAGTTCCTTTATGAGTTGAGTTAGATTCAATTCTTAGTTTCCTAAGTTATAAGATGCTCGAAAGCCAAAACTTTCTTTAGAGAAGAATTTGAATACCATCTCGATCTGGGTGTTATAGTCAAGCTTAGCCCCATTTTCTCCAGCTTTAGTGAAAACTCATAAGCGTGAGCATATGGTCTTCCATCGGAGTCCCAAAATTTTGCTTGCAGTTCATCAAACTGGAAATAGCTAACTATCGAGTTAAGATAGCTTAGCCTTCGAACATGTCTTCCAGATTTTCCATGATTTGTTTCGTTATCATAGAACTCTCGTGCTATTTCTTCAGAGTACATGAAATACTCCAAGATACAGCAACGAGCTATTTCGTCGGATTCTTTCCAACGATTTTGATCTTGAATATTCCTATCATTTGGAAAAGGTTCATCCAACAAGAATTTTTGTTTTTCACAACTTAAGACTATGTGCAAGTTTGTTTCCAATCTTTATAGTCGTTATCGGTTAACTTGTTTCGGTGAGAATGTTTATCAGTGTTGATGGTACAATATCAAACTGAAACATAAATAAATTTCCATAAATTTATCTACTTATGAACAAGAAAATATCATAATTTCACATTTTGTAAATATAATAAACATGTACAGAAGCATGTTTACTTACATAAAAACCTTTGAAAAAAAGTAACTTTTGCAACGATAATTCTCACACCCATCACTCTATGTTCATCTTGGGATAATCCGTGAAGTAACCAGTAAGAACATGAAAGCCCATTCAGTTAATATGTGAATCCTTTCCTAAGACTATGCATACATATTAATAATCGTTTCAATTTGGTCATCAATATAACTAAATAGAGCTCTGTGGGGAGTTACTAATTAAACCGATCTTGACTATATAACCATTAACACAACGAGTCCAACATTCTATATGCTACTTGGATCAACCATGTGGCAACCCAAACGACTTATATATGTTTTCGTTGTCCCTTAAATAGGGAAGTCCTACCTAGTATACCGACGGTGGTAGATGCCTACCTTATGGTACGGCGACTCTATCCGACTAGAGATGCTACCATAATTTCACATAGGGATCTTTAATGGAGGTTGTAGGTCTTGTTTAGGGACCTTCTCCCACTTAATACTTTAAAAACATTTTAATGTTTTTATGCTAGTATCCATGCATGATCAAATCTCAATAAATATGAGTGACACCTACCCTTAGTCTAAATGACATGATTTTATTTTCAATCATTCGCCCATCATAAAGAACATGAATAATAAAATAAAATATTCATCTATGATTTCCATGGTTCCATCCTAAAAATAATAAAAATTGAAAATAGATTACTGTAACACCTACCACCCGGTCTAGACGGATTAAACCTGAGTGACGAATGTCATATTGATTTCACCGAAGTGAATCTAAATTGAACAATCAAAATTAAGGATATTTTTATAACACCCTTAACGTATATTTGATGTTCGAATACACGTTAAAGATGTTACTAACTGATTTACACTAATTTCACAGACTTGTAAATTTTTTTATTTGATGCAAAACTAATTTGATTAAACAACCCTATCTCAGTTTTCACTAAATTACAAATCTTTCTAGAGTCACCTAGTTTCGACCCTGAATTGGTTTATAAAATACATTAAGAAATTATTAAAATAAAAATATAATTCAGGGTGAAAACTATGTGTGTTGCCTAGACCCTTTCTTGATTTTAAAATCGTTACGCGATAAACAACCAACTAAGTTTAAAATCGTTTGAAGCATCTTTTCTAATATTCTTAATTCCTCAAACTAAGTCATGTTTCTAGATCATACACATTAGCTACTTATTTAATACCTATACATGCCCCACTAGACTAGGATGTGGTGATACTTACTGATAATGTAGGCTAACTTGATCCAAGGATGTGCAGCTGGGCCATGCATATATAAATGCACTCACTCATATCACATGTATATATAAATAAGTAAAAATGCACTCACCTAGGCCATGCATGATATTAGCCTCACTAAGCTATTTCGATACTTTTTCATTGCTTTCTTTTGATCTAATACCCTTAGCCTCGTCAATAGCTATATAGTACCATTTGAACATACATAACAATATTCATGTTAGATTTTTAATCTAACATTGCTTAACTATACTATACTATACTAGTATAATTATCCAAATATAGAATATCTCCAAAAATTTTCACTTTTTCCTTTAAAAATGCCGAATTGTTCATTATGGTCCCTAGTGACCATTTTGCACATTTTACAATTTACTCCAGCTCGAATCAGAATTATCCAATAATTCCATCATTTTCACTAACTTTTATTCAATACCGTTCATCCACTAACTTTTACCAAAGTGACATTTTAGTCACTAATTTTGCACATAAACTTGCAAACTTGTATCGAATAATTAATCCAACATTTTTACAATGTTTCTCAAAAAATTTCCTTCTAATTTAGCTCTTGGCCGAATTGGTCACTAAACCTTCCCAATGTTGTTTTTCATTCAAACAACATTCTAATATGCTCAAAATAAATTTTCCATCATATATTCTTCATTTCCAAGAATTAACACTTAAAACCCCAATTTATTCCTACATGCCATATTGGGTGTTTAAGCTTTTCAAGGAATTTTTTTGGTCCTAATGCCATAATCAAGCTTGTAATTTCATAATCTCTTCAAATCCATCATTAGGATAATTTTCACAATATTTCTCCAAATTTCCCCATGTATGCCGAAATGGTCACTTAAAGGACTAGTTGAGGATTTTTCATTCTAACATCAAAATCAAGCTTCTAATATCATCAATCTTTCATTTTCATCATCAATTTTAGAACCCTAAATAAAATCCCAAATTCTAGGGTTAGGGTTTTTAATCGTTAAACATGAAATTAATCACAATCTAAGCTTGATTTCATCTCTACAACACTAGATTTGCATAGATCAAGCTTCAATCTAAACATGGAACATGAAACCCTATTTTCTCTCTCTTATAGAACATAATAAAATCTTCATAACTCTTGATAAAATTACTATCAAATGAAAGAGAATTGAAAATATATCAACTTTCTACCAAAAACATACCTTGAATCTTGTTCGGGAGTCTTCAAAATGCTTGGAGAAAATTTTGTGTATTTTTCTCTCCCTTTCCCCATGGTTTTAGAAAATATGGTTGAAGAAGATGAACATTTTGTTCATCTTTTATTAATTTATGCCACATGTAATTGATAAATTGATTTTTTATTCAATTTAGTCCTTATTCCAAAATTAACCTCCAACTGAATCATAATTTACAAGTTGCCATTCTAGTTCAATTCCAACCAAATTCCATTCTACTCTAACCAAACTAGAGTAATGCTTCCACATGGGAAATTACCATATTACCCATGGTACTTTCAAAATATTTCAAAATTGCCATTGTGACCAAATTACCAAACTAATTTTGCCATTTTGTAAAAAAAAATCCAACAATTCTAATTAGATCACAATCAACCAATTAATAATTTATTCATAAAATAATATTTTATGAATTTTTCGTGACTTATGGAGCAGCCTCTGAAATTTTGATTCGATCTGATTTCCTGATATTCACTTATACTTCTACTGCGATTTCCCTTTCATCGGGCTATCAAAAAAATATTCTATATTTATGAAGTCAAACTTAAATTTTTGACTCAGTCCAAATATACCGATAATTACCTGAAATCTTTATCGGATACAATTTCTCTTAATATTTCTTAATCGGCTATCCATATGAATAATATTAACTCAGAATGATTCCTTTTTATTAGCCTAAAGTACTGACATAGGACCTTCCTAGGAGGTCACCCATCCTAGTGCTACTCTAGCATGAGCATGCTTAAGTTTTCAATTCGATCGAAATTCGATATCTTATACTGCATTTTTATTCCCTGAATCTATATCAAATTTTTCTCCATATAATTTTATTCGAATTCAAATATCTGCTCATTCCCCTGATTGTTCGATTGGGAATAAATTTCTACATAAATATTATACCGAAAATCTAACTATACAAATCATCTTCCTGCAACCTGTATTACTTATCTGTGGAATAAAAATTATTAATGGTAAAATTATCCATCAGGTCCGAATACTTTTCCCATCTTTAGACTTTAGACACCAACTTTTGACTTGTTGTCATTTTAGTCACTAAGTTAGCTTTTAAGCCCTTATCTTAGTACTAAATGACCCTTAATCAACATAGCAAATTTTGGGGTATTACAATTCTTCCCCTTAAGAAAATTCATCCTCGAATTTTCAAAACGTACATGGTTTAAAAAAAAATTTGCAGGTACTGCTCTTTTGTTTTCTTCTCGATTTCTCAAGTAGCTACTTCTACTTTATAATTCCGCTAACTGACTTTTACCAATGAAATTTTCTTATTCCTTATTCCTTTTAATTCCATATACTAATATTTTTAATTGGTTCTTCTTCATACATCAATTATCGGGTTGTAATTCAACTTCCTTTAAGTTGATAATGTGAAAAAGATCTGATCACTACCTTTGAAGTAAATTCTCCTGAAATATATCGTGAGTCTTCCTTGCCTCCGAAGGTATAGTCAATTAATAAGTCATTTGTCCATCTCTTTTAAGAGACTCATGCGGTCCAATGAATCTGAGACCAAGCATTACTTTTGACCAAAGCATAGTACTTTTTTTCAAGGTGAAACTTTCATGCATACCTTGTTTCTGAATTTAAACTCAATATCCTTTTTCTTTTTATCCGCATGTGCCTATTGTCAATCTGCAGCTGCTTTAGGATTATTCTAAAGAATCCTCACTTTGTCTTCTATTTCTAGAGTCAAATCAACTCCATTCACTTTTGGAATATTCCGAACATTTCAATCCTTTCCCACAATCCCGTGTTCTCAATAATATAGGCTCGTAACTTATCTTCAAAGATTAGAATAGTCCAACTGACTGTCCTTCTATTAAAATTTCTTTCTTCATTTCACCATTATAAACTTTTACTCAATAGCAATCCATCAGATTTCTTTTCATAATCTTAGGCTTCTCTAGATTCAACTTGCTTTCTCTTTTCAAGGCATTCTTCACCTGCCACTTGCAAATCTTTAATTGGATTTAACAAGGTTGGTTAAAGTTGTAACTTTGTACTTAGTGTACCATTCTTTCCCAAAGACAATTAAGCGTTCATTGCATGCGGAATAAAGAACATTTTCCAGCTAAGAGCATTAGCTGCTACATTATCCTTTCCTAATCAGTAATATTGTAACACCCCATTCCCGTGACCGTACACCGGACACGAGTCGGAAATGTCACAGCTTTTTAAAACAAATCCTTAACCAAAAATCTGGGGTGATTTAATTTTTTTTAAAAAAATCCAGTGGTCAACCATCTTAATATTTCTATAACTCAAGCACACTTAACTTTAATTAATACCGATATAAAATATTTATTCGAGTTCCGATTATAAAACTTTTTACATAAAGTATACAGACATGCTAAAATAATTTATTTTACAAAAGGGTTTCTAATAAAATTATTCGATATCTAATTCGTATAAAATATATCAAATCATACTATTTAACACCAAACTGTAGATATAATAGTCAATTTAAAACAGTTTACACCACTATTATAAGCCCCGATAATTACTTTAACAAAATAGACAGATTTATTAAATACATGCCACTATTAAACATACAAAAGACGGATGTCATAATTACCGAAATACATGTTGATTATCTTCTATACAAAATGATGATGAAGCAAAGGCTGTCATCTACTAATCCCGATCACCTACGTGTATAACATAAATACACACTGAGTATATCTCAGTGAGGCATAGAAATATGTAACATATAAAATACGGTATAAAATTATTTGTAGATGATATAGCTGTATTAGGCATGATATTTGGTAAAGCATGATACTCATGTAATGAACCTGCACTGTAAAATCTTATGGCCCAAGGTAAATATCAAGAGACGAGTAAACGAGTCATGTACTCCCATAGTACTATCCAATTCCCTTAGATGCAAACGGTGGACACAATTAAGTGCCAGATAACTATGGACACAATTAAGTGCTAGATAGACTCTTATGGTTTACCATAATACTGTCATACTTAATATTATACTACCAAGGGCAAACATTTAAAGTAATTCCTGCAAGATGACAAGCGATTCCCAATTGCAATTTATATCATATCATCAAACCTTTATTTTATTAATCAAATATACGTTAAGCTTTTTAACTTAACTGCCTGTATAAATGCATTTCATGTATTATAGCCTAAAGTACAAAATCATGTGATGCTATGGTACACGAGTCATCCCGACACCGTAGTGTCTACGACACTGTAGTGTATGCATCGCCAAAGCGACTGAGATGAGTACGTACTCGAGGACGCTCTTTGCTCCTCATAATCGCACATTTTGTGCTAACAACACCGAAGTGCCTGAACAATGCCGTAGCGTCTAAGTCGACACCGAAGTGTCTAAACATCACCGAAGTGACTGAAACGCACTGTAGTGCTAGCACGCAGCTGCTAGGACTCTATGGATATCCAACTATGCCAAAGATTTTACAACAGTACTTGGGCAAAATCAACATTCCAAAGCATCAACATAAATCATAATTGTATGTATAAATATCCAAAGTCATATTATCGTTCTTACTTTATCAGTAGGAAATACGATAGCCTTACTGGCCTATCCACTTGCATAAAAGCATTTCATGAATTATAGTCCAAAGTACAATTTCATGTGAACCTTTGCTATACGAGTCATCATAACGGCTCTGTAGTGTCTGCAACGCTGTAGCATCTGATGATGAGTACGTACTCGAGGACGCCCTTTGCTCCTCATTATTGCACCTTTTGTGCTAGTCGACACCGTAGTGTCTGCAATGCCGTAGCGTCTGATGTCAACACTGAAGTGTCTGGATCGCACCGTACTGCTGGAATGCAGCTGCTAAGACTCTATGAATATTCAATTATACCAAAGACTCTCACACTAGTACTCAGGCATAACAATATAATATTTTCTCATTCAATATTCAATCCGTCAATACTATCATTCATAATTCGATAATGGGGAGTTCATACCCAAAATCTAAAATCTAATTTATCTTAGATAAATCTTTATGCCATATCAATGTATCACTTATGCCATTTAATATTTCATGCCATTTGCATAACTTTGATCACAATACATTTTCATTAATATCAAGGTCGACTTATCGCAAGTCTTCCTTATCTCAGATATATAAAATAGGTAAAATATGCATTCACTCATATCACATATATATGAATAAGTAAAAATGCACTCACCTTGGCCTTGTAATGAAGTTAACTTTATCATTTGATCTCACTCCCGACCTTTTTCCTTTCCATTTTTGTTAGTACGGTCCCAATTCGTATCGAAAGTTGCATTATAAAATAACATATACCATTTAAAGTATATGTTAGAACATATTCACTCTAAATATAATAATGGAAAGTAAATAAAATAACTATACATTAAATATATAATTGATCCGATAAATTTCTTATATTCGAATCACATTTTTCTCACATTTTATCTTAAGCTTTTCAACCTTTACTAAAATACTTATTTTAGTCCATAAGGACTTTTTCAAGCTTCAAATAGTTAATTTAAGCTTGATCCTTATGTAACGACCCAGATTTCGGGATCCGAGGGTCAGGTTTGATCAAGGCATGGGCCTCGATTTTGGATCGTGTTTTTTGGGCTTTTAGGAGCCTTTTTGGGCTAGTTTGTGTGTTGGGCTCCTGTGGTTGTTGGATTGGGTGGAGATGGGAAGTAGAAGGGTAATAGGGTAAATGGATAATTTGAAGAGTAGGGAGGGAAACGACTTATTTTCTGCATTAGGCAGAGTGGTGAGGTCATCCCACTTTTATGTTTTATCTTCCTTTTTCCATCTCATCTCTCATCCAAACCACCACCATCAAAGGTAGGATTTTGAGTGCTTGTATTGTGAATAACGTTTGGCTTGTTGAGAGAAGTTTTACCAGCTTGTAAGGATCTACATTTCAAGGTAAGCTTTGTATGGTTTGGAGAAAGAAAGGGTTGTTGGAGGGTTGAGAGGGTTGGACGGGATTAGAGTTGGGGAGCTCTGATCTTTAGTTTAGATTATGTTTTTGGTCCCTTTTTTCCTCTAGTAACGTTGTAATGTGTTTTGTAATCCCCTCATGTAGTGAAAGAGGTTGGGAGCTCATCCAAGGCTCAAGAAGGGAGGAAAGCTTGAAGCTTTGGAAGGAGACTTTATGTTGTCAGCTAAGCAAAGGTTAGTACACCACTAACTCTCATAGTTTCCTGGAAATCATAAAATTAAGCTTTGAACTATGATTTGGTGTTTTTGGCTAAGAGTAGCCTGAGGGGTTGTTAATGGCAAATTTTAGAATTTTTGTTGTAATGGCTTGAAATTGGTTGTAATCCACCCAAAACTATCACCATAATTTGTGGGAATGATTTGGGGTCTAATCATGGGGGTTAAGCAGGTTTCTAGATGAAGCTCGCACCCAGAGTTCGAAAATTGGGCTCGCGTACCGGTAATGGGCTTAGCGTATCGATATTCCTTAGTGAAATAGGGAAAAGGTTGTAAGGGGTGTACCGGTACACCTCCCCGTGTATCGGTACCCCTTGCAAGTGAAGAATTCTAGTAACGCTATCGCGTACCGGTACACAAGGGCGTATCGGTACACACTGTTACATTGCCTAGGAGAGGCTTAGTGTACCGGTACGCGTATGGGGAGTACCGGTACAAGGGTGGATCGGTACGGGGCGATCTTGGTACTGATGGTGCATATCAGTACGAAACAGAGCATATCGGTACGACTTATGAGTTTAGTTCTTTAGAATCTAAAACGAGTATCGGTACTCATTGGTGAGTATCGATACCTAGAAGGGAGTACCGATATGCACATAGGAGTATCGGTACTCACTGGGCATTCTGCCCAAGAAATTTGGCTTTACGTTCGGGGGTTCTATAATTTGAGGCAAAGGGCCCTGGGGGCCTCTTAAGGTGTAAAATGAATACTAAAACTAAGAAACTGAGATTTTAACTCCGTATGTGAAATAATTGGCTAATGACTCGGTAATTATTGGGTAAACCGTATGAGGTAGTAAACCATAGGGATCCTAAGTGGATCAATCGAGGCTGTGTGGTAATTAGGGTCCTTGTTGTGTGCTGAGGGACACCTAGATAGTCGATTCATCCCTTGTTGTTGGGATTGGATACCCTAAGTGTGTTGCAACACCTTGAAGATTCCCGAATGTTGGATCCCGATGCTATGTGGACGCGGGCCTCATTCGAAGATGCTTGATGAGAGATCCCGAGCATGGATGTGGGATCCCGATGCTAGGTGGACACGAGCCTTATCCCCATTGAGTATAGGATCCCGATGCTATGTGGAGGCGAGCCTTACTCATAGTGTAGGATCAAGATGCTATGTGGACGCAGGCCTCACTCAAGTGTAGGATTCTGATGCTTTGTGGACGCGGACCTCTCCTAGTTGTTGTCGGTATTATCTGCGTGATGCTAGGAAAATGTATGAGGTTCTAGTATGAGTTGTGTGCGTAATCATACATTCATAATGCCATGTGTTTAGGCGGTTATGGTAGCGCCATTGCTATATTGCCATGATATCATTCCTGTTGCATTGCTTTATTTATGATTTGCATGAAGCATGGTTGAGTGGCGGTGTTTCCACTGAGCTTGTTAGCTCAATATTCAGAATCGTTGTTTTCGTTCGTAGGTTAGTAGGTTATTATGAAGCGTGAAGGAGCACCATCAAGGTTTGGATTTCAGCATCTACTCTATAGGTTGAGTACAAATACTAGATGTAATGGGCTATGTATCTCATAGGACCCTATACGTATTTTGTAACTCTTACTTTGTATTAATTTGGTCAAAGTCGAATGTTTTAATATTTGAAAATGGAGCTCCATGAATACTGTTTTAAATATTTGGATTTAACTATGTTTTCAATGTATGGACTTATGTTTTTATTGGACTTATATATGATGGGCTTGAAAAAGGAAAAATTTTAACAATATGGATTTTGGGCTTAGGGCCCAAATGTGGCATCCGGGTCAAGAGTGTTACACCTTACATTTTTCATCCTTTACACTTTAGGACCTAAACTTTGAAAAGTTCCATTTTTGGTCCCTAAACCTCAAGTCGATTTGTCTTCTTGGTCCCCAAAGGAATGTTTTTGATCCAATTAATCCATTTTCTATTTTTCCACATTTTTCCTTTACTTTTGCTTAATAGCCGAATTGGTCCCTTGTATTCTACAAATTGTTGTTTTGGTCCCTAAGTGAATACAAGCTTCTATTCACTTCAAAATCAACATCTAAATCACTTAAATAAAATTTTCCAACATAGTACTCCTCAAATACCTAATTGTCACATTTCAACCCTTTGTTCTCTAATTTGTCGAAATAATCACCAACTTAAAATTCAAGGATTCTACCTTTAAAACTTTGCAATTAGGTCCCTAATAATCAACTATATATCATAATCATCACTTAACATAAAAAATCAGAATTTGTCCTCCTCTTATACACTATTGCCGAATTGGTTATCCACTTTTGACAAATTGTCAAAATGGTCACTAGCTCGAATAATCACCAGTTTAGCATTTTAACTTCATTTTCATGCATCAAACATCACTAACAACAAAAATACATTTCAAACTCCAAAAATAAGATTTGAACCCCTAACTTTAACACTTTGCTGAATTAGTCTTTTAGGGTTTAAATTTAGGGTTTTGATTTGAAACAACAAATCAAGTTTGCTAGATTACTAACTCATCATCACAAACCCTAAATCAAGGTTGGATCCCTAAACAATAATCTTCTTCAAGGCTACTAAATTGTTTAGGGTTTAAATCCTAATTCAAAACATGAATCCAACATCATTCTTGCTTGATTTCAACAAAAAATCGAACATAGATTCATAAAATCATAAAACCCCCAAATTTGAACATAAACCCTAATTTCTTTCTTATACCAAATCTCATCAATCAAGCATGAAATCCATGAATAATTTACATCAATAGACAGGGATTGAAGAGAAGAACAACTTTGTAGTTCGGAAGATTACCTAAAAACCAAGTTTCTAGGCTTAAATCGAGCTTGTAAGATTTCTTCTTTCTCCACGGTTTGGGAATGGATTTTTGGATGATAACTCTTCATATATAATAGATTTATGCCACTTGTATAAATAAAAAATGAATTTTTAATTCATTTTATTCCAATTCACCAAAATGTCCCCCAACGAAATTCATATTTACTAGCTTACCATTTTGAAATATTCTAACTAAACTTATTTGGATTAAAACAAACCATTATTCATACATTAAAGAAATCTCAAAATTCCTTCCATGTCCCTTTTGGGTGAAAAGACCAAAATACCCTTTACCAATCAACTTTTTACAAAATTGCCATTCTAGGCAATTTCAGTCAAATAAATTTAATCCAAACATTTAACTCGCCAAATATCCATAAAATTATATGTTATAACTCTTCCAAAGTCTATGGAATCATCTCCGAAATTTTAGCTTGATCCGATTTACCGATAAATGCCGAGAATTTTATCGGTTACTAAATAAATTCCTTAATCAAAATAAATCATAGGATTCATCCTAAATTGAACTAAAATATTTCCAACACTTGGGAATGACTTTTATAACCTTCCTCTATCATATGGTAAAATTTCATAATTTTCAGTTTGATTCGGGTATCCAAATTCCACTTAAACTTTGACTGTGATTTCCTAATAATCGAAATATCGGATCAAACCAGTAATTCCACATTCGGTCCACACAAATAGGTGCTCTATCTATTTATGAAATAAAACACCTAACTTCTGGGAAATTACAACTTTGGTCCCTCAACTTTTCATATTTCGACTTGTACCATACAAGTTTTAAAAACTTATCATTTTGATCACTAAACTTTAACCTTGAATTCCCATTCCTATTTTCCTTGGATTTAACCAAATTTTACGAGTATCCTATTTTACTCGTTCTCTTTCACATGACACCTTAAAACCTCAAAAATTTCTTTTCTACAGCCCATAATTGAGAAAATCCTAACTTTTGCATTTTTGTCATTTTAGTCACTAAGTAAGCTTTTAAGAAATTATCTTAGCACTAAATGACCTTTAAACAGTACTGTAAATTTTGGGTATTACAATTCTTCCCCCTTAAGAAAATTTGTCCTCGAATTTTCAAGATGTACTGGTTTCGAATAAATGTGGGTACTACTTTTTCCATTGTATCCTTAGCTTCCCATGTTGCCTCTTCAACTTGGTGGTTGTGCCAAAGGACCTTCAGCAACGGTATCTGCTTGTTCTTTAATTCTTTGACACCATAATCCAGTATCTTTACTGGTTCCTGTTCGTAAGTCAAATCTGATTGCAAATATATCTCCTCCAGTATAATCACGTGTGAAAGATCTGATCGTATCTTTAGAGCATCGAGACATAGAAAACATCATGGATTTTACTCATCTCCGGTGGAAGAGCTAGTTGATACACCACAGGGCCAACCTTCTTTAGAATTTCTTAAGGTCCAATACACCTCGGATTTAGTTTTCCTTTGTGCCCGAAACGTATTATTTTTTTTCCATTTCTTGCAACAAATCTGGCTTAATCAGCTTGCGATCATATAACTCAAACCAATTTAATGGTGATTTGCACTTTTGACCATAGAGGGTTTCATAGGGTGTCATCTATATACTTGTCTGATAACTATTATCGTAGGCAAATTCCAGAGTAAAAACTATAGCCGCAAGTTCCAGATCATGAGTTGGATAATTCCTTTCATGTGGATTTAGTTGTCGGGAAGCATACGTTATCACCTTCCCATCGTGCATCAACACGCACCCTATTCCATTATAGGATGCGTTACAGTACGGAGTAAAATCTTTTCATGACTCTGGTTGTACCAAAACTGGAGCTTCTGTTAAAATTTTCTTTAACTGATCAAAGCTTTCTTGACACTTTTCAGTCCATACGAATGGATCATTCTTTCTCAATAGCTTTGTAAGTGGAGCGGCTATCATCGAAAAGTTGTTCACAAATTTTTGATAATATCCAGCAAGTCTCAAGAAACTGCAAACCTCGTTAATATTATTGGGAACCTTCCATTCCATAATGGATTGTATCTTTTTAGAATCAACGTGGATCCCTTTGGTTAAAACAATGTTACCCAAGAAAGCCACTTCTGATAACCAAACTCACATTTCGAGAGCTTTGCATATATTTTTTTTAATTTGTAGCACTATCCTTTGTCTAGTAATTCCTGCAATTGAGACTTTAACTCTCTCAGTTCTGTAGGTGCCATTTTGTATGAAGCCATATACATTGGCTCATTGCCGGGAATTACATCAATCCCGATCTGTCTAATTGTACTTATGTCCTCACTATTCATCTTACTATTCACTAGGAAGAGTAACTAATTCTTCAACCCTTACTTTAACAATCTTTTCATTTTATTACCAAAGTCACCATTCCAATACTTTGAAATCCTTTTTACTTGATAAAAGGATCTAAACACCACTCGTGCTTCTTTTCAATCAATCGCTTTAAGCGACACTTCATTGAAATATTTTGAGCAAAACACTCATTTGTGCCCAATACTCTATCAACTTTTCATAGTAAAGGCTTTATAGACTTCACAACACTGATTTCAGTATATTACTATATCAGTCCATTTGCTATTACCCCATTTAAACCGGGTACTAGACTTAGTTAATCTCCTTACTCATTTTTGGGAACTCATAATGTTCTCTCTTTTAATTTTCCAACGGTATTCATTCTCATTCATACCTAAAGTAACCCCTTTTACTAGTAAACAATTGCATCAATCATACAAGTATTTCTTTTCAGTAAATATGACATCCTAATGGCATGTACACACTTCAACACTTTTATCGAGCTCGGTTTAACTCCAGAACAGGCTAAACTTGTAGCTCTGATACAAATAAATGTAACACCCCCTTCCCGTGACCGTACACCGGACACGAGTCAGAAATGTCACAGCTTTTTAAAACATATCTTTTAACCAAAAAACTGGGGTGATTTAATTATTTTTTTAAAATTCCCAGTGGTCACCCATCTTAATATTTCTATAACTCAAGCACACTTA
Organism: Hibiscus mutabilis; assembly: GCA_019671005.1. NCBI lineage: Eukaryota > Viridiplantae > Streptophyta > Magnoliopsida > Malvales > Malvaceae > Hibiscus > Hibiscus mutabilis. The sequence continues at coordinate 17,667,946 of CM033743.1, read as the reverse complement.
ACTTTAATTAATACCGATATAAAATATTTATTCGAGTTCCGATTATAAAACTTTTTACATAAAGTATACAAACATACTAAAATAATTTATTTTACAAAAAGGTTTCTAATAAAATTATTCGATATCTAATTCGTATAAAATATATCAAATCAGACTATTTAACACCAAATTGTAGATATAATAATCAATTTAAAACAGTTTATGCCACTATTATAGGCCCCGATAATTACTTTAACAAAATAGACAGATTTATTAAATACATGCCACTATTAAACATACAAAAGACGGATGTCATGATTACCGAAATACTTGACGATTATCTTCTATACAGAATGCTGATGAGGCAAAGGTTGTCATCTACTAATCCCGATCACCTAAGTCTATAACATAAATACACGTTGACTATATCTTAGTGAGGCATAGAAATATGTAACATGTAAAGTACGGTATAAAATTATTTGTAGATGAAATAGCTGTATTAGGCATGATATTTGGTAAAGCATGATACTCATGTAAGGAACCTGTACTGTAAAATCTTATGGCCCAAGGTAAATATCAAGAGACGAGTAAACGAGTCGTGTACTCCCAAAGTACTAGCCAATTCCCTTAGGTGCAAACGGTGGACACAATTAAGTGCCAGATAACTATGGACACAATTAAGCGCCAGATAGACTCTTATGGTATACCACAATACTGTCATACTTAATATTATACTACCAAGGGCAAACATTTAAAACAATTCCTGTAAGATGACAAGCGATTCCCAATTGCAGTTTATATCATATCATCAAACCTTTATTTTCTTAATCAAATATACGTTAAGCTTTTTAACTTAACTGCCTCTATAAATGCATTTCATGTATTATAGCCAAAAGTACAAAATCATGTGATGCTATGGTACACGAGTCATCACAACATCGTAGTGTCTACGACACTGTAGCGTCTGCATCGCTGAAGCGACTGAGATGAGTACGTACTCGAGGATGCTATTTGCTACTCATAATCACACATTTTGTGCTAACAACACCGAAGTGCCTGAACAACGGCGTAGCGTCTAAGTCGACACCAAAGTGTCTAAACATCACAGAAGTGACTGAAACGCACCGTAGTGCTAGGATGCAACTGCTAGGACTCTATGGATATCCAACAATGCCAAAGATTTCACAACAGTACTTGGGACAAATCAACATTTTAATCAACATTCCATGTTCAAAGCATCAATATAAATCGTAATTGTATGTATAAATATCCAAAGTCATAATTTCGTTCTTACTTTATCAGTAGGAAATACGATAGCCTTACTGGCCTATCCACCTGCATAAAAGCATTTCATGAATTATAGCCCAAAGTACAATTTCATGTGAACTTATGGTATACGAGTCATCATAATGACACCGTAGTGTCTGCAACGCCGTAGCATCTGATGGTGAGTACGTACTCAAGGACGCATTTTTCTCCTCAATATTGCACCTTTGTTCTAGTCGAAACCGTAGTGTCTGTAATGTCGTAGCGTCTGATGTCAATACCGAAGTGTCTAGATCGCACCGTAGTGCTGGAATGCAGATACTAAGACTCTATGGATCGCACCATCAATACTATCATTCATAATTCGATAATGGGCAGTTCATACCCAAAATCTAAAATCAGATTTATCCTAATAAATCTTTATGCCATATCAATGTATCACATATACCATTTAATATTTCATGCCATTTGCATAACTTTGATCAACATACATTTTCATTAATATCAAGGTCGACTTATCGCAAATCTTCCTCATCTCATATATATAAAATAGGTAAAATATGCATTCACTCATATCACATATATATGAATAAGTAAAAATGCACCCACCTTGGCATTGTAATGAAGATGACTTTATCACTTGATCTCACTCCTGACCAATCCTTTCCATTTTTGTTAGTACGGTCCTAATTCGTATCGAAAGCTACATTATAAAATAACATATACCATTTCAAGTATATGTTAGAACATATTCACTCTAAATGTAATAATGGAAAGTAAATAAAATAACTATACATTAAATATATAATTGATCCGATAAAGTTTCTTATATTCGAATCATATTTTTCTCACATCTTACCTTAAGCTTTCAACCTTTACTAAAATTCTTATTTTAGTCCCTAAGGACTTTTTTTAAATTTCAAATAGTTAATTTAAGCTTGATCCTTACATTTTTCATCCTTTACACTTTAGGACCTAAACTTTGAAAAGTTCTATTTTTGGTCCCTAAACCCAAAGCCGATTTGACTTCTTGGTCCCCAAAGGAATGTTTTTGATCCAATTAATCCATTTTCTATTTTTCCACAATTTTTCCTTTACTTTTGCTTAATAGCCGAATTGGTCCCTTGTATTCTACAAATTGCCTTTTTGGTCCCTAAGTGAATACAAGCTTCTATTCACTTCAAAATCAACATCTAAATCACTTAAATAAAGTTTTCCAACATAGTACTCTTCAAATACCTAACTGTTACATTTCAACCCTTTTTTCTCTAATTTGTCGAAATAGTCACCAATTTACAATTCAAGGATTCTAGCTTTAAAACTTTGCAATTAGGCCCCCAATCATCAAATATACATCATAAGCATCACTTAACATAAAAAATCATAATTTTTCCTCTTCTTATACACCATTGCCGAATTGGTTATCCACTTTTGACAAATTGTCAAAATGGTCACTAGCTCAAATAATCGCCGATTTAGCATTTTAACTTCATTTTCATGCCTCAAACATCACTAACAACAAAAATACATTTCAAACTCCAAAAATCAGAATTGAACCCCTAACTTTAACACTTTTCTAAATTAGTCCTTTAGGGTTTAAATTTAGGGTTTTGATTTCAAACAACAAATCAAGCTTGCTAGATTACTAACTCATCATCACAAACCCTAATTCAAGGTTGGATCCCTAAATCCTAATCTTATTCAAGGCTACTAAATTGTTTAGGGTTTAAATCCTAATTCAAAAACATGAATCCAATATCATTCTTGCTTGATTTCAACATAAAATCGAACATAGATTCATAAAATCATAAAACCCCTAAATTTGAACATAAACCCTAATTTATTTCTCATATAAAATCTCATCAATCAAGCATGAAATACATGAATAGTTTACATCAATAGATAAAGATTGACGAGAAGAACAACTTTGTTGTTCGGAAGATTACCTAAAAACTGAGGTTCGAGGCTTAAATCGAGCTTGTAAGATTTCCTCTTCTTTTTCCTCTTACTCCACGGTTTGGGAATGAATTTTTGGATGATAACTCTTCATATATCATATATTTATGCCACTTGTATGAATAAAAAATGAATTTTTAATTCATTTTATTCCAATTTACCAAAATGTCCCCCAACGAAATTCATATTTACTAGTTTACCATTTGTAAAATTCTAACTAAACTTATTTGGATTAAAACAAACCACTATTCATAAATTAAAGAAATCTCAAAATTCCTTCCATGTCCCTTTTGGGTGAAAAGATCAAAATACCCATTACAATTCAACTTTTTTTACAAAATTGCCATTCTAGGCAATTTTAGTCAAATAAATTTAATCCAAACATTTAACTATCCAAATATCCATAAAATAATATGTTATAACTCTTCCAAAGTCTATTGAATCATCTCTGAAATTTTAGCTTGATCCGATTTACCAATAAATGCCGAGAATTTTATCGATTACTAAATAAATTCTTTAATCAAAATAAATCATAGGATTCATCCTGAATTGAACTAAAATATTTCCAACATTTGGAAATAACTTTTATAACCTTCCTCTATCATATTGTAAAATGTCATAATTTTTAGTTCGATTCGGGTATCCGAATCCACTTAAACTTTGACTATGATTTCCTAATAATCAAAATATCGGATCAAACCAGTAATTCCACATTCGGTCTACACCAATAGGTGCTCTATATATTTATCAAATAAAACACCTAAATTTTGGGAAATTACAACTCTGGTCTCTCAACTTTTCATATTTCGACTTGTTCCATACAAGTTTTGAAAACTTATCATTTTGGTCACTAAACTTTAACCTTGAATTCCCATTCTAATTTTCCTTGGATTTTAACCAAAATTTGCGAGTATCCTATTTTACTCGTTCTCTATCACATGACACCTTAAAATCTCAGAAATTTCTTTTCTACAGTCCATAATTGAGAAAATCCTAACTTTTGCATTTTTGTCATTTTAGTCACTAAGTAAGCTTTTAAGCAATTATCTTAGCACTAAATGACCCTTAAAAGTACTGCTATTAAAAATACCATCTCTTAACTTATTCCCATCATACTCTAAATTTTTCATATTTTCAGCCTCCAGCTTATCTTAAGCAGGCTGCCAGACTATATCTGTAGTAATTTTCAACAATTTCATGTTTAGCCATTTAACAAAAACGTATTTCCAGAATAAGAAAACTTCTTATTTTTCTAACTTTTCATATCTGACTATCTTAATTTATTAATAACAATCACAATTCCATTTAATCATAAGCTTACCGTCCTATGACTACCCTTTTACCTTGAAAAGTGTCTGTGAGCCCTTACTCTCTAAATTTCATATAACTTATGCTATTATAAGCGTAAGTGCAAATACATATGTTAGAGACTAACATCTTATAATTACTGTACCAGTTCTCTATTATACAAATAACTCATCCTGGATAGGAGTTAACTACAATATTTATTTCACTGTGTTGTATCCACTATGGGTCTTTTCTTAACCCTCAAAATTTGTCAACTGACGAAATCTAACAGTATCTTATTTTCTTATAGCCATTAGAGTCTCATTCATACTATTGAGAAGCTATATCAAGTTAGGCAAGTAATGCATCGGTAACATCACATCCTAGGGGCATGCTGTAACACCCCTACCTGGGTTGGCAGCAAACTGGTTTGGGAGCGTTACTAACGTACAATACAAGCAAGAACAAGAAAGAATAGGTTAACTCATCCCTATTAGATAATTACTTAAATAGAAAGTAACCAAACATACATTACTTAACATGTAAGCAATCAACCCATTCATGTCTTAACATGTAAACAATCATCTTTACATACCTTATAGGTTACCAAAAATTTCACTTAACATTATCATACAATCATCATTCAAGACATAATAGGTTTCCAAATAATTGATCAATCAAGGTTAATATCATCTTACAACTATCATTCGAATATCCTAAGAGCAATCATGTTTCCATTTCATTTCATTGTTTCTTAACTTGATACATGTAACATTTCATACATAATATACTAGACATGATCATTTGAACGTACCTTGATTCCAAGCAAGCTTATGCCACTCTTACCATTCGACATTTACCATTCAACTTATAAAAATACATATTCAACATGTTATGCTTATACAAGTAACTATATCATCTCACAAGGCATTAAAATAGTACAAGGCTAGATGATCACTTTGAACATTCATTATATACATAACCGTATGCGCAACAAATACTTACAATACATGAAATACTAGTTCATTACTTAATTCATATTAGTAACCAAGTTCACAAAATAGTAGGCTCATTCAAGACATATATACATATACAAGTTCAAGTGTTCAAAATGCATGCACTAGACATTATATACCACTAAGTGCCACCAACTAGGGGAGTACAAAACAAGTATGTCCATACTTTATCTATGCTTGTGTCTTGCTTCCAGCTCAAAAATTCAAGCTTCAGGATCAAGCTACGACCGAATCCTTTAACCTGTGGTTGGGAAGGATGAAAACGAGAGTGATAAGTACAAGAATGTACTTAGTAAGGTAGTATCTAGTTCTATCCAATTGTTATATCGAGTTAAGTGTTAATTAATCAAGAATGATCCAAACTAAGGATTTCAAGGCAATCGAATAGCACAAGATGCAAAAGACAATAAATCACAATTCATACTTTGTCCATTTCAAGAAATTTGACTATTCATGGTCACATATCAAATAGTTCAAGTAGCAAGTTTTCAAGACAAGTAATTCAAGTAGCAAGATTTCAGGACAAGCAAGTCAAGTAGCAAGGTCTCAAGACAAGTAATTCAAGTAGCAAGATTTCAAGACAAGCAAGTCAAGTAGCAAGATTTCAATACAAGCAATTCAAGTAGCAAGATTTCAAGACAAGTAATTCGAGTAGCATGTTTTCAAGTCAAGTAATTAATCAATTCATACTTATTAGCTCATTTATATTCTTTTAAAACAATCCTTGGTTCTTAGTTTGACTAGGTAATCAAGTCTCCAACCAACTGTCACCACAAGATGTACCGTAGTACGCAAGATGTACCATAGTACTGTACTGTAGTACTGGTCAACCCTCCTACTGTCACCAAAGACCACACAAACGTACCTTCCATATGTCGCCAATTAGGGGCCTTAGCCCTGGACCGTAGTCCACCCTACAGAATGAGCTCTAGACTCTAAGGCATGCCCTTCTACCTATTCAACTAGCAACCAAGGTTGTTTGATTACACTTTATTTATTCAAGAATTATCAAGCTTATCCAAGTTCAAGATCATGTAGTCAAGAATCATTTCAAGCAAGTATAGCAATATTATGCTTTAGCCCTTAGGCAAATTGAGCCTTAGCTCTTAAATTTCATTTCACATTTCATGTGTTTCATGGTCAAGGCAAACCATTCATGTTGAAGTCAGTACATTTCATGTTTCAAGCAATGCATTTCATGTTCAAGACAATACATTCAAGTGGCATTCGATAATCTACACCTAAGGCATTCAAGTAGTATTCATGTAGACAAGTTTCATATATTATCATATTTCATACTTCCCTTAATATTTATATTCAAGTTAAATTAGGTTCATTATCATGGCATATCCATAGCAAGAAAATAGTCATGCATATTTGGTTAGGACCTAAGTCCTAACCCTATTTATAAATTACACTCCCAATACTCCAAGCTTTGCTAGTCTTGGATCCAAACTCCTTTGTTTCTAGCTTTCGAATGCTCCTCCTTAGACCCTTCTCCAATGTTCCCTTCTTATTCTAACATTTCATACAAGTAAATCATGGTCAAGACAAGCACATTCATTTATTCAAAACATGACAACAATACACATAATTCATTCAACATACATTTCAAAACATCAAGGCTGTTGCTGCCTGGCAGCATTTGCACTGTTTACTTAAACATGCATATCTTTCATTCCATACCGTTGGAAAGATAAGTTAATTGTCTTTCTAACCATATAGGCCTTGCAATTTAATTATTTACCAATTAATACAGTTTTTTACTTAAAGACAAGCAATTTACAACACTGGATAGTTTGCACTGTCCCTATTGTTTCATTTCTGCAATCCATTCCACAATCCCAAATTCAATGCCGTTTTCTCCTAATGAATTTAGACATATTAAGGTACTATCCATTAAATTTTCAGCCTTAAATTCCATTTGTACAATTTATAGAGATTTTTCAAAGTTACTGCCCAGAACAGAGTTTTCTGGGTAGATTTCACTAGTTTGAGTTTCTAGCTTCTCTAATCACTTAGATAACACTTCTAACATGTTAATTCAACTTATTTTCACGTTCTTACATGTCTAGGTTAGTTTTAATTCACTTATCTATGTGATCATAATAGGGCATTATGTAATATCAAGCATGTTTACACATATTCAACTAGCAATGTGATCAAAACAATTTCATGCCATGTTACATTCAAGTCATATCAATTTAGTACCTAAATTTCCAGCAATTTCCAGCAAATCACTTCATTAAATTGAGCAGAATTAAGCTTACTAACATCATGAATTAAGCAAGAAAATATCCACACAAATCACCTATCTCATTTGATGGTCATGCAAACATATTCCCATTCAACATAGTTTACATATCTAACAGGTTTCTACCCGATTGCTCAAATTAATTCAACTTTGACACAAAATCACATTTTCATACCAATTTGATTCTTGCATTATTCGAATGGTTCTAAATCTCTATAATAAAATCCATAAAACCAAAACATTTCAGTCCATCAACAAGAACAGCAACATCAACTTCTATAAATATAAAATTTGCATCATTCGAATTACCTTAATATTTTATCCACATTCTCATACAATCGTAATACTAATGTGATTCCTTAGAGAGTCCACCAAGATATGATTCTATGAAAATATACTATTATTTACTAAAATTTAATTGCACAAATAGAAAGAAAAGATGATTACCTCACTCCCCAGCTATTCGAACCACAAATCAAAGAATGAACAAAAATAAACCATTTTAAAGTTTTCACTAAATTCTCTCTTTCTCTCTATACTTTGGTAGGATCGGTTCTCTTCAAGAAGAAGAATATAACATCTATTTTGGTTATCTAACACTCACCAGCCAAGGCTCATTCATGCTCTTTCTCCTTGACACATGTACAAGACCTTAAATTTTTAAAATTTTAGCATGCATACCCATTATTTCAGCATCCCTCAATTTTAAACATTGGATAATGACTCTTCGTTTTTCCTTCCTTTTCGATTAAGTCCTAGCTCCTTATGATTATAATAAAATTTACAAAATAAACATGGTATTTAAAAAGCATTCAATTAGTGGCATTCTACCAAGCCCATCTTTGGGGTATTACACATGTACACTTTAGCAAAATCATATTGGACTCAGTTTACCCTCCAGAATCAGCTAAACCTTTGCTCTGATACCACTAAATGTAACACCCTCAACGTATATTCGATGTCCGAATACACATTAAAGATGTTACTAACTGATTTACACTAATTTTACAGACTTGTAATTTTTTTTATTTGATGCAAAACTAATTTGATTAAACAACCCTTTCCAGTTTTCACTAAATTACAAATCTGTCTAGAGTCACCTAGTTTCGACCCTGAATTGGTTTATAAAATACTTTAAGCAGTTATTAAAATGAAAATATAATTCAGGGTGAAAACTATGTGTGCTGCCTAGACCCTTTCTTGATTTTAAAATCACTACGCGATAAACAACCAACTAAGTTTAAAATCATTTGAAGCATCTTTTCTAATATTCTTAATTCCTCAAACTAAGTCATGTTTCTAGATCATACAAATTAGCTACTTATTTAATATCTATACATACCCCACTAGACTAGGATGTAGTGATACTTACTGATAATGCAGGCTAACTTGATCCAATGATGTACAACTCCTCCTCTGCTATCTACTCCGAAGTACCTACGTGTGATATGAAACACACGCTAAGTATAACTTATTGAGGCATAATCATAACAACATAAAACAATGATTATAAATAACACAACCTTGCAAAATGGCAATCGATTTCCAATTGCAGCTGATAACATTTTATCATGCATAGAACTACCTTACATATATAGTTCATTAAACCAATATAATATTCAAATCATAGGATTCGATCTGTCTTACTAGTCTTGTGTACATTAAGCTTTTTAGCTTAACTACCTGCATAAATGCATTTCAAGTATTATAGCCCAAAGTACAAAATCATGTGATGCTATGGTACGCGAGTCATCACGACACCGTAGTGTCTACGACGTCGTAGCGTTTGCATCGCCGAAGCGAGTGAGATGAATACGTACTCAAGGGCGCTCTTTGCTCCTCATAATCGCACATTTTGTGCTAACAACACCGAAGTATCTGAACAACGCCGTAGCATTTAAGTCGACACTGAAGTGCCTAAACATCACCGAAGTAACTGAAACTCACCGTAGTTCTAGGACGCAGCTGCTAGGACTCTATGGATATCCAACTATACCAAAGACTTCACAATAGTACTTGGGCAAAATCAACATTATAATCAACATTCCATGTTCAAAACATCAATATAAATCATAATTGTATGTATATATCTATATATATATATATATCCAAAGTCATAATGTTGTTCTTACTTTATCAGTAGGAAATATGATAGACTTACTGGCCTATCCACCTGCATAACAGCATTTTATGAATTATAGCCCAAAGTACAATTTCATGTGAACCTATGGTACACGAGTCATCATAACGACACCGTAGTGTCTGCAACGCCGTAGCATCTGATGGTGAGTACATACTCGAGGACGTCTTTTGCTACTCATTATCGCACCTTTTGTGCTAGTCGACACCGAAGTGTCTAAACAACACCGTAGTATTTGGAAAGCCGTAGCGTCTGATGTCAACAACGAAGTGTCTGGAATGCACAGTAGTGCTGGAATGCAGCTGCTAAGACTCTATGGATATCCAATTATGCCAAAGACTCTCACACTAGTACTCGGGCATAACAATATAATATTTTCACATTCAATATCCAATCCGTCAATACTATTATTCATAATTCGATAATAGGCAGTTCATACCCAAAATCTAAAATTCGATTTATCTTAGATAAATCATTATGCCATATCAATGTATCACATATGCCATTTAATATCTCATGCCATTTACATAACTTTGATCAACATACATTTTTATTAATATCAAGGTCGACTTCTCACAAGTCTCCCTCATATCACATATATAAAATAAGTAAAAATGCACTTACTCATATCACATGTATATATAAATAAGTAAAAATGCACTCACCTGGGTCATGCATGATATTAGCCTCACTAAGCTATTTCGATACTTTTTCCTTGCTTTCTTTTGATTTGGTACCCTTAGCCTCGTCAATAGCTATATAGTACCATTTGAACATACATAACAATATTCATGTTAGATTTTTAATCTAACATTGCTTAACTATGCTATACTAGTATAATTATCCAAATATAGAATATTTCCAAAAATTTTCACTTTTTCCTTTAATAATGCCGAATTGTTCATTATGGTCCCTAGTGATCATTTTGCACATTTTACAATTTACTCCAGCTCGAATCAAAATTATTCAATAGTTCCATCATTTTCACGAACTTTTATTCAATACCCTTCATCCACTAAATTTTACCACAGTGACATTTTAGTCACTAATTTTACACATAAACTTGCAGACTTGTATCGAATAATTAATCCAACATTTTTACAATGTTTCTCAAAATTTTCCTTCTAATTTAGCTATTGGCCGAATTGGTCACTAAACCTTCCCAATGTTGTTTTTCATTCAAACAACATTCTAATATGCTCAAAATAATTTTTCCATCATATATTCTTCATTTCCAAGAATTAACACTTAAAACCCCAATTTATTCGTACATGCCATATTGGGTGTCTAAGCTTTTCAAGGACTTTGTTTTGGTCCTAATGCCATAATCAAGCTTGTAATTTCATAATCTCTTCAAATCCATCATTAGGATAATTTTCACAATATTTCTCCAAATTTCCCCATGTATGCCGAAATGGTCACTTAAAGGACTAGTTGAGGATTTTTTTCATTCTAACATCAAAATCAAGCTTCTAATATCATCAATCTTTCATTTTCATCATCAATTTCAAAACCCTAAATAAAATCCAAAATTCTAGGGTTAGGGTTTTTATTCCTTAAACATGAAATTAATCACAATCTAAGCTTGATTTCATCTCTACAACACTAGATTTGCATAGATCAAGCTTTAATCTAAACATGGAACATGAAACCCTATTTTCTCTCTCTTCAAGAACATAATAAAATCTTCATAACTCTTGATAAAATTACTATCAAATGAAAGAGAATTGAAAATAGATCAACTTTCTACCAAAAACATACCTTGAATCTTGTTTGGGAGTCTTCAAAATGCTTGGAGAAAATTTTGTGTATTTTTCTCTCCTTTCCCCATAGTTTTCGAAAATAGGGTTGAAGGAGATGAACATTTTGTTCATATTTTATTAATTTATGTAGCATGTAATTGATAAATTGAATTTTTTATTCAATTTAGTCCTTATTCCAAAATTAACCTCCAACTAAATCATAATTTACAAGTTGCCATTCTAGTTCAATTCCAACCAAATTCCATTCAACTCTAACCAAACTAGAGTAATGATCCCACATGGGAAATTACCATATTACCCATGGTACTTTCAAAATATTTCAAAATTGCCATTGTGACCAAATTACCAAAACTAGTCACTTAAATCACTAATTTTTCCATTTTGTAAAAAAATCCAACTAATCTAGTTAGATCACAATCAAACAATTAATAATTTATTCATAAAATAATATTTTATGAATTTTTCGTGAGTTATGGAAAAGCCTCTGAAATTTCGATTCGATCCGATTTCCCGATATTCACTTACTACTTCTACTGCGATTTCCCTTTTATTGGGCTATCAAATAAAATATTCCATATTTATGAAGTCAAACTTAAAATTTTGACTCAGTCCAAATATACCGATAATTACCCAAAATCTTTATCCGATACAATTTCTCTTAATAATTCTTAATAGGCTATGCATATGAATAATATTAACTCGGAATGATTCCTTTTTATTAGTATAAAGTACTTACATGGGACATTCCCAGGAGGTCACCCATCCTAGTGCTACTCTAGCTTGAGCACGCTTAACTTTGAAGTTCAATCGAAATTCGATATCTTATACTGTATTTTTATTCCCGGAATCTATATCAGATTTTTCTCCATGTAGTTTTATTCGAATTCAAATATCTGTCATTCTCCTGATTGTTCGATCGAGAATAAATTTCTACATAAATCTTATACCGGAAATCTGACTATACAAATCATCTTCCTACAACCTGTATTACTTACCTAGGATAAAAATTATTAATGGTAAAATTATCCATCAGGTGCCTATACTTTTCCCATCTTTAGACTCCAGACACCAACTTTTGACTTGCTATCATTTTAGTCACTAAGTTAGCTTTTAAGCCCTTATCTCACTACTAAATGACCCTTAATCAACATAGCAAATTTTGGGGTATTACAATTTTTAAATATTTTCTTCATTCTAGATGCATCATATAACCTTATGTGTTTTAGTTAAGTTACGATTCAAGTTTCATGTCAAATGGATTACGATTACACATTCGATTAAGCACGACATAAATTTAGGGACTAAAATGTAAAACTATAAAATCATAGGGAATAACTTAAATATAAAGGCACCAAACTGAAATTAGGCATAATATAAGCATGCTTGCAAAATTTGAGTTCAAGCAGACATCATTTACTCCTTCAGTTGATGCATGAACATACGGTAACCAAAATGCAAAACATCTAAACCTGGAAAAGCCAAATAATCAAATTACCTACCCCTTACCGGTACACGAGATCCAATCTGAGACCAGAAGCTTGATTTCGTACTGGTACAGTTGACCATACCAGTACGCCAGAAGGTCTGTACCGATCCCCAAATAGGGTGCACTAGTATGCCCTGACTCAAATGGCTCTTTTTCACTCACGAGTATTAGTACGCAATGACCCGTAACAGTACGCTATGCATTCCAGATTCAAATATACAATACTAGCCCAAACCTTCTGAAAACAATCACGAACACCCTAAATATGTTTCTATAATCAAGCCAACTTAAAACGCACTTGACTGAACACTTGCATATCAATTTCCAATATATAGTAAAATCTTTATAAATTAATAATATCAGGACCACATAATTTTATTAATTTAAAGACATATTAATTAATCGATAAATTAATAATTTATTAATTTATAGAGATTTTTCTAATTCAACAAACCTACATTATTGGCCTCAGGTACCGCAAGAAAATAGATGTCAATCACCTATTGGATTACCCGAGTGAAAATGATACATGTTTATGTTAGCTATAGTGCCTTAGAGCCTATTGTATGGACATGATATTTTAATTATTGAATTTATTATTATAAATTTGCATGCTTTTGTATCCTATAATATTATTAGTCATTCTAAATATCCCTAATCAGTTATTATTGTGGGAACAATAATAAGATAAGATTGGTACGAAGTTTGATGGATATTCATAAGATGAACATGTGAATAAGATTCAAATCAAATTCATATATGTATTTGTTGAGAACATATATTAGGATCGAATCATCTTAAGATTAATACATGGATTAAAGTTATATAGTGATCTTCAACAGTTGTGACATTAAATCCTTAGACCTGAAATTGCTACAGTTCTCAGCATGATGATTATTATGTTTTGATATAGTCAAACATCGTTTTTAATCGGATGATTATAAAGGTTATGCTTGAACATAATAAGGTATCATGCAGTGAGATGTGAGTGATGAAGATGGAATTTATCCCTCTTAACATAAGAGAGATATCTCTGGGCCCCTCGATGATTGAGACTGAGAAATGCATGGATGTGCTTAAATGAGTTGATAGAGATCAATGTCATTTGTTTAGTCAGTTCAATCGGGCACCAAGAAACTAAAGATAGAACAGTATAAGGTTAACATTTTCCATGTCTTATATTCTATCAAGATATCATGAGATAAAAGGATTATGACATAAATTGAATTAAGGTTGTCTCGGAATTATGAGCTTTTTGTTTTAACTTGGGTAGTCATAATGTCTTGCTAGAGGCCACTTATGACTTGTAGATAAAATGTGATTTTATCTACTGCCAACATTAATTGAACCTACAGGGTCGCACACTAAGAATGGATAAGAATAGTTGTGGTTATTACTCTTGACAATGAATTTAGAATAATATGATTATTTTAAATTATATTGTTAGAGATTATTTATTCGAATTTAAAAAAAGTTAAATTCGTATTCTTGTGATAGAATATTTTATTTGTTTTATTATTTTTTTGAAAATAATATAAATAAATATTATTATTAAATAATCTCATTATCTAGATTTGATTGGATTTAAATTCCTTATCACATAAGGAATCTGCTTTAAAATATATTATTTATTTTTTAAAATAAGTAATATTACTAAATAAATCACATTATCTAGTTTTAGTTGGATTTGAATTCTTTATCAGATAAAAGGATTTATTTTTAATTATAATTTACTTAAAAGATTTTAATTAAATTATAATAGTGAACTTAACTTAACCCTAATCAAGTCATATATATATATATATGTATGTATGTATGCATGCCAAGGTTTTTTTCACTGAACTTGACTTTTTCGACTAGCCACCAAAAAACACAAAAATCTCTATTTTCGAAATCTTTGAGGAACTAGCATTCCGATAGTTGTTCGTCGTTCATTTGCATGTGGATACTTGTAGAGGACGATTGTCTCAGAAAGGCAGTGCCTCAGCACAAGATTATTGAATCAATGATTAAGGTAACCCTTTGATTTTCTACATTAATATGATTGCATGACATCCTAAAATTTTTAGTAGGATATTTTTCCATTGTGTTAATAAGCATGATTAGATCCGTTTTATTTACTATGAAATCCAACAGTTTAGAGGTCCGATGTTTAGAAGAAATTGTAGCTAATGTTATTGAAAGTCTTATTGATGATGAAACTGAAGACGATACAATGCCTTTGCAAACAATTATGCGGAACAAAGCACTCATAGCGGATACAACTCTTCACAATTTTTTGTTGCAGTTATATTTGCAATTTTATAGAATTATTAATTTATAATATTGAAAGGAACATAAATTTATATGAGGGTCTTCCGGAAAACTATTATCTTATTAATTTATCAAAATCATTAATTTAGACCTTGGGCCCAAGTCAGGACCGAAAAAAATTATTATTTTAGAGAGGTTATTAATTTATCAAGTATTAATTTATAGAGATTCTACTGTATATAACAATGAATTGAAGAATCTAGAGGCATGCTCCCTATACATGCATAAATACCAAAATGGAAAAGACCCAAAAGGTGCAAATATGCATATAAGGCTTGAACAACAAACCAAAACAACATTTTAAGCCACTTAGGGCATAACCAAAATGATCAATCCACAAAGCATCAATTCTCACTAAACATACTCCATAAATCCAACTATTCAACTAGGCATGCTTCAAACAACATAGCAACAAACACATTCAAAACAACTAACTTCATGTTGGCAATTCAACATCAAACCAAGATTTCATAAGAAATCAATTAAAACTCAATTTCATCATCAATCTCTAATTAAATCAATTAAAATACAATTAAATCAAAGATTAGGAATACATAGCATGTGGAATTTTAATAAGAATCATTCTTATACCTTGCAATTGATGCACAAAGTTTTAGGGAAAATATCCAAAGTTGACGTGATCTTCCAAACACATGAAGGAAATAGATTTTGAAGAGATTTGGAAATCAAGATCGAAATCAATGGAAAATAGAAGTGGCTTGGTGAAAGATTAGACGAGAAAACGTTAGAATTCCATGGAAGAACTTGATATTTTTGGGAAACCAAAGAAAAGGATTTTGAGAGAATATATGATGAAGAAAGCTATCTTCCATATAAACCAATTAACTGTCATTCCCTTTTTGATAAAAAGACATTTTAATCAAACCAATTTAGTATTAATTATGTTTTTAATCTATTTTTATTTAAGATCACAATTAAAGTTTCTTTAAAAAGATCACATGACATAATTGGTCCGTAAATATTCTTAACATGTATTTCCTATCAAATTAGTCATTAAAATCACAAGTCAATTTACTTTGACTTATTAAAAGCCATTAATTAAAAATTCTTTTATTTAATATGAGAAATAAATAAATCCCGATTTAGCCAAAACTTCAAATTTAATCCACATTTTAAAAATATCCAAAATTAATTTAATCAACCAAATTTTCTAGAAAAGCTAAACCAACCCGGTTCACACACCCAATTTTCCTAGTTCGGATTTCGGAATGTTACAACTCCCCCGCTAAAAAGAATTTCACTCTCAAAATTAGCTGAGGGAAACATATGTGGATACTAAAACTTCATGTCGTCTTTAGATTCCCAAGTAGCTTCCTCAACTCCACGATTACGCCATAGAACTTTCAGCAATTCAACAGTCTTACCACACAACTTTTTTGCACTTGAACCTACAATTGCAACCAGTTCCTCATCATAGGTGAGATTCGAACGAATCTCAACATCCTCCAACACAATCAAATGAGAAGGATATGAAGGATACTTCTGTAGCATCAAAACAAGAAAAACATCATGAATTCACTCAAGCTCTACCAACAACTTCAATCAATAAGTGATCAACCCAATTCTTTCAATCATTTCATATGGTCCAATGAATCTCATACTCAACTTTCCTTTCCTTCTAATTCTCAATACCATTTACAAAGTGGAACTTTAAGGAAACGTTTATCTCCATCTTCTTATTCAATCTCTCGATATTTCAAGCCGTCATAGGATTTTTGCCTACCCAAAGTAGTTTTTTACCGTTCAAAAATAAGCTTGACATTTTCTTTGGTTTCTTGAACTAACTTCAGACCAACTATCACATGTTTCTCGTTGTCTTCTGCCCAGCAGAGCGGTGTTCTACACTTCTGCCCATAAAAGAGCCTCAAATGGGGCAATTAGAATGCTAGACTAGTAGCTATTATTATAAGTGAACTCAACCAACAGTAAATGATTCTCCCATGACCCTTCGAACTCAATGATACAGGTCCATAACATGTCCTCCAATATCTGTATCACTCATTTCGACTAACCACCAGTTTGGGGATGGTAGATTGTACTGAAATTTAACCTCGAAAATAAGGCATGATGGAACCTCTTCTTGAACCTTGTCGTAAACCTAAGATCCCAATCTGATATAATAGATTTAGGAACTATGGGTGTAAATGAAGTGAGCTTCAATGAACAAGGCTATGTTCATGTTCATTTTTTATTCTTAAAGGTGTTCATGTTCGTTTAGATTTTTAATATTGTGTTCGTGTTCGTTTATTTATTTTTATAGGTGTTCATGTTTGTTTGTTTAGTGTTCTCGAACATGTTCATTTAACTGTTCACGAACATTGTTCTATGCTCGATCGTTGCTTTCCTACCCAAATGATATTCAATCGTCAAATCATAATCTTTCAAAATCTCAACCCAACGCCTTTTCCTCAAGTTCAACTCTTTTTCTGAGAGAAGATACTTAAGACTTTTGTGATCGGTGTAAATAATACACCTTTCACCTTACAAATAATGTTGCCAAATCTTCAAGGCAAACACCACAATCGCTAACACTAAATCATGCATATGATAATTGCGTTCATTTGTCTTTAGTTGTCGTGACGCATAGGCCACAACTCTCCCTTCTTGCATCAACACCCATCCAAGCCCAGAATGAAAAGCATCATTATACACCATAGAATCTTCTCCTGACTTCGGTTGAACCAACATTGGAGCTTGCATCAAAACTTCCTTCAATTTCTCAAAATTATCTTGACGTACATCGTTCCACTCAAAAGGAACATTCTTCTACAATAATTTCATCAAATGTGCGGCAATCTTAGAAAATCTCTCAACAAAGTGTCTGTAATAACCCACTAAGCCAAGGAAACCAAGAACTTCTGTTACTGACTTTGGTTATTTCCAACTGTCAATAGCCTTAATCTTTTAAGGATCCACCCTTATACCTTTCGCAAAAACAACATTCCCCCAAAACATCACCTCCTTAAGCCAAAACACAAATTTGCTCAACTTGGCAAGTAATTACTTTTCTTTTAGAGCATGAAGCACAATCTTGAAAGAACAACCACGTTCTTTGGTACGGGAGTACACAAGGATATCAGCGATGAAAACCACCACCAATTGATCCAAATATTCATGGGATACTCGGTTCATCATATCCATAAAAGTAGAAGGTGTTGGGTCACACAAGTACACTCCATGGTGCAACGAAAAAATTATTCGGCGATCACCTCTAGAGATCCATGTATGAGAAACAAATCGGACTGAATAAGGGTGAAGAATTACCTGTTTCAAATATGGAATTTTAAATTTGGAGAAGATAGATATCCAAACATGATTTCACAATGTCGATTCCTAAGCCGCAACGATAACACTCTGACCTCTACTTAGTTCATTAGTTGAAATGAGCATATAAAACTCTCTAAACTATTTAGAGGATTTTGTGAAAAGCATTAATGACTACTAGATCTCTCATGCCTCTATATAGCCTTTGTAATCCTAATTCAACTCATATTAGGATTCAAATATATATATTAATATATGTAATCCCAATTCAACTTTAATTAGGATTTCAATATATTTATATATAATCTCAGTTCAACTTAATTAGGATTTCAATATATATATAATCTCATTTCAACTTATCTACGATTTTAATATATATTAATATATATAATTCTAATTTAACTTTAATTAAGATTTCAATATATATTAATATATATAATGCCAATTTAACTTAATTAGTATTTTAATATATAATAATTTAAATTGAATTATATTATTTATATATTAAAAGAGTTATAATTACAATAATTATTTTCTTTTAATATTTATCCAATAGTTAAATTATATATATATCAAATATATATTAAATTAACAAAATTCATGTAGAACAAATTTGTACATATATAATTCGTTTAATATATGCTTATTTCAGCCATGGGCGTGACCCTGTAGGTTCTTGTAACCTTCGTAGTAAATATTATAAAATTCTAATATTACAAACAATGAGTGACATGTATAAATATGTCATTGTCACCTAAGTTACAATAGATCATGATTCGACATAACCTCTTCGTGATTAACTCTTTTCATCTATTACATCATTTTTCTTATATATCTATATTGGATACAAGTCATAGAACAATCACACTTGTATATTCCATCTAATATTTCTTGATATCTTGAGTAGACTATTATAAATGAATAACTACGATATCTCATATCAACTTATTCGAGCATGGCCACATATTTCTAGTCTCACTCAATCAAGTGACCAACGATATTACTCCTATTATGTAGGAGGGACAAATTATATCTTGATCTACCATATCCCACTATATAGATTGTGATATACCCAATATCAGTCTTTATAGTGTAGTCAGTTACGAAACACGTTTGACTGTATCAAAATATGTCACTCACGATGTTGAAATAATGATGATCTCAAGTCTGAGGATCATACATTTAGTTATCACTATGAGCCATGTTGTGACTGTCACACAATGATCCAAGAAACATGCTCATAGGGGTCATTCCAGTATGTCATTCTCTAACACATACTTATGTATTGATTTTGACATCTCCATGTCGATAACACTTTGTCATCAATCAACTACATATTAGTCTTAATGCATTAATGTTGTCCATGCCTACAATAATACTCGACTAAGGACATTTAAGAATAATCATATTATTCTAAGCACTTTATTATAATTCAGTTTATTTATGCATACAGAATATTAACTGAAATAATAATGGCAATGCCTCTGTATTAATAAACAAGGTAAAACAAATGTCAGTTACAATCATCTTATGATTGATTTTTGGGTATACTTTAACAATCTCCCACTAGCATTAAGCCAGTCACTCATGTATCTAATACTAAGTGAATTTGTGTGATGATCATGCTTCTACTGCATTAGAGGCTTTGTTAGTGGATCAACAAAGTTATCATCTATTGGTACTCTACATATTTCCATATCTTCTCGATATGTGATTTCTCGAATGAGATGGTAACACCTAAGTATGTGTTTGGATCGTAGGTGAGATTTGGGTTCTTTTGCTTGTACGATGGCTCTAGTGTTATCACAACATAGATCTATAACATCTGATATGCTAGGCACAACCCCTAATTCAGATATAAACTTCTTGATCCAAACACTTTTTTTGTAGAATCACTTTATGCGATATACTCGGCTTCTATTATAGAATCAGCTAATATATCTTACTTTGAACTTTTCTAGCTCACAATGCCTCTATTAAGGCAGAACACAAAACTCGGTTGTGATCGTGAATCATCCTTATCGGTTTGAAAGATGGAATCAATATAACCTTGTATACTTAGCTCTTCCCCACCTCCATATATAAGGAATGTATCCTTATTTCTTCTTAAGTACTTAAGGATGTTTTTAACTGCGACCCAGTGACTTTCACCAGGATCTAACTGATACTGACTTGTCATACTTAAAGCGTATGATACATATGGACGAGTACATAGCATGGTATACGTGATAGATCTAATTGTTGAAGCATATAGAATCTTACTCATGCGCTCTCTTTCTTGAGGTGTTGAAGGACACATTTCCTTCGAGAGTGAAATTCCATGTCTCATAGGTAAAAACCTCATTTTGGATTCTTCCATGTGGAATCTTTTTAGTACTTTATCTATGTATGTATTTTGACTCAGTCCTAGGAGTCATCTTGGTTTATCTCTATAGATCTCGAATCCTAATATGTCTATTGCCTTACCCAAGTCTCTCATGGAAAAACATTTTCCTAACCAAGTCTTTACAGAATGTAAGCTAGGAAAGTCATTTCCTATTATCAGTATATCATCCACAGTACCAAGAATATGACAGTGCTCCCACAACTTTTTTTGAAAACACTTGGCTCATATTTATTTTTGATAAAACCAAACTCTTTGATTCATATTTAAAACAAAGATTCCAACTTCGAGAAGCTTATTTCAATCCATAAATAGACCTTTGTAACTTGTATATTTTTCCAGCATCTTTTGGATTGGCAAAACCTTCAAATTGTATCATGTACCTATCCCCATCTAGTTTTCCATTAAGGAAATCAGTTTTAACATCCATTTTCCAAATATCATAATCATAAAATGCAGCTATCGCAAGTAAGATCCGAATGGATTTAAACATAGCAACATGAGAAAAGATTTCATCATATTATATACCATGAATTTGATAAACACCCTTAGTGACTATTCGCCTTTTGTATGTTTAGTTTTCTTCTTGAAAATCCACTTGCACCCTATGGGCTTAACCCCTTCAGATGGGTTAACGAAGGTCCAAACTAGATTTTTTCACATAGAATCCATTTCTTATAGTTTGGGACCGTCACTACTTCTTGATAAGTCTTAGGCTCGTCTTCATCTATGAGGAGAACATCACCATGCAATGTGACAAGAAATCCATACTTCTCAAGCGCATTGCATTCTCTTAAAGATCTTCGTAGTGGTTGTGTTTCCAAAACAGTTGAATGTTCCTCAACAACTTGTGGAACTTGTTGTTGTTCAATCTATGGTTGATCTCGAATTTCATTGAGTTTAATATTTCTCCCACTTTCTTTTCTGAAAATAGATTCTTTTTCTATGAAGATTCATGTCTGAGCAACAATCATTTTTGTTCTCGGTAGGATTGAAGAAATAATATCCTTTAGTTTCTTTAGGATAACCTACAAAATTACATTTATGAGATTTGGGTTTGAGCTTTGTGGACATATGATGCTTAACATAAGCTTCGCATCCCCAAATTTTCATAAAAGGCATACTAGGATATTTCCCAGTCCATATCTCTTTCTTTTGAACCGATTTAGATGGAAAATGATTAAGTGTGAAAGTAACTATTTCTAGTGCATGTCCCCAAAAAGAAACTAAAAGATCAACGTGACTCATCATTGATCGAACCATGTTTAACAATGTTCGATTTCTTCTTTCAAAAACTCCATTCCACTGTGGAGTACCAAGAGGTGTAAGTTGTGAGACGGTCCCATATTTCTTAAGAAGCTCATCAAACTATAAGCTTAAGTATTCTCCTTCTCAATCTGATTGAAGAGCCTTAATGCTTTTTCTCAGTTAGTTTTGTACTTCATTTTTAAATTCCTTGAACTTTTCAAGGGCTTCAGATTTATGATGAATTAGGTAAATGTATCCATATCTACTGAATTCATCAGTGAAAGTAATGAAATATTGAAACCATCCTCTGGCTTGTGTACTAATTGGTCTATATACATCACTATGTATTAATCCCAATAAATCATTTGCTCACTCACTTTTACCATTAAAATAAGCTTTGGTCATCATTCCCAGTAAGAAAGGCTCGTATACATCAAGTTGTTCGAAAACAAATGAATCCAAAAACCCATCTTTTTGAAGTTGTGGAATGCGTTTTTTACTTATGTGACCCAAGCGACAATGCCAAAGGTAAGTTTGATTATAGTAATTTATTTTTGATCTTTTCATATTTATGTTGTAACTGGAATTATCTTGATCCAAAATATCGAGACCATTTATTAATTGTGCCGCACCGTGGAAAACATTACCGAGATAAAAAGAACAATAATTATTCTTAATAATTATCTCAAAACCAATCTTGTCTAAACAAGAAATCAAAATGATGTTTTTAGTCAAACTAGGCACAAAATAACAATCCTCTAAACAAAAATTAAGTCCACTAGGCAACGATAAAGTATATGTTCCTATAGCTAATGCAGCAACTATTGGTTCATTACCAACATGTCGGTCCATATCTCCTTTTCTCAAATTTCTACTCTTTTGTAGTCCTTGTACAGATGTACAAATATGAGAACCACAACAAGTATTCAAAATTTTTTTAGATAAATGAACCGGTATTCAATACCCAAGAAGTAGATGTTGATAAATTAATATCAATAACATAAATATCCAAGGTAGATGCTCTGCTTTCATTTGCCTTCCTGACTTTTTCAAGATAAATGGGGTAGTTCTTCTTCCAATGATATGTCTTATTACAATGGAAACATTTTTCTTCCAGTGACTAGTCAAGGAAGTCCACGTCGTTCAACATGTCCTTCTTAAGGATTGATCGCAATGATAACGAATATGTATTTGCCATAGATATAAGTCTACAATAGTAAAATATGAATTTTGAGTACTTTTACCAAGTTTGGTTATAAAAGGACTTTATACCCCACTACTTTTATTAAAATTAATAACCATCATATATTAACGTCGAAAATACTTTCTATAAAGTTTTTCTAGTGGGTAAGGATCCAAATTTCACATTCTCTTAATTCGACTTTGGCTTTTCTCTTAAGGTTATGGTTTATATAGGTACGCAACATTTGCTAATTACATCTTATGTAGCTCCTTCATTTGGTGAACAACTACTGTTCATAATCATCTTATGATTATCCAAATAACTAGCCTCTAGGTTTCAAATCCTATTAGAGTAACGTACTTAAGTCTTTAACCAATATTACAACCAGCGAATATCACTTTCTTATTCTTCACGTTTTGCCAAGATAGATCAAGTACCTCGCTTTAGTAGAACCTACATTGTATCAATCTAGAGTTTAACGAGGGTTAATATTGGGAGGCAATAGGTAACTTAATATTTTATTGAGGGATTTTGTGAATATTATCTAGCCATTTAACATTTTATCTTATCAATTAACTAGCATGCATCTCATACATTCATTTCATCACATACATGAAAAGTAGTAAATATAAATATAATAGTTATAGCCCATATCCTACGATGGCTCGTCCCAAGCCAATGAGAGAACCAAATTATTCTAAGGATAAAATCACTTCTCAAGCATCTTTCTGCAGGCCCATTCTTCTGTTCCTCTAGTCCATGCTTCTTTGTATAGATTACAATTTCATAAACTCATTTTACATACGAGGGAGTAAGATGAAAAGAGAATTACAATAGGAATAGAGAGAGGCACGACAAGCAGGCTGTATTTATAAAACCTTATAACCAAACTAAATGGGCTATAACATGTATTCTAAACATCGTGCATATCACTCATAACATACACTTGTTTTATCTTGATTATTAAAAATTACCAATATGCACCTATGACCTTTGTTTCCTTTGTAGAGTTAAAGGGTGAAAATTAAAATTGCACTTATAGTCGTTGTGGGGAAAACCTTACGATTTAATATGTTTTATCAACAAATTCGTCTTTTTGGGATATTTAATCCATAAGATTTTTTGTTTGCAATAACTTTTATTCTTGTGCAAAATGCTACAAGCCCTAGAACTCCATATTGAATATGTTAACAATTAACACATAATATTCCAAACCCTAACGACAACGATCCTAATTCTTAACACTTAATTATCGATCTTAGGAACATCTTATAACCGGATTAACAGTTTAATCGTGATAAAATCGATTTGCTAGTAGAAATATCATATATTCGCGAAATAAATAGAAAATTAACATGTATCTCATACAAGTACATCACCCAAGTAATTAAAACCCGAATCGGTATCGTACAAGTGGCTTTGATACCACTGTTGGGTCATATCAGTACACCCCATGATGCAACGAAAAAATTATCCAGCGATCACCTCTAAAGATCCATGTACGAGGAACGAATCGGGGTGAATAAGGGTGAAGAATTACCTATTTAAAATTTGGAATTCTGAATTTGGAAAAGATAGATATCCAATCACGATTCTAAGACGTCGATTCTTGAGCTGCCACGATAACACTGTGACCTCTACTTATTTCACCCAGTTGAAACAAGCATATAAAACTCTCTAAACTATTTAGAGGATTTTGTGTAAAGAATTAATGACTACTATATCTTTCATGCCTTTATATAGCCTTTGTAATCCTAATTCAACTCATATTAGGATTTCAGTATATATATATATATATTAATTAATGTAATCCCAATTCAACTTTAATTAGGATTTTAATATATATATATATATATATATATATATATATAATCCCAATTTAACTTAATTAGGATTTCTATATATATACATATATTAATATTTGAAAGAGAGAACAATGAAAAACAAGGGTCATGGTCTTGGTATTGGTCTTTGGATATTACTTCTACCTATAATTACAAATATATGGGCTCATTCCAAACAAATGATACAAATCAAAGTTACATCTTAAACCCCACACCTTTAATTTAATCGAAATGCTTGCCCTAATGGTAGAGCAAGTGAATTGGCACCCTTTAGTTCTAGGTTCGATTCTAGACTCTTGCATTCATTTTTCTCTTTTTTTAAAACATTTGTTTTATACGTCACCATATGGTTGGTGGATTAAACATATTATATTAAATTAAGTTAAAATTAAAAGAAAAGATGATGACACATGTCATCATGTGATTGAAGGATTGAATTTATTAATTAAATTAAAAATTAGGACCAAATTGATAGACCATGTAAGTAATAGGGACCAAATGTGTAATTAAACAAATTTATGCTAACTACCACATCACCCCCTTTGTTAGGTTTTAATGGTAGGTGGCTTGATTGTTACCACTTAAATAGTTAAGTGGTAAAAATGACGCAATTGAAAGTATAATGGTCATTTCGAAACCGCCTCGATAATTAAGTGGTCATTTAAGTAGTTTACCCAAATATAAAACATAAAATCCTAACCCTAACACCCTAAATTCTAAACTTTATACTCTAAGTCTATATTTTAAATTCTAAACCCTTAACTAAGCCTCTAACCCTAATTTTGACAAGCACGTGTAAACTTTAGTTTATACAAACTGTGTATCATAGTTTTTCTCTTTACATATAGATACTATAAAATATACGCATTCATCAGTGATACAGGCTTTTTATCTATAAAATAACTTTAAACAAATTCTCTATTTTTTTACTCGAAATACATTTAATCGATTAATTCGATTTGACTATATAGAACTTGACCCGATTGAACCCTCAATTCTTCTAACCCTATTTTCGGGGAATTACAAAGATGACATTATGAGGATGTGCATTGAATATCGACAAATAAACAAGTTGACGATAAGGTACAAGTACCCCTTACTGCGAATTGATGATTTATTTGACTAGTTTTGTAGTGTGACTATATTTACAAGATCGATTTACAGTTGGGGTATTATCAGTTAAAGGTGAAGGAGTCGGATGTGCTTAAGACTGTTGTTCGGACGAGGTATGGTCATTATGAATTATTGGTCATGCATTTTGGGTTGACGAATGCCCCTGCTGTTAAAGTATACCCAAAGATCAATCATAAGATGATTGTAAATGACATTTGTTTTACCTTGTTTATTAATATAGAGATATTGTCATTATTATTTTCAGTTACTATTCTGCATGCATAAATAAACTGAATTATAATAAAGTCTTTAGAATAATATAGTTATTCTTAAATGTCTTTAGTCGAGTATTATTGTGGGCATAGATAACAATAATGCATTAAGACTAATATGTAGTTGATTGATGACAAAGTGTTGTCTTGACATCGAGATGTCAAAATCAATACATAGGTATGTGTTAGTGTGAGAAAAGGGCCATGGTGGCCGGAGATGCAATGAATGATGGTGGTTTGTGTATGATCAGTGGTTAAGGATTTGTTGTTTGAAGAAGATGAACATGATATTTTCCAGAGAGAACAATGTGTTTCTCTGTATTTTCTTATTATTCTTAATTATGAAATGTATACAGAGTAAGCCTTTAAATAGGCTGATATAGAGTTTTAATATAACTAAAACTATACTTTTATCTTTAATTTAAATAATACTTATTCCTAATTTAAATAAGACTTCTAGTAAATCTAAACTACTGATTAGGAATTAACTCTAATTACACTTTAAATAAAAATTCTAACACTCCTTGTAACCCCCTAAACCCGGCCCAAAAGAAATAGGTCGAATCTAGGAAGTCATGTTTGAAAATTTAACCCTAAAGAAATCCAATTTAAAAAAAATACTTTAATTTAAAAAGAATATATATAACTATAATTTAATAAATATCTCATAATAATAAAATACAAAAATTATAATTAATATTCGAATATTTAAATAAAATCTATAAAATAAAACCACAATAAATGAATGCCAAAAATAATCCCAAAACATAATTAATCTCAAAGTATGAAATTACATCAATGTCTCATAATAATAATCTGAATAACTAAAAATAGTTCTGTACTGAATAATAAAATAAACGGATAAAATGTGAGATCCTCCAAGTACCATGTTGCCTAAAGTCCAAAGATATTTGTAAGAGAAAACTACAAGGGATTAGGCTAAAGATCTTAGTGTGTCTCTAAAGTGCAAGAAATCATAGTCATAAAACACAATAATATTTTCTTAAAATTCTTTAAACATAAAAAATGGTTCAATATCACAAGCGAAATGCAATGCACCCAACTACGTCCGCCAAAGATAAGGTAGGTTCCAATAACCTCTTCGCTACGTCTGCCAATCCGAAGTGGAATTCAGCCCGAAGGGTGAAACCACTGAACTTCCTCCGTACAAATCCAACTCATGCTCATACATGTATGATGTTTAAAACTGAACTTTCATAAACACAATTCCATAAATCCAATATTCCATAAACATACGTCATAAATCATTAAATCCATAAACATAATCCATAAATCCTGGTTTCCATAAATTATGATGTTTCGCAAAACAAATATTTCATAAATCATAATTAAAAACACATTCTAAAATCGTATGCATATGATGTCAACCATACAAGACATAAAGTAGATCATAATCAAGCAAGGTATAAAACCATATAAAAATTATTTATTTGTAGCACCGGAAGCAACAAACCTTAGCCAAAGCAAACTCAACCTACTGATTGAGGCGTTTCTCAGGATCAGAAGCACTAGGTCCAACTGTATTGATACCTATGAGAATAATTTATATTTTACTATTGTTATCACTATGACTAAGGAATTATTCCTATATACTTATCTAACGAAATTTAATGATACAAGAATACTTATCTGCTTTGTATCATTGATCTCCTTATGAATTGAAGACAAGGTTGAATTGAACGGTGCCAAAGATTCAACGGGGTTTGATCGAATTAAATAAATAAGTAAATAAAAAGAAAAAGAAGATGTGTTTCGAATATAAATCAACAGAGGGAAGAGGAAGACCGGGGGAAAGGGTGTGACTTATATAAGCAAAGTTTTGGATAAATTGAAAGGCAAGTCCTTGTTCTTTTTTTAGGGTTCACAAAGTAGGTACCTATTATCAATTCTTTATAAAAAGGTCACTGAATTTGTTTACAATTCAATTAATTCCCAAATTTATAAATTAGGGTTTTAAATTTAGGGATTTCAAAATTAGGGTTTGAAATTTGGCACAAAAAC
The DNA here is from genome assembly GCA_019671005.1 of Hibiscus mutabilis. NCBI lineage: Eukaryota > Viridiplantae > Streptophyta > Magnoliopsida > Malvales > Malvaceae > Hibiscus > Hibiscus mutabilis. The sequence continues at coordinate 17,639,136 of CM033743.1, read as the reverse complement.
CCGGGGTGTTACACTCCTCGTCAACTTACACTCCCCCTCAAGCTCTAACACTTCTCAGATAACTTACACTCCCTCTCAAGCTAGTGAGCAAACATAGTAGAGCACCAGCTTGGATCTTGGATGTGATGCCCTACTTATATTTTTTCTGTTATTTCTTAGAGAAAAATGATCCCTATTCTCAAGAGTCTTTGATTTGAAGAGTGAGGACAAAACCATGATGTTCTTGCGTAGAAATTGTTGATGCCATTCAACTTATGGTACGCTTGAGATGGTTGATGCATCAGTTGGAATGCCAAGACTGCTCCACAGGATGCTCTAGCATGCAGTTCCTGACTAAAAGGTTTGCTCCACATGATGCTCTAGCATGCAGTTCCTGATTGAAAAGTTTTATGCAAATGATGTAGGAAGTGATCACAGGAATCTACACTCTCCCTCAAGCTAGTAGATTCATAGACTAGAGTTCCAGGTTGGATCTTTGATATAGAATCCCTTAAAAATATTATCTAGTTTTAAGGTTATACTAGAACATTTTTTCCTATCTTTTAGAATGGATGGCTAAGACAGAACCAAATAGTTTTTAAGGCTAAACTATAACCTTTTTCATCTATATTTTTGATTGGCTAAGATAGAAACATTAAATAAAGAACAAAACACCAAAATTAAATGAGTAGAAATTTCACCAAAGATGTAAGATTCCAACGAGGAAGAAGCCAAAGAACGAGTGTGGCCTAATGTCAGCAGTGGAAAAGAAAACAGATGTGTATCTGAAAAACCAGATAGCCGATTTATTTTAGATTAGAGATGGAAGCAGTGGTGACGGCATCAAGACCGTTGTTGGCTTATGATACCTGTGAGAAAGGGGCCATGGTGGCCCGAGATGCAATGAACGATGGTGGTCTGTGTGTGATCGGTAGTTAAGGATTTTTTGTTTGAAGAAGATGAACAAGATATTTTCCAGAGAGAACAATGCGTTTCTCTGTATTTTCTTATTATTCTTAATTATCAAATGTATACAAAGTAAGCCTTTAAATAGGCTTATATAGAGTTTTAATATAACTAAAACTATACATTTTTCTTTAATTTAAATAATACTTATTCCTAATTTAATTAAGACTTCTTGTAAATCTAAACTACTGATTAGGAATAAACTCTAATTACACATTAAATAAAAACTCTAACACTCCTCGTCAACTTACACTCCCCCTCGAGCTCTAACACTTCTTGGATAACTTACAGTTAGAGAACGACCTACTGGATTGACCCGCTATGAGCATATTTCTTGGATCATTATGTGGCAATCACAACATTGCTCATAGTGATAACTATATGTATGACCTTTGACTTGAGATCATCATTATTTCAACATCGTGAGTGATATATTTTGATATAGTCAAACGTGTGTCGTAACTGACTACACTATAAAGACAAATATTGGATATGTCACAATCTATGTAGTGGGATATGGTTGATTAAGATAGGATTTGTCCCTCCTACATATTATGAGTAATATCGTAGGCCACTTGATTGAGTGAGACTAGAAATGCATGGTCATGCTCGAATAAGTTGATATGAGATATCATAGTCATTCGTTTAAAATAGTCTAGTTAAGATATCAAGAAATATTCGATGGACTATACAAGTGCGATTGTTCCATGACTTGTGTCCAATCTAGATATAAAGGACAAAAAGATATAATACATGAAAAGAGTTAATCACGAAGAGGTTATGTTGAATCATGATTTCTTGTAACTTAGGTGATAATGACATATTGCTAGATGTCACTCATTGTTTGTAATATTAGAAATGTTCTAATATTTACTACTAACGTTACAATAACCTATAGGGTCACACCCACTGTTCAAATGAGCATATATTAAACGAATTATATATGTACAAATTTGTTGTGCATGAATTTAGTTAAATTAATATATATTTTATATATATATATATAATTTAACTATTGGATAAATATTAAAAGAAAATAATTATTGTAATTATAACTTTTTAATATATAAATAATATAATTGGAATTAAATTAATATATATTCAAATCCTAATTAAGTTGAATTGAGATTATATATATGTATTAATAAGATTTATATCCAATACACTAGCGGTGGAAACTGAAAGTTTCTATAAGCGCCTTAGTTTTAGTGTATAGGGTCTTAGTTTAGGGTGTAGAGTTTAGGGGTTTAGGTGTAGGAGTTTAGAATTTAGGGATGGTGGTTAGAATTTAGGGTTTAAGATTAAAATTTAGGGTTTAGAGGTTGGGGTTTAATTTTTAGGATAATATGGTTAGGATTTAGGTTTTAACTTATAAATCCTGAACTATAACCTTAAACCCTAAATTTTAACCACTATCCCTAAATTTTAAACCCCTAACACTCTTTCCCTCTCCCTTTCACGATAACCCTAGCCCTAATTTATTTCTCCCCTTTCTTCTTCTTGTCCCCCTTCCCTTTTTTGTACTCCCACCCTTTTTCTTCACCAAATACCATAGATATGTAATCTTTCACATCTATGTACTTAATCAGTACAAATAACTCATGCTGAATTACCCCCAAAAGAAGGAAAATAAACAGTTTTTACTCGATTTTTTTGTCCTATGTTTCTTTTGCTCAACCCTCTGCTTTCAGCTATTTATCAACATTTTTTGGTTCTTTTCACTTTTTGTTTGATACCCAGTTTTTTATTTTTAATTTTGAATAGTTTACAGAATATATCAGAATTTAGCATCGTTTCTTTTTATTTTTTTCTTCTTTGTGCTTCTGTTAGAGTTGATTCAAAATTGGAAATGAGGAGAACAACCCTGGCTGATATAAAAGGGAGAGATTTTAGTGAAATGTATATGGAAACCAAAACAAATATAGAGGATACGAATAAAATTCCCAATACAAAAAAAATAGAAACACTATTTCTTCAAATAGCCGGGGAAAGAAGAGACGACAACAGCAAAGAAAGATGATAGCGTTGCCAGCGTCTGTCGTAGCGCACTCGGTTCAAAGGCTTTTCGATACTTGCAAGGATGTTTTTGCCTGTGCCGGAACTTGATTTTTTCCCTTCTCCCAATAAAATTCAACAGCTTAGCGCTCTTTTGGGTATGATTTTTGTGTAGCGACCTCTCGAAGTGATCGCTAAAAAGGAATAGTAGTTTTTCTATCGTTTGTTTTTTAGAAAAATATTTGGAAATGGGGTGTTCTTTAAAAATTCGTATTTTTAAAAACGATAAAACTTAGAATCGTCACCGGCCATTAGGATAGGCCGGATACCATAAAACTAGAGATTCGTTTGAAAGCCGGTTCGAGAGTCGGTTACGGATGGGAAAGTTTTAGCGCCCCACACAGCCCAAAAATTGGTACCGTAAAAAGAAAATAAATAATTACCGCTTTGTTAATGTTAAATTTTTAAAATTAATGCGACGATTAAATTAAAATCTGGTTATACATGCGAGTAAATTTTAAGAGCCCCGTTATTCGAGAGTAAACCGAAAAACCACCACCACTACGTTTGGTACTGGCCACGTTTACTCCCGAATAAAAAGGTGCCGCATTAACAGATTTATTCCGGATGCAACTCTTAACGTGGCATAGCATATAGCAAAAGATGAATAAAAGCATAAAAATTAAAGCAAGAACATTGAATGAGTCATACTAAATATATTGTATATTTAGAATCATGGCAAAAATTGAAACGAAATAAATAACGAAAAAATGCATCATAGCCCAAATATACATACTTACGCGAAACATAAAACGTGCACATACAAACAAAAGCTAATAAATAAATAAATGAAAAAGTACTGAAAATTAAAATGCGTACAAACTAATAGGAATATTTTAAAAAGGTAATAAAACGCAAGGAGTAACGAGAGGGATTTCACCACTGGACGGGACCAAAATCAAAGCCCAAATAAGATTTTAGGGGGCAAGTAGGGTATTATCCCATTAAAACCCGGATTGTGGCTGTAAACAAGGGGAAGTTGCAAGTTTAAAAAAACACTACGGACTACGGAAGGGATTTTAAAAAATGAAAGGGCCAAAGAGTTTCCTCAAAAGCACGGAGGGACTTTAAGGGGATAAACCATTTTTATAATCGCAATTCAACCGGATTTAAGGACCTAATCGAGAATTTTTGAAAATCATGAGGAACCGGGTAAAGGATTTTAAAACGCAGAAGCACTGACAGTTGTAAATATGAAATGACGGAGGGATTTTAAGGGGATTAACCCATTTTTTAAAATTTAAAACGTATAACCCCCTCAAAACCGGCCTGTTCAACCCTTTTGGCCACTTTTGGATTAACCCTCCCCAAAAAACATTTCATTTTTGAGCACTCTCGCAAAACTCTCTCAGAAAAGATGAGCACCAAGCCAACCTAGAAACCACCATGCCGGTCGCCGCTAGCCGGCGTCGGTGACCTAAAACCAAACCCTAAAAGGACTTCTTTCGATCTAGAAACCCAGATCCCCTTTAGATTTTTTGAAAACAAAACCCACAAACTCGATTTTTGAAAAAACAAACCCTAAAATCTTTTTGACAGAAGAAAGCCCTCCTTTGGAATCTGATCTCCACCCCCTTCACTGGTTCACCACTACTGGCTGTGGGCCTCGATTTTATCACCAGTGGAGGGAGACGAAGAGCTGCCCTAAAAACAAAAAAAACTCTTCGACCTCCTCTTATTCTTTTTTCATTATTTTTTCAGATGCATGCTTTGATAATGAAAAATATACCTTAAAAACTCTGTGTTTCTTTGTATTGATTTTTAGAACAAAAAAATCCAGATCCCTTTTTACATCGTTCTCTTTTCGGTTTTTATAACTAAAAATATTACACGTGAAAAAGAAAAACTTCGAGTTGTTGTAATTTTCTCTGAAATCCATCGAACTCCTCTGATAATTGTCCATTTTTGTTGCATCTGACATTAGTCCTTCTTTTCTGATGTTTATTCATTTTTGTTGCATGAATATCGTGGCTGCTTGGTGAGGAGGAGATGACCAGAGAGATTCTGGCGAGGCATATGAACCGTAAGAGGCGCGCGTGGAGACCCAAGGCGTCAGAGCTTGAATTCCACGTGCATGTGAGGGGCACTGATGAGCCGCGCGTAGGCGCGTGAGGGTTCCAGAATGTTCCTTGCGCGATCTGGACTGTCGATTCAACCTTGACATCCAAGGGCTATGATTAATGTGGCATTGGCAGATGAAGAGATGCTAGGGTTTCTTCCCGACCAGTGTAATCTGGACCGTTTGATTAAGTTCCCAGATCTAATGGTCCAGGATAAGCTGCGCATTATAAGATAAACATATTAGGGTTTTTATTATCAGATTGTCTTAGGGTTGGGCCCTTAGCGGGCCTTATGTAATATATATATATGTTTTTTTGGGCTTAGTTTTTTACTTTAATTGTAAATGGACTGTTATTTTAATAATATTGGGCTTTTGCTTAGTATTTTTGGATTTTAATTTTGTTTAATAATAATAACAATAATGATAATAATAATAATAATAATAATAATAACCGGGCATAACAAATAACTATAACTGATAAAAATATAATAGTAATGTTTAATACTAATAATAGTTAATAACATTTACTAATGGTGATAACAAAGAAAATATAATAACAATAATGAACCAACATATAAGAATACCATAACATATCATATGATAATATTTGGGGGGGGGGGTTTAATGGATAATAAGATAATAATAGCATACTACATATTTTCGAAATCCCATTATTAAAAATGCTAACAAAAACGTACAAAATGGGTTAACACCCTGGATTAAATGAGTGATTACAGCTGCCCCTTCTTGCTTATCCTTTTGGAACCAGATTAAAGCAAAGACAATAAGCACTAATTTTATCCAACTTCCCTGTCCGAAGGTTCCGAGCTGTGAGTCATTCCTATATAAAACCGTTCGCCATTCTTCTTCCAAAAATTCTAGAACTCCGAATTCTTCCCATGTAAGGCCTGAAGAAAAGAAGCCCCTAAAGTGATTCCTTGGTCATCGTTCACCTTAGTATAGGGTGGTACCTAGCCTTGAGGCTACTGGAAGATTTTCATCGCCACGGAAGGCTAAAAACCTCAACATGATGCTGATTTCTGGCCATCTGGACAAGGTGACAGTTTACCAAGCGAGCGTATAGTAGCGGGGTATACATATGACAGTCTACAACAAAATGACTTGTGGGAATTGAAACAGATTTGGGAAGGATGAGATCGCCGGCTGCAAAAAATTTTCCACAAGCATTACGGTGATATAACACATTTGATGTATGTTCGAGTTAATCAGCCTATGCTGTAACCCGCTCGACCCGGCCCAGACGCCCGATCGAACTGAGAGTGCTACATTAGGTTTGCCGAAGCAAACCAGAGAAAGGTCACGAAAAGTCGGTCCATTTTTTTACTTTTATCTTGTCTAAATGCAAATTATTGTTCCTACATGTTCATACTCGCAGCGGGTAATTTCTTGAACGAAGCGAATCACAAACAGATAATTAATTGCATCTTAACCAAGATTGAGGGCTAAAACGTAGATACTTTAAATTACAAAACCAAAATTGAATTTAAGATTACCAATCCTCAATTAGTCCATTTACATGCCCACATAACAAATTTCAGGTCAAAATGATCACCCATGCACATTCAATTACATTTTCTAAACTTAGGGACTAAAACGTAAAAAGCCAAAAACTGATTTCCATGACATTACCTGTAAAAACTGCCTCGCGTACCGATACGTACATAGCCGTACCGATACGGAGCAGCCATGCATACCGGTACACAATATACCGTATTGGCATGCCACATCAGCATGTACAGTATTAAATCCGTACCGGTATGAACCCCTTGGTGTATCGGTACACGGGTTTTCCTTCAAAAAGTGATTTCCAGTAGTGAATCCCCGTACCGATACACTTCATCCCGTACCGGTATGCCAAGCTTGAATTGCTTAATCGTACCGGTACTCGTATGCCCGTACTGATGCTGCCTGCCTTAGATTGCCTTTGCGTACCGGTACGGTCCCTTGCGTATCGGTACTCAAAGGCCTGTAATGTCATTTTCTACAGATTTTTCACCTAAATCTAGATGCATTTAGATCCTAACAACTTGCACACTTGGATACAAACATTCAACAATACCTATATCAACCCTAGTACCATGGTTTAACCACCATACAAGAAGAGTCAATCTAAAGGCATGTTCCCTAAAGCGTTTCACCAAACATACCAAAATGTCCAAATAAGCAATTAACAGCAAGAACACCATACCAACAACACATCAATACCACACTCAACAAGATTAGCATATCAAAGCATACCATTAAAGCAAGACCATCTAGATGCATACCTAGAAGACCTCACAACATCAATCATAGGTAACAACGCACAACGAACTTAACAATACCAATCAAACTTTGAAATCACAACACTACACATGCTTAGAACTAGGGAAAAATAGAATTACAATTCCCAAAATCCTTGGCGAACACATTGCCTTATTAACCAGAAACTAAAACTGAGTCCATACTCTAAAGTCTTGCCTTTCGATCACTTAATCCTTGCCTTTGCTACCTCCAAGCTTTAATGCTCTGCATCGTTAGAGAAAAGAGAGCATAAGCACACTTTCTTAGTGAGGATGATCTTAAAGACGATGCATTAAAAACCCTTGATAACCAACTCCTGATTCAAACCATGCTTGCGACCTAAGCAAGTCCCATTAGTTTCAATTCAAAACATGCATATCAACCTTATACAAAACATTATACACATAACCCACATGCTTAAACCTAAAGCATCAAATACAAAACCATGCTTAAATCCCAAAGCATTATATACAAACCGTGCTTAAGTCCCAAAGCATTATAAAATAGGTTCAACATTAGAATTCTCATATATTGGCAATTATAGTGACCCCGGATAGTCGACCACTATCCTTGATTAGCCGACCGCTAACCTTTAGTTAACCGACCCTTAACTCTACACATCGGATACACGGATCTCCCTTAATGACTGACCATCATCAAGACTACCCCATGCTGACCGCATGACTTTACAACCTTGCCGACCGCAAGCTTTACATCAACAAGGGGAACCGACCGCTCAACCCAAGTGATAACAACATAGTCCGGGTAGCCGACCGCTATACCTCAAGAACTCTTAACCAAGATAGATTTTTAAACACATTATAGTGCACTTTATCCTATGGCATGCCAACTATATCCGAATGTTTTCTCACCTTGTCACATAGCCAATATATCATTTACAAAACCATTTACTCACTGTTTTACAATGCATTACACAAAATCCCCACATATGCAAATCACATTGCCATAGCAATAGCACATTCCCGACCGGAATAAAAAACCAATGCTCACTAGCATTAAATATACCCTTAAGCAACTGCATATGTACTTTAAAATCATACATTAACAGTAGGTAAAGCAAACCATATTTACGACTAAAACATGAATCACACATGCTCTTATCCGAACCGATATTGAAGAGAAAAAGAGGGAAACTTACTTTCGAGCTTAGGTAAGTGTTTTAAACTTATCCTAAACTCGCAAAACCACTTTCAAACCATTGAAAGACTTTTAAGACCGTTTCCACTCACCAATTTCACTTCGCCTTGTTTTCTACCGCAAAACAAGCTCCCGACAAGTCTAGGACCACCTTAAGATGCTACGCCTTGATTATCCCCTGCTTTGGCCACATAAAACTAGAAGAAACATGCATTAAAATGCATCCAATACTCTGTTACAACTCAAAATCCCGTAGCTCTCAAGATGCCCACTCAAAACTCATCTGAAGCATACCGAAATCAACCTCTCAAACACTACTCAATCTTAACCCAGCCACACTATAACGATTCGAAACATCAAACCTCATCCATTAATATCTAAAAACTTATTCCCAACATCATCTTACTTCCAGCAATGATTAAACACCTTAAACATCCCAAAAACTCTTAACTAACAACCTAACAATTAGAGATTCAACATATTTCGGGATTCCATTATTAAAAACAACTTATCCACATTATAATACATCCAAAATAAGATTGAAATCAATCTACAACACTGGAAAAATAGATCCAAATCGAAAATCACAAGATTCTTCAATAAAACCTCAACAAAGCTAAAATCCATAATTAAATACTCAAATCCTATTGAAAATCATATGTAAAGAGCCAAGAACTTGGGAATTTCAATAAAGAACCTTTCATTAGAGGAGAAGAACGAAACTTACCTCCAATGAATGAGTTTTCCCTTAATTGGATGGTTTCTCCTCTTGAAAAGCAAAAAAATTCAATAAGATTTGTGTAAAACAATTTAAGAAATCATTTAGCAAATCAAGAAGTTAAGATCATTACCTTAAATCTCTGATGGAAAAAGAGTGTTTGGCTGAGAGTGTTTTGAGAGAAAATGTGAGAAAAGAAAAGTTATGTCAAAATGTGTTTTAGAAAAATAACTACCTTTTTAACTAAATCCTTTTTAATTCTTTTAATTAAAACCATTTTAAAATAATCCTAATTAAGGAAATACTCAGATTAGACCAAATGGTAAAATAGATCCTTAAAGATTCTAAATTTTGACTCTTTACAAAACAACCACCTTTTTAAATAATTTTCAGAAATTGCATTTTAGTCACTAGCCAAAATGTCACCCTTCCAAAGCTCTCTTTCAAAATTGCTTTCACTAATATTTTTAATATAATAAATAAGATTTTTAAACATTTTTCCATAATTTTATCTTTCAGAAAAATATCTGCTACCGAATTCGACTTGAATCTCTAACCTGGTCCATTGGACCGTCTAAGCATCCCCAAAATCGCTAGGCCCAAAACCGGGGCGTTACAACTCTTCCCCTCTTAAGAAATTTTGCCCTCGAAATTTACCTGGAGGAAAAAGATGCAGAAATTGCTCCAACATATCCGCCTTGCTTTCCCAAGTGGTTTCCTCAACACCTCGTTGTCGCCACAAAACTTTAACCAGTTCTATCATCTTACCCCATAGAACCTTACTGCTGGAATCAAGTATTTCCACCGACTCCTCATCAAAAGATAAATTCGGTCTCAACTCATATGCTCCATCGGCATAGCATGCGAAGGATCCGACCGATACCTCCGTAACATGGATACATAGAACACATCATGTATTTTCTCAAGCTCAGGAGGCAACCTAAATCGATAAGCCACAAGACCAACTCGTTCCACAATCTCATATGGTCGAATAAACCTCAGACTAAGCTTACCCTTACGTCCGAACCGAATCACCTTTTTCCAGGGCGACATCTTCAAGAACACACGGTCGCCCATCGCATATTCAATTCCCTACGCTTTAAATCCGCGTAAGACTTCTGCCGATCCATACCCACTTTCAAGCGTTCACACAAGCTTAACTTTCTCATCCGTGTCTTTCAACACATGTGGCAAGGAAATATTATTTTCCCCTACCTCTACCCAACACAAGGGCGTACGACACCTTAGGCCATACAATGCCTCAAATGGTGCCATCTGTATACTCGCTTGATAGCTGTTATTATAAGTAAATTCGACCAACGGCAAATGCTTCTCACAGGTTCCTTGAAACTCAATAATACAACACCTTAGCATATCCTCCAAGACTTGGATAACACACTCAGACTGCCCATTCGTCTGAGGATGATACGCGGTGTTGAAACTCAACCTCAAACCTAAAGCCTGATGTAAACATTTCCAAAACCTTGACGTGAACCTCAAATCTCTATCTGAAACGATCGACTTTGGTACCCCGTGCAAACGCAAAATCTCGGAGATAAACAAATCCGCCAGCCTGTCCAAGGTGTATGTCGTATGCACTGACAGAAAATGTGCACACTTTATAAACCGATTGACAACTACCCAAATGGAATACTTTTTAGCCGGTGTCACCGGCAACCCTGACACGAAATCCATGGTGATTCTCTCCCATTTCCACTCTGGAATTCTCAACGGTTGCAACAATCCAGATGGAAACTGATGTTCAACTTTAACCCCCTGACATACCATACACTTAGACACAAACTTCGCCACATCCTTCTTCAAACCAACCCAATAGTACATTTTCTTCAAATCACGATACATTTTGGTACTACCAGGATGCATAGCAAAAGGACTAGAATGTGTTTCCTCCAAAATAGTATGCCTAAGCTCCGGGACTTCTGGCACCACTATTCGACCCTTGAAGCACAAAACTCTATCATCATCAAAATGAAAATCTGTCGGATTACCATTTGCTATGTCCTTAACATGAGGAACCAAAGAATCATCATATGGTTGCTTAGCCTTAATCAAATGTGACCACGTAGGCTTAACTTGCAATTTAGCCAACAACCCACCTTCCCGCGTCACACTCAACCTCGCAAACATTGCCTTAAGCTCAACCGCCACCCTACGACTCTACGCATCCGCAACAATATTGGCTTTTCCAGGATGATACTCAATTGTCAAGTCGTAATCCTTAAGCAACTCCAACCACCTTCATTGCCTAAGGTTCAAATCCTTTTGAGACGTTAAATACTTCAAACTCTTATGATCCGTAAAGACCATACACTTTTCTCCATAAAGGTAGTGTCGCCAAATCTTCAAGGCAAACACCACAGCAACAAGCTCCAAATCATGAGTTAGATAATTGCGCTCATGAACCTTCAACGGCCTCGACGCATAGGCCACAACCTTTCCATCATGCATCAGTACACAACCCAAACCCACATGCGATGCATCACTATAAACCACAAACTCCTTCCTAGATTCTGGTTGAACCAACACAAGAGCATATGTCAAAACCTCCTTCAACTTCTCAAAACCCTACTGTTGCTTCTCCGTCCAAACGAAAGGAACATTCTTTTGCAACAACTTTGTCAACGGTGCTGCGATACTAGAAAACCCTTCCACAAAACGACTATAATATCCTGCCAACCCGAGAAAACTACGCACTTTCGACACGGTCCTAGGTTGTTTCCAATTGAGAATAGCCTCAATTTTTTGTGGATCAACACGAATTCCCTCCGCGGATACCACATGTCCAAGAAACATCACCTCCTTGAGCCAAAACTCGTACTTGCTCAACTTGGCATACAACTGATTATCCTTCAAGACTTGCAACACAATCTGCAAATGCTGATCATGCTCCTCCTCGGTACGAGAGTACAAGAGTATATCATTGATAAAAACCACCACAAACCAATCAAGGTACTCATGGAACACTCTATTCATCATATCCATGAAAGCCACCGGGGCATTTGTCAAACCAAATGGCATCACCAAAAACTCGTAATGCCCATACCTTGTACAAAATACCATCTTATGAACATCCACACCCTTAACTTTCAACTGATAATGCCCCGACCTTAAATCTATCTTCAAAAACATTGTTGCCCCACGAAACTAATCGAACAAGTATCAATCTGCGACAACAGATACTTTTTATTCACTGTTAACTTATTCAACTGGCGATAATCAATGCACATACGCATCGATCCATCATTCTTTTTCACAAAGAGAACCGGAGCACCCTAAGAAGAAACACTCGGTCGAATGAACCCATGATCCAACAACTCTTAAAGCTACGATTTCAACTTCTTTAACTCATTCGGTGCCATTCGATAAGGAGCAATAGACACCAGAGTTGTACTCATAAGTTTCAATGCAAAACTCCACCTCCCTATTTGGAGGTAAACCAAGCAACTCTTCAGGAAAAACTTTCGGATAATCAGAAATAGCTCAAATGTCCTGCACCCGAACACCCTAGGCTTCTGGATTCATAACAATAGCCAAATAAGCTTGGCAACCATCAAACATCATATTCTTCGCTCGGGTAGCCGAAACAATATTGGGCAAGAATTTAACATTCTCACCCACCACCACGACTTCATAATTATCGGCCAACTTTAGAGAAATCCTATTGGACTCACAATCCACCACCGCCTTGTGCTCACTTCACCGATCCATACCCAAGATAATTTCAAAACCATGGAATACAACTCCATCAAATCTGCGGCAAACTCATAACCTTGCACCACCAAAGGACAACGTCTATACAACCTTCTGGTTGTAACCGTCTCCCCAAAAGAACTAGTTACCAACATGCTAACATCTAAGATCTCAACAGGAACATTTAACAATGATGCATTCTCACTTAGGATGTATGAATGAGTAGACCCCGAATCAATCAAAGAAAATAACGACAAAGATTGCAAGGTGAAAGTACTTGTGATCACATCCGTGTCATTGCACCCCTCACGATGAGCATAGATTCGTGCCGGTCCCCATTATTCGGTTGTACCGCAATAGCATGAGCCATAGCTCTCTGATCATCCTCGCGCCTTTGAAAATTACCCTTGCCACGGCCTCGGCCCCTAGCAGGTACAACAGCCTGAATCGGTACATCACCCACAACACGAGGACAATCACGCTTCATGTGACTAGGAGATCCACATATCCAGCAACTAATGGTATTTCCCCAACACTCACCCGTGTGGTGTCTACCGCAACGCTCACACTCGGCTACAATACGAACACCTTGGTTACCATGGCCACCAGCACGCCTGTGATCCGGCTTGTGCCACTTATCTCAAAACCTCCTATTTTGCCTCCTAGAATAGCTAGAGCCAGCTCCTCGCTTATTTGAGACTATGCCCGTACCTTGCCCCGACACCCTCAAGGACTGCTCAATGTCCTTAGCACGGTTTACAAGCACATCAAAATCTGTATAGTCCGCCGCCAACATGTATGTTTTGATATCCTTCACTAACCCATAGCGGAACCTGTTGCACCTCTCAAGATCATCCTGAACTAACTCCAACGCATACTGACTCAAACGGACGAATTCCACCTCATATTCTACCACAAACATTCTGCCCTGAACCAAAGCCATAAACTCCCGTTTTCTTGCATCCAGATACTGAGGACCATGATACTTCTTCTTGAAATCTCTTCGAAAGAACTCCCAAGTTACATCCGCCTCTGGGACATTAGCAATTGTGGTCACCCACCAATGATATACATCACCATCCAACACCGACACTGTACAACCCAGCTTACGCTTATCATTACAGCCTATTTGATCCAAAATATGAACTGTACTCTCCAGCTCAGGGCTCAAACCCCTAAACTCAACACCTCTCAAATTGCATAGACGCTCCAAAGGTAACCCTAGTTAATCGCCACAGCAGGTGCTGGCGCCTGCGCATGTACTCTAGTCATCGCTGCTTGAAAAGCTCTTGTTATCGCCTGTACTAAAGGATTCAAATCACCAAATACCGCACTTGATGAGCCTGGGGTACACCACCAACCCTAACATTGACTAGCGAAACAAACGGAAGAGGAGGAGGTAAAACATTAGTGGGATTTTCTTCCTCAACATTATTCTACCCGATTCTGGCATTACCAGACATAAACCGTGTCTCACGTCAAGCCATGCTAACAAAAGCAAAAAAAAAACATTAAAGTTAGGCTACGCAAGGCAAAGGATCCAAGACCACCTTATAAAACATTTTAAAATCTCGGTAATAGGCAATGTGTTCCCAGTTTATACCCCAACATAATGTAAATCAATAACCGTACATGTGCACAGTCACCGTGCATAACCAACAATGATATACAACCAAACAAAAACATCCCAACCTTTCATAAACTGGCTCTGATACCAACAAATGTAACCCCCTCGACCCAGCCTAGACCCCCGACCAAACCGAGAGTGCTACATTAGGTTTCCCGAAGCAAATCGGAGAAAGGTCTCGAAAAGTCGGTCCATTTTTTTACTTGTATCTTGTCTAAATGTAAATTATTGTTCCTACATGTTCATGCTCGCAGCGGGTAATTTCTTGAATGAAACGAATCACAAACAGATAATTAATTGCATCTTAACCAATATTGAGGGATAAAATGTAAATACTTTAAATTACAAAACCAAAATTAAATTTAAGATTACCAATCCTCAATTAGTCCATTTACATGCCCACACAACAAATTTCAGGTCAAAATGATCATCCATGCGCATTCAATTACATTTTCTAAACTTGGGGACTAAAACGGAAGAAGCCAAAAACTGATTTCCATGACATTACCTGTAAAAACTGCCTCATGTACCGATACATACATAGCTGTACCAATACGGAGCAGCCATGCATACCGGTAGACAATGTACCGTATTGGTATGCCACATCAACATGTACAATATTAAATCTGTACCAGTACGAACCCCTTAGTGTATCGGTACATGGGTTTTCCTTCAAAAAGTGATTTTCCAGTAGCAAATCCCTGTACCGGTACACCCCATCCCGTACCAATACGCTAAGCTTGAACTGCTTAACCGTACTGGTACTCGTATGCCCGCACCGATGCTGCCTGCCTTAGATTGCCTTTGCATATCGATACGGTCCCTTGAGTATCGGTACTCAGAGGCCTATAATGTCATTTTCTACAGATTTTTCACCTAAATATAAATGCATTTAGATCCTAACAACTTGCACACTAGGATACAAACATACAACAATACCTATATCAACCCTTATATTATGGTTTAACCACCATACAAGCTCATGTTACCGAAAGAGTCAATCTAAAGGCATGCTCCCTAAAGCATTTCACCAAACATACCAAAATGTCCAAATAATCAATTAACAACAAGAACACCATACCAACAACACATCAATACCACACTCAACAAGATTAGCATATCAAAGCATACCATCAAAGCAAGACCATCTAGATGCATACCTAGAAGATCTCACAACATCAATCATAGCTAACAACGCACAATAAACTTAACAATACCAATCAAACTTTGAAATCACAGCACTACGCATGCTTAGATCTAGGGAAAAATAGAATTACAATTCCTAAAATCCTTGGCAAACACATTGCCTTATTAACCAGAAACTAAAATCGAGTCCATACTCAAAAGGCTTGTCTTTAGATCACTTAATCCTTGCCTTTGCTACCTCCAAGCTTTAATGATCTAAATCGTTAGAGAAAAGAGAGCATAAGCACACTTGCTTAGTGAGGATGCTCTAAAAGACGACGCATTAAAAACCTTGAAAACCAACTCTTGATTCAAACCATGCTTATGACCTAAGCAAGTCCCATTAGTTTCAATTCAAAACATACATATCAACCTTATGCAAAAAAATATACATATAACCCACATGCTTAAACCTAAAACATCAAATACAAAACCATGCTTAAATCCCAAAGCATTATATTAGAACCATGCTTAAGTCCCAAAGCATTATAAAATAGGTTCAACATTAGAATTCTCATATATTGGAAATTATAGTGACCCCCACTATCCTTTATTAGCCAATCGCTAACCTTTAGTTAACCGATCGTTAACTCTACACATCAGATACACGGATCTCCCTTAATGACCGACCATCATCAAGACTACCCCATGCCGATCGCATGACTTTACAACCTTGCCAACCGCAAGCTTTACATCAACAAGGGGAACCGTCCGCTCAACCTAAGTGATAATAACATAGTTCGGGTAGCCGACCGCTATACCTCAAGGACTCTTAACCACGATCAATTTTTAAACAAATTATAGTGCACTTTATCCTATGGCATGCCAACAATATCTGAATGTTTTCTCACCTTGTCACATAGCCAATATATCATTTACAAAACCATTTACTCACTGTTTTACAATGCATTACACAAAATCCCCACATATACAAATCACATTGCCATAGCAATATCACATTCCCGACTGGAATAAGAAACCAATGCTCACTAGCATTAAATATACCCTTAAGCCACTGCATACTTTAAAATCATGCATTAACAGTAGGTAAAGCAAACCATGTTTACGAATAAAGCATAAATCACACATGCTCATATTCGAACCGATATTGAAGAGCAAAAGAGGGAAACTTACTTTCGAGCTTAGGTAAGTGTTTAAAACTTATCCTAAACTTCCAAAACCACTTTCACACCTTTGAAAGACTTTTAAGACCGTTTCCACTCACCAATTTCATTTTGCCTTGTTTGCTACCGCGAAACAAGCTCCCGACAAGTCTAGGACCACCTAAAGATGTTACACCTTGATTATCCTCTGTTTCGGCCACATAAAACTATATGAAACATGCATTAAAATACATCAAAATACTCTATTACAACTCAAAATCCCGTAGCTCTCAAGATGCCCACTCAAAACTCATCCGAAACTTACCGAAACCAACCTCAAACACTACTCAATCTTAACCCAGCCACACTATAACGATTCGAAACATCAAACCTCATCCATTAATATCTAGAAACTCATTCCCAACATCATCTTACTTCCAGCAATGATTAAACACCTTAAACATCCCAAAAACTCTTAACTAACAACCTAACAATTAGAGATTCAACAAATTTCGGGATTCCATTATTAAAAACAACTTATCCACATTATAATACATCCAAAATAAGATTGAAATCAGTCTACAACACTGGAAAAATAGATCCAAATCGAAAATCACAAGATTCTTCAATAAAACCTCAACAAAACTAAAATCCATAATTAATTACTCAAATGCTATTGAAAATCATATGTAAAGAGCTAAGAACTTGGAAATTTCAGTACAGAACCTTTCATTAGAGGAGAAGAATGAAACTTACCTCCAATGAATGAGTTTTCCTTTAATTGGATGGTTTCTCCTCTTGAAAAGCAAAGAAATTCAATAAGATTTGTGGAAAACAATTTAAGAAGTCATTTAGCAAATCAAGAAGTTAAGAAATTAAGATCATTACCTTAAATGTCTGATGGAAAAAGAGTGTTTGGCTGAGAGTGTTTTGAGAGAAAATGTGAGAAAGGAAAAGTTATGTCAAAATATGTTTTAGTAAAATAACTACCTTTTTAACTAAATCATTTTTAATTCTTTTAATTAAAACCATTTTAAAACAATCCTAATTAAGGGAATACTCAGATTATACCAAATGGTAAAATAGCTCCTTAAAGATTCTAAGTGTTGACTCTTTACAAAACAACCACCTTTTTAAACAGTTTAAAAAATGCATTTTAGTCACTAGCCAAAATGTCACCCTTCCAAAGCTCGTTTTTCAAAATTGCTTTCACCAATATTTTTTAATATAATAAATATGATTTTTAAATATTTTCCCATAATTTTATCGTTCAAAAAAATATCTGCTCCCGAATTCGACTCAAATCTCTAACCCGATCCACTGGACCGTCTAACCATCCCCAAAACCTCTAGGTTCAAAACCGGGGAGTTACATATGCTCCAAGCTATCTTTCAGTTTTGGAATTTTGCCTTCTGTTTGTGATACCCCAAAATTTACTAAGTTGATTAAAGGTCATTTAGTACTAAGATAATAGCTTAAAAGCTAACTTAGTGATTAAAATTACAAAAATGCAAAAGTTGGGATTTCTCTAATTATGTGTTTTGAAAAGGAATTTTCTAAGGTTTAAAGGTCTCATGTGATAGATAGTAAATTGAATAAGGTATTATTAAAGTTTGGTTGAATTCCAAGGAAAATTGGAATGGGAATTGAAGTTTAAAAAGTTAGTGACCAAAATGTAAAATTTGAAATTTTATGGCTAAAGTATAAACTTTGAAAAAGTTTGGGGACTAAAGTTGCTATTCCCTAAAAGTTAAGGGTTTTTATTTCATAAATAAATAGATCACCTAAAGGTGTGGATCGAATATGAAGATTTTTGTTGGATCCGATGATTCTATTATTAGGAAATTACAGTTAAAGTTTAAATGGAATTTGGATATCCAAATTAAATCGAATAATTAAAAGATTTTATCATAAGATAGAGGAAGGTTATAAAAGTCCATTATAAGTGCTGGGAATATTTTTAGTTTGATTCAAGATGAATCCTACAGTTTAATCCTGAGTAAAGGGTGAAATTATCGGTAGATCGAATCGAATGGAAAATTTTAGAGACTGATCCAAAAGCCATATAAATTCATAAAATATTATTTTATGACTATTTTATTATAGTTGGTTGGATTCTAACTAGATTTAGTTAGATTGTGATAGAGTGGCACTTTTTAAGTCATGTTGGTAAATAGAGACTAGTTGAAGGGCAAATTAGTCTTTTACCAAGGATGACATTTTTGAAATATTTTGGAAAATCTGGGGCAATTTTGAAAGGTAAATTACACATGGGATTAATCATGGCCATTGAATTTTGATAAGATTAACTCTTGGCCATTTGATTAAAAGGTGAATTAGTAAATTCACTAATTATATGAATTTAATATTCATAAAATTATCACATGTGGTTTAAATGAATAAAAGATGAGTAAAAATAATATCATCCTTATGAAGGGGCTGTTCGAAACACCTAGAAAAGAAAAGGGGGAAGGGTTTTCAAATTTTCAAGTCCAAAATTGAAGAATCAAGGCTAGTTTCAAGCAAAAATTCGTTAAGGTAAATTATTCTACACTTGATTCTCTACATTTTAATAGTAATATTGCATGATAAAAGTTAAGTTTAGTTCATATTATGGATGAATATGATTATGGAAATTGATAGTATATGATGGAATTAAAGTTGTATTGTGTAGAATTGGTGTTATAAACATGGAATCAAGCTTGAAATTGGATTAATTTCATGTCTAAGGTTATGAACCCTAACCCTAAAAATTTGGGGGTTTTGGTTAGGAAATTAAATTGAGGATGGAATTGAATAGAATATTATGTTGTAAGCCTGATTATGATGTTAGATTAAATAATTTCCCCAAGTTGAAATTTTAGTGACTAGTTCGAATTGTTGGAGAAATTAGGGGAAATTATTGAATATTTATGGTAGCATTTGAATTGGTGAATTATGTTCAAAATAGCATGAATTGATGATTAGGGACCAAAATGGAAAATTTTGGAAGTAGAGAGATCAATTCGACAATTTGAGAAAAATAAAAGATCGAATTTGAATCGATGATTATTTGATAGAAATGATGTTTCAAGCATGATAGGAAGTTAAAGGAATTAAAATTACAAGAAAAGAAATGTGATGGACCATTTTGAAATATTTTGAAATAAAAATTTTAGTGAATGACTAAATTAGTCAAAGTTGGAAAGTCAAAGGAAAATTTCTAGAAAGTTTAGAAATAAATAAATAGTTAGTTTGTACATGAATTTAATGTACAAAATGTGAGGTAGTGACCAAAATGTCACTTTTATAAAGTTTAAGAATTAAATGGATATTAGTCCAAAATGAGTTAATAGTAATGAAAATTGCTCTAAATTGAGCTTGAACAATTATTTAATGTTCAAAATGGTCACTAAGGACCATAATGAACAATTGGTAAATGTTTAGAAGAAGAGTAATAAGGGGATGTTAGAATATTTAAAAAGTTAATTATGGAAGTTGTGTTGGATTTGAATTGTGGCAGTAAGTTTAATAAACTGCCAGAAATTTTATTAAAAATGGTAGATGATGAATCGTAGACCAATGTAAAGGTATGGTTGTCTAGTTTTGTTTCCAACAAACGGAAGTTAAATTTCGAAGTTCCAAGTTAAAAGATATGAATATAAAATATATGCCCAAATAAGTTATTGATCGGCAGGGTATGGTTGGAATGCTATAGAATATATCGGTTTAGCATTTTGTGCGGGTATTACAGTGTTAAAAGTACACTTAGTGTATGGTAAGCACAACCTTATAAATGTGCGGGTATTATGGTAAGCACAGCCTTATAAATGTGCGGGAAGCACTTCGGTGCATATTTATCCAGGATAGCCCTATAGTGTTAGTACTTAACACTTAGTGAATGGTTAGCACAACCTAATGTGCAGTGTGGTTAGCACAACCTAATGTGCAGAATTGTTAGCACAACCTAAAGTGCAGTGTGGTCAGCACAACCTAATGTGCAGTGTGGTTAGCACAACCTAATGTACAGAATAGTTAGCACAACCTAAAGTGCAGTGTGGTCAGCACAACCTAATGTGTAGAATGGTTAGCACAACCTAATGTGCAGAATGGTTAGCACATCCTAATGTGATGTGCAAAGGAGGACAACCTTATATTTATTAGCACTTTGATGCAGTTTTATCTCGTGTGCTCAAAGTCCTCAAGACTATTTTGGATAATAATTTATTGGATAAATGGTAAATAATTTAGAGAGTATATGAACTCTCAGAGTAAATGGCAAGCATGTTGGTAGGATTTTATATCCGGTTATAATATGTTAATACATGATTAACATAAGGAAATAAGAATATATGTATGTAGTGATCACAATGCACGGTTGTTATTATCTTGATATGAGATTAAATCAGGTTGTATTGCATTAATTGTTATAATTGCTTCTCTAAGTATATACTTAGCGTATGATGAATTTAATGTTTAGTTAAGAACAAATATCGAAGTAAGGAGTAACAGGCACCATTATCAGGAAGAAAAATAAACAGCATCGGTCATGACATCCTTGAATGCGTTTTGATGTTGCTAGTTGGCATGTATAGATTATTAGTAGCTCGTTTTGAACTAATCTAGATATGTTTATTGTAATATTATATCTAGATAAGTTGTTAGTAAACGATATTTAGTTTTGTTTAATTTGATGTTAGTTTAAAGAAATTACTAGTAATGAAAATTGGCTAATGCTAATTAAATGAATTTTTAGAGTAATCAAAATGATTTTTATCTTAGGCAGTTTTGTTAATCGTAAACTATAGTTATAAATTGCCAAGTTGCTGCCTGAAATCGGGGTCTATCTGATGAATAAAAAAATTGGAAATAAATTTTACGCGATTAAAAGGAAAAATTCAATATCGTCATTTTTGACTTGTATGAATAGCATAAAATGTGGTTTAAACATCATGTGATACTCTATACTAGTATTGGGTAATAAATACTGGTAAGGGTGTTACATTTATTGGTATTAGAGCTACAGGTTTAGCCGGTTCTGGGTATGAATTGAGCTTTTGAAGAGAGTCGGAATTATATACTTGCCACTAGGATGTCAAAAAAAATACTGATATTTGTATAGAAATGTGACAATTCCTGTTATTTGATTTGTTACTCCTTACTTATATTAGATGATTGTGACATTAACCGATGTCAAATCATCGGGAATCTTGTCAGGCAATCGAGTGTGATATGCCTGCTCAGAGAGGAAAATAATGGTGTGAATCAGAATCCACCTCAAGTTTAGTAGAATGTAGAGCTATGAGCTCAGGGACAAAGAAATATGCTTGTGCAAGATCAAGATTTATTTCTTTGGGTGTTGGATGCCATTATAAATTGGCAAGCGCTAGTATCGATTTGAAGGGAATTAAGGAAATGAAAGCACCGAAAATTCGGAATGACACTGATAAAGATTTAATGGTTGCTGATAATTAGTTGAATGATATCAAAATTATGTTGAGCAGAATTCCTTGTGGTGAACAAGGAAAGTTAGATGGAATAGTATATATATTGATGGGGCAAACTAGTACGTGTGGTGGAATGCAATCACTACACAAGTCCCTCGAGCAGATTATGTGGGAATTACCTTTCCAAGAGTTTGAAGTTATTCTTAGAATGGATTGGTTATCGGTATATAATGCTATTGTTGAATGCCGATTTAAAAAAGTTAATCTTAAAGACACTAGATGGCTTAAAAATGATATTTGTAGGGAAAGGCCAAATAATATGAGCAATGTGATAAGTGCTCAAGAATCAAAAATAAATCTGGAAAATATACCAACGGTTCAAAAATTTCAAGATGGATTTTTGGGATTACCTCCCAATCAAAAGGTCGGATTCGGTATTGATGTGCTTCATGAATAGCACCAATATCGATGGCACTTTACAGGGTGAATCCTACAGAGCTTAGAGAGTTGAAAACTCAGTTACAAGAATTATTAGACCAACGTTTTATACGGTCTAGTATATCACCTTGGGGAGCTCCAATCCTGTTTGCGAAAAAGAAAGATGGATCATTGAGATTGTGTGAACTAAATACATAATGAAAATTCGAGGACGAGTTTTTCTTAAGGGGAGAGAATTGTGATACCCCAAAATTTACTAAGTTGATTAAGGGTCATTTAGTACTAAGATAATAGCTTAGAAAGCAAACTTAGTGAATAAAATGGAAAAAATGCAAAAGTTAGGATTTCTCTAATTATGTGTTTTGAAAAGGAAATTTCTAAAGTTTAAAGGTCTCATGTGATAGATAGTAAATTGAATAAGGTATTATTAAAGTTTGGTTGAATTCCAAGGAAAATTGGAATGGGAATTGAAGTTTAAAAAGTTAGTGACCAAAATGTAAATTTTGAAAATTTTATGGCTAAAGTATAAACTTATGGAAAAGTTTGGGGACTAAAGTTGTAATTCCCTAAAAGTTAAGGGTTTTTATTTCATAAATAAATAGATCACCTAAAGGTGTGGATTGAATGTGAAGATTTTTGTTGGATCCAATGTTTCTATTATTTGGAAATTACAAATAAAGTTTAAATGGAATTTGGATATCCAAATTAAACCGAATAATTAAAAGATTTTATCATAAGATAGAAGAAGGTTATAAAAGTCCATTATAAGTTTTGGGAATATTTTTAGTTTGATTCAAGATGAATCCTACAGTTTAATCTGAGTAAAGGATGAAATTATCGGTATATCGAATCGAATGGAAAATTTTAGAGACTGATCCAAAAGCCATGGAAATTCATAAAATATTATTTTATGAATATTTTATTATTGTTGGTTGGATTCTAACTAGATTTAGTTAGATTGTGATGGATTGGCAAATTTTAAGTCATGTTGGTAAATAAAGACTAGTTGGAAGGCAAATTAGTCTTTTACCAAGGATGACATTTTGAAATATTTTGGAAAATCTGGGGGGCAATTTTGAAAGGTCAATTACACATAGGATTAATCATGGCCATTGAATTTTGATAATATTAACTCTTGGCCATTTGATTAAAAGGTGAATTAGTAAATTCACTAATTATATGAATTTAATATTCATAAAATTATCACATGTGGTTTAAATGAATAAAAGATGAGTAAAAATAATATCATCCTTATGAAGGGGCTGTTCAAACACCTAGAAAAGAAAAGGGGAAGGGTTTTCAAATTTTCAAGTCCAAAATTGAAGAATCAAGGCTAGTTTCAAGCAAAAATTCATTAAGGTAAATTATTCTACACTTGATTCTACATTTTAATAGTAATATTGCATGATAAAAGTTAAGTTTAGTTCATATTATGGATGAATATGATTATGGAAATTGATAGTATATGATGGAATTAAAGTTGTATTGTGTAGAATTGGTGTTATAAACATGGAATCAAGCTTGAAATTGGATTAATTTCCATGTCTAAGGTTATGAACCCTAACCCTAAAAATTTGGGGTTTTGGTTAGAAATTAAATTGAGGATGGAATTGAATAGAATATTATGTTGTAAGCTTGATTATGATGTTAGATTAAATAATTTCCCCAAGTTGAAATTTTAGTGACTAGTTCAATTGTTGGAGAAATTAGGGGAAATTATTGAATATTTATGGTAGCATTTGAATTGGTGAATTATGTTCAAAATAGCATGAATTGATGATTAGGGACCAAAATGGAAAATTTTGGAAGTAGAGAGATCAATTCGACAATTTGAGAAAAATAAAAGATCGAATTTGAATAGATGATTATTTGATAGAAATGATGTTTCAAGCATGATAGGAAGTTAAAGGAATTAAAATTACAAGAAAAGAAATGTGATGGACCATTTTGAAATATTTTGAAATAAAAATTTTATTGAATGACTAAATTAGTCAAAGTTGGAAAGTCAAAGGAAAATTTCTAGAAAGTTTAGAAATAAATAAATAGTTAGTTTGTACATGAATTTAATGTACAAAATGTGAGGTAGTGACCAAAATGTCACTTTTATAAAGTTTAAGAATTAAATGGATATTAGTCCAAAATGAGTTAATAGTAATGAAAATTGCTCTAAATTGAGCTTGAACAATTATTTAATGTTCAAAATGGTCACTAAGGACCATAATGAACAATTGGTAAATGTTTAGAAAAGAGTAATAAGGGGATGTTAGAATATTTAAAAAGTTAATTATGGAAGTTGTGTTGGATTTGAATTGTGGCAGTAAGTTTAATAAACTGCCAGAAATTTTATTAAAAATGGTAGATGATGAATCGTAGACCAATGTAAAGGTATGGTTGTCTAGTTTTGTTTCCAACAAACGGAAGTTAAATTTCGAAGTTCCAAGTTAAAAGATATGAATATAAAATATATGCCCAAATAAGTTATTGATCGGCAGGGTATGGTTGGAATGCTATAGAATATATCGGTTTAGCATTTTGTGCGGGTATTACAGTGTTAAAAGTACACTTAGTGTATGGTAAGCACAACCTTATAAATGTGCGGGTATTATGGTAAGCACAGCCTTATAAATGTTTCGTGCATATTTATCCAGATAGCCCTATAGTGTTAGTACTTAACACTTAGTGAATGGTTAGCACAACCTAATGTGCAGTGTGGTTAGCACAACCTAATGTGCAGAATTGTTAGCACAACCTAAAGTGCAGTGTGGTCAGCACAACCTAATGTGCAGTGTGGTTAGCACAACCTAATGTACGTAATAGTTAGCACAACCTAAAGTGCGGTGTGGTCAAGACAACCTAATGTGTAGAATGGTTAGCACAACCTAATGTGCAGAATGGTTAGCACATCCTAATGTGATGTGCAAAGGAGGACAACCTTATATTTATTAGCACTTTGATGCAGTTTTATCTCGTGTGCTCAAAGTCCTCAAGACTATTTTGGATAATAATTTATTGGATAAATGGTAAATAATTTAGAGAGTATATGAACTCTCAGAGTAAATGGCAAGCATGTTGGTAGGATTTTATATCCGGTTATAATATGTTAATACATGATTAACATAAGGAAATAAGAATATATGTATGTAGTGATCACAATGCACGGTTGTTATTATCTTGATATGAGATTAAATCAGGTTGTATTGCATTAATTGTTATAATTGCTTCTCTAAGTATATACTTAGCGTATGATGAATTTAATGTTTAGTTAAGAACAAATATCGAAGTAAGGAGTAACAGCACCATTATCGGAAGAAAAATAAACAAAGATCGGTCATGACATCCTTGAATGCGTTTTGATGTTGCTAGTTGGCATGTATAGATTATTAGTAGCTCGTTTTGAACTAATCTAGATATGTTTATTGTAATATTATATCTAGATAAGTTGTTAGTAAACGATATTTAGTTTTGTTTAATTTGATGTTAGTTTAAAGAAATTACTAGTAATGAAAATTGGCTAATGCTAATTAAATGAATTTTTAGAGTAATCAAAATGATTTTTATCTTAGGCGCTTTGTTAATCGTAAACTATAGTTATAAATTGCCAAGTTGTCACCTGAAATCGGGTCTATCGATGAATAAAAAATTGGAAATAAATTTTACGCGATTAAAAGGAAAAAATTCAATATCGTCATTTTTGACTTGTATGAATAGCATAAAATGTGGTTTAAACATCATGTGATACTCTATACTAGTATTGGGTAATAAATACTGGTAAGGGTGTTACATTTATTGGTATTAGAGCTACAAGTTTAGCCGCCTGGGTATGAATTGAGCTTTTGAAGAGAGTCGGAATTATATACTTGCCACTAGGATGTCAAAAAAAATACTGATATTTGTATAGAAATGTGACAATTCCTGTTATTTGATTTGTTACTCCTTACTTATATTAGATGATTGTGACATTAACCGATGTCAAATCATCGGGAATCTTGTCAGGCAATCGAGTGTGATATGCCTGCTCAGAGAGGAAAATAATGGTGTGAATCAGAATCCACCTCAAGTTTAGTAGAATGTAGAGCTATGAGCTCAGGGACAAAGAAATATGCTTGTGCAAGATCAAGATTTATTTCTTTGGGTGTTGGATGCCATTATAAATTGGCAAGCGCTAGTATCAGTTTCGAAGGAATTAAGGGAAATGAAAGCACCGAAAATTCGGAATGACACTGATAAAGATTTAATGGTTGCTGATAATTAGTTGAATGATATCAAAATTATGTTGAGCAGAATTCCTTGTGGTGAACAAGGAAAGTTAGATGGAATAGTATATATATTGATGGGGCAAACTAGTACGTGTGGTGGAATGCAATCACTACACAAGTCCCTCGAGAGCAGATTATGTGGGAATTACCTTTCCAAGAGTTTGAAGTTATTCTTAGAATGGATTGGTTATCGGTATATAATGCTATTGTTGAATGCCGATTTAAAAAAGTTAATCTTAAAGACACTAGATGGCTTAAAAATGATATTTGTAGGGAAAGGCCAAATAATATGAGCAATGTGATAAGTGCTCAAGAATCAAAAATAAATCTGGAAAATATACCAACGGTTCAAAAATTTCAAGATGGATTTTTGGGATTACCTCCCAATCAAAAGGTCGGATTCGGTATTGATGTGCTTCATGAATAGCACCAATATCGATGGCACTTTACAGGGTGAATCCTACAGAGCTTAGAGAGTTGAAAACTCAGTTACAAGAATTATTAGACCAACGTTTTATACGGTCTAGTATATCACCTTGGGGAGCTCCAATCCTGTTTGCGAAAAAGAAAGATGGATCATTGAGATTGTGTGAACTAAATACATAATGAAAATTCGAGGACGAGTTTTCTTAAGGGGGAGAGAATTGTGATACCCCAAAATTTACTAAGTTGATTAAGGGTCATTTAGTACTAAGATAATAGCTTAGAAGCAAACTTAGTGAATAAAATGGAAAAAATGCAAAAGTTAGGATTTCTCTAATTATGTGTTTTGAAAAGGAAATTTCTAAAGTTTAAAGGTCTCATGTGATAGATAGTAAATTGAATAAGGTATTATTAAAGTGTGGTTGAATTCCAAGGAAAATTGGAATGGGAATTGAAGTTTAAAAAGTTAGTGACCAAAATGTAAATTTTGAAAATTTTATGGCTAAAGTATAAACTTATGGAAAAGTTTGGGGACTAAAGTTGTAATTCCCTAAAAGTTAAGGGTTTTTATTTCATAAATACATAGATCACCTAAAGGTGTGGATTGAATGTGAAGATTTTGGTTGGATCCAATGTTTCTATTATTTGGAAATTACAGTCAAAGTTTAAATGGAATTTGGATATCCAAATTAAACCGAATAATTATGAGATTTTATCATAAGATAGAAGAAGGTTATAAAAGTCCATTATAAGTTTTGGGAATATTTTTAGTTCGATTCAAGATGAATCCTACAGTTTAATCCTGAGTAAAGGATGAAATTATCGGTATATCGAATCGAATAGAAAATTTTAGAGACTGATCCAAAAGCCATGGAAATTCATAAATATTATTTTATGAATATTTTATTATTGTTGGTTGGATTCTAACTAGATTTAGTTAGATTGTGATGGATTGGCAAATTTTAAGTCATGTTGGTAAATAAAGACTAGTTGGAAGGCAAATTAGTCTTTTACCAAGGATGGCATTTTTGAAATATTTTGGAAAATCTGGGGCAATTTTGAAAGGTCAATTACACATAGGATTAATCATGGCCATTGAATTTTGATAATATTAACTCTTGGCCATTTGATTAAAAGGTGAATTAGTAAATTCACTAATTATATGAATTTAATATTCATAAAATTATCACATGTGGTTTAAATGAATAAAAGATGAGTAAAAATAATATCATCCTTATGAAGGGGCTGTTCGAAACACCTAGAAAAGAAAAGGGGGAAGGGTTTTCAAATTTTCAAGTCCAAAATTGAAGAATCAAGGCTAGTTTCAAGCAAAAATTCATTAAGGTAAATTATTCTACACTTGATTCTCTACATTTTAATAGTAATATTGCATGATAAAAGTTAAGTTTAGTTCATATTATGGATGAAGATGATTATGGAAATTGATAGTATATGATGGAATTAAAGTTGTATTGTGTAGAATTGGTGTTATAAACATGGAATCAAGCTTGAAATTGGATTAATTCCATGTCTAAGGTTATGAACCCTAACCCTAAAAATTTGGGGGTTTTGGTTAAGAAATTAAATTGAGGATGGAATTGAATAGAATATTATGTTGTAAGCTTGATTATGATGTTAGATTAAATAATTTCCCCAAGTTGAAATTTTAGTGACTAGTTCAATTGTTGGAGAAATTAGGGAAATTATTGAATATTTATGGTAGCATTTGAATTGGTGAATTATGTTCAAAATAGCATGAATTGATGATTAGGGACCAAAATGGAAAATTTTGGAAGTAGAGAGATCAATTCAAAGAATTTGAGAAAAATAAAAGATCGAATTTGAATAGATGATTATTTGATAGAAAT
Organism: Hibiscus mutabilis; assembly: GCA_019671005.1. Classification (NCBI taxonomy): domain Eukaryota; kingdom Viridiplantae; phylum Streptophyta; class Magnoliopsida; order Malvales; family Malvaceae; genus Hibiscus; species Hibiscus mutabilis. The sequence goes on along the minus strand of CM033743.1, from coordinate 17,609,857 downwards.
GATGTTTCAAGCATGATAGGAAGTTAAAGGAATTAAAATTACAAGAAAAGAAATGTGATGGACCATTTTGAAATAAAAATTTTATTGAAGGACTAAATTAGTCAAAGTTGGAAAGTCAAAGGAAAATTTCTAGAAAGTTTAGAAATAAATAAATAGTTAGTTTGTACATGAATTTAATGTACAAAATGTGGGGTAGTGACCAAAATGTCACTTTTATAAAGTTTAAGAATTAAATGGATATTAGTCCAAAATGAGTTAATAGTAATGGAAATTGCTCTAAATTGGGCTTGAACAATTATTTAATGTTCAAAATGGTCACTAAGGACCATAATGAACAATTGGTAAATGTTTAGAAAAAGAGTAATAAGGGGATGTTAGAATATTTAAAAAGTTAATTATGGGAGTTGTGTTGGATTTGAATTGTGGCAGTAAGTTTAACAAACTGCCATAAATTTTATTAAAAATGGTAGATGGTGAATCTTATACCAATGTAAAGATACTGGTTGTCTAGTTTTGTTTCCAACAAACGGAAGTTAATTTTCAAAGTTCCAAGTTAAAAGATATGAATATAAAATATATGCCCAAATACATTATTAACATAAGGAAATAAGAATATATGTATATAGTGATCACAATGCACTGTTGTTATTATCTTGGTATGAGATTAAATTAGGTTGTATTGCATTAATTGTTATAATTGCTTCACTAAGTATATACTTAGCGTATGATGATTTTCATGTGTAGGTAAGAACAAAGATCGAAGTAATGAGTTACAGGCATCATTATCAGGAAGAAAATAAACAACATCGGTCATGACATCCTTGAATGCGTTTTGATGTTGCTAGTTGGTATGTATAGATTATTAGTAGCTCGTTTTGAACTAATCTAGGTATGTTTATTGTAATATTATATCTAGATAAGTTGTTAGTAAACAATATTTAGTTTTGTTTAATTTGATGTTAGTTTAAAGAAATTACTAGTAATGAAAATTGGCTAATGCTAATTAAATGAATTTTTAGAGTAATCAAAATGATTTTTATCTTAGGCAGTTTTGTTAATCGTAAACTATAGTTATAAATTGCCAAGTTGCTGCCTGAAATCGGGGTCTATCTGATGAATAAAAAAATTGGAAATAAATTTTACGCGATTAAAAGGAAAAATTCAATATCGTCATTTTTGACTTGTATGAATAGCATAAAATGTGGTTTAAACATCATGTGATACTCTATACTAGTATTGGGTAATAAATATTGGTAAGGGTGTTACATTTATTGGTATTGGAGCTACAAGTTTAGCCAGTTCTGGGTATGAATTGAGCTTTTGAAGAGAGTCGGAATTATATACTTGCCACTAGGATGTCAAAAAAAATACTGATATTTGTATAGAAATGTGACAATTCCTGTTATTTGATTTGTTACTCCTTACTTATATTAGATGATTGTGACATTAACCGATGTCAAATCATCGGGAATCTTGTCAGGCAATCGAGTGCGATATGCCTGCTCAGAGAGGAAAATAATGGTGTGAATCAGAATCCACCTCAAGTTTAGTAGAATGTAGAGCTATGAGCTCAGGGACAAAGAAATATGCTTGTGCAAGATCAAGATTTATTTCTTTGGGTGTTGGATGCCATTATAAATTGGCAAGCGCTAGTATCAGTTTCGAAGGAATTAAGGGAAATGAAAGCACCGAAAATTCGGAATGACACTGATAAAGATTTAATGGTTGCTGATAATTGGTTGAATGATATCAAAATTATGTTGAGCAGAATTCCTTGTGGTGAACAAGGAAAGTTAGATGGAATAGTATATATATTGATGGGGCAAACTAGTACGTGTGGTGGAATGCAATCACTACACAAGTCCCTCGAGAGCAGATTATGTGGGAATTACCTTTCCAAGAGTTTGAAGTTATTCTTAGAATGGATTGGTTATCGGTATATAATGCTATTGTTGAATGCCGATTTAAAAAAGTTAATCTTAAAGACACTAGATGGCTTAGAAATGATATTTGTAGGGAAAGGCCAAATAATATGAGCAATGTGATAAGTGCTCAAGAATCAAAAATAAATCTGGAAAATATACCAACGGTTCAAAAATTTCAAGATGGATTTTTGGGATTACCTCCCAATCAAAAGGTCGGATTCGGTATTGATGTGCTTCATGAATAGCACCAATATCGATGGCACTTTACAGGATGAATCCTACAGAGCTTAGAGAGTTGAAAACTCAGTTACAAGAATTATTAGACCAACGTTTTATACGGTCTAGTATATCACCTTGGGGAGCTCCAATTCTGTTTGCGAAAAAGAAAGATGGATCATTGAGATTGTGTGAACTAAATACATAATGAAAATTCGAGGACGAATTTTCTTAAGGGGGAGAGAATTGTGATACCCCAAAATTTACTAAGTTGATTAAGGGTCATTTAGTACTAAGATAATAGCTTAGAAGCAAACTTAGTGAATAAAATGGAAAAAATGCAAAAGTTAGGATTTCTCTAATTATGTGTTTTGAAAAGGAAATTTCTAAAGTTTAAAGGTCTCATGTGATAGATAGTAAATTGAATAAGGTATTATTAAAGTTTGGTTGAATTCCAAGGAAAATTGGAATGGGAATTGAAGTTTAAAAAGTTAGTGACCAAAATGTAAATTTTGAAAATTTTATGGCTAAAGTATAAACTTATGGAAAAGTTTGGGGACTAAAGTTGTAATTCCCTAAAAGTTAAGGGTTTTTATTTCATAAATAAATAGATCACCTAAAGGTGTGGATCGAATGTGAAGATTTTGGTTGGATCCAATGTTTCTATTATTGGGAAATTACAATCAAAGTTTAAATGGAATTTGGATATCCAAATTAAACCGAATAATTATGAGATTTTATCATAAGATAGAAGAAGGTTATAAAAGTCCATTATAAGTTTTGGGAATATTTTTAGTTCGATTCAAGATGAATCCTACAGTTTAATCCTGAGTAAAGGATGAAATTATCGGTATATCGAATCGAATAGAAAATTTTAGAGACTGATCCAAAAGCCATGGAAATTCATAAATATTATTTTATGAATATTTTATTATTGTTGGTTGGATTCTAACTAGATTTAGTTAGATTGTGATGGATTGGCAATTTTTAAGTCATGTTGGTAAATAAAGACTAGTTGGAAGGCAAATTAGTCTTTTACCAAGGATGGCATTTTTGAAATATTTTGGAAAATCAGGGCAATTTTGAAAGGTCAATTACACATAGGATTAATCATGGCCATTGAATTTTGATAATATTAACTCTTGGCCATTTGATTAAAAGGTGAATTAGTAAATTCACTAATTATATGAATTTAATATTCATAAAATTATCACATGTGGTTTAAATGAATAAAAGATGAGTAAAAATAATATCATCCTTATGAAGGGGCTGTTCGAAACACCTAGAAAAGAAAAGGGGGAAGGGTTTTCAAATTTTCAAGTCCAAAATTGAAGAATCAAGGCTAGTTTCAAGCAAAAATTCATTAAGGTAAATTATTCTACACTTGATTCTCTACATTTTAATAGTAATATTGCATGATAAAAGTTAAGTTTAGTTCATATTATGGATGAAGATGATTATGGAAATTGATAGTATATGATGGAATTAAAGTTGTATTGTGTAGAATTGGTGTTATAAACATGGAATCAAGCTTGAAATTGGATTAATTCCATGTCTAAGGTTATGAACCCTAACCCTAAAAATTTGGGGGTTTTGGTTAAGAAATTAAATTGAGGATGGAATTGAATAGAATATTATGTTGTAAGCTTGATTATGATGTTAGATTAAATAATTTCCCCAAGTTGAAATTTTAGTGACTAGTTCGAATTGTTGGAGAAATTAGGGGAAATTATTGAATATTTATGGTAGCATTTGAATTGGTGAATTATGTTCAAAATAGCATGAATTGATGATTAGGGACCAAAATGGAAAATTTTGGAAGTAGAGAGATCAATTCAGCATTTTGAGAAAAATAAAAGATCGAATTTGAATAGATGATTATTTGATAGAAATGATGTTTCAAGCATGATAGGAAGTTAAAGGAATTAAAATTACAAGAAAAGAAATGTGATGGACCATTTTGAAATAAAAATTTTATTGAAGGACTAAATTAGTCAAAGTTGGAAAGTCAAAGGAAAATTTCTAGAAAGTTTAGAAATAAATAAATAGTTAGTTTGTACATGAATTTAATGTACAAAATGTGGGGTAGTGACCAAAATGTCACTTTTATAAAGTTTAAGAATTAAATGGATATTAGTCCAAAATGAGTTAAGAGTAATGGAAATTGCTCTAAATTGGGCTTGAACAATTATTTAATGTTCAAAATGGTCACTAAGGACCATAATGAACAATTGGTAAATGTTTAGAAAAAGAGTAATAAGGGGATGTTAGAATATTTAAAAAGTTAATTATGGGAGTTGTGTTGGATTTGAATTGTGGCAGTAAGTTTAACAAACTGCCATAAATTTTATTAAAAATGGTAGATGGTGAATCTTATACCAATGTAAAGATACGGCTGTCTAGTTTTGTTTCCAACAAACGGAAGTTAATTTTCAAAGTTCCAAGTTAAAAGATATGAATATAAAATATATGCCCAAATACATTATTAACATAAGGAAATAAGAATATATGTATATAGTGATCACAATGCACGGTTGTTATTATCTTGGTATGAGATTAAATTAGGTTGTATTGCATTAATTGTTATAATTGCTTCACTAAGTATATACTTAGCGTATGATGATTTTCATGTGTAGGTAAGAACAAAGATCGAAGTAATGAGTTACAGGCATCATTATCAGGAAGAAAATAAACAACATCGGTCATGACATCCTTGAATGCGTTTTGATGTTGCTAGTTGGTATGTATAGATTATTAGTAGCTCGTTTTGAACTAATCTAGGTATGTTTATTGTAATATTATATCTAGATAAGTTGTTAGTAAACAATATTTAGTTTTGTTTAATTTGATGTTAGTTTAAAGAAATTACTAGTAATGAAAATTGGGTAATGCTAATTAAATGAATTTTTAGATTAATCAAAATGATTTTTATTTTAGGCAGTTTTAGGCAGTTTTGTTAATCGTAAACTATAGTTATAAATTGCCAAGTTGCTGCCTGAAATCGGGGTCTATCTGATGAATAAAAAAATTGGAAATAAATTTTACGCGATTAAAAGGAAAAATTCAAAATCGTCATTTTTGACTTGTATGAATAGCATAAAACGTGGTTTAAACATCATGTGACACTCTATACTAGTATTGGGTAATAAATACTGGTAAGGGTGTTACACTATTACTTCACTTTTAATGGGAAAGATTTGATGCCTACAATCGAAGAATATACAACTTTGCTCAATCAGAAGAACATTCATGAAGATTGGATTTACACAAAGCCATTGAAATCTCAAAATTACCCTTTGAAGCTTAGAACCTTGGCCGGGATGTAATACCCCGAAATTTGCTAAGTTTTTTAAGAGTCATTTAGTACTAAGATAAGGGCTTAAAAGCTAACTTAGTGACTAAAATGACAAAATATAAAAAATAAGATTTCTTTAATTATGGATTCTAGGAGAGGAGTTTCTGAGGATTAAGAGTACCGTGTGATAGATAGTAAGCAAAATAGGGTACTTGCGAAGTTTGGTTGAAATCCGATGAGAAAAGTATAGGCACCTGTTGGAATATTTTTATTCCACAAATAAGTAGTAAAGATTACACAAAGTTGATCCGTATAATTAGATTTCTGGTATGGGATTTATGTAGAAATCTATTTTTGATCGAACAATTGGGGGATAAACAAATACTTGATTCGAATAAAAATGCAGTATAAGATATCGAATTTCGATCGAACTGCAAAGTTAAGCGTGTTCAGGGAATAGGATGGGTGACCTATTGGGAAGGTCTCATGTCAGTACTTGAGACTGATAAAAAGGAATCAGTTCGAGTTAATATTATTCGTATAGATATCTGATAAAGGATTATTAAGAGAATTTTATCCGATAAAGATTTCGCTAAATTATCACTATATTAGACCGAGTCAAAATTTCAAGATTTTGATTTTTTTACAAAATTATGGAATATTTTGTATATCAACAATATTTATTTATGAAAATTAGAAATATGAGAATTTCAGATTTGATTCGATAGTTCGAAAAATGGAAAATCGTAGTAAGTGATTATCAGGTAATCAGATTGAATTAGAATTTTAAAGACAGATCCATAAGCCATGGAAAATTCATAAAATATTATTTTTATGAATATTTTAATATTTCTAGTTGGATTCTAACTAGATTTAGTTCTACTTTTACATGATGGCAAATTAGAAAATAGAACTTAGTTGGAGGATTATTTGGACTTAAGTAATTAAATGAATTTAATATTCATTTAATTAAACACACTTGGCATTAATAAGATAAAAGATGAACAAAATATGTTCATCTTCTACTCCTCCATTTTCGAAAAACAAAAGAGAAAGAAGGGAAAATATACAAAAAATTTTCCTAGGCATTGTGAAGGCTTCCAAACAAGATTCAAGGTATGTTTTTTATAGAAAATTAATCCATGTTTAATTTTCTTTCATTTGATAGTAATTTTACAAAGAGTTATGAAGATTTGTTCATGTTATTAATGAGAGAGATAATAAGGTTTCATGTTCTATGTTGAGATTGAAGATTGATTTAAGCAAATCAAGTGTTGTGGAGTTGAAATCAAGCTTAGATTTAGATTAATTTCATGTTTGAAGACATAAACCCTAACCCTAGAATTTGGGATTTTATTTAGGGTTTTGAAATTAAGGATGAATATGGAAGATTTATGGTTCTACAAGCTTGATTATGACCTTAGGACAAAAATAAAGTCCTTGAAAAGCTTAGACACCCAATATGACATATAGGAATAAATTGGGGTGTAAGTGTTAATTCTTGGAAATGAAGAATATATGTTGGAAAAATTATTTTGAGCATATTAGAATGTTGTTTAAATGAAAAACAACATTAGGAAGGTTTAGTGACCAATTCGGCCAAGAGCTAAAATAGAAGGAAAATTTTGAGAAACATTGTTAAAATGTTGGATTGATTAATTAGTACAACTTTGCAAACTTTTGCGTGAAATTGGTGACTAAAATGTCACTTTAACAAAGGTTAGTGGATTGAAGAGCATTGAGTAAAAGTTAGTGAAAATGTTAGAATTATGGAGTAATTGTGATTCGAGCTTGAATAATTGCAAAAAGGTACAAATTGGTCACTAAGGACCAAAATGGACTATTTGGCTACTAAAGGAGAAAAAGGGAAATTTTTTAGGAAATTTTTTATATTCGAATAATTATACTAGTATTTTATAGTTAAGCAGTGTTAGATAAAAAAATCTAACATGTATGTTATTGTATATGTTCGATGGGTAAATATGCAGCATTCGAGCAGGACAAGGAAACACGAGATAAAAGAGGCAAGGAAAAAGTAGTGAACTAGCTTAGTGAGGCCCAGTATTTTGCATAGCCCAGGTGAGTGCATTATATGCATGTATGACAAGTTACAAATAGGACGACTTGATAAGTCAACCTTGATATTAATGAAAATGTATGTTAATCAAAGTTATGCAAATGACATGAAATATTAAATGGCATATGTGATACATTGATATGGCATAATGGCTTATCTAAGATAAATCGGATTTTTAGATTTTGGGCATGAACTGCCCATTATCGAATTATGCATGATATTACTCATGGATTGGATATTGATTAACGAATTATTACACTACTATGCCCGAGTACTAGTTTGAAAGTCTTTGGTATAGTTGGATATCCATAGAGTCTTAGCAGCTGTGTCCTAGCACTATAGTGCGTTTCAGTCACTTTGGTGATGTTTAGACACTTCAGTGTCGAATTAGACGCTACAACATTGTTTAGACACTTTGGTGTTGTTAGCACAAAATATGCGATTATGAGGAGCAAAAAGCATCCTCGAGTACGTACTCATCTTAGTCACTTCGGTGATGCAGATGCTACGGCGTCGTAGACACTACGGTGTCGTGATGACTCGTATACCATAGGTTCACATGAAATTGTACTTTGAGCTATAATTCATAAAAATGCTTTTATGCAAGTAGATAGGCCAATAAGTCTATCATATTTATTACCGATAAAGTAAGAATGATATTATGACTTTGAATACATATACATGCAACCATGATTCATTGAAATAAGTTAGTTTCTCATTTACTACGATAAACGATGAAATGTTATAAACTGCACGGGAAATCGTTTACCATTTTTGCAGGGATTGTCATATTTATGTAAATTTTTTATGTTGTTATATTTATGCCTCACTAAGTTATACTTAGCGTGTGTTTTGTAATACACGTAGGTCGATCGAGCTAGTATTATCGAAGAAGAAGCTGCACTTTTGGAAATCAGAGTTATTGCTTATAAGCAATAGTATGTACACTTACATCCTAGTCAAGTGGGCATGTACTCGTATTTTAAATTTGCAGTTATTTTGTAGTACTAAACTTATAAGTTAGTTTACTTATTTTAAATGGGCTTGTAACCTAAGTATTATGGATGGATAGTATGGTTTTAAACTCTTAGCAATGGGATTTGGTATAATTATTAAGTAGTTAATGCTAATCGAGTAGCGATTTTTAAAATCAAGAAAGGGTCTAGGTAGCACACACAGTTTACACCCTGAATTATATTTTCATGTTAATAATTGTCTAAAATGTTTATTCAACCAATTCAGGGTCGAAACTAGGTGACACTAGACAAGTTTGTAATTAATGGAACCGAGGAAAAGTTATTTTACTAAACTAGTTTTAAAAAAATTACAAGTTAGGAAATCAGTTAAAAACTTTAGTAACATCTTCAATGTGTATTTAATCATCAAATATATGTTGAGGGTGTTACATGGAATGAGTGAAGATTGGGTCAAAGGTTTGATTCAGAATCGAGGTGACAATATCGTTTTTTCATGGGTGTACATTTGAAATATCATACCGATTATGAAGATGGATCTGTTCGCTTTGGGGATCTATGGCTTGATCATTTTTCCTAGAGTCTTGGGTAACATTGATGTGGCTATCTTAGACTTATTCGAGCGTTTGAAGAAAAAGGCCAACCCGGTATTGAGAATCTTAACTGAAACCTTCATTTCCTTGAACGCAAGCCGAAAACATGAAGAATGATGTTTTAAGGGATGTGCACAGTTACTTTAGGTATAGATTCAAAGTCATCTTTGGAAGACACCCTCTAGGGTTCTACCTGGGATATTCTCAGGAGGTTTTTCCCCTTTGCGAGAGTATCTAGCGAAAGAATGGTGGGAAGAGCCAGACAAACAAAAATGGACAACCATTTTCAAAAATATTCAAGATTAAGATATTGTGTGGAGGGTGCCTTGGCTTGGTAGTGTCCTTAATTTTTTGTATAGTTATGGAGATTATAATTGATTGATGATGATAGGATTATACTGTGGAATTACTTGCGCTCCTCTGTTGGTATCAAGGCAATTTGGGTCACGACAGTTTGTTCATGTCATTGTCAGCTTGAGCACCGCTAAGTTTTCGTTCAATAATGAATTTAGGGCAAAAGTCCAAGCTGCCTCTAGAGCGTGGGATCATTGCTACCGTATAAAGGTGGAAGAACACAAAAAGTGTATGTTCACCCCAGACTATGTGTTGCGCGTATTGAGTGCTACGCAAACGGTGCAAGTATACACGTCACAAGTAATAAAGTGATATGATAAGTATCGAGTATCGTCTCCACAGGGATTGGTTTGGGACAATTTGATTTAGTTATCGCACTGTAAAAGTAAAAAAACAATTGATAGTTGTAGGAGTTCTAACTAATGAATAAAATAAAAGAGTAATTAAATAAAATAAATATGTAATCAAATGAGAGAGAGAGAGTAGGCCAGGTTATCGTGAGTTGAGGTGTGATAGTTGGAATGATCATCTCGGCAGATGAGTGCAGCGGCAAATCAGTTGCCGTGGCAACTTGCACAGTTGAGTTGCATTGGCAACTAGTAGAACGGTTGCCTGGGCGACTAGGTAGCAAACTTCAAGGTTCAGCAGAGCGTTCTTCAATGGTTTCTTCTTATCCCTAAGTCGAAACTCTAGCTAATTGTGCATGCCTTGATAATACATCCCTGCGTGAATCAAGGATGGACAACAACTGATCTTGCGCTCCTTTTAGCCGTTGAAATCCTAAACTTATTCCTAAGAAGGATTAGTCTTCACCATCAATAGAAATAAAGACCATACTCATTCGTTTCTTGAATCTAACTCTCCCGAAATTAGATAAATAGATAAAGTTATGAGATCCTCTCCCAATTCACTCGCAAACAAGAATAAAAACCAAGAAGGAGCAAACCTTGAATTAAAAGTGCAAACTGAATTACTTAAACAAAATCCAATCATTCTCACAACCACAAAAACACAAAAAAAGAAAGATGAAAGAAAAAAGAAAAGAAAAGAAAAAAGAAAGAAAAAAAAAGAAAGAGAAAGAAGAAAGAAGAAGAAGAAAGGAAAAGAGAAAAATCTAAATTGAAAACCCGAAAGGGCGCATTGAAAAAGAAAAGAAGGCAAAAAGTGAAAACACGAAATGGCGCTTTGAAAAAGTCTCTAAAGTGAAAACCCCAAGTGGCGCTTTAGAGCAAAGTTTTGGAGAATATAAGTGTCGAACATGGGCTGAGTCCTGACACAAGGAGAGACAAAAAATGTGAAAAGACGAAAAAGAAAGCGAAAGAAGGCCAAAACAAGAAGCCAAGACAAAAGGCATCCGAGCATTGACTAAAATTTTATTTGTCATGTATCATGAATAGTAGGTATCCTTAAGGTAGGAGCATGCTAACTAGCATCATCAAATCATTGTGTCTGTTTCTTTTAGGTATTTGAAAAATAATAGAAAGCATATCCTATGTTTAAGGAAAGAAGAAGTAGATACCAACAAAGGATCAAGAATCTCTTAACTTGTTCAAAATTTCGCCAATCTACAACTGTTTGGAAGCGACAAATATCTCATGCCAAGACGATAAAGATCGAGGGCATTCTGGTAGTCTCTGAGTGAGATATCATTCGGTGTCAAGGCGATCAGAAATTGGGACATTATCTGTTGGGTTCCTCAAGGCAAGGTACCACTCCATGCCAAGGCGATAAAGATCGGGGCATTTCGGTAGTCTCTAGGTGAGATATCATTCGGTGTCAATGTGACCAGAAATTAGGACATCGTATTTTGATTTAGTTGACTTTTGACCAATGTCGAACAGCTGAGCTGGTGTCTTCCTTCTTAAGATACCTTTTATCTATGATGAAAGATTTTAGCTCGGGCAAACCACCTGAAGCAACACCTTTATGGTATGCAATTTATATACAAAAATATGAAAAACAAAATAAACACAAAAGAAACTTGTCAGCACCAGATAAAATAAACGGATATAAAAATAAAATGGGTCGGGAATTTAAATAAAGCATTGAGCAAAACAACCCTATTTGCATCCTCTCTAAAAACCTAGGTTTAACCGCATGGCTCTAAAAGGGGTGGGCTTTCTATATTCTCTACATGCAGTTTTTGTTCTAAAAGGTACCCAAATTGCCTTTGTTGTCCCCTCCTAAGGGTAGCAAGGCCCCCGGTCATCACCTATTATAGGCTCCTCTCAACCGAGTTCAATTCAGGGAGACCCATTCGCCATGTCCATACGGGGAAATAATATTCCCACGAAAACATAGGGTAGTCGAGCCCCGAAGGTACTTACTAGGCCCATACGAAGGAGCAATATCCACACGAAAGCAATAGCATTTTCCCCCCCACTTAAAAGGACGGGTTTAAATGCCAAATTTTAAATGCGTTAAAATAAACTCGCATTTATAAACAAATATTAATTTAATCGTCACTTTAATTCACAACTTTCGATATTAATAAATCGGTAATTACATTTTATTTCCTTAAAAATGGCCTGACGCACTTTTGTTTTTAAAAATCAAAACCTGTCCCAGCGGAGTCGCCAGCTGTAGCGACCTCTTTCGAAGTGATCACTAAAAAGGAGTAGTAGTTTTCCTTTCGTTTGTTTTTTGGGAAAATATTTGGAAAATGGGGAGTTCTTTAAAAGTTCATATTTTTGAAAACGGTAAAACTTGGAGTCACCACCGGCCACTAAGATAGGCCGAACACCATAAAACCAAAGATTCGTTTGAAAGCCGGTTCGGGAGTCGGTTACGGATGTGAAAGTTTTGGCACCCATACAGCCCAAAAATTGGTATCGTAAAAAGAAAATATATAATTACCGCTTTGTTAATATTAAATTTTCCAAATTAAAGTGTCGATTAAATTAAAATCCGGTTATACATGCGAGTAAATTTTAAGGGTCACATTATTCGAGAGTAAACCGAACAACCACCACCACTACATTTAGTACTGGTCACGTTTACTCCTGAATAAAAAGGCACCACATTAACAGATTTATCCCGGATGCAACATTTAGCGTGGCATAGCATATGGCAAAAGACGAATAAAAGTATAAAAATTAAAGCAAGAACATTGAATGAATCATACTAAATATATCCTATATATTAGAATCATGGCAAAAGTTAAAACGAAATAAATAATGAAAAAAAGCATCATAACCCAAATATACATACTTACGCGAAACATAAAACGTGCATATACAAAAAAAGCTAATAAATAAATAAATAAATGAAAAAGTACTAAAAATTAAAATGCATGCAAACTAATAGGAATATTTTAAAAATGTAATAAAACGCAAGGGCTAAAGAGAGGGATTTCACCACTGGACGGGACCAAAATCAAAGCCCAAATAAGATATCAGGGGTTTAGGGTATTATCCCATTAAACTCGGATTGTGGCTGTAAACAAGGGGAAATTGCAAGTTAAAAAAAAACACTAGGGATTGTGGAAGGGATTTTGAAAAGCGGAAGGGCCAAAGAGTTTCCTCAAGAGCACGGAGGGACTTTAAGGGGATAAACCATTTTTATAATCGCAATCCAACCAGATTTAAGGATCTAATCGGGAATTTTTAAAAATCATGAGGGACCGGGTAAAGGATTTCAAAACGCGGAAGCACTGATGAGTGTAAATATGAAATGACTGAGGGATTTTAAGGGGATTAACCCATTTTTTAAATTTTAAAACGTATAACCCCCCAAACCGGCCTGTTCAACCCTTTTGGCCACTTTTGGATTAACCTTCCCTAAAAAAACATTTCATTTTCGAACACTCTCGCGAAACTCTCTGAAAAGATGAACACCAAGCCAACCTAGAAACCACCGTGCCGGCTGCTGCTAGCCGGCGTCGTTGACCTAAAACCAAACCCTAAAAAAGACTTCTCTCGATCTAAAAACCCAGATCCCCTTTAAATTTTTTGAAAACAAAACCCACAAACATGATTTTTGAAAAACCAAACCCTAAAATCTTTTTGATAAAAGAAAGCCCTCATTTGGAATCTGATCTTCACCTCCTTCACTGGTTCACCACTATTGGCCGGGGGCTCGGGTTTATCACCGGTGGAGGGAGACGAAGAGTTGCCCTAAAAATGAAAGTAAAACTCTCAGACCTCCTTTTATTCTTTTTTCATTATTTTTTTAGATGCATGCTTTGATAATGAAAAATATACCTTAAAAACTACGTGTTTCTTTGTATTGATTTTTGGAACAAAAAAATCTAGATCCTCTTTTACACCGTTCTCTTTTCTGTTTTTATAACTAAAGATATTACACGTGAAAAAGAAAAACTTCAAGTTGTTGCAATTTTCTCTGAAATCTGTCAAACTCCTATGATAATTGTCCATTTTTGTTGCATCTGACATTAGTCCTTTTTTTATGTTTATTCATTTTTGTTGCATGAATATCGTGGCTGCTTGGTGAGGAGGAGAGGACCAGAGAGATTCTGGCGAGGCAGATGAACTGTCAGAAGGCGCGCGTGGAGATCCAAGCCGTCAGAGCGTGAATTCCACGTGTGCGTGAGGGGCACTGATGAGCCACGCGTGAGCGCATAAGGGTTCCAGAACATTTCTTGTGCGATCTAAACCGTCGATTCAACCCTAACATCCAAGGGCTATGATTAATGCGGCACTGGCAGATGAAGAGCTGCTAGGGTTTCTTCCCTTCTTGTGTAATCTGGACCGTTTAATCAAGTTCCCAGATCTAACGGTCCAGGATGAGCTGCACATTATAAGATAAACATATTAGGGTTTTCATTATCAGATTGGCTTAGGTTTGGGCCCCTGGCGGGCCTTATGTAATATTTATTTATATATATATATATTTTTTGGGCTCAGTTTTTTACTTTAATTGTATATGGACTATTATTTTAATAATATTGGGCTTTTGCTTAATATTTTTGGATTTTAGTTTTGTTTAATAATATTAACAATAATAATTATAATTATAATAATAATAACCGGGCATAACAAATAACCATAACTATTAAAAATATAATAGTAATATATAATACTAATAATAGTTAATAACATTTACTAATGGTGATAACAAAGAAAATATAATAACAATAATTAACCAACATATAATAATACCATAACATATAATATGATAATATTTTGGTTTTTTTAATGGATAATAAGATAATAATAGCATACTATATTTTTCTGAAAGCCTATTATTAAAAATGCTAACAAAAATGTAAAATATGGATTAACACGCGAATAAAATGAGTGATTATATTTTGTCGTGGTGTTATTGTATCGTAAGATTGCTTGACTTTTTGAGTCAAAATGTAGTTTGATCATACCACCAAGTTCTTAAATTTCTAACATATGAAATATAGAGGCACTCTCCACAAATACAGAGACAAGGGAGGTGAAAACAAATTGAAGTTACATGTTAAATCCCACACTTTTCACTAAGTTGAAATGTATGACGGTAGAGTAAGTGGTTTTGTACCCTTTGTTTTCGGGTTCAATTCCAATTGTTGTATTCTTTGTGTCTCTTTTGTTTGAAGCATTTGTTTTATACGTGTTACCAAATTAATAGAGGAGGCTAACTGCCATGTTATTTCCTCCGTTAATAGTTAACGTGGTCATTTAAGTAATTTACCTTTTATATTTTGAAAAAGAAAAAAAAATTATATGGATGGTGTTTCCAAATATAACCAATATGCAAAACCCTCTAATTCGATTCTCCAACTTTTTTTTCAAAAGCCCTAATTCCCTAATTCCCAAAAGTTTGACCTTACTCCCTCCAGCGTTCTAACGGCAACCGAGGGACCAACTGTCGAGGTGGAATCTGCACCCAAGCTGGAAGAAGCCAGAGCCACTCCAATATCTGGCAAAGCAAAGAAAGTTGCAGCTCCTAAGGAACCACGAGCTCCTCCTTCTCATACTCCTTACGAAGAGGTAATACATAGTTCAACAAATTTGTTAGATGGCTTCGATTCGTATAATTATTTGAAAGAAATCGTTCTTTTTCTTTGCAATGTGGAAATTCTTCAGGATATGAGATTTGCTTTTCTTAAACTGTTTTTTTAGAAACCCGGACAAAATTTAGTTTTTAGATCATGATGATATTGATTAGATGGGTTGTTTTTGGTGGCATTAATGTTCTTTTTTAATCAGAAAAGAAAACTTGGCTCGATTCGCTCTGGATCGATTATGAGAGTTTTGTTAATATGTGACTTCTGAATATGATTGATCTGTTACAGATGATCAAAGATGCAATCATTATTGGCTTTTGGGCCATGGCTTAGAGGATTGACGAAACAAGCATCATCCACAAACAATTTACTGTGGCATTCGCCTTATTAGAGAAGGCTTTGGGGGGTAGCAAGTATCAATCCGGGGTTTTTCTAAAGCATCCCAAAAAATGGTTGCCAAAACAATGCTTTGCTTTGCTTCATCCGGTAGTGGGGCTTCTCTATCTTGTACACCTTCTAAAAAATCTACTCCAATAGGTAAACTCTCATCTCTTTTCAGTTCGTTTCAGAAACAATCTTTTTCAAAGAATCCCAAACTTTCAAACCCTAACAAAGATACTGCTGCAAGCCAAGAACCACTTTCTAAGAATCTCAACAAAGTAAATGTTGCAAGCCTAGAACCAGTTTACAAATTTCTCAAACCAAACACCATTACGTTGGATGAAGCACTGAAAACCTTTAATCAAATGACTCTAATGCGACCCCCTCCTCCAATGCCATCATTTAATATGTTGTTGGCTGCCCTTGTTAAAATTAGACAGCATAATCATGTCGTTTTGCTTTGCAAAAGATTGGATTCAATTGGATTTTCGCCTAATTTCATTACCTTGAATATTACGCTTAATTGTATGTGTCGCATGGGTCGAGTTAGTGAAGGTCTTGCTGTTTTATGTAGACTTTTTAGGTGGGGTTATAAACCAAATACTATAACTTTTACATCTCTGATTAAAGGGCTGATTGTCGTGGGTAAGGCCGGTGAAGCTACTAGCTTGTTTGGGAAAATGACCGTCTTTGGTTGTCGGCCTAGTGTTGTTAGTTATGGGGTTTTGATTAATGGCCTGTGTCAAATGAGGAACACGAGTGTTGCACTTCGATTATTTGAGGAAATGGTTAACGGAAATGGAGTGTGTAAGCCCAATGTTATTATTTATGGTAGCATTATTGATAGCTTGTGTAAAGAGGGCATGGTAGAAAAGGCGAGAGAACTTTTCTTGGAAATGAAGAGTCGTGGAATTTGTCCGGATGTGGTTGTTTATAGCTCTCTACTTCATGGTTTTTGTTGCATAGGTAATTTGAAGGAGGCTAAAAGTCTGTTTCTTGAGATGTTGGATCAAGGTGTGCATCCTAATGTGGTCACTTTCAATGTGTTAATAGATACACTCTGCAAAATGGAGAAGTTAAACGAAGCAAATCAATTGTTGGATTTGATGGTTCAGAGAGGTGTAGATCCGGATATATTCACATATAACACATTGATGGATGGGTATTGCATGGCTGGTATGCTTGATATTGCAGTGGATCTATTTGTTTCCTTGCAAAGGAGGGAGAATGGACCGGATGTTGTTAGCTATAATACAATGATCAATGGTTATTGCAAAAAGTGGAAGGTTAATGAAGCTATGAGGCTTTATCGGGAAATGGAAGGCAAAGGGATTAAGCCAACAATTATCACATATAATACCTTACTGACTGGTCTTCTCCAAGAAGGAAAGGTTGGCGAAGCAAGAAAACTGTTTGGTAAGATGCAGTTCGATGACATTGCATTCGATTCTTGCACCTGTAACATCTTTGTGGATGGACTTTGTAGAAATGGTTCTGTCTTGGAGGCACTGAAACTGATTCATAAGTTAGAAAAATGCAAGTTTGAATTTAGTATTAAAGTGTTCAACTCCCTTATTTATGGGCTGTGCAAAACAGGGAAGCTTGAAAGTGCTTGGGAGTTATTTTATGGATTGCCAAACAAAGGCCTGGAACCAACGGTTGTAACATATTCTATCATGCTTCATTGGTTGTGCAAGGAAGGGCAACTAGAAAAGGCAAACGATTTGTCAATCGAAATGGAGATAAGGGGTTGTGCTCCGAATGTTATAACATTTAATACACTCTTGCATGGTTTCTCTCAGAAGAATGACACCCAAAAAGTAGTGGAACTTCTTCATAAAATGGCGGAGAAAAAATTGTCACCTGATGCATCCACTGTTGCTGCAGTTGTAGATTTACTTTCAAAAGATGAAGCCTATCTTGAAACTTTGAAATTGCTTCCGACATTTCCAGTCCAAGAGCCACCTAAATGATGTCAGAGTGAGATTTGTTTGTCCATCAAATTCCTTGAATTGAATGAGCTTCTGCGGGAACTGAACATGTTGAAAGGATGTTTCAAAATGTGTTGGCTTGCGCCCCCAAGTCATCATCCTCGTCGAGGCTACTATTTGCTTTAGTGTTGCTACATGCCTATCGGCGCCACAATCCATGGTGTTTGCAGAGGCTGCAACAAAACTATCTCCACGGTAGACGGTGCCCAAGACTTTCACCCGATCAAATATTTGAAATGATCCAGAGAGGTTAGAATGACAAAATCAAAAGAATGGTTGGATGTTACTTCCAACTTCTTCAGGCATCATAGCCGATCAAACAGGCATGTAAAATTGCATGGTCTAGATTACTGAGAAACCTACAGATATTTGTAAGTTATATCTTGCAGTATCCATGGGTAAAAAGTCAGTTTCAAGGACTATAACCCTTTATGCTTTTGAATATACAATGAAGTTGAGACCAAATAACTCGGCTTAAATGCTGATGCACAAGTAGTACTTGATTGAGCCACCAGGATTGAAGCCTTAAGGCCTATCTTCACAATCATCTATTTGGTGCCAACCCGTTTCTTAGTAACTCCTACCCTGCTAGTATGGGGTACGTTATGCTAGTATTTTTTTAAAAAAATTAATAGTTTATTCAAAAAATAAAAAATAAAATTGATAAAATTGTTTTATCTTAAAATACTGTATTAATAGATTATAAATTTTAGGTGAATATGTAAGCTATATTCCAACCCAACAACCTATGAATATACCCTATGCATCTAAATTCCAAGCTATACAAAGAGAACTATCTACAATATACTGCCCACTTTTCAGCCTACCCAAAAGCTACAATCTAACTCCATCCTTAACTTGTGTAAGGATCTCCCGACTCGATCTATGAGTACCCTGAAAAGCTCTACAGTTATGTTCCCTCTAGTTCAATATAAACAACCATTCCAGGCCAGCCTCAACACCATGGATTTTAAAGACTTACCACGCAAAGTATTCATAGACCATGCTAACTCCTGAGCCCAACTCCCAGCTGATCGATGTTCATTGCAAAGCTGGAGAATAGCTTCCCATACCAGCTTGGTAAAATCAGAATGGAAGAATAAAAATGGTCACTTGATTCTAACTCCTTCAGACATAAAACACGCACCTCATCGACATTCAAGCCAAAACCAAACAATCGATCCTTGGTTGGCAATATATTTAAGCAAACCATCCAAGCAATCGTCGAGTACCGAGGGACATGGCCCGAATGCCACCCGAGCTTTTCCCAACACACTTTATGCTGCCTGTCTAATAGAATACTTTATTAGCTTATGTTAATTAAAATACAATCATAATCAAACAATGAAAATTTCTATATTGAACAATAATAGAATACTTTTAGGATTTGATATTGGTTAACTTGATTAAAACACTGGTCTTGTTTGATAAACAGTATTTTAAGCTAAAATTAAAGGTTTGAAGCACTTTAATGGGTTTGACTAGTCAAATATGCTAATTTGAATATTTGTTAAATAGAAGATTGCATTCGCGGATTGGGAGAAACCTCTTAAATTGTGTCTAGAGAATTTGACAAAAGAGTTGTAAGGATTATATTTTTGTTGAATAAATAGTTTAATGATTTTGATATAACATATAAATTTGAAATGTTTTAAAATAAGTTTTTTAAGTAAAGTGAAATAACTCACAACAAAAATTAAGTTGACTCAAGCATTCGATCAAAGTGATTTGTTTTAATTGTCAAAATATTTCTAGTCATTTGAAATAGTTTCAAATATGTTTTACAAATTTAGAGGTACTTAGAATGTAATTTTGGGCATTGAGTACCGGTACGACTTGAATGCGTACCAATATGACCTTTTAAAATTGAAATTATTTTAAAATGAGTCAACTCAGTATCGGTACGAACCCTTCGAGTACCGGCACGCACAATTTTTGAAAATTCCAACAAGCTATTTCAGTACGGCTATGACCATGAGTATCGATATGCTATGACTTATATTGATACTCGATGTATGAGCATTGGTATGCTCTGTATTAGACAACGACTATTTTTTTATTTTGAATAGGTATCAATAGGCCAATTCAAGTACTGATACCGACAGTTGCCCTAGTGCATTTAATGCGGGAAAATCTCATCCCAAGTCAAATCTCCAACTACCCAAACGGTTGAAAATCAATGAGATGTAATATAAACAAGTCTCCAAAGCTTCTACAACAACATGTCAACAAATTTAAAGCATTCAATCCAATATTCAAAGTCTTTTAAGCTTTATTGTATTTATTCTTGAAAGAATACTTGAGAGCATTTATTGTAATCCTTATTCTTCAAGTGTTTGGGGTGTGAGAGTGCTTTCGTTATTGCAAACATCTACCTAGTGAGGTTCCTTAAGTTTGCTCATTTTGTACTTATCTTTGAGAAAGAGTCTCACAAGATTTTAAGGTATAAATCTTGGTGAGTGTTGTAAGGGTACTGCTTGTCCTCAAAGGAAAGACAAATTTAGTGAATTTGTGAAATCCTTAGTGTGACAGCTAAGGTAGTAGATGTAGACTTCATTCAGGAAGTTGAACCACTCTAAAATCTCTTTTGGATTTTTTTATTCTAGCATTTTATTCCCACCAATTTTAAAATTGCCAATTCACCCTCTCTTGGTCATTTTTCATTGATTGATCTACCCAACAATTAGTATCAAAGTGAGGCTCATTGGAATATATAATCATGTCTTGAGACAATCCAAGAAGTATTTTAATAAATTTCAAGGTGTTTCATGGCTCCTACTTTCGACAATTTCTTCATGGGGGAATATCAATCTATCTCTAAGCCTCCCTACTCCAATAGAGCAAATTATGCATATTTGAAGAATATAATGAGGTTATTTCTTCAAGAAAATTATTACCTTTATAGGATGTAGTCATTGAGGGACCATCTCTACCTCAAAAGAAAGAAAGAGATATCTATTTCCCCAAGAACAAGAGAGAGTGGGATGAAGAAGACAAGAAGAACATGTAATTAAATGCTAAAGTCATGCACATTTTTTGTGTACCTGGCTCCAATGAGTACGCCAAGGTCTCTTCTTGTTCCAATGCCAAGTAATTTAGGAAAAACTTAAAGTTACTCATGAAGGTACAAATGAGGTAAATGAGACAAAGATTGGTCTTCTTAACCTTAGCTATGAAAACTTCAAGATGGATACCAAAGAAGATATCAAGACAATGTCTGATCGATTTTCCGTTATAGTCAATGGGCTTAAGGGTTATGGAGAGATCATTCTAGAGGACAAGTTTGTAAGAAAGCTTATATATTTTCTTACCGACTCAGGAGATTTAAAGAAGACCGCCATCACAAAAGCAACAAACCTCAAGACTCTTAAGCTTGATGAGCTTATTGGGTCTTTTGTCACTCATGAATTGATGAGACAATGAAAGAAAATGAAGAAAAGACAAAAAAGAAGAAGGAAGTGAAAGGAAAGAAGATTGAAGTTTATCTCTAAGCTACCAAGGCAGTGAGTGAATCTAGCGATGAGGAAGATGAAGAGATGGTCATGCTTGCCAAGAGATTCACAAGGTTCATGAAAGTCTAATTGAGGAACAAGGTTTTAAAGAAAATAAGGCTTCAAGAATGAACCAAAAGAAAATGATCAAATCATTTGCTATGAGTATGAGAAGACGAGGCACATCAAAATCGATTGTAACTAAAGAAAAGAGCTTTTGGAAAAAGAAGAAGCACAAGATTCATATGGCTACTTGGAGTGATGAAGACTCATCCGATGAGAAAGAACAAGTGTAATACCCCTACCTAGTCTAAGAGAATAAACTAGTTTAGGACATATTACTAAACAAACATTCTTCTCAGACTTAATACGAAAGATTAAACACGCCTTCAAAAGACAGGATAATTTAAAACTTTTCAATTAATTCATGTGTCCAACTTCAACTTAATTTATGTACTGACAAATATACATATACACTTATTAAGAAAGTCCTTCAACTACTAGATCGCACCTTTCCCTTATCATTTGTGCATTTCACATTTCAAGGTTTATTTTTATAATCTAAACTTAATAGCCAACGTTATCATCAAGCACCCTATAATACAGCTAACTTGTAACCATCAAACGGTCATTTAATCATCATATCCAACATGACTCAAGTAACAAACAATCGTGAGGTACAATAGACATATACAAGAAGTAGTGATAGATACGTTGAAAAACTAAAACAAAATTACTTTAAAAAATTAGACCAATCATTACCAACTACTTATAAACTTCTACATAGCAATATTATTTACATATACATTGACATATTGTTCATTAGCTTGCTTTTAAACGACAACCTAAGCATGCGATCTACACCATTATTATATAGTTCAACTATAATATATATATATCGACCTTCATTCGAACATGACAGAAGGGTGGTTTAACATCCTAAAACATATTTAAATAATTAATCAACTATCCGCAATATAATAATTATAACTCACATAGCAAGCAATTACAAAATAATTAAAGGCCCATTACAAAACTTGAATGCTTATAAAGCTCATATACAAATAATCAAATTGGACTCTAAATGCACTATGCATAATCAACATTCATGTGCCACCATTTAGGAGTTTTAAAAAAGTAACATTCAAATCATACTTATAGGTCCTTGTGATCGCGTCCAAGGTCAGGAGAAAAATTCAAAGATACAATTGCCCTGAAATGTGATGAAGAAAAAGGAGTAAGCATTTTCTTAGTGAGGTAGCTTAAATAACCAATGTTACAAATTAAAAACTTTATAACACATCTCTACTCTTTCTTTAAGCCAATGAACCCAGGTAAGTAACAAACTTAATCAATTACAATTTATCTTAATCATAGATTTCAAATATGATAATATTGATAAACATATCGAAATCGATCAAGCATCAAACTTATTCGGACTCAAGTTTTTAATTTACAAATTCTAAAATGATAATCTTTCTCAGATCATTATGTACACATATATCCTACGAGCATGTATTACTTATTGTATAAGTTAACAAGCGACACATTAGATTAGCTTATAATTCAATCATTTCTTATAGATGACCTCACCTAAACATGTATTACTTATCACTTAAGTTATCAACACAACTTAACACCAACATAGATTTACTTATCACATAAGGCACCATATATATATATATATATATATATATATATATATATATATATATATATATATATATATATATATAATGAATTGTCCGAAACAAGTATGTCCATATATTTATGAATTTTCAATCAAACAAAAGGTATTCAAGCAATCAATCCAAACACAAGTATATAAGCACTTTATCAAAGCATGTCTATTTACTCAATATACAAAGATATATTTTTACTTATTAAGCAAGTCATTTCCATAAATCATTTATTTATCTTATAAACTTTGTCGGTTTCTTTTCAATATATGTATTGTTTTTAACATATCCTACTAATATACATAGATTACTCTTACCCGAGTTATCAAACATAACATCATAACATAAGTTTTAGGCACATAAGACATTAATATAATATAACCAAGGCATGAAATGTTAGTTTCACAAATTATCAAGATAGTTTACTCATTAGAATCACAATCTCATTTTTCTTTTCTTCTTTTTATCAAAACAGTCTATAGAGTATGTATATACAATTATACATTGCAAAACAGTCCATGTAATAATCATTTATATCAAAACAGTCCATAGAATATGTATATACACTTATACATTGCAAAACAGTCCATGTAATAATCATTTATATCAAAACAGTCCATAGAATATATATATACACTTATACATTGCAGAACAGTCCATGTAATAATCATTTATATCAAAACAGTCCATAGAGTATGTATATACACTTATACATTGCAAAACAGTCCATGTAATAATCATTTATATCAAAACAGTCCATAGAGTATGTATATACACTTATACATTGCAAAACAGTCCATGTAATAATCATTTATATCAAAACAGTCCATAGAGTATGTATATACACATATACATTGCAAAACAGTCCATGTAATAATATTTATATCAAAACAGTCCATAGAATATGTTATACTATACATTGCTTTAGTTAAACGTTAATTACTTAATACGTAAGTTTTCATGGATTTAATAGATTAACCTGTGAATTCATAAACTTTTCTTAATTAAGGCATCACTTAACTATAGTTACTTGTCTCATAAATTATTCTAATTCTGAATTACTTGTCAATTAAGTTATTAACATAGTATGTCATAAACTTAAACTACTTATCATATGGACTATTAAACTTAGAATGTCCTCGACTTATGATGATTTGTTACATATAATATCAAGCATAACACCCCATAAACATGACTACATGTTACCCTAATTATTAAACATAGTTTCTCAAGAACATGTATACTTATCACATATTTATTGAGCATAGTATTTCACAACATATTTGTATATCTCATAGTTATCAACATAGCATTTCATAAACATGAATGCTTTTCACATATATATATATATATATATATCAAGCATAGTTCAATTATTTAACTCATAGCTTTCATTATTTTGTCTATTTCATAGCCTTGAGAATCAAGTAACAACCTAGGTACTTGAATCCCAACCAATTGTCGCCAACATAATGGTACTCATAGTACCGGTCAATCCCTCCTACTGTCGCCAAATTACCATAAACTTCCCTCCTACTATCGCCAAATAAGGACCGTAGTCCTCCCCGAAATACAAGCTCTATGGACTCTATGGCATGCCAACTATACGTAAGACTGACTCGAATCCAAGGCTTACACATTTATCATATCTTACTTCGTAATAGAATGAGCATAATTTCTTATCATGATATCATATCATCAAACTTGATGCCCTTTTCATGGGAAGCATATATTCACCTCATGTGAATATCTTATAACTCATTTTTTTTCTTATTCAAGGAGTATCATATCAAAATTTCCATTATCATGTATCATATGTAATTTCTTTTATAAGCATATTAATCAGTTTGTAAAATCTCATCATAACAATAGATACACATCATCATATATAACATATAGAACTTATACATAAATGCTATACAACCAATTATCCCATGTTACCTTATACTTATAAAAAGAGGACTTACCTTATGTTCCAATTTATTGTTTGCAAGCAACATACACATATTTGTAATAAGCAATGAAAATAACAACAAAGAATGCTCGGGAGGGTTTTGAACCTATCCCAAGATTTTAAACTACACTCACAGTGAATTTCGAGCTATTTATGTTCACGAATCATGACCCCTTTTTGTTTATCCACCATTTGTTCCACATTAGCCTTTAATCTTCTAAATTCCTCTTGGTCTATATGTAACAAAGGATGCAATGATGCATTAGAATATATTCTAACATCCATTCTCTTTTAAATCATTTTAAATGATCATGAGTACATAGTATTTTACACAAAACAGTCCACTTCATGTTTAAATATTTCTAAAAAGTTTCTAGCACCTTGGTATACATTCAAAATAGTCCCTAAAATTCTCCATAAATCCAAACAATTTCAATACACGTATATTCCTATTTACACAAATTCAACAGCCTATTAACATATAATTTTATAACAAAACAGTCCTTATATGCTTCATTCAACAATCCCCTAGTTTTCAAAACACTCAAAACAGTTCTAAATTCTTGTGAAATAGTCCCTTGTTTCCAAGTTTTTAAAGCAACCCTCTTAATTGCCAAACAGCCCCTATTTTATTACAAATTAGTCCCTTAAACTTATCAAAAAAGCCCTATTTAAATCACCAAAATAGTCCAGAATCATTCATTAAGTTTACAATTCAGCCCTTTTAGAATCAGTCCATAATCGATTTATTTTAGGTCGATACAATCTACCGTTCATTGCTAGCATTCAAAGTGACCAAATTCAAGTTCCAAACACAACAATCCAATCAAACAATAATCCATTCTAACATTCAACCTATTTTAACAACTTTAAAACTCAAAATCAAACAATCCTAGCATTTCCATCTAGGTTACAATTTTACAAAGAACATGATGACTCTCTATGTGTATCATTCGAATGATCTAAAAAATATTCATAGTGTGAGTTTGTTTCTTTACAACAAATCTGGTTACAACATGGCATACATGGAACTTGAAATTGAAAACATCAATTGAGTCTTAGATCAAAGAAAGGAATAGAATTTCTTACCCTTCTTCCTCAACTATTCGATTGATGGCTCTAATATATGAATCAAAGTGAAGTTTTTGTTTCCATAATTCTTTGTAATTTCTCCATCCTTTTCCAAATTCTTTCACAAGATTTCGGTTCTCTCCAAGGAGGAGGATGATTATGGCGATTATCATCCCAAAGCCAAGGCTCTTCCACACATGCCTTGGTCTTGCATGGACATGTGTACAAGTCCTTCATGCAAGTTTCCTTTAGCATGCAATCTTTTATTTTCTGATAGAATTCATTTTAGTACTTTCTACTTTAGCCAACATATTTTACAACCTTTTTAATAAGTCCTTATTTTAATGACTTTCTCTCCAAAACTAAAATGGAGCTTGAAAGTAAAGTTGAAGAAATATAAGTTAAAATAAATTATTTTGAAAAGAAAAACCAAGGCTTGCATGGATTACTTTCAATAGTCCATGATGACCATCAAAAGGAACTTAATGATCTTAAAGCTTCTTTGAACAAAGTAGGAACAAAAATCTTTAAAAAAAAGAAAATTCAAAATCCAACTATGTAAAAATAAACTTTAATGGTTTCAAACATAGATGTCCCCATAGAACCTCTCATGAAAAGGGTGTGTGGGTTCCTAAGGAACTCATAGTTACTAAGAACAATGACTTTTTTCGTCAAATGGATTCCAAAAGGGACTAGAATTTTGGGAGCTAATACTCATGAACCCAAAAGAATTTGAGTACCAAAAATCAAGACTTAATTCTATGTTTGTAATAGGAACATTGCTACAAGGCCCAAAATGCAAGTCCAAATTCATGGTACCTTGATAGTGGATGCTTAAGACATATGACAAGTGACAAGAATCGTTTCATAGAGATTAAGCAAAAAATTGGAGAAGTAGTGACATTTGGTGACAGCTCCAAAAGCCACATTAAAGGTATTGGTTCTGTAGGTAACAATTCATCTATACTTATTGAAAATGTTTTGTATGTAAACAGTTTAAAACATAATCTTTTAAGCATAACTCAACTTGTGTTAAAGGATACAATGTCATTTTTGAATCTAATGGTTGTAAAATTATTGGCATCACATCTAACATGATTATGCTTGTAGGTCATAGAATATAAAATATATACATGGTGCATTTCGATGACATTCTTATTTCAAATTTATGCTTGTTTGCTAAAGATGAGCATGCCTTTTGGTTGTGGCATAGAAAATAAGGACATGTTAACATAAGTGTTTTGCAAAAATTGATTTCAAATAATCTAGTAAAAGGTTTGGCTAAAATCAAATTTAATTTGGATAAAGTTTATGATGCATGTGTTAAAGCCACACATAAAAAAGTTTTTTTAAACCTATTAATGATGTGTCTACTAGTAGAATTTTACAACTGACCCATATAGATTTTTTTGGCTCTATTAGGACTATGAGCTTGAATGGAAAACAATATGATTTTTTCTTAGTTGATGATTATTCTAGATTTACTTAAGTTCTATTCTTAAGTACCAAAGATGAAGCTTTAAAAAATTCATCACATTTTCAAGAGCAAACAAAAAAAAGATGTATGTAACATTCCGAAATCCGGGCTAAGAGAACCGGGTAGTGAACTGGCTAGGTTTAGCTAAAAGAGAGAATTAAGTTTATAAAATTAATTCCGGATAATTTAAAATATGGATTAAAAACTTGATTTGGTATAATTCGGGAGTATTTGACTAAATTGGAAATTTATTTAATTCTTATATTAAATAAGAGATTTTAATTTGATGGTTTTTAACAAGTCAAATAAAGAGACGTGTTTTTAAATGACTAAATTGTTAGGAGTGCATGCTAAGAATTTTTAAGGACCAATTATGTCATGTGATCTTTTAATTGGATTTTTAATTGAGTTTTAAATAAAAAATGGTTTAAATATGTTTAGTATTAATTTGGTTTTAATTAAAACATTTAAAAAAAAGGAATGGCGGATGATTAGTTTCTATGGAAGATAACTTTCTTCATCTCATTTTCTCTCAAAAACCCATTCCATTGATTTCCTAAAATCCTTGAGTTCTTCCATGGATTTCTAATGATTTCTTATCAAATTTTTTTCCTAAAATCATTCCTATTTCAAATTTTTAATCTTAAATCCTATTTCTCTTTTAAATCCATTTATTCAATTATTGGAAGATCACGTCAATTTTGGTGGACATCTCTTCAAAACTAGGTCCATTAATTACAAGGTATAATAATGCCTTATTGAAATTCCTAGTCTGTGATTTAATTGTCTTTTAATTGATTTAATTGATGGAAAATGATGAAATTGAGGTTGCGATGACTTCTTATGAAATCTTGATTAAGTGATGAAACTAAGTTGATTTTGATTGATTTATAATGATTTTAAATGGGTAAGATGTTATCTAATTTATAATGATTTTAAATGGGTAAGATGTTATCTATACTCAATTTTGTAAAAACAATCCAGGAAATGGATTAATTGATTAAATTAGCTTAGGTGATCTTGATGATTTTGAGTTGAATTATGGTGTTTTGGATCCCTAAGGGTTAGATGCTGTTGGTAAAGTACTACTGATGATATTTGGGACGTTTTTGAGTTAGGAATTGATGATTAATGGCTAGGTTTGATTTTGGAAGGTTAATCTTGGTGATTTTTTGTAATACCCCAAAATTTGCTTTTTAGTTGATTTATATTTGCTTTATATGTGCTTGGTGATTAGTTTGCAAAGTTCTTAAAATTGATAGTTTTAGTTTGGTGACTAAAACGTAAGATTTCAAAGTTTGGTGACAAAAGTGAGGTTGGGAAAATTATAAGGACCAAAATGGTAATTTTCCCAATAATAAATTTTATTGTAAAAAATGAATAGTTTAGATAAGAATAATAAATTCAGTGGGAATCGGATTTTTGGTACGAGAATTGTGTAAAAAGCTAGTAAAGGTATAAGTTTTGGTAAATTTTTCGGGTAAGTATTCGAACTCGGAAAATTGTGAAATTTTAATTGGAGCCTTGTTTAGACTCAAGGAACCTTGTGCTGAAATTTGAGAATTTTCTGAGACTGTTTAGATTCGATCATATTCGATACCTTATTAATTATCGGTATTTCGAATCGAGTCTAAATTTTAAAGATGGGCCCCATTGGAGTTGGAAAATTTATAAAATATTCATTTTGAATATTTTATTATGTTCTGGTTGGTTTCTTGAGGTTGGTTGGATTTCAAGTGAATTAGTTGGATTTCAATTAGTTAGTTGGAAACTAACTAAATTGCTAACTAGTATTTAAAGTCTAGTTAGATGTTGATAAGGGAATTTAATATTCCATTTTTTTATTTCAAGACAAGTGGCATAGTATGATTTAATATTGTATTTAATGGGTAATAATATGCCAAATGGCATAACTGTGTAAAAAGGAAAGAAAAGAAAAAGGAGATTGAAAGCTGCCGAAATTTCAAGTTAAAAGGGGGTAAGGATTTCAATTCAATTTTGGTGCTTATGTGGTTGATTTTTGGCTTGAGCTATTAGATAGAAAATTTTTCCTCTTGAAATTCTCTATCTATTGATATAATTTTTGCTTAGTTTCCACGTGTTTTTGTTGAGTTTGGAGGATTGGTTAGATGAAGAATTATGGGGAAACTATGGCAAAATTTTGGTTTGAGGTTGGAAATGATGAAATGGAAGTGATTCAAGTATATTTGTGTTGTTAGATTAAAGAAAAAAAGTCTTGATTTTTAAAGAGGAAATTTTAGGGTTTTGAAAAAATTGAATTGGAAGGTGTTGTAGAAGAAAGAATTGTTTAGAATGATGATATAAATGGTTTGGAGTGAAATCCCTAATTAATTTGGCATTAGGGACCAATTTGAAAATTTTGAAAAGTTTGGGGACTAAATTATAAAGTTTGTTTTTGGAGTGTAGTGGCTTGAAAAATCAAGTTAAGTGGTTTGGAGGCTTAATTTGAAATTTTTGGTGACTTTGGGACTTGATTGTAATTTTCGAAATATTAGTGACCAAGTTGGAAATTTCTAAAGCTTAGGTCCTTGAGTGTATTTGATGAAAAATGCAAGGATTTAGTTTGAAATTGATGTTAGAAGCTTGAAAATGTCCTTAGGGACTAAAATGCAAAGTTTGGAAATTTTTATAAAAAGTGTGAAAAAAATTGGTTCGAATATGGAAATTTTTATCGGATCAATTTTATTGATTTTAGATAATTATTGGTTATTTCCATTATTATTGGTGAATTGGGAATATTCTAACCTATACTTTGAAATGGTATATGTTATGATTTTTGTAGATAATCAGTCAAATCGATGACATAATAATCGAAATGGGAAAGAAAAAGTACTGGACTGAAATCGAGTAGTGAGGCATTTTGATACAAGGGAAAGGTGAGTGCATGCATGTTTTTATAATATGTGATAGGAAGACTTGTGATAAGTCGACCTAAAAAGGTAATTATTTTTTTTAAAGTATGAAATTATTTTAAATGATATTTGTCTCGTATTTTTAAAGAATGGCAGCATATTGTAAAATGGAAATGGGCCTATTGGAGTATGAACTGTTCCTTTACGATTGAGTTACATGATTTAAATTATAATGCCATGCTAGCCATTATGTTATTGCAGGAAATATTTTTATATTTCCCCTTGGTCATGAGTAGACAGTATTGTGGTATACCAAAGAGAGTCACATGATTTCGACATGTCGCTTGTTTTCGATACCTTCGGTGTCGCTCGTTTCGATACCTTCTTGGTGTCGCTCGTTTGATACTCTATTGTGTCGCTTGTTCGGTACTCTAATGTGTCGCTCATTTCGTCACTTCGGTGGCGCTTGTTTTCGCTATTTTTAATTATGGCGCTCGCAAAGAATAGTACTTTTAGTACACGACTAATTATATTAGTCACTCAATATTACCTTGGGCTATACGATTTTTAATTGATGAATTAAATTTTGTTTCAACATAATATGATATGTTTTTTTTTCTGCATATTATGAAAAGTATTATGAAATTTAATAGGTTTTACAAGTATCATAAATTGTTTATGGTTTATTTCATGTTACTTACCTTATGCCTCACCGAGTATATTCTCGCCGTGTATTTCGTGATACGCGCATAGGTTGCCGGAATAGCTAGTGGGATAGCTTTTGCATCGATCGGGTATTAGGGCCTACAACGCAGACAAGTTATTTTCTTGTATCTATGGCATCCTATTTTGTTGTATTTAGTGGCATGTAATTAAGTAACTGTCGATTTTGTAAAATTTTAAATCCGCTTGCCTTGTAATAGTTCGAAATTAAAACACGATTTATATAATTATAATACTTTATGCTTATCTTTTAAATTGACAATATTAGTATTATGAGTTAAGAAAAAAAATAAATTTGTTAGCCTAAATTTAGCATGGTAAGTATATTGTATATTTTCTGTGACATTCTCGATTCATATTCGTGTACGGATACGGGTTGAGGGTGTTACATTTATTGGTATCAGAGCTACAGGTTTAGTCGGTTCTGGATTTATTTTTTTTAATGAAAGTGTTTTAAAGTGTACATGCCACTAGGATGTCGTTTATACTTGAAAATGATATTTGTTTAGTTGATGCAATTGCTTATGAGTTTAGTGAATGTTATGATTACAGATGTCGGAAGGAGAGGGTTCCCGACACATTACAGAGCAGGCAAGGCCTGAGATTGCTCCTGATGCCGGAGAAGAGGTCCAAAGAGCCCGTGTGCACTGGGAACGCTGGTTCGAGATCGGGGCACATTTTTGCGGACTCAATGCTATATTGAATAGACCTCCCCGACTGAATGTGCCAAAGGAGCTAAAGACACTTGAGGCTTCGAATTTTAAAGGAGAAGAAGATGGTGATCCACTCTCAGCCGATACATGGCTTAATGATTTACAATCTATATTAGCTCGCATGAGATGCGATGATCGAGGAAAGCTTGATGGTGTAGTTTCTCTATTGAGAGGGTCAGCTCTGATCTGGTGGAACACCATTACAGCTCGTGTGCACGAGGAGATCACCTGGCAGTTTTTCCTTCGAGAGTTTCGAAGGAAATATATCGGAGCTATTTTTGTTAGAGAGATGAGACAGCAGTTCATCGATCTGAAGCAAGAAGGACAGTCGATTTATGAGTATGAGTGTGATTTCAACCGTCTGAGCCGATTTTCTATTGAGCTGCAACCTACTGAGAGAACTGTTATAGACAGTTTCATTGGTGGTTTGGATTCGAGATATCAAGAGGTGTTAGTGGCCAACCCTATCCAAGATTTTCAGGATGCTGTTAATAAAGCCAAAGCGATGGAGAATGTTTGAGACAAGGCCGAGAAAGAGACGTCTGGACAGAAAAGAGGAGCTGAATCATCTTTTACTTCGCGATCAGCTAAGCGAGGTAAAGGTAATTTTCAGCAAGGTAAATCTGGATATTCGGCATCTCGAGGTCAGACCAGTCAAGTTGGAAAGTCTAAGGGTACTTCGGCAAAGAATTCTGGAAATAGATCAGGAGCTCCACAGTGTAAGCACTGTAATCGGTATCATCGTGGAGAGTGCCGAAAAGTTACAGGTGCCTGTTTCAACTGTGGAGAGATGAGACACTTTGTTCGAGATTGTCCAGCTCGTGAAGACAGATCGGTCCAAACAGAGAGATCAGTGGGTATGCAGGGAGGTCGAGGCCGTGGATCTGCAGGTTCGTCTCGGACAGGTTCCAGGAAAGATGACAGAGCTTCTGCTCGAGTCTATCATATTCGGACTCGTGATGATCGAGATGATCGGGAGGATCCTGACATCATCATAGGTACTTTTCTACTTTATGGTGAACCTGTTTTTGTTTTGATAGACACCAGATCCACACACTCCTATGTTAGTGCCAAATTGGTACGAGATAGAGGAATTCCTGTAGTGTCTACTCATAGTGATGTGATAGCTGTCAATCCACTTGGTCAAAGTGCTCGGGTAACCAGGGTGTGTAAGGACTGTTCACTGATAGTTCAGGGACATGAGTTTTCAGCTGATTTGTTGGAGTTATCTTTTGATGATTTGGAGATTATTCTGGGTATGGATTGGCTTCATGCCCATGATGCTACTCTGAGATGCCGTCACCAACAGTTGATTTTGAGGGCAACTGATGGATCAGAGATTATAGTTTTGGGAGAAGGATCTCGGTGTTTGCAAAATGTGATTTCAGCCCTTAAAGCTAAAAAGCTGTTGGAACAGGGTTGCCAGGCTTTTCTGGCACATGTAGTGGATAATCAAAAGGATGGTAATGATCTCAGTGCCATTCCGACAGTACGAGACTTTCCGGATGTGTTTCCAGAGGAATTGCCAGGTTTGGCACCGGAAAGGGAAGTTCAGTTTGGAATTGAGGTAATTCCAGGGACTGAACCAATATCGATGGCTCCATATAGAATGGCACCGGCAGAGTTAAGAGAATTGAAGTCACAGTTGCAAGAACTGCTGGATAAAGGGTTTATTCGTCCTAGTATTTCACCGTGGGGAGCACCGGTGTTGTTTGTTAAAAAGAAAGATGGTTCGTTGCGACTGTGTATTGATTATCGACAGCTGAACAAAGTGACTATTAAAAATAAGTATCCACTACCGAGAATTGAAGATTTGTTTGATCAACTAAAAGGAGCAGCAGTGTTTTCCAAGATTGATCTTCGATCAGGCTATTATCAGTTGAAAGTCAAAGAGGAGGATGTTCCGAAGACAGCTTTTCGAACAAGGTATGGTCATTACGAGTTTGTGGTTATGCCATTCGGTCTTATTAATGCTCCAGCTGCATTTATGGACTTGATGAACTGAGTGTTTCAACCATACCTTGATCAGTTTGTAGTGGTCTTCATTGAAGATATTTTGGTGTATTCGAAGACCAAAGAAGATCATGATGTGCACCTGCGAATAGTATTGCAGATTTTGAGAGAAAAGAAGTTGTATGCCAAGCTCTCAAAATGTGAGTTTTGGCTGTTCGAGGTGGCTTTCTTAGGACACATTGCTTCAGTTGAGGGGATACGAGTTGATCCTAAGAAAGTACAGTCCATCCTTGAATGGAAAATTCCCAAGAATATTACCGAGGTTCGTAGTTTCTTGGGATTGGCTGGATACTATCGTAGGTTTGTCAAGGATTTTTCTTTGATAGCTACTCCGCTTACCAAATTTTTGAGAAAAGATGTGTCATTTGTTTGGAATGATAAATGCCAAGAGAGTTTTGATCATTTGAAGAAAGTTTTAACAGAAGCTCCAGTATTAGTTCAGCCTGAGTCGGGTAAGGAATTTATTCTGTACAGCGATGCATCTTATATTGGTTTGGGTTGCGTGCTGATGCAAGAAGGAAAGGTGATTGCTTATGCTTCCCGACAGCTGAAAACACATGAGAAGAATTATTCGACACATGATTTGGAGCTTACTGCAGTAGTGTTTGCTCTGAAAGTTTGGCGACATTATCTATACAGTGAGCGTTGTCATGTTTACACTGATCACAAAAGTTTAAAGTATCTGATGACTCAGAAAGAGTTGAATTTGAGGCAACGAAGATGGTTGGAGCTAATCAAAGACTATGATCTGGTTATTGATTATCATCCCGTCAGAGCTAATGTTGTAGCAGATGCTTTGAGCCGGAAGACATTTGCTACATTACGAGCTATGAATGCTCAGTTGAAATGACAATCTGATGGTTCATTTTCGATGGAATTAAGAATAAAATCAGCATTGTTGGACCGGATTAAAGAAAGTCAGCAGCAAGATAAAGAATGTACCGAAAAGATTAAACAAGTGGAATCGGGTGAAGTGAAGAATTATGAGATTAGACTTGATGAATGTCTTTATTATAAAAACAGGTTGTATATCCCTGAAGATGCTAAGTTGAAATGGGATCTGCTTATGGAAGCTCACTATAGTCCATTGACTATACATCCAGGTGGAAACAAGATGTATCAGGATTTGAGAAGTCGATACTGGTGGCCAGGTATGAAGAGAATGATTTCAGAGTTTGTTGCTAAATGTTTGACCTGTCGAGAAGGTGAAAGTAGAGCATCAAGTGCCATCGTGGAAAGCTGCGCAGTCTATTTACATTCCCGAGAATGGAAGTGGGAAAGGATTACGATGGATTTTATTACAGATCGCCTCGACTCCCAAGAAGAAGGACTCTATCTGGGTGATTGTGGACAGATTAACCAAGACAGCTCATTTCATACCAGTTCGGACAGATTATTAGATGATCAGGTATGCTGAGTTGTATATTAAAGAGGTGGTTCGACTTCACGGAGTACCCTCATCTATAGTGTCCGACGAGAGATCCCAAGTTTACATCCAAGTTTTGGAAAGCATTACGAAAGGCAATGGGGACACGTTTGCATTCCAAAGATGACCTTTCATCCTCGGTGATGGTCACTCGAAATGGGTGATTCAGATCCTTGAGGATATCTTTGAGAGCTTGTGTTATTGAATTTGAGGATCTTGGGAAAAGTACTTGCCGTTGGCAGAATTTGCTTATAATAATAGCTTATCGAGCAAGTATACTGATGGCACCATTTGAGGCGTTGTATGGCGAGAAAGTGTAGATCGCCGTTGAATTGGTTCGAAAGTTACTGGGATTACAAGATTTTAAAGCCTGATCTTTACAAGACACAGAGGAAAAAGTAAAGATTGTGAAAGAAAATCTTAAAAAGGCTGCAGACCGACAAAAAGCATATGCGAATTTGAAAAGAAAAGATATCCAGTTTAAGGTGGGAGAAAAAGTGTTTTTAAAGGTTTCTCCTTGGAAGAAAATCATGAGATTTGGACGCAAAGGAAAGTTAAGTCCTCGATACATTGGACCGTATGAGATTTTAAAGAAAGTGGGCCCTGTTGCTTATCAGTTGGCTCTTCCACCGGAAATGAGTAAAATCCATGATGTTTTTCATGTCTCCATGCTTCGAAGGTACCGATCAGATCCATCCCATATGATTGCACCCGATGAGATCGAATTACAGTCAGACCTGACATACGAGGAAGAACCAGTCAGGATATTAGCTTATGGTACTAAAGAGTTGAGAAACAAGTGGATACCTTTGGTTAAAGTTTTGTGGCGTAATCATAAAGTTGAAGAAGCGACATGGGAGATGAAGGAAATGATGGAGAAGCAGTACCCACATCTGTTTAAACCAGGTACGCTCTGAAAATTTGAGGACAAATTTTCTTAAGGGGGGAAGAATTGTAATACCCCAAAATTTGCTTGTTAGTTGATTTATATTTGCTTTATATGTGCTTGGTGATTAGTTTGCAAAGTTCTTAAAATTGATAGTTTTAGTTTGGTGACTAAAACGTAATATTTCAAAGTTTGGTGACAAAAGTGAGGTTGGGAAAATTATAAGGACCAAAATGGTAATTTTCCCAATAATAAATTTTATGGTAAAAAATGAATAGTTTAGATAAGAATAAAAAATTCAGTGGGAATCGGATTTTTGGTACGAGAATTGTGTAAAAAGCTAGTAAAGGTATAAGTTTTGGTAAATTTTCCGGGTAAGTATTCGAACTCGGAAAATTATGAAATTTTAATTGGAGCCTTAGTTAGACTCAAGGAACCTTGTGCTGAAATTTGAGAATTTTCTGAGACTGTTTAGATTCGATCATATTCGATACCTTATTAATT
The DNA here is from genome assembly GCA_019671005.1 of Hibiscus mutabilis. Taxonomy (NCBI): domain Eukaryota; kingdom Viridiplantae; phylum Streptophyta; class Magnoliopsida; order Malvales; family Malvaceae; genus Hibiscus; species Hibiscus mutabilis. The sequence goes on along the minus strand of CM033743.1, from coordinate 17,573,285 downwards.
ATCGGTATTTCGAATCGAGTCTAAATTTTAAAGATGGGCCCCATTGGAGTTGGAAAATTTATAAAATATTCATTTTGAATATTTTATTATGTTCTGGTTGGTTTCTTGAGGTTGGTTGGATTTCAAGTGAATTAGTTGGATTTCAATTAGTTAGTTGGAAACTAACTAAATTGCTAACTAGTATTTAAAGTCTAGTTAGATGTTGATAAGAGAATTTAATATTCCATTTTTTTTATTTCAAGACAAGTGGCATAGTATGATTTAATATTGTATTTAATGGGTAATAATATGCCAAATGGCATAATTGTGTAAAAAGGAAAGAAAAGAAAAGGAGATTGAAAGCTGCCAAATTTCAAGTTAAAAGGGGTAAGGATTTTCAATTCAATTTTGGTGCTTATGTGGTTGATTTTTGGCTTGAGCTATTAGATAGAAAATTTTTCCTCTTGAAATTCTCTATCTATTGATATAATTTTTGCTTAGTTTCCATGTGTTTTTGTTGAGTTTGGAGGATTGGTTAGATGAAGAATTATGGGGAAACTATGGCAAAATTTTGGTTTGAGGTTGGAAATGATGAAATGGAAGTGATTCAAGTATATTTGTGTTGTTAGATTAAAGAAAAAAAGTCTTGATTTTTAAAGAGGAAATTTTAGGGTTTTTGATAAAAATTGAATTGGAAGGTGTTGTAGAAGAAAGAATTGTTTAGAATGATGATATAAATGGTTTGGAGTGAAATCCCTAATTAATTTGGCATTAGGGACCAATTTGAAAATTTTGAAAAGTTTGGGGACTAAATTATAAAGTTTGTTTTTGGAGTGTAGTGGCTTGAAAAATCAAGTTAAGTGGTTTGGAGGCTTAATTTGAAAATTTTGGTGACTTTGGGACTTGATTGTAATTTTCAGAAATATTAGTGACCAAGTTGGAAATTTCTAAAGCTTAGGTCCTTGAGTGTATTTGATGAAAAATGCAAGGATTTAGTTTGAAATTGATGTTAGAAGCTTGAAAATGTCCTTAGGGACTAAAATGCAAAGTTTGGAAATTATTATAAAAAGTGTGAAAAAAATTGGTTCGAATATGGAAATTTTTATCGGATCAATTTTATTGATTTTAGATAATTATTGGTTATTTCCATTATTATTGGTGAATTGGGAATATTCTAACATATACTTTGAAATGGTATATGTTATGATTTTTGTAGATAATCAGTCAAATCGGGGACAGAATAATTGAAAGGGGAAAGAAAAAGGACTGGACTAAAATCGAGTAGTGAGGCATTTTGATACAAGGCAAAGGTGAGTGCATGCATGTTTTTATAATATGTTATAGGAAGACTTGCGATAAGTCGACCTAAAAAGGTAATTATTTTTTTTAAAGTATGAAATTATTTTAAATGATATTTGTCTCGTATTTTTAAAGAATGGCAAATCTAATAAAAATGGAAATGGGCCTATTGGAGTATGAACTGTTCCTTTACGATTGAGTTACATGATTTAAATTATAATGCCATGCTAGCCATTATGTTATTGCAGGAAATATTTTTATATTTGCCCTTGGTCATGAGTAGACAGTATTGTGGTATACCATTAGAGTCACATGATTTCGACATGTCGTTTGTTTTCGATACCTTCGGGTGTCGCTCGTTTCGATACATTATTGTGTCGCTTGTTCGGTACTCTAATGTGTCGCTTCGTTTAAATCACTTGGTGGCGCTTGTTTTCGCTATTTAATTATGGCGCTCGCAAAGAATAGTACTTTTAGTACACGACTCGTATATTAGTCACTCAATATTACCTTGGGCTATACGATTTTTAATTGATGAATTAAATTATGTTTCAACATAATATGATATGTTTTTTTCTGCATATTATGAAAAGTATTATGAAATTTAATAGGTTTTACAAGTATCATAAATTGTTTATGGTTTATTTCATGTTACTTACCTTATGCCTCACTGAGTATATTCTCAGCGTGTATTTCGGTGATACGCGTAGGTTGCCGGAATAGCTAGTTGGATAGCTTTTGCATCAGATCGGGTATTAGGGCCTACAACGCAGACAAGTTATTTTCTTGTATCTATGGCATCCTATTTTGTTGTATTTTGTGGCATGTAATTAAGTAACCTGTCAGTTTTGTAAAATTTTAAATCCGGCTTGCCTTGTAATAGTTTGAAATTAAAACACGATTTATATAATTATAATACTTTATGCTTATCTTTTAAATTTACAATATTAGTATTATGAGTTAAGAAAAAAAATAAATTTGTTAGCCTAAATTTAGCATGGTAAGTATATTGTATATTTTCTGTGACATTCTCGATTCATATTCGTGTACGGATACGGGTTGGGGGTGTTACATTTTTGGATTTTAGGGAATGATTTGGGTTTGATAACAATGGTGATTTGATTTTTGGAAGTTTATGGATGATTATTGATGTTAGATTATGTGATATTGAGTTTTAAATCATGTGGAATTGTAGCCAGGCGCTTAGAGTTGAGTTTCAGCGATATCGGCTATCGAACAAGCTTAGGTGTGTGGGCGAAAGCTTGTCGGTGAATGCAAATTGTGTTTCGCTTTCAAAAAAAGATTTAAAATTATATGTTGGGAGTTAGATTAAGCCTTGCAAGCTTAACTAATCTCGAAAGTAAGTTTTCCCTAACTTCATTGATGGACATTAGATTTTATATGAAGCATGTTTTATAAGATTTGTTTTGAAAACATGAGCTATGAATACTTACTATTTTTATGCATCATTATTTGGTATGATATGATTACTCAAGCATGAAAGTGCCTAAAAGCACCACTATTGATCAGATATGATTTGCCTAGGTTGCTTTGTGCACCGCCATTCAAATATGTTTTTGATTTGTTAAATGCATAAGAAAAACAATAAGTAAAGGAGTTTGAATTGATATAGTGGCTTGTGAAAAATAATGTTTGATGTCAGCTATAGTTGGTATGTCATAGGATAAGAGTACTCTATGTGTTTATAAAGTTTGTCGATGGACTCTACTAGTCTAATCGTTTGATCGTCTTCTGAAAAGTATCTCGAAGTCCGAATTGCTATAACCGTTCGCTTCACTCATTTGTTGGTGTTAGTAGAAGGTCAGATGACTAATGGTTATGGGACCTAAGCCCGTAGTTTAAATTTTCGATTTGTGTATCTGATGGTTTTGAATATATGAGAAGTCACACTCAAATATGCCAATATAACATTTATGTTTGATATGATGATTCAGCTAAATAAGGTTTCTTACAAGCATTCATTTTAGAAAATTTTGCTTTATTTTGTATATGAAAAATATATGTATTTTGGTTTTCAAAATATACATTGATGAGTTATTTTTGGAGCACACTCACTACGCATTTTATGTTTATTCTATTCATTCATCTTTGTAGAGAATTAAGTGTTTTGGGGGGTGTTTTTCAAAGCAAGAGTTGCATCCAAGACAAAAAACTCTTTGAGTATGTATGGACTTTTTTCCCATTAAATGTCTAACAACGCAATGTGGGTTGTTTTCCTTTTGGATTTATGTTTTTGGTGTAACTCCCTTTTGGTTTGTTGCTTTTAATGTTGTTTTGCTGATATGGAGTTGGTTCGATTTAGTTGCCTATGTTGATATGTTGTTGAAGCATGCCTATTTTGTTGGTTTGGATTTTTGAGCATGGCTAGTTTAAGAATTGATATCTCATGGTTTAGACATGTAGCTTAATTCATGATAGACTTATGAGGTTGGTTTTTCTTGGTCTTGTGGCTTTAATATGCAATATTGGTTTCTTTTGGTATTTTCTAAATTGGTGTTTATGCATTAGGAAGTATGCCTCTAGATTCTTTGATTTGATGTTATACATGATGAGTTTTGCCTTGTAGATGCTCGATCAAGTGTATTTTATGTTGGTTTGATTGTAGAAGCATGTTTAGGAGGTTTGGGAGTGTTTCTGATTATTTGAGCTGGTATTGCATATTTGAATCTACAATTTAGAGCAAGGTGTATTGGTACGGGGTTGTGTGTATCGATACGCGAGGGTGAAATCTAGGCATTTGTGTACCAGGGCGTACGAGTACGACAAGTCGCGTGCTAGTATCAATGTTGAATAATGGAATCTATGTGGAGCTCATGTAATAGTACAGAGCCCTTGTCACCATATGTTCATACATCAATTGAATGAGTAAATGACATCTGTTTGATCTGAAATTTGACATGTATGTTTTACGTAAGTTTAATTTTTGAATGATGCCTTTAGCTACATGCAAGTCCCCGTAATTATTGATATTTACATTTAGGTCCCTAAAATCATAACATGTTTAACTGGATGATTAATTGAATTCCCTTTGGCATGAAATTTTAACTAGTGCTTAATAAAAATACATATGATTCATTGTTGCATTTAGAAAGTGGAAAAAATTCAAAAATATTTGTAATTTGCTTAGTTCACTTTCTGATTCACTTCGTTAATCATTGTGACTTTCATCACTCGGGCCCAATACTTCTGAACCGAGTGATGGGTGTTATATTTGGTGGTATCAGATCCAGGTTTCACAACCTCAGACTTATTAAATTAAGTCTGGTTACTCCGAGTAATTTTTAAATATACTCTAGTTATATGTTGGGGTAAATTAGGAACACATTGCATGTTACAATTGTTTTGAAAATGTTTTCAAGTTTGTCTGGATCACTTATTGATTGTAAGCCTCAATTTAATTTGTTTTATATGATTAGACATTATCTAATGTCACCTCATTGCGAGACTCGAGCTAATTCAGTTAAGAACACAACGAATATTCTAGGAGTTATGAATGTTGTTAGAACTATGAATGTTGGTGAAGTTCTAAATGCTACTGGATTTGGGTTATACCCAGCTAATACAAGTGTTAATGTACAGAATGAGAACCTGTTACCTCCTCCTCCTCTGATTCCTCAAGGACCATCTATTGGCGATCTGACTCCCTTGATCTAGGCTATGACTACAGCTTTTCATGGAGTGGTAGTTGGTACTCCTCCGTCTGCCCCTGCTACACCTATAGGTAGAGGTTTCCCACTTGAATGATTGAGGAGTTTGGGAGGTATAGAGTTTCATGGTTTGAACAACAATGATCCAATGGATGCCGAGTAGTGGTTGGAGAGTGTGGAGCTCATCTTGCACCAGATGGCCTTAACTAATATTGAAAATTTAGGTTTTATCGTTTCTTTGTTTCATGATGATGCCTATAAACTGGTGGACAACCACTCAAGTCAAAGTTGTTGCCAACCGTGTGACTTGGAAATTCTTTTGCACGACTTTCAAGAGAAAGTATTTGAGAGCTCAATATCAGGATGAGCGAAAGCGTGAGTTTATAAGCTTGGTGCAAGGGAAGATGTATGTGGCCGAGTATGAGGTCAAATTCGTGAGATTGATCCAGTATGTTCCTAAGCTGATCCAAAATGAAAGGGAATGATGTAATCGTTTTTGTTATGACTTGGTGTAGAAAATCAAGACCTATCTGTTAGACGTTGAGGAGTTTGATGTTGTGGTGAACAAGGTTAAAGATATTACAGAGTCTTTGGGTTTGAATAGACAGTCTGTTGTTTTTGATTTAGGGAAGAGGTCTAAAAAGTCTTCCCCGAGTTTAGGAAGACTGAGTAAGAAATATCGCAATCATCGTTATTGAGAGGATAATAGGCGTATTGATGGTCGTGCTCTGCATGTCTAGCCTATTTTCGTCAATGAGGTTGTCTCATGTGAACATTGTAGGAAACGTCACCCTGGGGAGTGTTGGAAATTGTCTGGTAGATGCTATCGATGTGGGTCTAAGGATTATGTTATTAAAGATTGCCCGAAGTTTGATGAAGGTACTTTGGTTCGTCCTTTTGTAGCTGCTACTACCAATGTTGCTCATGCCTAAGCTCAAGGATGAGGGTGAGGGAATTATCAGAGGCCTGCAGAAGGTCCGAGGATGGTTGCACACATTGTCACCATACAACCAGCGGTTGGAGTTGCTATTCTTGTTTATGCACTTCGTGAGGCTTGCAATGCTATCGACATGATCGCATGTACCTTTACTTTATGGTCTATTTCGTTATTTTCATTGGTTAATTCATGTTCTACCCATTCCTACATTTTGAAAGAACATGTGCATGCATTGGATATTCCAGTAGAAATTTTGAATGTGGGGATTATTGTTACGATTTCCTTGGATGAGTCAGTACTAGTGAATCGGTTATATAGAAGATGTCCTTTGGAAATACAATAATTTGTGTCTCTGTTAAATATGATGGACCTATCATTCTATGGTTTTTATGTTATCCTCGAAGTGGATTGGTTTTCTGAGCATCGAGCTGTAGTGGGATTTTGAAAAGAAACAAATTTCGTTGAAGTTATTTGATGATTATGTAGTAGAAGTTGTGGGCGAGCAAACGAGATTCATTTCCAACATGATCTTGGCTATCCAAGCTGAGAAAATGTTAAGTAAAAGTTACAAAGCTTATCTAGCTTATGTAATGAGTTCGGGAAGCAAGGATGTACATGTTTGGGATATTCAAACCATTCGAGATTTTCCTAAAGTGTTTCTAGAAGAGTTACCTGGTTTGCCTCTAAATCATGAAGTTGAATTTTGTATTGAGACGTACCCTGGTACTGCTCTGGTGTCTATTGCACCCTATCACATGGAACTAAATAAATTGAAGGAGTTGAAGACCCAAATTTAGGAGTTGTTGGATCTTGGTATCATTCGACAAACGTTTCACCCATGGGGTGTACTGGTGCTGGTTGTGAAAAAGAAAGATGGCATAATGAGGATGTGCATTGATTATCAGTAGCTGATTAGTTGATGATAAAGAATAAGTATCATTTACAGTGAATTGATAATTTATTTGACCAGTTTTGTGGTGCAATCGTGTTTTCGAAGATTGATTTACGCTCAGGATATTATCAGTTGAAGGTGACGGAGTCGGATGTTTTGCAGACAATGCTTAGAAAGAGGTATAGTCATTATGAATTCTTGGTCATGTCGTTTGGTTTAACAAATTCCCCTACTGCTTTCATGGATATGATGAACCAAGTATACCATGAATATTTGGATCAATTTGTGGTAGTTTTCATTAATGATATCCTTGTATACTCTCGTACCGAGGAGGATCACAATATTCATTTGAGGATTGTACTCTACGCTCTAAAAGAAAAGCAATTGTTTGCCAAGTTGAGTAAATGCGAGTTCTGGCTTAAGGAGGTGATGTTCTTGGGGCATGTTGTTTATGCAGAAGGTATAAGGGTGGATCCACAAAAGATTTAAGCTATTGTTAATTAGGCGCAACCAAAGTCAGTAATAAAAATTCGTAGTTTTCTTGGCTTAGCAGGCTATTATAGACGCTTTGTCTAGGGTTTTTTTCCAAGATTTTAGCACATTTGACGAAGTTACTACAAAAGAATGTTCCTTTTGAGTGGAATGAATTTTGTTAGGGAAACTTTGAGAAGTTAAAGGAAGTTTTGACACAAGCCCCTATGTTGGTTCAACCAGAGTCAGAAAAAGATTTCATGGTTTATAGTGATGCTTCTCATTCAGGAATTGGATGCGTGTCGATGCAACAAGGTAGGGTTGTGGCATATGCCTCACAACAATTGAAGACGTGTGAGCACAATTATCCTATGCATGATTTGAAGTTAGCTGCGGTGGCGTTCACTTTAAAGATTTGACGACATTATTTGTAGGGTAAACTACTGAAATGGCACTTACATTTAGTAAATGTACACTTTTGGTTACTGATTTCAAAAAATGAATTTTATGGTAACTTACGTCTTTTTTGTGTAAACTTATGGTCACTCGAGCGTTTCTTGCCGTTAAATGTTAACCCTATCTTTATGAGCCGCATCTAACCACTATATTGATCTGGAATTTTCAAGAAAACACTTTTAAAGCCTTGAAATCTGTCTTCATGAGCCATGTCTGTAATACCCCAAAGATCGGCTTAGTAGTATGTTACCAATTTTTTATTTAAGTGAGTTGTTTCACTTGTAAACCTCTAATTATATAAGGGCTTGTGATTAAATTGAAAGAAAGATATGGATGAACGACTATAGTAAATAGTACCAAAAACGAATGAAGTAAATAATTGAGGGCTTGCATGTAAGAAAAAATCTTGTCTAAGGGTACATACACGTGTAATTGAAGAAGATAGAAACGTAGAAAGGAGTCTCGGGTGGAGATAACAAAGGACATTATTTCCTTTCATCTTCCTCAATGGCTGGATCATTCTTTTGAGAGAGAAAGCTTGAATGTTGATGGTAAAACTTTATGATGAACATTAATCTTGAGCCATTTTGATCAATTCATTCGAATAGTTTGTCTTTGATGACCAAGAAGAGGTTTTTGGAGAGGAGACTAAAGTAGATCATTTGGTAGATAAACGAAAAGGAATTGTGATTCGGGATAGATTGAAACTATCCCGAGCATATTATTTGTTTTAATTTTACTTTGTTTGTATTTAATCTAAGCTGTGCTTAATATGAGCTCGAAGGAGAAACACGGTAAGTACTTAATTGGTAAGGGCCATGTGATATGTTTTTCTTGAATCTGATGGCATGTTTTGATTGAAATAAATTGAGATATCCGTATGATTGAATACATGTTTAATGAGGAATAATAAGCTTCATTCATTTGATTATAAGAACATGTGTGTTTTAATGTTATAAGTCCTAAGATTTGCTATGTGATCATATGAACTATGAAGGTGCGTGACATAAAAGATATAACTTTGTGGTAATTATGTGAAATTGAAGCTATGCTCACTTCTGATAAGAATTAAGATATTTTCTTTGATTAAATGACCTTGGAGCTATGCTCCTACTGGGGGGTCATATATGTATAAGGGCTTGATAATCAAGCAAAATGATATGTTATCCGATTATCTAAATAAGGAGCTAAGCTCAACTCTGATTCAAAAAAGGAATAAAATAATTGAAAAGCCTTGGTTTCGAGTCAATCATAGGTATAGTTGTATGCCATAGAGTCCATAGAGCTCTTGTTTGGGTTGGACTACGGTCCTTATTTGGCTACAATAGGAGGGATTGACCGGTACTGCGAGTACCATTTTATAGGCGACGGTTGGTTGGGGATTCGTGTACCTAGGTTGTAATTCGATTCTCAAGGCTATGTTAAAAGTGAAATAATAGAATTCGTAATCCTAATAAATAAATTATTTGACCACTTATGAGACAAATATCACATGACCTTGATATGATAAGTTTGATGTCTTATATGCTAAGTAATCCCTGATTTTGATGTGTTAGGTTTGATATTTTGTATGCCAAGTATACCTAAATTATAAGAACAAGCTTGGCCTAGTGATTGATGTATCTTTGCTTAATATATGTATACCTTGTCTGTATGTGGATTAGAGTTGAGAACTTATCCAACTTATAAAAAGTTTTAAATTACCCTAAATTTTGCTTAGATGCTCATTTGTGAAGTGCTAAGTTTCCATATCTATGTTTCAAAGTTGTATGTTTGTTTAAACGTTCTTCCTAAACACTTCCTAATTCAGTTTATTCCTAAGCCGGGTTTGGGGGTGTTTCAATGTCTACTGCCATAGTGCTCGGGTCGCATTCTCTGAGAAAAGTCGGTCGTAAACAGAACCTTGTATCGTACTCATCTTCTTTGTTGGGTTAAATCTACCCAAACGAACTAAAGCTCTTGCACCATTGTATAACCATTCTCTTTCTGTCACCATGTGCGTTGCTCATGAAGACAAGGTTAACGTTTAATGGTAAGAAATGTTTGAGTGACCATAAGTTTACACAACGAAAACGTAAGTGACCATAACATCATTTTTGAAATCGGTGACCAAAAGTATACACTTACTAAATGTAAGTGACCATTTCAGTGTTTACCCTATTTTTTACCCATGCCAGATCAGCTTTACGTTAACATTTAATGGCAAGAAACGTTCGAGTGACCATAAGTTTACACAACAAAAATGTAAGTTACCATAACATTCATTTTTTAAATCGGTGACCAAAAGTGTACACTTACTAAACATAAGTGACCATTTCAGTAGTTTACCCTTATTTGGTATTATGAAAAGTGTATTATTTATACGGACCAAAAAATTTCTTAAGTTTCTTCTCTTGCAAAAAGTGTTAAACTTAAGGCAAAGGTGTTTGGTTGAACTTTTGAAATATTATGATTTGATGATCGAGTATCATTCATGAAAAGCTAATGTTGTAGCAGATGCGTTGAGTTGAAAAACGGAGATAGAGCTCAAAGCAATGTTCGCTAAGCTTAGTGTCATCGATGATAGAGCTTTGTTGGTTGAGTTGCAGGTTCGGCCAACTTTTTCTCAAATGACTAAGGAGTGGCAATTGTATGATGAAACCTTTGTGTCGTACATGGAGGATATTGCTAATGGATTAGAGACCGAATGTGGTTTCAATGATGATGGAGTGTTGTGTTTTAAGGGAAGCATTTGTGTACCGAAAGATTACAGTTGAAGTAATTATTTTTATCGAGATACATAATAGTCCATTTGCAATGCATTCAAAAGGTACTAAGATGTATCATGATCTACGTGAGGTGATCACTGGTATGGGTTAAAGAAGGATGTTTTGAAATTTGTAGCAAAGTGTATGGTTTGTAAGCGTGTTAAAGCTGAGGATGAGTTTCCTTTCAGTTTGTTGCAACCTTTGCAAATTACTGAGTGGAAGTGGGAAAGAATCATCATGGACTTTGTATCGGGATTACCTTTAACACCTTCGCTCAAGGATTCCATTTGGGTGATTTTTGATCGATTGACGAAGTGTGCTCATTTTCTGCCAGTGCATACTACCTATACGTTGCAAAAGTTGGCTGAGCTTTATATGGAAAAAATAGTAAGGTTGCATCAAGTTCCGAAGTCTTTTGTATGTGATCGAGATTTGCGGTTTATGGCAAGATTTTGGAAGACTTTGCATGATGCCTTGGTTTTGAGGCTAATTTTTAGCACATCCTACCATCCTCAAACCGATGGTAAGTTTGAGCGGGTGATACAATTCTTGAGGATATGTTGCAGAGTTGTATCATCCAGTTTGAAGGTTCATGGGAGAAGTATTTGTTGTTGGTTGAGTTCGCATATAATAACAGTTATTAGTCTAGCATTCAGATTGCATCTTTTAAGGCTCTTTATGGATGAAAGTGTAAGACATCGCTTTTCTGGGCAGAAGTGGGTGAAAAACTTGTTGTGGTTGGTCTAAAATTGGTTCAAGAAACTGAGGAGAAGGTGAAGCTCATTTGTAAGTGATTAAAAGCAGCTTCAAATAGATATAAGTCGTATGTGAATTTGAAGCAACAAAAGATTGAATATGAAATTGGTGATAGAGTTTTCCTTAAGGTTTCTCCATTGTAAAAAGGTGTTGTAACCCCCATAACTCGTCCTAAAGATTAGACCCAAATAAAGTGAATTACATTGGTTCACCGAAGTGAATCTGAACAAATTAAACCCAAAATTCGCATAAAATTTAAAACTTTCAAACACCCAAGCAAAACTAGAGACATCATGCAACCCTAGAACAATCAAACAAGCAGTGTACCAAATTTCATTCGAATCAGAAACACGAATCATGCTCACTTGCAAAATCTAGAAGATTAGGGAACAAATTGTAAAACATTCAAAATACAGGGACTTACTGTAAATTTAACCTACCAACTTGCAATTAATCATATATTGAACCTTAAATGAAAAAATTCAGCTCAAACGGACTTCAAAATCTCATTAATTGATGTGTGAAGGTCATGAGACCATTTTGTAAGTTTTCAAACTATTTTTCATCAAAATAGATCAGTCCTTATAATTTTCAAGAAATTTTTCAAAATCATGAATCTATGGTTTCAATTCCTTTTTTCCAATAGCTAAAATTCTGGCCAAAACATGACTTTGGTTTCAAAACTAGGTCTTAGGTTTTGCTACATGTCTTCAGAATTGCAGAATCTACAGATTTATAACACTTTAAAACCCCTAAAACCATATCCTAATGACCTATACATGATTCTAATAAATTATGAGCATATCAAACGTATAAAAACACACTTGTACATCAAATTTCAACATCAATAGATCACTTATCAAATTGTGAACCTAAAAGTCAAAGTTTCCATAATAAGTCCAATATGAAGAACAAACTTTTACCTATTTAAACAAGTCACAAATAGCCTACTACTCATTTCAAACATTATAAAGCATGAATCTACAACCTCAAATCACTTTAAAACATGCTAAAACATGGGAAAATATCCCATCAAACTCAGTTTACAAATCCCCAAGTAAATTGCCCACTTTGCCTTATTACACATACAAAAGAAAATAGTTTCAAAGCATACTCAAAGATTTTGGTTTGTCTTGTTGGTAACTCTTTCCCAAAGTGCAACCCTCAAAAGCTTTAACCCTCTACAAAGATGAAAAAGGAGTGTAAGCATATAATGCATAGTGAGGAAGCTCAACGAATAATTCATCTATGCAATGTTGAAAACCTAATCATTGTGCAAAAGCACTTTTCAAATCATATTCATCTTCAAATTCATATGCTTATCAAATCAAATGCAAATCTTGAATAAATGTTCATATCATATCATATCATATCATATCATATACTCTTATATTGGCAATATTAATTGTGGCTTCACTTTTATACAAAACATCAGATACACATATCGAAAATTTAAAATACAGGCTTAGGTCTCCGCCCCCTTCAAAACATATCTATATTCCATAATCATTAGCTATCCATCCTTCTGCTCTACACCCAACAAATGAGTGGAACGAATGATTAAAGCCATATGGCCTTCGAGATAATTTTCAAAAGACGATCGATCGATTAGACTCAAAGAGTCCATCAACAAACTTTATAAACACATAGATTACTCTGATCATATGACATGCCAACTATATCTGACTATAATTTTCATTGTCACAAGCCAATATAATCTTTCAAATCAAATATACTTACTTTTTCTATTATGCATTAACAAATCAAAACATATTCAAATGGCGGTGCACAAGGCAACCTTGCCAAATTATATCAGATCAAATAACGGTGCTCTTAGTCACTTTCATGCTTGTTAAAAAATAGCATATAGGAATTAAATGCATGAAAATAGTAAGATTCCCAAATAATGCTTTCCGAAATAAATCAAATCATACCATACCTATGCAATAGTTAAAACAACTTCAAAGCGAAAATATAATACTTACTTCTGAGTCTAAGAAAGCATTTTAGGCTTTCATTAAACCCCCAAAATCAATTTACAAACCAATTGAACATTTGAAATTGGTTTCACTCACCAATACGCTTCCATGCAAAGTAACACCGGTTACCGAAATTGACCTCTACTCTTTCGAATTCATATCCACTTGTTCTATAACTCATAATCAATGAAGTTTCTCATTAATAAACATCCTGAATATTACAACAACCATATTATTTTCTGTCCATTAAACAAATCCTTTCCAAATACATCCTACATCAAATGAAAATCATCCCAGACTATTCCAAACTTCAATTCAACTTTAATTCACTTAATTAAAGCCTAAGTACAACTTAAACACCTTCAAAAATCTGCTCATAACATTACCCAACCGTTAGGAAACCTTTAGAACATAATTCTATTCTAATTTCACAAAAACACCAACCTCAATTTAACTCAATAAATTAATTACGTGATTTAATTATTCCAAATTGATTTTAGATTATCAATAAACACCACATTAAATAAAAAACCAATAGGTTTGGATAATTTCCATCCTCCCAAACAACATTTGTTCACAAATCATCAAAATATAAATCAATATATTTTAACTCAATTAAAGAACCTTAGCTTACCTTGAAAGATTGAAAAATAGGTTTTGAGACTCTCCCCTCCAATCCAGCGTGATTTCCAAGAAGTAGATGAGAAAATATCAAAGCTCTTGAAAATTATTGTTTAGGAAACATTTAGAATAAAAAAAGAAATAAAAATAAAAAACAAGTTTTCTTGAAAGGTGTTTGGCAAATCTCTACATAAAAAATGAGAGAAGTTTTAGGAAACATTTTGGTTATGAAATTAATAGTCGCTGATAGTTATCATCAATATTAAGAGGGAAGAGAAATGTTAAAATGAAAGGATTATTTGCTCCTAAAATATTCTTAACCTTTTTCCTTATTACCTTTAGTCACCAAAACCATTTCTAAAATTTACAAAATTGTCACCATTATTTTTAAGGGTAAACTACTGAAATGGTCACTTACGTTTTCGTTGTGTAAACTTATGGTCACTCGAACTTTACTTGCCCTTAATTGTTAATGTAAAGCTGATCTGTCATGGGTAAAAAATACTGTAAACACTGAAATAGTAACTTACGTTTAGTAAGTGTACACTTTTGGTCACTGATTTCAAAAAATGAATGTTGCGGTCACTTACGTTTTCGTTGTGTAAACTTATGGTCACTCAAGCATTTCTTATTGTTAAACGCTAACCTCATCTTCATGACCACATCTAGCCACTATATTGATCGATTCAGAATTTTCAAGAAAACACTTTTAAAGCCTTGAACTTTTTCTTCATGAACCATGTCTACTGCCATAGTGCTCAGGTCGCCTTCTTTGAGAAACGTCGATCCCAAACAAAACCTTTTATCATATTTATCTTCTTAATTGGGTTGAATCTACCCAAACGAACCAAAGCTCTTGCGCCATCGTATAACAACTATATTTTAGTCACCATGTGTGTTGGTTATGAACACGAGGTTAACGTTTAATGGCAAGAAACGTTAGAGTGACCATAAGTTTACACAACGAAAATGTAAGTAACCATAACATCATTTTTTGAAATCGGTGACCAAAATTAAACGTAAGTAACCATTTCAGTGTTTACCCTAATTTTTACCCATGTCAGATTAGCTTTTCGTTAACACTTAACAGCAAGAAATGTTTGAGTGACCATAAGTTTACACAACGAAAACGTAAGTGACCATAACGTTCATTTTTTAAAATCAGTGACAAAAAATGTACACTTATTAAATGTAAGTGACCATTTCAGTAGTTTACCCTTTTTAAATACCAATTAGGCTCTTTTTAAAAGCCACCAAAACCAAATTAATTATTTAACACAATAGTTAAACAATTTTCCCAAAATAATAACCATGACAAAATCTCCAAATCCGAAATAAAACATAATTAATTGTATCCCGAAAATAATCAATTAGCTAAATTCAAACTACAACCTCAAACCAAACCCAACGAACTATCCAATTCTTCTAACCAGTTTTCCAAGATGTTACAAGTGTTGAGATTTGGGAAGAAAGTGAAGTTGAGTCTGAGATTCATTAGACAGTATGAGGTGATCGAAAGGATTGGGACGGTTGCTTATTGACTCAAGTTACCAATTGAGCTTGAGTATATACATGATGTCTTTCATGAGTCGATGCTACGGAAGTATCATTCAAATCCTTCCCATTTGATTGATTTGGAGGATATGTAGATTCGTCTGAACCTCGCCTATGATAAGGGGCCAATTGCTATTCTGGATTCAAGTGCTAAGGTTTTACGTTGTAAGACCATAGAATTGGTGGAAGTTTTATGGCGTAATCATGGTATTGAGGAAGCCACTTGGGAAACCAAAGATGACCTGAGGTTGCAATATCCACATTTATTTCCCTCAAGTAATTTTGAGGCCAAAATTCTTTTTAGAGGAAGAGAGTTGTAACATCCCAAAATTCGGGCTAGGAGAATTGGGGAGTGAATCAGTTCGGTTTAGCTAAAGGAGAGAATTTAGTTAATTAATTTAATTTTGGGTAATTTAAATTATGGATTAAAAATTTGATTTGGAATAATTCGGGAGTGTTAGACTAAACTAAAAATTTATTTAATTCTTATATTAAATAGGGGATTTTAATTTGATAGTTTTTAATAAGTCAAATAATGAGACATGTATTTTTAAATGACTAAATTGATAGGAGTACATGCTAAGAATCTTTAAGGACCAATTATGCCATGTGATCTTTTAATGGGATTTTTAATTGAGTTTTAAATAAAAAAATGTTTTAAATATATTTAGTATTAATTTGGTTTTAATTAAAACATTTTTAACAAAAAAGAATGAATGTTAATTAGTTTCTACAAAAGATAACTTCCTTCATCTTATTTTCTCTCAAGCACCCATTCTAGTGATTTCCTAAAATCCTTGAGTTCTTAAATCATATTTCAATTGTTTTCAGTCTTAAATCATATTTCTCGTTTGAACTCATTTCTTCAATTGTTTGAAGATCACGTCAAGTTTTGTGGACATCTCTTCAAATCTAGGTCCATCAATTACAAGGTATAATAATGATTCTTATTGAAATTTCACATGATATGTATTCATAATTTTTGATTTAATTTTTTTAATTGATTTAATTAATGGAAAATGATGAAATTGAGGTTGAGATGATTTCTTGTGAAATCTTAATTAAGTGGTGAAAATAAGTTGATTTTGATTGATTTATAATGATTTTAAATGGGTTAGATGTTATCTAAACTCAATTTTGTAAAAACAATCCCAGAATTGGATTAATTGATTAAATTAGTTTAGGTGATCTTCAGGATTTTGAGTTCAATGCTGGTGTTTCGGATCCCTAAGGGTTAGCTGCTATTGGTAAAGGATTATTGATGATATTTGGGATGTTTTTGAGTTAGGAATTGATGATTAATGGCTGGGTTTAAGTTAAGAAGGTTTGGAAGTTTAGTCTTGGTGATTTTCGGATTTAGGGGATGATTTGGGTTTGATAACAGTAGTGATTTGAGTGCTGGAAGTTTATGGATATTTATTGATGTTAGATTATGTGGTATTGAGTTGTAGATCCAGTGGAATTGCATCCAGAAGCTTAGAGCTGTGTTTAGGCAATATCGGCTATCTAACAAGCTTAGGAGTGTGGGCGAAAGCTTTTCGGTGAGTGCAAATTATGTTTCTCTTTCAGAAAAGGTTTGAAATTATATCATGGAGTTAGATTAAGCCTTGCAAGATGAACTAAACTCGAAAGTAATTTTTTCCTAACTTCACCGATAGATATTGGATATTATATGAAGTATGTTTTATAAGATTTGTTTTGAAAACATGAGCTATGAATACTTATTGTTTGTTATTTGATATGATATGATTACTCAATAATAAAAGTGCCTAAAATACCACTGTTTGATATGATATGATTTGTCTAGGTTGCTTTGTGCATCGCTATTCAAATATGTTTCTGATCTGTTAAAGAAAATAGTAAGTAAAGGAGTTTGAATTGATAAATTGGCTTGTGACAAGTAAAGTTTGATGTTGGATATAGTTGGCATGTCATAGAATAAGAGTACTCTATGTGTTTATAAAGTTTGTTGATTGACTCTTCGAGTCTAATCGATCAATCATCTTCTAAAAAGTATCTCGAAGGCCGGATGGCTATAACCAGCTTCACTCATTTGTTGGGTGTTAGTGGAAAGTTGGATGACTAATGGTTATGGGATATAGATATGAGTATGATTTGAAGGGGTGGGGACCTAAGCCCATAATTTGAAATTTCAATCCATGTATCCAATGGTTTTGAATATAACGTTTATGTTTGGTATGATGATTCATTTAAAAAATGTTGCTTACAAGCATTCATTTCAGAAAATTATGCTTTTATTTTGTATGTGCAAAACATATGTATTTTGGTTTTCAAAATATGCATTGATGAGTTATTTGTGGAGCACAATCACTTGGCATTTTATTTTTATGCTCTCTTTTCATCTTTGCAGAGAATTGAGCATTTTGGGGACTATTTTCTGAAGCAAGAGTTGCATCCAAGACAACAAAACTCTTTGAGTATGTTTGAACCTTTTCCCTTTAAATGTGTAATAAGATAATGTGGGTTGTTTCCCTTTTGGATTTATGTTGAGGGTTGTAACTCCTTTTTGGTTTGTTGTTTTTATTGTTGTTTTGCCAACATAGAGTTGGTTGGATTTAATTGTTTATCTTTATACGTTGGTGAAGCATGCCTATTTTGTTGGTTTGGATTTTTGAGCATGGCTATTTTGAGAGATGATATCTCAAGGTTTGGACATGTAGCTTAAATCATGATAGACCTATGAGGTTGGATTTTCTTGGTCTTGTGGCTTTATATGCAATATTGGTTTTCTTGGTAATTTCTGAATTGGTGTTTATGTATGATTAGGAAGTATGCCTCTAGATTCTTTTATTCGACGTTATACATGATGAGTTTTGTCTTGTAGATTCTTGATCAAGTGTATTTTTTGTTGGTTTGATTGTAGAAGCATGTTTAGGTCGTTTGAGGGTGTTTCCCGATGATTCAAGCTGGTATTGCATATTTGAATCTGCAATACAGAGTAGGACGTACCGGTACGAGGCTTTGCATACCGATACACGAGGGTGAAATCTGGTCATTTGTGTGCTAGGGCGTACTAGTATGCCTTGTCTGGGGATCGGTACAATAAGTACCGATATAGGTGTTGAATACTTTAATATAAGTGAAGCTTGTATACTAGTACGGAACCCTTCTATACAGTTACAGTGGTAGGTAATTCGGTTATTGGGCTATACTGGATTTTTATTCTTTGCATTTTGGTTACCAAATGTTCATGCATCAAATGAATAAGTAAATGACTTACGTTTGACCTAAAATTTGACATGTATGTTTGAAGTAGGTTTAATTTCGAAATGGTGCCTTTAGTTACATGTAATTCCCTGTAATTCCCTATATTTTGGTCCCTAAAATCATACCATGTTTAATTGGATGAGTAATTGAAGTCCATTTAGCATGAAATTTTAACTTGTGCTTAATTAAAATAAATAGGATTCAATTTTGCATTTAGAAAGTGGAAAAGATTCAAAAATATTCATAATTTTCTTAGTTCGCTTTCAGATTCACTTCGTGAATCAATGTGAATTTCGTCACTTTCGTCACTCGGGTCCAATCCTTCCGGACCGGGTGATGGGTGTTATTAAATTGTAGGTTAATCAATTTCACATGTTAGAAGTGAAAATGGAGTCGAATTTCAAAATCTAGGTTTTGATGAGTTTTTTTACTTAAATGGAATTAACCATAATTTTTTGACTCCTCACACTCCTCAACAAAATGGGATATGTTGAGTTGATCGAACATTCGAAAATGGCTAAGAGGGGATGAATTGGAAATTTAAAAATGATTGGAAGAAAAGTGCAAGAATAAAAAGTGCAAGAGAGGTTTAGAGTGGTTCAATTCCTTCATTAGAGTTTACATCCACTACCTTAGCTTTCACACTAAGGATTTCACAAATTCACTCAATTTGTCTTTCCTTTGTGGACAAGGAGTAACCTTAAAACACTCACCAATATTTATCCCCCAAAATCTTGTGAGAATCTTTCCCAAAGATACAAACAAATAAGCAAACTTAAGAAACCTCACTAGCTAGATGTTTGCACTAATTAAGCTATCTCTTACACCGTAAACACTTGATAAAGAATGAATGCAATGAGAACGCTTAAGTGTTTTTACTAAAAAAATATGAAATGAATCTCAAGTAGACTTTGGATATTGATTTAATGCTTTTGGATAGATATCTTGTTATTGAAAAAGCTTTGGAGACTTGATTTTATACCCTCTCATTGATTTCTAACCGTTTGGGTAGTTGGGGAATTGAATATAGTCGTTGATGAGTGTTTTTCCCGCAATAAATGTTGTTTAGAAACTGGAGGTATCGGTATGTGAAGGCCCATATCGGTACTTGCCTAAAGAAGAAATAGCTGGTAGCATTACATGATGTACTGATACGCTAGGCCGCATATCGGTATAGAGTAAGGGGTACCGGTACTCGAAAGGCCGTACTGATACTGAAATTGATCATTATAATTTTGGTAGAGCTTTGCGTATCGATATGCTCAAGGCTGTACCGGCACTCACAGTGAAAAATATATGAACATACAACAGGCTTATTGGTGCGTTATTTACCATACCGATACTCGATGTGTTAAAAATTTTCAAAGGCTCCATGGTGTATCGATACAGGGTTCACCATACCAATACTGACATAGCATTCGTAAAGGAAAAAATACAAGTTTGTATCGGTTCACTAAGGGTCATACCTGTACTTGTTTACCATTTTGGAAAATAGATTCAAAAGTCTGTACCAGTATGCAAAGGGACGTACCGATACTCACTGACCAAAATAGTCTCTTTAAGCACCACAACACTTAGAGAAATTTTGAAACTTAAAATAAACTGACTTATAAATAATTTTAGCTTTAAAGCAAGTTAGTTTTGTTCGAATTCTTGTCACTTGTTAGTAATTTCATTTTCCTTAATAATTTATTTATTATCTTAAAATACTTGTTATATCAAAATAAAAAAAAACATATGTTTAAGAGGATAACTGAGAGGAAAATAGATTTTTTAAAAAATGGTTAGAACCATGCTTTGTGAAAATAATTTACTAAATTATTTTTGAGCGGAAGCTACAAATACTGTATGTTATATTGTTAGCAGTGCAACGATTGTGCCACTGATAGCTCTTTAAAGAGCGTGCATTTTCCCTTGATTTATAGGTCTAATTGTCCCCACATTGGTGCTCATTGCATCTATTTCTACATTTTCATTTCTATTTTGCATTTTTTCTAACTTAGTCTCAGTGGCTTGTGTTTTGCATATTTTTGCCTATTTTGCCTCGTTGTCACTGCATTTCTAATGACCCTGCAGAGGAAGTTTTCACCACTGCAGCTAGTTCGACACAGCTATTTTTGCCTATTTTGCCTCGTTGCCTATAAAAGGACTAATTTCAAGGAGAGAGAGAGTCATGTTTTTTCTATTTTTTTCATATCATCTTCAACCTTCGAGCTTTCTCCCTCCTTCCATGGCGACATAAGCTTGTTTTTGGAGATTCGAGGTGAAGTGAGGCAGATTTATTTGAGGAAAAGAGGAATCAAGTGCTGAATCAAGGAAATACATTGTTATCTTCTTAAACTCTTCTTTATTTTGATGTTTGTGGAGATTTATTTTTTATTTAGTGCTCAACTTTATAATGGTTTAATTTTTTGGAGCTTTATGAACTTGTTGAAACTATTTCTTCAGTGTAATATATATCTTTTAGCTTTTTCTTAAGCTTTAATTGTTGGAACTAATTTACGTTTTGCATGAGAGTGTTAAACTAGCCATTGACATTGACGGATACAGTGACAAGTCAGATTAACGAGTTTTACAATGAAAGTTGATTGGATGCAACGAAAGTTGATCAACTTGTTCTAAGGGCTATAGTCTCGACTTATGACAAAATTTGAAGCTTATCTACATCCCTGAGTCAACGGTTGAAGGTTAAATGGAAGCTAATACTCAAGCTGACTAACTCATCGCTGATTGAACCATCTTCTTCCCTCGAAGTGTACTTGAACTTTTTGCCGAGCTGAACCAAGGAAATTTAGGTTTTATTATTATATTTCTCTATCTTTTATTACACTCTGTTATTGCTATCACAGTTATTCTATTATTCATCTTTTTATCCTTTTATTGCAACCACCATTGCACCCACAACTACCAGTCTTATAGTATTGTATTGTAGTTACATAAGTATAAGCTTAATACACCATCCTCGTGGGATCGGTATTTAAACAGGATTTCTATGTTTCTATTCTTGCATTAACAGTGTAGCTTGCACTAATAGTGTGACATTTTCACACCGATCAAGTTTTGGCACCGTTACCGGGGATGGCGTTATTTTGTCCTTTTTTTCTACTTGCAATTCTGTTTTCTTTATTTAAGTTTGTAGTTGTCTCTAATATCTTTATTTTTGTTTTTCCTTTTCTTTCCATTACTTTTTGTAGGTGTTGTATGACCAGAAGTGCTACCACACCACTTTTTGTACCATATCCAGAAATTAAGGGAACTTTTCAAAGAAGAAATAGAGAACATAGTGAGATGGCAAGAAATACAATAAAAAATTAGGGAATCCCTCAAGCTCCTGAAAACCCACCACTACACCACCAGCCAGAATAGAACAATCTGCAAGGTTGTTGTTCCCCACTTGGATGATTTGCAACCAGGAATTGTTAAACCTCCTATTCAGGCTGGGAACTTTGTGTTGAAGTCGGTTATGTTTCAAATGCTCAACTCCAATGGGCAATATGCAGGGTTACCATATGAAGACGCTCGGGAGAATCTTCAACCTTTTCTTTTAGTTTGTCCTTCATTTAGCCGACAAAGTGTTCATGATGATGTGACATTCTTGATGATGCCTTATAGTTGTAATTGTTTCCCTATTCTCTATAGGGTAGAGCTTGCACATGGTTCCGAGGATTACCTGTCGGCTCTATTACTCATGGAATGATATTGCAACACAATTTGTTTTGTGTTTTAATCCATCGACAATGAACTCTCGCCTAAGAAATAACATTACAACCTACTATCAGTTAGATGATGAGACTCTTAATACTACATGGGAGATATATAAATATTTGTTACGAAAATGTCCCAACCATGGCTTTCAACAGGAAACTCATATTGAATTTTTTTTAACAGATTGAATGCAGCCACAAGACATCTTGTCGACGGGTCGTCTAATGGTTCATTACTTGATTGCACCTACAACGCTACTGTTGGTGTATTAGAGCAATTTGCTCAGAATTATTTGCAATATCCTATCTCAAGGGTTGCATCATGTAAAGTTGCACTGGAGTGTTTGAGCTTGATGATCTATCTTCTTTAAAGGCTGAAATTTATACTTTAGAGAACAAAATCAAGAATATGGAGGGACAAGTGAAGTTGCTCCTATCCAGATAGCTCAACAAACAACCACCCTATATTTTCTTGTAAGATTTGTGGTGAGAACCATAGCTTTGAGGATTGCCTACAACGTGTAGAAATGCTAGTTATGTTAGTAACATACGAGGCAACAACATGGGTACATCTTACAATACAACTAATTGGCAGTCTTGGGGTAACTCTGATCCTGCTCGGCACCAAGGAGTATTTTGCTTTGGGAATAATTCCTTGAAGGGAATTCTAGTGTGCGCCAAGGAAACTTTAGTTACCCACAACAACAATTTACACCACAGACCCTTTGCAGACATAACAAAATCGAATGCAACCACAATATATTGTTGCACAATCTCAGCAATCACAATATAGTGTACAATCACAATATAAAGCACCATCTCAAACTCAGTCTCAGATGAGTCATTATGCTCGATCAACTATCTTTGGCCCATTTGCACTTCTTAATGAGATGATGCGTGATCATTTGTCTCGTACCGAAGCTATAGTTCAAGGTCACTCTTCATCAGTACGCACTTTAGAGGCTCAGTTAGGACAATTAGCTACTGACATGAATTCTAGACAGCTGGGCACACTACCTAGCAACACTGAGAGTCTGGTTAACAAAGGCAAGGAGCATTGCAAAGATGTTACTCTTCACAGTGGCAAACAGACTATTGACTCGATGCAACCAGTTCCCATATCTACTCATGAACGGGAAAAGTCTTATGTACCTGATCATACGGTAAAAATGTAGATAATGATGGCAAGCTGAGTAATATCCCTTTTGTTATTACTCTGGATCCATCTGTTCTACAACCGAAGTGTCACCACAATGCCCAATGTCGGCACAACAGTCAAATAATATATCTCCACCTTTTCTTCATTGATTTAAGAATACTAAGTCGGACAATCAATTTCAATTCTTTCATGATACTTTACAACAACTTACAGTTCAAATTCCTTCGATTGATGCTCTTACACAAATTCCAAATTATGCAAAGTTCATGAAGGATATCTTGTCCAAGAAAAAGAAGCTCAATGAAATGGAAACCATGGCGCTCACTGAGGAGTGTAGTGCGTTAATATCTACCACTCTACTAAGAAAGATAAAGGATCCAGGTAGTTTTCTCATACCTTGTTCTATTTGTAATCACTACTTTAGTAAAGCTCTTTGCGATTTGGAGGTTATTATCAATTTAATGCCACTATCTAATTTTCAAAAGTTAGGCATTGGAGAAATGAATCCCACTGTAGTCATATTACAATTGGCAGATAGATCTTTGACTCATCTGAATGGTCAAATTAAGGATGTACTTGTTCGAGTAGACAAGTTTGTTTTTTCGGTTGATTTTATTATACCTGATAGCAAGGTTGACAAGAATGTCCCTAGAATTCTTGTTTGCACATTCTTAGCTACTGGAAAGCGTTCATCAATGTATCGAAAGGAGAACTTACAATGCAGGTTGAAAATAACCAAGTTACTTTTGGGATGTTCAATGCTGACATGGGAAGAAAGTCTGAGGAATGTCATCATATTGACTTTCTTGACCATATTATTCAAGACAACCTGCATCATCATGGCATACTCATTGCTAAAGATACTGGCTGACAACAGTAGAAGAAGATCTCCCAAATTATGACCATATTGTGGAAATTCTCACTACTATAGTTCACCATAAATGGAAAGTTAAATCTTTGTATCTCTCTCATCGGTCAATTCCTGCATTTAAACCATCTATTGAAGAAGCTCCTACTTTGGAACTCAAGCCATTGCCAGATAGTGTCAAATATGTATTCCTTGGAGACGCAGACACACTCTCAGTTATTGTCTCTGCAACTCTAGACGTATTACATGAAGCTAAGTTGATAAATATTCTTAAGCAAAACAAGTGTGCTATTGCATGGACAATTACTAATATCAAGGGCATTAGTCCATCTCTATGCATGTACAAGATTAAGTTGGATGATGAGAACAATCAGTCCATTGAGTCGTAGAGAAATTGAATGAAAAGATGGAAGAAGTAGTCAAGAAGGAAATCCTTAAATGGTTGGACGCATGAATTACCTATGCAAATTTTGATATTGCATGGGTTAGTCTAATATATTGTGTTCCTAAGAAAAGTGGTTCGCGTATTTGTTTGAACTATAGGTAACTCAATACAGCCACAAGGAAGGATCATTTCCCTCTTCCTTTCATTGATCAGATGTTAGATCGACTTACAGGCAAAAAGTATTATTGCTTTCTAGATGGATATTCTAGCTACAATCAAATTGCTATTACACCAGAGGACCAGGAGAAGACAACTTTTACATGCCCATTTGGGACATTTTCCTTATGTCGCATGCCTTTCGGTCTTTGCAATGCACCAGCCATATTTCAAAGATGTATGATGGCAATATTTTCAAACATGATTGATAATTCCCTTGAAATCTTTATGGATGATTTTTTGGTGTACGAGAATAATTTTGACCATTGCGTCGATAATTTGGAAAAAATATTGTAGCAGTGTGAAGACACCAATCTGGTTCTAAATTGGGAAAATGTCACTTCATGGTCACTGAAGGGATTGTTTTGGGCCACAGAATTTCAAAAGCTGGAACCGAGGTTGATCAAGCCAAAGTAGATGTAATTGAAAAACTGCCACCAACAACAAATTTGAAAGGTAATCGTGGTCTTTTAGGCCATGCGGGGTTCTATAGAAGATTCATTCGAGACTTCTCAAAGATCACCAAACCTCTATGCCTATTGTTGGATCAAGGTAGAAAATTTGTTTTTGATAATGCATGTCTGGATGCATTCAATAAAAATAATCACAGCTTATGAACGTATCGATCGTTGTTGCGCACCCAACTGAGAGCAACCATTTGAACTTATGTGCGACGCCAGTGATTTCGATGTGGGAACAATTTTGGGACAACGCAAAGATAAAGTATTTCATGCGATCTACTATGCTAGTAAGACTATAACTAAAGCTCAAATCAATTATACTATTACTGAGAAAGAGTTATTAGCATTAATTTTTGCTTTTGACAAGTTTTGTTCTTATATTGTGGGTGTAAAAATTATAGTTTTTACTGATCATTATACTTTGAGATATCTTTTTGCGAAGAAAGATGTGAAACATAGACTAATCCGTTGGATTCTATTACTGCAAGAGTTCGATATTGAGATTAAAGACCGTAAAAGGTCAGAAAATCAAGTTGTCGATCACCTTTCGAGGTTGGAAGCTGGCGGTGAAGATGGAAATAAGTTGCAAATTATCGATGCATTTCTTGATGAAAAGCTTTTCGTTGTGAATGCAACATCATGGTATACTAATATAGTGAATTACTTCATTTGTGGAAAACTCATGTTGGCGTAACTAGGCACAAAAAGGCTAGATTCCTTAGAGATTCTAAGAAATATCATTTGAATAAACCTTACCTGTTCAAGGTTTGTAATGACAAAATAATTCGACGTTGTGTGCCTGAGAAAGAGACGAAATCTATTCCTTAGCATTATCGTAATGCTCCTTACGAAGGGTATTTTGGTGGAATAAGAACGACTACAAAAGTCATCCAATCTAGACTTTATTGGCCATCATTGTTCAAAGATGCTCACGAGTTTGCTCAATGTTGTGACAGATGTCAATGCACTAGATCCATATCTAGGAGAAATGAGATGCCACAGCAGCCAATAATGGAAATCGAGTTATTTGATGTTTGGGGATTATATTTCATGGGTCTTTTTCCTAATTCTTTTGGAAATCTCTATATTTTGGTTGTGGTTGACTATGAGTCAAACTGGATAGAAGCAATTGCAGTGCCTAAAGATGATGCAAAGACAGTCTTGAAGTTCTTCTACAAACATATACTCACACGCTTTGGAACACCAAAAGCATTGATCAGCGGTCAGGGTAAGCATTTCCATTGCAACCAGGTGGCAGCTGCATTGAAACGCTATAGAATAAATCATAGACTAGTCACAGCGTATCATCCTCGTTGCAATGGACAAGTAGAGGTATCTAATTGAGCAATTAAAAATGTCTTGGAAAGAGTGGTAAATACCAGTAGAAAATATTGGTCCTCTCGCTTAGATAATGCCTTGTGGGCTATACGAACTGCATACAAAACTCTATTGGGAATGTCGCCGTATCAACTTGTTTTTAGAAAATCTTGTCATTTTCCAGTAAAGCTTGAGCAAAAAGCTTTGTGGGCTCTTAAGCAAGTAAATCTTGATTATGAGGCAGCGGGAAAGAAGCGGTTGCTGGACATTACTGAATTAGAAGAAATTCAATGCAACACCTATGAAAATGCCTATATTTACAAGGACAAGAGCAAGTGATGGCATGATAAGATAATTTTGTAGGGACAATTTAAAGTCAGATAGTTGGTTTTACTATTCAATTCTAGACTAAAATTGCATCCAGGGAAACTGAGATCACAATGGTCTGGACCTTTTGAAGTTGTGGAAGTATTTCCACACGGTGCAGTCACAATCAAATATTCAAAAGGGGGAATTCCATTCAAAGTCAATTGCCAACGACTAAAATTCTTTTGTGGTGACTTCGATTCTAGAAGTATTGAGACCATTAAATTGTCCGAATTTGTTTGAAATTCTCTTTAAATGCTTTGTTAGGTTTAGATTTTTTTTCTTTTTTTATTTCTTTTATTTACCTTTTTTGCGGAATAATAACTCCTTTTGGTCTGTTAAGGAATCCTTTTATATGCATGAATTTTTTGGGCAAATTGGGTAATTCAATTGCACCAATCTATCCCTAACCTTTTATCATATGCGTGGGAAACACAATGAATGAGCATGATTTTTGCACCAACATCAAGTCATTGAAACTCATCGCATCAGGCGGTACATATCATGCCTCTTCATTTTCCCTCTTTTCTTCTTCTTTATTAAGCAGTTTTGAACTCTATTGCCATCTCACTTGATTTTCTGTTTTATCTGATTCTTCTAAGCTTCAAAGTTCACATTTTTCTTTGCAAAAATCTTTCATTTTATAATACGTCATGGCCAAGAAAATATCAGCCCAAAAAATCTCAAGAGAACCTTCTGCTCGTGATATTCCAAGCTCAGAATCTAATCCTCCTTTTGAGGACCCTGTTGCTCAGCAAGAGAATCTTGAGTATAAGGCATTTCAAATAGGGATTATGGGTGAGTACTATACGGAGCACATCCAAAAGAGAAGCATCCACCCAGAGCAAGGGATAAACTTTCTTCTGAGGAAAAACCTGGACTATCCATCCGTAACATCATCCCACTTCACAAATGGAGCAGATTCTGCACTCGTCTTGGTAGCTACATGCTATTTTGGTAAGAGAACTCTATGCAAATCTATATGAGCCTACTTTAAAACATGTTTTGTGAGAGAACACTCATCCTTCGGATTGCTTCTTCTATTAACAAGTTATTTAATATTGCTTTGAATGTGGATGAATATGCTTTATTTGTGGCTGAGATTACTGATGACAAACTAGATCTTTTAGTTGGAGATTTATACGTAGCAGGTGCATTATGGTCGGGGACCAATATTGGAAATTTCACCATGCTTAGAAAGTTTCTGATCTAGCCTGCCAAGATTTGGTTTTAGTTCATCAACTCTAGGTTGTTGCCCTCCACCCATAGCACGATCGTCTTACTCAATAGAATGTGTCTGATACATTCTATCATTAAGGGGAGAAAATTTGATGTGGAGGCAATCATAAACAAAGAGATTAAGGGCTTTGCTGAGAAGAAAGTTGGAATATTGACTTTCTCCTCACTGATCATGTAGCTCTGTGAATTGAAAGGGGGTAAAACCCCAGAAAAACGAAGAGATGACTGCCATTAGAGGGCTTATCAACAAGGTTGCCATCAAGAGGATGGCTCACACTTTAGAAGTTCCTACACCAAGACTGGTACTGCAACGAGGTTAGAAAAGGGAAAGGCAAAGATGTGCTGCAACAAAGAATGTCCCTACAAGAGATGACGTCTAGCATAAAGTTTGAAAAAAGAAGACAAGATTGATGCAATAACGAGCAAACTAAGGGTAGTTGCAGCCACAGTGCAAAAAATGGATCAGGCACATAACCTATTATATGCCGATGTAAAGACGTGGCATAAGTCTGCACTTTCTGCCATAAGTCGACTCACTCTCATTGATCTGCCAGAATTTCTTGTGTTCCCTCCTGCAGTACCCAATTTTTGTCCGGGCTTAGCCCATTACAAACAAATTAAACCTATTATCAGATTACCCACATACCCAATGACCCAAATACAATTACCCAATAACCCATATTTGACCTAACTCTTTTAACCCTAATATTGAAAACTCTAATACCCTAAACTACACAGCCACCGCCGCCCTACCCTTTCACCTTCCCCTGGTGCGTGCATGCCATGCGTCGGCTCCTCACCTTCCGTGGCCACCACATGCATTCCACCACTCATCTCTGACACCGGCCGCCTACTCCACTGCCCAAGCCATATTCAAGTCTTGCAAAATCAGAAAATCAAGAATCAAATCAAGAACAACTTGTTATATTTTCTTTCAAATGCATGCAACTTAAATGGGTATAAAAACCATAAAATCGTCTCTAAAGTGGGATTTTTGAGTTTGAAATAAAAAAAAACAAAAAGTTTGTTTCCCTTCGAAACCAAATATAAAGCAAAGGAAAAAGAGGGTTTTGAGACAAAAAATAAAACCAAAGGAGAAGGATCAAAAGAAAAAAAAGGAGAGACAAAATAGATTTAAAAGGAGAAAAGGTAAAAAAAAACGCAAAATATCTTGGGTTTTTTCTAGATCTAGTAAAATAGGGGGACTTTGAGATAAAACCAAGTAGAAAATCCAGTTTAGGAGGCTTACCTAAGTTGATCGAAGCTTTTGCATGTCTTTCGACCGCCGTGCGCGGTAGCTTGCCATTGCCGACGAATGGCGGTGCTCGGTGGCAGACGACCGACACCGGGGCCAAGACAGAGAATAGAGAGGGAGGGAGAGCTCTCTAATTATTTTAAAAAAATCAAACACCAAATGACTTTTTTGGATTAAAATCGATATTTAAGGGTAAAATAAAACGACTTCGTTTTGCCCTTACTATACCCGCGCCTCGACCTGACCCGGGGAGTAGACCCGCGCATTTTTGGAAGAAATGGGGAAATTACGATTCTGGTCCCTTCGCCTTTATGTCCTTCATAATCTTTCCTTTTAATTTATGTTTCTTCCAATTTTGTCCCTTTTTCAGTATTTAAACTTTATTTTTTTACAATTCGGTCACTGTTTTTTGTGTTCATTATTATCATTATTATTATGTATAGTATATTATTTCACTATAGTATATATTTATAATATTTATAGTATCATATATTATATTATTACATATAGTTTTTTATATTATAATGTTTTTATATGTGTATATATATTTTTATATATTTAGATGTACATAAATATATATAATAGTTTAAATTATTAAATAGGTATAAATTTGTATATTAGTTATTTCCAATACCATATTATGTATGCATTATTTAATGTATTATACTATCTAAAATATTTACATGCCATAATTACATAATCATAATATATTGTATACATATTTGTTCGCGTTTTTATATTAAGGGAATATTTTCCATTTTATTTCGAGAATCAACTAGGAAGTGGTGTCCTGACTCATTTAGGTGTTATCTTCCTTGGTTGTTGTAAATAAGGAAGTGTTCTCCTTAGACCACTTTTAGGGGATTAAATTTTAAATTAAAATTTGAATTTTTGTTTTCGTATAACGACGACACTTAATCAATGCGGTACCAATTTTGGGCGTTGTGGGGGTGCTAATCATTCCCCACACGTAACCGACTCTCGAACACAAACATTTTGAATCTCGGGTTGATTTTTAAAGGTGCTCGGCCTGCCAAAGTGACCGATGACGACTCTATCTTCCATTTTTTAAATTTTTTGGTATTCTACTAGGAGTGTCATCCCGGTCTCCGAGTGTTATCTCCTTCAATGTCATTTCCAAATATTTATGTGTTTTTAATTTCCCTTTTCAAAAAACTTCTATTGCACCTCCTATCATCTGTAGTTATGATTTCTCATCCGATGCTACCACAAAAGATGTACTAGCCAAGTCAGTGAATTCCCCTGACAATGTCAGCAAAGTTGGCGACTCACCACGAGAGGAGGCATCAAGTAAAATTATAATGGATTGTTTGTTCGACTTGAACATCCCTACAGATGTTGATGCGATACTCTTTGTTGCCAAAGAAGATGAAGTCCTTGTTGAGGACATTGATGAAGATGATGATGTTAGTTTTAATGCTAAGAAGACAATTATCGAGAAGGGTTTTGTTGAGAAAGGTTATGTTACATCCAGGACTGTGGATGGAACCACAAGAGGACCTGAGATAGAGCCAGATGCTGTGAGATCGATGGAAGTTACGCCCAAAGTAGATGAACAAGAGTCAAATCCTCTTGCAATGGTGCTATACAAGGCACCACCATAGTTCATCCTACTTGTGGATACGGCTGATGATGTCGATGAGAAATAGAAGCCAGAAAAAGATGAGAAAGTTGAACATGATAAAGAAGATACTCCTCTACCTAAGAAGGAAAAGAAAAGAAAGCACTCCAAGTCTAAGAAGAAGAGAAAGGAAGAGAAGAGGAGAGGAGTAAAAAAAAACAGACGCTCCACCTCCTCCTCCTATGATCCCGATAATTGAGTTAGTTTGTTTTTGGTTTTTGTAGGCATGCATTTCATGTTGTGTAATTTAATTTTGTCATTACATTTGCATTGTCATTGTAAAAGCCTGTAGTTGTAATAGCACTGCATTCATCATTGTAACTACGTTCTGTTATTGCATTTTATCATTAGATTCTGTCATTGCATTCTATCATTCCGTTATGTTTTCTTTTGCAATGGGGACAATGCAACCTTTAAGTTTGGAGTTGTATGCCTAGGAGTTGAAATGCACCCCTATTTCAAAAAAATAAAAAAAAATCTAAGCAAATGCAAGATTCCCTTTGTTTTGAAAAATCTTTTGCTTGCATTCGATATGTAAATCTTGAATTGTTCTAATCATTGATAAGTCTGTTGTATATACATGATGGATAATTGTATTTCTTAACTCTACATTGATATATCTATTGGTTTGATTAAAGAATATCATGCATCATTCCTTTGATTTTTGATGACTTTCACCTATTTCAGCATGTGTTATATATATTACTAAGCATAAATAAAAGGCATTCCAATGTGAGTGCAAAGAAATAAATAAAGTAGCTTTAAGGAGAAACACTACTATGCATGCGTTAGAAAAATGAATATGGCCAAAGGTTATTGCTGCATGAGTGTATGTCGTTACAATGAAGTACTTCATGGGGACTCTTTGCACAACATCTTACTTCTCAGGGTCTAGGGTGCATTCATAGCTCGATATATAAAAAAGAAAATAGGAAATATATATATATATATATATATATATGATATTTATATTTTACTATGTGTGGTGCTAAATAAATGCTGATATGAGGAATGAAACTGAGATATTAGGGATGATGTTAGGTATTATTGAATTGCTTGCTTATCTATTGATATGGAGTTGGTTATGCAATTCTCACTCTTGTCGATGCATATGATTTATTGATCAAATGGAATGATTCAAGTATCTTGAATGCCTATGATCTGTTGTTGGACCTCGCTAATTTAAGCTTTACTTGAGGACAAGTAAAATCTCAAGTTTGGGGGTGTGATAGCTCTTTAAAGAGCATGTATTTTCCCTTGATTTATAGGCCTAATTGTCCCCACATTGGTGCTCATTGCATCCATTTCTGCATTTTTTCTAACTTAGTCTCAGTGGCTTGTGTTTTATATACTTTTGCCTCGTTGTCACTGCATTTCTAATGTCTCTGCAAAGGAAGTTTTCACCACTGCAGCCAATTCGACACTGCATCTGCCAGCTGTCCCTCTGCTTAAGGATAAGGACGACTCTGCCAGCTGCCCAGTTTGTTATAACAAATTTTGTACAGCTCTAGGCACACAATTAAACTGCAGGACAAGTGTTCTTCCTTGGGTGGCCTATAAAAGTACTATTCTGAGGAGAGAGAGAGTCACACTTTTTCCATTTTTTTATATCATCTTCAACCTCCGAGCTTTCTCCCTCTTTCCATGGCAACTTAAGCTTGTTTCTAGAGATCTGAGGTGAAGTGAGGCAGATTTATCTGAGGAAAATAGGAATCAAGTGCTGAATCAAGGAAATACGTTGTTATCTTCTTAAACTCTTCTTTATTTTGATGCTTTTGGAGATTTATTTTGTATTTAGTGCTCAACTTTACAATGGTTTAATTTTTTGGAGCTTTATGAACTTGTTGAAACTATTTATTCA
Organism: Hibiscus mutabilis; assembly: GCA_019671005.1. Taxonomy (NCBI): domain Eukaryota; kingdom Viridiplantae; phylum Streptophyta; class Magnoliopsida; order Malvales; family Malvaceae; genus Hibiscus; species Hibiscus mutabilis. The sequence continues at coordinate 17,540,225 of CM033743.1, read as the reverse complement.
GTTTAATATATATTTGTTTTAGCTTTTTCTTAAGATTTAATTGTTGGATCTTTTTTACTGTTTGCATGAGAGTGTTAAACTAGCCACTAACATCGGCAGATGCAGTGATAAGTCATATTAACGAGTTTTGCAATGAAAGTTGATTGGATGCAATGAAAGTTGATCCACTTGTTCTAAGGGCTATAGTCTCGACTTATAATGAAAGTTGAAGTCGATCTACATCCATGAGTCAATGGTTAAAGGTTAAATGGAAGCTAATACTAAAGTTGACCAACTCATCGCTGATTGAACCATCTTTTTCCCTCGAAGTGTACATGATCATTCTGCCGAGCTAAACCAAGAAGATCCAGGCTTTACTCTCGTATTTTTCTATTTTTTATTACACTATGTTATTGCTACCACAATTATTCATTTATTCACCTTTTTATCCTTTTATTGCAACCACCGTTGCACCTACAACTACCACTCTTATAGTATTGTATTGTTGTTACATAAGGATAAGCTTAATACGCCATCCTCGTGGGATCGATATTTAAACAAGATTTCCCTGTTTCTATTCTTGCATCGACAGTGTAGCTTGCACTAATAGTGTGACATTTTCACACCGATCATCCACTTTTGAAGAAAACCACTTATGAGATTTTCAAAAATAAAAAGCCTAATATTAATTGGTTTCACCCTTTTCTATGTAATTGTTTTGTTTTAAACAATGGAAAAGACAATCGTGACAAGTTTGATGCTAAAAGTGATGAAGACATTTTTCTTGTTTATTCTTTAAACTTTAAAGTTTAGCGTGTATTTAATAAGAGAGATTTAATGGTTGAAGAGTCTACATATGTTGTTTTCGATGATAATCCCCTTCTGAGAAAGGATTCTTGTGATGATGATGTAGGTATTTCAAATGTAAATAATGATGGACAATCATCAAAATTAGAAGGAAAATCATCTAAGGTTGACAAGAACCACCTCAAGAAGCTCTAAAAGAGCTATCTCTAGAGGAAAGGGAGATCACCTACCCAATGGGGTTCTTCTATGTCAAAAGTGATGAAATTTTGGGTGATCCATCCAAAGGGGTAACCATTCGATTTCCTCTTAGAAATACTTGTAATTTTGATGCATTTAACTCATGCGTAAAGCCTAAGAATATTACAAAAGCATTAAATGGTGATTATTGGATTATGGCTATGCAAAAAGAGCTAAATCAATTCGAGAGAAGTTGTAACACCCTAATCAGTATTCTATAATAAAGACCAATTAGAGTATCACACAATTTTTATATTTTTATTTTTTTCTCGTAGAATTATTTATCAAATTTTTATCCTATTGAATTAAGTCTGATTTCAGGCAGCAACTTAACATTTCTTATCTAAAAAGTATATAGAATATAACTACCTAAAAACTGCCTAAAACAAAATTCTACCCGATTACTTAGTTTATCTCTATTTAGTTATTACCCGATTTTTAAATATCATATAACTACTCATCATCTACTATAAACATAAACTAGTCTATATATTAAAACAAAACATATATATATATACTAGTATGTAACTGGCTAATTTTAATATTTACATGCCATCTAGAAATATCAAAACACATAAAAAGATGATATTACTGTTACCGTTTTTATACTCCAGATAGGTAGGATGCCCGCTCCTTACTCCGATTTCTATCTTTTACCTACGCGTGAAAATCATCACATGCTAAGTATACTTAGTGAGGCAACAATAATATTCAGTGCAAATAACATAACAATAATTAATAGTATGCAACTGTTTTCATACATTAAAATCACTAGATATGACTTACCATCATGTTAATCATACATAAATATGATATAAGCCGGGTATACATTTCCTTACCAATATACTTGCCATAATTTTAAGTGTATAAACTCTTTAACCCGTTTATCCATTATTTATCGATTTCATAGCCCGATTTCACAGCCCAAATATAAACCTATGGGGACCCTGGATACACGAGTCAAATATGCACCGAAGTGCTTCTCAGACATTTATAAGGCTGTGATAACCATACACTAAGTGACCTTTCGGTACACTATAATGCTATCCCAAATTCCTGATTATGCAGCGTGCTGCTAGACTCTATGGAATGCCAACTATATCATGTCCCTCAATTGACTTATTTGGGCATAATTTTCGTATTTATTCCATCCAAGGCAATGTATATCAATATAATTTAACATTGGACAGTTCATAACCGAAATAACATTCGTAGCATACCATCATCAATAACTACTGATCAATGCATTTGTTTTCAATCTTTGACATATTTAAAATATGTCAATATATGATAAATGGCATAGATATCATGCCAATATATAAACCATGCAGAATCGTCGCAAGTCTTACCAGTGATGTATAAAACATCCATGTATCATGTTAAAGTTATGTATGCATTGCACTCACCTGATGCCTCACTAGTAATCTTACTGTCAATTTAACCTTATTCCTGAACTTTTTCCTTGTCTTTAGAATTGCTCGTAGTACGATCTTGATAACGGTCACGATCTACAAAATCACCGTTTACCGAATACATACATTTCAATGCGTATGTTAGTATCAATCTAACATAGGCATATATTAGGAATAAAATTCCTTCACTATCCATATCCATCAAAATTTACAAACTAACCATAAAATAAATTCTTTTATAATTCACCTTAACTTTCCAAATTATTCAAAGTGATCCCTTGACATTGAACTTTAAATTCAATCATTAAACAACATATCCAAGTATTCCAAAATACTTTCAAGCTTAATACATAGCTTTCTAACTAGTTTCCATTTCAATCCCATATTTTCCTTAATTTGCCATTTGATCCTCAACACTTTGAAAAACTTCCAAAATGATCCAATTGAATCTTCTAACATCAATTTTCAGCATAATACCTCAACTTTTCAACATTTTTACCTTAATCCTTAAATTTCCCAAAATATGCGAAAAGGTCCCTAGAACTTAACAAAGTTCCAAATTGGTCCAAATAACATTCTAAGCCTTGTAACATCATTTTCCCATCATTTCTAATCTTAGGAAATTTTTCCATAATTTTCCCTAATTTCTCCCAATATGCCGAATTTGAAGAGACACTCTAGACAAAATTTCCAACTTGATTCAAGCATGAATTCAACTTCTAAACCTCATTTCCAAGCTTCTATAATTATCCCCATAGCAAAATCAATCCCAATTCAACTTCCTATCAAAACCCTAACTTTAAACAAATTAGGATTTATCTACTTCCAAGTAGTTTTAATCATCATACAAGCTTGGATATAATTCTACAACAACTACTACATCAAAATATCATCTTAAAACATCATATATAAACATCCCCTTCATCCATCAAATTCACAAAACTAGGGTTTCAAGCAAGGAAAGCATGAACAAATCGTACCAAAAGATAGAGAATTTCATGGAGATCAATTTCATGTTTCATGCTTTCATCAAAATTCCAACTAAATAAGCTTGAAAATCAAGAAGAAATTTTTTTCCTTCCATTGGTGGTTTCGAACAAGAGCTGAAAATGGGAGAAAAGTCTTGAAATTTCCTTAATATATTTAAAATGAATTTAAAATTTATTTTAATGTCTAATGACCTTTTTACCCTTGAAATCCAAAGCTCTATACCAAGCCACATGTTTACCTACCAATCCAAGGGTCCAAAAAAATCCAAGGAGCTAGTGATTACCAACTTTACCCTTGAAATTTCTCAAAACTACCATCTTGCCATTTTTCATCCAATGGCTCATATTTAACATCGAAACCTACTTTAAATCCAATGGTCCATGTGAAATACTACCATTTTAAGACATGGAAATGACATTTTTAACCTTGCCTTATCATCCATTAAAATATCTTGAATATCTGATTCGATCTGATTATCTGAATATTTTTCCAAACTTTGTCGCTTTATAGCCAAAAATACAAGATTTGTACTAAAAATATGGGTAACACAAAAACGTCATTCTTGGGGTGAACTATTCATTTACGGGAATAAAATACATAACTTTTGGAAATTACAATTTAGTCCCTAAACTTTTCTAAAGTTTATACTTTAACCACCAAACTTTCAAGTTTTTCATTTTGGTCACTAACAAAAATTTGGGATATTACAATTCTCCCCCTTAAGAAAATTCGTCCTCGAATTTTCCTTACTTACTTGGTTCAAAAAGGTACAGATACTGCTTTCTCATTGTTTCTTCTGTCTCCGAATTAGCTTCCTCCACTTTGTGATTTCTCCACAAGACTTTAACTAGAGGAATCTTCTTGTTCCTTAATTGTTTTTCTCCTCGAGCTAAAATTCTCACAGGTTCTTCATCATAGGTCAAATTTGATTGAATCTCGATCTCTTTTGGTGTAATAACATGTGAAGGATCTGATCGATATCTCTGAAGCATAGACACGTGAAATACATCATGAACCTTACTCAACTCCGGTGGTAAAGCTAATTGATACGCCACTGGACCAACCCTTTTTAAGATTTCATAAGGGCCAATATATCTTGGACTAAGCTTTCCCTTCCGTCCAAAGCGTAATTTCTTTTTCTAGGGTAAAACCTTTAAGAATACTTTATCTCCAACCTCGAACTCAATATCCTTTCTTTTAAGATCTGAATACGACTTTTGTCTGTCAGAAGCAGGCTTGAGATTATCTTAAATTACCTTCACCTTATTCTTCTTCTCTTGAACAAGATCTGGTCCGATGATCTTTCGATCCTCCAACTCGAACGAATTCAACGGTGTTCGGCATTTTCTTCCATATAAAGCTTCATAAGGTGCCATCTTTATACTCGATTGATAACTATTGTTGTAGGTAAACTAAACTAATGGAAGATATTTTTCCCATGAACCTGCAAAATTAATTATACATGCTCTAAGCATATCTTCGAGTATCTGGATAGTTCTTTCCGACTATTTATCTGCTTGGGTATGGAAAGCAGTGCTGAAATGTAGCCGAGTTCCTAATGCTTCATGTAGAGCATTCCAAAACCTCGAAGTAAACCTTGGATCTCTATCATAAATGATAGACGTAGGAACTCCATGCAATCTAACAATCTTCTTTATATATAACTCCGCCAACTTGTTCAAAGAGTAATCTGTTCGAATTGGTATGAAATGTGCCATTTTAGTCAAACGGTCTACAATTACCCAAATCAATTATTTCTTACACGGCGTTAATGGTAAACCTGTTACAAAATCCATTTTAACTTTTTCCTATTTCCACTGTGGAATTGAGATCGGTTGTAGCAACCCTGATGGGACTTGATGTGCTGCCTTTACTTGTTGACATATTAAGCATCTAGCAACAAACTCAGAGATAGCTCATTTCATGCCAGGCCACCAAAATCGACTTTTTACATCTTGATACATTTTGTTGCCTCCTGAATGCATAGTTAAATGGCTGAAATGTGCCTCCAAAAGTATTTCCCTTTTTAACTCCTCATCTTCAGGAATATATATGCGTCCTCTGTAGTATAGGCACCCATTTGATCTTATTTCAAAACCTTTATATTCACCTTGTTCCACTTATTTCTTCTTTTCCAAGCATTCCTTATCCTTTGCTTGCAACTCTTTAATCCTTTCTATCAAAGTAGGCTTGATTTGAAATTCAGCCATTAATACACCCTCTTCTTGTAACCTTAGCTGAGTATTCATTAATCTCAAAGCAGAAAATGTCTTTCGGCTAAGTGCACCTGCTACCACATTAGCCTTCTCTGGATGATAATCAATGATTACATCATAGTCCTTGATCAATTCTATCCGTCTTCTTTGCCTCAAATTAAGCTTCTTTTGAGATAACAAATATTTCAAACTTTTATGATCCGTGAAGATGTAGCACTTTTCACCATATAAGTAGTTACGCAAAATCTTCAAAGCGAACACCACTGCATCCAATTCTAAATCATGAGTAGGATAATTCCTCTCATGAGTTTTGAGTTGTCGAGAATCATACGCTACAACATTTCCCTCTTGCATCAATACACACCCCAAACCATTATGGGATGCATCACTATATATTGTGAAATCATTCCCAGATTCTGGTTGTACTAAAACATGAGCTTTTGTTAATATCTTCTTCAATTTGTCGAAGCTTTCCTGACATTTATCTGTCCAAATAAATGGCACATCTTTCCTTAATAGCTTAGTTATTAGAGCAGCAATCATTAAAAAATCTTTCATGAACCGCCGATAATAACCAGCTAATCCCAAAAAACTTCTCACTTCAGAGACACTTTGTGGAACTTTCCATTCGAGTATTGCTTGAACCTTCTTAGGATCAACTCGAATTCCTTCCTCAGAAACATGTGTCCAAGAAAAGCTACTTCAGACAGCCAGAATTTGCACTGTGACAGCTTTGCATATAAATTCTTTTCTCAGAGGATTTGAAGAACTACCAGAAGATGAGTTTCATGATCCTCTTTGGTTTATGAATAAACCAATATATCATCTATGAATACCACCACAAACTGATCCAAATATGGCTGGAATATCCGATTCATCAAATCCATAAATGTTGCCGGTGCATTTGTAAGTCCAAAAGGCATTACTACAAACTCATAATGCCCATATCTAGTTCTGAAAGCTGTCTTCGGTACATTTGCTTCTTTGATCTTCAATTGATGATATCCCGATTGAAGATCAATTTTAGAGAACACTGTTGCTCCCTTAAGTTGATCAAAGAGGTCATCAATCCTTGGTAAAGGATATTTATTTTTCACCGTCACTTTATTCAGTTGACGGTAATCCACACATAACCTCATTGATCCATCCTTCTTTTTCACAAATAAGACTGGAGCTCCCCACGGTGATATACTTGGTCGTATAAAACCTTTATCCAACAATTCTTGTAATTGAGCCTTCAGCTCTTCGAGTTCGGTAGGAGCTATTCTATAAGGTGCTATTGATTTTGGTGTTGTTCCAGAAAGCACATCAATACCAAAGTCCACCTCTCGATCCGGAGGTAATCCTGGTAATTCATCTGAAAAAAACATCTAGAAATTCCCGCACTGTGGGTATATTTTCCAAATCTATTGTAACACCTCTTTCCCGTATTCATAGCTGAATGAGATTTAAGGATGTCACATAATACTTGTAAAATAATTCTTTAATATTAAGAAAATTTTATCTTTGACTGTAAAAAAATAGTTAATCGCGTAAAATTTAAACTTAATAATTTCACATTTAATTTTGAACCAAGATTCAGGCAGCAACTTAACAGTTTGATCCATTAGCATATAATTAATAAAACTTCTTGTAAACTGCCTAATTTAAAAATTATTTAGATTCTAAATAAAATACGATTCATATCAGAGCAGGCTTCACATTTTACTATACATGCCGACTAGTAAATATCAAACAACATAAAAATTATATTACTGATACTGATGTACCTATTTTCGATAGATGATGTTCGCTAATGATCCTTACTCCCAACGCTTCTATTTTCTTGGGCCATTTATTATCTTGCCTCACTAAGCTTACTCATTAATCTTTTCATTTCCTTGAATACTTGTACCTTCCCCGGTATTTCTTGCAACTGTAGAAATCAATCGAATATATTTATTACTATACACTTACTTAATTCGATTCTAACATTGCCAAATAAAATACTAATGTTTGCCATATATCTCATTTTGGGTCCTTAGTGACCATTTTGAACATTTGGAAACTATTCATGCCTTAATTTTCAATTCTTCCATTTTAATCCTTTACTTTGTCATTCTTGCCAAAATGGTCCTTTTTCATCAATTCAAACTAATTTGATCATAATTTCAACAATTTACATTCTAGTCTCCCTTCAAAAACAAAATTTCCAAAACCATAACCTTATTTCTTCAAATAGCCGAATAGGTGCCTAAGCTTTTTCAAATATTCAATTTGGTCCCAAATGCTAAAATAAGCATCTAATATCACAATTCCACTATTTTCATCACCAAAATAATTTTTTAAAATTTAATCCTTAATTTCTTTGAATTGCCAAAAAGAACCTTAACTTTTCAAAATTTACAATTTGGTCCTAAATTGTCAATTCAAGCTTGAAACATCATTTTCTTTTCATTTCCATCATCAATTAAATTTTGACAATTTAGTCCCAAATTTTCTTCAAATTTTTGAATTAATCCCTAAAGGGATTTGACCTTCCAACATCAAAATTGAACTTCCATCATCAATATAATGCTTCAAACATCATAATCTAACCATTTTCATCCTTAATTCTCAAAACCCTAACAAATCCCTAAATTCAAAATTAGGGTTTATAACTTCCAACATGAAATTAACTTGATTTCAAGCTTGTTTTCATCACAACTAAGCTTAATTCATCATCATCTACTTGAATTCTATAAATTTTCCATGAAACCCTAATTTCTCTCTCTTCAAACCCTAATCCAAAACATCATAATTCCTTGCAATTTTACTATCAAAATGTAGAGAATGAAGAGTAGATCACTTTACCTCAAAGAACCTTGCTTGAATTCTTGCTTGATTGCCTTGAATTTGAGCTAGAAATTTTTTTTCATCATTTTCCTCTTAGTTTCGAAAATGGCATGGAGAAGATGAACAAATTGTTCATGTTTTTTACTATTATAATTATCCATGTTTAATAATAATTTGCCACTTGTAAAGATAAAAATGAATTTTTTATTCATTTTTCAACTTTTCCAAATTTGCCCCCTTAACTAAATAAAAATTACAAGTAGTTCAAAATTATGACATCCCATTACCTTTGAACTAGTTTAATTCCATTCCAACCGGCCATAACTATCTTAAATCAAAAAATATCATTTTATGATTTTTGTTCGATCCAATTATCCGATTTTTACCTTCTACGATTTTTCTTCTATCGAACTATCAACTCTAATTCGGGAAGCACATATTTCTATAATTCCATGAATAAATTCATATTTTCATATAAAATCTACCATTTAATAAAGTCAAACTTAGAAATTTGACTCGATCCAAAAATATTGATAATTACCTGAAATCTCTATCGCGTAGCATCTTTCTTGAAAATCATTCATTATGCATTTACACTAATCTTTCCCACTTCTTCTGAGTCCTTTTTACTAATCAAAATACTATTATGTGACACTTTCCAAAAGGTCACCAAAAACTTTTCTCTAATCTGAGCTCGTTTAACGATTTTATTCGATCAAAATTTTATATTTTCTATTGCATCCTAACCTCCAAAACTATTACCAAAATCCTTATTCTGATCGAATTTATCCTCATACTGAATAAAAATCATCTTTGGGAAAATTTACACTTGGGTCCCTGAACTTTTACCAACTTTTCATTTTGGTCACTAACTCTTATCTTTTGTCATTTTAGTCACTAAGTTAGCCTTATGCCAAAACCTTAGTACTAAATGACCCTTATATAACTATTAAAATTTTTGGGGTATTACAATTCCACCCCTTTAAAATAAAATTCATCCTCGAATTTTAGAACGTAACTGATTTGAATAGTTACGAATATTGCTTTTTCATCTTCTTCTAAGCTTTCTCCGGTGGCCTTCTCAATCTTGTGGTTCTTCCATAGAATTTTGACCAAAGAAATTTTCTTGTTCCTTAACTCTTTAACTTCATATGCTAAAATTTTCACGGGTTCTTCTTCATACATCCAATCTGGTTGTTGCTCAATTTCCTCATAAGTGATGACATGTGAAGGATTTGACCGATACCTTCATAACATAACTATATGGAATATATAAAATAATCTTGCTCATCTCTGGTGGTAAAGCTAACTGGTAAGCCACTAGTTCTATTCTTTTTTTTAACCTTGCTACATCTTGTTTTCATCTGGATGCATAGTCACACGGATCCATCCTTCTTTTCATAAATAATACCGATGCACCCCAAAGGTGACACGCCTGGTTTTATAAAACCCTGATCCAACATTTCTTACAATTGCACCTTCCTTTCCCAAAGCTCAGTCGGAACCATCGATATAGATACAATGCCTGGTAATACCTCTATTATAAATTCTACCTCTCAATCTGGAGGTAATCTTGGCAACTTATCAATTTACTATAAATTCTACTCTTATATTTATCACCAATATATTTCGCCTTAAATACTTCTTGGAAGAATACCCATGCCACTTCAGTTGCAAGTATCATCTATCTGATATTCGTCCACCGTATTTGAACATGTCCTCTTAACAGGGATACAATTCCTTCTAACTTTTCCACATCGGAACAATTTAGCTCTTCCTTTATAATTTAACATCATTAAACCGTAAGTCAACAGCCATCTGACCACCTTCACTATGAAATTCAGGATTTCCCAAATCTTGTATAAGCACTCCCTATTGTGCCAATGTTCTTTCTTGTTCTAATTAATCCAAAAGGTTATGGTTAACCTTATTATTACCACTATGGTTCTTTCCAGAACCTTTCATTTAGTTCATTTCAATCTTCTTAACTCAAATATTAATTATAACTTATCTCCTTTCATATTAGTAAGGAGCGGCATCAATCAAATCATATAAAAATCAGATCAGTAATATTGATATCCTAGTGGCATGTATAATCTTTTTGACATAAAATCACTTCTGTTTATGCCTAGAACCGGCTAAACCTGTAGCTCTGATACAATTAAATGAACACCCATTTCTCGTATTTATTGCTGAATAAGAGTTAAGGATATCACACAATACTTGTAAAATAATTCTTTAATATTAAGAAAATTTTATCTTTGACTGTAAAAAAATAGTTAATCGCTTAAAATTTAAACTTAATAAATTCACATTTAATTTGAACCAAGATTCATGCAGCAACTTAACAGTTTGATCCATTAGCATATAATTAATAAAACTGCATGTAAACTGCCTAATTTAAAAATCATTTAGATTCTGAATAAAATACGATTCATATCAGAGCAGGCTTCACATTTTACTATACATGCCGACTAGTAAATATCAAATAACATAAAAATTATATTACTGATACTGATGTACCTGTTTTCGATAGATGATGTTCGCTAATGCTCCTTACTCCCAACGCTTCTCTTTTCCTGGGCCATTTATTATCTTGCCTCACTAAGCTTACTCATTAATCTTTTCATTTCCTTGAATACTTGTACCTTCCCCGGTATTTCTTGCAACTGTAAAATTAATCGAATATACTTATTACTATATACTTACTTAATTCGATTCTAACATTGCCAAATAAAATACTAATGTTTGCCATATATCTCATTTTGGGTCCTTAGTGACCATTTTGAACATTTGGCAACTATTCATGCATTAATTTTCAATTCTTCCATTTTAATCCTTTACTTTCTCATTCTTGCCAAAATGGTCCTTTTTCATCAATTCAAACTAATTTGATCATAATTTAAACAATTTACAGTCCAGTCTCCCTTCAAAAACAAAATTTCCAAAACCATACCCTTATTTCTTCAAATAGCCGAATAGGTCCCTAAACTTTTTCAAATATTCAATTTGGTCCCAAAATGCTAAAATAAGCTTCTAATATCACAATTCCACTATTTTCATCACCAAAATAAAGTTTGACAAATTAATCCTTAATTTCTTTAAATTGCCGAAAAGATCCTTAACTTCATCACAACTAAGCTTAATTCATCATCTACTACTTGAATTCCATAAATTTTCCATGAAACCCTAATTTCTCTCTCTTCAAACCCTAATCCAAAACTTCATAATTCCATGCAATTTTACTATCAATATGTAGTGAATGAAGAGTAGATCACTTTACCTCAATGAACCTTGCTTGAAATCTTGCTTGATTGCCTTGAATTTGAGCTAGAAATTTTTTTCTTCCTTTTCCTCTTAGTTTCGAAAATGGCATGGAGAAGATGAACAAATTGTTCATCTTTTTTAATATTATAATTATCCATGTTTAATAATGATTTGCCACTTGTAAAGATAAAAATGAATTTTTTATTCATTTTTCACCTTTTCCAAATTTGCTCCCTTGACTAAATAAAAATTACAACTAGTTCAAAATTATGCCATCCCATTACCTTTGAACTAGTTTAATTCCATTCCAATCGGCCATAACTATCTTAAATCATAAAATATCATTTTATGATTTTTTTTCGATCCGATTTTCACCTTTTACGGATTTTCTTCTATCGAACTATCAACTATAATTCGGGAATCACATATTTCTCTAATTCCTTGAATAAATTCATATTTTCATATAAAATCTGCCATTTAAAAAAGTCAAACTTAGAAATTTGACTCAATCCAAAAATACCAATAATTACCCAAAATCTCTATCGGGTAGCATCTTTCTTGAAAATCATTCATTAAGCATTTATACTAATCTTTCCCACTTCTTCTAAGTGCTTTTTACTAATCAAAATACTATTATGTGACACTTCCCAAAAGGTCACCCAAAACTTTTCTCTAATTTGAGCACGCTTAACAATTTTATTCGATCAAAATTTTATATTTTCTACTGCATCCTAACCTCCAAAACTATTACCAAAATCCTTATTCTGATCGAATTTATCCTCATACTGAATAAAAATCATCTTTGGAAAAATTTACACTTGGGTCCCTAAACTTTTACCAGCTTTTCATTTTGGTCACTAACTCTTATCTTTTGTCATTTTAGTCACTAAGTTAGCCTTATGCCAAAACCTTAGTACTAAATGACCCTTATATAACTAGTAAAATTTTCGGGGTATTACATCTATCTTTGTCTCCGGAGCATTTATCACATGAGCTAAATAAGCTTCATACTCACATGATAATAACTTTCCAACAGCTACAACTTCAATTTCATGGCTCAAATAATTCTGCCTTTCTCCTTCAAATACTATTTCTGAACCATCTGGTCCTTCTAAGACTACCCTTTTTAATCGACATTCAACCATAGCGTCATATGCCGATAGGCAATCCATTCCAAGAATAACTTTGAACTCTTGGAAAGGCAATTCTATAAGATTCGCTGGAAACTCTCTTCCTTGGATCCTTATAGGACACTTTTTACATATTCGAACTACTTTGGCACTTTGTCATAGAGGATTAATAGCAACTACCTCACTCAAAATCGGTTCTATTGGCATATTTCTTTCAAGTACTACTTTAGAACTAATATACGAATGGGTAGAGCCCGGATCAATTAATGCAAAAATAGATCTGCCAAAGAGTTTGATCATACCTGCTACAATCTCTGAATCATCACGATCATGAGCAGTCTTGATATTGTATACTCGAGCAGCACCCTTGTCTTCCCGACCAGAAATGGTTGTGGATACTTTTGGTTTGCTACCTTTATTTTCTCTATTTTTCTGAGGCGCTGCAACTGATCGATCAGAGTGAAGCTCTGGACACTCTCTTTTGAAATGACCGGCTTGTCCACAATAATAACAGTCTCTACTAGCAAACCAGCATTGACCAGAATGCCTCTTACCATAGTGTTTACATTCTAAAGGAGGACGAAATTCAGAACCCCGAGTACCCGCAGTAATAGTCTGAGTTTGTTTAAATTTCCCTCTTGAAAATCCCTTTTTAACAAAAGAAACTGACGTTGCCTGGCTTTGATGTGGAAAACCATTACTGCGTTTAAATGACGACGCAACAAAAGAACTTCTGGATCTTTTTCCTGATTAGACCTATTTTTCTGCTTTTTCCTCAAGATCCACTTTCTCTATACCCTTTGCTCGATTCACCTCCTCTTCGAAAGTGGTGAAGTTACGGGAAACCAATACCCTTTTATACTGAGAGTCCAACCCGGCTATGAATTTATCAATCCTAGATATTTCAGTTGGAAGGAATTCTTCTGCAAATCGGCTCAATCTATTGAATTCACATTTGTATTCATAGACCGTCCTGCCCGATTGCTTCAAATCCAGGAACTACCGCCTCATTTCTTCAATGAACAAGTCCCCAATATACTTTTCCTTGAATTCCTTCTAAAAAAAACTCTCATTTAATCTATTTTGGAGGAACCCGTGCAGTGACTACATTCCACCACACACTAGCTTGTTCCATCAGAAGAGATACTACTCCTTCCAACTTTCCTTGATCATCACAAGGAATCCTACTCAACATGATCTTAATATCATTCAGTCGATAATCAGTAGCCATAGGATCAGCATTAGTGTCACCTTCAAATTCTGGTGCTTTCATCTTTCTTAACTCCTTTGGAACTGATACTGCTTCTCTCCTATTGATAATAGCATCCAATGCTTGAAGAAATAAGCCTTGGTCTTGACCATGCATATTTCTTTGTTCCTGAGCTATTGGCTCCACATTCGGCTGAGGTGGATTCTGATTCACCTCATTACTTCCACTTTGAGCAGGCATATCTTGCTCAAATGCCTGACGAGATTCCCGATGATCTGACATATGTTAATGTCAAAATCATCCTTTATAAGTAAGGAGTAACAACATTAATTACTAGGCATCCAATTATATTCACACAAATATCAGTAATCTTGCCATCCTAGTGGCATGTATATAATTCCCACTATCTATATAGCCGATTTATGTCCAGAACCGGCTAAAACCGTAGCTCTGATATCAATAAATGTAACACCCTAATCAGTATTCTATAATAAATACTAATTAGAGTATCACACAATTTTTTTATTTTTTTCGCATAGAATCATTTACCGAATTTTTATCCTATCGAATTAAGTCTGATTTCAGACAGCAACTTAACATTTCTTATCTATAAAGTATATAGAATATAACTGCCTAAAACAAAATTCTACTCGGGTACTTAATTTATCTCTATTTAGTTATTACCCAATTTTAAATATAATATAAATACTCATCATCTACTATAAACATAAACTAGTCTATATATTAATACAAACCATATATATAAACTAGTATGTAACCGGTTAATTTTAATATTTACATGCCATCTAGAAACATCAAAACACATCAAAAGATGATATTACTGATACCGTTTTTATACTCTGGATAGGTAGGATGCTCGCTCCTTACTCTGATTTCTGTCTTTTACCTACGCGTGAAAATCATCACATGCTAAGTATACTTAGTGAGGCAACAATAATATTCAGTGCAAATAACATAACAATAATTAATAGTATGCAACTATTTTCATGCATTAAAATCACTAGATATGACTTACCATCATGTTAATCATACATAAATATGATATAAGCCGGGTATACATTTCCTTACCAATATACTTGTCATAATTTTAAGAGTGTATAAACTCTTTAACCCGTTTATCCATTATTTACCAATTTCATAACCCGATTTATATCCTGATTTCTTAGCCCGATTTCACAGCCCAAATATAGACCTATGAGGACCCTGGATACACGAGTCAAATATGCACCGAAGTGCTTCCCGCATATTTATAAGGCTGTGCTAACCATACACTAAGTGACATTTCGGTACACTATAGTGCTATCCCAAATTCTTGATTATGCAGCGTGCTGCTAGACTCTATGGAATGCCAACTATATCATGTCCCTCAATTGACTTATTTGGGTATAATTTTCGTATTTATTCCATCCATGGCAATGTATATCAATATAATTTAACATTGGACAGTTCATAACCGAAATAACATTCATAGCATACCATCATCAATAACTACTGATCAATGCATTTGTTTTCAATCTTTGACATATTTAAAATATGTCGATATATGATAAATGACATAAATATCAAGCCAATATATAAACCATGCAGACTCGTCGCAAGTCTTACCAGCGATGCATAAAACATCCACGTATCATGTTAAAGTTATGTATGCATTGCACTCACCTGATGCCTCACTAGTAATCTTACTATCAATTTAACCTTATTCCCAAACTTTTTCCTTGTCTTTAGAATTGCTCGTAGTACAATCTTGATCACGGTCACGATCTACAAATTCACCGTTTACCAAATACATACATTTCAAAGCGTATGTTAGTATCAATCTAACATAGGCATATATTAGGAATAAAATTCCTAAAATTCCTTCACTATCCATATCCATCAAAATTTACAAACTAGCCATAAAGTGAATTCTTTTAGAATTCACCTCAACTTTCCAAATTATTCAAAGTGATCCCTTTCCATTGAACTTTAAATTCAATCATTAAACAACATATCCAAGTATTCCAAAATACTTTCAAGCTTAATACATAGCTTTCTAACTAATTTCCATTTCAATCCCATATTGTCCTTAATTTGCTATTTGATCCTCAACACTTTGAAAAACTTCCAAAATGATCCAATTGAATCTTCTAACATCAATTTTCAGCATAATACCTCAACTTTTCAACATTTTTACCTTAATCCTTAAATTTCCCAAAATATGCGAAATGGTCCCTAGAACTTAACAAAGTTCCAAATTGGTCCAAATAACATTCGAAGCCTTGTAACATCATTTCTAATCTTAGGAAATTTTTCCATAATTTTCCCTAATTTCTCCCAATATGCCGAATTTGAATAGTCACTCTAGACAAAATTTCCAACTTGATTCAAGCATGAATTCAACTTCTAAACCTCATTTCCAAGCTTCTATAATTATTCCCACATAAAAATCAATCCAAATTCAACTTCCTATCGAAACCCTAACTTTAAACAAATTAGGATTTATCTACTTTCAAGTAGTTTTAATCATCATACAAGCTTGGATATAATTCTACAACAACAACTACATCAAAATCTCATCTTAAAACATCATATATAAACATCCCCTTCATCCATCAAATTCACAAAACTAGGGTTTCAAGAAAGGAAAGCATGCACAAATGGTACCAAAAGATAGAGAATTTCGGAAATCAATTTCATGTTTCATGCTTTCATCAAAATTCCAACTAAATGAGCTTGAAAATCAATAAGAAAATTTTTTATTCCTTACCTTGGTGGTTTCGAACAACAGCTGAAAATGGGAGAAAAAGTCTTGAAATTTCCTTTTCTTTTAATTTAGCCATTTGTCCTTAATATATTTAAAATGAATTTAAAATTTATTTTAATGTCTAATGACCTTGTTACCCTTGAAATCCAAAGCTCCATATCAAGCCACATGTTTACCTACCAATCCAAGGGTCCAAAACAATCTAAGGAGTTAGTGATTACCAACTTTACCCTTGAAATTCTCAAAATTACCATCTTGCCAATTTTCATCTAATGGCTCATATTTAACATAGAAACCTACTTTAAATCCAATGGTCCATGTTAAATCCTACCATTTTAAAACATGGAAATGACATTTTTAACCTTGCTTTATCATTCTTTAAAATAATATCTGATTCGATCCGATTATCCGAATATTTTTCCAAACTTTATCACTTTATATCCAAAAATACAAGCTCCGTACGAAAAATCTGGGTAACACAAAAAGTCATTCTTGGGGGTGAACTATTCATTTATAGGACTAAAATACATAACTTTTGGAAATTACAATTTAGTCCCTAAACTTTTCCAAAGTTTATACTTTGACCACCAAACTTTCAAAATTTTCATTTTGGTCACTGACAAAAATTTGTAAAGCAAGTGTCACTGGAGACTTGGCTTTGGCAGACTTGGCTTGGGTTTCCTTTGATTCAGATGAGGAATCAGAACTGGCAAACTCGACTTGAACTGGAGACAACAAGACTGTGGCATCAGACGGGGTATGAACTGGACTAGCTGGTATGGCATTGTCGCTGGTAGAGAGCTCGGTAGGGAAGTCTGGAAACTCTGGCACAAAGTTAGTTGATAATTTTGTACGAGCCTCTCTGATCACCGTATCCCTGGCATGGATGTAGTGTCGCAGCTTGACATTGAGCTCCTCAGTCTTTTCTAGCTTTTGGAGAATAATCTCTTGGCGTTGGTGAATTTGGGACAGCATTTCCAGTGAACTGTCTGGTACAGTTTTTGGCATGGTTGCTGGCGCGGCCTTTGACTCCTTGGGCATTAGCGTGGGTGCCCTTGCCTTTCCCCTGCCCTTGTCCTTGGGCTCAGCAGCAACTAGATTTCTTCATATAGCAGTAGTAATCATTGTTTCTTTGATCGTTTTCCCTTTATCTGTATCAAGCCTTGGAACATCATAGAGCATACAAATGTTAGAAATCAACAAAGGGAAAAACAAGCGGCCAGTACCTTTCGTTGCGCACTTGTAGGTTTCCTCAATAATGAGCTTGTCAACATTGATTTTGCACCCCACAACAATGGAGTGCAACAGGATCATCCTTTCTTCTGACACGGTCTCGTTATGGGAAGTGGGCATCAGATTCGCCTTGAGAAAGTGATTACATCCTCTCCATTGGGGCTTTAATGCCACCTCTTCACCATAAGGTGCCCCTTGGATGACATTGTCCATGTCGTGCCAGGCTCACACAGATTCACCAACAACCTCTTTCTCTTGGCAGCATTCATTGAATCCGTGTACTCGAAATACTCATCCTCTGCACCATCTAACTCAAACATATTATTGATATATCCTTCATCGAAACGAACACATTTACCTCAAATCATCAAGAATGGCGAATCATTGGTCACAAGGTGCGCATAGAATTCTTGGACGATTGTGGTATAAACCTCCCCCTTTTGCTTGCAGAACTGAGTCCATTTGTGCAAGTTAATCGTAGACATGACTTTCGGAGGGAAACCATTGTTCGTCTCTATTTTGAGTAGAAGAGCTTCTCATAGCAAAAATTCCTCGAGGCAAAATTTGATTCAAACTTTTTCTCGATCTTCTCGTTGAAAATCGCTTGAAGGAAGTCGAAGAGGAAGCCATTGAAAGATCTTGGACGGTGTTGAACAAAGATGAAGAAGAAGAGACGGCTTAGGTTTTGGTACTTGCTTGTCGAAAATGAAGTAAAAAGTGAGAGAGTTGCTTGGGTTTTTTAACCGGCTAGGTGAGAAAGTGAAAGGTTTTGGGTTGGTTGAGTGTTTTAATGGGCGTAGTAATTAGAGATAATGATAGGAGAGAAAAACAATTAATTTTAAAAAAAAAAGAAAAGGGTGGAGTGATAAGGTGATAAGATAGGATAAGGATTGGAGTGATAAGGTGATTGATTTCAAATTTAATTTCCAACCAAAATTTTGGGCGGCTAGGGTTTAAAGTCAAATAAAATAACTCTCCCTTATTTTACTGGGCCGATAAAACTAGGGTTTTTTTCTCTTCCTTCTATCTTTTGCACCGCTACATGCCAAGCTGCTATGGTGTTGTGTCTGGCAGATTTTTCTATTGACGCATTAGCTCTTGCCAGCGATCCTGACAGTTTTTCTAATATAATGAATATGCACAACTCAAAGGAACCCTTTCAACACAGTAAAAGAATAAAAACTTGAAACTTAAAAAGAAAAAAGAAAAAACAAATAAAAACCTTGAAACCTAAAAACAAATAAAACATCTATCCTAATATTTACAAAGGTTCAAACCTGATGGTGTTTTCATGTTACCTCTGCCAAGAGGATCACCTCTTTGGCATTGTTCTGATCACCTTCCATGTAGTGCTTTAAGCGTTGGCCATTCACCTTAAAGATTTCTCTCGTCTTCGAGTTCTTAATGTCCACAGCTCTCTGGGCATAGGGCTCGTCCATCTCGATCTGAGTTTCCTTGGAAACAACTTAAGCCGTGAGTTGAATAACAAAACACGTTGGCCTACCTCAAACTGTCTTGGCATTATCCTACTATCATGCCAACGTTTTGCCTTTTTCTTGTAGATCCTGGCGTTCTCATAGGCTTGTGTTCTTAATTCATCCAACTCATTTAGGTCTAGTAACCTCTTTTCTCCAGCAGCTCTCTATGCCATGCCAAGTGTTCTGATGGCCCAGTAGGCTTTATGCTCAAGCTCCACTGGCAGATGGCATGGTTTTCTGAAAACAAGTCTAAATGGTGACGTACCCAAATGAGTTTTAAATACAGTCCTGTAAGCCCACAAGGACTCGTCTAGCCTCAAGGACCAGTCTTTCCTTGATGGATTAACAGTCTTCTCTAGAATGTTTTTAATCTCCTTATTTGAAATCTTAGCTTGCTCATTCGTTTGTGGATGATATGTCGTGGCAATTCTCTATTGTATACCATACCTGCACAAAGCTTTAGAGATTAGATTACATTTAAAATGGGTGCCCTCATCATGAATAATCACTCTAGAGGCACCAAATCTAGTAAAAATTTGTTTGTGCAAAAACTTGGCAATAACCTTGGCATCGTTTGTTGGCAGAGCAACAACTTCTACCCACTTAAATACGTAGTCAATAGCCACAAGAATGTATACATTACCAAACGAGGGTGGAAAAGGAGGCATAAAGTCTATCCCACATACATCAAATAAATCCACATGCATAATGTTTTGGAGCGGTAGTTGGTGTCTACCAGAGATGTTTCCTATCCGCTGGCATCGATCACATGCCTTGGCATACTCGTGGGCATCCTTATATAGTGTAGGCCAAAAGAATCCTGACTGCAACACCTTGGAAGTAGTCTTCATCCCAGCAAAGTAACCTCCACACGGTGCGGCATGGCACAAATGTAATATGTTATGCTGCTCATCTTCGGGCACACACTGGCAGATCACTTGGTCGGCACATTGTTTGAACAAAATTGGCTCATCCCAAAATTATTGCCTGACTTCCCGCAAGAACCTTTTCTTGGCATTGTATGCCAAGTCTCGTGGCAGAATGTTACTTACCAAGTAGTTGACAATGTCATCATGCCATGGCATGGCATGAACTGCAAGCAAATACTCGTCAGGAAATTCATCTCTTATAAAATTGGTCTTACCATCTTCAAGATGATGTTCTAAACGTGAGAGATGGCTAGCTACTAGGTTTTCACTACCTTTTTTGTCTCGGATCTTAAGATTAAATTCTTGAAGTAAAAGCGTCCATCGGATTAGTCTGGGCTTGGTATCCTTCTTTGCCAAGAGATATTTCAATGCCAAATGATCTGTAAAAACCACAACTTTGTTACCAATTAAATAAGATCTAAATTTATCAAAAGCAAATACAACCGCAAGAAATTCTTTCTCGATCATAGAGTAATTCAGTTGTGCTTCATTCAAGGTTCGACTGGCATAGTAGATGGCATGAAAAACCTTGCCATGCCTTTGTCCTAAGACTACTCCAATGGTATAGTCGCTGGCATCGCACATGAGTTCGAAGGGCTCATTCCAATCTGGTGCGACAACTATAGGAGCATTGATCAACTTCTCTTTAAGCTCCTGAAATGCTCTCAAATAAGAATCGTCAAATGCAAAAGTGGCATTATGTTCTAACAACAAGCATAACGGTTTAGCAATTTTTGAAAATTCATAAAACGCTAATAAAAATTGGCATGTCCTAAAAAACTCCTTATACCTTTAACACTCGTTGGAGGTGGTAGCTGCTTAATTACCTCAACTTTTTCTTGATCCACTTCTAGCCCTCTCTCAGTTACCTTATGTCCAAGAACAATGCCCTTCTTCACCATGAAGTGGCATTTTTTCCAGTTCAACACTAGGTTTGTCTCTATGCATCTATTCAAGACTTACTCCAAACTTTGAAGACATTCCTCAAATGTTTTGCCAAACACTGAGAAATCATCCATGAATACCTCTATGTTATGCTCGATCATATCGAAAAAAATGGACAACATGCAACATTGAAATGTTGTCGGTGCATTACATAGGCCGAATGGCATCCTTCTAAATGCAAGCGTCCTATATGGGCATGTGAACGTAGTCTTCTCTTAATCATCAGGGGCGATGGCAATTTGATTATAACCTGAATAACCATCCAAAAAACAAAAGAAAGCTTTACCTGCCAACCTGTCTAGCATTTGATCAATGAATGGCAATAGGAAGTGGTCCTTCTTCGTGGCATTGTTCAGCCTCCTATAGTCCATGTACACTCTCCATCCTGTGATAGTTCTGGAGGGGATTAACTCAGCTTCACTATTTTGTACCACGGTCATGCCACCCTTCTTTGGCACGTATTGCACCGGGCTAACCCAAGGGCTATATGAAATGGGATATATAATCCCAGCATCAAGCCATTTTATGATCTCTTTTTTCACTACCTCTTTCATGCTTGGGTTTAGCCTTCTTTGGCCTTCAATGGTCTTGCCATGGTACTCTTCCAAGATAATCTTATGCATGCAAATGGTTGGGCTAATACCTCTGTTGTCTACCAAAGTCCACCCTAATGCCTACTTAAAGTCACGTAATATTGCCAACTATCTTTCCTCCTGATCATTAGTGAGACCAGTGGCAACGATTACTGGCAGAGTTGAGTGTTCACCTAAATAAGCATACTTCAAGTGATCTGGCAGTGGTTTTAGTTCCAACGCTGGTGGCTCCTCAATTGATGGTTTAGGTGCCTTGATTTCTCTGTCGGCCAACTGTAGTGGCTCAAAATAACTCGCCTCCTCAGCCTCCAAGACTGATTTTTCTGGTTCCTCAAACAGTTTAGCTATGCCATCAAAGTCGCTGGCATCAAATTCTGTATCCTGGCATAACTGTGTTGTGTCCAAAGTGTAAATGGACTCCATCATCTCCTCTGCTTGGCACTCATCAGGTTTATCTGCACATTTCAAAGCTTGAAACACATTAAATGTAACTTGTTGTTCATTCATGCGCATTGTTAGTTCCCCTTTATGAACATCAATCAAAGCCCTACCCGTGGCAGAAAAAGGTCTCCCTAAAATAATTGGGACATTAATATTAGCCTCATAATCCAAAATGATAAAATCAGCTAGAAAAATAAATTTGTCTACCTTTACCAACATATCCTCAATCTTACCCTTGGGATGTGCATAGGATCGGTCTGCCAGCTGAAGTGTCACCGTGGTAGGTCTTGCTTCTATGCCAAGTTTTCGGAAAACTGACATTGGCATCAAGTTGATGTCGGCTCCTAAGTCACATAGTGCCTTGCCCATGAATTTGTTGCCAATGGTGCAGGGAATAGTGAAACTCCATGGATCTTTCAGCTTTGGTGGCAAACGGTTTAGGATCATGGCACCGCACCTTCATTTAGAGTGACAGTTTCAAAGTCTCCCAACTTCATCTTCTTAGACAGGATGTCCTTCATGAATTTGACATAGTTGGACATTTTCTCAAGGGCTTCTACCAATGGAATGTTGATTTGTAATTGCTTAAGAACCTTTAAGAAGCGCTTGAATTGCTGGTCTTGCTTATGCTTTTGAAGTCTTACTGGAAATGGTGGTGGCGGATAAACATATGCCGGCGCTGTTGGCTTTGCCAGAGTAGTGCTGGCATCAGTTTGTTTGCATCGGTGCTGGCATCAGTATGATGTCTGGCATCGGTGCTGGCATCAGTATGATGTCTGGCATCGGTGCTGGCATCATCTGCTTTTGGTTGCTCTTTCTTTGCTTTCTTGGGATTATCTGCTAGCACTGGCTTCTCAATTTGGCAATTAACTGGCTGCTTGGCGGCCTTCTCCACCTCACACTACTTACCTCTCTAAAGAGTTATGGCCTTACATTGCTCATTTTCTTTATGCCGAGCATCTTCTGTGTCACATGGAAATGCTCCCTGGGTCGATTACTGAGTGAACTGGCAATCTGCCCAAGCTGTTCTTCCAAATTTCTCATTGATGCAGCCAAACTCTGGACTGTGGGCATCATTCCTCTCCATGTACTCTGTGAGAGTGCCTCTTTGGTTGAGTCTATGCCCTTACTAAAAATTGTTCTGGGCTTTCTGTGGCATGGCATTCTGATAGAATGCTGGCATGGCATTGTTATTCTGCCTCTGGGTATTCTGGAGTTGGGCATTGTACTGGTTACATCCTTGATTTCTCCAAGATAAATTAGGGTGTTGTCTCCAACCTGAATTGTAAGTATTAGGGTTAGGATTATAGTAACGATTAACACTACCAACAAAATTTACTTATTCAGAGTTGGCAGGGCATTCATCTACATGATGATTCTCTCCACAGATTGTATAGAATGGGTCTAATGCTTTGACTTTTTGGGACTCGTTGTTCTTTTGCAACGTTCTTACCATGCTAGTAAGGTTGGAAATATCGGCATGAATGGACGTTAGTTCGTCAACCTAAAATTTCCATTGGTTTTAGTTTCGGTCCCAAGTCTCAAAACAGGATATTCAAAATCATTGATAGCAATCCTCTCTAAAATGTCAACAGCCTCAGTATATGTCTTGTCAAGTAATGAGCTAGCGCTGAAGCATCAACAACATTTTTTCTTTGTGCATTTAATCCATTGTAAAAGGTTTGTATCTGGGTCCAATTTGGGAATCCATGCATAAGACACCTCCTGAACAGGTCTTTAAATCTTTCCCAGGCATCATATAAAGTCTCATCCTCAGCCTGCCTGAATGTAATGATCTCACCCCGCAGCTTGGCAGTGATTGTTGGCGGCAGGAATCTTGTCAAGAACTTCTGGCATAGGTCTACCCATGAAGTAACTGAGCCAGGTGGCAAGAAGTTAAGCCAAGCCTTAGCTATGTCTCTTAAAGAGAAAGTAAATAATTTCAGCTTCACGGTATCTTTAGGTACTTCATTTTGTTGGAATAACTGGAAAATCTCCATGAACTGCTTCAGATGCTGGCTCGGATCTCCAGTGAGTGCTCCATCAAACTAACCTACATTCAAAAGAGTTTGAATCATTACCGGCTTAAGTTCAAAATTGTCAACATTTACCTCTGTGCCAACAAGTCCTGGCATCAAATTGTCAATGGTTGGTGTCGAATGTTCTCTAATAGGTCTCTCATTAATAACTACGACAGCAGGTGGTGGTGGTATCTCATTGTTAAGTGGATTTCCTCCATTGTTCACCACACCATTCCCTCCATTACCTTGGTTTTGAATCTCTCTAAATCTTTTTTTAACCTCCGTAAGGTTTTCTCAATTTCCGAATCATATTGCCACTCGTCCACCACATGATGGCTTCTGGTCACACACCGACAAAAACAAAAGGTAAAACAAAAATAAAAGGAAGATAAGTAAAAATTTTAAAAACAATCAATTCCGTTGCAGTCCCCGGCAACGGCGCCAAAAATTTGTAGACTCTCTGGGTAAAATTTTGGCAAAAGATATGTGTTGGAAAGTATAAAAACAGTGCCAAGATGAGTCTTTTGTGTGCAAGTATACACGGTCTACAAGTAATACAGCTGGTAAGCTGAGTATCGATCCCACAGAAATTGACTGGAATTCAATTGCCTTGATTGTTACTTGCCTTAAGAAAAAGTTGATTTGATTTGAAGTTGGTTTTGAAAACAATTAAAAAGAAAAGGGAATGAAAGTAAAGTAAAGACGTTGGCATCGAAGGTGTTTTAATGATTGATGAGCATTGGCAAGGAATGCATGGTTTTCATGCTATTCATGTCGTGCCAGCCTTTAGTAACAACCTATCTTGGCATTTTTTACCGAGCAGATTCAAAATTAGTAAAGCCTCTCTCGATGGTCATTGCCCTAAATTGATCATATAAAAACCCCTATATCTCTATAGTGCATGCTTTTAAATAAACCAATTTCATTAAGATCCAATCTATACTCCTAAGGGGTAGATTTCACTCCCGAAGTAAGTTCATCTACTTGAACGACTTCTCTCGAAGCTTCTCTCCTTAGTATTCAACAACTTAATCGTTGCCACCCCAAGTCTGTTAAGATATTGAGGCTCAATAGGCCAACAGTGCCAGCTCTCACTTGGCATAGTATTTAGGAAATATTAAAGTATGCTGAATAGTGAAAACATTGCCAATGTAGATTTATTATTAAAAAATAAAACATAAAAATAGCGTTTAACGCAAACATCCCCCACCAACTATGAAATTAGTTCATGGTGAGGGACTTAACCAAAAAACCACAAACGTTTCCCAAGTACATCATCATTGAAAAGAAAATAAAATAGCTTGAAAGAGAGAATGGGCTAGAATGGGTCTCTCGATGCAGCCCTTCAAGATCCAGGCTTCTCGGCCAAGATGGTCGGACCACCCTTCCTAGGTGCAGCCAGTTGTCAATCGCCGCACACCAACTCCTCACGATCCAATCTTCTTCTCCCTCCAAAAGTCTAGCTTGGTTGGTGTTTAAATAGGCATGTGGGGAAGGGATAGGATGAGCTCCTCATTTGAATTTTGAATTTCAACTGCCCAAGGGATAAGAGATTATCATCTTATCCAAATTTGAATGAGAGCTGATCAGGCTAGGGCTGACGTCATACTGCCGACACTGCCTTGGCGTCCAAGCTTGGCATGAATCTGCCCACAAGTCTTGGCACCACCTTATCCACTATTTTTTCGAAGATTGATCCAATTGCTATCTTTTTAGAGCCTGATCATTTCCTATTTTTTTGGGGTCCAACAGCTTCTTGGCGTGGCATCAAGTTCACTTCTCTGCCAACCGGTACTTGGCATTGTCTAGTCCATCTATGCCAACAGCACTCGGCATTCTCTCTAGCGCTCCTTCCTGTGTTGCTTTTCTGGGCCAAATCCTATGCCAAGCCTGCAAAATTGCCAACAAAATAACCCTTCACACTGGCATAGACGAAATTCTAAACTCCTTATGCAAATGCATGGTTTTAACATCCTAATGCAGCTAAATGCACCTAAAAACAAGCAAAAGCATTGTGAGATTGGCATTAAAAATAGTACTTTTGGAGAGGTAACAGCCGTGCCCACCATAATACACATAAGGTATGACGTCAATGACATATTTAAAATGCACTATAGTGCTAAACTGAGTATACAGCTTGTTGCTAGACTCTATGGCATGCCAAATATACCCTGCCCCTCAATGACATACTTGGGCATATATTCCATATTTATTTCATCAATGACAGTGTATATCAACATAATTTAACATTGGGCAGTTCATACCCGAAATAACATTCATAATATAACATCATATATAAGTAGTGATCCATGCATTTATATTCAACTTTTGACATATTTAAAATATGTCAATCATATGCTCCATGGCATAAATATAATGACAATAAAATTTGGGTAGGCTCATCGTAAGCCATCCCAATGATGCATAAAACATCAATGTGTCATGATATGTATGCAATTGCACTCACCTTGACACTTTATATAGGTCAAAATTTAAATCCTCACTAAGCTTTAATTTTGATCTTATTCCTTTCCTTGGTTGCTAGCTTGATCTCAGTTTTGATCATGATCTATATGTACATCATTTACAACACATGTACATTTCAAAAATATATGTTAGTATTTTACTAACATAGGAACATGATAGGAAAATAAATTCCTACAAATTATTTTGATGCTTATTCGATATTAAATCTATTTCATATGATTCATACCAAATCTCAATACTCCAAATTTCCTTTAATATCCAAATCAAAGAATGATTCATAAATCATTCCAACAATTATTCAAGCATGATACTTCAATTTAACAATTTCCACTTCAAACCCTTTTATTTATACAATATGCGATTAGGTCCCCCTACCTTTACAACTTCCAAATTGATCCAAACAACATTCTAAATCTTGAAAAATCATCCATTCATCATGTCTAACCTTAATATAATTTTTCCAAAATTTTTCCTAATTATTTCACCGTGGCCGAATTTGAAAGGTCACTTTAGGCTTGATCTTCAACTTGATTCAAGTATGAATTCAACTTCAAAACATCATTTCTAATCATTATCAATCATTTCCAAATCAAAACCCAACATCCCCTTCATCCACCAAATTCAAGAACTTAGGTTTCAAGCATGGAAAGCATAAACAAATAATACCAAATGATAGAGAATTTCACGTAAATCAATTTCATGTTTCATGCTTTCAACCAAATTCCTAATAATTTAACTTGAAAATCAAAAAGAAAATGTTTTCATGCCTTACAAAGTGGTCTCGACAAGATGGAGAAATTTGAAGAAATTTCTTGAGATTTCCAATTGATTTAATTTAGGCTATTTGTCATTATTTATAGAAAATTCAAATAAAAATCTCTTTTATGATAAAATGACCATTTTGTCCTTGTAATCCAATGTCTCTCATCTTGCCACATGCCAATTTATTCATCCAAGGGTCAAAAATAAACCAATAAGTTAGTGATTACCAACTTTACCCTTGAAATTTTCCAAAATTACAATCTTGCCATTATTCATCCAACGGTTCATATTTAACAAGGAAAATCTACTTTAATCCAAATGGTCCATATTAAATCCTTCCAAATTAAGGTATGGAAATGACATTATTAACCTTTTCTTATCATCCAACAAAATATCTCAAATATTCGATTTGATCCGATTATCCAAATTTTTCTAGAACTTTAACTCTTTATAGCTTTTAACACAAATTCTGTACAAAAAATCCGGATAACATGAAAACGTCATTCTTGGAGGTAAACTTTTCATTTACGGGACTAAAATGCATAACTTTTAAAAATTACAATTTAGTCCCTAAACTTTTCCTAAGTTTATACTTTAACCACCAAACTTTCATTTTATTCATTTTGGTCACTAGCCAAAATTTTGAGGTATTACAGGTTTGGCCAAATTAGCGGTTCCTCAATGCTCCAAACTATTACTTCGACAACGCTCCTGATGCTGTTCAAGATTTGGTGCTCCTCAATGCTCCAAACTATTACTTCGACAACGCTCCAGATGCTGTTCAAGATTTGGTGCCTCGTGATATTCATGGTCCCCTTTTTGTTAGGACTATTCTTATTTAGTCTGCTGTTTTAAGCTTCTCTTCAATTCAAAAACAAAATATACTTAAATATATATTAAGATGCGAATGGTATAAAATTTACATGAAAAATAATTGAAATACGGGTACATTATATTATTCATCATTCAATTATCTTCTTAGTCTTATTTTAGTCGGTCAACTTTTAAAATTCTCAATTTATTATCTGCTTATACATATTTTTAACTCTTTGACAATGCACATACACCTTGTAGATAGGGCTATTTAAACTCGTGTCTTCTAAGATAAACATCATCTGCTTTTCTACCAAGACACTTGTCGGGTTTTATTTTAATAACATATTTTTTAAAATTTAAAATGACCACATCAGAAAAAAAGAAAGCCATTAAAGAAAAGTCAATGCGACTTTTTTCTCAAAATTTTCAAAATATACTTCTTCTCGTATCACCCTGGATGACTGATGACTATGCTTCAAATCACCATGACTACCGACTATGTTTCATATCACCATGCTATCGTCGACGAGAGGCTCTACAACGACGACTTTATCTACGAATGCAGAAGTACCATCATAATCTTATCGAACAACCATCGATGATGAAAAAATTTATATTGTCTCCCAAAATTGACCCATCATCTTTTTCTCAAACTATTATGACCGTCGAGAACTCATGGTTGACCATTGAAAGGTTGCCTGAAAGGGCAGTTTCAATGAACGGTTGGGGTCTCATATTCAAAGCATATGGAAATCGTCTTATAGTGATTGGAGAACTTAGGGCTTTAAGTGAAGGTTTTATTGAGCTCAATTCTTGGGTTCCGAGAGAAAGGCCTCCAGAATAGAACTTGCTTGTGAGAAAGCAGTTCGGTAATTTTGTGTACAATTGTACTGTGATGGGATGCTAATAGATGGATTTTGGTTTTTCTTTGAACACAGAACTTTGAATTTTTGCTAATGATAATTTCTCATTGTTTCCTTTTTACATCTTTTCTTTTTCAACTGGGAGATGATGGAGAAGAGTTTCAGATAACTCAAGATTCAGTCAAACATTTTATTGATAGGATTTCTTGAATTTTTATTTCCTTTTTCAAACTTCATTTAAAATTTCTTCCATTAAATTTGTGTCTTCTCCCGGTTTTAGTGACATGAAAACTTGTAAATGCTAGCGTCATGTAGCATAAGAATATGTTTAATAATTTAATTGGTAGGTTGTCGTTAAAGTTTGCTGAAGTTTTTTTTAAGAACACAAAAGTAGTCATATGAGTTTCTTCTTCCTTAATTTTATTGTCTTGCTAAATATGTATTACAGCCAATTTGAAGTTGTCTTATCAACTTCTTCATTCTATGGATGTCGTAAACTTCTTTCATATTTTTCATGCCTTTTATTTCTGAAGCCGATAAGAGTTTAAGAGTAGGTGATGTTGTTGGGAATTTGGGAGAAGAAAAGGGGTATCAAACATGTTTTGGGGGAGGTGGAAGGAGTGACGATGAGAATCAAGTTTTAGATGAGGGAGATGCTAGTGACGATTTGGAAAAGACACGGTCAATGCATTGCCATTTTGAGTTTTAGTTTAAATTAGGTGTTTTTCACACGTGTAATAAAAATAAATAAAAATAACTTTAAAAAATCGGTTAGCTCCTTGTTGCTTTTGAGGGAGAAGAAAACCAACAACGCAATCTCCTCCGACGTGGATTTCTCAGAACAAAATGTCGACCTCTTCGGAGAAGACCATGACAACGCCAATCGCGATGATTCCCGGGAATCCTCCTCCTCCTCTTCATCATCGTCATCACCCGCTTCATCATCGTTGTCGGCTTCTTCATCCAACGGCAGCGACGGTGGCAACAGCAGCAGTGCCAGTGGAAGCGCTAGCAGCGGAGGCGAAGAGGAAAACGGATAAGAAGTGGCCAATGTTAATACCAATAATTGTGATTGTAATGAGAATATTGAAAGAAGTATTTTTGGCTATGAAGAAGACAATGGAAAAGATCTTTTTGGGTCTAATAATGAAGAGTACTGTAAAACCCTGTCACTAGCCCTTTCTCTATTCCTGGTATTTCTTTAATTCATTGTTTCTCTATTAGATTCGGTCACTTTGGCCCATAAGTGGGAATTTTGAAGTGTGCCAATTCCCTGTATAGGAGATTTATCTATGCTATATAAAAATAGAAACCTTTTGTGTGTATTCTATTATTTTAGTTTTAGGGAGTAATCTCAATGCGCAAGTAATTTTAAGTATACGGGCAGCTAGCGGTTTAACAGCTAAATTTGATATACAAGTTAAGAGGAGATGTTATGAACTCCTTTTCATCTGTTTACTAAATGTTTTTAAATTTTAAGACTACAAGAATAAAATATGAGCTATTCGATTGCTTTATTCGAAGAAATGTGAGAAAAAGAATTTGACAAAGTTATGCAGGAATATTTAGATTAGCTGTGCTTGCAATTCTTGTAATATACGCTGAATAATTGAATTGATCTTTGGTTGAATCTTTTTTTTCCAGCTTAAAAAGTTAACAAATCTTCTGTATCACTATTCTTTTGCAGTATTGCCTGTTATTCGTAATACTAATAACCCGGGCAGGAGAGGTTTTGGACGTGGTCGTTGGCACAATGATAGAGGAGATGGTATCCTTGGCCGCCCTGGTTATCCTTGCCAGGCAAGGTTATGGGTACGGCAACAAATTTGCTAATGGACATCGTGATGAACGCTTGGTTTCTGAGTTAAAGTTTTTGAAGAGTGAGGAGACGTTGTCTAGAAAATGCATTGCTTTTCAGGAAGTGAGTAAATTATTGTTTTTTCTTTTTCTTTAATGATCCATCGAATAATTACAGTTTGATATACCAAAGTAAGGCAAATTTGTTATACGAAATTATCTTTTTCCCTTTCATATATAGTGAAGATGGTTGTCAGGATATTTCACATGTATTATTTGGTTTATGTACATTTTTATCATCATCCTGTTGATGTGACCAATAATGTTTTCTGGAGTCATTTTATGCCTTTAGATATCCTTTAAAGCCTGTAAATTATTTACTTCTGTATACATGCGCATACAGATGTTGTCATGTAAATATTTTGTGGGCTACATTTTGCTAAATGCGGTAACTAAATTTGACAGCCATGTGAACTTGCTTGCTATAGCCGTGTAGAAGGTGGAGATGTCTACTTTGATGACCACAGCTTAGTAAGATTTATGGACATCAGCATATTATTTTTTTCAGTAGATCTTATATTGTCCTTTTTGTCCTCCTCATTAGCT
This sequence comes from Hibiscus mutabilis, assembly GCA_019671005.1. Taxonomy (NCBI): domain Eukaryota; kingdom Viridiplantae; phylum Streptophyta; class Magnoliopsida; order Malvales; family Malvaceae; genus Hibiscus; species Hibiscus mutabilis. The sequence goes on along the minus strand of CM033743.1, from coordinate 17,508,425 downwards.
CATTTTGTATGTTCCTTTATTGTTTGCATCATCAGAGGCTTTTTAAGCGTCTTATTACTGAAGAGATTGGAGCTGATCTTAATCAAGGTTTTGATACTTTTACTGCAAAAAAAGGTATGGTTTATTCATGAAAAGTTGGAAATTGATCATGCTGAAATTGTCTTGTGTTGTGTTGATATACATTATACAAGCAATTCTTAAGATTATTTACACATTTCTTTGGTGTTGTGTATGAAGTCTAATCAATGTTGGCAACCTTGTGATTTTTCCTGGATCAGAATTAGGTTCTGAGGGTTTTGGTGACCTTCTTGCTTGCATAAGAGACAAGAATATCCCCCTTCAAAACATTCATTTTGTGGTATGTAAAATGATATTTGTTGATTTATGAATTCTTGGTTGAATGCTTTATATCATCTAACAATATTTCCTACACATTTTTCAGACCTTTCGCAACAATCTTAATAAGGTAATTGCTTCTCTAGCCTCTTTTCTTTTGTACGACTTGAATTACACGAGCATAGAGAATCTATGTTCATCTGTCTTTTACTCTTATAAGATCATCCTCAATACCACTAATCATTTTCACTAGAGATGCCATTTATCTGAGTTTTGATTTATGAATTTGATGGATGATAAACCACTTCTTTTATGTATTTCATTAGACGGTCTCTTGTTTTCATACAGATAATGGCTATTGCTTACATTAAAAACGATCCTTGGGAAATGGGAGTGCACAAGTAGAATGGTCTTGTCTATCTCGATTTGCATAAACTGCCTGAGTGGCCACAGAGTGAGCTGTATCGTCGAAGGTACCAAAACTTTTATAGCATCCCTTATTACTATTACTATTATTATTATTATTATTATTATTATTATTATTATTATTATTATTGTTGTTATTACTACATTTCTCTATGGGTCAGCAACATGAAGGAATCAAAGGCTTTGAGGTGGTGTGTAGCCCCGCCTATTTCTTTTATTGCCAATTGACTTCAAGTTCTAATTGCGTTACTTTTGATTTTTTTCATTTAGATGTTATTGGGGGTATTGTTTTGAGAGCCTTGCCACGGAAGATCCAAGAAGTGATGATGGTGAAGGGATGCATCATGTTGATGCCAATGTTGAATATTGTTCGGTGATTAAAACCAAATTAGGGGCTCATCGTATTCTGATGGGTGCTAAAATGGATTGTTGTGATTCAACAGATGAGGGAAGAAGATTTTATGTGGAATTGAAAACAAGTCGTGAGGTAAAGATGCAACTAGCCCAATGGTTTGTGATGCTCAATGCTTCACTTGCTGCCTTCTCATTATTGTAACAGTTTTACTTGCGGAACTCATGAATGTGTCCCTGCCTTTGCAGTTGAATTATCATACGGAGGAAAGATATGAAAGAGAGAAACTACTGAGGTTTTGGGTATGTTTTTTTGTCCAATGGACTGTTGGTTGTGCCTGGAGCTTTCTACTTTGAAATTTTGCATGAAAAATATATATCTTATTCTCTGATTCTTATTTCATTAGTTTATTTTATCAAAAATTGTTGGGAATTGGTATTTTCAAAAGCTTTATTGAGGAATGTCATTCTTCCTTTTCAAACTAACCTTTTTATTCATGGAGAAAATAACTCGGTGATCATCACAGATTCAATCATTCCTGGCAGGTGTTCCATATTTGTTATTGGATTTAGGTAATTTCTGTTGGCATTTCATGCTAATTTCAATTTCCTCAAGATATCACACTTTCTTTACTTATGTGACTATAAAATCACTTCGTTCTATAAAAAAGTTAAAGTCTGACATATTGGAGATGTACATCAATAAATTGTTCCAGCACGTGCACTCTCTCTTCTCTAAAACTGCTGACCGGTGTTCAGTTCTATGGTGTTGTTTATAGTGGTTTTTTTATCCTTTCAATTAAATATGAAGTTTTCTGTTGACATGTTTGATGCTGGGATGATTCAGGGCGACTTGTACGCACTGAGAGACTAAGAACCAAAGACATCACTCAACGAGTGAAAATGAAAAACTACTGGCAGGTAATATATATTACAGCAAAATGCATCTAATGAATTGATTATTTTTTACAAAAATTGAATTCCCATCGGTATAACCAAAGATATTATGCGGGGATAGTGAAGAATACTGACGTGCAACAAATGTTTTATGGTCATATACATGCACCAAACTGATTTTCCCCTTTTTGGAATTTCATTGATTCATTGCTCTAGCAATAACCTTCCTCTCTTGTTTGAAACTCATCTTTAGGGAGGAGTCTGCCTGGCATTTGCTGATGAGGTATTGTGCTGGCTCTACGGAACATAGTTATTCTATATATGATCAAGTAAAATCAACATCGAGCACCACGGAAGTTTTGCAGTTCCTTATCTCAGTAATCTGATGGAGCTGATATTCCAGATAATGACCGTTTGATTGTTTTGGTTTGCATTAGATGAGGACTACATACTGCAGTTCGCACCACCATTCAACTGATTAGAGCTTCTACAAGCACAATCTTGCCCCGATGCGATTACTAACCACGTTGAACAATCGTAGCAATTGGCAGGCTTCTTGTCAGTTTGTAATTCAGATAGTTCATACAAGATTAAAGGATGATTTAGTTTTACCAGCTCAGCATTTTGCAGATGAACATTGCAGCACATGATAAAGCCCCCCCCCCCCCCCAGACCAAGTTCAGCCTTTTTTGAGAAAATATTGTAGCAATGTAAAGGCAAACCCCCCGACTTGGTGTCGGTTGATTCAAAAGGAAGAAAGAGTTACTTTGGTAATTAGTTTTAAAAGCTCCTACTTTTGTGTATTGTTGAAAGTTGAAACTCGTGTGAGGTCAGGGCGAATCTGGGCCTAGGCCTATATAAGCCATGACCCAATCTATGCTCTTAAATTATCTTTTATTTATATAGAGAGAGTTTTCGATAGGTAAAAAAAAAGAAATGACCCAATATAAAAATTTTGATTTAGTTTTTAAGCATTATACAAAACTCAAGTAAAATAAAAGAAAAGACAGGGTTTGTTTGTAATTTTATTATATTTTATAAATAATATATAATTATTTTTAATAAATATAATTTAAATATATTTTTCTACTAATTAATTAAATATTTTTTAAAAACAATTGAATTTCGCTAACAAAACTAGGGTTTCACTCTAGTATATAATTGATCATAAATACAAACAAATAAACAAAATAAAAATTAAGATCAAAATTAAAATTAAAAAATATTTTTTTGTAAAAACTTATAAATAATTTTGAATGTCTTTAAAAAAGATGATTTAAAAGAAGATAAAAATGTAATGTATTTCTCAGTTATTTTGGTTGAAACTTGCGAAATAAAGCTAATATTAAAAATAAATTTAAATTCACATATTTATGACTTGTATTTTTTACAAATTAATGAAGTTATAGATAAAAAATTATTTTTTAAGAAATACTTCAATTTTATTTAAATAAAGATATAGATAATATTTTTTAAAATGATTGGAGAGTGAAATTTTAAAATTTTAAAATTATATATATGAATTATGTTAGATAAATTTCTATTTCTATTTGTATTGGCCCAGCTGATAATTTTTTTAGATTCACCACTATGTGAGGTAGATGCTGATGGTTCTACTGTGCTTTTCAAGGAGCAGTATTGTTAGCAATCCTAGTTCCAAAATTAAACTGCAATGGGAATCTAGCTAGGGATCGTGATGGATTTGGAAAAATTAGTTTTAAATGTTGGATTAAAATCCGTAATAGTGGGTACATATGTATAATGTATATTGCTATTTTAAAGTATGACACAAAATTAAGTGACCAATTATGTTAGGCGTGTCATGGGTATTAAAATGTCATGGAAATAAAAGTGTAGATACCATAAGATGTATTTATAATTCGATGAAGGGCAGAGTTATAAATACTTAATAGTTAATTATTAAATCAACTATATAAAGAGATAGTGGTCCCCAAGAAATAGGTCAACTTATTTTTCTCTCCTTCCCCGTCAGAGAGTTTTATGTCAAGAGAAAACCTATCTTCTTTGAAGATTAATACCAAAGATTGGATTTCATATCAAGATTTAAGGTTTTCAGTCTATCGATTAATTCAGGTACGCTTCCGCAATTCAGTTCATTCAGTTTATTGTTCTTGATGATTTGACATGATAGATCCTGAGTTTAGATTTCATATTTGGTTATGGTTTAATTCTAACAAGTGGCATCAGAGACAAATTGTGTCGAATTATTGAGATCTAATTATTTAGAATTTATCGCAAGTTTTTTTTATGGTGCGATAACGTATTAAAGTTCCATTGTTAGGGTTTCTGTTTTATTTATAATCGTATCCAATAGTTTTACTATATTGTATTTGTGCGATTATTTTTCCGGTTTTTAGAAAGAATTCTATTGCGTTTTGAATTGTGTTTTTCAATTTGCAGCAGATCCTTTTTTTTTTGTCTATGTTAAATTTAAGTTTTTTTAAGTAATGAATATTTGTGTTATATCATGTATTCATTAATTACGGCAATTTTTTTTAGTATGAATCTGCCTTTTTGTATTGTTTTTACTTTAGTAATCACATATAGTAAACTCAAGTATAAAATATATATTTTATTTAAAATATATTTTCAATTAGGCTGGATCAAAATTTTAGTTTTGATTATTAGGTATTAAGATTTATGTTAAAACTTTGAGGTTTATTTTTAATACAATTTTAGGGTTTCGTATATGGTTTACCGATGGTCATTCTTCAAATCCCTTGGGTTAAAATCGAAATCTTTGATTTCTATTTCAATGGGTTTAGGTTTAAATGGTATATTATTAATACGTGATTTATTAATATTTATTTTCATTGGAAAATATATGTTATTAGTAATCTTACTTGTAAATTCATTGAAGAAAGCATGTACCGAAGCTCCAACCTTGAACCTGGAAAGCGGGTTCACTTTGGGTAAACCACCAAAACATTGAGCAATAGTTGAAACACATATATATGGTGTTTTTTGATTCTATGAATTTTTTTTCTCTCGTAATTTATATATTTGGATTTTTTTTGGCATACATCAGTATTGATCCTTTTTGGTTGCTCTGGTATAATGACATAAAATTATGATATTATTATCAATAATAATTTTACTAAAAGCATGTCATTATTATTATGATATATATCTTCTTTGGTTTTGAATCGGAATATAATATTCAATTGGTTTAGTTCTTTATGATTATACATATCATGCTTAAAATTTTGGTATTCACATTCGTTTCGGTTTCATCAAGTATTTCAATTTTGATCTTTAGGTTATTATGCACATTAAATATTCATGTGATCATTATTGAACTCATTAGTATGGTATTTTTACTGCTGGTTAAATATTGATTGTTTTGAATTCAAGTTTTATTTTGGTAAATGCATGCTTAAGGAATTTTTTTTGAGAAACAGTCAAATATTTCGGTTTTTTCGATTTCTAATAGCCCCATATAAACAACTTTATTTTGGTCATTTTGGAAACTTAAGTGTTATCAGAAATTTCAGTTTTGTCTGTTACATAATTTTAAATTTGGATATCGGTACATTTATGTTATATATTTTAAGATAAATTAATTGAAGCATTAAGTCACCAAAGTGACTTCTATTGTAGAAATTATTTTATTTTAATATATAGAAGGTTTAGTGCATGTAAGTCGGATTATGTTAGTATTAATCGACCCAAAGGAAGGTTAATAATTAACATTATTATATGTGCAACTGTGGTAATAAACATGTGATAATTATTCAGTTTTATATGTGAGCAATAAATCGGCCCAAAAGAAGATTTCTGTTTGACATGTTCTTATTATCAATGTTTGATTATTGTACCAAGATATCACTTACAAGTTAATATTTTGTCCAAAGATGAAATATTAATGGAGTGTCCGGTATCTTGATATGAGGTTTACCTTTATTCAAATTTATTATTATTTTGGTTATCTTTTAATTTGATTGAAAGATAAAATTAAGACAAATATTTTGAAACAATTAAATTCATATTTTGGTTTCGGATGTCTAATATTTTAATGGATTAATTGAAACATAATGTCACCAAAGTGACCGCTTTTGTGTAGATTAGTTTATTTAAAATATTAAGATAATTATGGGTTTTTGTAATTCATGCGTTTATTAATTGGCCCAAAGGAAAGTTAATATTTGGCAGAATTATAATGACAACTGTGGCGATAAATGTGTGACAATTATAAGGTATTTTATGTAAGCAATACGTTAGTCCAAAGATTAATCTATTGTTTGACATAGTTTATTGTCAATGTTTGATTGCTACAACAAGAGTACCGCTTACAGTTAATATTACTGTCCAAAGACTTGATATTAATGTTGTGCTTGGTATCTTGAGGGGAACTAGCCATTATTTTGAATTTATTTGTTTACTTATGAATATTTATGTGAGCTTGTTTTTATTTTATTTATTTATTTTTGTTCTATATTTAGGTAATTTATCTTTGCTGTCACAATATCTGTTAAATAGATTCTACACTCATGTTTAGTAAAACTAGTTTCAATGAATAGAAAAGACACTTACATATAGCATTTGGTTGTATGAACACAGACTTTGCACTAAGGGAAGAATAACTTGCACCTCTCACCGCGGTAAACACCCATAAAAATGGATTTTGAGAGGAGAAATTGTTCAAATTGTACGAGTCTAATGATCATAAAGAACAACATTTTATAAGTCTTTAGGAGCACAAATCTAAAAATATTACTCATCTAAGGTTTTCCTCGACGAAATTACGAAATGTTTTACCCTGAACATTAAGGTTAAGATGACATCACTTATGTCTTCTTTGATGTCTATGAAGTATAAGGGTCAATAAAATGTGAGGGAGTACATTATGAAAATGTTTACTATTGCTTCAAATTTTAAGGCACATAAGATCGAACTTTCTAACAATTGTTTGTTCTTATGATTTTGGTATCGCTTTCTATACAGTTTAACCAATTCAAAATTAGTTACAACTGTCAAAAGGAGAAATAGACTTTAAATGAGCTTATTTCTAATTGTGTTAAAGAGGAAGAAAAGTTGAAGCATTATAAGTGTAAAAGTACTCATTCGGTTAGTGCTCATTTAGTTAGTGTCTCTAAGAATAAGGGCAATAAAAAAATATTAGAATAAAGTTGCTAAAGGTCCTAATCAAAAGAAACAACAATAAGTTACAAAGTATTGATTCTTTTGTATAAGTTAGGACACATGTGAAGAAACTAAACTTCAAAAGTGACCAACTACTTCGGTTATTTTGAGTGATCCATGGGCTGTAAATTTTATGATCCCACAATAAGGATTATTTTAAGGAGAGGTTTATAACATTTTTAGGATGTTGAGTTTGGAGGGAGAAATAAGGTTAGATACATTGCTATTGAGGGGAAGTTGAATTACAATTTAATTCATACTATCATTTTTAATGATGTTTAGGTTTTTACACCTATCATTAATCAAGAAGTGAATCAAGTACCTCAGCAAAACAATGTTGAACAACTCCCATTCAAGATAAGGTAATTGTTTCAGAAGAACAAACTCAACAACCTTAAAAAAATAAGTGTCATTAAAGATATCCACGAGAGGAAGGAAAAAATACTTTTCTAGATTATTACTTTGTATTTATTCAAGAAAATAAGGATAATAATGGAATGATAGAAAATGATTCAATCATTTTTTTATCAAATCATAAAAGTTCCGACTCTCAAAAGTGGATTGATGTCATTCAAGAAGAGTATAATTTTATGCAAGACAATAAAGTTTAGGAACTTGTCTCATTATGTGAAGGTGCAAACCAATTGGTTGTAAATGGATATTTAAAACCAAGAGGGATGCAAATGATAATGTGGGCAAGTATAAGTCATGTCTTGTATCTAAAGGATATACTCTAAAAGAAGACATTGATTTTGTGAAGACTTTCTCTCAAGTTTCATTGAAAGACTCTTTCAAGATAATCATGACGCTTGTTGCTTATTTTAATCTTTAGCTACATAAGATGGATGTTAAGCTTGTGTTTTTCAATGGTGACATTGAAGAAACAAATTATATGGTACAATCATGGATTTGTGTCTAATGATACAAGATCAATTATATGTAAATTAAAGAAATCCATCTATGAGCTTAAGTAGGACTCTCATTAATGAAATTATAAATTTCATATTGATTATCTCATTTGGTTTTGAGATAAATTTGGTTGACAATTATATGTACTACAAGTTCAGTGGGAGTAAACCAAGTGATACTCATATTGCTAAAGAAGACAAATTTAGTCTTACTCAATGCCCTAAAAGTAACCTTGAAATTATAATATATATACACACACACAAAAGATTTCATATGCATAAGCTATTGATAATCTATTCATGTTCAAGTATGTATGTGTTCGAATATTGCATACATTGTTAGAATGTTAGACATATATTAAGAAAATTTAGTATGAACTATTGGATAGCAGCAGTAGGGTTATGGAATATCTTTAGAGAACAAAAATTACATGCTCACATATCGGGATTCTGGTAAGTTAGAGATCATCAGGTTTACAGACTTCGATTCTATTAGAATATTGATGCAAAAGAATTTTGTCACATGGGCTGCTAATTATAGACTGAACATAAAGACCACTTCGGTTATTTTGTGACAATAAATATGCACTCATTTATTCTATAAACAATAGGAACACTTTAAATTTGAAGCACATAAATATTAAGTTCCTAGTTGTTAAAGAAAATTCAGAGTGGTTGTATGTCTATAGAGCATGCTGGTACAAACTCCATAATTGCGCGCTTATTAAGAAACTGACACCCTAGGTCTTTCATGAGCACACTACTCATGTGGGTGTAATGTTATTTAAGGATATTCAGTTTTAGTGGGAGTTCGTAATTTTGAAAAAATGCTCATTCGTTTTAGACACAATTTGGTTACTTGACTTAAGGATATTTTAAGATTATTTTCTCTGAAAAATAAAGTTCTTTTGGTTTATGCACACTCTGAATTCAGTAAAGTTTGATCTCGCTAAGGTTTAGGAGGACCAGTTGGAAATAGACATGTTTGGTTCACATTTCATGTAATTTTCCATGCTACGCATCCATGATTGATCTATGTCATTTGACTATATTTGTATACGTGACCATTGATGGGTCTTGTTATGATTGATACGACAAAGACTGCTTTGATCCTATATGGATATAGTTGATGGACGAGATTGTTCTGAGAATACCTATTATATAATAGCAAAATTTTGAGCTCATAAGGTTATACATTTGTCAGGAAACATATGTTGCCCAAGTGGGAGATTGTTGGATTAAAATCCGTAATAGTGGGCACATATGTATAATGTATATTGCTATTTTAAAGTATGACACAAAATTAAGTGACCAATTATGTTAGGCGTGTCATGGGTATTAAAATGTCATGGAAATAAAAGTGTAGATACCATAAGATGTATTTATAATTCGATGAGGAGCAGAGTTATAAATACTTAATAGTTGATTATTAAATCAACTATATAAAGAGGTAGTGGTCCCCAAGAAATAGGTCAACTTGTTTTTCTCTCTTTCCCCGTCAGAGAGTTTTACGTCAAGAGAAAACCTATATTCTTGGAAGATCAATACCAAAAATTTGGATTTCACATCAAGATTTAAGGTTTTCAGTCTATCGATTAATTCAGGTACGCTTCCGCAATTCAGTTCATTCAGTTTATTGTTCTTGATGATTTGACATGATAGATCCTGAGTTTAGATTTCATATTTAGTTATGGTTTAATTCTAACATTAAACATGTCTTTGGTATTTAGTATTCCTATTATTTTCGGGAATCTGGTCCATTTACTTTTGAGATTTCAATATTCAAGTGTAATTTGTAACATTGTTAAAATTCTTATTTTAAAATAAATAATAGGCTTAAGGGTTCAATAAGCCTCTAAACTTTTACAAAAAAATTAATTAAGCCGTAAACTTTTTTTGCACCTAATTAAGCCCTCAAACTCAGGAAAAAAAATCAATTTGGCCCTTTGACCAACGTTGACCGTTAATTTTAACAATTTTTTCTTGAATTTTTTTGACACTTGTAGCAATAGGATAATGCCACTTGTCATTTCTAAGAATTTTTAAATTTTAAATTTTAATAAAATATATAAAAACAGAAAAATTCTAAAAAAACTTAAAAAATCTGGAAAAATCTAAAAATTATTTTAAAAATATATAAAAATATTGTTTAGTTTCAAAATGTATTAAAAAATAATAAATAATAATTTTTTAAATGATTAAATTATTTTAAGATTTTAAAATATTAAATATTATTATAAAATTAAAAAATAAAATTTAAAAATATAAAACAATAAAAGTTATTTTGATTTTTCAAATATAAAACAATAAAATTTATTTGAAAAAATATAAAAAAAAACAAAAGTTATTTTAAAACCCAAAATAAATTTTTATTGCTTTATATTTTTTAATTTATTTTTATAATTGTATTAATTTTTTAAAATATTTTAATCTTTTGAAAAAAAAATAGTTATTATTTTTAATTAAATTTCAAAATTAAAATTTTTTATTATATTTTTAAAATAATTTTTAGAATTTTCATTTTTTTTCATTTTTAAAAAATTTTCTAATTTTTGTATATGTTTTAAAATTAAAATTTAAAAATTTGTAAAAATTACAAATGACATTACCTTGTTGCAACACGTGCCAATTTTTTTAAAAACAAATCGTTAAAGTTAATGTTCAACGTTTGTCAAAGGGTCAAATTAATTTTATTTTCTTGAGTTTGAAGGCTTAATTGAATGCAAAAAAAATTTGGAGCTTAATTAATTTTTTTACAAAAGTTTAGGGGTTTATTAAACCCTTAAGCCTAAATAAAATTAATCATGTAACTAAAAAAGATGTGATGCATCGGGATTTAATAAAAGAATTAACAATTGAATTTGAAGTTTTTTAAATCAGGGATAAATTCTTAAAATAGAGTTGAGGGGCTAATTTTAATGTACGGGGAGTATAGGGATATGTTAACCTTTTTTAAAATATTTTTTCATGACTATTACTATTATTATTATATTATTATTATTATTTAATAGTAAAAAAAGTGTTCAAAATGTATTTTTTTCTAGATAGATGTTTAAAGTATTTCGGCCAAAGTATGCGTCTAACGTTTTTATCATTATCATTTTAGGTGTGTTACCGTTAATGACTGTTTAAAATATTTTGTTGGCCAATAAAAATATAAAACTTGGCATGCTTTATTTTATTTTCTTTCATTTAAAATATCAGAATTTTCAAAAAAAAAACTTAAAATTTTTAAGTATTCTTAAAATAGTCTCCAAATTTTTAAGTCTCAAATCTCGATTCCAACCGTTGTCACCGTCAATCACCGATGGTGTGTCCACCATTTCAGTCGTCGGACTCCCGCGATCATTTTCTTTATCTTCCTTTCATCAAAAGTCGACTACTGCGTGACTAATGTCGAAACAAAACCGAACGACGAAAAGAGAAAAAAATAATGGGTGACAAATGATGACAGATCAGACAACGAACGACGTGCAAATCTTTCGACGAGAGGATGAGGCTTTATTTCGTCGCCTACAGCGTGATGAACGAAGACGATGGTGGTCGGATTTAGAAATCAAGGGATTTTGGATTATTTTGTGAATTTTAAGATATTTAGGTATTTTTTATATTAAATTAAAAAAAATTAAAATCAAAGTCGCATGTGATGTTTTGATTGGTTAAAGAATTTTTTTTAAACGACCGTCAATAGCCAAACACTTAAAATAATAACGATAAAAACATTAAGTACTTACCTAAACCGAAAAATACTTTAGATATCGATTAAAAAATAATTATAAAACATGACTCAGGTAGGTACGATGGATTTGAATTTGACAGAAAAAATTATTGGATGGAGAAAATGAGAAAGGAAAGAAGAAAGTATTCGATGAAATAAGCTTGTCACCTCGCCAGGCCCGAGTGGGTGGCAAGTCAGGTGAGCAGCACGTGATCGTGCATTTGGACTTTAAGACAATGTCATTTTAATGAGGCCAGCCCAAAAACAGCCAAGCCCAGAAATAATGGCCGACACGATGAACATCCGTAATCTTAACCGACTACATGGACTATATAAGAAATATAAAACTCTCTCTCTGGGTTCTCAACAACTCGATAATTGAAGAATCCGAAGGGGAGAGATGCAGATGGAAAGAAAAGTAAGCAAAGAAGCAATGGAGAGCATTTCCAAGAGGCTATCGGCTCTCGATAACCTCTACTTCCCACGCGCCCTTCAACCTTCTGCCTCCGATCCCTCCATTCGCAAATCCATCCTCCACGACCTTCTTTCCCGCGACGTCCCCGTCTTCTTAGGTCCCCCAATTTCCACTCTTATTTCATCAATACTGTTGAACTTGTCTTTAACTAAATCGATGTTTGTGATGCAGAGAGATATGGGTCTCAGCTGACTATCGACGAACTCCACAAATTCGATGCACTTAACAATGATTATGAGGTTAATTGGCACTTGAAGCATCTCAGGAGCAAGATGAGTCCCACTTCAGAGGAATTGAAATCAAGGTCGGTGACTGTCAAGAATCGAAGGCGGGCTTACTTGAATAAATTGGTGTGTGATGGGCAGTATTTCTCGGAGGATGCCATGAGGGAAAGGGAACCTTATTTGCATCATGAATATTTAGGGAGGTTTCAGGATTTAAGTGGGAGAAGCATGGCCAGGCCTGGAGAACGCTGGTCTGAGACTTTGATGAGGAGGTGCGAGGAAGCTAGGTTGGTTGCTAAGATTAGAGAGGAGCAGCAGAGGCTTGGCGTGGCTCAAAAAGATTGGGTTGGCAATGAGAACATTCTTCAACAACAACAAGAGGAAGAAGAAGAGGAGGAAGAGGAAGAGGAAGAGGAAATGATAAAGGAAAATGGAGACGACCCTGGAAAGGAAGTAAGTAATGAACTTTTTCCTTCATTTTGAAAAAAAAAGTTTCTTAGTTAGGTTTCCTGGGTGGAAGCAATTTCTCATGATATTGTTAATGAATGGTTTAGGTCATTACTGTTGCTTGTGATCTGCCTAGTAATGTTGTTTTCAATTATGATGTATTAGTGTTTCCCAATGTTGTCGAACTGTTTAGGACTTAGTATGTCTGGTTTATTATTGTATTTGGGGTGGGTTGTTCATACAGTGATATCTTGCATTGTATGTTTCAGATGCTTTTGGACCATCCTGGGGACGACAAGGTTGCTGCTTCTGCAACTACGGACCAACATGACGAAGTACCTTCGGCGGAAGAAATGCAAGATAGGATGGATCAATTCACCTACATCATGCAGCAGAAGTTTCTATCCGGTGAAGATCATGAGCATTTAGATTATTCGAAAATAGATGATGATGAGACCTTGGATGATCACTGGCTTAGGGAAGCTAACCATGATGCAGAGGAGAAGTATTTTGCTGAAGACTAAGAATGGAGATTCTCCATTGGAGAATTACATTCCTTCATCGCCCTACATTTGCATATATCTCTTCGTTATGGCAGTGGTTAGTGATTACCTTTTTTAATCATGTACCTAACTTTTCATATAAATGTTATGTAATGGCATTTTCGTGTCAGTAGCCATTCTTCTTATAGACCAGTATTGAAATTAAGGGTAATAGTAATCAATCTTTTTCTGATGATGCATCCAAACCATCCTTTTTTGTGCATTTAATGTGGTGAGGAGGTTATTCTTGTGTGGCTTGAGAAATCTCATGGTGGACTTGAAATCCTCTTAAATCTAGGAAAACATGGGGGGAAATGCTTCTAATTAATTGGAATATTCTAATATGTTCCCCCAGTTTCATGGGTTGACTTGAATGCAATTGCAGTTCATACAAGCTCAAGTCTTATTGTTTTAGATTATATTTAACAGTATACAAGATGAGAAAATTTTAGTGCATAGGAAGTAAAACATCTGTGGAAGAGCATTCAATACTGGAAAGGACAATAATAATATTTGTAAGCTCCTAGAATTTCCTCTCTTACCTGTCGCTATTAGGAAAAGAAAGAAACATGTTTAATGGCTATTTGAACTTCCAAGTAGAAAATATGGATCTGTTGTGTTCTTATTACTTGTAATGCTGGGGATGTAAATGAGACTTGGAATGCTTTTTAAGACTAATTTATTTTTCATTACATAGGACATCAGTATTGTTCATATATGTGCAATTCAACAAAGACTCCTAGTGAGTTTTGTACAGGTAAAAAGTTGGTTGATTATGGGCAAAAGATGAGATCCTATAGTTTTGAACCAATAGAAATTTTGCAAAAGCTTTTTATAATTCATAATCATATCTATTCAACCCTGTAGCAAATTCCTTTATTGACCCAAATTAGATGATACTGCTGCTCATAGTAATTGTACGAATCTACCAATGGAGAATAAGAATCTAGTCATGTGTAACTCAACAAATGTAATTTATGATATCTAACATTCGGCCTGTAAAGTGGTGCCCTGGTACATCAATTGATGGAAGGATTAGTAGATGAAATAACTAAAGATTGAGAAATCAAACTGAAAGGTGGAACAATATATTAAGGAATCAGACTATCAAGTTACAGTCAAGCCTATAGAAACGTTTGGTGCCTAATCACCTTATTGGTGACTTCTTTTCCTCTCAACTAGATGATTGTGTAATAATATTGTTTCGACCACTAAGCTTGATGTGCTTAAGCCGCAATGGAAACTGCCTTGATTTGGCAACTATGGAAACATGTTACAGGTTGATGAAATATTTCAGCTTAGTTTTTGTTAGGCTCAACATTTTAAGAGTTGTTTCCTTTAGCTTCTTACTGAAGGTGTAAAATAAAAGACATCAAGTGAGAAAAGCCCGTAGAAGAATGAGTTTGTTAACAATGATGGTGTTGTCATGATAGCTTATAGATTTGGTTCGGTGGGTGGAGTCATTTGAAACTCTTCTGGTGATTAGCTGCTCGGTTTTAACCGAGGGATTAAATTTACAACTCTATTTCAGATTGAATTCTGGGGTATTAATGAAGGATTGTTTTTTGGGTGAACTTGTGGTTTTTAACATCTCTAGGTTTAAACTGGTTGTGTTTAAGCTGTTGAACTGATGATCCAGGTGCTGTTCATTGCTCTTTGCAACGGTTAGAGCAATATCCAAACTACAAGTGAAAAGATGGATCATGAAGCTAGTATGGTGACTGATGACATCGTCAACAAACTCTTTAGATTTTTAACTGCTCACTTGTGATGATGTTAACTCATTAGATTTTTAACTGCTCACTTATGATGATGTTCATATTAAAGTTCGTAGTCTTGTTGATAGGGATGTATTTGCTCCTCTTTACAGAGTGATTGTTATGTCTTAGTTTTTGACTTAAACCTCTTTTATATAAGAAATGGACTAAAAGGTCAAATTGATTTAGTTTAAAAGAAAGAGAGTAATGAAAATGTAACTAATTAAGGATTATAGTTTCTTATTGCCTTACGAAGAGGGAAAGTTTAAAGACTTGGCTTGTGCATTGTTATGATTCAAAGCCTTATTTTTGATATAGTTTATGTCCATGTTCAAGGTTCGTGGCTCTTCCTCCAATTAATGTTGTGTTTTTAAAAAGTAAACTCAAGTTCTTTCTTTTCGAGTGTAATGTACCTTGATATTACACCAAACACTTGTTGGTTCAAAGCCTTAGAAAATGTTAATGAAAAGAATATCTTCAACAAAACTAAGGTGAATATTGTCGCATTGGTTGTCAAGCTTTTAGTCTGTTTTAATTTGTTTACCAAATTAAAAATCTTTCAAATTTAATTTCTAAAGTTACAAATTAATTTGATAATCGACCGTTGAAAACAAACTTCTTGATGTGATAATTTATAAATTGATATAATTATACGTTAGGTTATATTTTAATACATAAGTTATGTTAAAAAATTAAATAATCTAAATTTTAAACTTTTTTTGTATTTAAACTATAAAACCTAAATTCCTAACTCTCTAATACTTAAACTTTAAACTCTAAACTTTAAATTTTAATTATAAATTTTAAATTTTACACTCTACCACTTAAACCTCTAAACTACAACTTAAATTCCTAAATTTTAAAATAAAAAATTTTGTGTATCAAACTATTTTTTTATACATTTAGTCTTTAATTTTATAAATTTTAAATAATACGACAAGTTTTTTCCTTATATTTTATATAATTTATTAACATTGTTTTGAGCTTTTTTATTCCCTATAAATTTCATGTAAAAACCTTTAATTTTATAAGATGGTGAATAAACCATTTATCATTTCCCCTCGGGAAAAGCTCGCTCCTTTCATCTTCATTCTCAAGTTCCATGGATTTTAGTTTCCTCTTGAAAATTGAATTATAGTTTTGTTGGATTTTTTTTCTTTCAATTCTCAACTCATTGAAAAGCGAATGCTACCGAGTGCAAAAAAGAAAAAATCTACCAAGTGCAAAGCAGAATTGAAAAATAATTAGAATCTAATGTAACAATTACAAGGAACATGGAAAAAATTGTGGCAACAAGAAAATCAAAAAACAAAATTTCTAGAATCAATCAGGACAAATATGCAATCTTTAACTACCACAAATCCTAAAATTCATAATTTTTTTAAATAATTTCTACCGAGGGGAGGCGAAATTTTACTTAGGTTAGGTAGATCGGACACCTAAAATTCTTGAGCCACAACCTAGGAGAAAGAAAAAATATCAACTGAAAGCTTTAACTATTTGCTTTAGAGATTGTTGACAAAATTCATAATTTTTAATCATCTACCTTAACAATACTAAATAAAAAAAATCTCAAAGGTGAAAAAAGAATAAAATTAGGGAAATGATGCAAGTAGGAACGTCAAATAGAATATAGAAAAGTGAACAGATTAAGGAGAGAAAACAATAAGAATTCAGAGAAAACAACAGAAAAAGTAGAGAAAGAATGGTAAAGAGAAAAACGGAACTAACATTTTTTTCATTCACTCTTCGGATACCATAAACCTAATTGATACAAGGGTTAAATCATAAATGACCTAAACCAAAACGACGCTGTTTTCGTTAACTCAACCTAAACATAAACGACACTTGTTATTAACATAAAAATGGGCCCATATCAAATACTTTTGTGCTCGAAAGAATTCTTGTCCTCAAGGATGAAAGAAGAAGCATGTTAAAACAATTCTTAAGTTCGACGAATAATTTTTACTTTACTAATTTTGAAAATTTAAATTTGAGTCCGGGAGTTGGTTACGTATAGGAAATGATTAACACCTCACTATGCCCAAAATTGGTACCTAATCGATTAAGTATTGTCTTAATATTAGAATTTACGAGTTCGAAAAAAATGCAATGCAAGGGAAATTAATATACGCAATACAAAATATAAAAGGGTAAACTACATCATATGCCACTAAATAATAAGACAACCTTCAAATTACAATCATCAAAGGTAGAAGACGAATCATCAAAGGTTGAACCACAAGATCTGCCTCAAGAAGCTCTAAAGGGGCTATCTCTAGAGGAAAGGGAGATCACCTACCCAAGGGTGTTCAACTATGTCAAAGGTGGTGAAATTTTGGGTAATCCATCCAAAGGGGTAACCACTAGTTTTTCTCTTAGAAATACATTTAATTATGTTGCATTTATCTCATGCATAGAGCCTAAGAATATCAAAAAAACATTAAATGATGATCATTGGATTATGGCTATGCAAGAAGAGTTAAATCAATTTGAGAGAAGTAATGCTTGGACATTAGTTGATAGGCCTAGTAATAAATCTACGAGAAAACTACATATTTAGTACACCAACTATGCCCGCATTACTGTTTTAGTACCACAACTATTATTTTTGGCAAAATTGTGCTTAATATTAAGTTTTTATTCTATTTTGGTACCTCAATCGTTAAAAACTAATGGAGATGATGACGTGGCTTGGTATAATCACAGTTTTACTCCAAAACACTTTATATATATATTATCAGTATAGTCCAAAATCCATCAATTTAAAACATCATATTAATCTTGATTGAATTTTGTCTTATCCCTTTCCTACCCCCTCGTATTCTCATCGGTATCCCGATTGTGGAGTTTGGGTCCTCCAATGAAACCTACATTAGCCCCCCATTGATCTACAAATCTTAAAGTTTTGGTTATCTCTAGCATGTTTTTTAAACTCCAAAACCCAAAAAAATGTTCGACTGGAAGAAGGAAAAAATGAGAAATTTACAATTTTAATCTAAAAATTAAAATAATGTTTAATTTGATAGAATTTTAGATTAAAATGATATATTGCATAAGTTTTTGGACTAAAACTATTATTAACTCAAGCCACACCACCATTTTCATTAATTTTAAAAGGTAGTGGTACCAAAACATAATATAAACGTAACGTTAGATACCATTTTGCCAAAAATAATAGTTGGGGTACCAAAATAGTAAAACGAGCATAGTCAGGGTACTAAATAAGTATTTTCCCTAAATCTACTATAGGTACTAAATGAGTTTTTAGAAACAAACTAAATGAGCGTGGTAACATTGTAACACCCCGGTTTTGGGCTTAGATGTTTTAAGGTTGGTTCGAAGGTCCGGTGGACCGGTATTAGAGTTTCGGGATTTAATTGGTTTAAATATTTTTGAAGGTGGTAAAATTTGGGAAAAATATTCTAAAATCATTATTAAATATATTAAGGATACTGGTGAAATCAATTTTGGAAAATTAGATTTGGAAATCAGACATTTTGGGCTGGTGACCAAAATGCAAGTTTTGAAAACTGTTTTTAAAAGTGACTAAAATGAAAAGGGTCAAATTATTAGAATCTTTAAGGAGCTATTTTACCAATTTTTTCTGATGATTTCTCCCTTAATTAAAGATATTTTAACATGTGTTTTAAAGATAATTAAAAAGGGATTTTAGTTAAAAAGTTAGTTAAGCTCTTTAAAGAAAATTCACGTAACTTTTCTCTCCACTCTCTCATCAGCCAAACACTCAAAATTTCATCAAAATCCAAAGGTGAGGTATCTTTTAACTTGTTTTTATGATTTGTAATTGATTAATTAACATTGTTTTTGCAAAATCTCATTTAAATCTTGTGTTTTCTTAGCTTTTATCAAACCAATTGAGGGAGAAATCTCACAATAGGGGTAATGTCCGTGATCTCCTCTATTGTATGGTTCTTTACTGAAATTCCCAAGTATTTGATCCTTGATTTATTGATTGTAAACTGATTTTAATGATTTATCAATGTTTGATTGAGTGAATTAGGTAAAATTGATGTAACAAGGTAATTTTCGAAGTGGATATGTTTTTCCAGTGTTTAAGATTGATTTAATATATATTTTGGATGTATTATGATGCCGATAGGTTGTTTTTATCAATAGAATCCCGAAACTCTTAGATCTCTAATTGTTTAGGTTGTTAGATTTAAGTTTTTGTGTTGATATTCAAGTTTAATCTTTGCTGGAAGTAAAAGGATGTTTGGAAAGGGTTTTTGGATGATAATTGATGTTGATTGATGAGTTGAATCGTTGTTTTATGGCTGGGTCAAGTTTCAAAAACGTTTGATGATGATTTTTGATGGTTTCTAAGTGGGAAACTTGAGAGTTGCGGGGTTTTGCTTTGAGGCAGTGGTTTGAATGCATAATGATGCATTTATCCTCTGGTTTTATGTGTTTAAAATAGGGTATAATCAAGGCGAAGAAGCTTGACGTTGTTTTGTTGCTTGTCGGGAGCTTGTATCGCGTTGGCAAGGAAGGCGAAGCGTATCGGTGAGTGGGAACTGGTTTTAAATGCTTTACGAAGGTTTGTAAAAGTTTCTGGGAGTTTAGGGTAAGCGTGAAACACTTACCTAAGCTCGAAAGTAAGTTTCCCTTATTTTGCTCTTGAATATTGGCTTAGATATGAGCATGTTGTTTGCATGTTTTGGTGATAAACATGGCATGATTTACTTACTGGTAATGCATGATTTTGGGTACATATGTAGGGGTTTGAATGTAATATCCCAAATTTTTGAATAGTGACCAAATTGTAATTTTTGAAAGTTTAGGGGTTAAAGTATAAACTTTGGAAAAGTTTAGGGACCAAAGTGTAATTTTCAAAAGTTATGTAATCTAACTCCGTAAATGAATAGTTCACCCCCAAGAGTGACATCTCCGTGTTACCCGAATTTTTCGTACGAAGTTTATATTAATGGCTATAAAGCGATAAAGTTCAGAAATTTGGAAATCGTATTTTGGATCGAATAAAAATTGTTAAACGTGCTCAGCCTAGAGTAGCATAAGGATGGGTGACCTACTGGAAAGGTTGCATGTTAGTGTTTTGATTGATAAAAAGGATTCAACATGAGTCAATAATAATTGTAATAGATTATTGTTATAAGATTTTCAAGTATGGATTGTACCTGATAAACTTCTTGGTAATTATCGGTACATCGGATCGAGTTGAAATTTTAAAGACAGTTCCAAACGTTATGGAAAATTACTAAAATATTATTTTATGAATATTTTATTTTTTTGTTGGATTCTAACTAGATTTAGTTAGATTTTGATGAAGTGACTATAAAGCAATATAGCTCAAAGAAAGAAAATTTGGAAATCGTATTGAGTGAAATTCGAATATTTGGATCAAATAAATGCCATAAATAAAAATCTAAGATATTTTGAAATGAGGTCGGTTGGAATGGAACCAATTTAGTTCAATTTTAATGGGGTAACAATTTTTAAGACTTGTAAATAAAGTCTAGTTGGAGGGCAAATTGGTCCTTTGACATGGATGGCATTTTTGAAATATTTTGAAACTTTGAGGGCAATTTTGAAAGCTCAAAATACATATGGATGACATCTTGTCCATTGATTTTGATGAGATTAAATCTCAACCATTGGATTAAAAGGGCATTTTAGTAATTTCACTATCCAAATAAATTTAAAATTCATTTATACAAGACAAGTGGCCAAATTGGATGAAAAAAAAAGATGAAGACCATTCTTCATCCTCAAATTTCGAAATATGAGGGGGGGAAAGAAAGAAAAATGGAGAAAATTTTTCCAAGTTCGATTTAAGCCCCGAAACTTGATTTTCAGGCAATATTTCAAACTGCAAAGTTGTTCTACTCTTCAAGCTCTATCTTTTGGTGTAAATAGTTCATGGAAGACATGCTTGATTCATGAAAATCTTGCATGAGAAGAAATTAGAGTTTATGGAAAATGGTTGGGGCTTTTGGAATTTTATGATTTCATGATGAAATTCAAGTTGAAATCAAGCCAGTATAATGTTAAAATCATGTCATTGAGTTAATATTTAAACTCTACCTATTTTAGTTTGTATGAAGATGATTAGGGTTTATGGATTCAAGTTTAATTTAGGGTTTGTGATGTTGAATTAATGATCTAGTAAGCTTGAATTGTTATTTGGAAGCAAAACCTTAAGTTAAAGGTATATGGACCATTTTGAAAATTCTAAAAGTTAGAGGAATAATCTAATTTTTTTATGATTTTGAAGTGTATTTATGTTATTATTGAAGTTGGAGATGTGAAATTGAAGTTAGAATGTTAAATCGATGTTGAATCAAATTAGTGACCATTTTGAAAATTGTCAAAGTTAAGTGACCAATTTGGAAATGAGGTTTTAGAGAAGGACTAAATCTGATTTTAGTTGAAATAATATAATTCAAGTAGTAATGTTGATTTGAGGACTAATTTACGAAGTTAAGAAGCTTGAATTCATATATTTACATTTTAGTGACTATTTTGGAAAGAACGAAAAATTAGATGGAATTATTTTTGAATAATTATTTGATGAAGAAAGTGATACATTAGTGGTTTAAGTCAAGTAAGGGGACCAAATTGATAAATAGAAAAGTAAGGAGAAATTAGTATAAAGTTTGAAGTTATTTATGGAAGTTGTGTAGGAAAACTTGATTTGGTAGTAAGTTTGAAAATTCAACATAAATTCTACAAAAATGGTTAGATGGTGAATTTTATATCGATGTAAATATTTATTCGCCTAGTTTTGTTTAAAATAAACGATGATTGATTTCGATTCATATATCAAAAGATATGAATTTTTAAGTGATGAAAGGTCAAAAAACAGAATAGCAGTCTGTTCCGAAATTCAATACTAGAATTCAGCTTTGAAAATTTGCCATAAATCGTACAAATTGAATCTGGGTTATTAGTTTATATGGTTGAAAATCTTATCGAATCTAGTTTCATTTCCAACAAACAGAAACCGATATCGAGTTCTGAGTTAAAAGATATTAATTTTTAATCGAATGAAGGTCAGAAAAATTACATAACAGTTTCTGTCAGGACAACCCGGTAAACGGGAGTTCGATGAATTTTCATAATTTTTGTAGATTTTATTAAATTATGTGGCTTATACCGTTAGAACCGTTATCGAATCTAGTTCTTACGGTATAAATGAGATTAAGATTCAATATGTAGTCTGCCCTGTAAAAGTAAATCGTGATGGTAGTACAAGTTGACAGAAAATGGAAATTGAGACAATTTGTGTCTAATGTTGGTTAGCAAGCTTGGAGAAATTATATGAAGATCAAAATGGTCATTAGGGACCAAAAATGAGTTTGTGAACAACATAAGGAAAGAAAGAAATTTATGGAAATTATTTATGTTGAATGATTAAATAGCTTAATTGAAATATTGTTAGAAGTGAATCTAACAAATGTTTATTTATATTCATGTGATAAATGAAGTTGGATTCAAATCAAAAGATGGTTTGAAGTTCTATAAAGAAAAAGATCGAATAGAGCTTAGTGAGGCAAGTTAATAAATGACCCAAGTGAGTGCATTTCTATATGTTTGCATTATGTTGAAATTGGCATTGCATTTCTCTATAATACGTGATATGATACATTGCTCGACATGGCAAGATTGATGGAATATCAGGTATGAATGATTTTTTGCATAAATGATGATGCATACATGAAATATGGATAATGACAGGATTAAATGAAACAAGATTAAAATGAAACAAGGATACACCTAGGGGATCCAAACCAAGAGTGCAAAATGCACTAACGAGGTGTTTATATAAGGAGCAAAGAGCCTCCTTATATGAGGAGCAAAGAGCGTAATCTCGAGTACGTACTCTACATGGCACTATGGTGCTGATAGGCTACGGGGTTTCCATGGGCCTCTAGCTAGACACGTTAATAATAATACAAGATGGTTATATGATAGATCATGAGCATGCAGATGACTGCATGATGATACATGAAGCATTGATATTGTGACATGATAGGGATGTTACATGACAGAGATGTTACATGATACATGATACATATGTTACATGATATAGGATACATAAATCACATGATAGTAATGATACATGATATTGATGATACATGATCAATATGATACATGAAGTATATGATAGATGTTACATGAATTATATGAAATGATATTACATGGTATACATGATGATGATACTTGATTTACATGCTATACAAATGATTACATGATATAATCATGACCATGAGATGATACATGATATAAAAAAAGTATGATATATGATGAAAATTGTGAGAATGATATATGAAATTTATGGAATATGAGATACACGATTATCATGATCATTATGTTATGTTATTATAGAAATGTTTTAGGATGAAAGCATGTCCATGACAGAGAATATGTTATACAATATTAACATGAATTATATGATAGTTATAATACATGACACATGTACATTGTGATATACTTGCCTTGTTGTAGAGAAATATGAAATGCATTCTTATATGAAGTATTATATAACATCATTTCATGTGTAAATAAATAAGTTTAATTGCTTCACTAAGTTCGTATTTAGCGTGTGTTTTATTTCACACGTAGGTTATTCAGATCAGAATTAGCACGGAGGAGCCACTCATTTGGAAGTCAAGTTATCGGTAAGTGAAAGTACGTACATATTTAAAATAGTAAAAAACTAGTGGGCATGTAATTATATTTTCAAGAAAATTGTTTTTCTAGCTTTAAGGTATATATTTCCGAAGTATGATAGCACAAGGATACATGGAGTATGAAATTGAACTAATGCTACCAATAAGGTAAAAGTATAATGGTTTAACCAAAATTTAAATCTTATCGCTCAAAATTTTTATAATCAAGAAAGGGTCTAGGCAATAAGCGACATTTTCACCCTGAATAATATTTCTTTTAAATAACTAAATTTTATGTTTTATAAACTAATTCAGGGTTAAAACTTGCTACAATTGTCTAGAATTGTTTTTAGTTGAAATTTATAGAAAATGCTATTTACCAAAGAGTTAAAAAAATTAGTATATGTTTTTAGTAGGATCTGTTTGTAAAATTAGTTTTCATTCCAGTTGGGAATGGTGTTATTGCATTGGCAATGAGATTTGCATGTGTTGTGTTTTATGAAATGCATTGTAAAACAGTAAGTAAATGGTTTTGTAAATGTTATATTGGCTATGTGACATGGTGAAAACAATCAGATATAGTTGGCATGCCGTAGGATTAAAAGTGCACTATAAAATATGAACAAAATTGATCGTGGCCATGGGTCCTTGAGGTATGGCGGTTTAACTAGGCCACTCGGACCGTTTTAGGGTATGCGGTTTAATTAGGCAACCTAAATTGATGGTGATCTTGCGGTTTAACTAGGCAAGGTCGGTACTCTTACGGTTTAACAAGGCAAGGGTGAAATCTCGCGGTTTAACTAGGTGATGGTGTCAAATCTTGCTGTTTAACTAGGCAAGGTTTGGGATATCATACAGTTTAACTAGGCAAGGTGTGAGAGATCTATGTATCCGATATATATAGGATAGAAGTGGTCTATCCGGGTCACTATAAATGCCAATATATGAGAAAGTTCATGTGTTGAACCTATTTTAATGCTTTGGGATTTAAGCATGGTCTATGATGTAATGCTTTGGAGATTTAAGCACGGTATGTACATGATGTTGCATAAAGGTTATTATGTTTTGATTCGGTTGGAATCATGAAAAAATGCTTAGGTTGTAAGCATGTTTTGGGAAAACAAGCATATGGTTTTCAAATGGTTTTTAATGCATCATTGTTGTATGAGCATCCTCACTAAGCAAGTGTGCTTACGCTCTCTTTTTCCTAATGATGTAGAGCATTAAGGTTTGGGGGCAGCAAGAGGCAAGGCTAAGCGATCCAAGGACATTTACAAGTTTGGGTACGAACTTGATTTATATTTCGGTCAATAAGGCAATGTGTTCGCCATGTTTTTTGGGAGTTGTAATTATGTTTTCTTATGGATTTTAAGTATGTTTCCATGCTGGTTTTTGAGGATGGTTTGATGTTAATCCTTGCTTTTAGTTGTGGATAATAGGTTGCCTAGGTATGCATCTAGAGCCTCCTTATTGATTGCCATGTTGTGATGGTTTGAGCAAGTTTATTATGCTGTGTTGGTTGTGTTGGCATGTTGCTTATGCTGAAAATGGTCTATTTGTGAATTTTTGTATGTTTGGCAAAGTAGTTTAGGAAGCATACCTCTAGAGTAATTCTTTGATAGTAGGAAGTTGTGTTGGATGATTGATCCTAGCATAGATGTGAGTTTATGTGTTTATGGTTAATTGTATTCATGTATGCAAGTTGCTAGGACCCAAATGCATCTAGATTCGTGTGAAAAACCAGCTAAACTTGACATTACATGACCAGGCGTACCGAAACGCAGGGGACCGTATCGGTACGGCTAGAAAAATTTGGGCAAGGCATTTCGGTACAGGTGAAGGTGTTTCGATACGGGTTAATGCTACTAGAATGTCACTTTTTAGAATAAGCCCGCGTACCGAAACACCACATGACCGTATCGGTATAGTGTTTAATAAAATAAAAAAGGAATTTTCATATTTGACATAGCGTACCAGTACAAGGGTGGTCGTATAGAAATGATGGTTGCAATACCGTATTGATATGGTACTTAGCGTATTGATACGGTGATCGTTATTTCTGTTAATGTCATGGAAAGGCAGTTATGGTTTCTTTCGTTTTGGTCCCTGAATCTTGTTTTATTAATTGAATGAGTATGGTTGATCAATTAAGTTGATTTTTTACACGTAAGCGTGAAATATGCTTAATTAATGGCTGGTAACTTAAAATTGGGAAAAATCCCTGTAAATTATTGAGTTTGCAATTTAGTCCCTAAATTGCGTTGTGTTCAATTGGATATTGTATCGGTGCCCGATTTGTTGAGTTATCACCTGTGGACAGTATATTAATGTAGGAATGTAATAATGCATCTAGACAAGATAAAAAGAAATAAAATAGACTCGTTTTAGGTTTCATCTTTCCGATTTACTTCGGTAAACTAATATAGCTTGCTCGGTTCAGTCTTGCGACTAGGCCGGGTCGAGGGGGTTACATTTGTTGGTATCAGAGCCATGTTTACGAAAAGTTGGGATATTGTTGCTTGATTGGCTGATGTTGTATGAATTGCATGGTGATTGTGTATATATTCGTTGATTGTTTAATATCATGTTGAGGTATGAATTGGGAAATATTGCCTATTTTTGAGGTTTTAAAATACATTTAAAAGTTGTCTTGGATCCTTGCCTGATGCCAGCCTAACTTTAATGTGTTTGGATGCTTTTGATAGAATGGCTAGATGTGAGACGCAATCGATGGCTAATACTGCCGGGGTAGGGCAGAATAACGAGATAGAAGAGAACCCCCCTCATGTTTTACCTCATCCTCCTTCGATGGTTCCTCTAGTTAATGTTAGGGTGGGTGAAGTACCCAGGTTTACCAGGTGCCTGTATATGGTGATTTGACTCCGTTAGTTTAAGCAATATCAGGAGCTTTCCAAATAATAGTGGTTGGAGTGCAGGCATAAGCACCGGCTGTGGTGGCAAATTAGGGGTTACCTTTAGAGCGTTTAGGGAGTTTGGGAGGTGAAGAATTCCAAGGTTTAAGTCCTAAGGCAGACGAGGGTTGGCTGGAAAAGACGATTCGCATCATGAACAAGATGGGATGCAATGAGGAGAGCAAGTTAGGTTTCACCGTGTCTCTGTTGCAGGTGATGCATATCACTGGTGGGTGACTACCATTGCGGGCATTCCGAAGGCTGATGTCACTTGGGAGTTCTTTCGAAGAGCTTTCAATAGGAAGTACCTTGGTACCCAGTATTTGGATGTGAAGAAGCGTGAGTTCATGGCGCTGACTTAGGGTGGCATGTCTATTGCTGAATAGGAGGTGAAGTTTGTACGCCTGAGCCAGTATGCTTCGGAGTTGGTTCCTGATGACCAACAGAGATGTGGCAGGTTCCGTTATGGTCTTGTTAAGGATATTAAGACGTATCTCGTAGCTGTAGATTACACATATTTTGATGTGTTGGTCAATCGGGCCAAAGATATCGAGCAGTCCTTGGGTGCACTAGTTTAGGCCGCGGGTTCGAATTTGGGTAAGAGAGTGGCTGACTCTAGCTATTATGGGAGGCAGAATAGGAGGTTCAGGGACAAGAGACATAGGTCAGATAACAGGTGTGGTGGCGGAGTTGGCCAAGGTGCTCAGATAGCTCGTGTTGTAGCAGAGTGTGAGCGATTTGGTAGGCGCTATATGGGTATATGATGGGGTATTGTTGGAGGTTGATGGATTTGTGGATCATCGGATCACCTGAAGCGTGATTATCCTCGAGCTATGAGGGATACACTAACACAGATGGCTGCACCTGCTAGAGGCCAAGGTAAGGGTAATTTTCAGAGGTGTGATGATGGCCAGAGGGGTATAGCTCATACCGTAGTGGTAAGACCGAAATGTGGTGGACCGAAAGGTGGTGGACTGCCTTTACTTTGTAATCCTTGTCATTGTTATCTTTGATTGATTCGGGTTTTACTCATTCATATATCTTGAGTGAACATGCATCATTGTTGAATGTTCATGTTGAGATCCTTGAGGTTGGTATGTTAGTAACTAGTTATTTTGGTGAGACGGTTACTACTAGAAAGTTGTATAGGCAGTGTCCTTTGGCTGTGCAAGGTCATGAGTTTGCCGCAGATCTGGTGGAGTTGCCATTCTATGGTTTTGTTATCATTTTGGGCATGGATTGGTTGAGTGAGCACAAGGCGGTTGTGGATTGTGAATCCAAAATGATTTCTTTAAGGTTAGCTGACAACTATGAAGTTGTGGTGGTTGGCGAGAATGTAAAGTTCTTGTCCAATGTTGTTTCGGCTACCCAGGCGGAGAAGATGATGCAAGGAGGTTGCTAAGCTTATTTGGCTATTGTGATGAATCCTGAAGCCAATGGTGTTTGAGTGTAGGGCATTCGGGTTGTTTGTGATTTTTCGGAGGTGTTTCCTGAAGAGTTGCTGGGCTTACCGCCTAATAGAGAGGTAGAATTCGATATCAAATTGTTTGCAGGTATGACACCGGTGTCCATTGCTCCCTATAGGATGGCACCGAAGGAATTGAAGGAGTTGAAGTCGCACCTTCAGGAGTTGTTGGATCATGGGTTCATCCGACCGAGTGTTTCTCCTTAAGGTGCTCCTATTCTCTTTGTGAAAAAGAAGATATGTGCATTGATTACCGGCAGTTGAATAAGTTAACAGTGAAGAACAAGTATCTGTTACCGTAGATTGACGACTTGTTCGATCAGTTTTGTGGAGCAGCGGTGTTTTCCAAAATAGTTGAGATCGGGGTATTACCAGCTGAAGGTTAAGGATGAAGATGTGCAAAAGACTACGTTCCGTACGAGGTATAGGCATTATGAGTTTCTGGTCATGCCTTTTGGTTTGACAAATACCTCGGCTGCGTTCATGGATATGATGAATAGGGTGTTCCATGAATATCTCAAATAGTTTGTTGTGGTGTTCATAGACGATATTCTCATGTACTTGCGTACTGAGGAGGAACATGATCAACATTTGCAGATTGTGTTGCAAGCAATGAAGGATAATTAGTTATATGCTAAGCTGAGCAAGTGCGAGTTTTGGCTTAGTGAAGTAATGTTCCTTGGACATGTGGTTTCTGCGGAGGGTATCCGTGCTGATCCACAGAAAATTGAGGCCATCTTTAATTGGAAGCAACCTAATTCTGTATTGGAGGTGTGTAGTTTTCTTGGGTTGGCTGGGTATTATCGCCATTTTGAGGGGTTTTCGAGTATTGCAGCACCGTTGACAAAGCTGTTGCAAAAGAATGTTCCTTATGTGTGGACGAAGAAGTAGCAACATAGTTTTGAGAAGTTGAAGGAGGTTTTGACACATGCTCCTGTGTTGATTCAACCGAAATCGGGGAAGGAGTTCGTGGTTTATAGCGATGTGTCATATGTTGGATTGGGTTGTGTGCTAATGCAAGATGGTAGGTTTGTGGCCTATGCGTCGAGGCAATTGAAAGTTCATGAGCGCAACTATTCGACTCATGATCTGGAGCTTGCGACTGTGGTTTTTGCTTTGAAAATTTGGAGACATTATCTCTATGGTGAGAAATGTGTTGTTTTCACGAACCATAAGAGTTTGAAGGATTTGATGTCTCAAAAAGATTTGAATCTTAGGCAACGTAGATGGTTAGAGTTGCTTAAGGATTACGACTTGACAATTGTTACCTCTCCAAAAGTATTGTTTTTAATGCCAATCTTACAATGCTTTTTCTTGTTTTTAGGTACATTTAGTTGCATAAGGTTGTTAAAATCATGCATTTACATAAGGAGTTTAGAATTCTGTCTATGCCAGTGTTAATGGTTGTTTTGTTGGCAATTTTGCAGGTTTGGCATAATATTTGGCCCAGAAATGAAACACATGAAAGAATGCCAGAGAGAATGCCGAGATGCTGTTGGCAGCAAAGGACCAGAAGAGAAATGCCAAGCACCATTGGCAATAGGATGCCAGAAGCGTTATGCCAAGAACCCTTGGAAACACTAGCCCCAAAAAATAGGACCAGATCAGGCTACGAAAAAATAGCATTTGATCAAACTCCGAAAAAATAGGATGGCGAAAACATAGCATGCCAAATTTGTCTGGCACAGATGGACCAAACGATGCCAAGCTCAACTGCCAAAGGATCGATGGCATATGACGCCAGCCCTAGTGAAAACCTGATCAGCTTATCAGCTTATCACTTCAACTATGGATAAGATGATCGCATCCTTTATCCCTTGGCGCATTTAAATTTCAAACGTGAAGACTTATCATAGGGCTTCTTCGCACACCTATTTAAGGAACAATCAAGCAAGCATTTGGGGGACAAACTTGAAGGGTGTAATCAGAAGAGGAAGGCTGCGTGGTTCGACCAGCTAGACCGAGGGCTTGGAGCCATTGAAGGGCTGCATCGAGAAACCCCCTTTTTGCCCATTCTCTTTATTTAGTTATTTTTATTTTTTAATGATGATGTATTTTGAAAATGTTTATGGTTTTTCGGTTAAATCCCTCACCATGAACTAATTCAATAGTTGGTGGGGGATGTTTGTGTTGAAACGCTATTTTTATGTTTATTTTTTAATAATAAATCTGCCTTGGCAATGTTTTATCTATTCAGTATACTTTAATGTTTTCTAAATACTATGCCAAGCAAGAGCTGACACTGTTGGCCTATTGCACCTCAATATCTTAACAGACTGCCACCATTAAGTTGCTGAATATTGAGGAGAGAAGCTTCGAGAGTAGTCGTTCAAGTAGATTAACTTACTTCGGGAGTGAAATCGACCCATTAGGAGTATAGATTGGATCTTAATCAAATTGGTTCATTTAAAAGCAAGCACTATAGAGATATATGGGTTTTTACATGATCAATTTAGGGCAATAACCATCGAGAGAGGCTTTGCTAATTTTGAATATGCTCAGCAAACAATGCCAAGACAGGTTGTTATTAAAGGCTGGCACAACATGAATAGCGTGAAAACCAGGCATTCCATGCCAACGCTTATCATTCATTAAAACACCTTCCTTTCCAATGACTTTACTTTACTTTTATTTCATTTCTATTCAATTATTTCTAAAACCAACTTCAAAACAAAACAACTTTTTCTCAAGGCAAGTAACAATCAAAGCAATTGAATTCCAAGTCAATCTCTGTGGGATCGATACTCAGCTTAACTACTGTATTACTTGCAGACCGTGTATACTTGCACGCAAAAGACTCATCTTGGCGTTATTTTATACTTTTCCAATACATATCTTATGCCCCTTTTGCCAGCACTTCACCTAGAGAGTCTACAAGTTTTTGGCGCCTTTACTGGGGATTGCGACGAAATTTATTGCTTTAATTTTTACTTGGTTTTTTTCATTTTATTAACTTTGTTTTTTTGTTTTGATCATTAATTTTTTTTCTCTTTTTTAGGAAAGCTACAAAGAAGAGTATGGGCAGCCACATATGGTATGATGATGACTACACTTTTCCCACTTATGACTACCAAATATCCAACTCCAAGAGCGGTCCATGAGCAAAGACGATTTGAAACGCATGAAGAGGATGCCTATACAACACTCTCGGCATAGATTTCTGAACTGAAAAACATGATTACATCAATGCAAGTGCCTAACAAGTTCAGCAAAAGGCAAACAACACCTGTTGTTTGTGCATATTGTAGAGGATGCCACTCGTTTGACAATTGCCCCTTCAACCCTAATTCCTATTGTTACACGGGGCACTGTAATGTGAACAACCCTTCCTCCTACAACTTCAACCAAGGATGGAATCAACAGCAAAATAGTTTTTGGAATGATCAAGATGACAATTATTTTTATTCACCTAAGAACTTTGCTACACCACCAGATTTCAATCAAATGCCATCCCAAGGAAGCATTCTTCATGATAAATCAGCGACAGATCTTTATAGATCCAACATATCATTTGCCATGGTAGAATTACCTTCAGATATGCCAATGCATAATAATCCACCTCAAGGGCAAACAATTTACATTAGAGACACATTTGACTAAGCCATGGATGCTATGAGAGGCTTGGAAGAACAAGTCAAGAGGCTTGCAAATGCCGTGAATGGCATGCCTCAAGAGAACGAGATAGAGTGTCCATCAAGTCAACAGGAGGTGGAAAATGCTTCAGTTAGTAGTAACAATCAGAATGCCATGCCAACGCTATATCAACAAGTTGGCAATTTTCTTATAAATGCACTAGTAAGGATAATAGGATTTTATGTTTCCTTTTATTGATTTCTAACATTTGAATGCAGCATAGCGTGTCAAAGTTTGATATAGATAAAGCTCAAGGGAACGATGATCACTCCTGCCCTGTGGAGGTAACTCATTATCGAGGAGAAAAGCAAGGGAAAGGTTGCCGAGTCTGTGCCAAAGGCAGTGCTCGAGACTCCGATGCCATCTGGTTCATTGTCAATGCTTTCCCAGATATATCAACGGCAGAAGGTCATCCTCCAGAAATTAAAGAAAGCCAAGGAGCGAAACTTGATGCTTTGGCAATATGTTCATGTCAGGGACCATGCCATGAAGAAAACACATAAGGACATGTCTTTCCACACACTGCCAGCATTTTTTTTAGTTCCCTGTAGACCTCATTGCCAAGGATGACATGTTAGCCAGACCACACTCTGACCCAGTCTGATGCCATCATTGTTCAAGAATTCTATGTCCATCTTATGACCAAAGATTCGCCTTTCTTGATGATTAGAGGCATGTGTTTGTGTTTTGATGAAGGATATATTAACACTATATTTGATTTGGATGGTACAGGGGATGGATATTTTAAGTATGACAATTCGATGAATGCTGCCAAGAGAAAGAAGTTGCTGGCAGATTCGTGTGAGCCTGGCACAGCATGCATAATGTCATCGAAGGGCCACCGAACAGTGAAATGATTGGAATTGAAACATCAAACGAGAGGATGGAATTAGTTTTTAAAGGCCAATATGATGCCTACAACCCACAATAAGACCATCCCAGAAGACAGGCTAATTTTATTGCACTCCATCATGATGGGGTGCAAAATTAACGTTGGCAGGCTCATCATCGATGAAACTTATAAATGTGCAGCAAGAGGTAATGGCAACTTGATCTTTTCTTTGTTAATTTCTAACATTTGCATGCTCCATGGTGTGCCAAAGCTTGATACAAATAAAGGTCAAAAGATCAAGGGAATAACAATCACAACTGCTATTTGGAGAAACCTCACCGTTGCCGAGCCAAAAGACAAAGGCAAGGGGAATGCAAAAGTGCCCACGCCAAAGCCAAAGGTGTCAAAGGCAGTGCCAGCCAGTTCACTGGCAGTGTTGTCTCAAATTTACCATCGCCAGGAGATCATTCTCTGAAAGTTAGAGACAGCCGAGGAACTCAATAATAAGATAAGGCAGTACACAGAGGAGAGGGATGCTATCATTATGGATGTTCTTGAATAAAATGTCCCATAATTTTGTGACAACATTTCTAGATTTCCCTGCCGAGCCCTCTACTAGCGATGATGCCATGCCAGCCAATCTACACAAGAAGAAGTCTATGAATGGAAGTCCTCATCTTCCTAAACTCTTTTACATGTCATTCCATTGCATTTACATGATCATGCATGTTATTTTTATGTTTTCTTGTATATATGTGTTATTTTCATGCATTGAGGACAATGCACATCTTGGGTTTGGGGGTGTGCGTTTCCTCACATTTATGCCACGCCATGCATTTCATGTTTACATTTCTGTAGCCATGCCATTTTCCATGCCATCTAGGTCATTTAGAATAGATGCATACTGAACCACTAAAAAAAGAATTTTTTTGCCTCGGTTTAATTTTGAAGAATGTTAACACTTGTTAAGCAAGTTTAATTTGATCTAGGTGTATGTCCAATGAAGAAATTTTAATCTTTAGTTGCAATGCCATGCCAGCAGCATAGTTATGCCAGGCTTGCTTGGTAATTGATCTCTAGTTTAGGGAATTGAACTTACACTTAACACGTAGTATGTATCTAGTTCCTTAGCAAACTTAGACCTTTTTAAACTCTGCTCAGATTTAAAAAAATGATGCCAGGGTAAAAGAAGTAAATAAGGCAGTAATGTTCTACCAAGGCAAGAAAAAAAATAGAACTCTCCTCTACCTTAGGGATAATAAGCTACTTGGAGCTTCGTGGTTTGTTCTCTCTTAGTTCTCAAGTCTAAAACTTTAGGGTATGAGTTGAAGAGAAATGTTAGTGATGTCTAGATTAAGGTAGGGACTCGTGGTATGCTCCCTCTTATCTTTCACGCTAAATAGTGTCACGAAGCAAGCTTAAATTAATGCCAACAGAAACCCTTGGCAAAGAAAAAAATGATAAAAATAAGAATATGAGTTTAGGTAGTAAAATTGACTAAGGGAGTGAAAGGATACTTGATGCATATTGCCTACACATCATGCACTCTTCATGATCTTAGACTAGAGTTATATTGCTGCACTTGAATTACTACCTGCTTGGCATTGTTGCACTGAGATACCCGAGGAAAGAAATAGAGCCAAATTTTGTCTGCCAGCACTTGTCAGCATTCCAACTAAAATTTTGTCGAGGTAACATTTTCACAGTTTTGTTTTTATTTATTTGAATTACTTGAGGACAAACAATGAGTTAGGTTTGGGGGTGTGTTAGCTCTCCAAAAGTACTATTTTTAATGCCAATCTTGCAATGCTTTTGCTTTTTTTTAGGTACATTTAGTTGCATAAGGTTGTTAAAATCATGCATTTGCATAAGGAGTTTAGAATTCTGTCTATGCCAGTGTGAATGGTTGTTTTGTTGGCAATTTTGCAGGTTTGTCATAGTCTTTGGCCCAGAAATAAAACACATGAAAGAATGCTAGAGAGAATGCCGAGTTGCTGTTAGCAGCGAAGGACCAGAAGAGAAATGCCAAGCAC
This sequence comes from Hibiscus mutabilis, assembly GCA_019671005.1. Taxonomy (NCBI): domain Eukaryota; kingdom Viridiplantae; phylum Streptophyta; class Magnoliopsida; order Malvales; family Malvaceae; genus Hibiscus; species Hibiscus mutabilis. The sequence goes on along the minus strand of CM033743.1, from coordinate 17,473,652 downwards.
CATTGGCAATAGGATGCCAGAAGAGTTATGCCAAGAACCCTTGGCAACACCAGCCTAAAAAAATAGGACCAGATCAGGCTGCGAAAAAATAGTATTTGATCAAACTCTAAAAAAATAGGATGGCAAAAAAATAGCATGCCAAGTTTGTCTTGCATAGATGGACCAAACGATGCCAAGCTCAGCTGCCAAAGGATCGACAACATATGACGTCAGCCCTAGTGAAAACCTGACCAGATTATCACCTTATCTTATCACTTCAACTATGGATAAGATGATCACATCCCTTATCCATTGGCGCATTCAAATTTCAAACGTGAAGGCTTATCCTAGGGCTTCTTCACACGCCTATTTAAGGAACAATCAAGCAAGCATTTGGGGGATGAACTTGGAGGGTGTGATTGGAAGAGGAAGGCTGTGTGGTTTGACTAGCTAGACTGAGGGCTTGGAGCCATTAAAGGGCTGCATCGAGAGATCCCCTTCTTGCATATTCTCTTTGTTTAGTTATTTTTTAATGATGGTGTATTTTGAAAACGTTTATGGTTTTTCAGTTAAATCCCTCACCATGAACTAATTCAATAGTTGGTGGGGGATGTTTGCATTGAAACACTATTTTCACATTTAGTTTTTAATAATAAATCTGCCTTGGCAATGTTTTATCTATTCGACATACTTTAATGTTTTCTAAATACTATGCCAAGTGAGAGCTGGCATTGTTGGCCTATTATGCCTCAATATCTTAACAGACTTGGGGTGGCAACGATTAAGTTGTTGAATACTGAGGAGAGAAGCTTCGAGAGAAGTCTTTCAAGTAGATGAACTTACTTCGGGAGTGAAATCTACCCCTTAGGAGTATAGATTGGATCTTAATCAAATTGGTTTATTTAAAAGAAAGCACTATAGGGATATAGTGGTTTTTACATGATCAATTTAGGGCAATGACCATCGAGAGAGGTTTTGCTAATTTTGAATCTGCTCGGCAAACAACGCCAAGACATGTTGTTATTAAAGGTTGGCACATCATGAATAGCGTGAAAATCAGGCATTCCCTTCCAACGCTCATCATTCATTAAAACATATTCCCTGCCAACAATTTTACTTTACTTTTATTTCTTTTCTATTCAATTATTTTTAAAACCAACTTCAAAACAAAACAACTTTTTCTCAAGGCAAGTAACAATCAATGCAATTGAATTCCAAGTCAATCTCTGTGGGATCAATACTCAGCTTAACTGTTGTATTACTTGTAGACCGTGTATACTTGCACGCAAAAGACTCATCTTGGAATTGTTTTATACTTTTCCAATACATATCTTATGTCCCTTTTGCCAGCACTTCTCCTAGAGAGTCTACAACAATTGAGTATCATCCTGTTAAAGCCAATGTGGTTGCGGATGCATTGAGACGTAAAGTAGAAGTTGAGCTTAGAGCTATGTTTGCAAGGTTGAGTGTGACACGGGAAGGTGGTTTGTTGGCTGAGTTGCAAGTTAAGCCTACAATGTCACAGTTGATCAAAGCTAAACAGCCGTATGATGATTCATTGGTTGAGCATGTTAAGGACATATCGGAGGGTAATCCAACAGATTTTTATTTTGATGATAATAGAGTCTTGTGTTTCAAGGGTTGAATAGTGGTGCTAGATGATCCGGAGTTGAGGCACACTATTTTGACGGGGGCATATTCGAGTCCTTTTACTATGGATCCTGGTAGTGTTAAGATGTATCGTGGGTTGAAGGAAGCATACTATTGGGTTGGGTTGGAAAAGGATGTGGTTGAGTTTGTTTCCAAGTGTGCGGATCAAGGTTGAACATTAGCTTCTATCCGGGTTGTTGCAACCGCTAAAAATTTTGGAGTGGAAATGGGAGATAATCACCATGGATTTTGTGACGGGGCTACCATTGACACCAGCTAAAAAAGATCCCACTTGGGTGATTGTTGATCGGTTTACGAAGTGTGCGCATTTCTTGCAAGTGCACACGATAAATACTTTGGACAAACTGGCAAATCTGTCTATTGCTGAGATTGTGCGCATGTACGGGGTACCTAAGTCCAATGTGTCTGACAGAGATCTGAGGTTTATGGCAAGTTTCTGGAGGAGTTTGCACCAGGCTTTGGGTTCGAGGTTGAGTTTCAGCATCGCGTATCACCCCCAGATGGATGGACAGTCTGAGCAGGTTATCCAAGTTTTAGAGAACATGCTGAGGTGTTCTATTATTGAATTTCAAGGAACCTGGGAGAGACATTTGCCTTTAGTAGAGTTTGCATATAGCAATAGCTACCAAGCGAGTATACAGATGGTACCATATGAGGCGTTGTATAGCAGGAGGTGTCGTGCGCCCTTATGTTGGGCTGAGGTAGGGGAAAAACATGTTACCTTACCGAATGTGTTGAAGGACACGGATGAAAAGGTAAAGCTTGTGAGTGATCGCATGAAAGTGGTTGCGGATCGGCAGAAGCATATGGAAATTGAGTATGCGTTGGACGATCGCGTATTCTTGAAAGTGTCACCATGGAAAAAGGTGAGATTCAGACGTAAGGGTAAGCTTAGTCCAAGGTTTATTGGGCCATACAAGATTATTGAGAGTGTAGGTCCTGTGGCTTATCGGTTGAGGTTGCCTCCCGAGATGGAAAAAATACATGATGTGTTCCATGTATCTATGTTACGGAGGTATCGATCGGATACTTCGCATGTTATACTGGTGGAGCAAATAGAGTTGAGGCCAGATTTATCCTATGATAAGGAACCGATGGAGATCCTTGATTCCAGCAGTAAATTTCTTTGCGATAAGACGATTGAGCTTGTGAAGGTCTTGTGGCGACACCGAGGTGTTGAGGAAGCCACTTGGGAATGCAAGGCGGATATGATGGAGCAATTTCTGCATTTTTTCCTCCAGGTAATTTTGAAGATGAAATTTCGTAAGTGGGGGAGAGTTGTAACACCCCGGTTTTGGGCTTAGATGTTTTAAGGTTGGTTCGAAGGTCTGGTGGACCAGTATTAGAGTTTCAGGCCAGTTCCAGGATTTAATTGGTTTAAATATTTTTGAAGGTGATAAAATTTGGAAAAAATATTCTAAAATCATTATTAAATATATTAAGGATATTGGTGAAATAAATTTTGGAAAATTAGATTTGGAAATTAGACATTTTGGGCTGGTGACCAAAATGCAAATTTTGAAAACTGTTTTTAAAGGTGACTAAAATGAAAAGGGTCAAATTCTTAGAATCTTTAAGGAGCTATTTTACAAAGTTTTTTCTGATGATTTCTCTTAATTAAAGATATTTTATCATGTGTTTTAAAGATAATTAAAAATGGATTTTAGTTAAAAAGTTAGTTAAGCTCTTTAAAGAAAATTTACGCAACTTTTCTCTCCACTCTCTCCTTAGCCAAACACTCAAGTTTTCATCAAAATCCAAAGGTGAGGTGTCTTTTAACTTGTTTTTTATGATTTGTAATTGATTAATTAACATTGTTTTTGCAAAATCTCATTTAAATCTTGTGTTTTCTTAGCTTTTATCAAACCAATTGAGGGAGAAATCTCACAATAGGGGTAAGGTCCATGATCTCCTCTATTTTATGATTCTTTACTGAAATTCCCAAGTATTTGATCCTTGATTTATTGATTGTAAACTGATTTTAATGATTTATCAATGTTTGATTGAGTGAATTGGGTAAAATTGATGTAACAAGGTAATTTTCGAAGTGAATATGTTTTTCCAGTGTTTAAGATTGATTTAATACATATTTTTTTTATGTATTATGATGTTGATAGGTTGTTTTTATCAATAGAATCCCGAAACTCTTGGATCTCTAATTTTATAGGTCGTTAGATTTGAGTTTTTGTGTTGATATTCGAGTTTAATCTTTGCTGGAAGTAAAAGGATGTTTGGATAGGGTTTTTGGATGATAATTGATGTTGATTGATGAGTTGAATCGTTGTTTTATGGCTGAGTTAAGTTTTGGAAACGTTTGATGATGATTTCGGTTTGTTTTGGATGGTTTCTAAGTGGGCAACTTGAGAGTTGTGGGGTTTTGATTTGAGACAGTGGTTTGAATGCATAATGATGCATTTATCCTCTGGTTTTATGTGTTTAAAACAAGGGATAATGAAGGCGAAGAAGCTTGACGTTGTTTTGTTGCTTGCCGGGAGCTTGTATCGCGTTGGCAAGGAAAGAAAAGTGTATCGGTGAGTGGAAACTGGTTTTAAATGCTTTACAAAGGTTTGTAAAGGTTGTTGGGAGTTTAGGGTAAGCGTGAAACACTTACCTAAGCTCGAAAGTAAGTTTCCCTTATTTTGCTCTTGAATATCGGCTTAGATATGAGCATGTTGTTTGCATGTTTTGGTGATAAACATGGTATGATTTACTTACTGATAATGCATGATTTTGAGTACATATGCAGGGGTTTGAAAGTATATTAAATGCTATTGAGCATTGGTTTTCATTCTAGTTGGGAATGGTGTTATTGCATTGGCAATGAGATTTTCATATGTGGTGTTTTATGAAATACATTGTAAAACAGTAAGTAAATGGTTTTGTAAATGTTATATTGGCTATGTGACACGGTGAAAACAATCAGATATAGTTGGCATGCCATAGGATTAAAAGTGCACTATAAAATATGAACAAAATCGATCGTGGCCATTGGTCATTGAGGTATGGCGGTTTAACTAGGCCACTCAGACTGATGGGACCTCTTTTGGGGCATGCGGTTTAACTAGGCAACCCAAATTGATGGTGATCTTGCGGTTTAACTAGGCAATGTCGGTACTCTTGTGGTTTAACTAGGAAAGGGTGAAATCTCACGGTTTAACTAGGTGAGGGTGTCAAATCTTGCGGTTTAACTAGGCAAGGTTTGGGATATCATGCGGTTTAACTAGGCATGGTATGAGAGATCCGTGTATCCGATCTGTATAGGATAGAGGTGGTCTATCCGGGTCACTATAAATGCCAATATATAAGAAAGTTCATGTGTTGAACCTATTTTAATGTTTAGGGATTTAAGCATGGTATATGATGTAATGCTTTGGAGATTTAAGCACAGAATGTACATGATGTTTCATAAAGGTTATTATGTTTTGATTCGGTTGGAATCATGGAAAATTGCTTAGGTTGTAAGCATGTTTTGGGAAAACAAGCATATGGTTTTCAAATAGTTTTTAATGCATCATTGTTGTATGAGTATCCTCACTAAGCAAGTGTGCTTACACTCACTTTTTCCTAATGATGCAGAGCATTAAGGTTTGGGGGCAGTAAGAGGCAAGGCTAAGCGATCCAAGGACATTTACATGTTTGAGTACGAACTCGATTTATATTTCGGTCAATAAGGCAATGTGTTCGCCATGGTTTTTGGGAGTTGTAATTCTATTTTCTTATGGATTTTAAGTATGTTTCCAAGCTGGTTTTTGATGATGGTTTGATGTTGCTAAGTTTGATATTAATCTTTGTTTTTAGTTTTGGATAATTGGTTGCCTAGGTATGCATCTAGAGCCTCCTTATTGATTGCCATGTTGTGATGGTTTGAGCAAGTTTATTATGTTGTGTTGGTTGTATTGGCATGTTGCTTATGCTAAGAATGGTCTATTTGTGCATTTTGGTATGTTTGGCAAAGTGGTTTAGGAAGCATGCCTCTAGAGTAATTCTTTGTTAGTAGGAAGTTGTGTTGGATGATTGATCGTAGCATAGACGTGAGTTTATGTGTTTATGGTTAATTGTATGCAAGAAGCTAGGACCCAAATGCATCTAGATTCGCGTGAAAAACCAGCTAAACTTGACATTACAGGCCCAGGCGTACCGATACGCGGGGGAACATATCGTTACAGCTAGGCAATTTTTGGCAAGGCGTTTCGGTACTGGTGAAGGTGTTTCGATACGGGTTAATGCTACGGGAATGTCACTTTTTGGAATGAGCCTGCGTACCAAAACACCACATGACCGTATCGGTACGGTTGTAATGCCCCAGTTTTAGGGCTTAGCGGTTTAGTGGGTTATTAGACGGTTTGGTGGACCGGAGTAGAGATTCGAGTCAGTTTTGGGATCGTATATTTTTCGTGTTGGAAAAAATATGGAAAAATGTTTAAAAATCATTATTAATTATATATTTAATAATGGTGGAATCAATTTTGAAAAATTAGTTTTGGAAGGTGGATATTTTGGTTAGTGACAAAAATGAAAGTTTTGAAAACTGTGATTTTCTAGTGACTAAAATGAAAAAGGGTCAAATACTTAGAATCTTTAAGGAGATATTTTACCAATTTGTTTCTGAAGGTTTCTCCCTTAATTTAACTAATTTAAACATGTGCTTTAATTAATAATTAAAGTGGATTTTGTTAAAAAGGTGGTTATCTTTTCTTAAACAAAAATCACGTCATTTTCTCTCAACTTTTTCTCTCTATTCTCTCCTCTTCCAAACACTTAGATTTCTTCAATTTTTCAGAGGTGAGGTTATTTCTAACTTGATTTTATTGTTTCAAATTGTTTTACAAAGATTGTTTATACAAAATCTCACATTAATCTTGTGATTTCTTAGCTTTTCACAAATCAATTGAGGGAGAAACTTCACAATAGGGGTAAGGTCCGAGATCTCCTTTATTGTATGGTTCTTCATTGAAATTCCCAAGCATTTGATCCTTGCTTTTGCATTTCTAATATGATTTTGATGATTTTCTAATGATTTAATGAGATCTTTGGGGAAAATGAGTTGATTCGCAAATTGAACCTGATTTCCAGTAAGTAATGGTGATGTGATTCATATTTTGGATGTTTAACAATGTTGATAAGTGATTTTTATCAATGGAATCCCGAAACTTAAGAGTCTCTATTTGTTTAGGGTGTTAGTTTTGAGGTTTTGTGTTGAATCTATGGTTGAAGGGTTGCTGGAGGTGGTAGGTTGTCTTGGATCTATTTTTAGATGTGTTATGGTGTTGAAAATGATGCTAGGATGATAGATGTTGGCTGGGTTGTGAAACGAAGTGTTTTGGTTATGTTTTTGGTTGTTGTTGAGGGCTTTGTGGGAGTCCGAGAAGGATTGTGGTTGCTGTGTTTGGAATGCATTATGATGCATTAATCCTCTATTGTTTTGTGGTCAAAATAGGGAAGGTTTATCCGGAAGTGATTGGAGAAGCGTAGGAGGCTTCAGATACTTGTTTTCGCGTCAACGAATCGAGTTTCGCGTATTAGTGAGTGAAAACGTGGATTCCAGCTTTGGAATGTTTTAAAGGTGGTTTTTGGGAGTTTAGGTAGAGCTTGAAACGCTTACCTAGGCTCAGAAGTAAGTAAAGTGGTTTTACTCTCTCGGTCGTGCTATTGAGAAATGGTTTTATGCACTTGTTTTGATTTACATTGTACCTACTGTTTAAGCATGTTTTAAAGTAATCGATATACTACTTTTAAGCATGAAATGCTGAAGGATGCACATGGTAAGTGATCCTTGTAAGTATGGTTTATACTTGTGTTTTAAAGCATGGTTGTTGCTTTGGAAATGGCATGGTTTAATGCTTGATAAAAATAGTGAGGTAAATGTTATTTGGTTAATTATATTGGCAAGTGATGTGGTTTTAAAATTGTTATCGGATATAGTTGGCCGGCCATAGGATTGAGTGCACTATAAAATAAGTCACCTTGGATGTGGAGGGGTTTATACGACGTACCGAATACTCCATCCAAGTACCCTAATGGTAGAGGGGTTAAACAGTACTGAATACTCCCGTTAGTGGGTTAAGCATCTAACCGATGAGAGGGATGGGTATCCTTGTGGGTTGAAAGCGTACCCGATTGTTATTGTACCCGGTTGTTATCGTACCGCAATTGTTATTGTATCGCTATTCCGGTTGAGATGTTGAAGTTTTGGGTTAACACTTGTTGAATCCATGTATCCGATGAACTCTTTTGTTATTGAACTTGTTAATGATCACTTGAAAGCCAATATAATTTTTATGTATCATTGAAATGTTTAAGGTTGTGAAATGTGATTTATACATGTTTCTCCTTAAGCTTTGCATTTGGTAGTAATGCATGAGAAGGCTTAAGTAGAGGGTTAGCAATGTGACTTGCTGTTGATTAATGATACATGTAGCATATGGTTTAAAATGCTGGTTTTAATGATGTAAGTGCATGTTTTAATAAAGGCATGATGTTTTAAAAGATGATGTTAAATAAATGGTTTTAAACGCATTGATGGTGTTTGTTTTGAGCACTCCTCACTAAGCCTTGTGTGCTTAATCTCTTGTTGTCCATCAATGCAGATAATTGAGGTATTGGAAGGCAACAAGAAGCAAAAGGATCTTGGCAAGACTTGTTTCCAAAGTATGTTTTGGTTTAGACTATAATGAATAAGGACAATGGGGAACCTATTGTGTTTTGGGAGATGTTTTACAGAACTCCCTGTTTGAGCATATTTCTTTAGTTGCTCTTGGGTTTGTAAATGGCCTTTAAAGTTTTTTTTATGATGGTTTACCTTTTTAACATGTTGCTTGAATGGACATTAGGAAGCATGCCTATAGATTCCCTTTTGATGCTTGTTGCGCTGTAGGAATGAAGTTGCTAGTTGGCTTGTGATATGTACAGCATGTTGGTATGGTGTTATAAGCATGTTGGAATAGTTTGAGAATGTTTTTGAGATGAAAAACCATCAAATTGTGGAATTACAGGTCCAGGCGTACCGATACGCGGGGGACCGTATCGGTACGGCTAGGCATTTTCAGGCCTGAGGGATCGGTACGCGTAAGGGAGTACCGGTATGCCTAGGTGATTTTTTGGCCTGACGTACCGATACGGGTAATGGTGTATTAGTACATGTTCTAGCCTCTGGAATTTTACTTTTTCAATCCAAACCCGTGTACCGATACTCATGTAAGCATATCAGTACGTATGTTAAAAAGATTCAAAAGTTAGGTAAGTTCGTTATGGCGTATCGATACCTACTGTGGTGTATCGGTATGGGCATTTTATGCATATCGGTACGGTGACACCCGTACCGATACCCGAGGCCATTTTCTATAATGTTGGCTTGGCAGTTTTGCTTTCTTTGCATTCTAGTTCCTGAATCTTGTCCATGCGATTGTATGAGCTTGAATGATCAATTTGAGATGAAATTTGAGATGAATGATCAGAACCTGACTAATTAAAGATTGGTATATTAAAAGTGGCTCAAATCCTATAAATTTCCTGTATTTGCAATTTGGCCCCTAAATTGCAAATGTGATCAATTGGATGTCAAAATTATGCCCGATTGAGGTGGGGTTATACCTGAGTGATGCATGTACACGTAGGACTAATAATTGGCATCTAGACAAGATAAAAAGAAAAAAAAGACGTGGTTGGTCGTATCGAAATGATGGTTGCAATATCGTATCGATACGGTACTTAGCGTATCGATACGGTGATCGTTATTTCTGTTAATGTCATGGAAAGATAGTTATGGTTTCTTTCATTTTGGTCCTTGAATCTTGTTTTATCAATTGAATGAGTATGGCTAATCGTATTAAGCTGATTTTTGACATGTAAGCATGAAATATGCTTAATTAATGGTTGGTAACTTAAAATTGGGAAAATTCCCTGTAAATTGTTGAGTTTGCAATTTAGTCCTTAAATTGCGTTGTGTTCAATTGGATATCGTATCGGTGACCGATTGTGTTGAGTTATCACCTGTGGACAGCATGTTAATGTAGGAATGTAATAATGCATCTAGACAAGATAAAAAGAAAAAATGGACATGTTTTAGGTTTCATCTTCCCGGTTTACTTCGGTAAACCTAATGTAGCTTGCTCGGTTCGGTCTTGCGACTAGGCCAGGTCGAGGGGGTTACAACATAGTGAGAGACAAGGCTACACTTGTTGTTCAAGGTTACACTCAAGAAGAATAAATTGATTATGATGCTAGAATGGAAGCTATTAGGATGTTACTTGCTTTTGCATGCTTTCATGAATTCATGATTTTTCAAATGGATGTTAAAAGTTCTTTTCTAAATGGCTTTATAAATAAAGAAGTTTATGTTGAGCAACCTACCAGTTTTGAAGATCCAAAATTTCCAAACCATGTGTTTAAACTTTCAAAAGCTTTATATGGTTTGAAACAAGCTCCTAGAGCTTGGTGATAGCTCTTTAAAGAATATGTGTTTCCTCTAGATTTATGGATTTAATTATCCCCACATCAATGTTTAAAGCATCCATTTCTAAATTTTCATGTTTATTTTTTTCTGTATTTTGTATAACTCAAGTCTTAGCTGCTATTGTTATACATATTTCTGCCTTTTTTGCTATTATTGTCGTTGTATTACTAATGTCCCTACAGAGGAAGTTTCACCACTGCAGCCAGCTTGACACTACAATTGCCAATTGTCCAGACTGTCAAGGATAAGGACAAATCTACCAGTTGGAATTTCTTTTACAACAAATTATGTACGGCATATAGTCACGTGAAACACCTAAAAGACAGATGTCCTTACCTTGACAGCCTATAAAAGAGTACTTTTAGAGGAGAGAGGGACATAATTCATGCGATATTCATTTTTCCATTATCTTCAACCTTCCGAGCTCTCCTCCCATGGTGGCTTAAACTCTATTTCTGGATATCCAAGGTGAAGCAAGGCAGAAATATCCAAGGATATGAGGATTCAAGTGCTAGATCAATGAGGAAAATGTGTTATCTTTTTTAAATCCTTCTAGAAATAGATGTTTAATGGAGATTTTATTATATTTTATGTGTTAATAACATTGGTTTAACTCTTTAAGCTCTATATGAACTTTCTTAAACCTTGTTTTTTAGTTCAATATATTATTATTAGGTTTCTTCATATTTTGATTGTTGGATCTGATTATTGTTTGCATGAGAGTGTTGAACATAGTTACTGACATTAAGAGATGCAGTGACAAGTCAGGTTAACAAGCCATTATAATGAGAGTTGAATGAGTATACAATGAGAGTTGATCCACTTGTTCAAGGAGTTATAGTTTTGACTAACAACGAGAGTTGTAGTCAATCTACATCTTTGCGTCTTCAGTTGAGAATTGAATGGAAGTTAGTAAGCGAGCTTAACCCTTTATTTGCCAAATGAGCCATCGTATTTTATTTCCTTGATTGTACTTGACTTTCTTCCAAGCTAAACCGAGGGTATCCAAATCTTCTCTTAATATTTCTTTTACCTTCTTATACTTGTTGTTTTTGCTACCACAATTGATCTTACATTCATTACTTGCAATATTTCAATTTACAAAATTCCTTGTGGCCACATAATATTTCAATTAAATACTCATCCTCATGGGATCGATATCTAACATGATCCACCTGTTACTATACTTGCATCGGTAGTGTTTGCTTGCACTTAGCCTGTGACGATTATTCATCAATCGAGTTTTAAAATAAGGTAAATGCAATAGGTAATGTCGAAGCAATAAAATGTAAATGACATGGGTAATGTCAAAGCAATGTACTAAAATTAAAACAAAAACAATATAATGATGGTAGTGGGGTTTCCTCTGTGATTCATCAACAGAATAACAAATGATAGCAAGAAACAAAAGAAAAGATGATTGTCGATGCAATAAAACACAAGAATATTTTGCCAATCTCAACTTCTACCCTTAGTCAAAGACTTATATGAGCTCACTTACTACACTTTTCAGTGATGACTAAATAATCAAATACAAGAACAATTGAGTCAACTTTCGTTGTATTCCCATCAACTTTCATTGTCATGATTGTTAACTTGAACGGTCACTGCATTTCTCGATGACAATGGCTGTCATAAACACTTTTATTCATAAAAACACTCAAACCCAAATATCAAAAGATAGAGAAAAAGCTTAATAAGATAAACTCAACATTCAAAAATTATTTCCATAGAAAAAGAAATTAAACCATAATTATCGTCGTTTAAACAAAAGAAAAAATTAAGAAATGAATGGGGAAAGCTATTCCAAGCTAGCTCGATAGCTCCTCGATGCTTCCTCTTCCCTCATACTCATTGTGATTACTTAATTCTGCATCAGATTCATCTCAGTTGCCCCATGGAAGTTTTACGCTGCCATAGCCATCAAGAGAAAGCTCCAAAACCTAGGAAAATATGATAAGATATGAGCCTCCTTTTTTAGGTTAAGAATATATGTATATATATATCCTTATCACTTTTCAATTGGGTATTTATAGGTGTCCTTTCTATATTTTACGGATAAAATTTCGTATAGGATAGCTCATAATTCTTTAATTTCATCATGACATTTGTCATTGCGGCGACAATGACTATTTCATTGCGCTGACATCATGTCTAGACAAAAGTTGTTGCAACTAACTGCCAGCTCATTGTCCTTTGATTTTATCTTCTCGCCGGCGTCATTTGATCTTATCTTTTTTATAGTTGTTAATGCGGCGATAGTCCTAGATGCAATCTAAACAACGCTTATTGTAAAACCCCTAACCCGGCTTAGGCGTAAATCAAATTAAGAGTGTTACAAAACAGAATTCAAACAAACATACGATCTCTAAACACTTCTCAAAAACTAAACAACCAGAAATCAGGGTAATTCAAAAACTTTTTAGATATTGGATGATTCTATCCACAAACTTAAACATGTACAACAACATATATATTTGCATAGAGCCAAAATATTTGAACTACTATATCAATAGCATTACCCTTACTACTACTACTACTACTATTATTATTATTATTATTATTATTATTATTATTTTATTCAAAACACAAGGTTTGATACCTCTACAACAATCACATAAGTTTTCTTTTCATTTATACACCCTATTAAGTCCATTACAAACTTGCATAACTCAATCCATTTCTAAAATATATCAATATATCAATCAATGATTAAGACCATTCAAGATACAGAAAACCATGGGTTGATGATTTTTGAGATTACATGATGTCATTAATAAAAATTTGGAATCTATCATCCAAGATTACCATATAAGCATCACTTATCATAGCCCACACCTAATCATGGTAACAATTATTTGAACATCATAATCAACATAGCTCAAACAGCAAACAAACGTAAGGCATTATAGATCCTTTATAAACAATAATAGATATACTCAAATGTAAAAAATCAAATCCATTTTAAAACTTGAACCGCTCATAACTGTATAAGTATAACTTCCGCATAACGAAACCTTACACTTATCCGATGGCATACTTCTCTATTAATTATTTCAATCCTAAATCTAATCATACGAATTACGTTACCATTTTAAGATTAATACATGTTGATATATATTAACCCACTTACACACACAACAACAAGATAATCTGACATCTTAAGGCACATCTAAACATTTAAACAACTACACAAACATACTACTAGTATGACTCATATAGCAAGTAACTTATAGAATAATTTAAAGGCCCATTACAAAGCTTTAACTAATTATAAAGTTTATAAGCATGTGAAATCAATAGAGAATTGTAATGCACAATGCATTCTTAACATCTATGTGCCACCATCTAGGAGTTCTTGAGGAGAGTGCGAAAATACAACTTGTCACTTGTGATCTCGCCCGATCTCATAAAGAACACATAAACAAGATTATATTGAAATGCATTGAAAGAATAAAATAAGCATAAGCTTAGTGAGGTAGCTTAAAGTAATTAACAATATGAAAGAAACCCGTCCTTTCACATACTAGGTTTAGACAAGAAGTTAATCATATGGACAAGACTCTCTCAAACAATCACTTATTCTTATACATGATATTCAAAATAGGCATGAACATAAACACACATAACATTCAAACGAAGCACAAACACGAATACCTGATTACTCACACAAAGCCCCGATTTATAAAATAACTTTTCTTGGTTCTTTTTTTAACATGGCTAACACATAAATTAGTTGTTATTCAAATCATCAATCTCAATATACTATGTCTTAAGTTTCTTGACATTCAAGATTATAAGTGAAAGATATTATATTCATGAATTACCTAACATACAAGGTATCACTTATAGCATATCAAAGACATGGTTTCTTATCACAAGTTATCTTTCATAGTATTATAGATAAATGGTATTAGACACATAAGCTAACCCCCATAACCTTTCATTAATAGGTGACAATTGTCACACAAGCTATCGAACATAGCATATCATGGCTATTTCTCATATAAGTTCTTCAAACATAGTCTTTTTAATATACATCGTTACTTATTTAATAAGTTATCAAACTAGCGTCCATACTTAAATTGCTATGTAAGATATCAAACGTATTATATTATGTGAATACAGTTATGTATTAATCACCATCCATAACATATTTATTCTTATTCGAACAATTCACAACTCATGTATGCACAATGGTACATTATAATACAGTCCATATATTTTTATCTATATCAAGACAGTTCAAGATGTTCACATTTATATAAAAAAATCAGTCCAAGATATTCACATTTATGTCAAAACAGTCCAAGACATTTTTATTTATATCAAAACAGTCCATGACATTCACATTTTTATCAAAACAGTCCAAGATATTCTTATTTATATCAAAACAGTCCAAGACATTCACATTTTTATCAAAACAGTCCAAGACATTTTTATTTATATCAAAACAGTCCATGATATTCACATTTATATCCAAACAGTCCAAGGTATTCTTATTTATATCAAAACAGTCCAAGACATTCACATTTTTATCAAAACAGTCCAAGACATTTTTATTTATATCAAAACAGTCCATGATATTCACATTTATATCAAAACAGTCCAAGGTATTCTTATTTATATCAAAACAGTCCAAGACATTCACATTTTTATCAAAACAGTACAAGACATTTTTATTTATATCAAAACAGTCCATGATATTCACATTTATATCAAAACAGTCCAAGATATTCTTATTTATATCAAACAGTCCATGATATTCACATCTTTATCATAACAGTCCAAGACATTAACATTTATATCAAAACAGTCCAAGATATTCTTATTTATATCAAACAGTCCAAGATATTCACATCTTTATCAAAACAGTCCAAGTCATTCACATTTTTATCAAAACTGTCCAAGATATTCTTATTTATATCAAACAGTCCATGATATTCACAACTTTATCAAAACAGTCCAAGACATTCACATTTTTATCAAAACAGTCCAAGATATTCTTATTTATATCAAACAGTCCATGATATTGACATCTTTATCAAAACAGTCCAAGACATTCACATTTATATCAAAACAGTCCAAGATATTCTTATTTATATCAAACAGTCCATGATTTTGACATCTTTATCAAAAGAGTCCAAGACATTCACATTTATATCAAACAGTCCAAGATATTCTTATTTATATCAAACAGTCCATGATATTCACATCTTTATCAAAACAGTCCAAGACATTCACATTTTTATCAAAACAGTCCAAGATATTTTTATTTATATCAAACAGTCCATAATATTCACATCTTTATCAAAACAGTCCAAGACATTCACATTTTTATCAAAACAGTCCAAGATATTCTTATTTATATCAAACAGTCCATGATATTCACATCTTTATCAAAACAGTCCAAGACATTCACATTTATATCAAAATAGTTCAAGATATTCTTATTTATATCAAACAGTCCATGATATTCACATCTTTATCAAAAACAGTCCAAGACATTTACATTTATATCAAACAGTCCAAGATATTCTTATTTATATCAAACAATCCATGATAATCACATCTTTATCAAAACAGTCCAAGACATTCACATTTATATCAAACAGTCCAAGATATGTATACATACTTATACATTGCATAATCTTCAATTAAACGTTCATTACTTAGTATGCGAGTGTGCATGTCTAATCAGTAGATTAAACTATTAATTCATAACTTTCTTAAATAAGCATTACCTAAATATGACTGCCTATTACATAAGTTATTAAACATTGTATCATATAACATAAATTCCTTTTTCCACATTATTCATCATACATAATTCATTTGTTTAACTTGCAATTTGTTATTATGTCTTTTTCTTAGCCTTGAGTATCAAGTAACAACCTAAGTACTCGAATCCCCAACCAACTGTCGCCAACAGAAAGGTACTCATAATACCGGTCAATCCCTCCTTTTGTCGCCAAATGACCACAGTACTTCCCTCCTACTGTCGCCAAATAAGGACCGTAGTCCACCACAAACATGAGCTCTATGGACTCTATGTCATGCCAACTATACCTAAGACTGACTTGAACCAAGGGTTTCATATTTATCAAATCTTATTCAGAAAGGAATGAACATAACTCCATAACAAGATATCATTTTAATTATCTTGTTACCCATTTTCATATTAAACTTGTATTCACCACATGTGAATTTCATAGAATTCATTTCTCACATTTCGAAAGGTAACATACCAAGGATTTCCATTTCATATATCATATTAATTTACTCAAAAAGTGTGCTATCCATATCACATAAGAACTGTTATAAACACAGATGGTATATCTTCAAGCATAGCATATAATAACTTACCCCCATACCGAGCTTATTGTTTGCAAGTAACATATTCATATTTGTAGTAAACAATAATATTAATAACAAGAAATGCTCGGGAAGGTTTTAAGCCTATCCCGAGACTTTAAACTACACTCACAGATATTTCGAGCTAGTTTTGTTCCCCAAATCGTAATTCCTTTCAGCTTTTCTACAACATGGCCTACTTGATGCCTTAATTCATCAATTCCCTCATGATCTATGTAAAACAAGGAATGTATCTATCAATTTATAGCGTTCAACATTCACAAACAATTCACCAAAGTTCTTAAGTATGCAAAACAGCTTTAATAATCACAGAGGTACAAATATATGCACCAAAACAATTATATATTTTTTCCGTATATCATAGACAATCTATCATGTTTTCAATGTTCTTATATGTATATATATATATATATATATATATATTTATATACTCAAAACAGTTTAAAATCATATATATATATATATATAACAGCCCCAAATTTTATAATACACATATTCATAGTCAAAACTGTCCACTATACTTTGCATATGTACAAAGCAGTCCCGGATTACTCATTATACTTAGGTGTATACTAAATTTAAGGCCATCATTAATATATCATTAGCAAGGATTCTTTCAAATACCCATTACTCCATACGTAGCTTGTCTAAACATTTTATATTACAAAATTCATGGAATCATAACAAGAATTATTGTATATACACGTTGTTCGTTTGAGTCTATAACTCTTAATGTAAATTTATTTCTCCAACAATTCAAATAAGTCCATCTATGCATGCTTACTAATCGATTATACACCAAAATCTCAAACTACTCTAGTATTCAATTTTATGCTTTTCAACCGAATCAAATTATTTTTCAAACTCTAAACATAAACCTTCATACAATTATCATCCAACTTAAATCTAATCCTCGTGGGTATCTTAATAATTTAACTTATAAAGGTGAAGGGAAGAGTGTTTTACCTTCCTTTTAGAATTTTAATCGAATGCTCTTCCAAAATTAACCAAATTCATGCTTGAATCTTCATGAAGATCTCCCTCTCTCTCTCTCTCTCAAGATTTTGCTTCGGCCAACTCAAGGAAGGAAGAAAATCTCCTTGATAAATCTAATGACCGGATCCCCACCCCTTTCCACCTATCTTTCATTTTTGTTTGACATGTGTTAAAGTCATTGGTAATTTTAAAATTCACCATGCAAACCCAAGGATTAAAGCATTGATCGATTTGGTCCCTTACACTTTGAGCACCCTTCTTTCATTTCATTCATTTTAGTCCTAAGTTTTTGAATTAGCTCCCTTAATGCAAATTAAAATAGCTTCTTAGAAATCAAGAATGGCATCCTTCTTCTAGGCCTAGATTCGGAATGTTACACTTATGCAGTGACATTAGTATTGCAGCGACATCCCAATACGACTACAGTCCTGGCTGTAATTCTGGAAGAACTCATGTAGCGACATTAGTAGCAAAAATATGATAAATTCAAGGATATTTCAAGAAAGAGCTACTGAGTTAAGAAAATACAAATACAAAGTGAGATGGCAAGACATGTCAACAACGAGGGTATACCTTACGATCCTGAAAACCCTCCACTACACCAACCAACCTAGAGCAGAATAATCCGAGAACTTATAGTTCCCTAGTTGGACAATTTGCAACTAGGAGTTGTTCGACAACCTATCCAAGCTGGAAATTTTGAGTTGAAGCCGGTTATGTTTCAAATGATCAACTCAAATGGGTAGCATGTAGGGTTTCCACATGAGATGCTAGAGAGCATCTTCAATTTAATCTGTGCTTTTTTAGTCAACAAGGTGTTCCTGATGATGCTTTACACATGAAATTTTTTCATATTCTTTGCAGGAAAGAGCCCACACATGGTTTCGTGGACACCTTGTTGGATCTATTACGATATGGAATGATCTTGCAACGCATTTTGTATTGCGCTTTAATCCATCGACAATGAAATCACGTTTGATGAATGATATTACCGTATACTATCAGTTGGATGATAAAACTCTCCACACTACATGGGAAAGATATAAGTCCTTGTTGCGATGATGTCCCAACCATGGCCTTTAACAAGAAACTCAAACTGAGATTTTCTACAATGGGTTGAATGTGGCCACAAGACATCTTGTCGACGAGTCATCTAATGGACCTTTACTTGATTGCACCTAAACTACTGTTGTTGGAGTGTTAGATTAATTTGCTCAGAAAAAATTCTCAATATCCTATTTCAAGAGCTGCTTCATGCAAGGTTGCACCGAGAGTTTTTGAGCTGGATGATATCTCTTCTCTAAAGGCTCAAATTTCTTCTTTGAAAAACAAAATCAAGAATATGGAGGGTACAAGTGAAGTTGCTCCCATTTAGTTAGCTCAACAAACCACTATGTAATACCCCAACATGTGGCTTAGAATTATATCATTAATTCTATTATAACATAAATTGTTTGAGACATCTTTAGAATAAATAATCAAGAACTTACGGGTCAAATTAGAATTACGAGAAATTTGATAGCCAAGTTAGAAAGGATTAAAATGAATTCTTTGTGGAAATTGAGAATTGCATGTTAAAAATTTTATGCTAGAGGGACTTGTACACTTGTCCCATTTTGGGAGAAACAAGTTCATAGGTTTGGTTAAAGGAAAAGAATTAATAGAGATTATCTTCTTCTCCTTAAAAGATAGCCGGGGAAGAAGCTTGAAAAAAAAAAAGAGAAACTCCATGGGACGTGTAAGTCAGTGCTTCAAATTCAAGAGTATTTTTGGTTGGCATTATGGAGAAGGTAACACATTCTTATTTTTCTTTTAATCAAGTTAAAATATGAAATGCCTTAAGGGATATAGGTTCGATTGGGTGATTTATGTATTGAATATCCATGTTGTGAAGCCTTGTGTTATAGTTGGAATGATTGTATTATTTGGCAATGAAGGATAGGATCGATTAAAAATTGGATAATTTAATGATGTATGTGTGTGAATAAGAAACTGTCCTGGATTGTTTAATAAAGAGAAATGGACTAATTTGATGTCTAAAGAAAATTTAAGACTGTTTTGAGTATATTAAGTTAAAGGGGACTGTTTTAAAAAAAAAGGATCAAGGGCTTCTTTTGGTAATCTGAAAACAGGGGAGGCCGTTGTGTATAACAAATGAGATTGTTATTTCAATATGATCATAATTTTGGACTATTTACATATATTCTTGTACCGTAATATTTTGAGTTGGTCTTAATATAAAAAGGACCATGAGTGGACTGTTTTTGTATTGGTATAAAAGTAAGTGAGTTAATTTGTGTGTGTATATATGAAATTGTGTATGTTAAGGGTGGTCTCGTGATGACATGGAAGATTGAAAGTTGTTTTGAAAACATACTTGTGTAATTAAATAAATTAGGAATTATTTGTCATGTGATAAATGTAAATTAGCCGATTTGAATATAATTGAAAGCCTTGGGGGAACTGCTTTGTACACATATGAACCGTAGGGACAGATTTATATGTATACACTTGAAAATTTGACAGTTTTGAGTAAAATGAAAGTATGTTGGACTGACTTGAATGAATATTAAAGCAAACCAGTTTTAGAAATGTAATGCAGTATGGAGCCTATAAATGCATGAAAATACAGTTTAAAAATGATAAGCAGTATGGCAGTTTAATAAAATTTCAGATTAGGGTATTACAATACAGTATGGAAGCATACCCATGAACTTTGACTTAGTAATAATAGAATTGGGGAATTATATGTGGTCTTCATGAGAGTTATGAATGCACTTAAAGTATGTAGTTTGAAGCATGTACTTATGCAAAATTATATTACTAAAAGGGGTGCAGTCTAGTAAAATATTATAGACAGCTTGGTTACATTGATTGTGGAATAGAGTATTGGTGTGGGTACTGTTTTGTAAATTATTGTAATATATATATATATATACATATATATATATATATGTATATTGACTTCAGTAGATAGACCTTTGTAGAGACTAATGAATAAGATGATTTCATTGTTTTGAGGTACATACAAGTTATAAAGGAAGTTAAATTAAAGAAAGAGGGAAACTAGGAAAGGATAACCAGTTGTGCTCAAATTGAATTTTGTGGATTCGGGATATCCCGTAACTTCGGGATATAAGGTGAGTGTAGTTGTATTTGTCTCGGGTGAAACGGTGTCATCCTGATCTTTGTTTCTATTATGTGTTATGTTTAGTCATGAGCATATGCATATGGCTCACATAGAGCATAATGTGTAATTGCTTTCATATCATGGCATCTTTGATAAGTTATTTGGTTATATTGCATCACATATGCACGTTGTTCCTTGCTATGCTATGCTATGTTTTGTAATATGTGATTATGTATACTTTACTATAAAGTTGGAAGCTAACTACTAACCAATAAGGCTATAAGATTCCAATAGAGGAATTGAATATCAAAGTTATAAGTTCATAAATTCTAAAGCCTTAAGGAGCTAGAAGCTCAACTTGTGTTATAAGATACTGGAAAGAAGAAATAAGTAAGTTTACTTGTAACATAAGAAATCTCTCCTCATTTTAGAACATAAGATATTTAAGTTGCCTATTCAATGGAAGCCCTTGGACACATTGGCATGATACATGGTATACTTTGGGACTATGGTCCTGAGCTACGGCTGGGGTGACGACTCATTATTTGTGATATATTGGCGACAGTAGGGGGTAACGGGGGAGATGTAAGGAGATTGGCGACAGTTTGGTTGGATAGTGAGAATTTAGGATTATTATGTTCAGACACTAGCCATTGCTTAGTGCTTTGTGCTATGTGAAATTTGGACCAATGGTACTTATGACCAAATGTGATCCAAGGCGAATGATTTAAAAGATTTTAACATGATACGTAGATTTGAAAGAATCCATGTAAATACATTCTTGTTTGGATGAAATAAGTGGATAAACTTGTGATGTATTGAAAATATGCCTTGGTGGCAAAGTTAAAAAGAATATGGAGCAATGCTTATCCATAAAGAAAATAAAATTTACATGTGGTGAATTTATGCCTAATATGAAAGAAAATAAGCTTTGATATGAAACTCAGTTAAAAGCCATAAAGTTAATAAGTTAATTTTTTAAGATTATGAACCCAGTAAAGCTTTGTTTAAGTTAAGGTTAAAAAAATAAGAATAAAATGCTAACTTAAGCTTATATTCTTTGAATTTCCTTCCATTATCATTGACATTATGCTTTAATAATTTTTATGTCTCTACCTCACTTAGGCTATATAAGCCTAATGCATTTATTAACATGCATTTGCAGGCTAATCATTTGACCAAGAATCGATCATGGAAAAGGGTTGCGAGTTGTTCTTGTAATAGATATATGTATCTAGGTTTTTTTTCTAAGTCTTCTAGTGGTGGCATTGCATATATGTGTAACATTTTGGTATGCCTTATTGTTTCATGTTATAATGGATTGTAATTAAGTTATTAGTGGCTTTACTAAGTAACCACATGATTTGATTGCTTTCGTTATAATTGAGATTATACGTTTATAATGAGTTAATTCAAGATGACAAAGATATTTATGCATTATTTTCATGAAGGTCTTAAAGAATCCACTGTAAAGTAAAGACATGATTTATTTAGCTCTCGGGTCTTGGTGTAATTAGCAACTTGTCCATGACATGTGAGGATATAAGTCATTTAAGTAAACAATCACTTTATGTAAGTTGTTTATTAAATCCTTTAATTGCTTGTTAGATAAGTTAATTTATAAATGATTTGAAGAGTTGATTGTTAGAAAGGTTCTTTTAGATACGGTTCAAATGGTTGTTATTCTACATGCTAAGAAATTCATGCTATTGTATACTCTATTCAAATCTCATTGAATTGTTTTAAAAATACAGTCTCAAGTATTGTTTTAATTGTGTTAACATATTGAATTTAAGATCACTCTGATTGCTGATGATTTGAAGCTAAGAGATTAGGGTCGAACAAGGGTTATCAATGATTCATATTGAATTGTTATGAGAATACGTATGCGAAAATATGAAAATTGGATTGTTTTGGAATATGACTAACGGCATGCTGGATTGTTTTAGTGCATGTAAATGTATACTTGAGTACGAGTCTGTTTTCCACAAAAATAAATGCACAGGACTATTTAATATGAATTTATGTATGGCTAAACTATATTTAAAAGAAAACAAGTAAGTTTATAAGTCAAGTCAATGAATTGTGATTAATTCTTGTGTGACAAGTAATGTCCTTCTATTGATCACAAAATATTTTTTGGGGAGAGTAGGTCAACTATTCGACTGCATAGGTGAATACATATAAGCCAATCTCTATATCCGAATGACTTACATATTTATACGAATAAGCTTGGTTTGAATTATCCCTATATATGTACGATTGCTTGGTCGTTTAGCTTGTTTTAATTTGGTTAATGTTATGTAATTGAAGGAGTTGAATGTACGGTTTGTATTTTGAGTACTCTTAATAAGAATCTATTGAGTAAGTAATCAAATATATATGCATATTCTTATTTCGAGTTTTACATGAAACGATATAATCGACTGTTTGAATGGTCTTGATCCCTCTCGGTCTTTGATATAAGACTACCCTTGTTTGTTCTTCTTTGATCCATGTAATGCTTGAAAATGTTTGATGGGTCACACATGCTTCCTTGTTGAATTGTCCATTGCATACTTTGATGCTTGGAATCTGCTTAATATGAAACTTATTGGTGATGTCTGTGTAGATGCTTATTATGGGATCAACATGTATGCTCTTAATGTTATAATAAAATTTTTCTAATATATTAATTTTTGTTATAAGAAGAATTTTGTTAATCTGTCTCGAATTAACTTAAAAGTTTTAATTTTGGCTTCACGTTTCACAGTAATGCTTGCGATAACATCTTCGATTCTAGTTTTCTTCTAAATCGGTTTGAGGGTGTTACACACTAACTCCTGTTTTTCTTGCGAGATTTGTGATGAGAACCATAGCTGTGAAGATTGCCCACAACATGTTGAAAATGCTAGCTATGTCAGCAACATGAGAGGCAATACCATGAGTAACTCTTATAACACAACCAATAGACAATTTTGGGGTAACTCTAATTCTGCGCATAATTCAAGTGTATATCACTCTGGGAATAATTATTTTCAAGGGAACTCTAGTGTGTGTTAAGGGAATTTTAGTTATCCGCAACAACAGTTTACACCACAGGCTCTGTTGCAGTCATAACAAAATAAGATACAACCACAACACTCATTTTCACAAACTTAGTAATCGCGTAGTATGGCGCGCAATCGCATTATAGAGCACTATCTTAGATACAGTCACAAACTAGTCACTATGCTCCATCATCTATATCTATCCATTTGATCTCTTTGAAGAAATGTTGTGAGAACACTTATCTCAGACTGAAGCTATAGTACAAGGAAATTCTCCATTGATCTGTACTTTGAAAGCTCAATAGGGCAGTTAGCTACTGACATGAATTCTCGACAATCGGGCACACTTCCTAGAAATACTAAGAGTCCGGTAATTAAGGGTAAGGAACACTGCAAGGATGTTACTCTATGCAGTAGAAAGCAAACTGCTGACTCGTCGCAGCAAGCACCCATATCTACTCATGAGCGAGAGGAGTCCTCTAAACCTGATCATACAATGAATGATGGAATAAAGGATGGTAAGACGAATGATGCTCCTCCAGTTATCACTCCGCTACCACCTATTTTTCAATCTAAGTTGTCGTCACAATGCCCAATGTTGGCACAACCAGTAGACAATCTTTCTCCATCTTTTCCTTATAGATTCAAGAACGCTGAGTCGGATAATCAATTTTAATTCTTTCAAAATACTTTGCAACAACTTATAGTGCAAATCCCATTGATTGATGCTCTTACGCAGATTCCTAATTATACAAAATTCATGAAGAAAATCTTATCCAAGAAGAAGAAGCTTGTTCTATAGAAACTGTTACGCTCACAGAGGAGTGTAGTGCACTCATATTAACCCCTCTACCAAGGAAAATGAAAGATCCTGGCAACTTCATCATTTCTTTGCTCTATTGGAAATCATTACTTTAGCAAAGCTCTTTGTGATCTGGGGCAAGTATTAATCTAATGCCATTATCAACTTTTCAAAAGTTAGGCATTGGAGAAATGAAACCCACTGCAGTCACATTGCAACTAGCAAACAAATCATTGACTCATCCGAATGGACAAATAAAAGATGTTCTTGTTCGTGTGGACAAGTTTATTTTTTCAGCAGATTTTATTATTCTTGACTGTGAGGCAGATAAGGATGTCCATATTATTCTTGGCCGACCATTCTTAGCAACAGGGAAGCTATTATTGATGTCTCAAAAGGAGAACTTATAATGCATGTCGACAATGACCAAGTTACTTTTAGGATGTTTAATGCAGATCTTGGAAGGGATATAGAGGAATGTCATCATATTGATATTCTTGTTAATATCATTTAAGAAGATTGAATCATTGTAGTATACTCACCGCTGAGGATACTACGCTGACAATGTTAGACGACGATCTCCTAAATTATGACAACATTGTTAAAGTGCTCATAGGTGCATTTCAACACAAATGGAAAGTTGAACCTTTAGATCTTGCACACCGTAAAATTCCTACTTTTAAACATCCATTGAATAAGCTTTCAGTCTAGAACTGATTCCATTACCAGCTAATCTCAAGTATGTATTCTTTGCAGATGCAGACACACTTCCAGTCATTGTCAAGAAAGAAATTCTCAAATGGTTGGATACAAGTATTATTTATGCAATTTCTGATAGTGCATGGGTTTATCCAGTCCAGTGTGTTCCTAAGAAAACTGGCATCACTGTAGTTCGTAATGATGCCGATGAGTTGATTTCAACTTGCATTCTTACAGGATGGCGAATTTGCATGGATTATAGGAGACTAAATGCAGCCACAAGAAAAGATCACTTCCCTATTCCATTTATTGATCAAATGCTCAATCAGCTTGGAATCAAGGAGTATTACTGTTTTCTAGATGGGTATTTTGGCTACAATCAAATTGCTATTGCACTTGATAACCAAGAAAAGACTACGTTTATATGCCCATTTGGGACATTTGCCTTTTTTCGCACGCCTTTTGGTCTTTGCAATGCATCATCCACATTTCAAAGGTGCATGGTGGCAATATTTTTAGATATGATTGAAAATTCCATGGAAATCTTTATTGATGATTTTTCGGTGTATGGAAATGATTTCGACCACTGCATCGACAATCTAGAGAAAGTATTACAGCGATGTGAAGACACTAATCTTGTTCTGAATTAGGAGAAATACTGGTTACAAAGAGAATTATGTTAGTCCATCGAATATTTAAAGCAGGAATTGAGGTCGATAAAGCCAAGGTGTATGTTACTGAAAGATTGCCTCCACCGACTAATGTAAAAGGCATTCGAAGTTTGTTGGGACATGCTAGATTTTATAGAAGGATCATTCGTGATTTTTCGAAGATCACAAATCCACTATGCTTGTAGTTGGAGCAGAACAAAAAACTTGTATTTGATGATGCATGTCTGAATGCATTAAAAAAATTAAAAAGTAGCTTGTGACAGCATCTATCATTGTCGCACCCAACTGGGAGTAACCGTTTAAACTTGTGTACGATGCTAGTGATTTCGCTGTAGGGGTGGTGTTAGGTAAAAAAAGAGACAAGATATTTCATGCGATCTACTATGCTAGTAAGACTCGAACCGAAGCTCAAATTAATTACACTAATACTAAGAAAGACTTATTAGCAATAATTTTTACTTTTGATAAGTTTTATTCTTACCTTATTAGTGCAAAAATTATAGTATTTACTGATCATTTTACTTTGAGATACCTTTCTATGAAAAAGATGAAAAATCAAGATTGATTCGATGAATCTTATTGTTGCAAGAATTTGATATTGATATAAAGGACCACAAAGGGTCAGAAAATCAAGTTACTGATCATCTTTCGAGATTGGAAGAAGGCAACAAAGATGGAAATAAGCTGCAAATTGTTGACGCATTTCCTGATGAAAAGCTTTTTGTTATGGATGCAACATCTTGGTACGTTGATTTTGTCAATTACATGGTGTCTGGAAAAACTCTTTTGGGTGTAACGGGAAACAATAAGGCTCAATTTATTCACAATGCACTTAAATATTATTGGAATGAACCTTATTTAGTCAATTATTCGACGTTGTGTCCCTGAGGAAGAAATGATGTAAATCTTACAACATTGTCATACTATTCCATATGGAGGGCATTTTGGTAGTATGAGAACAGCCGCAAAAGTCCTTCAATCTAGTTTTTACTGGCCTTCATTATTTAAAGATTCCTATGAGTTTGCTCAATGATGTGATCTTTGTTAGTGCACAGGGTCAATATCTAGGAGAAATGAGATGCCACAGTAGCCAATAATGGAAATTGAGTTATTCGATGTTTGGGGATTGGATTTCATGGGTTTTTTTTTCAAATTCTTTTGGCAATCTATATATTCTAGTCATTGTTGACTATGTTTCCAAGTGGATGGAAGCTGTAGCGGTCCCTAAAGATGATGTCAAAATGGTTTTAAAGTTCTTACACAAACATATACTCACCTATTTTGGAACACTAAGAGCATTAATCAATGACCAGGAAAAGCATTTTCACTACAGCCAGGTGGTTACTGCGTGGAAACGATATGGAGTAAATTATAGACTAGCTACAATGTATCATCCTTTATTCAATGGACAAGCTGAGATCTCTAGCCGGGTTTTTAAAAATATCTTGGAAAAAGGTGTAAATACCACTAGGAAAGATTGGTCCTCGTGCTTAGATGATGTATTGTGGGCTATTTGTACTGTTTACAAAACATCACTTGGGATGTCACCATATCATCTTGTCTTTGGAAAATCCTATCACTTGCATGTTGACCTAGAGCTAAGGCTATGTGGGCTTTGAAACAACTTAATCTAGATTATGTGGCTGCGGGGAAGAAACGATTACTAGACATCATTGAATTGGAAGAGATTCGTCGCAATGCCTATGAACATGCCTCTATTTACAAGGACAAGAGTAAATGTTGGCATAACAAGATCATATTGCAGCGACAATTTGAAGTTGAACAATTGGTTTTGATATTCAATTCAAGACTGGATTGCACCCAAGCAAATTGTGGTCATGTTGGTTAGGACCTTTTGAAGTTGTGGAAGTATTTCTACATGGTGCGTCATAATCAAAGATAGTAAAGAGGGGATCCCATTCAAAGTCAATGGACAAAGACTCAAACTTTATTTTAGAGACTTTGACTCTAAGAGTGTTGAGATAATTAAATTGGTCGAATTTTTTTATATTTCTTTTAACTCTTTGTTAGATTTAGATTTAGTTTTCTTTCTTTTCCTTGTTTATCTTTAAATTCCTTTTATTTCTTTTTGTAGAATAAATCCTCCTTTGTTTTGGTATGGAATCCGTTTTTAACGGCTTGTACGTCAAAAAGAAATCACATGATATGTATGATTTTGGGGTAATTCGGGAAATTTGATTACACCGATTAATCACCTCAAATCACAGCCTTCCATTATTGAGAGCGGGATATGCATCGAACGGGTGTGATTTTTGAGCCAAAATCAGGATAATCAAATCTTATCGTATCAGACTGTAAAAAATTGTGCGCTTTTATTTTTTCTTCCTTTTCTATTTAACAACTCTGATTACATGGAATCTTTACTTAGTTTTCTCTATTTCTTCTTCTTCGAATCTTCAAATTTTTCTACAAAAATCCTTCCTCTCATTTTTCCCTTCTCTCTCATGGCAAAAACTAGAGCTGCTAAAAAAATTTCAATGGAAACCTTTGCAAAAGACACTCAAGGCTCACCCTCAAACCCTCAAGTCGATGAGCCTGATGCACAATGCAATAACATTGAGTATGAGGTGTCCCAAACAACAATGGTTGAGGATCGGCACACAGAACGTATCCTGAAACAAAATATCCTTCCAGAACAAGGGATTATTCTCTCGCAAGAAAAGAACCTAGAAAATTGATCACCAGACCATTGAGCTTCATAAATGGGGCACTTTTTGCACTCACCCTGGGAGTCATAGTGTTGCTTTGGTAAGAGAGTTCTATTCAAATATTTATGAGATTTCCTTAAAATTAGTTTTTATGAGGCAAAACTTTATACCTTGGAGTGTTGTCTTTATTAACAAGTTGTTAAAGACTTCTGTGAGTGTTGATGAACATGCCCTGTTTGTGGATGAGATTAATGAGGAAAAATTGGATTTGCTAGTTAGGGTTTTATGCGTTACAGATGCATTTTGGTTAGGGACCAATGTGGGGAACTTCACAATTTATAGGATATTCTTAACCCTGCCTGCAAAAGTATAGTTTCAGTTTGTTAATTCCAGGTTGTTGCCTTCGGCTCACAGCACCACAGTCTCCCTAGATATAATCTGTTTGATACATTCTATATTTAAGGGTAGAAAGATAGATGTGGGTGCAATTAAACACAAGGAGATAGCGAGTTTTGCTGAAAGGAAAATGGGAATCTTGGGGTTCCCATCGTTGATCATGCAACTGTGCAATCTGAAGAGAGTCAAGCCCTTGAAAAATGAGGAGATGACAGCCAACAAGGGCCAATTAATGAAGTTGCCATTGAGAGAATGGTGTGAACTACTAATGTTCCTACACCAAAAGTGGGCACTACAATGAGGGAAGAGAAAGCAAAAGCGTGGAAGCTGCAGTTGAGGATGTCTCCACAAGCAATGAATTGCGGATGAAAGTTTTGGCTATCGAAGCCAAACTCGATGTTGTGACGAGCACACTAAGGAGGGTTGCGGCCACAATTAAAATGCTTGATCGAGCATAGAATTTATTCTATGCGCATGTCAAGACATGGTATAAATCTACTCTCGCTGCAATTAGTAGAGTCACCCAATATCCTTGCCAGAATTCCCAGAATATCCTCCTATTTCCTTAGTTATGATTTTTCTTCTGATGCAGCCATAAAAGAAGTCCCAACCAAGTCTAAAAATTCCCCCAAAAATGTAAGTGAAGCTAAAGACACACCAAAAGAGGAACCATCGGCAAGATCATAAAGGACAGTCTTTTTGACATAAATATCCTTACTAATGTTGACACAACATCTTCCTCTGCTGGAAACGATGAAGTCATTATGGAAGATGTGGATGAAGATGAGGAAGATAACACCCAAGTTGAGAAGATTGATGCTGAGAAATAAAGTTTTGAAGGAAGGTTGGTTGCATCCAAGGTTGTGGATATAACCTGTGAAGGATCAGAGTTGATGTGAGATTCTGCGAGACTGGCAAAAGCTGTCTTTGCATAAGATGAATAAGAGGACAACCCTCTTGCAATGGTGGTGTACAAAGCACCACCCCTGTTCATCCCTATTGCAGATACGACCGATGATGCCAAAAAACAAAAATAGCCCGAGATTGAAGAAGAGCTTGACCAAGAAGAGGAGTGTAACACCCAAAACTCGGTGTCACATTGTGCTTCAAACCCATTTATGAAAATCTGCAAGCGAGTTTAGCCCAAAACCATACTTCATAAGCCATAATAATAATAATAAGAGTTATACAATCTCGTAAATGTTGCTTTGGAGCTTCGATTTAAAACATAATAATAAAATATTTGATATGGAAATAAGTAAATAAGAGTTACAGTTACAAAATATAAGGCTCCTATGAATACATTGCCCCTACAAATCTAGGTATTGTACTATTTACATATCGATGAGCTGAAGTCCTACTCCAATGGCTCCTTGTAAAGCACGCAACAACCTAATAACCTGCATAAGGAAATGACAATTCCAAACGCTAAGCTCGAAAGCTCAGTGGATACACCTCTATTTTACTATGCTTCATGCAAATCATAATCATAAGCATGTATCAACAATGATAGAACAAATATGAATATCAACGGCGCTACTCTAATCGCCTAAACATATAGGATCGCATGGTCAAACATCAATTCAATTATCAATAAATAAGGGCTCACAAAGCCCACATACCATACCATACCATACAAAAGTGAGGCTGGGTCACATAACATCGGTACATACACTCTAGGTGAGGCCGGGTCAAGCAGCATCGGAATATACACCCTAGGTGAGGCTGGGTCATGCAGCATCGGATCATACACCCCACTCAAAATTATCCCTCGAGCACATACAAATGAGGCCCGGGTCACTAGCATTGGTAACCTCCATCCCTTAACTTACCATGGTGTTGCAACACAATCTTGGGCATCCGGATCCCATCAACCAAGTCCACGCACGACACAACTCATTATTATCATATTAATACATTAAAGATTTTAACCAACATAAGGTCTACTCACACATAAATCTTCCTTTTCATTCTCATTTATTCATATACGGGGTTAGACATCCAGTTCTCAGTTTTAAAACTCATTTCACACCCTTAGGACCCTTTGGGACCTATGCCTCGAATTATGGAACCCCCAAACTAAACCTCAAATTTCTTTGTAATACCCCAAAAATCATGCTAAGTTATACAAGGGTCATTTAATACTAAGGTTTTGGCATAAGGCTAACTTAGTGACTAAAATGACAAAAGATGAAAGTTAGTGACCAAAATGAAATGTTGGTAAAAGTTCAGGGACCTAAGTGTAAATTTCCCAAGAATGATTTTTATTCAGTATAAGGATAAATTTGATCAGAATAAGGATTTTGGTAATAATTTTGGAAGTTGGAGTGCATTATAAAATATTGAATTTTGATCGACAAAAGTGGTTAAGCGTGCTCAGTCGGAGAAATGCTTGGGTGACCTTCTGGGAAGTGTCACATATTGGTATTTTGACCAGTAAAAAGGATTCAGGAAAAGTTCATATAAATGCTTGATGAAGAATTTTCAAGAAAGATGCTACACGATAGAGAATTTGGGTAATTATTGATATGTTTGGATCGAGTCAAATTTCTAAGTTTGTCTTTATGAAGATGAAGAATTTTGTATGAAAATATGAATTTATTTATGGAATTAGGGAAAAATGAGATTCCCGAATTAGAGTTGATTGCTCGATAGAGGAAAAATCGTAAAAGGTGAAAATCGAGAAATTAGATTGAAAAAAATCATAAATAATATTTTATGATTGTTTAATAATGATGTCCGGTTGGATTGGAACCAATCTAGTTCAAAAGTAATGGGATGGTATAAATTTGAACTAAATGTAATTTTCATTTAGTTAAAGGGGTATTTTTGGAAAGAAAGAAAAATGAATTTAAAATTCATTTTTCATGAAACATGTGGCAAATTCTAATTTATTATAAGAATATAAGTCAAATATGATGAACAATGTGTTCATCTTTCTTCTTGCTTTTCGAAAACAAGGAGAAAAGAAGGAAAAAATAGGAATTTTTTTCCTAGCCATTTTCAAGGTTTTTGATCAAGAATTCAAGCAAGGTTGTTTAAGGTAAAGTGATCTACTCTTCATTCTCTACATTTTGATGTTAAAATTTCATGAAATTATGAAGTGTTGGATTAGGGTTTGAAGAGAGAGAAATTAGGGTTTCATGAATTATGATTGAATTCAAGTAGTAGATGATGAATTAAGCTTAGTTGTGATGAATACAAGATTGAAATCAAGTTAATTTTATGTTGGAAGTTTTAAACCCTAATCTTGAATTTAAGGATTGGTTAGGGTTTTGAGAATTAAGGATGAAAATGGTTTAGATTATGATGTTTGAAGTATTATATTGATGATGGAAGTTAAATTTTGATGTTGAAGGCCAAATTCCCCTTAGAGACTAATTCGAAAATTTGAGGAAAATTTGGGATTAAATTGTCAAAATTTAATTGATGATGGAGATGAATATAAAATGATGTTTCAAGCTTGAATTGACAATTTTGGACCAAATTTTATATTTTAGAAATGTTGAGGACCATTTTGGCATTTCCAAGAAATTAAGGATTTATTTGTTAAAAATTATTTTGGTGGTGAAAATGATGAAATTGTGATGTTAGAAGCTTATTTTAGCATTTTGGACCAAAATGAAAATTTTGAAAAGCTTGAGGACCTATTCGGCAATTTTAAAGTATAAAAAGGATGATTTTGGAAATTTTAAATTAAGGTGGGATTAAGGTAGTAATGTTGAATTGAGGACTAATTTGCAAAGTTAAGAAGCTTGAATCCTTATCTTTGCATTTTAGTGACTATTTCGGTAAAGAAGGAAAATTAAGGAGAATTATTGTGAATAATTATTTGATGAAGAAGGTCATAAGATGGTGGTTTAAAGCAAGTAATTGGACTAAATTGAAAAGTAGAGAAGTAAGGAGAAGTTAATATAAAAGTTGAAGTTGTTTATGGAAGCTGTGTAGAAAAACTGGTTTATGGCAGTAACTTTGAAAATTCACCATAAATTGTATAAGATGAATTTGGAATATTAATTTATATGGGTGAAAAGCTTATCAAATCTAGTTTCTTTTAGAACAAACGAAGACGAATTCCGAATTGTAGATTATTTTATAGAAATATTTCTTTAAATGTATTGCAAACTGCCGGAAAATGAGAATTGAAAGGGGTTAATGGAAGTTCAAATTGGTCACTAAGGACCATAATGAGTTTTTAAACAATACAAGGAAGAAAGGAAAATGTTTGGAATTTTTTATATTCGAATGATTATATTAGGCAATATGTCTAAGATATTGTTAGATTGGGATCTAACAAATATTTCATTTATTTGATTTATGAAGTTCAAGTTCGAATCAAGAGAGGTTCGAGGTTTAAGGAAGAAAAAGATTAAAGAGGACTTAGTGAGGCATACAAATAAATGGCCCAGGTGAGTGCAATTGCATGCATATCATAATACATTGATATTTATGTAATTGAATATATGATTGATATAATATGAATATGTCAAGATTTGAGAAATAAAATGCATTGATCATTTGATTACTTACATTGATGAAATTGAAATGTTATTTCGGGTATGAACTGCCCAATGTTGATATATATATATTGATATATGTTTCCATTGATGAATAGATTGATGATATAAAGCCCAATGTATGATATAAAGATTCGAAGGTATAGTTGGATATCCATAGAGTCATAAACAACTGTATAAATATTCTAAGCACTTCAGGTAAAGTGCAGATTTCATTAATGGTATACTCCGGTAAGTATACCGAAGCACTTCGGTGCTAAGCACTCCAGGTATAGTGCAATAATACACTACACTCAAGTAAGTATAGGGGATGACTCATGTACATAGAATCTCTTAATTTGATACCTTGGGCTAAGTAAATTGAAATGAATCAAAGAAACAGAATGATAAGCTTGAAAGCTTGCATATAGAAATGAAATGAAATTGATAAGCATTGAAAGCTTACGGATGGAAATGGCAACGGTAATTGGTAAGATCTAATATTATCACTTTGATATTCATATATGCTGTTACATATTTATTTATGTTAACGAGCATGACATGGTACAATGATCATATGCATTATTATTTATTTACATTGATATTTATGTCAACTTGCATTTGACTATGAATTATTGCCTCACTAAGATATACTTAGCGTGTGACTGTTTCACGCGTAGGAAAAGAGGAGCGTTTGGAGTAAGGAGCACTAATGGACATCATCTATCAAGAACAAGTACACCAGTATCAGTAATATAATGTTTGAGGTTGTTTGATATTCACTAGTGGGCATGTTTATTAAAAGGATATGTTTGCTCTGATATAAATCGTATTTTATTTGGTATCTGGATGAATTTTAAATCAGGCAATTTTTAGGCAGTTTCACTAATTATATGAAGTCAAATTAAATTGATAAGTTGTTGCCTGAAATTAAACTCGATTTGAAGATGAAAATATTATGTTTAAGCTTTACGCGATTAACTAGATTTGTAAATAAAAACTAAATATATGGTATTATTTTTAAAGAAGCAAAATTTTGCCGAATTACAAATGTAGAAGGTTTTACAAATGTTTTGTGATATCTCTGACTCGTATTCAGTGATGGATACGGGAAAGGGGTGTTACATTCTTGGGCAAATTTCCTAGTGAGTACCGATACTCCTATATGGGTATCAGTACTCCCCTAATGATACCGGTACTCCACCTTGGGTACTGATACTCGATTTAGGTTCGAACAAATTGAATCCCCAAGCCATATCGATACGCTTGGCTCCGTATCTATATCTAGTAACGGTACTTAAACCACCCGTACCGATCCTCATCCATATCGGTACCCTACCCAACCTGTACCGATATGTGAAAGCCTTCTACAGGCAATGGAATAGTGGTCTGATACGCCCCATAGCGTACTGATACGCGAACACGCTACTGGAATTCCTAACAAGCACGGAGTACTGATACTCGAGGACCCGTACCGGTACACCTCTCACAACTTGACTCATCTCTAAGAGGGGGTAACGATACTGAAGCACTAGTACCGGTACGCGAACCCAGATTTCCAAGTCTGAAATTCGAAACTCAAATCCAACACACTCTAAACAACATAGTAAACCCTAAAACTCAACCAACAAGTTGTGGGGAAGCTTTAAGTCTATTTCTACCAATTTTACAAGCTTTTAACAACAATTACGGA
Organism: Hibiscus mutabilis; assembly: GCA_019671005.1. NCBI lineage: Eukaryota > Viridiplantae > Streptophyta > Magnoliopsida > Malvales > Malvaceae > Hibiscus > Hibiscus mutabilis. Next base: position 17,438,594 of record CM033743.1, on the reverse strand, counting down.
TTTTGCCATTAACACCCTATCAAGACATTCAAACATGCTCAAATCACTAGAATAACATACAAGTAATTATCTCTATGATATGCAGGAAAACAAAGGAACTGGAAGTGTACTAACCTTCTCAAAAGCACCATCAACTTGATCATACCAGCTCCAAACCTTCCTTTTTCCTCAAGCCTTAGAGTTCTCACCAAGCTCTCTAACTTGAATGATAGATCATTCCAAGTTGACTAAAATTCCCTTAATAAGCAAAACGAGATTCACACCCCAAAACCTTAAAGATCCTACCTTTAAAACTCAACTTGGGTGAGAGATGAAGGTAGGGGATAAAGAGAGTGACAAAGAACAATGGTGACCTTATTCACCTTACACATGTAGGAGAAAATTAAAACACCATTAGTCTTTTCCCAAACACCCACCCTTGCATTTACTAAAATGGCCCTTCCAACATTATCTCAACTTAAGCCCACAATACACAAACATGCGCAAAAGATGCTCAAGACCTTATTTTCGACCCAACACTCGGGTTAACCCGACTCTTGGATTCCAAAATTCGAGTCGTGACAACTCTCCCCTCCTTTAAGAAAATTTTGTCCTCAAAATTTACCGTTGGGAAACAAGTGTAGGTAAAGTAGCTCCATGTCCTCTTCAACTTCCTACATGGCCTCTTCGACTTCGTGGTTCCTCTATAACATCTTTATCAAGGGTATACGTTTATTGTGAAGCTCTTTAACCCCTCTGTCAAGAACTCTTATTGGTTCCTCTTCATACAGGTCAGAACTAACCTCAATATCTTCAAAAGAAACCACATGCGAATGATCTGAATGGTAACGCCTCAACATCGATACATGTAACACATTATGGATACGTGTCAGCTCAGGGGGCAGGGATAACCGGTAAGATACAGGTCTGACTCGTTCAATGATCTTGTATGGTCTAATAAATCTTGGGCTCAACTTGCCCTTTCGCCCAAAACGGATGACTCTTTTCCACAGCGACACTTTGAGGAAAACCTATCTCCGGCCTCATGCTCAACATGCTTGCATTTTCAATATTCGTAGGCCTTTTGACGATCAAAAGCCTCTTACAACCTTTCCTTGATGATCTGAACCTTTTCTTGCATTTGTATCATTAATTCCAATCCTACAATTCATCTCTCGTTAAGCTCTATCCAACAAGGGGGTTCTACACTTACGCCCATACAAAGCCTCGAAGAGAGCCATTTTAGTACTGGACTAAAAATTGTTGTTGTAGGCAAACTCGATCAGCGGTAATTGCTCCTCCAAACTCTTGTCAAAGTCAATAACACAACACCAGAGCATATCCTCCAAAATCTGGATGACTCACTCGGACTGGCCATCGGTTTGTGGATGAAAGGCCGTACTAAAATGCAACTTGATGTCCAAAGCCTCATGAATCTTCTTCGAAAGCCTAGCGGTGAAGCGAGGATCCCTATCTGATATAATCGATGATGGTACTCCATGCAGTCTTACAATCTCCTTGATATACAATCTAGCTAATCGTTCAAGGGTGAAATCCATACGTACAGGTATGAAGTGAGCAGACTTGTTCAAATGATCCACGATCACCCAAATCGCATCATGCTTCCTTTTTGTCAACGGCAAACCCGTAACAAAATCCATTGTCACCCTATCCCATTTCCATTGGGGAATCTGAATGGGTTGAAGCAAGCCCGAAAGATCCTGATGCTTCACCTTTACTTGCTAACATGCAAGACACTTGGTTACAAACTTGAATATATCTCTCTTCATGCTTGGCCACCAATAGAAGGGTCAAAGATACTGATACATTTTGTTACTCCCGGGATGAACTGTATACAGACTATGGTGTGTCTCTATAAGGATACGATCCCGATGGTCTTCCAATGCTGGGACACATAATCGACCCTTGAAATACAAAAATCCACCATCTTGTATCTCAAAATCAGATTTTTCACCTCTTTGAACTGATTTAATTTTGGCCACAAGGTCTTCGTTCATAACTTGCATTTTTCTTATCTCTTATATCAAGGTAGGTTCCACACGAAGTTCGGCTAGCAACCCTCCATCCTCGGTCATCCTCAACCGAGCGAATATCGCTCTCAAATATGACATAGACTTTCGGCTCAAAGCATCAGCCACCACATTGGCCATACCGGGATGATACTCTATGATGCAGCCATAGTCTTTCAACAACTCAATCCATCTTCTTTGCCTCAGATTCAACTCTTTTTGAGTGAAGATGTACTTCAAGCTTTTGTGGTCTATATAAACGTAGCACTTTTCCCCATAAGGGTAGTGTCTCCAACTTTTCAAGGCGAAGATAACTGCTGCTAATTCCAAATCATGTGTGGGGTAATTATTTTCATGGGGCTTAAGTTGCCTTGAGGCGTAAGCCACAACCTTACCCTCTTACATTAAAACACAACCTAACCCACATAATGAGGCATCACTAAAGACTACATATTCCTTTCTCGGCTTGGGTTGCGTCAACACCAGGGCCTCTATAAGATACGCCTTTAACTGTTCGAAACTTTGTTGTCTTTTCTCATTCCATTCAAAAGAGACTCTTTTTTGTAAGAGTTTGGTCATAGGCACCACTATGATAGAGAAGCCTTTAACAAACTGCTTATAATACCCTGCAAGTCCAAGGAAATTATGAACTTCTGAAATATTCCTAGGGGGTTTCCACTCAACTATCGCTTGGATCTTCTAAGGGTCAACACAGATTCCATCCACGGAGACAATTTGACCCAAGAACGCCACTTCAGAAAGCCAAAACTCACACTTACTGGACTTGGCATAAAGCTTCTTCTCCCTCAAGGTCTGAAGGATGACTCGTAGATGGTAATCGTGCTCCTCTTCTGAGTGCAAGTAAACTAGGATGTCATCTATGAAGACCACCACAAACTGGTCTAGGTATGGCTGAAAAATCCAGTTCATGAGATCCATAAAAGCTGCAGGTGCATTGATAAGCCCAAATGGCATCATTAAGAACTCATAATGTCCATATCATGTCCTAAAAGCAGTCTTTTGTACATCCTTTTCCACCACCCTCAATTGGTAGTAGCCCGATATTAATTCGATCTTCGAGAACATGCAAACACCCATTAACTGGTCAAACAGATCATCGATCCTTGGAAGGGGATAACGGTTCTTCACGATCACCTTATTAAGCTGTCGATAGTCAATGCACATCTTTATTGACCTATTATTTTTCTTAACAAACAAGACCGATGCACCCCAAGGTGAGACACTCGGTCGGATAAAACCTCTTTCTAACAACTCTAGGATCTGACTCTTTAACTCCCTCAACTCGGTGGGTGCCATACGATACGGTGCTATCGACATTGGCGTTGTTCTAGGCATTACCTCAATTTTGAACTCTAACTCTCGATTAGGGGGTAACCCGGGTAGCTCCCCAAGGAAAACATCAACAAACTCTCTAACCGTTCGAAGATTCTCTAACACTAGACCCTCAACGAAGGAATTTACTATATGAGCTAAAAAGACCTCACACCCCTGTTGAATCAACTTCTGAGCTGTCAAGGCAGATACTACATTCGCAAGACATGGATTCCTTTCACCTTTAACCACGAGCCGCGACCCTTCTGAAACATGAAGTTTCAAACTCTTAGTCCTACAACCCAAAAGGGCATCATGTTCGAAAAGCCAATCCATCCCCAAAATAGCATTGAACTCCTGGAATGGTAGCACCATTAAATCCGCAAGAAACACTTAACCTTGAACCTCTATAGGACATCTCATATAGACCTTATCAACAATCACATCATACCCCAACGGGCTAGTCATGCGAACTCCCACCTCAAGATCTTCAGTAGGTATGCCTCACTGCTCCAATAACCCACTACGAATGTTGGAATAGGTAGACCCTGAATCAATAAGAGCAACAATAGGAATAGAAAAAAAGGTGAACATACCTAAGATAACATCGGTAGCCTCGCAATCCTCTTGTGCCCTAACCGCATACTATCTCGCAGGAGCTCTCACTGTTGACTGAAAAGTGCCACCACTTTGGGGTCCCGACACATGACTCGCACCTTCTCTAGCAAAAGCTCGACCCCTCTTTGCTACGAAAGAGTTCCTCTAATTTTGGACTGGGGTAGCATCCAAAGCCTCAAGGCAGTCCCTCAAAAAATGGTCCGGTGGTCCACACCTAAATCATACATTGGCATTGCTATAGCACTCCCCACAGTGTTTACGCCCACACTAGAACATACCGGTGTATAAGATACTCTAGACGAACCTGAAATCATAGCTAAAGAGGAGTTAGGCCTCATACGCCCCGCAGAGGCCGACCTACGATCATACCTTCTCAATTGGTTTGACGCTCCACCTCTCTGACTCCAATTTCCTTGATTTCTCCTCAGATAGGAGTAAGACTGATTAGAGTGAGAATGACCTCCTCCACTTGCATTGGTATTGTAACCCCCTAAATTTAACCTAATTGCTTAGGTCAAATCTTGGGAGTTAAGTTTGAAAGCTTTCCCCTCAAGTAACAAATTTTAGGTTTTCTTATATATAAATCAAAATTATTATTAAATAATAATAATTACCATAAAATATCTCAATTAATTTTGAACTCAATCATTAAAACAAATTCTAAGTATTTAAATAAAACATTTGTATTAAATTCGAAAACGCGTGCGGAAACAAAATCCTAATTTAAATGTCCCAAATGTCCGAATTACAAAATGTTCCAAAATATGTTAAAACATTAATCTGAATAATTGAAAAGAGTTCATACTGAATAATAAAATATCCGAGTAAAATGCGAGAAGCTCCAAGTACCGAGTCGCCTAATCAGTCTGAGTATCTGAAAGAGAAACTAATATGGTGTAAGCTAAAGAGCTTAGTGTGTCTCTAAAGTGAAAACAATCACAAAAACAAAACATTATTTTATTTTCTGATAAATTCAAATCATAATAATATGATGTCCAATGCATGAATCAATACCCGACTATCCGATATCATATAGAGTGGAGGATTGCCCTCGCCAGAGTGGAGATTTCTCTCACCAGAGTGGAGGTTTCCCTCGTTTTTTCCGAACACAGATCCGATCCCATGACACAATAATATAATTTAAAAATGATAAATCCGAACTCTTACGAGTGTTTCATTTCCGAAAATCAGATGCTTGATTTAAAAACACAATATAATATGCCATGTATGGTGTTTCAAAACATTCTCAATAAAAATCAGATAATAAATCAAGCAAGGTACAAAACATCATTTATAACACAGAAAGAACACGCAAATATGTGGCACAGAAAGAGAACACACCTTAGCAAGCAGTAGCTCTAATGCCGTGAGAAAATCGCCTCACGCCCAGGTCTAGCTGATTCAGAACCTACGATAAATAAATTCTATATTACTATCACTAAGCCACCAACCTAAAAGCAACAACTAATCCGAAAACATACTCACATGAAGACCCCGAAGAACGCACATGGTCGGTCTGAACAACTAGAGATAACTCGTCGGTCTCAAAAACGTAATCACCTTAGCCCAAGCAAGCACACCCTACTGATTAACGTGATTCTCACGATCAAAAATATTGAGTCCAGCTGTATTCGAACCTACGAGAATAATCCTATATTAACCCTATTATTATGCCACTTAAAAATAATTAGGGAATTATTCCTACATATATATTCTATAAATTCACTGGTACATAACACTTATCTGATTTATAGCATTGATCTTCAAATCAAACGAAGAAACGATTGGACGTAATGGTTCAAATAAAGTTGGTTCGATAGTTTAAACCATATTAATTGCATGGATAGAAAACAATTACGAGCCACTCGGATCAAAATTCAAGTTGACGGGATATGATTCGGGTCAAAACAATTCGGTTCAAAGCGATCAGAACTAAAACCAACGGGCAGCCCATTTCTAAAGACAAAATCATGCTACAGTAAATTCATTAACATGAAAATAACATACACAGTAGTAAACGTAATGTATTTGTATATATAAAAAATAAGGTGGTAATATTGTAGAAGACAGAAATATATATCTAGAATAATAATAAAAATAATAATTATATAGGGAAGAAGTAAAAGGGTCATGACTCACGGTCATGGGTTTTGAGATTTCAAGTCACTGTTCCAAGAAATTTAGGGGCTCAGACCAACGACAAACGCCTGGCCTGGATATAAGTCGGCGTTGGAAGGTGCTACAGCACATGGGTTTACGGACAAGCGCGGGTTCGCTCAAGTCAACAGATGGGAACTTTTCGAACGATGAATAAACGAGGGTGATGTCTGAGTGTCGGACAGGGAGAAGGTGTGACGAAAACGACGAACAGCCGATGATAGCACCTCGTTGGAGCATGATCGGAAAGTTTAGGGTGTTGGTTTGGTTATTCGAAAGAGAAAAGAAATCAGAGAGGGAGATAAGGGAAACGGCTGCTGCCAAAACACACTAAATGAAATATTCACACTTGATATAACTCAAACAATTTAGGTTTAAAACCTAAATTTTGGGTAAATTACAACATAAGGGCTCATAGGTTAAATCGCTTTACAGATTAGACGCCAACATTTCAAATTAATTCAATTAGGTCACCAAAATAACTAAAATTCAATTTAATTCCCAATTCACAATTAGGGTTTTCAAAATAAAATCCCAAATGCTAGGGTTTTGAATATAGGGATTTCAAAAATTAGGGTTTTAATTTAGGAAACAATTCATGGTGTTACAAGTATGGCCCCCAGGCTGACTATACGCTAATCCTTGCACTTGCTCAAGGGACTTGGCACTAGTGGCCAAACTAGAGAACACCTTTGGTGGGTCTGCTGTCAGAAACATTTGTATCTCTTTTCGTAAACCTTTCCTGAACCGCTTACATTTCATCTTCTCGGTGGCAACAAGCTTTGGAGCATACCTTCTCAGCTGTAGGAATTCTTGTTCATACTCATAAACCGGCCGATTCCCTTATACCAAATGAGTAAATCGGTCTCGTAGACTGTCCATGTGGGCCTCTCCAACATACTGCTTCTCAAACTCATCAAGAAAATCATCCCAAGTGGGTCGGTTAGGATACCAACCTAACTCCACCGTCTCCCACCACTCTTGAGCATTCTCTTTCTGAAGAGAAAGAACACACTTCAACTTATCTCTTGGATCCAAACCCACTTAACGCAAGATCCAATGCGTATCCCTCAACCATTGATCCGCTTTAATTGGATTATCTTGTCCTTACCCCAAGAAATCCGTTGCACCATATCTACGAAGCCTCTCGATTGGGGCCTCTCGAGGGGTAGCGGAAGTTTTTAAAATAGCCCTCACTATCCGATCCAGCGCCCTATGCAAATGAGAGAAGTAATTGGCTCCTCGGTGCCCTTCACTCTCTGACCTATCTTCGGTCTCCGAGATAAAATCCTCATCGAAGCTCTCCTCCTTAAAGCCCCAACTCTCATTCAGATCATGAAACTCTTCTAGGCATATTCAACTGTACAATTAAAAACAAGGTTATTCCATCGGATATTCAAACTTAATATGAGTACGACTTCGATTTGCGGGCATGTATTCACTAGACACCCTTTTTCAGACTCTCTAATACCCTCGAGGTTCCTAAAACCGGCTAAACCTAGGCTCTGATACCACTAAATATAACACCCAAAACCTGGTGTCACATTGGCCCTCAAACCCAAACCCATTTATGAAAATCTGCGAGCGAGTTTAGCCCAAAACCATACTTCATAAACCATAATAATAATAATAAGAGTTATACAATTTCGCAAACGTTACTTTGGAGATCCGATTTAAAACATAATAATAAAGCATTCGATATGGAAATAAGTAAATAAGAGTTATATTTACAAAATATAAAGGTCTTCTGAATACATTGCCCCTACAAATCTAGGTACTATACTCTTCACATATCGATGAGCTGAAGTCCTACTCCGATGGCTCCTTGTAAAGCTACAACAACCTAATAACCTGCGTAAGGAAATGACAACTCCAAACGCTGAGCTCGAAAGCTCAGTGGATACACCTCTATTCTACTATTCTTCATGCAGATCATAAACATCATCATGTAGTCAACAATGATAGAACCAATATGAATAACAATGGCGCTACTCTAATCGCCTAAACACATTGGATCACATGGTCAAACATCAATTCAATTATCAATAAATAAGGGCTCACAAAGCCCGCATACCATACCATTCCATACATGAGTAAGGTCGGGTCACATAGCATCGGTACGTACACTCAGGTGAGGCCGGGTCACACAACATCGGAATATACACCCTGGGTGAGGCCAGCTCATGCAGTATCAGATCATACACCCCGCTCAAAATTATCCCTCGAGCACATACAGATGAGACCCAAGACACATAGCATTGGTAACCTCCATCCCTTAACTTACCATGGTGTTACAAAACAATCTTGGGCATCAGGATCCCATCAACCAAGTGCACGCACAGCACAACTCATTATTATCATATTAATACATTAAAGATTTTAACCAACATATGGTCTACTCACACATAAATCTTCATTTTCATTCTCATTTATTCATATACAGGGTTAGACATCCAGTTCTCAATTTTAAAACTCATTTCACACCCCTAGGGACCCTTTGGGACCTATGCCTCAAATTATGAAACCCTCAAACTAAACCTCAAATTTCTTGGGCAGATTACCCAGTGAGTACCGATACACTTATATGGGTATCGGTACTCCCCTAATGGTACCAATACTTCACCTTGGGTATCGATACTAGATTTAGGTTCGAACAAATTAAATCCCCAAACCGTACCGATACACTTGGTTCCGTATCGGTACCTGGTAATGGTACTTAAACCACCTGTACCAATTCTCAACCATACCGATACCCTAACCTACCTGTACCGGTACGCGAAAGACTCCTACAGGCAATATAACAGTGGTACCGATACGCCCCATAGCGTACCGATATGCGAACACACTACTAGAATTCCTAACAAGCACGGGGTACTGATACTCGAGGACTCGTACTGGTACGCCTCTCTCAACTTGACTCATCTCTAAGAGGGGTACCGATATTAAAGCACCAGTACCGGTACACGAACTAAGATTTCCATGTCTGGAGTTCGAAAATCAAATCCAACACACTCTAAACAACATGGTAAATCCTGATACTCGACCTACAAGTTGTGGAGGAAGCTTTAAGTCGATTTCTACCAATTTTACAAGCTTTTAACAATAATTACGGATTTTTCCATTAACACCCTATCAAGACATTGAAACATGCTCAAATCACTAGAATGGCATACAAGCAATTATCTCTATGATATGCAGGAAAACAAAGGAACCAAAAGTGTACTAACATTCTCAAAAGAACCAACAACTTGATCCTACCAGCTTCAAACCTTCCATTTTCCTCGAGCGTTAAAGTGGTCACCAAGCTCTCTAACTTGAATGATAGATCCTTCCAAACTGACTAAAATTCCCTTAACAAGCTAAACGAGATTCACACCTCAAAACCTTAAAGATCCTACCTTTAACACTCAACTTGGGAGAGAGATAAGGGTAGGGAAAAAGAGAGTGACTAAGAACAATGGTGACCTCATTCACCTTACACATGTAGGAGAAAATTAAAACACCATCAGCCCCTTCCCCCTACATCCTCCCTGGCTTTTACTAAAATGATCCTTCCAACACTATCTCAACTTAAGCCCACAACACACCAAATAGGCCCAAAAGATGCTCAAGGCCTTATTTTCGACCTAACACTCGAGGCCCAGCACTCGGGTTAACCTAACTCTCAGATTCCAAAATTTGGGTCGTGACAAGGATTCCTCCAAAGAAAGAGTAGAAACGAAAGTGCTCGAAATCCAATGACAAAAACAAGAAGAAGTGTAAGGAAGAAAAGAGGAGCAAAAAGAAGAAGCATCACTCCTCCTCCTCCTGTCAAGATCCTTAAAGGGCTGAGTTAGTTTTTTAAGCTTTTTTAGGCATGCATACCATTTAGTGTAATTTCATTTTGTTTATTGTATTGTCAAGACATCCACATTGTCATTGTAATTGCATTTAGTTTTAATATCATTGCATTCATCATTGTAACCATATTTTGTCATTGCATTCATTTTCTTTTGCATTGGGGACAATGCAATCTTTGATTTTGGGGGTATACACTTGGGACTTGAAATGCACCCCCATCACAAAAAAATATTTTTTCTAAACAAGTGCAAGGTTCTTTTTGTTGCTAAAAATCTTTTGCTCATATTCGATGTATAAACCTTGAATTATTATAATTGCTGATGAATTGGTTGGATATACATGCTGGATGATTGCATCATAATTCATGATAAATATATCTACCTGTTTGAGTAAAGAATTGCTAGCATCATCTCTTTGATTTTGAATGAATTCTGTCTTATTCATCTTGCGTTATATATGCTATTAGATCTTATTAAGTAAAAATAAAAGGCATTCCAATGTGAGTGGAATAAAAGTAGCTTCAAATGGGAGCTCTCCAATGCATGCGTTAGAAAAATGAATCTAGCCAAAGGTTGTCACTGCATGAGTATGTGTCGAGGCAATGAAGTACTTCTTGGGGGTTAGTTGCACAACATCTTACTCATCAAGGTCTAAGGTGCATTCATTGTTCAATATCCTTAACTACATATAAAAATAATAATAAATAAATAAAATTATATCTAATGATATATTGTTATAAGTTGTAATAAATAAATGATGATTGAAAGAAAGAAACTGAGATGATAGGAATGTTGCTAGATATTGTTGAAATTCATGTTTATATGTTGATGTTTGAGTTGTTTATGCAATCTTCTATCGTGTCGATGCAATTGATTAATTGGTTGGTTGGAATGATTCACGTTGCTAGAATGTCTCTAAACTTTTGATTAGACCTTTCTGCTTTCAATTTTACTTGAGAACAAGTAAAACTCAAGATTGTGGTGTGATAGCTCTTTAAAGAGCATATTTTTCCTCTAGATTTTATGGATTTAATTGTCCTCACATCAATGTTTAATGCATCCATTTATGTATTTTCATGTTTTTTCTGTATTTTGTATAACTCAAGTCTTATATGCTATTATTATAAATATTTCTACCTCTTTGCTATGATTGTCGCTGCATTACTAATGTCCCTACAGAGGAAGTTTCATCACTATAGCCAGCTTGACATTGTAGCGTCAGCTACCCAGACTATTAAGGATAAGGACGAATTTGATAGCTATAATTTATGTTACAACAAATTGTGTATGGCAGATAGTCACGCGAAACACCTGAAGGATAGGTGTCCTTACCTTGACAACCAATAGAACGGTACTTTTGGAGGAGGGAGAGAGAGAATTCACGTGATATTCATTTTCCCATCATATTCAACCTTCCGAGCTCTCATCCCATGGTGGCTTAAACTCTATTTCGGGATATCCAAGGCAAAGCAAGGCAGAAATACCCAAGGAGATGAGGATTCAAGTGCTAGATCAAGGAGGAAAATATGTTATCTTCTTTAAATCCTTCTAGAAATAGATATTTATTGGATATTTTATTATATTTTATGTGTTAATTAGTTGGTTTAACTCTTTGAGATTGATATGAACTTTCTTAAACTTTGTTTTTCAATTCAATATATTATTATTAGCTTTCTTCATATTTCGATTATTGGATCTGATTATTGTTTGCATCACAGTGTTGAACATAGTTACTAACATTGAGAGATGTCGTGACAAGTTAGGTTAACAAGCCATTACAACGAGAGTTGAATGAGGATAGAACGATAGTTGATCCATGTTGCGCATAATAAGTGCTACGCAATTGTGCAAGTATACACGTTGCAAGTTATAGTATAAAAGATATCGTCCCCACAGGGATTGGTGCCACTTCAAGAATCTAGTCTCTTGCACTGTAAAAAGTAAAAAACACAAATAAAGGATTATAGGAGTTTAACTAATAACTAATCTAGAAAGCAATAAAGTAAAAGAGTAGATGAGATCAAATGAGAGAGAGATAGGCCAGGTTATCGTGAATTGAGGTGTGATAGCCGATTGGATTGTCTTGGTAAAAGAGTGCACGGGCAACTCAGTTGCCGTGGCAACTTGCACAACGGGGTTACCTTGGCAACTAATCGATGGTTGCCTGGGCGACTAGTTGGGCAGCTACTTGGGCGTCTGGGTAGCAACCTTCAAGGTTCGGTAGAGCGTTCTTCAATGGTTTCTTCTTATCTCTAAGTCGAAACTCTAGCTACTTGTACATGCCTTGATAATACATCCCTACGTGAATCAAGGGTGAACAACAACCAATCTTGCGCTTCTCTTAGCCATTGAAATCCTTAACTTATTCCTAAATCAGATTAATCTTCACCATCAATAGATTGAATAAAGATCATATTCATTCATTTCTTGAATCTAACTCTCCCGATATTAGATAAATAGATGAAATCACGAGATCCTCTCCCAATTCACTCGCAAACAAGAATAAGAACCAAGAATGAATAAACCTTGAATAGAAAAGTGCAAACTCTTATTACCTAAACAAAAACCAATAGTTTCTCACAACCACAAAACACAATAACCATAGCCAAATAGATTTAGTTCATGGCTAGGTTCCAAAGAAACACAAGATAAATAATCCCTAGCATGAACCCAATCAAACAAGAAAGAAAAGGATGAAGAATGAGGCTTGTCGAAATCCTCCTTGTCGTAGATGCTTGTCGAAAATTCTCTCCTATTGCCCTCCTTAGAGTTGTCGAAATTCCCCTCTCTTGCTCTCTATGGATTGTTGAAATCTCCCTCTTATTTATAGTGCTAGGCCAAAGTCCTTCTTTGAGGAGGAAGTTAAATTGGAAATAAATTATCTTTAAAGAATATAAATATTTATTATAATTCTTTATTATAATTGTATTCCTACTAGAACTTCTCCATATCACCTTTGCTCTTGTCGACAATTGCCCTGGCAACTGGCTCGGCGTCTCCTTCATGCATTGCCCTGGCAACTAGGTCGGCGTCTCCTTCATGCATTGCCCTGGGAACTAGCTCTAGCCTTGCTTTGGCAAGTGATCCAGCACATACACACAAAACACACCAAAGCAACATCTTTTTCCCACAAAAATTACCAAGTTGTGTAATCAAGCTCAACGTTGGAAGGAAACATGAATTAATGCATGAATGGCTAATTATGCAACTAATATGAGCCTAAGTCTAACAATAATATGAGTAAAAATGGTAAGAAAAATAGTACTTTTGAACACTTGTCACACCCCCAAAATCGAACTATTGCTTGTCCTCAAGCAATGCAAACTCATAATTACCTTGCAAGACTTCAATTTTCACAAACTTAGATTTGAACTTGATTTCAATTCTCTGAACCGGGGCACAAAGTATGATTGGCTTTTTATTTGTCGGAAAACTTAGGAGTTACTCATAATCAAACTATAATGTTGTGAGTGTGTGCGGAGTTGTGTGCAAGTTGATTTTTCGGATTCTATGCAAACAAGAGGTTTTCAAATTACTTCATTGTGTTCTTTTTAACATGTTTTAACTAGAGCCAGTTTTGGGCACCTCTAGTGTTTTGTTTTTAGTTTTCTTAAGTTAATTTATTCGACTAGAGCCGGTTTCGGGCACCTATAGCGAATTTTTTTTAACACATACTAGAGCCAGTTTCGGGCACCTCTAGCGATCAATTTTTTTAGCACATGCTAGAGCCAATTTCGGGCACCTCTAGCATTCATCCAATTTTTATTCTAATCCCCTAATTTGTTAATTATCAACCTAAGTTCACTAGAATTCCTTAAATAAATTAAACCACAACAGTGTTTTATCAAATTTAGCATTATAGTAAAATTCTAAGTTTTTCCATGGTTATCCTAGAATAAAAATTCTATCAATTAAGTGCATTGGCAAAGTCATCATCGGATATTCATCAAATCTAAGCAATTCTTGTTCCAACTAAAGGCATGGCAAGCAATTTATGTATCCTAAATGCAATACTTAAGATGAATGTAACTAAACATGGTAACTACTAATAACAATTCCCCCAAACTCGAGTGAGGCATTGTCCTCAATGCATGCATTAAAGAAAAATAAAAATAACGAAAAATAAAATGCATACGAGGACTTACTCCGAGAGTTCGTCATCGTAGATGATTAGTTTCCTTTTTGTCAATGTCTTGATTCTCTTGCTTGAACGCGATGGTTGTTTTCTTGTTGCCGGTGGTGGAATCGATCCTCGTACGGGGTTGTCCTCATCGTCCTCTTCATCAGTGTCATTGGCTTTTCGCTTGGAGGACTCAATTGGTGCGGTCTTTGTTGGTGCAATGGAGGACTCGTCTGAATCTGAAAAATTAGAAAATGGTTCCGTAGGAGTTGATTCGAGCATAGGTGCTTTACCTTTGGCTTTTGCAGTGGTTGCCGGGATGTCTTTAGCTTTGGTTGCCGTGGCATCTTCAGGGTTGGTTGCCGTGGCATCAGCTTGTGCAGTCATGATGTAGGTTGCCGCGGCATCATCTGTTACGGTTACCGTGGCGACTGCTTCATTGGTTGCCGGGGCAAGGATCTCGGCAGGAAATTTCCTTAGCATAGTGGTTGTGAGTCTTGTTGTGGAAAACAAAACAAAGAAAACCTGAAAACTAAAGATAATGAAAAAATAAAATATCTCCTAAAAATAAAAATGAAAATAAAAAGAAAATATTGAAAGGAGAGCATGCTCATGCATCTCCTAAGTTGACCACTTCTTTGTTACGTTCCACATGGGCACCATTATAGTGCTTCAATCTTTGTCCATTAACTTTGAATTCATGGTTGTCATAGCACCATGGGAGAATGGTTTGACAACTTCGAATGGTCTCGACCATCTTGATTTCAGCTTTCACGGGAAAAGTTTTAGCCGAGAATTGAATAGGAGAACTAGTTGCCCTGGCGTGAATTGTCGCGGCAATAGTTTCTTGTCATGCCATTGCTTTGTTTTCTCCTTGTAGATTCGTGCATTGTTATAGGCGAATGCACGGAATTCTTCTATCTCATTGAGGTCCAACAAACGCTTTTGTCCGGTACTTTCCCAATCCATATTCACGTCTTGATTGCCCAGTATGCCTTGTGTTCGATTTCCAATGGTAAATGGCATGTTTTGCCATAGACAAGTCAGAAGGGGGACATACCTATGGGTGTTTTGAATGCAGTGCGATATGCCCAAAGTGCGTCATCTAGTCTTAATGACCAATCCTTCCTAGAGGGATTTACAACTTTCTCGAGTATACCTTTCAATTCCCGGTTGGAAATTTCTGCTTGCCCATTGGTTTGTAGGTGATATGCCGTGGCGATCTTGTGTGATATGCCGAAGCGTTGCAACATCTTGGCAATTAGTCTGTTGTCAAAATGCTTGCCTTCGTCACTGATAATTACTCTCGGCTTCCCAAACCGTGTAAATATGTTTTTCTGCAAGAATCTTTGCATGATCTTGGAATCGTTGTTGGGAACTGCAGCTGGCTCAGCCCATTTAGATACGTAGTCGACGGAAAGTAGAATGTAGAGGTTGCCGAATGAAGATGGGAAAGGTCCCATAAAATCGATCCCCCATACATCGAACAATTCCACCTCGATGATGTTCTGGAGTGGCATCTCATGTCGTCTAGAGATATTGCCCATCCTCTGGCAACGGTCACATTGCTTGTAAAAGTCTTGGGCTTCTTTGTACAATGTTGGCCAATACAAACCGGATTGCAAAACTTTGGCCGCGGTACGAGTTCCTCCAAAATATCCTCCATAGGGTGAAGAATGGCATTGCCGGAGTACATTCTGTTGCTCTTCTTCAAGGACACATCGGCGTATAGCCTGATCTGCACATTGTTTAAACAAAAGAGGCTCGTCCCAAAAGTAATGCTTCGCATCATGGCGAAACCGCTTCTTCCCTTGGTGAGTAATGCCATAAGGTAAAATACCACAAACAAGGAAATTAACTAAATCCGCGTACCAGGGTATTACCGAGGCATGTGCTGCCGTGGTGACTGCTCCCAGAATTGCCGAGGTGTGCGCGTCAAAGACTGCTGCGGCGTCGAGAGTTGCCGAGGCATTGAGGGTTGCCGAGGCAACTAAAATTTGTTCATCCGAGAATGCATCACATATCTCTAGATCTGCGTCCTCCTCCCTGTTGCGCTCTAAACGTGATAAGTGATCGGCCACTTGATTTTCTATTCCTTTCCTGTCCTTAATTTCAATATCTAATTCTTGTAAAAGTAATATCCAACGAATCAAACGAGGTTTGGCATCCTTTTTAGCAAATAGATATTTGATAGCCGAATGGTCCGTATGAACAATTACCTTTGTACCAATCAAATAGGATCGAAACTTGTCAAATGCGAAAACTACAGATAGTAACTCTTTCTTCGTTTGTTGTGTAATTCACTTGGGCACTATTAAGAGTTTTACTAGCGTAGTATATCACATGGAAGGTCTTACCTGTGCGTTGGCCTAGGACTGCTCCTACTGCAAAATCACTTGCATCACACATGAGCTCAAAAGGTAGCGTCCAATCTGGTCGAACGACAATGGGTTCTGAGGCAAGCTTTTTCTTTAGGGTTTCGAATGCTTTGGTGCAAGAATCATCAAAATCGAAGACTTTATCCTGTTCAAGCAAATTGCACAAAGGTTAGTGATTTTAGAAAAATTATGAATGAACCTCTTGTAAAAACCTGCATGTCCAAGAAAACTTCGAATTCCTTTAACCGAACGTGGTGGGGGTAATCTCTCGATCACGTCCACCTTGGCTTTGTCTACTTTAATTCCCTTGGATGAAATCTTGTGGCTGAGCACTATTCCTTCATCTACCATAAAATGGCATTTCTCCCAATTGAGGACTAAATTAGTTTCTTCACATCTTGCCAACACCTTCTCTAAATTTCCGAGATAACTGTCGAAGTCATTACCAAAACAGAAAAATCATCCATGAAGATCTCAAGGAAGTCTTCGACCATGTCTGAAAAGAGTGCCATCATGCATCTTTGGAAGGTTGCTGGGGCATTACATAATCTGAACGGCATCCTTCGGAAGGCATAAGTACCGTATGGGCATGTGAAGGTTGTCTTTTCTTGATCTTCTGGTGCTATGGCAATTTGATTGTAACCTGAATAACCATCAAGAAAACAGTAAAAGGGTTTACCTGCAAGACGGTCAAGCATTTGATCAATAAAGGGTAATGGTAAGTGATCTTTCCTGGTGGCTTTGTTTAGCTTTCGATAATCCATACAAACCCTCCAACCAGTCACAATCCTGGTTGGAATGAGTTCATTGTTTTCATTACTTACCACTGTTATACCTCCCTTTTTCGGTACACATTGTACCGGACTTACCCATGTACTATCAGAGATAGGGTATATAATGCCAGCGTCAAGCCACTTGATGATTTCTTTCATTACAGCCCCTTTCATGGCATGATTCAGTCTCCTCTGGGCCTCAATTGAAGGTTTGTGATCATCTTCCAACAAAATCTTGTGCATGCACACTGCCGGGCTAATTCCCTTCAAGTCGGCAATTGTCCATCCTATTGCCTTTTTGTGTAGCTTCAACATCTTGATCAGCTTCTTTTCCTGCTCAGGCTGTAACCTAGAAGAAATAATTACAGGCAATGTATTATCGGTTCCTAAGTATGCATATTTTACATGCTCTGGCAATTGTTTCAACTCAAGAATCGGTGCTTGTTCAATATAGGGTTTTTCGAGCTTACCTTCCTTACCTGAGTAATCCAGTGGTTCAAAGTATGTACCTGGTCGATTGACTAGCCAATTTTCCTCTTCTTGTTGCTCCTTATCGACCGGTTCTTCATACTCCTCAGGTTCCTCTTGATCGGTAATGTAGTTGCTGAGGCAACTAAATTCCTCATCGAAGTTAAACTCTACCGTGACATGAAGAAGTTGGCATTCTTCTGGATCATCGGCATACCTTAGTGTTTGGAACACATTTAGTTTAACTTGCTGGTCATTCACCCTCATTGTGAGTTCTCCCTTTTCAACATCGATCAAGGTTCTCCCTGTTGCTAAGAATGGTCTCCCGAGAATGATGGGTGCATGCTCATCTACTTCACAATCCAAAACAATAAAGTCAGCGGGAAAAGTAAATTTATCAACTTTTACCAGTATGTCCTCAATTTTTCCCTCTGGATGCACATAGGATCTGTCGGCTAGCTGTAGCATAACTGTTGTAGGTCTTGCCTTCCCGATTTCTAGTTTATGGAAAACCGATTTAGGCATCAAGTTTATGCTAGCCCCAAGGTCGCATAATGCTTTCCCG
The DNA here is from genome assembly GCA_019671005.1 of Hibiscus mutabilis. Taxonomy (NCBI): domain Eukaryota; kingdom Viridiplantae; phylum Streptophyta; class Magnoliopsida; order Malvales; family Malvaceae; genus Hibiscus; species Hibiscus mutabilis. The sequence goes on along the minus strand of CM033743.1, from coordinate 17,420,335 downwards.
ACATAGTGGTTTCCAATGGAACATGGTATTGTGAAACTTCTGGGATCCTTCAACTTGGGTGGCATACGATTGTGCAACATTGCCATGCATCCCTCTGTTGCGGCAACTGTTTCAAACTCTCATAGCCTTGTTCTCTTGGACACAATGTCTTTAAGAAACTTGGCGTAGTTTGGCATTTGTTCAATTGCTTCCACCAATGGCAAGTTGATGTGGACTTGCTTTAGGATATCAATAAACTTCTTGAATTGGTAATCTTGCTTTTGTCGCTTCAACCTTTGTAGAAATGGTGGTGGAAGTCGGATATCTTCGATCCTTTCATTGGTTTGGAACCTGATTGACGGCATTGCCGGTACAACTGGAGTTGCCGAGGCATTATCAACTGGGTTGCCTAGGCATGCTCATCGCCAATTATCGAGGCATCTTTATTGTCGGGTGCGAGGCATGCTTATTGCCAGTTACCGCGGCAATTCCTAGTTCAGCATCTGAGGCTTTGCCGCTAGGTTCGTCTTGATCTTTTTGTAGAGTTTTGTTTGATGAGCGGGTTTGAGCCTCTCTAAGTTGTTGGCCACTTCTAGTGGTGATCGCCTTACATTGCTCTTGGCCAGTTCCCCTTGCGACTTCAGTATCGCTAGGTAAACCTCCTTGTGGTCTAGTATTCAGATTTTGAGCAAACTGTCAGACTTGATTTTCCAATGATTTGATTGCCGCCTCTTGGTTTTGCAATCTCATCTCGGTCCTGTTAATAAAAGCACCAGTTCTTTTTATGAAGTTACTATTTTCAGCCATATAAGATTCAGTTTTCATCATAAAAGCATTTAGAGAATTTTCCAAAGAACTAGATGTTGTCGGTTGTTGCTGCGGCAACTGTTGCCGTGGCATATTCTGCTGGAATCCCGATGCTTGTGCATTCTGATTGTTCTGGTTTAGAGCATTTTTGGGATTACTCCATAAAAAATTCGGGTGCTTCTTCCAAGTTGGATTGTATGTATTGGACATCACATTGTTGTTCCGATTGTAATTCCCCACATAGAAGCTGGATTCCGGATTCTGCATACATTCAGAAGAATTATGGTTATCACTACATATCTCACAAAAAGAATCCATTACCTTGACCTCATGTGTGTTGTTTGGTTTTTGCATGTTCTAGACCATCTTGGTTAAAGTGGCCAATTGTGCCGAAATTGAATCTGATGATCCTAGTTCATGTATTGTGGCTTGGCGTCTAACTCCTCCTCTTCTAGTAGATGGGAATTGATAATCATTCTTGGCCAACCTGTTTAAAATTTGCATTGCTTCCTCCGGTGACTTATCTAAGAGTATGCCGTTTGCCGAGGCATCTAGCATCATCCTTGTTGGTGTATTCACGGCATTGTAAAACATTGTTACTTGAGTCCACACCGGGAATCCGTGTAGGGGGCATTTGTGTAGAAGTTCTCTATATCGCTCCCAAGCCTCGTACATGGATTCATCATCTGCCTGCCGAAAAGAAGTAATGTAGTTACGAAGCTTATCAATCAAATTTGTAGGATTAAATCGAACAAGGAAATCACGACAAAGATCGGTCCAAGATGCTATTGATCCGGCAGGAATGCTATTCAACCATGCTTTCGCCCTATCCCTCAGTGAATAGGGGAATAATCTTAATCATAAGACATCGGGGGTGACTCCGTGTATTTAGAACGAGTTACAAATCTCGAGGAAAGATTTTAGATGTTGCTGTGCATCTTCAGTTGCTGAGCCGCCAAATTGACCAATTCTGTTGATCATATTAAACATTACCGGTTTTAACTCAAAGTGGTCGGCTTCAATTTCAGGTGCGACAACTCCTGGACTAAATCCATCAAGATCTTCTTCAAGATAGTCTCGAATAGTTCTGTTTCGTGCAAGAACCACTCCTCCTGCTGGAACATCTTGATTCATATTGCCATCTTGATTAGCCATTGCTACTCTTATCCTTCATCTAAGTCTTTGTAAGGTTCGTTCAATTTCTGGATCAAAGGGATATTCTGGTGTAGTCGGTCTCGCCCTGGTCATATACCAATGCAAAACCAAAGTTTGCTAGCCCTTTGAATCTTAAACAAGAAAAGTAAAAAGAAAGTGCAAGAAAATAAAAACAAAGTCGCTATTGCCAATCCCCGGCAACGGCGCCAAAAACTTGTTGCGCGTAATAACTGCTACGCAATTGTGCAAGTATACACGTTGCAAGTTATAGTATAAAAGATATCGTCTCCACAGGGATTGGTGCCACTTCAAGAATCTAGTCTCTTGCACTTAAAAAGTAAAAACACAAATAAAGGATTATAGGAGTTTAACTAATAACTAATCTAGAAAGCAATAAAGTAAAAGAGTAGATGAGATCAAATGAGAGAGAGATAGGACAGGTTATCGTGAGTTGAGGTGTGATAGCCGATTGGATTGTCTTGGTAAAAGAGTGCACGGGCAACTCAGTTGCCGTGGCAACTTGCACAACGGGGTTGCCTTGGCAACTAATCGATGGTTGCCTGGGAGACTAGTTGGGCAACTACTTGGGCGTCTGGGCAGCAACCTTCAAGGTTCGGCAGAGCATTCTTCAATGGTTTCTTCTTATCCCTAAGTCGAAACTCTAGCTACTTGTGCATGCCTTGATAATACATCCCTGCGTGAATCAAGGGTGAACAACAACCAATCTTGCGCTCCTCTTAGCCGTTGAAATCCTTGACTTATTCCTAAGCCAGATTAATCTTCACCATCAATAGATTGAATAAAGATCATATTCATTCGTTTCTTGAATCTAACTCTCCCGATATTAGATAAATAGATGAAATCACGAGATCCTCTCCCAATTCACTCGCAAACAAGAATAAGAACCAAGAATGAATAAACCTTGAATAGAAAAGTGGAAACTCTTATTACCTAAACAAAAACCAATAGTTTCTCACAACCACAAAACACAATAACCATAGCCAAATAGATTTAGTTCTTGGCTAGGTTCCAAAGAAACACAAGATAAATAATCTCTAGCATGAACCTAATCGAACAAGAAAGAAAAGGATGAAGAAGGAGGCTCGTCGAAATCCTCCTTGCCCTAGATGCTTGTCGAAAATTCTCTCCTCTTGCCCTCCTTGGAGTTTTCAAAATTCCCCTCTCTTGCTCTCTATGGATTGTCGAAATCTCCCTCTTATTTATAGGGCTAGGCCAAAGTCCTTCTTTGAGGAGGAAGTTAAGTTGGAAATAAATTATCTTTAAAGAATATAATTCTTTATTATAATTGTATTCCTACTAGAACTTCTCCTATCTTCTTGGAATTTAATTCTTCTTTAATCTCTGCATGGAAATCAAATTCCTTTGGGTTTGGGTTTTGCTCCACGTCATCTTGGGCATGTCTAGTCATCAATTTCGACTACCATATCACCTTTGCTCTTGTCAACAATTGCCCTGGCAACTAGCTTGGCGTCTCTTTCATGCATTGCCCTAGCAACTAGCTCGGCGTCTCCTTCATGCATTGCACTGGCAACTAGCTCTATCCTTGCTTTGGCAAGTGATCCTATACATACACACAAAACACACCAAAGCAGTATCTTTTCCCACAAAAACTACCAAGTTGTATAATCAAGCTCAATGTTGGAAGGAAACATGAATTAATGCATGAATGGCTAATTATGCAACTAATATGAGCCTAAGTCTAACAATAATATGAGTAAAAAGGGTAAGAAAAATAGTACTTTTGAACACTTATCAATCCACTTGTTCAAGGAGTTTTAGTTTTAACTAACAAGGAGAGTTGTAGTGAATCTACATCTTTGCCTATTTAGTTGAGAATTGAGTGGAAGTTAGTAAGCGAGCTCAGGCCTTTATTTGCCAAATGAGCCATCATATTTTATTTCCTTGATTGTACTTGACTTTCTTCCAAGCTGAATCGAGGGTATCCATTTCTTCACTTAAAATTTCTTTTACCTTCTTATACTTGTTGTTTTTGCTGCCACAATTGATCTTACATTCACTACTTTATTTCTCTATTACAACTACCAATACACTCACAATATTTCAATTTACAGAATTGTTTGTGGCCACATAATATTTCAACTAAATACTCATCGTCGTGGGACCGATATCTAACAGAATCCACCTATTCCTATACTTGCATCAGTAGTGTTTGCTTGCACTTAGTGTGTGACGATTATTCATCGATCAAGTTTTAAAATAAGGTAAATGCAATAGGTGTTGTCAAAGCAATGAAAGGCAAATGTTATAGGTAATGTCAAAGCAATGTACTAAAATTAAAATAGAAAAATATAATAATGGCTGTGGGGTTCCCTAGGTGATCCGTCAACAAAATAACGAATGCTATCAAAAAACAAAAAAAAGACGATTGTCGATGCAATAAAGCACATGATATCTTAACAATCTCAACTTCTACCCTTAATCAAAGACTTATATGAGTAATTGAGTTAACTTTCGTTGTACTCCCATGCAACTTTCGTTGTCATGATTGTTAACTTGAACTGTTACTACATTTCTCGATGATAGTGAATGCATAAACAATTTTGTGCATAAAAACATTCAAACCCAAAGATCACACTTAATAAGATAAACATTTAGTCAATATTCAAAAACTATTTCCATACAAAATGAAATTAAACCATCATCGTCGGCATTTAAACAAAAGAAACGTTAAGAACCGAATGGAGAAAGCTATTCCTAGCTAACTTAATTGTTCCTTCCTCTATAACCCCCTTGACCCAGTCTAGTCGCAAGACCGAACTGAGCGAGCTACGTTAGGGTTTGCTGAGACAAACTCGGTAGATTAACATTAGAAATGGCCCATTTTTTCTTTTATCTTATCTAAATGTATATTTAAGTCAATTCGACATCCAATTACTCAAAATCGCATAACAAGGACTAAAACATAATTTTTGTTAATTACAAGGTCTTCCAAGAAATTAATGTTACTGATACATAATTAGTAATATTACATGCCTTCAGGTTAAATCTCAACTTAAATTAACCATCCAAACTTATTTAATTTCATTACTACGAATCAGGGACCAAAATGCAAAGTTTACAAACATCAGAGAGCATATTAATTGAATTAACGGCTGGTGTTCCGGTAGGGAGCCTTGCCGTATTGCAACAGTGCTAAAATACAAAGGCGTACGATACGGTCCTCCAGCGTATTAGAATGGGTATGAGTTTTTGAAAATATAAAATCTAGTGGCAAAAGAGCGTACCGATACGGTAAATCATGTACCGAAACCAGACTTAATTTTCAACTATCGTACCAATACGGTTACCAGGCGTATACGTATGCCTAGGCAATTTTGCTCAAATTGAGTTGAGACAGGTCCTCGCGTACCGATCCCTGAGGACATGTATCGGTACGGTCAGACCTATAATGACCTCTAGGTCCAACATAAGGCACTTTGGCTCAATCTAACATGCACAAACTAACATCTAATCAACATATAACCTCACAAACATCATTTCACATGAACATAGCGTCATGGTAGTAGATCATACTTATCAAGGCATACTCAAAGCAAGCTCTTATTGCATGATTTCTACCCAAGCATGCATATTGTTTTCCAACCACTCAAAGTCAAGCATAAAGCATCATACAAGTCCAAACATCAATACAAACTTTTACAAATAGGGAGTAATCAAAATACATCTCCCAAAAACAACTTGGTCACATTACCTCTTATTACTATTTAGTGCTTATAAACCGTATATTGAAAAGTAGCAACCCTTGGATCCTCCCTTCCTTACTTGCTGCTCAAAATGGCTATTTCTCTGCATTGATGAGAAAAGAGAGCATAAGCTATAAGCTTAGTAAGGGAATCACAAAAACACTAATCAATGCGTTTAAAATCATTTTAAGTCAAACCAAATGTAATTGTCTCATGGAAAAACATCTTATGCTTCAATAATCTTTTCAAACATGCACATTTAAATCATTTTCAGCACATGTATCATGGATTCAACCTCTACCTCAATTTAAGCTTCATATGCCAAAATTCTCTAAAACAAGCTTAAAAAGCAATCGCATGTATAAATCACATTATACAAACATAATCCATTTCTCCTGATAAAAAATCTCATATATTGGCTTTCAAGTGAATCAAAACCAACAACTTTTCATTTTATAAACACATCGGATACATGGATTTCCCAAGTGGTACCTACGACCACTTCACATACATCCTCAAACTGGAGCAACGGAACATTTACCCACCTCAAAGGTTATGATGTATAAATCCACCAGTGGGAGAAAATGGAACAATTACCCACCTCGACCATTGCGGTTCTCATGGTGGAGCAACGAAACAATTACCCACCTCGACACACATGAAATGACTTTTTATTGTGCACTTTAAACCCTATGGCTAGCCAACTATATCTGATAACATTTAAACTCAGCCACTTTCCAATATATTCAATAAAACAACATTACCTCACTATTTTACAAATGCATCAAATCAATCCAATTCAAATACATTAAACCATATGTCATTCTCTAAAGTCATCATATATGATCATTTGCAACATATTTCATTTCTAAAACATGCATAATACAATGAGTAATCAAAACCAATAAAACAGTGTATATCATATTTGTAACCCCTTCGACTTGGCCTAGCCGCCAGACCAACCCGAGCGAGTCACATTAGGTTTATCGAGGTAAATCGTGAGAAGAACCCCCAAAATAAGTCCATTTTTTTCTTTTATCTTATCTAAAAGCTCAATTAATATCCTACATGTTCATGCTGATAGCAGATGAAAACCCAACTCAATCGGGCATCGATTTGACATCCAATTGGTCGTATTTATTATTTAGGGACCAAATTGCAAATATAGAAAATTTCAGGACTAAAACTCACTTTTAAGTTACCAACCTTTAATTAGTCAGGTTCCGAACATCGATCTTAGATTTCAGCTCAATCCGATCATTCCATCACATACAATTGCATTGACAAGATTCAGGGACTAAATTGTAAAGGTGACAAAACTACACAAAGTGACATTAACAGAATTAACGGTCATCCGTACCGATACAGGTAATCCCATATCGATACGGATTGAAATACCCCTTATTGGTATACCTCCATGCCGTATCGGTACGCCTAACTGAAATACCAAACTTTTGAAAATCTTGATGATCGTACCGATATGGCTCTTTATGCGTTTCGGTACACGGGATTGGGACGAAAAAGTTTATTCCAGTAGCTGAGACCCGTACCAAAACACCCATTTACGTACCGGTACGCTAAGGCTACATTGGCCTAGGCTTATCGGAACACCACCAACCCGTATCGATCCCTCAAGTCTAAAAATACCCATCTGTACCAATACGGTCCCCCGCGTATCGGTACGCCTGGACCTGTAATGCCACATTTGCTGGTTTTCATCCAAATAACACCTTCAAATCATTCCCACAAGCTGGAAACACAATACCAACATGCGAAGCATACCACAAGCAATTAAGCATCATTATCCTAACAACACAACAAGGCTTCATGCATCAAAAGGGAATCTATAGGCATGCTTCCTAATTTTGCATCCAAGCAACATACCAAAAGACAAACCAATACCAAAATCAAACTTTAGAGGCCAATTACAACCCAAGAGCAACCAAATAAACATGCTCAAATAGGGAGTTCAGCATAACATCTCCCAAAACTGAAACAAGTACCCTATTGCCTTTATTCTTATAGTCTAATCCAAAACATACTTTGTTAACCAAGTCTTGCTAGGATCCTCTTGCTTCTTACTGCCTTCCGAGACTTTAATTATCTGCATTGATGAAAAAAAGGCGTAAGCACACTAGGCTTAGTGAGGAGTGCTCAAACACAACACACCATCAATGCATTTGAAACCATTGTCCAACTACATATTAAAAATCCCTTTTTAAATCCTACTTTTCATCATATAAAACATCATGCCTTATAAACCATGCACTTAACATTTCCAAAACCAGCATATTAAACCATATGCTACATGTATCATTAACAATAGCAAAATCCCATTGCTAACCTCAATTTAAGCCTTCCCATGCATAACAACCATATGCAAACTTAAAGAGTAAACATGTATAAGTCACATTATACAACATAAACCTTTCAATGATACATTAACAATTATATTGGCTTACAAGTGATCATTAAACAAGTCCAATACCAAAAGAGTTCATCGGATACACGGATTCAACAAGTGTTCAACCAACACTTCAAGCCATCTCAACCGGAATAGCGATACAATAACAATCACGGTACATTACCAACCGGGTACTTACACAACCCTTGGGGGCACCAACCCCTTTCATCGGTTAGATGCTTAATCGACTAACGAGAGTTGTCGGTACTGTTTAACCCCTCTACCATTAGGGTACTTGGATGGAGTTTTTGGTACACGAATCTAAACCCCTCAACATCTAAGGTGACTTATTATAGTGCACTCAATCCCATGGCCGACCAACTATATCCGTTAACAATTTTAAAAGCACATCACTTGCCAATATAATTAACCATTTTAACATTTACCTCACTATTTTTAACAAGCATTAACCAATCCTTTTTCCAAAGCAACAACCATGCTTTAAACCACAAGTATAGACCACTTACTTACAAGGATCACTTACCATGCGCATCCTTCAGCATTTAATGCTCAAATATAGTATATTAAATACTTTAAAACATGCTTAAACAGTAGGTAACTTGTAAATCAAAACAAGTGCGTAAAACCATTTCAATATAGCATGGCCGAGAGAGAAAATCCATTTTACTTACTTCCGAGTTTGAAGCAATGTATCAAGCTAAGTTTAAACTCCCATAAACCACCTTTAAAACATTCCAAAGCTGGAATCCACGTTCTCACTCACCAATACGTGAAGCCTCGATTCGCCAATGCGAAATTAAGTGTTTAAAGCCTCCAACGCTTCACCAAACACTTCCAGATCAAATTCCCCTCCTTTGACCACAACACAACAGAGGAGTAATGCATCTCAATGCATTCAAGACACTGCATTAACAAATCCTTTCGGATTTCCACAATCCTCTCAAGATTACCCATCCACAACAACCGAAATCATCATCAAAACCTTCTCAAATACAACCCAGGCACAACCTAACAATCTAACACCACTTTTATGAACAATCAACACCTAAAAATAGAATCACATCAACCTAACACCCCCTACATTCATGAAGTCACCAAAACACCCCAAAAACAGAAATCTAGCAACCTAAACAATTAGAGATTCAAGAGTTTCAGGATTCCATTGACAACAACAAATTATCAAAATTATAAAACATCCACAATATGAATTAAATCATCCTTAATTACTAGAAAACAGATTCAATCCGTGAATCAACTCATTTCCCCCAACTAACTCAATTAATCATTGAAAAATCATCAAAATCAGATTAGAAACACAAAATCAAGGATCAAATGCTTGGGAATTTCAGTAAAGAACCATACAATAGAGGAGATCTCGGACCTTACCCCTATTGTGAAGTTTCTCCCTCAATTGATTTGATAAAAGCTAAGAAACACAAGAGTAATGTAAGATTTTGTATAAACAATCTTAGTTAAACAATTTGAAACATAAAATCAAGTTAGAAACCATCTCACCTCTGGAATTTGATGAAAACTTGAGTGTTTGGCTGAGTAGAGAATTGAGAGAAAAGTGGAGAGCAAAATAATGTGATTTATTTTCCAAAACCAATAACCACCTTTTAACCAAAAATCTCTTTTAATTGAATAATAAAACACATGTTAAAATAAGTCTAATTAAGGGAGAAACCATCAGAAACAAACTGGTAAAATAGCTCCTTAAAGATTCTAAGTATTTGACCCTTTTTCATTTTAGTCACTAGAAAATCACAGTTTTTCAAAACTTGCATTTTAGTCACTAGACAAAATGTCTGACTTCCAAAACACATTTTCCAAAATTGATTCCACCAAAAATAATTATATATTAAAAGATAATTTTTAACTAATTTTCCATATTTTTATCTTACCGAAAAAAATATATTGTCCCGAATTCGACTCGAATCCCTAACCCGATCCACCAAACCATCTAATAACCCCAAAACTGCTAGGCCCCAAAATCGGGGGTTACAACTCTCTCCCACTTAAGAAATTTTGTCCCCAAAATTTACATGTAGGAAATAGGTGTGGAAACTATTTCAACATATCCGACTTGTGCTCCTGCGTGGCCTCCTTAACACCGCGGTGCCTCCACAACACCTTAACAAGCTCTACTGTCTTGCCATGCAGCACCTTATTGCTCATATCAAGAATCTCTACTGGTTCTTCATCATAAGATAGGTCTGGTCTCAACTTAATATCCTCCATCGACATAGCATGCGATGGATCCGACCTATACCTCCGCAACACCGAAACATGGAACACATCATGAATTTTCCCAACTCTGGAGGTAGCCTTAAGCGGTACGCAATAGGACCCACACGCTCAACAACCTCGTATGGTCCAATAAATCTCGGTCTAAGCTTCCCTTTCTGCCCAAAATGCAGTACCATTTTCCAAGGCAACACCTTCAAAAACACTTTATCACCCACGACGTACTCTATATCCCTACGCTTCAAATCCGCATAGAACTTCTGACGATCTGCAGCTGCTTTTAAGCACTCACATATCAACTTTACCTTTTTGGTTGTGCCTTTTAAAACATTAGGCATCGACACAAACTTTTCCCCCGTTTCTACCCAACACACGGGCGTACGACATTTCCTGCCATACAATGCCTCATAAGGTGCCATCTGTATGCTAGCATGATAACTGTTATTGTAAGCAAACTCCACCAATGTCAACTTCTTCTCCCACGTTCCCTGGTACTCAATAGCACAACACCTTAGCATATCCTCGAGAACCTGAATCACGCACTTCGACTGACCATCCGATTGAGGATGATCGAGGTACTGAAACTGAACCGGGTTCCCAAAGCACGATGCAAACTCACCCAAAACCTTGCAGTGAACTGCGAATCCCTATCCGATACTATGGATTTGGGTACCCTATACAAACGTACAATCTCTGAGATGTACAATTCAGACAACTTGTCCAAGGTACATGTAGTATGCACTGGCACAAAATGTGCACACTTCGTAAACCGGTCAACAATCACCCAGATGGAATCATTTTTGGTCGGCGTCAAAGGTAGCCCAGACACAAAATCCATGGTGATTCTTTCCCACTTCTATTCTGGTATTCTCAACGGCTACACCAACCCTGAAGGAAACTGATGCTCAGTCTTTACCCGCTGACAAACCATACACCGTGCAATGAAATTAGCCACATCCTTCTTCAGTCTGACCCAATAGTACTCCTCCTTCAACCCTCGATACATTTTAGTACTATTAGGATGCATAGCAAAAGGACTAGCGTGTGCCTCAATTAGAATAGTATGCCTCAACTCTTCGCCTTTAGGCACCACTTTTCGACCTTTGAAACACAACACCCCTTCATCATTGAAATGAAAATCTGTAGGATTCCCATCTTTGATATCTTCCACATGAGGTACCAAACTCCCATCATACGGTTGCTTCTCCTTAATCATCTATGACAAGGACGGCTTCACTTGCAACTCAGCCAACAACCCACCATCCCGTGTCACACTCAAACGTGCAAGCATAGCCCTCAACTCCACCGCTGCTTTCCTGCCCAAAGCATCAATAACCACGTTAGCCTTACCCGGATGGTACTCAATAGCCAGATCACAATCCTTCAACAACTCCAACCACCTACGTTGTCTTAGGTTCAACTCTTTTTGAGACATTAAATACTTCAAACTCTTATGATTCGTGAAAATGACACACTTCTCCCCATAGAGGTAATGCCTCCAAATTTTCAAGGCAATCACCACCGCGGCAGGCTCAAGATCGTGAGTAGGGTAGTTATGTTCATGCACCTTCAACTGCCTAGAAGCGTACGCCACTACCTTACCCTCTTGCATCAACATGTAACCAAGCCCAACATACGACGCATCACTATAAACAACGAACTCCTTTCCTGATTCTGGCTAAACAAATACTGGAGCTCGCATCAAGGCTTCCTTCAACCTTTCAAATGCTCGCTGTCTATCTTTCGTCCACTCAAACCAAACATTCTTCTGTAGCAGCCTAGTTAACGGAGCCGTCAAATAAGAGAACCCTTCAACAAACCTTCGGTAGTAACCCGCCAAACTAAGGAAACTCCTAACCTCCGTTACAGACTTGGGCGCCTTCCAACTCGCTATAGCCTCAAACTTATGCGGATCAACACGAATTCCTTCAGCCGACACAACATGCCTGAGAAACATGACTTCCCTAAGCCAGAACTCACATTTGCTTAACTTGGCATATAACTAATTCTCCATCAACTTCTGAAGCACAATCCACAAATGGCTATCATGATCCTCCTCTGTACGAGAGTAAATGAGGATATCATCGATAAACACAACCACAAACTGGTCCAAACACGCATAGAACACCCGGTTCATCGTGTCCATAAAAGCAACTGGTGCATTGGTTAAACCAAAAGGCATCACCAAAAACTCATAATGCCCGTACCTCGTACAAAATGCCGTCTTAGGCATATCCACCTCCTTTAACTTCAATTGGTAATACCCCGACCTCAAATCTATCTTAGAAAACATCAAGGCATCCCTAAGCTGATCAAACATATCATCTATCCATGATAAGGGATACTTGTTCTTTATCGTCAACTTATTCAATTGTTGATAGTCTATGTACAACCGCAACGTCCTATCCTTCTTCTTTACAAACAACACTGGTGCACCAAACGGTGAAATACTGGGCCTAATGAAACCCGATCCAGTAACTTCTACAACTGCGTCTTCAACTCCTTTAACTCCTTCGGGGCCATGCGATACGAGGCAATCGATACTAGTACTGTACCTGCAAAGACCTCGATGCCAAACTCAACCTCACGGTCTGGTGGCAACCCCGATAACTCTTCTGAAAAAATAGCCAGAAATTCACATACGGTGCGAACATCTTACACCCTCAACTCCTTTGATCCAGGGTTCATAACATAGGACAAGAAAGCCTGACATCCCTCATCCAACATTTGACTTGCTTCCAAAGCCGAAACAGCATTAGATAAAAACTTGGCACTCTCGCCAAGAACCACCACCTCATAATCATCCGACAACCTCAAAGATATCCAACTGGTTTCAAAATCCACCACAACCTGATGTTTGGTTAACTAATCCATACCCAAAATCACATCAAAACCATGGAATGGAAACTCCATCAAATCCACGACAAACTCATGTCCCTGAACCACCGGCAAACACCTATGATACAACCTCCAAACCACGACTGTCTCCCCAAGAGAACTAGTCACTTTAACACCCATATTAAGAATTTCAACAGATATATCAAGCAACTTAGCATGCTCACTCAAGATGTATGAATGAGTAGAACCGAAATCAACCAACGAATACAACAACAAAGACTGTAGTGTAAAAGTACTTGCAATCACATTGGTGTCATTGCGACCCTCACGGTGCGCACACCCTAGCTGGTCTACCTCCCTTAGGCTGGATAGCAAAGGTATGAGCCACAGTACTCTGTCCACCATCTCGACGCTGAAACGATACGCGCCCATGACCACGACCTCTCTACGGAGAAATAATAGGTGCGGCACCCTGCCCACCTCGGGTCAACAACAGACAATCATACCTCTAATGGTCACCTGAAAACAACTCCAGTAAGAATTAGCCACAACAGGCGCAGGTGCCTGACCCTCCCTGGCCAGACGCGGGCACTCTTGCCTCAAATGATCTCGGGATCCAAAAATCCAGCAGGTGTTAAATGAAGCTCTAGCCTGGGCACTCTGCCCTTGGACACCACGTCTATCAGCACCTCTGCTATGCCTCGATTTCAGATGAAACCTCATGTCACGGTGTCTCTTAGCCTGACCACCGCTATAGCCTGAATCAACAGCTCTCTTACCCGAGCTAGAACCTCACGATCCAGAAGCCAAACCCAAATTCTGCTCTATATCCTTGGCTCACGAAACCAACACATCAAAATTAGTATAATCAGCAGTAAGCATGTATGTCTCAATATCCTGCACAAGCCTATAGCGAAATCGATCACATCGCGTACGCTCGTCAGGAACCAACTCAGGTGCATACTGACTCAACCTCACAAACTGCACCTTATATTCCGCAACAGACATACTGCCCTGCACAAGAGCCAAGAACTCGCACTTCCTATCATCCTGATATCGGACTCCCAAAAACTTCTTCCGAAAAGCTTCACAGAAGAACTCGCAGGTCACATCATCCGTCACCATACCAGATATCATGGTAGTCCACCATGTATATGCATCACCCTGCAGTAGGGAAACAACAAGCCCAGCTTACGAGCATCGGTACACCCCATCTGGCTCAATATCCTCTAAGTACTGGCCAACCAACCCTCTAAAGCCTCAGGTGATAACCCTTGGAACTCAACTCTACCCAATCTGCGAAGACGCTTAAGCGGAAATCCTTTCCTAACCACCGGTGGTGCTGGCACATGAACACATACAACTGCTGCCCAAAAAGCACCATCATGGCTTGTATCAACGGTGCCATATCACCCATCCTTAGCACAGTCGGTGCAGGTGGTACTTGTTCTACTCCCTCCGGTTGAATAGGTGGGGGCGGTGGCAACCCTCTAGGAGGCACAACATCTCCCTCAACACCCTACCCAGTGACAGTAGCAATCGCACTAGATCGCAACTCTCTCCTTAGTCCCATCGTGCTAAAATATATCTAAGGCATGATAATCATTTCAAAATAAAAACAGCCAGGCCAGCTTCAAGCAAGGATCCAAGACTTTCATTTCCAAAAAAGAAAACTTTTTAGACTATAATAATAAGGCAATGGGTCCCCAAAATTTTCCCTACATAGTATAAACAATCAGCGTGCATATCTCAATCAACGTGCATATCAACATAAGGTTTTAGCACAAAACAACATCACAATGATCATGTCTATTTCCCAATTGTCACCAAACATAACAAACAAGCACCGTGCATAACAAACAACAAAAAAGATCAAATACAACATCCCAACCTTTCGAAACCTGGCTCTAATACCACCAAATGTATCCCCCTCGACCCGGCCTAGCCGCCAGACTGACCCGAGCGAGGCACAGTAGGTTTACTGAGGTAAACTGTAAGAAGAAACCCCAAAATGAGTCCATTTTTCTTTTATCTTATCTAGATGCTTAATTAATATCCTACATGTTAATGCTGACAGCAGATGAAAACCCAGTTCAATCGGGCATCGATTTGACATCCAATTGGTCACAATTGCAATTTAGGGACCAAATTGCAAATACATAAAATTTCAAGATGAAAACTCAGTTTTAAGTTACTCACCTTTAATTAGTCAGGTTCCGAACACCCATCTCATATTTTTGCTCAATCCGATCATTCCATCACAAACAGTTGCATTGACAAGATTCAGGGACTAAATTGTAAAGGTGACAAAACTACCCAAAGTGACATTAACAGAATTAACGGTCATACATACCGATACAGGTAATCCCGTATCAATACGAACTGAAATACCCCGTATTGGTACACCTCCATGTTGTATCGATACGCCTAACTGAAATACCAAACTTTTGAAAATCTTGATAATCGTACCGATACGGCTCTCTATGCATTTCGGTACACGAGATTGGGATCAAAAAGTTGATTCAGCAGCTGAGACCCATACCGAAACACCCTTCGGCTACATTGGCCTAGGCGTATCGAAACACCACCAACCCGTACTGACCCCTCAAGTCTAAAAATACCCATCCGTATCGATACAGTCCCTTGCGTATCGGTACGCCTGGACCTGTAATTTCACATTTGCTAATTTTCATCCAAATAACACCTTCAAATCATTCCCACAAGCTGGAAACACAATACCAACATGCCAAGTATACCACAAGCAATTAAGCATCATTATCCTAACAACACAACAAGGCTTCATGCATCAAAAGGGAATCTATAGGCATGCTTCCTAATTTTGCATCCAAGCAACATACCAAAAGACAAACCAGCACCAAAATCAAAATTTAGAGGCCAATTACAACCCAAGAGCAACCAAATAAACATGCTCAAATAGGGAGTTCAACATAACATCTCCCAAAACCGAAACAAGTACCCCATTGCCTTTATTCTTATAGTCTAATCCGAAACATAATTTGTTAACCAAGTCTTGCTAGGATCCCCTTGCTTCTTGCTGCCTTCCGAGACTTTAATTCTCTGCATTGATGGACAAAAGAGTGTAAGCACACTAGGCTTAGTGAGGAGTGCTCAAACACAACACACCATCAATGCATTTAAAACCATTATCCAACTACATATTAAAAATCCCTTTTTAAATCCTACTTTTCATCATATAAAACATCATGCCTTACAAACCATGCACTTAACACTTCCAAAACCAGCATATTAAACCATATGCTACATGTATCATTAACCAATAGCAAAATCCCATTGCTAACCTCAATATAAGCCTTCCAATGCATAGCACCATATGCAAAGCTTAAAGAGTAAACATGTATAAGTCACATTATACAACATAAACCTTTCAATGATACATTAACAATTATATTGGCTTATAAGTGATAATTAAACAAGTCCAATACCAAAAGAGTTCATCGGATACATGGATTCAACAAGTGTTCAACCAACACTTCAAGCCATCTCAACCGGAATAGTGATACAATAACAATCGTGGTACATTACCAACCGGGTACTTACACAACCCTTAGGGACACCAACCCCTTTCATCGGTTAGACGCTTAATCCACTAACGGGAGTTTTCAGTACTGTTTAACCCCTCTACCATTAGGGTACTCAGATGGAGTTTTTGGTACACGGATCTAAACCCCTCAACATCCAAGGTGGCTTATTATAGTGCACTCAATCCTATGGCTGGCCAACTATATTTGATAACAATTTTAAAACCACATCACTTTCCAATATAATTAACCATTTTAACATTTACCTCACTGTTTTTAACAAGCATTAACCAATCATTTTTTTCCAAAGCAACAACCATGCTTTAAACCACAAGTATAGACCACTTACTTATAAGGATCACTTACCATGCGCATCTTTCAACATTTAATGCTCAAATACAGTATATCAAATACTTTAAAACATTCTTAAATAGTAGGTAACGTGTAAATCAAAACAAGTGCATAAAACCATTTCAATATAGCACGACCGAGAGAGAAAATCCATTTTACTTACTTCCGGGTTTAAACCAGCGTATCAAGCTAAGTTTAAACTCCCATAAACCACGTTTAAAACATTCCAAAGTTGGAATCCATGTTCTCACTCACTAATACGCGAAGCCTCGATTCACCGACGCAAAATCAAGTGTCCAAAGCCTCAAACGCTTCACCAAACACTTCCGGATCAACTTTCCCTACTTTGACCATAGCACAACAGAGGATTAATGCATCTCAATGCGTTCAAGACACTGCATTAACAAATCCTTTCGGATTTCCATAATCCTATCAAGATTACCCATCCACAACAACCGAAATCATCATCAAAACCTTCTCAAACACAACCCAGCCACAAACTAACAATCTAACACCACTTTTATCAACAATCAACACCTAAAAATAGAATCACATCAACCTAACACCCCCTGCATTCACGTAGTCTCCAAAACACCCCAAGAACACAAATCTAGCAACCTAAACAATTAGAGATTCAAGAGTTTCGGGATTCCATTGACAACAACAACATTATAAAACATCCACAATATGAATTAAATCATCCTTAATTACTAGAAAACATATTCAATTCGTGAATCAACTCATTTCCCCCAATTAACTGAATTAATCATTGAAAAATCATTAAAATCATATTAGAAACACAAAATCAAGGATCAAATGCCTTGGAATTTCAGTAAAGAACCATACAACAGAGGAGATCTCGGACCTTACCCCTATTGTGAAGTTTCTCCCTCAATTGAGTTAATAAAAGCTAAGAAACACAAGATTAATGTAAGATTTTGTATCAACAATCTTAGTTAAACAATTTGAAACCATAAAATTAAGTTAGAAACCATCTCACCTTTGGAGTTTGATGAAAGCTTGAGTGTTTGGCTGAGGAGAGAATGGAGAGAAAAGTGGAGAGAAAAATAACGTGATTTATTTTCCAAAACCAATAACAACCTTTTAACCAAAAATCTCGTTTAATTGAATAATAAAACACATGTTAAAATAAGTCTAATTAAGGGAGAAACCATCATAAACAAATTGGTAAAATAGATCCTTAAAGATTCTAAGAATTTGACCTTTTTCATTTTAGTCACTAGCCAAAATGTCCGTCTTCCAAGACTCGTTTTCCAAAATTGATTCCACCAAAAATCATTATATATTAAAAGATAATTTTAACTCTTTTTCCATATTTTTATCTTACCGAAAAATATACTGTCCCGAATCCGACTCGAATCTCTAACTCGGTCTACGAGACCATCTAATAACCCCTAAAACTGCTAGGCCTAAAAACTGGGGCGTTACAATATTTTCCACTTAAAACTCAATTTACTCATCAAAACCATGTTTAAACCATAATTCCATAACATAAATCAATAACAAAGGATCAAGAACTTAGGAATTTCATTAAAGAACCTTTAATTAGAGGAGAGAAATGAAAATCACCTCTAATTGTTGATTTCTCCCTTAATTGGCAAAGCTTGGTTAAAATCCAAGTAGATTTTGCAATAGGAATTAAAGAAATCAATTAGGAAGCAAAAAGGAAATCGATAGGAATTGATTCCTGAGATTTTGGAGTGAAAGTCTTAGTTTGTCTGCTAGGAAAGTTGAGAGAAAAAAGTTGGAAGAAAAGTTACGTAAGAAAGTGATTTTTGTAAACTAAAATCCTTTTAATAAATCTTATTTTATTTAATTATAAAACCATTTAAAAAAACTTTAAAAATAGCCTAAAATAAGAGAGAAATCTGATGAAAAATATTGCTCAAATAGCTCCTTAAAGATTCTAAGTTTTGACCCTTTTACGATTTAGTCACCAAAAATAGTTTTGAAAACTTTTCATTTTAGTCACTAGACCTAAATGTCCCAAAATTAGGTTTAATTACTTCAAATTGAATTTATCAAATTACTTAAAATATTAATTAAGTAATATCTAACATTTTCCATATTTTATTTTTAACCAAAATCAATTTAATAAGATTTAATTCTTGAAACTATTCGAATTGCCTAAATTGATTGTTTCAAATCACCTACCCGATCCTATCCACATCTAGGCCCATTTTTAGGGCATTACAACTCTCCCCATCTTAAGAAATTTCATCCTCAAAATTTACATGGCAGAAAAAGATGAGGGAACTGCTTCAACATATCCTTTATGCTTTCTCATGTGACTTCCTCAACACCACGATGCCGTCACAATACCTTTACCAACTTCTATGGTCTTTTCACAAAGAACTTTGTTGCTTGAATACAGAATTCTCACCGTATCCTCATCATAGGTTAAATTCGGATTCAGCTGAATCTCTTCCACAGGCATTACATGCGAAGGATCTGATCTATACCTTCGAAGCATCGATACATGGAAGACATCATATATCTTCTCTAACTCTGCCAACAACCTCAACCTATATGCAACTGGGCCAACGCACTTCAACACCTTATAAGGCCCAATAAACCTAGGGCTAAACTTGCCCTTCCGTCCAAACCTCATCACGTTCTTCCAAGGTAAAACCTTCAATAACACACGGTTACCAACTGCATACTCAATCTCTCTTCGCTTCAAATTAGCATATGACTTTTGCCGATCTGAAGTCTCCTTCAGCCAATCACTAATAAGCTTCACCCTCTCATTGGTATCCTTCAACACATCCAGCAAAAAAACATACTTTTCCCCTGCCTCCACCCAACAAAGTGGCGTACGACACCTTCTACCATACAAAGCCTCATATGGTGCAATCTAGATACTAGCTTGATAATTGTTGTTATAATCAAACTTCACCAATGGTAACTGCTTCTCCCATGATATTTGGAAATCAATGATGCAACACCACAACATATCTTCCAACACTTGGATAACGCGCTCAGACTAACCGTCCGTTTGATGATGATACAAAGTAGTGAAGTTCAACCGTGTACCTAAAGCTATATGCAAACACTCCCAAAACCTCTCGGTAAAATGTGGATCTCTATCCGATACAATAGACTTCAGCACTCCGTGCAACCTCACAATCTCAGCAATATACAACTCTGCCAACTTATCCAAGGTATACGTCGTATGCACAGCTACAAATGTGCACACTTCGTAAACTTGTCCATAATCACCAACACAGAATTCTTCTTTGTTGGCATCAAAGGCAAACCGGAAACAAAATCCATGATAATTCTCTCCCACTTACATTTCAAAATCCTTAACGGTTGCAACAACCCCAAAGCAAACTGATGCTCCACCTTAACTCGTTGACAAACCATACATCGAGCAACAAAATCTGCAACATCATTTTTCAAGCCAACCCAAAAATACTCTTTCTTCAAGTCTTCATACATCTTCGTACTTCCCGGATGCATTGCAAAAGGACTTGAATGTGCCTCAACCAAGATAGTATGCCTCAACTCTTCATCTTTAAGCACCACCACTCGACTTTTGAAACACAAAACACCATCCTCACTAAAGCAAAAATCCTTCTAATTGAAATCCATTATATCCTTAACATGCGGCACCAAAGAGTCATCATACGGTTGCTTCTCTTTGATCAATTGCAATAACGATGGCTTCACCTGCAATTCAGCCAATAACCTGCCATCTCGCATCACACTCAACCGAGCAAAAATCTCCCTTAACTCCATCGCAACCTTTCTACTCAAGGCATCAGCTACAACAATAGCTTTACCCGAATAATACTTGATTGCCAGGTCATAATCCTTAAGCAACTCCGACCATCTTTACTGCCAAAGATTCAATTCTTTCTTTGACATCAGGTATTTCAAACTTTTGTGATTTGTATACACCGTACATGTAACACCCTCAACCTAGTTTGGAAGTAAACCAAAATTGAAGATGTCACTGCAAGAATTTTTATGGAACACATGATCAAGAACTAAAACTTTCAAAGTAATTCGAGTCAGGCTAACAAAATTTTTCTTATAAACATTATTTAACCATATATCTTAAACTGAAACATACAAATCCAAATCTTGTAAAACTCCATATACACTAAAATCTATTACCTCATTAAAAACTAGGCAGAATTGATATCTTAGAAATATTTATCATGATCGATTACTTATTCTTTATCATACTATTAAGAGCATTCATAATGTTCACATAATAAGCATCTACAATGATACTACATATAAATCTCATATCGTTTAGACTCCAAGCATCAAGGCATGCAAATGGACAAGACATCAAGGAAACATGTGTGTAACGCAATAAGCATTTCCAAACATTACATAGATTTTACAACAACAAACAAGCGTAGTCTTAAATCAAAGACCAAGAGGGATCAAGACCATTCAAACAAGTGATCATACCTTTTCATGGATAAATCGAAACAAGCATATACATATATACATGATTACCAGTTCAAAGCATATATAAATATATGATTACTCAACATAGTATTTTCATATATACATAAAAATTTTCGAATATAGCTTATACATATCATACATGGGTATTTGATCAAGCATATCTATTCACTCAATTAGTTACTCAAAAATCAATAGAAATATATTACTTGCTATGCAATACTTACAATAATTTATTACTTTGATTTATAAACATTCTTGGTTTCTCTTTATCATAGATTTTCAATACATAAATTCTTGACACACAAGTCATCTAACTTGCATATCATAACATGAGTTCCTTGTGAAGTAAGGTATCAACTTAGCATAGCATAATATGAATTACTTGTCAAATAAGGCATCAACTAATTGAACCAAACATATATATGTATATAACCATCAATCGAACACGCATATACTAAGGTATCAACAAAGTATATGTCTTCTTCCAAATGATATTCATGAAGTTCATTTGATACATCCTACTTGCCATACAAATAATATTCAAAGAGACATATATAAGCATTCTATCAAGCATACAATTGATCAATCCCATAATCAAACAAGCTTATAAGCCTATACATAAGTTTCATACAGACCATCTAGTTATCACATTCATGCATACTAGTCTCATTCGAACCACTTAGTTTGTTCATCATACTTCTACGATATTCACTCATTCAATAATCAAAGTGATCAACCAAAAGTAACTATTTAAACATTGGCAAGAAAATAGATAAGCCATTTACAATTTTTTGCAGTGTCAAAATCAATACTACAACAATTTATTTAATACGCTTCTTTACAATCACTATGCCACCATCTATGGAGTTTAATCGAAGGAAAAATCTAGACTCAACTTAGAAATTTAGGCAGTGACATGCAACACTTGACCACGATTGAATTACACAAGCTTTAATCTATCTACACATGCATGAACAATGAATACATTAGGTTGATATAGCCTAAGTGAGGTAGTGAACCATGAAAACAAATAATCAATGATATCAATATATAAAGGAAAGGTAATAAAATTCCAAGTTTTATTAGTGGCAATGAAATACTCAAATTTTAACTTTATTAAGACTAGGCTTGTCTTTGAAGCTTTATCAGGGTTTATAATCTTCCAAATCTTATTCGAAAATCTTTCAAAGTTTTAACTGAATTCTTTCAAATTTCTTATCAAAGCTTATTGGAGATCATAATGGAGCTTATCTGAGTTCATAACATTACTTATCAGAATTTCTTATCGAAGCTTAGTATCTGAGTTCATATCTTTTAAAACATTTGCCTTGGATCACATTTGGACATGGGAAGCATTGGTCCATATTGGCCCGTGTTACACATAGCTCAAAGCACATAGCAATGGCTAGTCTCAGAACATAAGAAACCTAACTTCTCATCTATCCAACCAACTGACACAATCTTTGTACATCTCCCCCGTTACCTCCTACTGTCGTCAATATATCACATATATAGTGTCTTCACCCTTGGGCCGTAGTTCATGGACCGTAGTCTCGAAATATATACCTTTGCACCATGCTAAAGTGTCCAAGGACTTCCATTGTTTAGGCAACTTAAATATTTTAGGCATTGAAGTTAGGAGGGGTATCTTATGACATAAGTAATCTTATTTGTTTCTTTTCTTAGTATCATATAACATGAGATGATCTTTTAGCTCCTTAGGGCTTTAGAATTCATGAACTTATAACATTGGAATTTAATTATTTTATTCGGATTTTATGGCATTGTAAGTTAGAAGTTAGCTTCAAAGCTTTATATCAAAGTATACATAATCTTTCATCACAAACATAGCATAGCAAGGAACAAGATGCATATGTATTGTAAACATAACCAAAAGACTTATGAAAGATGCCATGCTATGAATGTATTCACACATTGCGCTCTATGTGAGCCATATACATATGCTCATGAATTAATCATAACATATCATAGAAACAAAGATTGAAATGATGCTGTGTCACCCGAGACAAATGCAACTACAATCACCTCTTATCCTAAAGTTACATGATACCTGAATCCTTAATTACATTTAGCTTCCAACTATCTCTTTTCTTCTACTATTCCTTATCATGATATGTACCGCAAACAAAAATAACAAGTCATTACAATCAATTCAATTCATTCAACTTATAAAATAGTCCTATTAATCACCAACCAATCCATGTATCTAATTCATAATTTAACCCCTTGTGGTTTTATTAAAATAGTCCCTAATATACATATTTTCATATATATTCTCACAAAACAGTCCATTAACTTTTATATTAATGCAAAACAGTCCCAAATATAGATATACATATACATATGCTCAAAATAGTCCCATATGTTTTCCCATACATTCAAACCAGTCTTCTATTCTTACATACACATTTTATATCTCAAAACAGCCCCTAATGTGTCCTTAGACATTCAAATCAATCCCATACATTTACATACATAGATATATACACCAGAACAGTTCTAATTACACACATACTCACATATACATGCTGAACAGTCCAATGCACTTCCATATGTATTCAAACAGTCCCTAATTTATAGACATACAATTATATATGCTTAAAACATTCCACTATGTTCATGTATTCACAAATCAAGCCAATTTTACTTATATAATCATGTGTACCAAAACAGGCCATCTAGTTAGCAAAAAAAATTCCCCTTGTTTATATATCACCAATTCAGCCCTTATATTCTGAAAACAATCCTAATTTATTGTGAAGCAGCCGTTAAAATTTTATATACATTTAAAATAGTTCCCAAACTTATATAATAGTCATTATGTACTTCACACAATCAGCCTCTATTTTAAATAATCAAAACAATTCACCTATTTTCATATACACTTAAAACAACCCAAATTACATGTGCTCACATGTATGTATGTATGTATCAAAAAGTCCTTTATACTTGTATACACATGTATATATGTCAAAATAGTCCCTATGCTTTAATATACATTCAAAACAGTTTCAATTTCACATATACTTAATTACATGTTCAAAATAGTCCAGAACAACCCCTATTCTAATACAAATTAGTCAGTATGATTAGTGGAAAACAATCCTTATTTTTAGTACAAAAACAGTCCCAAAATAGTCCTTATAGATTCAAATCAGTCCCTCAATTTTGCAAAACTATCCCCTGTTTCTAGATTTGTTAAAACATTCCCAAAAACAATCTTTATTAATTCAAAAAAGTCCCTCAACTTTGCAAATCAGTTTCTAAGATTCTGGTTTTGACAAAACAGTCCATGAGTATCAATGTTACCCCTATTTAATCCCATGTTCTTAGATTCAATTGTTTAGCAAGCAATATGACCTTAACTTGATTTACTACATTCATTATTTCATACAATTCATTTTGAGATTGACCAACACTATTTGAAACAAGGCACATATTCTTGAAATGTTTGCATGTTTCAATTCAAACCATTCTAATTGCCATGAGCCAAATTCCAAGTTCAAATATGAGTTCATAAAAAAAATGGTGACAATCTAATGATCAAAGAAGAATTCATGACATGTACTACTTTCTACATTAATGCATAGCATGCTTAAGAATCTATACAATCAAAATCCTCAAATCAAGTTTTACATTAAGGGAAAGGAAGAAAGAATTTACACTCCTCCTAAGCTATTCGAACAAGAACTCAAGAAATTGAGTTAGCAAAGCTTAATTCCCCTTTTAAACTCCATGAACGAGCCTCCCTCTCTCTACCTCTTGAAGGTTCGGTTATGAAGAGGATGAAGGAAGAAGATGATCATTTTTGTTCATCTTTCTTTTCCCCAAATAGCCGTGAATCATCATTCCCCCTTCACACTTGCCTTCATCAATATCCTACAAGTGTATATGTCCTTAGATTTAATAAATTTTAGCATGCAAACTCTAATTTTAAGCCATTATTCGATTTATTCCATTGCACATATAGCATCATTCCTTTCATTTATTTCTTTTTAGTCCTATACACATAATTTAGCTACCATGAAACACATTAGATTAATATAAGTCACACTTGAATTGGAAACATACTTCCAAGACATATTTTAAGGGTATTATAGGTCCTTTCTAATTTAACTTGCAAACTATATAAACTTATTAATAGGTCATTATCTTATATAATAATCAATTTTTAAGGTACCCTTAAATCAAATTGAGTTATTATCAATTTGGTAACATACTTCTAAGCTATATTTTGGGATATTACAATTCCTCCCTCCTTAAAAGAAATTCGTCCTCGAATTTCTTTAATGACGACAAATTTGTATTATCAAGCTCAGAATAATTCCACATATTCTGAATATCAAAACAGAGAAACATATCATGTTAGTTGCAAGTTGCCAATATAGAACAAAATTTGAACTCCTAGGTGGCATATATAGAATACAAACATACAATAAGCTTCGGTTTAGTCCAGAACTGACTAAACTCTAGCTCTGATACCAATTTGTAACACCCTCAACCCTGTTTAGAAGAAAATCAAAATTGAAGATGTCACTACAAGAATTTTCATGGAACACGTGATCAAGAACTAAAACTTTCAAAGTAATTCAAGACATGCTAACAAAATTTTTCTTATAAACATTCATTAACCATATATCTTAAACTGATACATACAAATCCAAATCTTGTAAAATTTCGGATACACTAAAATCTATTACCTCATTCAAAACTAGGTAGAATTGATATTTCGAAAATCTTTATCATGATCAATTTACTTATTCTTTTTCATACTATTAAGAGCATTCATATTGTTCACATAATAAGCATCTACAATGATACTACATATAAATCTCATATCATGTAGACTCCAAGCATCAAGACATGCAAATGGACAAGACATCAAGGAAACATGTGTGTGACCCAATAAACATTTCCAAACATTACATAGATTTTACAACAACAAACAAGAGTAGTCTTACATCAAAGACCAAGAGGGATCAAGACTATTCAAATAAGTGATCATGCCTTTTCATGGATAATTCGAAACAAGCATATACACGTATACATGATTACTCGTTCAAAGCATATATTTAGATATGATTACTCTACATAGTATTTTCATATATACATAAAACTGTTCGAATATAGCTTATACATATCATACCTGGGTATTTGATCAAGCATATCTATTCACTCAATTAGTTACTCAAAAATCAATAGAAAGATATTACTTGCTATGCAATACTTACAATAATTTATTACTTTGATTTATAAACTTTCTTGGTTTCTCTTTATCATAGATTTTCAATACATAAATTCTTGACACACAAGTCATGTAACTTGGAATATCATAACATGAGTTCCTTGTCAAGTAAGGTATCAACTTAGCATAGCATAATATGAATTACTTGTCAAATAAGGCATTAACTAAATGAACCAAACATATATATGTATATAACCATCAACCAGACACACATATACTAAGGTATCAACAAAGTATATGTCTTCTTCCAAAGGATATTCATGAAGTTCATTTGATACATCCTACTTGCCATAAAAATTATATTCAAAGAGACATATATAAGCATTCTATCAAGCATACAATTGATAAATCACAGAATCAAACAAGCTTATAAGCCCATACGTAAGTTTCATACAAACCATCTAGCTATCACATTCAAGCTTACTAGTCTAATTCAAACTGCTTAGTTAGTTCATACATACTTCTATGATATTCACTCATTAATTAATCAAAGTGATCAACCAAAAGTAACTATTTAAACACCAGCAAGAAAATAGATAAGCCATTTACAATTTTTTGCAGTGTCAAAATTAATACTACAATAATTTATTTAATTCACTTCTTTACAGTCACTATGCCACCATCTATGGAGTTTTATCTAAGGAAAAATCTAGACTCTACTTAGAAATTTAGGCAGTGACTTGCAACACTTGACAACGATGAGTTACACAACCTTTATTCAACCTACACTGCATGAACAATGAATGCATTAGGCTGATATAGCCTAAGTGAGGTAGTGAACCATGAAAACAAATAATCAATGATATCAATATATAAAGGAAAGGTAATAAAATTCCAAGTTTTATTAGTGGCAATGAAATACTCAAAATTTAACTTTATTAAGATTAGGCTTGTCTTTGAAGCTTTATCAGGGTTTATAATCTTCCAAGTCTTATTCGAAAATCTTTCAAAGTTTTAACTGAATTCTTTCAAATTTCTTATCAAAGCTTATTGGAGATCATAATGGAGCTTATCTGAGTTCATAACATTACTTATCAGAATTTCTTATCGAAGCTTAGTATAAGAGTTCATATCTTTTAGAACATTTGCTTTGGATCACATTTGGACATGGTAAGCATTGGTCCGTATTTGAACGTATTGGTCCGTGTTACACATAGCTCAAAGCACATAGCAATGGCTAGTGTCAGAACATAACAAACCTAACTTCTCATCTATCCAACCAACTGTCACCAATCTCCTTATATCTTCCCTGTTACCTCCTACTATTGCAAATATATCACATATATAGGGTTGTCTCCCTTGAGCCATAGCTCATGGACCGTAGTCCCGAAATATATACCTTTGCACCATGCCATAGTGTCCAAGGACTTCCATTATTTAGGCAACTTAAATATTTTATGCTTTGAACTTAGGAGGGGTATCTTATGACACAAGTAATCTTATCGTTTCTTTTCTTAGTATCTTATAATATGAGATGAGCTTTTAGCTTCTTAGGGCTTTAGAATTTATGAACTTATAACATTGGAATTTAATTATTTTATTAGGATTTTATGACATTGTAAGTCAGAAGTTAGCTTCAAAGCTTTACATCAAATCTTTCATTACAAACACACATAGCAAGGAACAAGATGCATATGTAATGCAAACATAACCAAAAGACTTATCAAAGATGTCATGCTATGAATGTATTCACACATTGTGCTCTATGTGAGCCATATGCATATACTCATGAATTAATCATAACATATCATAGAAACAAAGATCGGAATGATGCTGTGTCACCTGAGACAAATGCAACTACAATCACCTCTTATCCCAAAGTTACATGATACCTGAATCCTTAATTACATTTAGCTTCCAACTAACTCTTTTCTTCTACTCTTCCTTATCATGATATGTACCTCAAACAAAAATAACAAGTCATTACAATCAATTCAATTCATTCAACTTACAAAACAGTCCTATTGATTACCAACCAATCCATGTCTCAAATTCCTAATTTAACCCCTTGTGGTTTTATTAAAATAGTCTCTAATATACATATTTTCACATATATACTCACAAAACAGTCCATTATCTTTTATATTAATGCAAAACAGTCCCAAATATAGATATACATATACACATGCTCAAAATAGTCCCATATGTTTTCCCATACTTTCAAATCAGTCTTCTATTCTTACATACACATTTTATAACTCAAAACATACCCTAATGTGTCCTTAGACATTCAAATCAATCCCATACATTTACATACATAGTTATATACACCAGAACAGTTCTAATTACACACATACTCACATGTACATGCTCAACAGTCCACTGCACTTCCATATGTATTCAAACAATCCCTAATTTATAGACATACAATTATATATGCTTAAAACAGTCCACTATGTTCATGTACTCACAAATCAAGCCAATTTTACTTAAATAATCATGTGTACACCAAAACAGGCCACCTAGTTAGCAAAACAATTTCCCTTGTTTCTAGATCATCAATTGAGCCCTTATATTCTCAAAACAGTCCTAATTTATTGTAAAGCAGCCCTTAGCATTTTTATATACATTTAAAATAGTCCCTAAACTTATATAACAGTCCTTATGTACTTCACACAATCAGCCCCTATTTTAAATACTCAAAACAATTCACCTATTTTCATATACACTTAAAACAACACAAATTACATGTGCTCACATGTATGTATGTATCAAAACAGTCCTTTATACTTGTATACACATGTATATATATCAAAACAGTCCCCATGCTTTGATATACATTCAAAACAGTTTCAATTTCACATATACTCAATTACATGTTCAAAACAGTCCATAACAGCCCCTATTCTAATACAAATCAGTCCTTATGATTAGTGCAAAACAATCCTTATTTTTAGTTCAAAAATAGTCCCAAAATAGTCCTTATAGATTCAAATCAGTCCCTCAATTTTGCAAAACTGTCCTCTATTTCCAGATTTGTTAAAACAGTCCCAAAACATTCTTTATTAATTCAAAAGCATTCCTTCAACTTTGCAAATCAGTTTCTAAGATTCTAGTTTTGACAAAACATTCCATGAGTATCAATGTTACCCCTATTTAATCCCATGTTCTTAGATTCAATTGTTTAGCAAGCAATATGACCTTAACTTGATTTACTACATTCATTTTTTCATACAATTCATTTTGAGATTGACCAACACTATTCGAAACAAGGCACATATTCTTGAAATGTTTGCATGTTTCAATTCAAACCATTCTAATTGCCATGAGCCAAATTCCAAGTTCAAATATGTAATATCCCAGTTTTTGGCTAGTGACCAAAATGTAAATTTTGAAAGTTTTGTGGCTAAAGTATAAAGTTTGGAAAAGTTTAGTGATCAAAGTGTAATTTTCAAAAGTTTTGTATTTTAACCCCGTAAATGAATAGTTTACCCCCAATAATGGCGTTTCCATGTTACTCAGATTTTCATATGGAGTTTGTATTAATGGCTATAAAGTGATAACGTTCGGAAAAATATTCGGATAATCAGATCGAGCTAAAATTTCAGAGATAGTTCCATGGACCTTAGAAGAGTCATAAAATATCATTTTATGGATATTTGGATTTTAAAAAGATCGGGAAAAATTTAAATCGATTGGAATGACAAATTTGTGAGTAAGTTGATCAATAAAGGGCATTTCAGTCATTTTGCCCAAAAGGGACATGGAGGGAATTTTGAGATTTTGTTTATGGATAAATAGTGTCTAATTAAAATCCATCTAAGTCTAGTTGGAATGTTACAAAATGGCAAATTAGAAATATAAACGTGGTTAGAGGGTATTTTTGGAAAGTGGAATTTATTGAATTAAAAATTCATTTTTAATGATACAAGTGTATTAAATATATGAAATATGAAGGAATTATTAGCAAAAATACTCTCCAAAACGTTGGTGAAGAGAAAAAGAAGAGAACAATTTTACAAGCTTGATTTAAGCCCCAAATCTCGGTTTTCAGGTAAACTTTCGAACTACAAAGTTGTTCTACTCTTTGAGCTCTATATTGATGCAAATAATTCATAGAATACTTGCTTGGTTGATGAGATTTGATATGAGAAATAAATTAGGGTTTATGAAAAAATTGGGGCTTTTATGATTTTATGAATCCATGCTTGATTTTAAGTTAGAATCATGCTTGTATGATGTTAGAATTATGTTATTGAGTTGTGATTTAAAACCTCATATTTCGGTTTGTATAGAGAAGATTAGTGTTTATGGATTCAAGTTTAACTTAGAGTTTGTGATGTTGGATTAATGATCTAGTAAGCTTGATTTGTTGTTTGGAAGCAAAACCCTAAGTTAAATACATAGGGACCATTTCGACAAGCTTCAAAATTAAGGGACCATATATGATTTCTATAATTTGATGTGTATTTATATTATTAATGATGTTAGAGACATGAAAATGAAGTTAGAATGCTAAATCGACGATTAATCACATTAGTGACCATTTTAACAAATTGTCAAACTTGAATGGCCTATTCGACAAAGAGGATCTGTAGAAGGAGTAAATATGAATTTTAGTTAAAATGATGGAATTAAGGTTGTAATGTTGATTGGAGGACTAATTTGCAAAGTTAAGAAGCCTGAATCCTTATATTTGAAATTTTGGTGACCGTCTCGACAAAACAAGAGAAATTAGAGAAGTAAAGGTTTAAGCCTATTTTGATTAAGGATGTAAATAGAACATATGAATACAAGCTTTATTCTAGTCATTTGAAGTAAAGTGACGAGACTAAATTGACAAGCAGAGAAATAAGGAGCAGTTGGTGTAAGTTAGAAGTTATTTATGGAAAGTTATGTTGGAATTTGAACTATGGCAATAAGTTTAAAAATTCACCATAAATTCTACAAAAATGGTTAAATGATGAATTTTATACATTCGTAAAGATTTGTTAGTCTAGTTTCGTTTCCAGTAAATAGAAATTGATTTCGAATTCGGTGTTAAAAGATATGGATTTTTATTCGAAAGAAGGTTAGAAAAATTACACAGCAATTTCTGCCTGGATAACTTTGTAACGTGAATGTAAAGAATTTGTATAATTTTGGTAGATTTTGCTAATTTATGTGGCTTATACCGTTAGAATTGTTATCGAATTTAGTTTATATAATATAAAGGAAATTAAGATCCAGTATGTATTCTGCCCTATATAAGTAAATCTTTGAAGGTAGTGCAATTTGTCAGAAAATAGAATTTGAAACATTTTGTATTTAAATGTTAGTTAGCAAGCTCGGAAGAATTATTGGAAGTTCAAATTGGTCACTAAGGACCATAATGTGTTTTGGAATAGTAGAAGGAAGAAAGTAAAAATATTTGGAAATTTTATATTCGAATGATTATGTTAAACAACATGTTTAAGGTATTGATAGATTTGAATCTAACAAATATTTTTGTTTTATCCATGTGATTAATGAAGCCAAGTCTGAATCAAAGAAGGTTCAAGGTACTATGAAAGAAAGGATCGAACTAGGACTTAGTGAGGCATTGTGTTAAGTGGCCACGGTGAGTGAATTATATGCATGTATGGCATGTTACAATTAGAACGACTTGCGACAAGTTGACCTTGATATTAATTAAAATGCATGTTAATTAATAAATGTATGAATGTTATGAATTAATAACGTGACATGTATGATACATTGTCATAGTTTATAGATTTATCTAAGATAAATCAAACTTTTAGATTTTGGGTATGAACTGCCCATTATCAAATTATGGATGATAGTATTGATGGATTGGATATTGAGTGTGAAAAATATTATATTGTTATGCTCGAATACTAGTGTGAGAGTCTTTGGTATAATTGGATATCCATAGAGTCTTAGCAACTACGTTCCAGACACTTCGGTGTTGACTTCAGACACTACGGTGTTGTTTATACACTTCGGTGTCAACTAGCACAAAAGGTGCGATAATGCGGAGAAAAGGACGTCCTCGAGTATGTACTCTTCAAGGCAAACACCACAGCCGCAAGTTCAATATCGTGCGTAGCGTAGTTACGCACATGCACCTTCAAATGTCTAGATGCATAGGCGACAACCCTTCCTTCTTGCATCAACACACATCCTAAACCCACGTAGGACGCATCGCTATATACAATAAACTCCTTCCCTGACTCAGGTTGAATCAATATTGGAGCTTGCGTCAATGCTTCTTTCAACCTATCAAAAGCTTGTTGTCTACACTCCGTCCACTCAAAGCTCACATCCTTTTGCAAAAAATTCGTTAAAGGAGCAGCAATCATTGAAAAACCATCTATAAAGCATCGGTAATATCCTGCCAACCCTAGGAAACTACCAACTTCCGTACCGACTTCAGTTGTTTCTAATTCACAATAGCTTCAATTTTCTCTGGATCCACACGTATACCCTCGACCGAAACAACAAGACCAAGGAAAACCACCTGCTTGATCCAAAACTCACATTTACTTAGCTTGGCATAAAGCTTTTTGTCCAACAGAACCTGCAACACAATCCGGAGATGTCGATCGTGATCTTCCTCAGTACATGAGTACACAAGAATGTCATCGATGAACACTACCACGAATTGATCCAATAATTCATGGAACACCCTATTCATCATATCCATGAATGCTTCTGTTGCGTTGGTCAATCCAAATGGCATGACCAAGAACTCATAATGCCCATAACGCATGCGAAAAGCTATATTCAGTATCCTTCATTCTTAACTGATAATACACAGATCTTAGATCAATCTTGGAAAACATAGTGGCACCCCAAAACTGATCATATAAATCATCAATCCTTTGTAACGCCCCGATTTTAGGCCTAGCGGTTTTGTGGCTTGTTAGACGGTCTGGTAGATCGAGTTAAAGATTCGAGTCGAATTTGGGAGTAAATACTTTTTGATAAGATAAAAATATGGAAAATGGTTAAAATCATATTTTAATATATTATTAATGCAGGTGAAAACAATTTTGGAAAATGGGTTTTGGAAGTGTGACATTTTGGTTGGTGACCAAAATGCGATTTTTGAAAACTGGTTTTTAAAGGTGACTAAAATAAAAAGGATCAAATTCTTAGAATCCTTAAAGAGCTTTTTTACCAAGTTTTTGCTGGTGAATTCTCCTATCAATTAAATCTTTTTAATATGTGTTTTAAAAGTTAATTAAAAGGGAATTTGGTTATTAAAAGTTAGTTATCACTTTAAAGAAAATTGACGTAATTTTTCTCTCAACTTTTCTCTCCACTTCTTTTATGCCAAACACTCAAGTTTTCGTTAAAAATTAGAGGTGATAGCTCATTTTACTCAGATTATTTATTTGTAATTGATTCTTTAACTTTGATTTACAAAACCTCATTGAAATCTTGTGTTTTCTTAGCTTTAAACAAGCCAATAGAGGGAGAAATCATACAATAGGTGTAACACCCTAAACCAGGCCTAGGAAGGTTACCACTATCTAAGCTATTGACTAATTGAGTCATGTGCTAATCAAATTGAAAGAATTGGGAGTTAATTGAGGAAATTAAAAGAATGATACTTGAATTGTAGTGATTAGTTTGTATTACTCCCTAATCCAAGTAATCAAATTAAAGAGGAAAGAACATTAGCTAAAAAATAACTAAAGGACTACAATGTTATAGCCACTAAGTTAGAGTGCCAAATTAAAAGGACCATATTGAATATTAGGCAAAACTTAAGCTTTGCATGGTGAAATTAAAATGGATAATGGACCTTACACATGTCCTTCTCCCCTTGAAACAATTGCCCACTATAGGAGGAAGACTTCATCTTCTTCATTAGGCCATAGCCGAAATTTTTGAGAGAGAAAGGAGGAGAGAAAACTTCATAGACCATCTTCGTTTCATGTTTCTTGATTTAGCTTTGATCAAATTAGCTTAGGAGAAGGTAAAATTCTTGATTCCTACATGTTATAGAATGCTTTAATCGTGAATTTGTGATGTTATTGTTTCCTAATTTGAATCGGATGAAATTTATGCATGTTATATTGATGTTAGCTTCTAAGATCCTTGAAATTTTGAGCGCTATTGATCAAATTGCTAAGGAAATGTGTATAGTTGGTGGAAATTGAGGATAGGGACTGTTTTGCTAGTTGAAAATATGTAAACATGCTTGGTTGTATATGCTGCCCCGTTTTGATCACATTGCTAAGTGAATTGAGACTTGAATAGAGTAAATAGCTTGCTGGAAAATGAATTCATATAATTGGATTAGTTAAAGCTAGATAATGGACTGCTCAAACGGTGAATTAGAGGAATGTTGTTGATCAAATTGAACATCGAACTATAATGCTCTGATTTCACATGTTTAACACGTAATTGAACTGACCTAGACCTGTACGAGTATGTATATAAGTTGAATTAACATGTTAGAAGTACCATCTAAGTGATTAATGAAGCTAAAAATCTAGCTTGGTGAAATCTGCCCAGAAAACTCTATTCTGGGCAGTAACTTTGAAAAATCACCATAAATTATATAAAGGGAATTTAAGCATGAGATTTTTATGGACAGTGCCTTAACATGTCTAAATTCATTAGGAGAAAACAGAACTGAATTCTTGATTGTAGAATGTATTGTAGAGAAGAAACACTAGGGACAGTGCAAACTGTCTAGTGTTGTAAATTGCCCTGTCTTTAAGCTAAAAACTGTATTAATTGGAAAATAACTAAAATACAAGGCCTATATGGTTAGAAATACAATTAAGTTAGCTTTTCAATGGTGTAAAGCAATTGAAATTCGGACGTACAGAATGAAAGTTGTGCACGTTTAAGTAAGCAGTGCACCTACTGCCTGGTAGCAGCAGTTTAGATGTCTTTGACAGTTTTGTAAACTATTTTGTAAACAGTTTGGTTACTGCCCTGTTTTGGCCAAATTGAAATGTAAACAATTGTAGTAATGTGCATTAATGTATATATATGAATATGCTGCTTGTTTCTTACACAAAATATATGAATATTGTTGCCATGTTAAGTGATTGTGTAAACACATTTGACTGCTTGAGATGGGTAATTATTATGCTCAATGTACCTTGTTTGACATTAATTACTTGTATGAATTGTTAGAGAAAGAAGTAAATCTTGTGGAGGAAGAGAGAGTGGATCATTCGAAAGCTAAAAACAAGGGGATTTGGATACAAGACAAATAAGCTAGCTTGGAGTATTGTGAGTGTAGTTTACAATAGGGTTAGGACTTAGGTCGTATCCAAATATGCATGACTACCTTCTTGCTATTGATATGCCATGATAATGAGCTTAATTTAACTTGAATATGAATAAAAGGGAAGATTGGACTAAACTAAAATTGTGAATAAGTAATAGCATGCAAATTGATAAATTAATTAGAAAGAAAAGTGAAAACAAATGCATGATTCTTGATTCCTTGGGTGTGAACCATCGAATGCTTGCTTGAATGTGATCCTTGAACATGGATTGTCTTACCTTGAACATGAATTATCTTGTCTTGAACATGAATTGTCTTGCCTTAAACATGAACCACTTGAAAACGTGAAAAGTAATTGAAGAGCTAAGCTTCAATTGGCATAAGGGCTAAAGCATGATGTTGCTATACCTTGCTTGAATTGATTCTTGAATGATACATGATCTTGAACTTGAAAAACTTGAAAACCCTTGAATAAATGAAGTGTAATCAAACAACCTTGGTTGCTAGTTGAATAGATAACCTTAGAGTCTATAGCTCATTGTGTCAGGGTGGATTACGGTCCAGGGCTAAGGCCTCTAATTGGTGATAGACTGAGGGTACGTATGTGGTCTTTGGCGACAGTAGGAGGGTTGACCAATACTACGGTACATCTTGTGGCGACAGTTGGTTGGAGACTCGATTACCTAGACAAACTATGAACCAAGGATTGTGTTAAAAGAATATAAATGAGCTAATAAGTATGAATTGTTGATTACTTGTTATGTAAGTATGAATTGTTTGATTACTTGTCATGTAACCATAAATAGCTTGACTACTTGTTACGCAAACATGAATTGCTTGATTACTTGTCATGTAACCATGAATAGCTTGACTACTTGTTATGTAAACATGAATTGCTTGATTACTTGTCATGTAACCATGAATAGCTTGACTACTTGTTATGTAAACGTGAATTGCTTGATTACTTGTCATTTAACCATGAATAGCTTGACTACTTGTTATGTAAGCATGAATTGCTTGATTTCTTGTCATGAAGGCATGATTTGCTTGATTTCTTGTTATATAAGTATGAATTACTATCTTTTGCTTCTTATGTTAATCGAATGCTTTGAAATCCTTAGTTAGGATCATTCTTGTTTAGCTGACACTGAACTTGATATAACAATTGGTTAGAACTAGTTACTACCTCACTAAGTACATTCTTGTACTTAGCACTCTTGTTTTCATTCTTCCCAACCACAGGATAAAGGATTCGATCGTTGCTTGATCCTGAAGCCTAATTTCTTGAGCTCGAAGCAAGGCACAAGCATAGCTAAAGTATGGTCCATACTTGTTTTGTACTCCCCTAGTTGGTGGCACTTAGATTGTATATATTGAACTTGTGCATGCATTTTGAATACTTGAAACTTGTATATATATGTTCTAGAATGGGCTTATCATGTTGTGAACTTGGTTGATAATGTGAATCAAGTAATGAACTCGATTCTATGTAATGGAAAAGTATTTTGCTGGACATATGGATATATATTGAATGTTTCAATTGATCTAGCCTATAGTACTATTCGAATGACTTGTGAGAAAATATAGTCACTTGTATGAACATACCATGTTGTATGTGTTTTTTATAAGTTTGTATGGTAAATGCCGAATGGTAAGGCTTGGTATATGGCTTGCTTGGAGACAAGGTATGTACAAATGATCATGTCTAGTAAATTTTATGTATGAAATGTTACATGTATCAATCTAAGGAACAATGAAATGAAATGAAAGCATGTTTGCTCACATAGGTTATTCGAATGATGGTTGTATGATGATGTTAATTGAATTATTTGGTAACCTATAATGCCTTGTAAACAAAATATGAGATTTCTTACATGTTAAGTTGTATATGCTTGGTTATTTGATAGTTAAGTAACTCATCTAATAGGGATGAGTTAACCTATTTTTGCCTTGTTCTTGCTTGTAGTGTGATTGGTAACGCTCCCGAACCAGTTTGCTACTAACTCGGGGTAGGGGGTGTTATATTTGTTTGGTATTAGAGCATTTTTAGTTTGTTCTAAGACTAAACCAGACTCTCTTGCATCATATAGGATACTTGTGCCACCTATAAGACTTGTATTATATAGCTTGTGTCTTTGCTTTACTAAACATAATTCCTAATTGTTCTATTTAAATGTAGAATGTCTAAAACAAGGCTCGCTCGGCACAATGAAAGTCTCGTAGGCTCCTCAAATAAAGGAGATGGTGTGAGGATGGAATAGAATCCTCCACAACAACAAGCTCAACCTTGATTGTAAAGTTGAACTTAAAACGTGAAATTGTAAAACAAAGCCTTGTAGTTTCGAACCCTATAGGGGGAATTGCAAACATAAGTTTTATCTGTAGAAACTATCCCCTACTCATTCAAAATGTACCCTTTCTTATTAATCTATATGTACTACCAACTTGTGAGTTTGATCTAGTATTGGACTAGATTGGTTAAGCAAGCATGAACCCTGGGTAGATTTGCTAAATAGGAGACTTTACCTCCGGGTTTAGGAATGGAATTAATTCTTCTAATTGATAAGAAACTGACCTCAATCTTTGCTACTATGGTCTTACAAGATGAACTTGAATTCGGCTTACCTAGTGTGCCTATTATATCTAAATATCTCGATGTTTTTCTTAAGGAACTCCCTGGTCTCCACCCAACTAGAGAAGTAGAGTTCGAATTGATGTCCAACCTGAAACAAATCTGTGTCTATCACACCTTATCGAATGACACCTGTTGAGTTGAAAGAAATCAAGAAGCAACTCCAATAGCTACAAGACAAGGGTTTCATTAGGCCTAGATTGTCTCCCTGGGGTGCTCCAGTCTTATTCATGAAGAAGAAAGATGGGACTATGCGACTCTGTATTGACTACAGACAATTGAACAAGCTTACTATCAAGAATCGATATCCTCTCCCAAGGATTGAAGATCTTTTCGATCAACTCAAAGATGCTGCGGTATTCTCAAAGATCGATCTACGATCGGGATACTACCAAATGAGGGTAAAAGAAGAAGATTTACCCAAGACAACCTTTTGTACTTGATATGGCCCTTTTGAATTCCTTATAATGCCATTCGGGTTAATGAATGCTCCAGCTGCTTTCATGTATCTCATGAACTGTGTATTCAAGCCCTATCTTAACAAATTCGTGGTCATTTTTATTGATGATATTTTGGTGTATTCTTAGAATAAGGAAGAACATCTTGAACACCTTCGAATTGTATTGCAAACCCTCCGAGAATGTCAATTGTTTGCAAAGTTCTCTAAATGCGAATTTTGGCAATTAGAAGTGTCGTTCCTTGGCCATGTCATTTTGGCAGAAGGGATTAAAGTAGACCCGAGTAAAATTCAATCCATCCTGGATTAGAGACCTCTGAGGAATGATGGTGAGGTCTGAAGCTTTCTCGGTTTAGCTGGGTATTATCGACATTTTGTCAAGGGATTCTCATCCATTGCTGCAAGTTTGACTAAGTTAACTCACAAATATACACCCTTTGTTTGGTTAGAGAACCAACAACGAAGCTTCGATTACCTTAAACAAGCCCTGGTCATGCTTTGATCTCATCCAACCAATATCGGGCAAGGAGTACACTGTTTACAATGATGCATCTTATTTAGGACTAGGATGTGTCCTAATGCAAGATGGAAACGTAGTAGCTACCGCTTTAAGGTAACTAAAACCACACGAGTCAAACTACCATACTCATGATCTGTAATTGGTAGGTATCGTGTTTGCACTCAAAGTTTGGAGACATTACTTGTACGAAGAGAAATGTAACTTTTTCACAGACCACAAGAGCCTCAATATCCTCTTAACTCAGAAAGACTTGAATTTGAGGCAAAGGAGATGGCTAGAGTTACTTAAAGACTACGATTTAGTTATTGACTACCATCCGGGGAAAGCAAACGTGGTTGTTGATGCCCTTAGTCACAGATCATACTCGGGTAAACCCTTAAATCTAAATCCTAGAATAATTCATTCGAAATGTTCTTTTCTTGACTTGCAAGTAACTATTTGAAAACCTCCCTTAATGATCTTTTCCATTCATTTATAGCTTCCTTGGCTATCAATGCTCATTTTCGTTTATCCAAAGGACGTAAATTCTTGTCTGAACTTCAAGTTCAATCTAGTCTAATCTCGAGAATCAAAGAACTCCAACAAATTGATATAGATCTTCAGAAGATCATGTCCAAGCTAGACTCTGAGTCTAATTCTGACTTCTCCCTCAAGTTGAATGGACTCCTCTATTTCAAGGATAGAGTATGTGTTCCTAACAATGAGGAACTAAAACACGAGATGTTGCAAGAAGCTCACCAAAGCTCTTTCTCGATTCACCCTGGATCGGTTAAGATGTACAAGGACCTAAAGCCACTATACTGGTGGCCAGGCATGGAATCGGCTATCACAAACTTTGTTTCAAAATGCTTAACTTGTCAGAGGGTCAAAGCCGAGCATCAAGTCCCTACTGGATTGCTCCAACCAATCAAATTCCCTCAGTGGAAATGGGATCAGATTACAATTGACTTCATTACTGGTCTTCCTTCCACTCCAAGAAAGAACGGTATTGTGTGGGAGATTGTTGATAAATTCACAAAGTCCACTCATTTTATCCCTATTCAAATGAACATGAGCTTCGAAGCCTTAGCCGAGCTATACATCCGTGAAGTGATTCAATTACATGGTGTACCTACAGTTATAATCTCCGATCGAGACCTAGATTTGCTTCCCGATTTTGGAATTCCTTGCAGAAGGCTCTAGGAGCTAAAATGCACCTTAGTACAACCTTTCATCCTCAATCAGATGAACAATCTGAAAATACCATCCAAGTACTTGAAGACATGCTATGTGCTTGTGTTATATACTTCGAAAGGAATTAGGAAATGTCTCTACCCCTAGTAGAATTTGCTTACAACAATAGCTACTAGACATCTACCTAGATGGCTCCCTTCAAAGCTCTATACAGAAGGAAATGTAGAACTCCCTTGTGTTGGTTTGAATTGGGAGAAAACAAAGTATTGGGACCTCAATTACTCAGAGAAATCGAGGAACAAGTTCAAATCATACATGATCAATTGAAGCAAACCTTTGATAGACAGAAAGCCTATGTAGACTTGAAAAGGAGAGACATCCAATACAATGTTGGAGACAAAGTCTTCCTAAAAGCGTCCCTTTGGAAGAAAGTCTTTCGGTTTGGAAGAAAAGGGAAACTCAGTCCCCGATTCATTGGTCATTTTGAAATCATTGAAAGGATAGGGCCAGTGGCCTATCGATTGGCTCTTCCCAGTGAATTTGACAGGATTCATAATGTCTTTCACATGTCTATGCTCCGAAGATATAGGTTTGGCCCATCCCATGTCCTTGAACCTGAAGAAGTAGAGTTGAATCCTGACTTGTCGTACGAAGAAGAACCAGTCCAGATTCATGATCGTGAAGTTAGAAAGCTTAGGAATAAAACCGTTCCTCTTGTCAAGGTCTTGTGAAGAAACCACAAGATAGAAGAGGCAACTAGGGAATATGAAGAAATCATAAGGAGGCAATATCCTCACCTATTTGATTTAGGTAAATTCGAGGGTAAATTTATTTTAAGGAGGGGAGAATTGTAACACCCTAAACTGGGCCTATGAAGGTTACCACTATCTAAGCTATTGACTAATTGAGTCACATGCTAATCAAATTGAAAGAATTGGGAGTTAATTGAGGAAATTAAAAGAATGATACTCGAATTGTAGTGATTAGTTTGTATTGCTACCTAAACCAAGTAATCAAATTAAAGAGGAAAGAACATTAGCTAACAAATAACTAAAGGACAAAAATGTTATAGCCAACAAGATAGAGTGCCAAATTAAAAGGACCATCTTGAATATTAGGCAAAACTTAAGCTTTGCATGGTGAAATTAAAATGGATAATGGACCTTACACATATCCTTCTCCCCTTGAAACAATCGGCCACTATAGGAGGAAGACTTCATCTTCTTCATTAGGCCATAGCCGAATTTTTTTAGAGAGAAAAAATGAGAGAAAGCTTCATAGACCATCTTCAATTCATGTTTCTTGATTTAGCTTTGATCAAATTAGCTTAGGAGAAGGTAAAATGCTTGATTCCTACATGTTATAGAATGCTTGAATCGTGAGTTTGTGATGTTCTTGTTTCCTAATTTGAATCGGATGAAAGTTATGCATATTATAGTGATGTTAGCTTCTAAGATCCTTGAAATTTTGAGTGTTATTGATCAAATTGCTAAGGAAATGTGTATGGTTGCTGGAAATTGAGGATAGGGACTGTTTTGCTAGTTAAAAATATGTAAACATGCTTGGTTGTATATGCTGCCCTATTTTTGATCACATTGCTAAGTGAATTGAGACTCGAATAGAGTAAATAGCTTGATGGAAAATGAATTCATATAATTGGATTAGTTAAAGCTAGGTAATGGACTGCTCAAATGGTGAATTAGAGGAATGTTGTTGATCAAATAGATCAAATTGAACATGGCACTATAATGCCATGATTTCACATGTTTAACACATAATTGAACTGACCTAGACTTGTATGAGTATGTTTATAAGTTGAATTAACATGTTAGAAGTACCATCTAAGTGATTAATGAATCTAAAAATCTAGCTTGGTGAAATCTGCCCAGAAAACTCTATTCTGGGCAGTAACTTTGAAATATCACAATATATTGTATAAAGGGAATTTAAGTCTGAGATTTTTATGGATAGTGCCTTAACGCCTATATTCATTACGAGAAAACAGAACCGAATTCTGGTTTGTAGAATGTATTGTAGAGAAGAAACACTAGGGACAATGCAAACTGTCTAGTGTTGTAAATTGCCCAGTCTTTAAGCTAAAAGCTGTATTAATTGGCAAATAACTAAAATACAAGGCCTATATGGTTATAAAGAAAATTAAGTTAGCTTTTCAACGATGTAAACCAATTGAAATTCTAACGCACGAAATGAAAGTTATGCACGTTTAAGTAAGCAGTGCACCTACTGCCTAGCAGCAGCAGTTTAGATGTCTTGGACAGTTTTGTAAATTGTTTTGTAAATAGTTTGGTTACTGCCCTATTTTGCCCAAATTGGAACGTAAACAATTTTAGTAATGAGCATTAATGTATATATATGAATATGCTACTTGTTTCTTACATGAAATATATGAATATTGTTGCCATGTTAAGCGATTGTGTAAACACATTTGACTGCTTGAGATGGGTAATTATTATGCTCAATGTACCTTGTTTAACATGTAATTACTTGTATGAATTGTTAGAGCAATGAGTAAATCCTGTGGAGGAAGATCGAGTGGAGCATTCGAAAGCTAAAAACAAAGGGATTTGGATACAAGACAAATAAGATAGCATGGAGTATTGTGAGTGCAGTTTACAATAGGGTTAGGACTTAGGTCCTAACCAAATATGTATGACTACCTTCTAGCTGTTGATATGCCATGATAATGAGCTTAATTTAACTTGAATATGAGTAAAAGGGAAGATTAGACTAAACTAAAATTGTGAATAAGTAATAGCATGCAAATTGATAAATTAATTAGAAAGAAAAGTGAAAGAAATGCTTGATTCTTGATGCCTTGGGTGTGAACCATCGAATGCTTGCTTGAATGTGATCCTTGGACATGAATTGTTTTGCCTTGAACATGAATTATATTGCCTTGAACATGAATTGTCTTGCCTTGAACATGAAACACTTGAACATGAATAGGTAGCCTTAGAGTCTAGAGCTCTTTAATCAGCCTATAGTACTATTCGAATGACTTGTGAGATAATATAGTCACTTGTATGAACATACCATGTTGTATGTGTTTTTTTATAAGTTTGTATGGTAAATGCCGAATGGTATGGCTTGGCATATGGCTTGCTTGGAGACAAGGTATGTACAAATGATCATGTCTAGTAAATTTTATGTATGAAATGTTACATGTATCAATCTAAGGAACAATGAAATGAAATGGAAGCATGTTTTCTCACATAGTTTATTCGAATAATGATTGCATGATGATGCCAATTGAATTGTTTGGTAACCTATAATTTCTTATAAACAAAATATGAGATTTCTTACTTGTTAAGTTAAATAAGCTCGGTTATTTGATAGTTATGTAACTCATCTAATAGGGATGAGTTATCTTATTCTTGCCTCGTTCTTGCTTGTAGTGTGCTTGGTAACGCTCCCGAACTGGTTTGCTACTAACCCGGGGTAGGGGGTGTTACAATAGGGGTAAGGTCTGTGATCTCCTCTATTGAATGGTTCTTTATTGATATTCCCGAGTGTTTGATCCTTAATTTATAGTTTATAATCTGATTTTGTGTTTTTATATTGAATTAATTGACTTAATTAGGTGAATTTGATGAATTAGTGAAAGATCCATATTAGATCTATTTTCCAGTGTTGAAGATTGATTTTAATCATA
Source organism: Hibiscus mutabilis (assembly GCA_019671005.1). NCBI lineage: Eukaryota > Viridiplantae > Streptophyta > Magnoliopsida > Malvales > Malvaceae > Hibiscus > Hibiscus mutabilis. The sequence goes on along the minus strand of CM033743.1, from coordinate 17,375,897 downwards.
TTTTGGTTGTATTATTATGTTGATAAGTTTGTTTTTAACAATGGAATCCCGAAACTCTTGAATCCCTAGTTGTTTAGGTTGTTAGATTTGTGTTTTTGTGGAGTTGTGGTGGCTTTGTAGTTGCTGGAAGTATTTGGATGAATTAATCATGTTTTTAAGAGTTAATTGAGGATTATGGAAGTGTTAGATTGTGCCTGGGTTGTGTTTGGAAAGGATTAGATGATGATTTCGGTTGTTTTGGTTGGGAAAGTTTGAGAGGATTTTGGAAGTCCATGAGGATTTGTTGTTGCAGTGTTTTGAATGCATTGAGATGCATTAATCCTCTATTGTAATGTGATTAAAGCAGGGGAGGTTGATCCGGAAGTGATCGGCGAAGCTTTAAAGGCTTCGGACGCTTGATTTCGTGTCAGAGAATCGAGATTTCGCATATCGATGCGTGAGAACATGGATTCCAGCTTCAGAATGTTTTAAAGGTGGTTTATGGGAGTTTAAACCAAGCTTGAAATGCTGGTTTAAACTCAGCAGGAAGTAAAATGTGGTTTTCTCTCTCGGTCGTGCTAGTGTAAAATGATTTTGATGCACTTGTTTTGATTTACATTGTACCTACAGTTTAAGCATGATTTAGAGTATTTGAGATACTATTTTTAAGCATGAATGCTGAAGGATGCACATGGTAAGTATATGGTTTATACTTGTGGTTTAAAGCATGGTTGTTGCTTTGGAAAATTGGTTTGGTTAATGCTTGTTAAAAACACTGAGGTAAATGGTAAATGTTTAATTATATTGGCAAGTGATGTGGTTTTAAAATTGTTATCGGATATAGTTGGCCAGCCATAAGATTGATAGTTCACTATAATAAGTTGCCTTGGATGTTGAGGGGTTTAGATCCATGTACCGAAAACTCCATCCAAGTACCCTAACGGTAGAGGGGTTATACAATACCGTAAACTCCCGTTAGTGGGTGAAGCATCTAACCGAGTTAAGGGGTTGGTGTCCCCGTGGGTTGAAAGTGTACCTGGTTGTTTAGGTACAACGATTTTGATTGTATCGCTATTTTCGGTTGAGATGGCTTGAAGTGTTGGGAGAACACTTGTTGAATCCGTGTATCCGATGAACTACTTTGGTAAAGGAACTTGGTTAATGATCACTTGTAAGCCAATATAATTGTTGATGTATCATTGAGATGGTTTATGTCGTATAATGGAATTTATACATGTTTACTCTTTAAGCATTGCATATGGTCGTTATGCATGGGAAAACTTAAATTGAGGTTTAACAATGGGATTTGCTGTTGGTTAATGATACATTTTGCTTAGGGTTAAAATGTTGGTTTTAAAGATGTTAAGTGCACGGTTTTCAAGGCATGATACTGTTTTAAAGGATGATTGAAATGAGATTTCAATGTAATGTTGAAAAATGGTATTAATGCATTGATCGTGTCTTGTTTTTGAGCATTCCTCGCTAAGCCTAGTGTGCTTACGCTCTCTTTGTCCATCAATACAGATAATTAAAAGCTTGGAAGGTAGCGGGAAGCAAGAGATCACAACAAGAGTTGTTAACCAAAGTATGTTTTTGGTATTGACTATAAGTAATAAGGGCAATGGGGGTTCCGTTGTTATTTTGGTAGGTGTTTTGTAAACTCCCTATTTGGGCAAGTTTTTTTGTTGCTCTTGGTTTGTAAATGGCCATTATTGATTGTTTGTGGTGATGGTTTGAAGTTTCATGCTTTGCTTGATTGGTTTTCTAGGAAGCATGCCTCTAGATTTACATTTGAAGTTTAATGCCTTGAATGGATGTTGAAATTAGGTTTTCTTGGCGTGTTTGATCCTTGAATATGTTGGTTGTGTGTTAGGGGCATGTTAGGATGTTTTGGATTGTTCAAAAGCATGTTAAACCAGTAAAAATGGACATTTTCGGTCCAGGCGTACTGGTATGGGTGTTCCTGTTTCGATACGGGTAAGCCATTCTAGGCTTAGCGTACCGGTATGCGGGCAACTATTTCGGTATGGGTCTAGGCAAATTTAGCCAGTGTTTCGGTACTTAGGAAGGCATTTTGATACGGTACAGTGTTTTTATGAAGGGCGTTACGATATACGGGGGCGTATCAGAACGACTTTTGGCTACTAGAATTTTGAGGTTTTAAAACAATGAATGCGTATCGAAACACCCTTGTCCGTACCAATACGGTGGTAGTTAATTTGGTTATTTGGAATCTTCTAAAGTTTTGTTTTCTTACATTTTGGTCCCTGAATGTTGTGGATGCAATTAAATGAGTTTGAATGGTCTTTTTGACTTGATTTTTTACATGTGAGCATGAAACCTGCTTAATTAAAGGTTGGTAATATAAAAATGAGTTAAGACCTTGTAGTTTTCTGAATTTGCAATATGGTCCTTAAATCACAAATGTGATCAATTGGATGTCAATTCGACGCCCGATTAAGTTGGGTTTTCACCAGAGATCAGTATGTACATGTAGGTTAATAATTATGCATCTAGATAAGATAAAAGGGAAAAATGGATGTGTTTTGGGTTTTATCTTCTTAGGTTACTTCAGTAAACCAAATGTAGCTCGCTCAGTTCAGTCTTGCGACTGGTCGGGTCAAGGGGGTTACATTTGGTGGTATTAGAGTCAGGTTTACGATAGTTGGGAGTTGGTTTGATTGTTGTGATGTTATTGTGAATTTTTATCTAATGTTTGATATACACGGTGATTGTAATATGCACGGTGGTTGTTATATGCCATGTTAGGGAAAAATTTGGGAAACCCTTTGCCTTATTATTATAGTCTAATATGTTATGATTTTAAAATGGAAGTCTTGGATCCTTGCTTGAAGCTGGAATAATTGTTTCGTATTTGAATGATTATCATGCCTTAGATATATTATTAGCACAATAGGACCAAGGAGAAAGTTGCGATCTGGTATGATTGTTGCTGCCATTTGGTAGGAAATCAGGAGAATGTTATACCTCCTAGAGGGTCTCCACCGCCCCCACTTATTCCACCTGAGGTAGTGGAGCAAGTACCACTTGCGCCAGCTGGGTCAGGGATGGGTGATATGGCACCGTTGATACAAGCCATGACCGGTGCTTTTTAGGCAGTAGTTACGGGTTTTCATATACCGACACCACCAGTAGTTGGGTAGGGTTTGCCGCTAGAGCGTCTTCGCAGTTTGGGTGAAGTTGAGTTATGAGGTTTGTCACCTGAGGCTTCTGAGGGATGGTTGGCCAGTATTGAGAGGATACTGGGCCAGATGGGCTGTTCTGATGCCCGTAAGCTGGGCTGTGTTGTGTCCCTGTTATAGGGTGATACGTATATATGGTGGACTACCATGATATCTAGTATGGTGACCGAAGATGTAACCTGGGAGTTCTTTTGTTGTGCTTTCTAGAAGAAGTACCTGGGAGTCCGATATCAGGATGATAGGAAGCATGAATTTATGGCTTTGGTATAGGCAGTATGTCTGTTGCTGAGTACGAGTTGCAGTTTGTGAGGTTGAGCCAGTATACACCTGAGTTAGTTGCTAGCGAGCGTACGTGATGCGATCATTTTCGCTATGGGCTCGTGCAAGAGGTCAAGACATACATACTTGTTGCTGATTACACAAATTTTGATGTGTTTGTTTCGCGAGCTAAGGATGTTGAGCAGAATCTGGGTATGGCTTCTGGTGTCGAGGCTTTAGCTCTGGTAAGAGAGCGGTTGATTCTAGCTTTGGCAGTGGCTAGGCCAAGAGACACCATGATCGAAGGTTTTACCCGAAGCCGAGGCGTGGCGAAGGTGTTGTTGGACGTGGAGTCCAGGGGCGGGTGCCTAGGTTAGAGCTCTGTTTAACACCTGTTGGCTTTGTGGATCCTGAGATCATCTGAGGTGAAATTATTCGCGTTTGGCCAGGTAAGGTCAGGCACCTGCGTCTGTTATGGCCAATGCTTGTTGGAGTTTTGGGTCTGGCAACCATCTGAGACGTGATTTTCCTTTGTTGGCTGGAAGTGGGCAGGGTGTTGCACATGTTGTTGCTCTACATAGAGGCCGTGGTCGTGGACTGTTTTAGCGTAGAGATGGTGGGTAGAGGACTATGGCTCATACCGTTGCTATCCAGCCTGAGGAAGGTGGACCAGCTAGGGTTTATGCGCAGCAAGAGGGTCGCAATGACACCGATGTGATTGTAGGTACATTCCCTTTACAATCTTTGTTGTTGTATTCGTTGGTTGATTCTGGTTCTACCCATTCATACATCTTGAGTGAGCATGCACAGTTGCTTGATATACCTATTGAAATTCTTAATGTGGGTGTTAAAGTGACTAGTTCTCTTGGGGAGACAGTCGTGGTTAGGAAGTTGTATCGTAGGTGTCCGCTGATAGTTCAGGGATATGAGTTTGCCGTGGACATGATGGAGTTGCCATTCTATGGTTTTGATGTGATTTTGGGTATGGATTGGTTAACCAAACACAGGTATGTGGTTGATTTTGAGACCAAACCGATATCCTTGAGGTTATCGGATGATTTTGAGGTGGTAGTTATTGGTGAGAATGCTAAGTTCTTGTCTAATACTGTTTCGGCTTTGGAAGTAAGTCGAATAATGGATTCTGGATGTCAGGCTTTCTTGGCCTACATTATGAATCCTGGTTCGAAGGAGTTGAGGGTGCAAGATATTCGCACCGTATGTAAGTTTTTGAATGTTTTTCGAAAGAGTTGCCGAGGTTTCCACCAGAGCGTGAGGTTGAGTTTGGCATCGAGGTCTTTGTAGATACGACACCAGTGTCTATTGCTTCGTATCGCATGGCCCCAAAGGAGTTAAAAGATTTGACGACGCAACTGCAGGAGTTGCTTGATCGAGGTTTTATTAGACCTAGTATTTCACCGTGGGGTGCATCGGTGTTGTTTGTAAAGAAGAAGGATGGTACGTTGCGGATGTGTATAGACTATCGGTAACTGAATAAGTTGACGATAAAGAACAAGTATCCTTTTGTCACGGATAGATGATCTGTTTGATTATTTCAGGGTTGCTTTGGTGTTTTCTAAGATAGATTTGAGGTCTGGGTACTATCAGTTGAAAGTGAAGGATGTAGATGTGCCCAAGATAGCTTTTCGTACGAGGTACGGGCATTATGAGTTTTTAGTGATGTCGTTTGGTTTGACCAATGCACCAGCTGCTTTCATGTACATGATGAATCATGTGTTCCATGAGTTTTTAGATCAGCTTGTGGTTGTGTTTATCGATGATATCCTTGTGTACACTTGTACCGATGAGGATCATGATAGACATTTACGGATTGTGATTCAGACGTTGTTGGCTAATTAGTTGTATGCCAAATTAAGCAAATGTGAGTTTTGGCTTAGGGAGGTTGTTTTCCTTAGCCATGTTCTGTCGGTCGAGGGAATTCATGTTGATCTGCACAAGATTGAGGGTGTGGTGAGTTGGAAGGTACCTAAATCTGTGTCAGAAGTTCGGAGTTTCCTTGGTTTAGCAGGTTATTATCGTAGGTTTGTTGAGGGATTCTCCAGTTTAGCTGCTCATTTAACGAAGTTGTTGCAGAAGAATGTTCGTTTTGAGTGGATAGATGATAGACAACGGGCTTTTGGAAGATTGAAGGAAGCTTTGACATGAGCTCCGGTCTTGGTTCAACCTGAATCAGGAAAAGAGTTCGCTGTTTATAGTGATGCGTCCTATGTTGGGCTTGGTTGCGGGTTGATGTAGGAGGGTAAGGTAGTTGCATATGCATCTAGAGAGTTGAAGGTGCATGAACGTAATTACCCTACTCATAATCTTGAGCTTGCCGCATTTGTATTTGCCTTGAAAATCTGGAGGCATTACCTTTATGATGAGAAATGTATGGTTTATAGGGATCATAAAAGTCGGAAGTATCTGATGTCCCAGAAGGAGCTGAATTTTAGGCAACGAAGATGGTTAGAGTTGCTTAAGGATTATATTTGTCTATTGAGTATCATCCAGGCAAGGCTAACGTTGTGGCTGATGCTTTGAGTAGGAAGGCTAATGTGGAGTTAAGAGCTGTGTTCACTCGGTTGAGTGTGACATGTGACGATGGGTTGATAGTTGAGTTGCAAGTGAAGCTGTCCTTGTCATAGTTGATTAATGAAAGGCAACCACATGATGAGAGTTTGGTGTCGCATGTGAGGGACATCATAGATGGGAATCCTACAGATTTTCATTTTAATGATGATGGAGTGTTGTGTTTTAAAGGTCGAATTGTTGTTCCTGAAGATGAAGAGTTGAGGCGTACCATTCTGACAGAAGCGCATGCTAGTCCTTTTGCTATGCATCCGGTAGTACTAAGATGTATCGTGGTTTGAAGGAAGAGTACTATTGGGTTGGACTGAATAAAGGTGTGGCTGATTTTGTTGCTCGATGCATGGTTTGTCAACGGGTAAAGGCTAAGCATTAGTTTCATTATGGGTTGTTGCAATCGTTGAGGATACCAAAATGAAAGTGGGAAAGAATCACCATGGATTTTGTGTTTGGGTTGCCTTTGACGCCAACCAAAATGGATTACATTTGGGGTGATTGTTGATCGATTTACGAAGTGTGTACATTTTGTGCCAGTGCATACGACGTATACCTTGGATAGGTTGGTTGATATGTACATCTCTAAGATTGTGCGTTTGCACGGGGTGCCTAAGTCCATAGTTTCGGATAGAGATCCGCGTTTCACAGCAATGTTTTGGATGTGCTTGCATCGTTCTCTGGGAGCTCGGCTGAATTTTAGCACTTCGTATCATCCTCAGACGGATGGTCAGTCAGAGCGTGTGATTCAGGTTTTGGAGAATATGTTGAGATGTTGTGTCATTGAGTTCCAGGGAACATGGGAAAAGCAGCTGCCTTTGTGTCGCGACCATTTTTGAAAATCAGGACGTGTGAAAAAATAGCCCGACAATCGTTCTTTTAGAAAATTAGGGTTTTCTGGCCAAATTTAATTTAATCTTGAAAATTAGGGTTTTTGTATTAAATTGGATTTTCCTTTATTTATCCTTGAAAAACATTTTAGAGTCGCCACCGATCACTTCGTGGTAGACCGAACACCGAAAAAACAAACAGAGATTCTGTCTTAAAAAATGGGTTCGGGAGTCGGTTACGTGTAGGGAAGGATTAGCACCCCTACGAATGCCCGTTATCGGTACCTTTAATTTTATGTTGCAATTTGGCATTTCGAATAATAATTTGAATTTAATTTATCACATAATTATTAACTGAATTTAAATTCCGAATGCAGATATCCTTTTATAAGAAAATTCATTTTGTTCGAATACGAGATTAAAAGTACCCCATTAGGTGGCACCCCTATTCGTATTTTAAAAATGAATTTCTAACATAAAAGGTTTTTAATGAATGATATTTTATTGTCTTGTCAATTTTAAGTTCTATTCCTAAAAAATCTCTAATTAATTAGTTATTTAAATCTATGAATATTAATTAATTTAATGGCTTTTATGAGAAAATGCCAATATTTTGAACACCTTCCATATATTTAAAGCTCTTAAATTAATCATATTCCTAATTAATTAATTCCTCTAATTGATTAAAGTTCTAATCCTATTAAGGCTCTAACTATTTATTATTTCAATATTATAAGTGAAAATGTATATCGAATATACACCATTATGACCAAGGCCGAGATAACACCCCATTGTAAACAATGGAACACCATCCAGATTTGAACCTCAAAGATTCTATTCGATATAAATTTAATTAACTACTATGTATTAATTATTAAGGTCAATTAAAGAACTAATTTGGTATCCAATTGTACGTGTAATATATTAAATATATTCATTAAAATACATATTGAGATAACACCCCATTGTAAACAATGGAACACCATCCAAATTAGGATTTTAAAGTTTATATTTAATATATTTTTAATTACAACAATTATCTTACCTAATTCAATTATTGAATCCTAATCAGAGAAACCTAGGTTAAAGGCTCTACTTATTAGTTATTATGTAATTAAGTCATCTAACAAATAATTCTATATGCATTAGTTAAAATCATGCAACAATCAAATAATTTAATGGCATTAAAATAAAGCAATTAAATAAATAAATAAAATAAAATAAATTGAACATTAAACTTATTTTATTACTATAGGACTAAAATGAAGAAATTACAAGGTCTAAATGCCCAATTACAAAGTATCCAATTACCCAATTGAAAGAATATAAACCTAAGTGGTACAATTAAGGGGGACGGGGGACTAAATTGAAAGGATTGCAAAACACGGGTCGAATTAAAAAGAATTGGGGACTTAATTGATTACCAAGCAAACTTAATAACCCACATTCAAAAAAAAGGAACCCGAGATTCGACCCGTACAAGAACGCATGGATCCCGAGTCAGATTCATTCCCAAAATGCAGCGTTTTGCTGCTAGTATATAAACCCCACTTAAGCCGAAAAATCCCCTTTTCCTTTCATTCTTTTGATTTCAACTCTCTCTCCAGCTCTCTCTTCTCTCCAATCCTATAGTTTAAACACTTAGAACCCATAAAAAAAAGATCTTAATGGATCAAAATCCCTCATTTTCGGATGAATATCCATCATAGTTCTTCAAGTTCATGAAGAACTCAACATTTTCAGCCACAAACCACCATTAACGCTGCCCTTTGATCCACTTTTTCCACTCATCGGTCACCCTTGTCGTTCATCGGCCGCCATGGGCGAGCGTCGGCCGCTGTCCAAACATCGTCGGAAACCTAAAATTTCCTAAAAAAAACTCTATTTTTATCCCTAATCCTAGATCTACCCCGATCCAACCGGATCTAACCATATTTCCCAAAAGGCTGAACCTAACCTACCTGAAACCCCCTCTTCAACTCCGACCGTTCAAACTACAACCACCCATAAAACGACACCGGCTTCAAAGATGAGTTACGATTTATAAATCTCTCCTATTTTCATTTTATGTTTATTTCTGCACACTGACTTTTCTTCTTTTGCAGAAATCAAAGATAGATAAAGGAAGGTTTTACCTTCATAGTGCTTGGACGATAGTTCGATTCACCCCGCCAGTGATATCCTGCAGATGCGGTAAAACTTTGACTTACGGCAGCGATAGCTCTTCCCTAGTGACGACCGTTCGGCTACCCGGCGATTTATCTCTACCGTTTCATCTTCCAAGGTAGGTAATTTCTCTCTCCTCTTTATTATATTTAGTAGTTTATTTATTATTATTATATTTTTAATGATTATTATTAATTGCCCCACTGACACTCTCTCTCTTCCTTTATATAGGATTGACCAAGGCTGACGTCACAGGGTGCCAGCTGGATCTAGATCAGAGGGAGAAAAACCATTATCCATGGCTATTAGTTTTAGCCAATAAAGAGCTGTCACGTGTCCTTTCAGATTAGGATTTGGGCAGGAAAGCTTGGGTTTGTGTTTGTTTGGCTGATATGTATAGGATTTTGGGGGAAAATGAATTGGCAGATTTTAAAGAAAATGAGGAATTGGGCCACGAAACTGTAAATGGGCTTTTAGGATTTTTATCATGTAAATGAACATTTATTGAATATTTTGGACATTTATTTGGGCTATTTATTTATTTACTATTTATTATCTATTGTTTATTAGCCCGGTCAAAATTTGGGTATTACAGCTGCCCCTCTTTGCTCATTGATGTGGAATAGGGATAGAGGAAAGACTGAAAATACACAAATTTTGTCCAGACCTCTTGGTCATCCTCTAAAAGGCAGATCTTTTATTACAAACAATGCTGAAGTTTGAAGCTGTTCTTCTTATTATGAAATTCTTCAAACTTCTGCCAAACTCGGGAATCTGAAGTTGTTCTTCTTATTATGAAATTCTTCATCTTCCAAGGCTCGGAATTACTCCTGACATTCTTCATCTCTTGAGGTCTGAAGCTGTTCTTCTTATTATGAAATTCTTCATCCCTCTGTTGAACTATGGAATCTAAAGCTGTTATTCTTATTATGAAATTCTTCATCTTCCAAGGTCTGAAATTACTCTTGTCATTCTTCATCTTCTGAGGTTTGAAGCTTTTCTTCTTATTATGAATTTCTTTATCCCTTCGTCAAACAACCCATCTTTCTGCAAGGGTATCGAACAAACGAGTTCTTCTTATTGGGAACTCTAGATTCTTTGATGGGCAAATTCTTCTCGTTGCAAACTCTGTCTTTGTTAAGCAAACTTTTCACATTAGCAATTCTTCATTCTTTGCTGTATGAACTCTTCCCATTAGGAACTCTATCTTTGCCAAGTGAACTCTTCCGATTAGGAGCTCTTCGTTCTTTGCTGGGAATGCTAATTCATCTCCTTTTTCTAGGGAAAGACTGAACCTGCCACAAGAAAATATCATTGATTAACAAGAATTCAACCTGAAACCATATGTAATATCCCCAATTTCTTGCTTGAAGTACTGAGATCTTTGGTGTCATTGTTTTTCTGTCTAAAGTATCTTGATCTTTCTATCTAATGCTCATATGGATCTCATCTCCTGTTTCTCTTTCTCTATTGATCAATTTCTTTTGTACCTATAAAAGTCAAATTTATCATTAATCTTCCAACATTGATTGTAAAAATGCACAATTTGGGTATATCATTAAAATTTCAAGTGCCTCAACAAAAGACACTGAAACAGTGAATCTTCCACATTTGAGCCTGAAGTTGGTCTATCTTGCTTTCCAATCCGGCAACTTGAATCCTTTTTCTTTTTTTCTCTTTCTTCTTCTTCTTTATTATTTTTTTTCTTGTTTTTTTTTCTTTTTTTTCTTTTCTCTCTTTTCATTCTTTCTTCTTTTCCCCCTTTTTTGTTTTTTGTTTTTCTCTTTTCTCTTTCTCTTTTTCTTTTTCTCTTTTTTGTTTTTTTTCTCTCTCTTTGTTATTTTTTATTTTTTCTCTTTTTTTGTTTTTTTCCTCTCATTTCTCTCATCTTTTTTCTTTCTTTTTTGTCTTTTTTTGACTTTTTTCTTTTTTTCGAAACTGAGAGCCTAAAGGATTAATATTTCTGATGATATCATGCCCTATCATCTTATTGCGATAACATTCGAAAAGTTCTCATCATTTCCAAAAGTATCGGCCCGAAAGACTTAACATCACACCCGAAGGACTTATTGATGACCCGGAGGATTTAGAATTGTAATGCACTTCATTTACTCTGCACACAATCACATCACTCCCGAAGGTGATGGCCCGAAGGACTTAACATCATGCCCGAAGGACTTACTGATGACCCGAAGGATTTAACATCATGCCCGAAGGACTTACTGATGACCTGAAGGATTTAGAATTGCATTGCACTTCCTTTCCTGTGCAAACAACTTCATCACCCCCGAAGGTGATGGCCCGAAGAACTTAACATCATGCCCAACGTACTTACTTATGACCCGAAGGATTTAACATCATGCCTGAAGGACTTACTGATGACCCGAAGGATTTAACATCATGCCCGAAGGACTTACTGATGACCCGAAGAATTTAGAATTGTAATGCATTTCCTTTCCTATGCATACAATTAGAAAAATCTTTGCTGAAATCCGCCTCTACAAACGGATTGAAATCTTTGTTGAAGTTCGCCTCTGTAAACGGATTGGAATCTTTGCTGAAATCCGCTTCTATAAACGGATTGGAATCGTTGCTGAAATCTGCCTCTGTAGACGGATTGAAATCTTTACTGAGATCCACCTCTGCAAACGGATTAAAATCTTTGCTAAATTCTGCCTCTTTAAACATATTGAAATCTTTGTTGAGATCCGCACCTTCAAACGGAATAAAACCTTTGCTGGGATTCGCCTCTTCAAACGAAACATCTGACTGAATATTCCTTTTACAAACAAAATGTCTTGCTGAAATCTACTTTTGTTGAAATTTGCTTTTGTTGAAATCTCTGGAAACGAGATATTTATTGAAATCTGCCTCTGTAAGCGGAATATCCTGATATCTACATCTGCAAGCAGAAAATCATGAATCAATATATTTACTTTCTCACCAATATGACTGAAATTTTTACTAGATCTATTTCTCAAAGATCTATCCTCCCTCATTGTCAGATTTTCTCTCCGATATTTTTGTTTATTCCTTGTTGGATCTTCCTCTTCAAAATCTTTATTCTTTTTTAACAAGATATTTTCTTTGAAATCTCTGCTCATTCTTGCTTGAATCTACTTCTTCTGGATCTTTATTCATTCCTAATTGGATCTTTTTCTCCAAGATCTTTGCTCGTTTTTGCTTGGATCTACCTTTTCAAGATCTTTATTCTTTCTTAACTGGATCTTTTTCTGAAATCTCTACTAATTATTTCTTGAATCTTCTATTCCAAAGCTTTAAATTGATCTTCACCTTTCCTTGATTAAATCTGCAAATTCCTGGCAAAGTATGCAAAAATGCTTTGAATGTATGAATTATCATGCTCCTAGTTATGGACGCCTAACTATAAGATGCATGAATGTTGTCAATTGATGACCATTTAGGCAAACTTTCATCTATTGGGGAGCTCCAAATTTCTTCACTTCATCTTTCATTTAAACAACTTCTACCAGCAGCGCAACTCATCTCACACTCAGGTTCAATCTTCAGGATCTCTGCATCTTTTCTCTAAAGCGCCTTTTCAGGTTTTCACTTTAGATTTCCCTTTTTCTTTTCTTTTTTCTTCTCAAAGGCGCCCTTTCGGGTTTTCACCTCGATTTTTCTTTTTCCTTTTTTTGTTTCTGCAACAATGTTTTTTCTTTCATTCTGATGTAACTTCCTTTGCCTTCATGGATCAAGTACATAGAACTCTTTTTACCGCATCTCACCATGCATTTCTCTCAATTTGAATACTGGCAATCACCCTTTTCTCAGAAAGCCGCTCTCCTTTGACACAATTCTTTCTCATAGCTCAAAGAGATCATGATTTACTGTTGTTCTAGCTTGCATATCTTGTTTCCAGCATGTGATGTTCTGTAAGGTTCATTTTTGCAGCATTGCCTCACTCTGGCTTGTGTTCAATTATCATCTTCGCTCACATTCATCGTATTTTCTTGCTTTTGAATAGCAAAAACCTTCAACGGATTGATCTGGCCGCATCTCTGCTCTCGAAAAATAGCTCTTGCTCTCTCTTTTTGCCCCATAATCACTTGTGTCATTTCTTGCAGCTTTTGTTTGGATATTTCTGTCACTCAGAATCATGTCTTTTTCTCGTCATACTTTCCATTATTAAACAAGTATTGAGACCACCTCATGTTTGACCTGCACTTAAAGGATTAGTACATCATAATAATACCCACAAAATCCTTTGCTTTTCTTGTATCTAATCAATTTATCGGCAAGATGCTTGTTGAAAAAATAATTGAAAGGCTCATAATATTATTTAATAGATTTTGAGAGACTAGAATAGTTTGATAAGTAATGGCAAACAACAAAAAATCAAGATTAGGCCCTCTAAATATCAAGTGCAAAGGAGCCTTCAAATCAAACTGCAAAGATCAACTCTAATGTGACCCATTCTAAACTATTATACTTCTGAGAGAAACATTTCCCATATACCTAATTCTATCCCCTTTAAGGTGGCACTCTTTACCTCACTACTCACCATGCCCAATCCTTCCCTCTTTTCTAATCTCGATCAAGCATTAGAAGTCTGGAAGTCCTTGAAGACAAACTCAACTTGCTCCAATACCCGTATATGGTCAAAATGGTCTTTTGAGGCTTGTAATGTAGGCTATGGTTTACGGTTGCCAAAGAAAGGATATATAGGCTCAAATAAAAACTTAAGGGTGATGAAACCAAGGATCATTTCTTTCAAGTGAAATATCATTTTTGCTATAACACCCCCATCCCATATCCATATACCGAATACGAGTCAAAGATGTCACAATAAGTTATAGATCATTATATTTAAAAATAAGGGCTATCAAAAATTTTCAATTTACTTATAAATATTAATCTCATCATATCAAAAAGTTAAATATAAAACATATTAATTATACATACCATATCTCATATAGTATATAAAAACAAAACCATTACAAGGCATGCCGGTTTAATAATTTTACAAAATAGACAAATTATTTCGTACATGCCACTATTTACATACAAAACTAGGATTTTATAGGTATTGAAAATAACATGTCAATATTGTATTTCTTTCCAAAGGATTTGATGCAAAAGCTAGGCCCAACTACTCCGGATTACCTACGCGTATTTAGAAATACATGCTGAGAATATACTCAGTGAGGCATAAGGTAAGTAACATATAAAATTACATGATACTTTTAAAACATGATCATCTTTGAAATCACATTCTTTAATATGCAGGAATATTTATGGAAGAAAGTATATCATATAGACCTTTAACAATAAGCATACTTATCATGTGTAATTATATAGCCCAAGGTAACTGTTGAGCGACTAATATTCGAGTCGAGTACTAAAAAGTACTATCCTTTACAAGCGCCATAATTAAATGACGAAATCAAGCGCCACAATGAAGTGACGAAAACAAGCGACACAATAAAGTATCGAATACAAGCAGCACAAAGTGTCGAATACGAGCGACATGTCGAATAACAAATATGACTCATAATGGTTTACCACAATATTGTCTAACTCATAATTCTATTACCAAGGTCAACATTAAAACATTTCCTGCAATAATGGCCAGCAATCCAAATATATTCCATAACCATATCATATAAAACACATTCATACTGGAGCAGTTCATACTCCAATATATACTTTAACATTCATATTATTCTGCCATTAAAAAAATCAAGTATCATGCTTTCAAAAAAATAATTACTTTTTTAGGTCGACTTATCATAAGTCTTCCTATAATATGTATGTTACTAACATACATTATAAAAAATGTATGCACTCACCTTTGCCTTGCAATGCCTCTTTTACTATTTGATTAGTCTCGAACTTTTTCTTTACCGGGTCTTCTACTACGATCTTGATTTTTATCCAAATCTACATCAAATAACATATACCATTTCAAAGTATATGTTAGAACATACTCAACCCACAAACAATAATGGAAAATATATAAATAACTATCCATTAATCATAAACTCGATCCGATGCACCTTTTCATATTCGAATCAATATTTCTCATACTATTCTTTAAATTTCCAACTTCTCCCAAAATTTACATTTTAGCCTGTAAGGACAATTTTAAACTTCCAACCACCATTTTCAAGCAAATCCTTGCATTTCTCATCATTTACACTTTAGGACTCAAAACTTTAAAAATTTACATAATGGTCCTTATATTTTTGAAAATTCCAAAAATAGTCCCAAAGTTAGAATAAACTTCAAAATCAACATTCAAATTACTTAAATTTTCCAACCCAATATACTTTAAAAACTATCAAGTCCCTAAACTTTCCAAAATTTACAATTTGGTCCCTAATGCAAATAATTAGGGATTTTCATTCCAAACAACTTATATCATCCTAATAAACCATTCTTCCTTCAATCATGTTCCTAAATTCCAAACTTTACATAAACCCTAAATTTTCCATAATTAAAGAACATAGGTATTTCTTCATTCTAACAACAAAATCAAGCTTGTATAACATTATTCTCATCATCTCCATCATTAAAATAAATTTTGCAAGAATTTCCCCTTATTCTTCTTCATAACCGAATGGTCACCTAGGCTTTTTCCATAGGATTTTTTCAACATTTGAACCATATAAACAACATCACAACATCATAATCAACAAGAACAACCTTTAAAACTCAAGTTTCCATCATGCTCTTCATCCAACCAAATCTCCAAACTCAACTTAGAGACATGAAAACCAAGTAAAAATTATACCAAAAGATAGAGAATTTAATGGAGATTATTTTTCCATTTCATGTGTAACCCCCTTGACCCGGCCTAGACGCCCAACCGAACCAAGGAGGCTACATTAGGTTTGCCGTAGCAAACTAAAGAGATATAACCAAACCCGGTCCATTTTTTCTTTTTATCTTGTCTAGATGCAAATTATTACTCCTACATGTTCATACAAACATCAGGTGCAACCCAAACTCAATCGGGCATTAATTCGACATCCAATTGGACACATTTGCAATTTAGGGACCAAATTGTAAGTATAGAGGATTCCATGATTTAAGACCACTTTTAGGCTACATGTTCAAGATTTGCAATTGAAGCCCGTACCGATACGGTTTGAAACACCCTATTTCGGTACACTTCCATACTGTATCGATACACCTAACCAAATTACCTAACTTTTGAAATATTTAAAACTGTACCGATACGGCTTCTCAGGTGTTTCGATACGCAGGTTCAGGTTGAAAAATTGGATTCCAGAGACTAAAACTCGTATTGAAACGTCTATACCCATATTGGTACGCCAAGCCAAATTTGGCCTAGGCATATCGAAAAGCACAAGGCCTGTACCGATCCTACAAGCCTATAATTGCCTAGCTATATCGATACGGGCCCCCGCATATCGATACGCCTGGGCCTGTAATGTCACATTTTGCTTGTTTTTCACTCGAAAGGCATACCCTAATCAATCTAACATGCTTATAACACATTGCCAACATGCCAAACATGTCACAAGCCAGCAAACAAAACCATTACAATACCACAACAAAGTATCATGCATCAAAAGTGAATCTATAGGCATGCTTCCTAACTTTTGCATTCAAGTATCATACCAAAAGACAAACCATCACCAAAATTAAACTTTAAAGGCCATTTACAAACCAAGAGCAACTAAAGAAACATGCTCAAACAGGGAGTTCCACAAAACACCTCCCAAAATACAACAAGTACCCCATTGCCATTATTCACTATATTCTAAACCAAAACATACTTTGGAAACAAGTCTTGCCAATATCCCCTTGCTTCTAGCTGCCCTCCAAGATCTCAATTATCTGCATTGATGGACAACAAGAGTGTAAGCACACAAGGCTTAGTGAGGAGTGCTCAAAAACAAACACCATCAATGCATTAAAACCATTCATTTAACATCTTCCTTTAAAACATCATCATGTCCTTTTAGAACATGCACTTTACATCATTAAAACCAGCATATTAAACCATATGCTACATGTATCATTAATCAACAACAAGTCACATTGCTAACCCTCTACTTAAGCCTTCCCATGCATTACTACGAAATGCAAAGATTAAGGAGAAAACATGTATAAACCACATTATACATCATAAAACATTTCAATGATACATCAACAATTATATTGGCTTACAAGTGATCATTAAACAATTCCATTAACCAAAGAGTTCATCGGATACACGGATTCAACAAGTGTTAACCAACACTTCAAGCCATCTCAACCGGAATAGTGATAAAATCACAATCGCGGTACAATAACAACTGGGTACAATAACAACCCACAAGGATACCCATCCCTCTCATTGGATAGATGCTTAACCCACTAATGGGAGTATTCAGTATTGTTTAACCCCTCTACCGTTAGGGTATTTGGATGGGGTATTCAGTACACTGTATAAACCCCTCAACATCCAAGGCGACTTATTTTATAGTGCACTCAATCCTATGGCCGCCAACTATATCCGATAACAAATTTAAAACTACATCACTTGCAAATATAATTAACCAAAGAACTTTTATCTCACTGTTTTTAACAAGCATTAAACCATGCCCTTTCCAATCCATGCTTTAAAACACAAGTATAAACCATGCTTACAAGGATCACTAGCCATGTGCATCCTTCAGCAAAACATTCTTAAAACAGTATATCGAATACTTTAAATCATGCTTAAAAAGTAGGTAACATGTAAATCAAACAAGTGCATAAAACCAATTAACACTAGCACGACCGAGAGAGTAAAATCACTTTACTTACTTCCGTGCTTAGGTAAGCATTTCAAGCTCTACGTAAACTCCCAAAAACAACCTTTAAAACAATCCAAAACTGAAATCCACGTTTTCACTCACCGATACACGAAACTCGATTCGCCGACGCGAAAACAAGTATCCGAAGCCTCCTACGCTTCTCCAATCACTTTCGGATCAACCACCCCTATTTTTACCACAGAACAACAGAGGATTAATGCATCACAATGCACTCCAAACACAGCAACCACAATCCTTCTCGGATTCTCACAAAATCTCCACAATTAACCCTCTACAACAACCGAAAACATAACCAAAACGCTTCGATTCATAACCCAGCCAACATCTATCAACCTAGCATCACTTCCAACATCAAAACACATCTAAAAACAGATTCAAAAGAACCTACCACCTCCAGCAACCTTACAACCATAAAAACACCATAAAACCTCAAAACTAACAACCTAAACAAATTAAGATTCCTAAGTTTCGAGATTCCATTGCTAAAAACCTCTTATCAACATTATTAAATATCCAAAATATGAATCAAAATAACCTCACTTACTGGAAATCAGATTCAATTCGCGAATCAATTCATTTTCCCCAAAAAACTCAATTAAACATTAGAGAATCATCAAAATCAGATTAGAATAACAAAACAAGGATCAAATACTTGGGAATTTCAATAAAGAACCATACAATAGAGGAGATCTCGGATCTTACCCCTATTGTGAAGTTTCTCCCTCAACTGATTTGTGAAAAGCTAAGAAAACACAAGATTATAGTAAAAAATTTGTATAAACAATCTTTATAAAACAAATTGATATAGTAAAATCAAATTAGAAACCACCTCACCTCTGGAAATTTGATGAAAACTAAGTGTTTGGATGAGGAGAGAATGGAGATAAAAAGTTGAGAGAAAATGATGTGATTTTTGTTTTAGAAAAGATAACCAACTTTTTAACAAAATCCTCTTTAATTACCAATTAAATCACATGTTAAAATTTGTTAAATTAAGGGAGAAATCATTAGAAAACAATTGGTAAAATAGCTCCTTAAAGATTCTAAGTATTTGACCCTTTTCATTTTAGTCACTAGAAAATCACGATTTTCAAGACTTCCATTTTGGTCACTGACCAAAATGTCCATCTTCCAAAACTCATTTTTCCAAATTGATTCCACCATTATTAAATGCATAATTAATAATGATTTTTAAGAATTTTCCATAATTTTTCCAACACCAAAATATACGATCCCGAAACTGTCTCGAATCTCTACTCTGGTCTACCAGACCGTCTAAAAACCCACTAAACTGCTAAGCCCTAAAATCGGGGCGTTACAACTCTCCCCCACTTAAGAAATTTCGTCCCCAAAATTTAGCTGAAGGAAATAGGTGCGGGAACTGATTCATCATATCTGATTTGCACTCCCACGTGGCCTCCTCAACGCCGCGGTTCTTCCACAACACCTTAACTTGCTCAACCGTTTTGCCACGAAGCACCTTACTACTGGTATCAAGAATATCTACTGGTTCCTCATCATAAGATAGATCTGGTCTCAACTCGATCTCATCCACCGGCATCACATGCGATGGATCCAACCTATACCTCCGCAACACTGAAACGTGAAACACATCATGAATTTTTCCCAACTCCGGAGGTAACCTCAAATGGTACGCAACAGGACCCACACGCTCGACAACCTCGTATGGTCCAATGAATCTCGGGCTAAGCTTCCATTTCCACCCAAAACGCAACACCTTTTTCCAAGGCTACACTTTCAAAAACACTTTATCACCCACAACGAACTCTATATCCCTACGCTTCAAATCCGCATAGGATTTCTGGTGATCAGCAGCTACTTTTAAGCGCTCACATATCAACATTACCTTTTTGGTCGTGCCTTTCAAAACATTGGGTATCAACACAAACTTTTCCCCCGCTTCTGCCCAACACACGGGCGTGCGACACTTTCTGCCGTACAACGCCTCATAAGGTGCCATCTGTATGCTAGGATGATAACTGTTATTGTAAACAAACTCCACCAACGAAAACTGCTTCTCCTACGTTCCCTGGTATTCAATAACACAGCACCTTAGCATATCCTCAAGAACCTGAATCAAGCACTCCGACTGGCCATCCGTTTGAGGATGGTACGAGGTACGGAAACTCAACCGGGTTCCCAAAGCACGATGCAAACTCACCCAAAACCTTGCGGTGAACCGCGGATCCCTATCTAAAACTATAGATTTGGGTACCTCGTGCAAACGCACTATCTCAGAGATGTACAACTCAGCCAACCTGTATATGGTATACGTAGTATGCATTGGCACAAAATGCGCACACTTCGTAAACCGATCCATAATCACCCAATTGGAATCCTTTTTGTCCGGCATCAAAGGCAGCCCAGACACAAAATCCATGGTGATTATTTCCCATTTCTATTCTGGTATCCTCAACGGTTGCAATAACCCAGAAGGAAACTGATGCTCAGCCTTTACCCACTGACAAACCATACACCGAGCTACAAAATCAGCTACATCCTTCTTCAATCCAACCCAATGGTACTCCTTCTTCAACCCTAGATACAACTTAGTACTACCGAGATGCATAGCAAAAGGACTAGCGTGTGACTCAGTCAAGATAGTACGCCTCAACTTTTCATCCTCATGCACCACTATTCGACCTTTAAAACACAATACCCCATCATCGTTGAAATGAAATTCCGTAGGGTTTCCATCCCTGATATCTTCCACATGAGATACCAAACTCCCATCATACGGTTGCTTCTCCTTAATCAAATGCATCAAGGACTCCTTCACTTGCAACTCGGCCGACAAACCTCTATCACCCGTTACACTTAGCCGAGCAAACATGGCTCTCAACTCCATAACCGCTTTCCTACTTAAGGTATCCGCTACAACATTGGCTTTCCCCAGATGATACTCAATGGTCATATCATAATCCTTAAGCAACTCCAACCATCTACGTTGCCTAAGATTCAGCTCCTTCTATGACATCAAATATTTCAAACTCTTATGACCCGTGTAAACCACACATTTCTCACCATAAAGGTAATGCCTCTAGATCTTCAAGGCAAACACCACCACTGTAAGCGCAAGATCGTGAGTAGGGTAGTTATGTTCATGCACCTTCAACTACCTATATGCATACGCCACTGCCTTACCCTCCTGCATCAACACACAACCAAGCCCAACATACGACGCATCACTATAGATAACAAACTCCTTCCCCGATTCTGGTTGAACCAAGACCAGAGCTCACGTTAAAGCTTCCTTCAACCTTTCAAAAGCTCGCTGACTACCCTTCGTCCATTCAAACCAAACATTCTTCTATAGCAACTTCGTTAACGGAGCTGCCAAACTGGAGAACCCTTCCACAAACCTTCAGTAATAACCCGCCAAACTAAGGAAACTCCTAACCTCTGCCACATATTTGGGCTCCTTCCAACTCATTACAGCCTCAACCTTATGCAGATCAGCACGAATTCTTTCGGCCGACACGACATGCCCAAGAAACACAACTTCCTTAAGCCAGAACTCATATTTGCCTAACATAGCATAAAGCTAATTAACCAACAACGTCTGAAGCACTATCCGCAGATGACTATCATGATCCTCCTCGGTACGAGAGCACACAAGGATATCATCAATAAACACAACCACAAACTAGTCCAAAAACTCATGGAACACTCGGTTCATCATGTCCATAAATGTAGCTGGAGCATTAGTCAAACCAAATGGCATCACAAGGAACTCGTAATGCCCGTACCTTGTACGGAAAGTTGTTTTGGGCACATCCACCTCCTTCACCTTTAACTGGTAGTACCTCGACCTCAAATCTATCTTGGAAAACACTGAGGCTCCCCTAAACTGATCAAACAGGTCATCTATCCGCGGTAAAAGATACTTGTTCTTTACCGTCAACTTATTCAGCTGCCCGTAATCTATACACATCCACAGCGTACCATCTTTCTTCTTAACAAACAACACTCACGCTCCCCATGGTGAGATACTAGGTCTAAAGAACCCACGATCAAGCAACTCCTGCAACTGCATTTTCAACTCCTTCAATTCCTTCAGAGCCATGCGGTACGGAGTAATGGATACCAGTACCGTACCCGCAAAGACCTCGATGCCAAACTCTACCTCACGGTCAGGTGGCAACCCTGGTAACTCTTCTGGAAAAACACCCAGAAACTCACATACGGTGCGTACATCCTGCACTCTCAACTTCTTTGATCTAGGATTCATAACATAGGCTAAATAAGCCTGACATCCCGAATCCAACATCTGACTCACTTCCAAAGCCGAAACAACATTAGATAAAAAATTGGCATTCTCACCAACAACCACCATCTCATAGTCATCTGACAACCTCAAGGATATCTGTTTGATCTCAAAATCCACCACAGCCCGATGTTCAGTTAACCAATCCATACCCAAGATCACATCAAAACCATGGAATGGCAACTCCATCAAGTCCACGGCAAACACATGTCCCTGAACCATCAGCAGACACCTACGATACAACCTCCTAACCACGACTGTCTCTCCAAGAGAACTAGTCACTCTAACACCCACATTAAGAATTTCAACAGATATATCAAGCAACTCAGTATTCTCACTCAAAATGTATGAATGAGTAGAACCAGAATCAACCAACAAATACAACGATATAGACTAAAGGGTAAAAGTACCTGCGATCTCATCAGTGTCAATGCGACCCTCACGGTGCGCATACACCCTACCCAATCCACTTCTCTCAGGCTGGATAGCAACAGTATGATCCATAGTCCTCTGCCCACCATCTCGACACTGAAAAGGTCAACGGCCACGACCACGACCCCATTGCGGAGTAACAACAGGTGTAGCACCCTGCCCACCTCGAGCCAACAACGGACAATCACGCCTCTAATGGTCGCCTGACCAGCAACTCCAACAAGCATTAGCCACAACAGGCGCATGTGTCTGACCCTCCCGGGCCAACCGCGGGCAATCTTATCTCAAATGATCTCGGGATCCACAAATCCAACATGTGCTAAACGGTGCTCTAACCTAGACACCCTGCCCCTAGACTCCACGTCCCATAACACTTCCACCATGCTTTGGCTCCAAGCGAAACCTCTTGTCACGGTGTCTCTTAGCCTGACCACCACTATAACTCGAATCAACAGCCCTCTTACCCGAACTAGAACCTCGCGATACAAAATCCAAACCCAAATTCTGCTCCACATTCTTAGCTTGTGAAACCAACACATCAAAGTCGATGTAATCAGCAGCAAGCATGTATGTCTTAACATCCTGCACAAGCCCATATCGAAAAAAATCACATCGAGTGCGCTCGTCAAGAACCAACTCAGGTGCATACCGACTCAACCTCACAAACTGCACCCATACTCCGCGACAGACATATTACCCTGCACCAAAGCCATAAACTCATGTTCCTTCTTGTCATGATATCGGACTCCCAAAAACTTCTTCCTAGAAGCTTCACAGAAGAACTCCCAAGTCACCTCATTAGACGCCATACTGGATATCGTGGTAGTCCACCATGTATAAGCATCACCTTGTAGTAGGGAAACAACACAGCCTAGCTTACAAGCATCGGTGCACCCCATATAGCCCAGTATCCTCTTAGTATTGGCCAACCAACCCTCATAAGCCTCAGACGACAAACCTCGGAACTCAACTCTACCCAAACTACGGAGACGCTCTAGCGGTAAACCCTACCCCTCAACTGGTGGTCCTGGCACACGAACACCTGTAACTGCTGCCTAAAAAGCACCGATCATAGCCTATATCAACGGTGCCATATTACCCATCCCTGGCCCAGCTGGTGTAGGTGGTACTTGTTCCACTCCCTCTGGTGGAATAGGTGGGGGTGGTGGTAACCCTCTAGGAGGTACAACTTCTCCTTCATCATCCTGCCCAGCGGTAGCAGCAATCACGCTAGATCGCAACTCTCTCTTCGGTCCCATCGTGCTAAAATATATTTAAGGCATGATAATCATTTCAAAACAAAAACAATCAGGCCAGCCTCAAGCAAGGATCCAAGACTTCCATTTCAAAAAGCAAAACTTTACAGACTATAATAATAAGGCAATGGGTACCCCCAAAACTTTCCCAACATAGCATATAACAGTCAACATTCATATATCAATCACCATGCATATCACCCAGCGTGCATACAACAATCATCGGGCAAATCAAACATGACAACAACACAACAACCTCCCAAACGAACCAAACATGGCTCTGATACCACCAAATGTAACCCCCTTGACCCGGCCTATACGCCCATCTGAACCAATGAGGCTACATTAGGTTTTCCGTAGCAAACTGAAGAGATATAACCAAACCCAGTCCATTTTTTTCTTTTTATCTTGTCTAGATGTAAATTATTACTCCTACATGTTCATACAAACATCAGATGCAACCCCAACTCAATTGGGCATCAATTTGACATCCAATTGGACACATTTGCAATTTAGGGACAAAATTGTAAGTATAGAAGATTTCAAGATTTAAGACCACTTTTAGGTTACCAATCTTTAATTAGTCAGGTTTCATACCTCTATCCCAAAATTTAGCTCATTTCGATCATTCGACCTCATATAATTTCATTGGCAAGATTTAGAGACTAAAATGCAAACAAAGCAAAATTGCCCAAAAATGACATTAACAGAATAAACGATCATCCGTACTGATACAGGTAAGCCCGTACCGATACAGTTTGAAGCACCTTGTGTTGGTACACTTCCATACTGTACCGATACGCCTAACCGAATTACCTAACTTTTGAAATATTTAAAACAGTACTGATACGGCTTCTCAGGTGGTTCGATACGCGGGTTCAGATGAAAAAGTGGATTCCAGATACTAAAACTTGTATCAAAACGTTTATACCTGTATCGGTACGCCAAACCAAATTTGGCCTAGGCGTATCGAGACGCACAAGGCCTGTACTGATCCCACAAGCCTGTAATTGCCTAGCCGTATTGATACGGTCCCTTGCATATCGATACGCCTGGGCCTATAATGTCATATTTGGCTAGTTTTTCACTCGAAAGGCATACCCTAATCAATCCAACATGCTTATAACACAATGCCAACATGCCAAATATATCACAAGCCAGCAAAAAACAACACTACAACAGCACAACAAAGTATCATGCATCAAAAGTGAATCTATAGGCATGCTTCCTAACTTTTGCATCCAAGCATCATACCAAAATACAAACCAGCACCAAAATCAAACCTTAAAGGCCATTTACAAACCAAGAGCAACTAAAGAAACATGCTCAAACAGGGAGTTCCACAAAACACCTCCCAAAATACAACAAGTACCCCATTGCCATTGTTCACTATAGGCTAAACCAAAACATACTTTGGAAACAAGCCTTGCCAAGATCCCCTTACTTCTAGCTGCCCTCCAAGACCTCAATTATCTGCATTGATGGACAACAAGAGCGTAAGCACACAAGGCTTAGTGAGGAGTGCTAAAAAACAAACACCATCAATGCATTTAAAACCTTTCATTTAACATCTTCCTTTAAAACATCATCATGCCCTTTTAGAACATGCATTTTACATCATTAAAACCAGCATATTAAACCATATGCTACTGTATCATTAATCAACAGCAAGTCACATTGCTAACCCTCTACTTAAGCCTTCCCATGCATTACTACCAAATGCAAAGCTTAAGGAGAAAACATGTATAAACCACATTATACATCATAAAACATTTCAATGATACATCAACAATTATATTGGCTTACAAGTGATCATTAAACAATTCCATAAAAAAATAGTTCATCGAATACATGGATTCAACAAGTGTTAACCCAACACTTAAATTCATCTCAACCGGAATAGCGATACAATCACAATTGCGGTACAATAAAAACCCACAGGGATACCCATCCCTCTCATCGGTTAGATTTTTAACCCACTAATGGGAGTATTCGGTACTGTTTAACCCCTCTACCATTAAGGTACTTGGATAGAGTATTCGGTACATTGTATAAACCCCTCAACATCCCAGGCGACTTTTTTTACAGTGCACTCAATCCTATGGCTGGCCAACTATATCCGATAACAATTTTAAAACTACATCACTTGCCAATATAATTAACCAAACAACTTTTACCTCATTGTTTTTAACAAGCATTAAACCATGCCCTTTCCAAAGCAAAATCCATGCTTTAAAATACAAGTATAAACCATGCTTACAAGGATCACTTACCATGTGCATCCTTCAGCAAAACATGCTTAAAATAGTATATCGAATACTTTAAATCTTGCTTAAACAGTAGGTAACATGTAAATCAAACAAGTGCATAAAACCATTTAACACTAGCACGACCGAGAGAGTAAAATCACTTTACTTAATTCTGAGCTTAGGTAAGCATT
Source organism: Hibiscus mutabilis (assembly GCA_019671005.1). Taxonomy (NCBI): domain Eukaryota; kingdom Viridiplantae; phylum Streptophyta; class Magnoliopsida; order Malvales; family Malvaceae; genus Hibiscus; species Hibiscus mutabilis. The sequence goes on along the minus strand of CM033743.1, from coordinate 17,349,673 downwards.
TCAAGCTCTACCTAAACTCCCAAAAACAACCTTTAAAACATTCAAAAGCTGGAATCCATGTTTTCACTCACCGATACGCAAAACTTGATTCGCCGACGCAAAAACAAGTATCCAAAGCCTCTTACGCTTCTCCAATCACTTTCGGATCAACCTCCCCCGTTTTTACCACGGAACAACATAGGATTAATGCATCACAATGCATTCCAAACATAGCAACCACAATCCTTCTCGGATTCTCACAAAACCTCCACAATTAACCCTCCAAAACAACCGAAAACATAACCAAAACACTTCAATTCATAACCTAGCCAACATCTATCAACCTAGCATCACTTCCAACATCAAAACACATCTAAAAATAGATTCAAAACAACCTACCACCTCTAGCAACCTTACAACCATAAAAACACCACAAAACCTCAAAACTAACAACCTAAACAAATAAAGATTCCTAAGTTTCGGGATTCCATTGATAAAAACATCTTATCAACATTATTAAACATCCAAAATATGAATCAAAACAACATCACTTACTAGAAATCAAATTCAATTCGCGAATCAATTCATTTTCCCCAAAGAACTCAATTAAACGTTAGAGAATCGTCAAAAACAGATTAGAAACACAAACACAAGGATCAAATGCTTGGGAATTTCAATAAAGAATCATACAATAGGGGAGATCTCGGATCTTACCCCTATTGTGAAGTTTCTCCCTCAATTGATTTGTGAAAAGCTAAGAAAACACAAGATTATAGTAAGATTTTGTATAAACAATCTTTATAAAACAATTTGATATAGTAAAATCAAATTAGAAACCACCTCACCTCTGTAAATTTGATGAAAACTGAGTGTTTGGCTGATGGGAGAATGGAGAGAAAAAGTTGAGAGAAAATGACGTGATTTTTGTTTAGAAAAGATAACCAACTTTTTAACAAAATCCTCTTTAATTACCAATTAAATCACATGTTAAAATTTGTTAAATTAAGGGAGAATTCATAAGAAAACAATTGGTAAAATAGCTCCTTAAAGATTCTATGTATTTGACCCTTTTCATTTTAGTCACTAGAAAATCACGGTTTTCAAAACATCCATTTTGATCACTAACCAAAATGTCCATCTTCCAAAACTCATTTTTCCAAATTGATTCCACCATTATTAAATACGTAATTAATAATGATTTTTAAAATTTTTTCCATAATTTTCCAACACCAAAATATACGATCCCGAAACCGACTCAAATCTCTACTCCGATCCACCGGACCGTCTAAAAACCCACTAAACCGCTAAGCCTTAAAACCGGAGCGTTACATCATGTCTCAAGCGTAAATCCAACCATGAAAGTTTAAAATTTGAATTGAAATTTCCTCTTACCTTGGCTAGAGCAATTCGGCAGCTATGGAGAAAGATAAAGATGATTTTTTTGCAAATTTTTGGTCTTTAATTATGCCAAATGGCATAATATTTAACCATATTAAAATAATAAAAATCCTTAATAGTCAAAAGACCACTGTAGCCTTGAATCATGACTAATCATCTTCCAACACATATATTATTTTATCCAAAAATAATCAATTACCTTAATAAAATATGGGTGAAAAGTCTTTTTTGTCCTCCAACTAATTTAATAATTACTAGTTTTCCATACTAGTAAAAATCCAACCAAACTAGTTGGAATCCAACCAACTAGAATAGAATATTCCCAAAATAATATTCCACGACTTTTTTATACCATTCTGAATCAACCTTTAAAATTTTGATTCGATCCAATATACCGATATTCATAAAATACTTCTACTACGATTTTCCCCTTTTTCAAACTATCAAATTTAATCCATACGAATCTTCTCTACTCTTATCGAGTCCAAAATATCAAAAAAATCACTTTTCTGGAACCTTCCCAAAAGCCACCCATCATAAAATTTCTCTTACCTAAGCACGCTTAACAATTATATTCAATCCAATGTCAGTACCTTTTTCCCATCTTAATTCTAAAAATTGACGTTAAGGTACTTAATTCGATCTGATCTACACTTATACTGAATAAAATTACTTAATAGGGAAATTACCATCTTGGTCCCTAAAATTTTCCTAACTTTTCACTTTAGCCACCAAACTTTGAATTTTTACGTTTTAGTCACTATGCAAATCTTGGGGTATTACAATTCTCCCCCTTAAGAAAATTCGTGGAATTTTCAATACGTACCTATTTTGAACAAGTGCGGATATTGCTTTTCCATTGCGTCGCTTGTCTCCCATGTTGTTTCCTCCATTTTGTGATTGCGCCAAAGAACTTTCACTAATGGTATCTGTTTGTTTCTCAATTCTTTGACACCATAGGATAATATCTTGACCGGTTCCTCTTCATATGTTAAATTTGTCTGTAACTCTTCTTCCGGAGCAATCACATGAGATGGATTAGATATATATCTTCGAAGCATCGATACATGGAAAACATCATGAATCTTACTCATTTCTAGTGGAAGGGCCAACTGATATGCTACTAGACCAACTTTCTTCAAAATTTCATATAGTCCAATATATCGAGGACTTAACTTTCCTTTACGGCCAAACCTCATTATTTTCTTCTACGGAGAAACTTTCAGGAATACTTTTCTCCAACTTCAAACTGAATATCTTTCCTTTTCAAATCTGCATATGCCTTTTGTTGATCAACAACCTTTTAAGATTATCTTGTATAATCTTGACTTTTTCTTCTGTATCTTGCAATAAATCTGGCTTGATTAACTTATGATCATGTAGCTCAAATCGTTTCAGTGGTGATCTGCATTTTCGACCATATAGAGCTTTATAAGGTGCCATTTGAATACTTGCCTGATAACTGTTGTTGTAGGCAGACTCTGCTAATGGCAAGTATTTTTCCCACGATCCTTCAAATTCAATAACATATGCTTTTAACGTATCTTCAAGTATCTGAATTATCCTTTCTGACTGACCATTAGTTTGAGGATGAAATGTTGTACTGAAATTCAATCGTGTCCCCAAAGCTCTATGTAAAGCTTTCCAAAATCTCGATGTGAACTTTGGATCTCGATCGATACTATGGATATTGGTACTCCATGTAGTCTAACTATTTCTTTAATATATATTTAAGCATACCTGCTCATTTGATAATCTATCCGAACTGGTATGAAGTGAGCTGATTTAGTCAACCTGTCTACAATTACCCAGATAGAGTCTTTCTTACTGGGAGTCAAAGGCAATCCTATTACAAAGTCCATCGTAATTCTATCCCACTTCCATTGTGGAATAGAAATAGGCTGCAACTTTCCAGATGGTATTTGGTGTTTAGCTTTCACTTTTTGGCAAGTTAAGCATTTTGCAACAAACTCTGATATCATTCTCTTCATACCAGGCCACCAATATCGACTTTTCAAATCTTGATAGATCTTATTTCCACCAGGATGTATGGTCAGCGGACTATAATGTGCCTCAGTAAGCAGATCCTGCTTCAAATTAGCATCTTCAGGTATATATATTTTACCTTTATAATAAAGACATCCATCGGGTATAATTTCATAATCCTTAGTTTCACCCGATTCCACTTGTTTCATTTTTATTGCACAATCTTCATCTCGGTGCTAACTTTCTTTGATTCAGTTTAGCAACGGTGATCTCAAATGCAGCTCCACCGATAAAGAACCATCTTATTGTCTTTTTAACTGTGCATTTAAAGTCCTTAATATAGCAAATATCTTCCGACTCAAAGTATCTGCTACAACATTAGCTTGACCCGGGTGGTAATCAATGATCAAATCATAATCTTTTATTAGCTCTACCCACCTTCGTTGCCGTAGAATTAGCTCTTTCTGTGTCATGAAATATTTTAAACTCTTGTGATTGGTATATACATGGCAACGTTCACCATAAAGATAATGTTGCCACACCTTTAGAGAAATACTACATTAGCAAGCTCTAAATCATGTGTCGGGTAATTCCTTTCATGCTGCTTTAATTGTTAGGAAACATAAGCAATTACCTTTCCTTCTTGCATCAGTACACGTCCCAATCCATTATAAGATGCATCACTGTACAAGGTAAATTCCTTACACGACTATGGTTGTACTAACACTAGAGCTTTTGTCAAAACCTTCTTCAATTGATCAAAACTTTCTTGGCATCATTCAGTCCAAACAAATGGAACATCATTTCTCAACAGCTTTGTAAGTGGAGCCACTATCATTGAGAAGTTCTTTACGAACCTACGATAGTATCCAGCCAATCCTAAGAAACTACATACTTTAGTAATGTTCTTGGGAACTTTCCATTCAATAATGGACTGTATCTTCTTGGGATCCACTCTGATTCCTTCGGTAGAAGCAATATGTCCCAAGAAAGCTATTTCAGATAACCAAAACTCACACTTTAAGAGCTTAGCATATAGCTTCCTTTCTCTCAGAATTTGATACTATTCTCAAGTGTGTATCATGATCTTCTTTAGCCTTCGAATACACCAATATTTCATCAATGAAGACTACCACAAACTGATCAAGGTACGGCTGGAATACTTGATTCATCAAATCCATAAATGCAGTCGGAGCATTAGTAAGTCCAAACGACATCACTACAAATTCATAATGCCCATACCTTGTTCTAAAAGCTGTCTTTGGAACATCTTCTTTAAGGTCGATCTTAGAAAATACTGTTGCTCCTTTCAGTTGATCGAACAAGTCTTTTATCCTTGGCAGTGGATACTTATTCTTTATTGTCACCTTATTCAAATGTCGATAGTCGATCCACAGTCGCAATGATCCATCTTTCTTTTTAACAAACAACACCGGAGCTCCCCACAGTGATGTACTGGGACGTATAAATCCTTTATCCAATAATTCTTGTAACTGTGACTTTAATTCCCTCAACTCTACAGGTTCCATTCTATACGGAGCCATAGATATCGGTTCAGTACCTGAAATAACCTTGATTCCAAACTGAACTTCTCTTTCTAGAGGTAACCCCGGTAATTCCATTAGAAATATATCGAGAAAATCTCAGACTGTCGATATGGCACTAAGATCATCATTAATCTTTTTAGTATCCACCACATGTGCTAAAAAGGATTCACAACCTTGCTCCAGTAATTTCTTAGCCTTAAAAATCGAAATCACATTCTTTAAACAATTCGATCCTTCACCTAACACTATGATCTCTGAACCATCAACAGTTTTTAAAATCAACTGCTGTTGACGACATCTCACGATAACATCATGAGCATGAAGCCAATCCATACCCAAAATAATCTCCAAATCACTAAAGGGCAATTCCAACAGATCAGCTGGAAATTCAACTCCATGAACTATAAGTGGACACTTCTTACTTACTTTGGTTACTCGGGCACTTTGACCAAGAGGATTAACCGCTACTACATCACTCTGAGTTGGTTCTAAAAGAATCTTTCTTTCCCAAACTAACTTAGAACTAACATAAGAGTGTTTGGATCCAGTGTCTATCAAAACAAATACAGGTTTACCATAAAGTAGAAAAATACCTATAATGATATTCGGTTCATATCGATCATCAATATCATCATGTGTCCGAATATGATAGACTCTAGCTGGAGCTCGATCATCTCGGCCTTTAGCAGCTCTAATTTCTTTTCTAGAGCCCACTCTAGACGATCATGCAGATCCACGGCCTCAGCCTCCCTGCATACCCATAAATCTCTCGGTCTGAACTGACCTGTCTTCCCTAGCTGGACAATCTCGAACAAAATGTCCTGTTACTCCATAATTGAAACAGGCTCCTATAACCCTCCGACATTCTCCACGATGATTTATGTTACAATACTTACATTTAGGAGGTCCTGATTTATTTCCAAAACTCTTTTCTACTGTCGAAGTATTTTTAGATTTCCCAGCTTGGTTTAACTGACCTTGAGCTGATGAAAATCTAGATTTCCCTTGCTGAAAATATACTTTACCCCGCTTTGATGATCGCGAAGTAAAAGATGTTCCAACACTCCTCTTTTGGCCTTGGGATTCTTTCTAAGCTTTTTCTCGAACAATTTCCATTGCTTTGACTCTATTGAAGGCTTCTTGAAAGTCCCTGGGAATAATTGTCACCAGAACTTCTCGATATTTGGCATCTAAACCACTTATAAAACTATCAGTGATAGCTCTCTTGTCTGGTAGCAATTAAGAAGCAAACCTTCTCAATCTGTTAAACTAGCACTCATATTCATACACCGAGCGATCTCCTTGCTTAAGGTCCAGGAACTGCTACCTCATTTCTCGAATAAATGCATCTCCAATATATTTCCTCCTAAACTCACGAAGGAAAAACTGCCAGTTCACATCTTCTTGAACATGAGCAGTAACATTGTTCCACCAAACCAAAGCTTGTTCCCTCAACAAGGGAAACTACACCTTCTAACTTTCCTCGGTCGTCACAGTCGATCTGAGTTAACATGGTCTGTATATCATTCAGCCAAAAATCTACAAACCTCGGATCTGCATCTACATCACCTTTAAAATCAGGAGCTTGCAACTTCTTTAACTCTTTAGGCACCGAAATCCGAGGAGGTTGTTGCGCGCAATAAGTGCTCCGCAATTGTGTAAGTGTACACGTCGCAAGTAATAGTATAAAAGATATCGTCTCCATAGGGATTGGTGCTACTTCAAGAATCTAATCTCTTGCACTATAAAAAGTAAAAACACAAGTAGGTGATTGTAGGAGTTTTAACTAACAACTAAACTAGAAAGCAATAAAGTAAAAGAAGATGTAATCAAATGAGAGAGCATAAGCTAGGTTATCGTGAGTTGAGGTGTGATAGCCGATTGGATCATCTTGGTAAAAGAATGCAAGGGCAACTCAGTTGCCGTGGCAACTTGTGCAGCGGGGTTGCCTTGGCAACTAATCGGAGGTTGCCTGGGCAACTACTTGGGCGGCTGGGCAGCAACTTCAAGGTTTTCGGAGTGTCCTTTAATGGTTTCTTCTTATCCCTAAGTCGGAACTCTAGCTATTTGTGCATGCCTTGATAATACATCCCTGCGTGAATCAAGGGTGAACAACAACCAATCTTTCGCTCCTCTTAGCCATTGAAATCCTTAACTTATTCCTAAGCCGGATTAGTCTTCACCATCAATAGATTGAATAAAGACTATACTCATTCGTTTCTTGAATCTAACTCTCTCGATATTAGATAAATAGATGAAGTTACGAGAACCTCTCCCAATTCACTCGCAAACAAGAATAAGAACCAAGAATGAGTAAACCTTGAATTGAAAGTGCAAACTCTTATTACCTAAACAAAATCCAAATGTTTCTCACAACCATAAAACATAATATCCTTAGCCAAATAAATTTAGTTCATGGCTAGGTTCCAAAGAAACACAAGACAAAGAATTCCTAGCATAAACCTAATTGAACAAGAAACAAAAAGATGAAGAATGGTTGAAGCCTTGTCAAAATCTCTCATTGCTCTTGTCAAAATTTCCCTCCTCTCTTTGTCAAAATTTCTCCCCTCTTTCCCTTTGGAGTTGACGGCTTGGTCCTCAATTTATAGGGCTAGGTCAAAGTCTTTTTTAGGAGAAAGTTAAGTTGGAATTAAATATCTTTAAAGAATATAATTCTTTATTATATTTAAATTCCTTCTAGAACTTCTCCTATCTTCTTGGGATTTAATTTTTCTTTAACCTCTTCATAGAAATCAAACTCCTTTGGGATTTAACTTTGCTCCACGTCATCTTGGGCTTATCTAGTCATCAATTTCGACTACCATATCATCTTATCCCTTATCAAAAATTGCCTTGGCAACTAGCTCAGCATCTCCTTCATGCATTGCCCTAGCAACTAGCTCGGCATCTCCTTCATGCATTGCCCTGGCAACTGGTTCCAGCCTTGCTTTGGCAAGTGATTCTGCACACACACACAAAACACACCAAAACAATATCTTTTTCCACAAAATTAAGCAAAATATGAAATCAAGCTTGTCCACCAAGGAAATAATGCAAACATGCATGAATGGCTAATAATGCAACTAATATGAGCCTAGGTCTAGCAATAATATGAAGAAAAATGGTAATAAAAATAGTACTTTTGAACACTTAACACACCCCTAAACTCAAATTATTGCTTGTCCTCATGTAATGCAAACTAATAATTACCCGCCAAGACTTCAACTTTCACAAACTTAGCTTTGAACTTGATTTCAATTCTCAAAACCGGGGCACAAAGTATGATTGGCTTTTCATTTTTCGGAAAACTTAGGAGTTACTCGGAATCAAACTATAATACTTGTGAGTGTGTGCGGAGTTGTGTGCAAGTTGATTTTTCAGATTCTATGAAAACAAGAGGTTTTCAAATTACTTCATTGGGTTCTTTTAACATGTTTTAACTAGAGCCGGTTTCGGGCACCTCTAGTGTTTTGTTTTTAGTTTTCTTAAGTTAAATTAATTTATTCGACTAGAGCTGGTTTCGGGCACCTCTAGCGATCAATTTTTAGCACATACTAGAGCCAATTTCGAGCACCTCTAGCAATCAATTTTTAGCACATACTAGAGCCAATTTCAGGCACCTCTAGCATTCATCCAATTTTTATTATAATCCACCAACTTTTTAACTATCAACCTAAGTTCGCTAGAATTCCTTAAATCAATCAAGCCACACAGTGTTTCATCAAGTTTAGCATCATAGTACGATTCTAAATGCAATATTTAAGATGAATGCAACTAAACATGGTAATTAACTAGTAACAACCCCCCCCCCCCAAACTCGAGTGAGGCATTGTCCTCAATGCATGCAACAAAGAAAAATAAAAATAAAAATAAAGAAAAGTGGAATGCAAATGAGGACTTACTCTGAGAGTTCGTCGTCGTGGATGATTAGTTTCCTTTTGGTCGGTGTCTTGATTCTTTTGTTTGAACGCGGTGGTTGCTTCCTTGTTGCCGATGGTGGAATCTATCCTCGTACGGGGTTGTCCTCATCATCCTCTTCATCACTATCATTGGATTTTTGCTTGGGCTTGGAGGATTCGATTGGTGCGGTCTTTGTTGGTGCGGTCTTTGTTGGTGCAATGGAGGACTCGTTCGAATCTGAAAAATCAGACAATGATTCAGTACGAGTTGATTCGGGCATAGGTGCTTTACCTTTGCCTTTTACAGTGGTTGCCGGGGCGTCTTTAGCTTTGGTTACCGCGACATCTTCAGTGTTGGTTGTCGTAGAAACTACTTGGGCAGGCGCAGTGTAGGTTGCCGCGGCATCATCTGTTGCGGTTGCCGTGGCAACTGCTTCATTGGTTGCCGTGGCAAGGATTTCGGCAGGAAAAATAGGGAACGACACGCGGTTGTTCAGGTACTTTTCCATGATGACTTGGGTGATGGCATTGTTGTGATCCTTCATGTACCACATGAACATTAATTGCCAGTCTTCAATTTGCCTAAGGCGGTTCGCCAACGGTTGTAATAGTGCTTCAAGTTGTCTCGGGGTTACTGTTCGAGTTGCCCGGGCATTAGTTTCTTGAGCATTAGGAGTTGCCGCGGCAATTGAAGGCGTTGGGGATTTTATCGGTGCCTCTCCCATTAGCTTTCTGATTTGTTCTCGATTCCAACCAGACTTTGGTAGGGCCTTTTCATCAGTGGACTCACTTGGGACATGCATCTCCTTGCAAAGATTAGAAATTAAGCAAGGGAAGAAAAGAGAACCCTTGTCTTTTGTGCTACATACAAAAATCTCATCACAAATAATTTTCCCAATGTTAATGATACGATTATTCAAGATAAAATGTATGACCAAAAGACGAGGTGTATCAACGGTGGTATTGTGTGTTGTGGGCATTAAAGAAGTTTTAACAAACTTATTCTATAATTTTGCCTCGGGTTTAAGCTGAAGGTGATTTACCGTGCCCTTGTATTTACTATCGTTCCATTGAGTTCCCGGTAGAGTGAGTTCTTGAAGCACCTTGTCAAGTTGCTTAGGCATGAGTTGATCAACAAAGGCTTGATGCTCGTCCTTCTCAATGTAGAGTCCGTAAAAGGTGTTGATGTTTTCGGGGCTTATGAGTATAGCCTTGTCACGAACAAAAACATAAGGATTATCCGGGTTAGGTGAGTGAGCATAGAATTCTCTTACCCATGAGATGTTACCTGGTTCTGATTGATGGCAAAAGATTTGCCACTTTTGATGTGCAATCCTTTTGAAGATGAATGGTTGATGGCCGAAATCTTGATGAGAGTTAGAGTATTCGAAGCCTTGTTCTTCGCAAATCTTCCAGCTTTCAAACTTGGAGTGAAATCTTTCTTAAACCACCGGTGTAGCAAACTTCTTGTATCTTGGTTCTTTGGAGGAACTTGGATGAACCAAAAATTCAATTTTGGATGCCATGGATGATCTTGGTTGTGAGTTTGGTAGAAACAAAGAAAAGAAAGCAAAAGAAACTAAAATGTTGAAGGTGAAAAGTAAGAATAGGTTTCTTGGAAGTTAAGGTGGATAGGTAGTAAATCTGGTGGGTAGGAGTAATTTCGAAAGAAAGAAAACAAGGGTTTAGATTGGGGGAAGGTGACGGCTAGGAGGTTTAGGGAAGGGGAAGGGTTTGGCCGGTTATGTAGGGTTTATTTAGGGTAAATTGGAGGCTTAATATAAGCCTTGGATTCAACCATTAATTTCCTTGTTGAAGAAGTTTTCTTCTTGAATCAAAATTCCTCTTTATCTTGAACTCTTTTCCTACAATTCAAAAACAAATAAAATAAGGATTAAAATAAAAGATAAACTAATAAAAGAAAATAAATAAAGATGTGCAAAGAAATTCTTAAACTTAAAATAAATAATTAGATAAATATGAAAGAAAGATGTAGTCTTAATTTTAAAGAAAATAAATAAATCTATCCTAAAAAGAAAGAAAACCAAAAATATTAAATAATTTTTTTAAATAGTTTTAAAAAAATAAAAATTTAAAGAAAATATCGAAAGGAGAGCATGCTCATGCATCTCCTAAGGTGACCACTTCTTTGTTACGTTCACATGGGCACCGTTGTAGTGCTTCAATCTTTGTCAGTTAACTTTGAATTCATGTTCGTTAGTGATGGACTTGATTATCACGTCACCATGGGAGAACGGTTTGACAACTTTTAATGGTCCCGACCATCTTGATTTCAGTTTTCCCGGGAAAAGTTTCAGTTGAGAATTGAATAAGAGAACTAGTTTCCCTGGCATGAATTACCGCGGCAATAGTTTCTTGTCATGCCATTGCTCTGTTTTCTCCTTGTAGATTTGTGCATTGTTATAGTCGAGTGCACGGAATTCTTCTATCTCGTAGAGGTCCAACAAACACTTTTCCCCGACACTTTCCCAATCCATATTCACGGTCTTGATTGCCCAATATGCCTTGTGTTCGATTTCCACCGGTGGATGGCATGTTTTTCCATAGACAAGTCAGAAGGGAGACATACCTAAGGGTGTTTTGTATGCAGTGCGATATGCCCAAAGTGCGTCATCTAGTCTTACTGACCAATCCTTCCTAGAGTGATTTACAACTTTCTCGAGTATACCCTTCAATTCCCAGTTGGAAATTTCTGCTTGCCCATTGGTTTGTGGGTGATATGTTGTGGCAATCTTGTGAGATACACCAAAGCGTTGTAACATCTTGGCGATGAGTTTGTTTTCGAAGTGCTTCCCTTCATCGCTGATAATTGCTCTCGGCATCCCAAACCGTGTAAATATGTTTTTCTGTAAGAATTGTTGCACGGTCTTAGAATCGTTGGTGGGAACTGCAACTGCCTCAACCCATTTAGACACATAGTCGACGGCAAGTAGAATGTAGAGGTTGCTGAATGAATATGGGAAAGGTCCCATAAAATCGATCCCCCATACATCGAACAATTCCACCTCGATGATGTTTTGGAGCTGCATCTCATGTCGTCTAGAGATATTGCCCGTCCTCTGGCAACGATCACATTACTTGTAAAACTCTTGGGCATCTTTGTACAATGTTGGCCAATACAAACTGGATTGCAAAACTTTGGCCGCGGTACAAGTTCCTCCAAAATGTCCTCCATAGGGTGAAGAATGGCATTGTTGGAGTACATTCTGCTACTCATGTTTAGGGACACATCGGCATATAACCTTATCTGCACATTGTTTAAACAAAAGAGGCTCGTCCCAAAAGTAATGCTTAGCATCATGGCGAAACCGCTTCTTCCCTTGGTGAGTAAGGCCATAAGGTAAAATACCACAAACAAGGAAATTAACTAAATCCGCGTACCAAGGTATTGTCGAGGCATGTGTTGCCGTGGCAACTGCTTCCATGGTTGTTGAGGTGTGAACGTCTAGAGTTGCCGCGACATGCGCTTCAAGGATTGCTGAGGCATGCGCGTCAAGGGTTACCGAGGCATACGTGTTTGGGGTTGCCAAGGCGTGCACATCAGTGGTTGTCGAGACATACGCGTCTGAATGGTCCGTATGAACAATTACCTTTGTACCAATCAAATAAGATCGAAACTTGTCAAATGCGAAAACTACGGCTAGTAACTCTTTCTCCATTGTTGTGTAATTCACTTGAGCACTATTAACAGTTTTACTAGCATAGTATATCACATGAAAGGTCTTACCTGTGCGTTGGCCTAGGACTACTCGTACCGCGAAATCACTTGCATCGCACATGAGCACAAAAGGTAGCGTCCAATTAGGTGGAACGATAATGGGTGCCAAGGCAAGTTTTTCCTTTAGGGTTTTGAATGCTTGGGCGTAAGAATCATCAAAATTGAAGACTTTATCATGTTCAAGCAAATTGCACAAGGGTTTAGTAGTTTTAGAAAAATTATGAATGAACCTCCTGTAAAAACCTGCATGTCCAAGAAAGTTTCGAATTCCTTTAAATTAACTTGGTGGGGGTAATCTCTCGATCACGTCCACATTGGCTTTGTCTACTTCAATTCCCTTGGATGAAATCTTGTGGTCGAGCACTATTCCTTCATCTACTATAAAATGGCACTTCTCCCAACTAAGGACTAAATCGGTTTCTTCACATCTTGCCAACACCTTCTCAAAATTGCCTAGGAAACTATCGAAGTCAATACCAAAAATAGAAAAATCATCCATGAAGATCTCAAGAAAGTCTTCGACCATGTCTGAAAAGAGTACCATCATGCATCTTTGGAAGGTTGTCAGGGCATTACACAATCTGAACGGTATCCTTCGGAAAGTATAAGTACCGTATGGGCATGTGAAGTTTGTCTTTTCTTGATCTTCTGGTGCTATGCAATTTGATTGTAACCTGAATAACCATCAAGAAAATAATAAAAGGGTGTTTACCTGCAAGACGATCAAGCATTTGATCAATAAAGGGTAATGAGAAGTGATCTTTCCTAATGGCTTTTTTTAGCTTTCGATAATCCATACAAACCCTCAAACCGATCACAGTCCTAGTTGGAATGAGTTCATTGTTTTCATTACTTACCATCGTTATACCTCCCTTTTTCGGTACACATTATACCAGACTTACACATGTACTATCAGAGATATGGTATATGATGCCGGCGTCAAGCCACTTTATGATTTCTTTCATTACAACCCCTTTCATGGCATGATTCAGTCTCCTATGGGCCTCAATCGAAGGTTTGTGATCATCTTCCAGCAGAATCTTGTGCATGCACACTGTCGGGCTAATTCCCTTCAAGTCGGCAATTGTCCACCCTATTGCCTTCTTGTGTAGCATCAACATTTTGATCAGCTTCTTTTCCTGCTCAGGCTGTAACTTAGAGGAAATAATTACAGGCAATGTATTATCGGTTCCCAAGTAAGCATATTTTAGTTGCCCTGGCAACTGTTTCAACTCAAGAATCGGTGGTTGTTCAATAGGGGGCTTTTCGAGTTTACCTTCCTTACCTGAGTAATCCAGTGGTTCAAAGTATGTACCTGGTCGATTGACTAACCAATTTGCCTCTTCTTGTTGTTTCTCATCAATCGGTTCTTCATACTTCTCAGGTTCTTCTTGATCGGCAATGTAGTTGCTGAGGCAACTAAATTCCTCGTCGAAGTTAAACTTTGTCATGGCATGAAGAAGTTGGCATTCTTCCGGATCATCAGAATGCCTTAGTTTTTGGAACATATTTAGTTTAACTTGCTGGTCATTCACCCTCATTGTGAGTTCTCCCTTCTCAACATCGATCAAGGTTCTCCCTGTTGCTAGGAAGGGTCTCCCGAGAATGATAGGTGCATGTTCATCTGCTTCACAATCCAAAATAATAAAGTCAGCGGGAAAAATAAATTTATCAACTTTTACCAGTATGTCTTCGATTTTTCCCTATGGATGCACATAAGATCTATCGGCTAGCTGTAGCATAACTGTTATAGGTCTTGCCTTCTCGATTCCTAGTTTTTGGAAAACCGATTTAGGCATCAAGTTTATGCTTGCTCCAAGGTTGCATAATGCTTTCTCGACATAGTGGTTTCCGATGGAACAAGGTATTGTGAAACTTCCGGGATCCTTCAACTTGGGTGGCATGCGATTGTGCAACATGGCCATGCATCCCTCTGTTGCGGCAACTGTTCCAAACTCTCCTAGCCTTGTTCTCTTGGACACAATGTCTTTAAGAAACTTGGCATAGTTCGGCATTTGTTCAATTGCTTCAACCAATGGCAAGTTGATGTGGACTTGCTTTAGGACATTGTTGTTCCGATTGTAATTCCCTACATAAAAGCTGGATTCCAAATTCTGCATACATTCAGAAGAATCATGGTTACCACCACATAGCTCACAAAAGGAATCCATTACCTTAACCTCCTGTGTTGTTTGGTTTCTGTTTGTTCTGGACTAGCTTTGTTATAGTGGCCAATTGTGCCGAAATTGAGTCTGATGATCCTAGTTCATGTATTGTGGCTTGGCGTCTAACTCCTCCTTTTCTAGCAGATGGGAATTGATAATCATTCTTGGCAAGCCTGTTAAGAATTTGCATTGCTTCCTTCGTCGACTTATCTAGGAGTATGTTGTTTACTGAGGCATCTAGCATCATCCTTGTTGGTGTATTCACAGCGTTGTAAAACATTGTTACTTGTGTCCACACTGGGAATCCGTGTAGGGGGCATTTGTGTAGAAGGTCTCTATATCGCTCCTAAGCCTCGTACATGGATTCATCATCTGCCTGCCGAAAAGAAGTAATTTCGTTGCGAAGCTTATCTGTCAAATTTGTAGGATTAAATCGAGCAAGGAAATCACGACAAAGATCGGTCCAAGATCCTATTGATCCGACAAGAATAATATTCAACCATGCTTTCGCCCTATCTCTCAGCGAATAGGGGAATAATCTTAGTCGTAAAACATCATGGGTGACTCCTTGTATTTTGAATGAATTGCAAATCTCGAGGAAAGATTTAAGATGTTGTCGTGCATCTTCAGTTGCTGAGCCACCAAATTGACCAATTGTGTTGATCATATTGAACATCACCAGTTTCAACTCAAAGTGGTCAGCTTCAATTTTAAGTGTAACAACTCCTGGATTAAGTCCTTCAAGATCTTCTTCAAGATATTCTCGAATAGTTCTATTTCGTGAAGAATCACTCCTCTTGCTGGAACATTCTGATTAGCCATTGCTACTCTTAACCTTCGTATGAGTCTTTGCAAGGTTCGTTCAATTTCTGGATCAAAGGGATATTCTGGTGTAATCGGTCTCTCCCTGGTCATATGCCAATGCAAAACCAAAGTTTGTTAACCCTTTGAATCTTAAACAAGAAAAATAAAAAGTGCAAGAAAATAAAAACAAAGTTGCTATTGCCAATCCCCGACAACGGCGCCAAAAACTTGTTGCACGTAATAAGTGCTCCGCAATTGTGCAAGTGTACACGTCGCAAGTTATAGTATAAAAGATATCGTCTCCACAGGGATTGGTACTACTTCAAGAATCTAATCTCTTGCACTGTAAAAAGTAAAAACACAAGTAGGTGATTGTAGGAGTTTTAACTAACAACTAAACTAGAAAGAAATAAAGTAAAAGAAGATGTAATCAAATGAGAGAGAATAGGCCAGGTTATCGTGAGTTGAGGTGTGATAGCTGATTGGATCGTCTTGGTAAAAGAGTGCAAGGGCAACTCAGTTGTCGTGGCAACATGCGCAGTAGGGTTGCCTTGGCAACTAATCGACGGTTGCCTGGGCAACTAGCTGGGCAACTACTTGGGCGGCTGGGCATCAACTTCAAGGTTCAGCGGAGTGTTCTTCAATGTTTTCTTCTTATCCCTAAGTTGAAACTCTAGCTATTTGTGCATGCCTTGATAATACATCCCTGCATGAATCAAGGGTGAACAACAACCAATTTTGCGCTCCTCTTAGCCGTTGAAATCCTTAACTTATTCCTAAGCCGGATTAATCTTCACCATCAATAGATTGAATAAAGACCACACTCATTCGTTTCTTGAATCTAACTCTCCCGATATTAGATAAATAGATGAAGTTACGAGATCCTCTCCCAATTCACTTGCAAACAAGAATAAGAACCAAGAATGAGTAAACCTTGAATTGAAAGTGCAAACTCTTATTACCTAAACAAAATCCAATTATTTTTCACAACCACAAAGCACAATAACCTTAGCCAAATAGATTTAGTTTATGGCTAGGTTCCAAAGAAACACAAGACAAAGAATTCCTATCATAAACCTAATTGAACAAGAAAGAAAAAGTTGAAGAATGGTTGAAGCCTTGTCGAAATCTCTCTTTGCTCTTCTCAAAATCTCCATCCTCTCTTTGTCAAAATTTCTCCCCTCTCTCCCTTTGGAGTTGACGGCTTGGTCCTCAATTTATAGGGCTAGGTCAAAGTATTTTTTTTAAAAGGAAGTTAAGTTGGAATTAAATATCTTTAAAGAATATAATTATTTATTATATTTAAATTCCTTCTAGAACTTCTCCTATCTTCTTGGGATTTAATTTCACTTTAACCTCTTCATGGAAATCAAACTCCTTTGGGATTTAACTTTGCTCCATGTCATCTTGGGCTTATCTAGTCATCAATTTTGACTACCATATCATCTTATCCCTTATCGAAAATTGCCCTGGCAACTAGCTCGGCATCTCCTTCATGCATTGCCCTGGCAACTATCTCAGCATCTCCTTCATGCATTGCTCTGGCAACTGGTTCTAGCCTTGCTTTGGCAAGTGATTCTGCACACACACACAAAACACACCAAAGCAGTATCTTTTTCCACAAAATTAAGCAAAATATGAAATCAAGCTTGTCCACCAAGGAAATAATGCAAACATGCATGAATGGCTAATAATGCAACTAATATGAGCCTAAGTCTAGCAATAATATGAATAAAAAGGTAATAAAAATAGTACTTTTGAACACTTAACACAGGTCTATTTATAATCGCATCTAAAGCCTGCAGGAATGTATTCTGGTCCTGTTCTGGCATTTCCTACTGTACCAGTTGTTGTACCTCCTATTCGACCTCAGGGGCATTTTCAGGCACCACCTGTCGGGTAGCATGTCGGGATCCCCCTCCTTCCGACATCTGTACTCAACATATACTTAAAATAATAAGCAATTGCATCAATCAAACAAGTTTCATTTTCAAGTAAATATGACATCATAGTGGCATGTACACTTTAAAACACTTTTTTTAAGTTCAAATTACTCCATAACTAGTTAAACATGTAGCTCTAATACCAATAAATGTAACACCCCCTTCCCGTATCCATATACCGAACACCAGTCAAAGATGTCACAATAACTTATAGATCATTATATTTAAAAATAAGGGCTATTAAAAATTTTCAATTTACTTATAAATATTAATCTCGTCATATTAAAAAGTTAAATATAAAACATATTAATTATACATACCATATCTCATATAGTATATAAAAACAAAACCATTACAAGGCATATCGGTTTAATAATTTTACAAAGGACCCCCAATGCTCGGGGACAAAAGCAATTGGGATGATTCAGGTATTACTCTGCAACAGTCCTAAAACTACAGACAGATCTCCCATGGTTTAACTGTCAGCTATTACTCAAAGAAAACCTGAACGAATTCCATCCACTCCAATTCTTCCAACAATTCTTCATTTATCCCTATTGCTAGTACAAATACATACCCATTCTTGCTCATGCCCTGATGCTCTCATTCTTTCTGAACAGATTTTTAAATCTTGAATGATCAAATTCTTCAATGTCGCTCCACTAGTCTCTTGCCATATTAAGCTTGCCCCACCTTTATTATTTAGGGCGATCAAATGCTTCAAGTCCCTCAACTTTCATCAAGTTCATCTTTAATTTTACAAAACCACCAGAACTCCGTGGGAAAACTTGCTAAGCCCCTGAATTAGCTGATATATGTATTTCATCATTACCACGTCCTCTGATAAGCGATTTTTTTGAATAAAGCAATACCAACTGAGGATGATTGCCCTATACTCAACCATATCCTTCCCAAGAATAGTTAAACATTCGCAACCATGGCCTTACATTTTGAAATCATCTCTGAAGCAATACAAAAAATCTTTGGGATTGAAGTAACAAAGTTGATTTCATATACTACTTCAGAGATAATTCTTGCAAGTTGTACTCCCTTTATGCATAGACATGAATGAGACAGACTCCAGACAAATTTGGAAGCATTCATTTTGGATCTCTAACTAACCAACTTCTTGATTTCCTCTATTAAGGACCTACACTTCTTGGTAGTAGACCCTGGTGCCCCATGTGAAACTTGAAAATATTATTGTGATCATAACTATGACAAATGTGCTTAACCTCTTCTTCACCAGCCTAGGAGTAAGATAAGTCTGAAATAGGCATTCAAAATTTGTATGTGCCCGAGGAATCTTCCATGATAGACCTGGTAAGTCCATTGGCCTTTTCTTCTAGAAATCTGATCACTCCATTCATTCACTTGACATTTTCAGCACTTGTTTTCTGAGCAATCCAATTGCATTTTCTCCAATTAGGGAGCTACTTTTAAAGTTAGATATTTTAATAACTGATCTTTAGTGTCAACTTCCAAGATCTTCCACTTTAGAAAGTTTTGAATTTGCAGCTTGAAGATGTAGCAATCTTCAATGTCTCAATCATAACTCAGAATAGTCTTGATATTGTAACAACTTAATTAATGGGGCTCTTATAATTTCTCATGACGCGGCGAAGCTTTGAGCAGTTTGAAAGATATCTCTCAATAAAAACATGAATGAGATTCAGTTTGACTTTTGACTTTCCATTGACAGAAGCATCTTGAGCATATGATCTTGGAGCATTATTTGGTGAAGAAAATATTACGGAAAAATGCCAAAACATTACTCTGACTCTGATAAACCCCAGACTGCAATGAGTTATTCACAAAAATTTATCATGGCTTCTGTCATCCCCCTTTTATCTCAACTGTTATAGCAAATAGTAGTCTCTGATTGAACCAGACTCCTTACTTCGGAACAATAAATACTCAACCCTGATGAGATCAAAAACTTCAATGGTACCATTATCTGAAAGTGATTTTGTATAGAGCAGAGCCACAAATATGAACCTGATATTGGATAGAAATAATTGTCTTCTTTTTCTGACTGATCTCTTCTGTCTCTTTATCTTGTATCTGTATTTTTCTCCTCTTGCAATCAATTTCTTTGTAGGCAAACTTCAATTTTTAACTGACATTTGGCATTCATCACTTTAGAGAGAGACTCTTCTGCCCCTCATCTCTGTTAGGACCATTATATCCTATGACTGCTGTTGAACCATCAATCGGCAAGACTTTCGACTAAACTCCAGAATTTGAACTGATTCAGTCTTTCTATGTCTACCCACTGAGCTTCCTTCATATAGCATTTTCAACATCCACCAGTGCATCTAAGTCAAGCATTCTACTGTTCTCTTCATGATCCAAACTTGGGTATTCTAGATTCTGTGCAAATGCTCCTGGCTATATTGGTCTGAACTTCCTCTTCTTTTTATTTGGCTTTTATTTCCATCTATTTCTCTCCTTTTTTGCTTTTTTTTTTTTACTTTTTCTTTTCCTTTTTTTGGCTTTTCTTTTGCTTTTTCGACCTCTTTTTTTGCATGCAGAGTCCTTTCAGACTGAACATTTATGTGAGATAAGTTTTCTCCTTGATCATCAATGTTGCTATTTTTTCTGGAATATTTCCTTTCTCAACTTATCTGACTCCAAGCAATGTGGTAGCTCGTGTTTCCATCTTGTTCTCAGACTGATCAGCCTTTTTATTCATTTCATTCAATTGGTCCTTAACAGCCTTTGTGACTGCTCAACCTTAATAAATCTGTTACCCACGCTTTTCTAAACATAAATTTTGTACCAATGCAAATTACAAAAAATGCAATGTTTTAAACAAAGGTGCAATATTTTTAATTTACATATTGTTTAAATGTTGTAATGCATGAATGCACGAGGTATCAATTTCAAGAACTAGTCATTAGAGCAACACCGATTTAACTGAAAGGTCGAATACAGAGAAAAGGAAATATGTTCACTAGCTCCAGCTCCTTTGGTTGATCACCGTACTCAGCCTCTGAGTCAACATCTGTCCTAGCTCGATGTCAATATAAAAGTGTTGTTACAGGTTCATAACCTCATCGAATAAAATCTGCATATGCCATGCAATCCCCACACTTGATTCCTAAAGTTTATCACTTTACAACTTTGTTTCTGGATAGCCTGGATCACTGCCCCAGCTTGACTTTCAGTACTTTTTCGTTCATTGTATTATCTCTTTTAAATGCACGAGCTGGTCTTTCAATTGTTATACTGCACTTTTCTGATTCTGCCCCTTTCCTCAGCTCATCATTTTATCAACATTTCCCCTAATTATGATATCTCTCGGTAAATTCAATCACTTGTGAAACTTGGATATCGCATCTGAGTTCAAAGCCTTCTATTCTTTCTCGAGTGATTTTCTGTCACTAATAGCCTTTGAATGCCCCTACAATTTATCCATCCTGAAAGCCCCTTCAATTTATTCGTCCTCTATCTTCCCTCTGGTTATAATTGTTTTCTAGGTACTGCGTCTTGTTTGTCTCTAAAACTGCCACTGACTGTATCTTGAAACTTGAACTGTTGTCGAACCTTGCATAAACCTTGTCCTTTTGACCACTAGAGCAGTGTAGTAAATCCTCGTATTTTTCTATTGCTGGTGTCGCATCTATCCTCTCAAAAAGCAAATAATTATACCAGCTTCATAATCTGGTCATGCCCCTAAACAATTCTTAATCCATTTGACTGTCTAACAGCAAAGCTATAATTCAAAAACTTTATTGGAGATGACTCTTCATATTCCCGCCCTGTAGTTCTCAAATTAAAGTTGTTTCTAGAAAACTTTCATTATGCTCAAAAATTTCAGGTATAACCTTGCATTAATGACACCTGGTCTCCACGGATATTGACTTTGTTCTTGTATTGAGTCTTCTCGAATCCAGTCCTTAGTGACATATTATCTCCCATCTATCGGACCCTTCAGTTCTTATGGCCACTGCCTACTCGACTAATTCTCGAACCGATACCTCTCAGGAATGCAATGTAACATATAACAAAACAAAAAAAAAACAAAACAAAAAAATTGTGTTAGTATGGTGAATTAAAATTGTAAGCAAAAATAATTATTACAATAAAACAATTTATATCGCATAAAATTATCCAGAGAACAATTTATTTTGCACACAAAATAACTAGAGAAATGAATTTAAATCAGCAGAACCCTGTCCTAGGTCCCTGTCTGGCTCTAGTGGGGTAGGTTTCTATTACAGCATGTGGGTTTCGATCCAGACTCTGGGTACCCGAACTATCGTTACTAGACTAGTAAGACATTGATTCGGGAGTATACGGCCCCTTATAGCGGAGGTGTAACCTCACGGTGTATAAGGTTGGTATACCGGAAGAAGGACAAAATCCAATCACAGAGCTGAATAACTCATGTAAGATCATGCCTCACTCCCACTTAAGGGTGAAAAGCCCGGGTAGAGGCTTATGCATGAATGACAATTTATATCACACAAGAGAAAATAACTACCTGCATTTTTCTAGAAAATTCATCCAATAATTATAGAAAAAATTAAATTCAAACTACTGTCCAAAATGCCATGTAAAATTAATTAGGCCTGACTCTCGGTTTTTAAAGTCGCCAAGCTGTCGCGACCATTTTTGAAAATAGGGACGTGTGAAAAAATAGCCTGACGATCGTTCTTTTAAAAAATTAGGGTTTTCTAGCCAAATTTAATTTAATTTTGAAAATTAGGGTTTTTCGTATTAAATTGGATTTTCCTTTATTTATCCTTGAAAAATATTTTGGAGTCGCCACCGATCACTTCGTGGTAGACTGGACACTGAAAAAAACAAACCAGAGATTCTGTCTTAAAAATTGGGTTCAGGAGTTGGTTACGTGTAGGGAAGGATTAGCACCCCTACGAACGCCCGTTATCGGTACCTTTAATTTTACGTGGCATTTTGGCATTTCAAATAATAATTTGAATTTAATTTATCCCATAATTATTAACTAAATTTAAATTCCGAATGCAGATATCCTTTTATAAGGAAATTCATTTTGTTCGAATACGAGATTAAAAGCACCCCGTTAGGTGGCACCCCTATTCCATTTTAAAAAATGAATTTCCAACATAAGAGGTTTTTAATGAATGATATTTTATTGTCTTGTCAATTTTAAGTTCTATTCCTAAAAAGGCTCTAATTAATTAGTTATTTAAATCTATGAATATTAATTGATTTAATGGCTTTTATGAGAAAATGTCAATTTCTTGAACACCTTCCATATATTTAAAGCCCTTAAATTAATCTTATTCCTAATTAATTGATTCCTCTAATTGATTAAAGTTCTAATCCTATTAAGGCTCTAACTATTTATTATTTCATTATTATAAGTGAAAATGTATATCAAATATACATCTTTATGACCAAGGCTGAGATAACACCCCATTGTAAACAATGGAACACCATCCAGATTTGAACCTCAAAGATTCTATTCGATAAACATTTAATTAAATACTATGTATTAATTATTAATGTCAATTAAAGAACTAATTTGATATCCAATTGTTTGTGTAATATATTAAATATATTCATTAAAATCAATGTTGAGATAACACCCCATTGTAAACAATGGAACACCATCCAAATTAGGATTTTGTTTAATATATTTTTAATTACTACAATTATCTTACCTAATTCAATTATTGAATCCTAATCAGAGAAACCTAGGTTAAAGGCTCTAATTATTAGTTATTATGTAATTAAGTCATCTAACAAATAATTCTATATGCATTAGTTAAAATCATGCAACAATCAAATAATTTAATGGCATTAAAATAAAGTAATTAAATAAATAAATAAAACAAAAAAATTGACATTAAACTGATTTTATTACTATAGGACTAAAATGAAGAAATTACAAAGTCTAAATGCCCAATTACAAAGTATCCAATTACCCAATTGAAAGAATATAAACCTAAGGGGAACAATTAAGGGGGACGGGGAACTATACTGAAAGGATTGCAAAACACGGGGTCGAATTAAAAAGAATTGGGGACTTAATTGATTACCAAGGAAACTTAATAACCCAAATTCAAAAAAGGGAACCCGAGATTTGACCCGTACAAAAACGCACAGATCCCGGGTCGTATTCATTCCCAAAACGTAGCGTTTTGCTGCTAGTATATAAACCCCACTTAAGCCGAAAAATCCCCTTTTTTCCTTTCATTCTTTTGATTTCCACTCTCTCTCCAGCTCTTTCTTCTCTCCAATCCTCTCGTTTAAACACTTAGAACCCAGAGAAAATAGATCCTAATGGATCAAAATCCCTCATTTTCGAATGAATATCCATCCTAGTTCTTCAAGTTCATGAAGAACTCAACATTTTCGGCCACAAACCACCGTTAACGCCGCACTTTGATCCACTTCCGCCACTCACTGGCCACCTTGGCCGTTCATCGGCCTCTGACCAAACACCGCCGAAAACCTAAAATTCCCAAAAAAAACTTCGTTTTCATCCCTAATCCTATATCTACCCCGATCCAACCGGATCTAACCATATTTCCCAAAAGGCCAAACCAAATCTACCTGAAACCCCCTCTTCAACTCCGACCGTTCAAACTCTGACCACCCAGAAAACGACACATGCTTCAAAGATGAGTTTCGACTTACAAATCTCTCATATTTTTGTTTTATGTTTATTTATGCGCACTAACTTTTTTCTTTTGTAGAAATCAAAGATATATAAGGGAAGGTTTTACCTTCACAGTGCTCGGATGGCGGTTCAATTCACCCTACCGGTGATATCCTGCAGATCCGGTAACACTTTGACTTCCGGCAGCGACAGCTCTTCCCCGGAGACGACCATTCGGCTACCCGGCGGTTCATCCTCACCGTTTCAGCTTCCAAGGTAGGTAATTTCTCTCTCCTCTTTATTATATTTATTAGTTTATTTATTATTGTTATTATATTTTTAATGATTATTATTAATTGCCCCACTAACACTCTCTCTCTTCCTTTATATAGGATTGACCAAGGCTAACGTCACAGGGTGCCAGCTGCATCCAGATCAGAAGGAGAAAAACCATTATTCGTGGCTATTGGTTTTAGCCAATAAAGAGCTGCCATGTGTCCTTTCAGATCAGGATTTGGGCGGGAAAGCTTGGGTTTGTGTTTGTTTGGCTGATATGTATAGGATTTTATGGGGAAAATGAATTGGCAGATTGTAAAGAAAATGAGGAATTGGGCCACGAAACTGTAAATGGGCTTTTAGGATTTTTATCATGTAAATGGACATTTATTGAATATTTTGGACATTTATTTGGGTTATTTATTTACTTACTATTTATTATCTATTGTTTATTAGCCCGGTAAAAATTTGGGTATTACACTTTGGTAGAGTTTGCTTAAAATAATAGTTATCAGGCTAGTATACAGATGGCATCATACGAGGCATTGTATGGTAGGAAGTGTCGTACGCCCGTGTGTTGGGGCTAAAGTTGGGGAGAAGCATCTTTCCATGCGTGATGTATTGAAAGGCACGACGAGAAAGTGAAATTGATATGTGAGCGCTTAAAAACAGTTTCAGATCGTCAGAAATCCTACGCAGATTTGAAGCGTAGGGATGTGAAGTATGTTGTTGGTGACCGAGTGTTTTTGAAGGTATCGCCTTGAAGAAGGTTGTGCGTTCCGGGCAAAAAGGGAAGCTTAGCCCAAGGTTTATTGGACTATACGAGGTTGTTGAGCGTGTGGGTCCTGTTGCTTGCCGTTTAAGGTTACCTCATGAGTTGGAGAGGATTCATGATGTATTTCATGTTTTGATGCTACGGAGGTATCGGTCGGATCCCTCGCATGTTATGTCGGTGGAGGATATTGTGTTGAGGCCATATATATCTTATAAGGAGGATATTGTGTTGAGGCCAGATCTATCTTATAAGGAGGAACCGATAGAGGTTCTTGATACGAGCAGTAAGGTTTTGCACGGCAAGACGGTCGAGCTTGTTAAGTTATTGTGGAGGCACCGCGGTGTTGAGGAGGCCACGTGGGAACGCAAGTCGGATATGTTGGAACAGTTTCCGCACCTGTTTCCTCAGGTAAAATTTTGAGGACAAAATTTCTTAAGTGGGAGAAAGTTTTAACGCCTTGATTTTGGGCCTAGCGGTTTTGTGGCTTGTTAGACGGTCCGGTGGATTGGGTTAAGGATTCGAGTCGAATTCGAGAGTAAATACTTTTTGGTAAGATAAAAATATGGAAAATGGTTAAAATCCTATTTTAATATATGATTAATACTGGTGAAAACAATTTTGGAAAACGGGTTTCGGAAGTGTGACATTTTGGCTGGTGACCAAAATGCAATTTTTGAAAACTGGTTTTTAAAGGTGACTAAAATGAAAAGGATCAAATTCTTAGAATCCTTAAGAAGCTGTTTTACCAAGTTTTTGCTGGTGATTTCTCCTATCAATTAAGTCTTTTTAACATGTGTTTTAAAAGCTAATTAAAAAGGAATTTGGTTATTAGAAGTTAGTTATCACTTTAAAGAAAATTGACGTAACTTTTCTCTCCACTTCTCTTCTGCCAAACACTCAAGTTTTCATTAAAAACCAGAGGTGAGAGATCATTTTACTCATATTATTGATTTGTAATGATTCTTTAACTTTGATTTACAAAACCTCATTGAAATCTTGTGTTTTCATAGCATTAAACAAGCCAATTGAGGGAGAAATCACACAATAGGGGTAAGCTCCGTGATCTCCTCTATTGAATGGTTCTTTATTGATATTCCCAAGTGTTTGATCCTTGATTTATAGTTTATAATTTGATTTTGTGTTTTTATATTGAATTAATTGATTTAGTTGTGTGGATTTGATAAAATAGTGAAAGATCTGTATTGAATCTATTTTCCAGTGTTGAAGATTGATTTAATCATATTTTGGATGTATTATTATGTTGATAATTTGTTTTTAACAATGGAATCCTGAAACTCTTGAATCCCTAGTTGTTTAGGTTGTTAGATTTGTGTTTTTGTGGAGTGTGGTGGCTATATAGTTGCTGGAAGTATTTGGATGAATTAATCCTTTTTTAAGTGTTAATTGATGATTATGGAAGTGTTAGATTGTTAGATTGTGGCTAGGTTGTGTTTGGAAAGGATTAGATGATAATTTCGGTTGTTGTGGTTGTGTAATTTTGAGTGGATTGTGGAAGTCCGTGAGGATTTGTTTTTGCAGTGTTTTGAATGCATTGAGATGAATTAATCCTCTTTTTTAATGTGATTAAAATAGGGGAGGTTGACCCGAAATGGATTAGTGAAGCTTTGGAGGCTTTGGACGTTTAATTTTGCGTCGGCGAATTGAGGTTTCACGTATCGGTGAGTGAGAACGTGGATTACAACTTTGGAATGTTTTAAAGGTGGTTTATGGGAGTTTAAACCGAGCTTGAAACGCTGGTTTAAACTCGAAAGTAAGTAAAATGTGGTTTTCTCTCTCGGTCGTGCTAGTGTAAAATGATTTTGATGCACTTGTTTTGATTTACATTGTACCTACTGTTTAAGCATGATTTAAAGTATTTGAGATATTGTTTTTAAGCATGGCATGCTGAAGGATGCACATGGTAAGTGATCCTTGTAAGTATATGGTTTATACTTGTGGTTTAAAGCATGGTTGTTGCTTTGGAAAATTGGTTTGGTTAATGCTTGTTAAAAGCAGTGAGGTAAATGGTAAATGGTTAATTATATTGGCAAGTGATGTGGTTTTAAAATTCTTATCAGATATAGTTGGTTGGCCATATGATTGATAGTGCACTATAATAAGTCACCTTGGATGTTGAGGGGTTTAGATCCGTGTACCAAAAACTCCATCCAAGTACCCTAATGTTAGAGGGGTTATATAGTACCGTAAACTCCCATTAGTGGATTAAGAATCTAACCGAGGTAAGGGGTTGGTGTCCTCGTGGGTTGAAAGTGTACCCGACTCTTTAGGTACCGCGATTGTGATTGTATCGCTATTTTCGGTTGAGATGGCTTGAAGTGTTGGGAGAACACTTGTAAAATCCATGTATCCGATGAACTATTTTCGTAAAGGAACTTGGTTAATGATCACTTGTAAGCCAATATAATTGTTGATATATCATTGAGATGGTTTATGTTGTATAATGGAATTTATACATGTTTACTCTTTAATCTTTGCATATGGTCGCTATGCATGGGAAGGATTAAATTGAGGTTTAGCAATGAGATTGATGTTGGTTAATGATACATGTTGCATATGGGTTAATATGCTGGTTTTAAAGATGTTAAGTTCATGGTTTTCAAGGCATGACAATGTTTTAAAGGATGATTGAAATGAGATTTCAATATAATGTTGAAAAATGGTTTTAATGCAATGATGTTGTGTTGTTTTTTAGCACTCCTCACTAATCCTAGTGTTCTTACGCTCTCTTTGTCCATCAATACAACGAATTAAAAGCTTGGAAGGCAACGGGAAGCAAGGGATCACAACAAGACTTGTTAACCAAAGTATGTTTTTGGTATTGACTATAAGTAATAAAGGCAATGGGGGTTCCGTTGTTATTTTGGGAGGTGTTTTGTAAACTCCCTATTTGAGCAAGTTTGTTTTGTTTCTCTTGGTTTGTAAATTTCCATCATTGATTGTTTGTGGTGATGGTTTGAAGTTTAATGCTTTGCTTGATTGGTTTTCTAGGAAGCATGCCGCTAGATTTACATTTGAAGTTTCATGCCTTGAATGGATGTTGAAATTTGGTTGTCTTGGTGTGGTTTGATCCTTGAATATGTTGGTTGTGTGTTAGGGGCATACTAGGATGTTCTGGATTGTTCAAAAGCATGTTAAACCAGCAAAAATAAACATTTCCGGTCTAGGCGTACCAGTACGGGTGTTCCTATTTCGGTACGAGTAAGCCATTCTTGGCTTAGCGTATCGGTATGTGGGCAACTGTTTTGGTACGGGTCTAGGCAAATTTGGCCAGTGTTTCGGTACTCGAGTAGACTTTTGATACGGTACAATGTTTTCATGAAGGGCGTTCCGTTACGCGGGGCGTATCAGAACGAGTTTTGGCTACTGGAGTCCCTGAATGTTGTGGAATCTTCTAAAGTTCTATTTTAACATGTGAGCATGAAACCTGCTTAATAAAAGGTTGGTAATATAAAAATGAGTTAAGACCCTGCAGTTTTTCAAATTTGCAATATGGTCCCTAAATCACAATTGTGATCAATTGGATGTCAATTCGACGCCCAATTGAGTTGGGTTTTCACCAGAGATCAGTATGTACATATAGGTTAAAAATTATGCATCTAGATAAGATAAAAAGAAAAAAATGGACGAGTTTCGGGTTTTATCTTCTCGATTTACTTCGGTAAACCTAATGTAGCTCACTCGGTCCGGTCTTGCGACTAGGCCGGGTCGAGGGGGTTACATCCTTGGCAAAGGATATTTGTTCTTAATCGTCAACTTTTTCAGTTGCCGATAATCAATGCACATTCTCATTATGCCATCTTTCTTTTTCACGAACAACACCGGTGCTCCCCATGGTGGCACACTTGGCCGAATGAACCCACGGTCCAACAACTCCTGTAACTGTGTCTTCAACTCTTTAGGTGCCATATGATACGGTGCAATAGACACCAAATCCGTATCCGCGTATGTCTCAATACAAAATTCTACCTCCCTATCCGGCGGCAAACCATGCAATTCTTTCGGAACACTCCTGGAAAATCGCAAACAGTGCGAATATCCTGGGCACGCACTTCTTTCATATTAGGGTTCATAACATAGGCTAGGTATGCTTGACCCCCACATCCTAACAACTTTCGTGCTTTCAAAGTTGAAACAATATTTGACATAAACTTGACATTCTCGCCCACAACCACTACCTCGTAATCCTCTGCAAGTTTCAGCAATCAACTACAGCCCTATGTTGAGACAACCAATCCATCCCCAAAATTACATCAAAACTGTGAAACGACAACTCTATCAGGTCAGCCGCAAACACGTGCCCTTGAACCTATAAGGGACAACTCTTATACAACCTCCTAGCTATGACTGTCTCACCAAAGGAATTGGTTACCCGCATACCAACATCTAACAGCTCTACAGGTATGTTAAGCAAGCAAGCATGTTCGTGCAAAATGTAGGAAAGCATAGAACCAAAATCAATCAAAGATAACAAATGTGTAACGCCCTAGTTTTTGGGGCTAGCGGTTTAAGGGCTAGTTAGGCGGTCCAGTGGACCGGGTTAAGGATTCGAGCCAGATTCATGAATAAATATTTTTGAGCAAGTTAAAAATATGGAAAATGGTTAAAAATCATTATTTAATATATAGATAATATTGGTGAAATCAAATTGAGAAAATTGAAATTGGAAGAGTGACATTTTGGTTGGTAACCAAAATGTAAATTTTCAAAATTGTTTTAAAATGGTGACTAGTTTGTAAAATGGTCAAATTCTTAGAATCTTTAAGGAGCTATTTTACCAAACTTTGGCTGGTGGTTTCTTCCCTCAATTAAGGATTTTTAACATGTGTTTTATTAATTAAGAAAAAGGGTTTTATTATTAAAAGGTAGTTATTGATTTTATAAAGATTTGACCTAAACTTTTCTCTCAACTTTTCTCTTCACTTCTACTGTGCCAAACACTCTTGTTTTCATCAAACTTTGGAGTTGAGGGGTCTATTTTCTTGAACTCTTGATTTATAAATGACTGTTCATCTTAGATTTACAAAATCTCATCGAAATCTTGTGTTTTTCAAGCTTTAATCAATCAATTGAGGGAGAAATCACACAATAGAAGTAAGGTTCATTTTTATCCTCTATTGAATGGTTCTTTATTAATATTCCCAAGTATTTGATCCTCGATTTATGATTTATAATTTGATTTTATATTTTTATGATGATTATTTGATTTAATTGGGTTTATTTGATTAAATTGAAAAAGATTCATATTGGATCTGTTTTTCAGTGTTGATGATTGATTTTAAACTTGTATTGGATGTTTTATAATGTTGATAAGTTTTTTTAACATTGGAATCATGAAACACCATGAATACCTAATTATTTAGGTTGTTTGATTTGTGTTTTTGAGGTGTTGTGTTGCCTATTTAGTTGATGGAGATGTAAGGATGATGTAATCCTATTTTGAGTGTTGATTGATGTTAATGGAAGTGTTATATTGATAGTTTGTGGTTGGGTTGTGTTTGGAAAGAGTTAGATGATGATTTCGGTTGTTGTGGTTGGGTAATTGTGAAAGAATTGTTGAGGCTTGTAAGGAATGTTGTTGCAGTGTTTGAATGCATTGAGATTCATTATTCCTCTATTGTTATGTGGTTAAAATAGGGGAGGCTGGTCCGAAAGTTAACTGTGGAGCTTTGGAGGCTTCGGACGCTTGAATTCACATCAACGAATTGAGGTTTTGCATATATGTGAGTGAGAACGTGGATTTCAGCTTTGAAATGATATAAAGGTGGTTTATGGGAGTTTAAACTTAGCTTGAATCGTTGGTTTAAACTCGGAAGGAAGTATAAAGTGGTTTTCTCTCTCGGTCGTGCTTTTACGAAATGGTTTATGCACTTGTTTTGAATTACATGGTACCTATTGTTTAAGCATGTTTTAAAGTATGTTAATACTATTTTGATCATGAAATGATGATGGATGCATGTGGTAAGTGATGCATGTAAGTATGTGATTTATATTTGTGTTTAAAGCATGGTTTTCTGCTTTGGGAAAAAGGTTTTTGTATTGATGCATATGAAACAATGGGGTACATGGTTAGTTGTGAATTATATTGGCAAGTGATGTGGTTTAAAATGTTATCAGATATAGTTGGCCGGCCATAGGATTGATAGTGCACTATAAAAAGTCGCCTTGGATGTCGAAGGTTTTATACGGTTTACCGAATACTCCATCCAAGTACCCTAACAGTCGAGGGGTTATATGGTACCATAAACTCCCGTTAGTGGGTTAAACATCTAATTGATGATTGGGGTTGGTGTCCCGTGAGTTGTAATTGTACTCAGTTGGTAATGTACCATGACTGTGATTGTATCGCGATTTCGGTTGAGATGGCTTGAAGTGTTGAGAGGACACTTGTTTGAATCCGTGTATCCAATGAATTATTTTGGTAAAAGAACTTGGTTATGATCACTTGTAAGACAATATAATTGTTGAGATGTCATGTAATGGTTTATGTTGTATAATGTGATTTATACATGTTTACTCTTTAAGCTTTGCATATGGTTTGTTATGCATGGGAAGGCTTAAATTGACGTTTAGCAAAGGAATTTGCTGATGGTTAATGACACATGTTGCATATGGTTTAATATGCTGGTTTTTGAAAGTGTTAAGTGCATAGTTTTCAAGGCATGATGTTCAAATGATGTTTTAAGTAATGTTTAAAAGATGATTGAAATGAGATTTCAATGTGTTGTTGGGAAATGGTTTTAAATACATTGATGTGTTTTGTTTTGAGCACTCTTTACTAAGCCTAGTGTGCTTACACTCTCTTTGTACATCAATGCAGGGAATTAAAGATCTGAGGCAGCGAGGAAGCAAGGGATCACTAAAGACTTGGTACTAAAAGTATGTTTTGAATTAGACTATAAGTAATAAGGGCAATGGGGTTTTTGTTGTTGTTTTGGGAGATGATTTGTTAAGCTCCCTGTTTGTGCAATGTTTGTCGTTCTTAGTTTGTAATTGGACTTTTTGGGTTGTTGGTTGCATTGGTTTTGGGATGCAAGATGCCATGAATTGTTGATGAACCTGTGTTGTCTTGATGAGGTTTGATCTTTGAATGTGTTGGATACATGTTAGGGTGTTTTGGTATCTTTGAAATCATGTTAAATGAGCAAAAAAAGGACATTTCAGGCCCAGACATATCGATACACGTGTCTCCGTATCGGTACAGGTAAGCTATTTCAGGCTTAGTGTTCCTGTACGTAGGCTAGCGTTTCAATACAGGCTTAGGCCAAGTGTGGCCAGCGTTTTGGTACGCGAGGGATCATTTCGATACGGGATAACATTTTTAGGCAAGGTGTATCAGTACGTGTAAGCGTATCGGTACGGTTATGAGCTACTAGAATATGGGATTTTTAATTAGGCAAAGCGTATCGATACACCCCTTAGCGTACTGATACGGCTAGCAGTTATTCGGTTGTTCTGAGGTTCTATTTTCTTACGTTTCAGTCCCTGAATATTGTGGATGCAATTGATTAAGTATGGATGATAGTTTTGAGCTGAGTTTAGATACGTATTCATGAAACCAGACTAATTAATGGTTGGTAACATAAAAAGGGGTTAAGTCCTTGTAGTTCTCTGGAATTGCAATTTGGTCCATAAATTGCAATTGTACCCAATTGGATATCGATTCGATGCCCGATTGAGTTGAGTTTTCACCTGCGCTCAATATGAA
The DNA here is from genome assembly GCA_019671005.1 of Hibiscus mutabilis. Lineage (NCBI taxonomy): Eukaryota > Viridiplantae > Streptophyta > Magnoliopsida > Malvales > Malvaceae > Hibiscus > Hibiscus mutabilis. Next base: position 17,316,841 of record CM033743.1, on the reverse strand, counting down.
CATATAAGATAATAATTTGCATCTAGATAAGATAAAAGAAAAAATGGACGCGTTTTGAGTTTTTTCTTCACAGTTTACCTCAGTAAACATAATGTAGCTCGCTCGGTTCGGTCTTGCGACTAGGCCGAGTCGAGGGGATTACAAAAGGTATAGACTGTAAGGTAAAGGTACCTGCAATCATGTCACTATCATTCCTCCCTACGCGGTGAGCAAATACCCTTATCGGTCCACCGCCCTCTGGCTAAACTGCTACGGTATGTCCCACCACTCTCTGCCCCTCATCCCTGAGCTAGAAATGTTCATGGCCGCGCCCATGACCTCTTTGAGCCACAACAACTGGTGCAAGAGCCTGGCCCACTCTAGCTAACTGCGGACAATCCCTCCTGATATGATCTCGTGATCCAAAGCTCCAACAAGTGCCAATAGCACCCCAACACTCCCCCGAATGCCTCCTACCACATCTCCTACACTCGTGAGCTCCAACGTGGGTATTCTGACCCTGATATCCACTACCAGCTTATAGTGCTCGATGTCAGCATAACCAGCAGATAATCATTCTCTTTCTTTTCCTTTGAGATTCAAGAATGCTGAGTCAGATAATCAATTTTAATTCTTTCAAGATACTTTGCAACAGCTTATAGTGCCAATCCCCTTGATTGATGCTCTTACGCAGATTCCTAATTATGCAAAATTCATGAAGGAAATCTTATCCAAGAAGAAGAAGCTCACTTCTATAGAAACCATTACGCTCACAGATGAGTGTAGTGCGCTCATATCAACCCCTCTACCAAGGAAAATGAAGATCCTAGCAGCTTCATCATTTCTTGCTCTATTGGAAATCATTACTTTAGTAAAACTCTATGTGATCTGGGGAAAGTATTAATCTAATGCCATTATCAACTTTTCAAAAGTTAGGCATTGCAGAAATGAAACCCACTGCAGTCACATTGCAACTAGCAGACAAATCATTGACTCATCCGAATGGACAAATAAAAGATGTGCTTGTTTATGTGGACAAGTTCATTTTTTCAGCAAATTTTATTATTCTTGGCCAATCATACTTAGCAACAGGGAAGGCTATTATTGATGTCTTAAAAGGAGATCTTACAATGCGGGTCAACAATGACCAAGTTATTTTTTGGATGTTTAATACAGATCTTGGAAGAGATATAGATGAGTGTCATCATATTGATATTCTTAACAATATCATTCAAGAAGATTTGAATCATCGTAGTATACTCATTGATGAGATATTGTGCTGACAATGGCAGAAGATGATCTCCCAAATTGTGATAACATTGTTAAAGTGTTCACTATTGTAGTTCAACACAAATGGCAAGTTGAATCTTTAGACTCGCACACCGTACAATTCCTAATTTTAAATCATATATTGAAGAAGATCACACTCTAGAACTGAAGCCATTACCAACTAATCTCAATTATGTATTCCTTGGAGATGCGGACACACTTCCAGTCATTGTCTCTGCAATTCTGGATGCAATGCAAGAAGCTAAGTTGATAAATATTTTGAAGCAGCACAAACGTGCTATTCCCTAGACCATTGTGGACATTAAAGGCATTAGTCCATCCTTATGCATGCATAAGATCAAGCTGGATGATAAGATCAAATAATCTATTGAAACACAGCGCCGACTAAATAAAAATATGAAAGAAGTGGTCAAGAAAGAAATTCTCAAATGGTTGGATATAGGTGTTATCTATGTAATTTCTGATAGTGCATGAAATAGTCCAGTCCATCGTGTTCCCAAGAAAAGTGGCATCACTGTAGTCCATAATGATGTTGATGAATTGATTTTGAATCGCATTCTTATGGGATGAAATATGTGCATGGATTATATGAGACTAAATGCAGCCACAAGAAAAGATCACTTCCCCTTCCTTTTATTGATCAAATGCTTGATCGGCTTGCAGGCAAGGAGTGCTACTACTTTCTAGATGGGTATTCTGGCTACAATCAAATTGCTATTGCACTTGAGGACCAAGAAAATACTACATTTACTTGCCCATTCGGGACATTTGCCTTTCGTCTCATGCCTTTTGCTATTTATAATGCACCAACCATATTTCAGAGGTGCATGATGGCAATATTTTCATATATGATTGATAATTCCTGGAAATCTTTATGGATGATTTTTTGGTGTATGAGAATTATTTTGACCATTGCATCGATAATTTGGAGAAAGTATTACAACGATGTGAAGACATCAATCTTGTTCTGAATTGGGAGAAATGTCATTTTATGGTTACAGAGGAAATCATGCTGGGCCATCGAATATCTAAAGAAGAAATTGAGGTCAATAAAGCCAAGGTGGATGTTATTGAAAGATTGCCTCCACCGACTAATGTAATGGGCATTTGAAGTTTTTTAGGCCATGCTGGATTTTATAGAAGGTTCATTCGTGATTTTTCGAAGATCACAAAACCACTATGCTTATTGCTGAAGTAGAACAAAAAATTTGTCTTTTATGATACATGTCTGAATGCATTCAAAAAAATTAAAAAGCATCTTGTGAAAGCACCTATCATTGTTGCACCCAACTGGGAGCAACCATTTGAACTCATGTGCGATGCAAGTGATTTTGTTATGGGGGTGATTTTAGGTCAAAAAAGAGATAAGGTATTTCATGCGATCTACTACGCTAGTAAGACTCTAACTAAAGCTCAAATTAATTACACTACTATTGAGAAAGAGTTATTAGCAGTAATTTTTGCTTTTGATAAGTTTCGTTCTTACCTTGTCGGTGCAAAAATTATAGTATTTATTGATTATTCTACTTTGAGATACCTTTTTTGCAAAAAAAGATGCAAAACCAAGATTGATTTGATGGATCTTATTGTTGCAAGAATTTGATATTGAGATAAAGGACCGTAAAGGGTTAGAAAATAAAGTTGTCGATCATCTTTCGAGATTGGAAGCAGACAACAAAGATGGAAATAAACTATAAATTATCAATGCATTTCCTAATGAAAAGTTTTTTGTTGTGCGCGCAACACCTTGGTACGCTGATTTTGTCAATTACTTGGTGTGTGGAAAAACTCCTTTGGGTGTAACGGGGGACAAGAAGGCACGATTTCTTCGTGATGCACTTAAATATCATTGGAATGAACCTTATTTGTTCAAGGTTTGCAATGATAATATAATTCGACAATGTGTTCCTGAAAAAGAAATGATGTCAATCTTACAACATTGTTGCAATGCTCTATATGAAGGGCATTTCAGCGGTATGAGAACACCGCAAAAGTCCTTCAATCTGATTTTTATTGGCCTTCATTTTTTAAAGATACCTACGAGTTTACTTAATACTTTGATCATTGTCAGCGCACAGGATCAATGTAAAAGGTATTATGTTACAAAGAGAATTATGTTAGTCCATCGAATATCTAAAGCAGGAATTGAGGTCGATAAAGCCAAGGTGGATTCTATTGAAAGATTGCCTCCACCGACTAATGTAAAAGGAATTCGAAGTTTGTTGGGCCATGCTGGATTTTATAAAAGGTTCATTTGTGATTTTTTGAAGATCACAAAACCACTATGCTTATAGCTGGAGCAGAACAGAAAACTTGTATTTGATGATGCATGTCTGAAAGCATTCAAAAAAATTAAAAACTAGCTTGTGAAAGCACATATCGTTGTCGCACCCAACTGGGAGCAACCATTTAAACTCATGTGCAATGCTAGTGATTTTGCTGTAGGGGTGGTTTTCGGTCAAAAAAAGACAAGGTATTTCATGCGATCTACTATGCTAGTAAGACTCTAATTGAAGCTCAAATTAATTATACTACTACTGAGAAAGAGTTATTAGCAATAATTTTTGCTTTTGATACGTTTCATTCTTACCTTGTCAGTGCAAAAAATTATAGTATTTACTAATCATTTTACTTTGAGATACCCTTCTATGAAAATATGAAAAATCAAGATTGATTCAATGGATCTTATTGTTGCCAGAATTTGATATTTGATATAAAGGACCACAAAGGGTTAGAAAATCAAGTTGCCGATCATCTTTCGAGATTGGAAGTAGGCAAAAAATATGGAAATAAACTACAATTTTTTATGTATTTCCTGATGAAAAGCTTTTCATTGTGGATGCAACACCTTGGTGCGCTAATTTTGTCAATTACTTGGTGTGTGGAAAAACTCCTTTGGGTGTAACAAGGCACAAGAAGGCTTGATTTCTTCACAATGCACTTAAATATCATTGGAATGAACCTTATTTGTTCAAGGTTTGAAATAATAATATTATTCGACGTTGTTTCCCTGTAATTTCCCAAAATATTTTGTTAGTGACCAAAATGTAAATTTTGAAAGTTTAGGGGTCAAAGTGTAAACTTTGGAAAAGTTCATGGACCAAAGTGTAATTTTCAAAAGTTGTGTATTTTAACCCTGTAAATGAATAATTTACCCCCCAAGAATGACATTTTTGTGTTACTCAGATTTTTTGTACGGAGTTTGTATTAATGGCTATAAAGCGATAAAGTTTAGAAGAAAAATATTCGGATAATCGGATCGAATCGAATATCCAAGATATTTTGAAGGATGAGAAGCCAAGGTTGATTATGTCATTTTATATGTCTAAGATATTTATTTATGTTGGGAGAATATGAACCCTTGGATTTAAGTTCATTTTTCCATGTCAAACATGAGTCGTTGGATGAAAAAAGGCAGGATCATAATTTTGGAAAAATTACAAGGGTAGAGTTGGTAACTACCAACTTATTGGTTTATTTTTTACCATTGGATGAATAAATTGACATGTGGCCGGTTGAGAAGGAACTAAGTTAGTTAGATTTTATGGAACGACAATTTTGAAACTAACTATAAAATAAAGACTAGTTGGAGGGCAAATTGGTCATTTGGCAGGTATGGCAATTTTGAAATATTTGAAGTTACAAGGTTTATTTTTGGAAGAAGAAAATTAAAGATTTAATCTTGGCCCTTGATTGATTATAAGATCGATCTCAACCGTTGGATAAAAGGGCACTTTTGTAATTTCCCTATTTGAATGAATTTAAAATTCATTTATATATTACAAGTGGCATAATTGAATAGATTTAAAATTAAAAGGCAAAATATGAAGCCTTCTTCATCTTTCATATGTTTGAAAATATGGGTAGAAAAGGGAGAAAATTTCTGAGCTCGATTCAAGCCCCAAAACTCGATTTTCATGTAATGTTTCGAACTGCAAAGTTGTTCTACTCTTCAAGCTCTATCTTTTGATGTAATTAATTCATGAAATACATGCTTGATTGATGACAATTTTACATGAGAAGGAAATTAGGGTTTATGAACAAAATTGGGGCTTTTGAGACTTTATGATTCCATGGTTGAATTTAAGTTAGAATCAAGCTTATATGATGTTAAAATCATGATACTGAGTTAGGATTTAAACCCTACATATTTTTGTTTGTATGGAGAAGATTAGGGTTTATGGATTTAAGTCTAACTTAGGGTTTGTGATGTTGGATTAATGATCTAGTAAGCTTAATTTGTTGTTTGGAAGCAAAACCCTAAGTTAAAGGTATATGGACCATTTCAGAAATTCTAAAAGTTAGAGGACCGAATCCGATTTTTTATGATATTAAAGTGTATTTATGTTATTATTGATGTTGGAGATGTAAAATTGAAGTTAGAATGCAAAACCGATGTTAAATCGAGTTAGTGACCATTTTGACAAATTGTCAAAGTTAAGTGACCAATTCGGAAATGAGGTTTTAGAGAAGGACTAAATCTGATTTTAGTTGAAATGATAGAATTCAAGTAGTAATGTTGATTTGAGCACTAATTTGCAAAGTTAAGAAGTTTGAATCCTTACGTTTGCATTTTAGTGGCTATTTTGCCAAATTGAGAAAATTAGAGGGAATTATTTTGAATAATTACTTGATGAAGAAGATGATGAATTGATGGTTTGAAGAAAGTGATGGGGCTAAATTGATAAGTTGAAAAATAAGAAGAAGTTAGTATAAATTAGAAGTTTATTATGGAAAGCTTTGATGAAGATTAAATTTTTGCAGTAACTTCGAAAAATCAACATAAATTCTACAAAATGGTTAGATGATGAATTTTATACCGTTGTAAATATGTGTTCGTCGAGTTTCGTTTCTAACAAACGAAAACTGATTTCGAGTTCCGAGTTAAAAGGTATGAATTTTTAATCTAATAAAGGTCTGAAAATTTACAGAGCAGTTTTGGGTCAGGACAGTCTGTGACGGGAGTTTGAAGAATTTTCATAATTTTTGTAGATTTTATTAATTTATGTGACTTATAACGTTAGAACCGTTATCGAATCTAGTTTTTCCAATATTCTGCCTGGTATAAGCAAATCTTTGAAGGTAGCGGAAGCTATCAGAAAATGGAATTTGAAACATTTGGTATTTAAATCTGAGTTAGCAAGCTCAGGAGAATTATTGGAAGTTCAAATCGGTCACTAGGGACCATAATGAGTTTTTGAACAAAACAAAGAAGAAAGGAAAAATATTTGGAAATTTTATATTCGAATGATTATATTAGACAACGTGTTTAAGGTATTGTTAGATTTGAATCTAACAAATATTTTATCTTACTCATGTGATTAATGAAGTCAAGGCCAAATCAAAGAAAGTTCAAGGTTCTATAAAGGAAAGGATCGAGTAGAATTTAGTGAGCCACGCTAACAAATGGCCCAGGTGAGTGCATACATGTATTTAAATGTATGTTTGTTGACATACATTTTTATAGGGAGACTTGTGATAAGTCAACCTAAAAGGTAAATATTTTTATATAGCATAACATGTTTTGCATGATACAGTATTTTATTGATTTACAGACTATGGCACATTTTTATGCTTACAAATGGTTTATAGCATGATATATATGACAAGCTATTTTATATAGTTTTAAAATGGCATGCATAATGTGAATTGTATAGAACATATTGGAGTATGAACTACTCTAATATGATATGTTTACATGATATAAATTGGATATGGGTTTCCATTTAACAGGAATTGATTTTTAAAGTTGCCCTTGGTAGTATAATATTGAGTTGGACAATATAGTGGTATACCATAAGAGTCACAATGTATCTGACACTTCATTGTGTCGACAGTATACGACGTTGAAAGTTTGCAACACTTCATTGTGCTTATATGTTCCCGATACTTTATTGTGTCGATAGTATACGACGTCGATAGTTTGCAATACTTCATTGTGTTTATATGACAACACTTTATTGTGTTGATATGTTCCCGATACTTCATTGTGATTATATGGTAACACTTTATTGTGTTGATATGTTTCTGATACTTCATTGTGTTGATAGAAAGTATAGTACTAAAATGTACACGACTCGTAAATTAGTCACTTGATATTTACCTTGGGCTATATGATTACATAGTACAACTATATAATCTTATATACAGATATTCCTGCATTACAGATTATATGATTTAATGATTATCATGCTTTTGAAAGTATCATGCATTACAAAGTATTTTATATATGTTCTCATCTTATGCCTCACTAAGTTCGTACTTAGCGTGTTTGATTGTACACACGTAGGTAAATCAAGTTGAGAGTGAGAAAAGCATTGCATCAATATGGGAAAGCTCAACAGGTAGTCACAGTAATGACATCCTAATTAAGGTTTGATTTTTATAGTGGCATGTATACTTGTTTAACCTATTTAAGTGTGATTGACCTTTAAAGTTCATTTTGGTTTCAAGATAATTGGCATTTCTAGAAAGATTCAAGGTTAAGAATAACCTTAAGTGATGAGTAGCATGCTAAGATAATTGATTTATGATTAGAACTCGAACAAATAATTCAAGTCGATTTTAAATAAAGTTAAGCGAGCTTGGGCTAGAGAAATTTTAGGATGGGTGACCATCGAGAAGTTTTTCTGAAAATTTTAAATTACCCTGATTTTTGGATTAAAGAAGTTGTAACATTTACAACTCGTACCCGGTGTACGAATACGGGAAAGAGGTGTTACATTTATTGGTATTAGAGTTATAGGTTTAGCCGGTTCTGCAGTTAAACGAAGTATGGTAAAAGTCAAAAGTGTACACATGCCACTAGGATGTCATAAATACTGATGATTTTACTTGTTGGAATGAATGCAATTGCTTACTTCTTTATGATAATAATGTTAAATTCCAATATGTGAGGGTAAAAGAATCGTGTCAGGTGTTAGGCGAGTGAATCAATAAGAGATTCACAATAGTGATAAGGTTAATGACAATATTCTACCCTCAGCTTAGCATGGTCCAGGGGCACCAGAGTAACATGATATGCATGTTCTGGATTAAGAGCTTTTCTTCCAGACATGAGATGTGATCATGAATCAGCCTGCGTAGGCACCAATTGCAAAATAATTGAGAGTTCTGACACACTAGATTTTCAGAGAGACATTGATGGAGATCCTATGATTGTTAATCTATGGTTTAAGGATATAAAGGTTAGGTTGAAGGAACTCTGTATTGACGATCAGAGGAAACTAAAAATAAAGTAGTATTTCATCTTAAAGGATTAGACTCGTATTTGATAAAGTAATGTTACGGTATATGCTCAAAATTTGTTAGCTAGAAGTTCTTTCTTTGAGTGTTCCATAACAAAGTTTATCTTAGAGATACAATGGAGTTTTTTGCATCTTAATTAGGGCAATTGGATCATTTACGGGTATGAGTGCAAGTTTAATAAACTGAGTTGAATTGTTTCTAAACTGCTTCTTACAGATTAATTAGGGCAATTGGATCATTTACGGGTATGAGTGCAAGTTTAATAAACTGAGTTGAATTGTTTCTAAACTGCTTCTTACAGATAGAGGGGGAGCCTGTTTTGACAGCTCATAGAGGGTTAGAGGTCAGGTACAAAGAAGTACTGACTGGCCTATGAATTTAAAAATTTTATGAAGCAGTAAACTATGCGGAATGTAATTTAAAGAGTTCAGAATGAGAAAAATATCTAAATAGAGGTCATAGATCGTAAAGAGGAATAGTGAATTATCATTCATTTCACCACTTCTAAAAAGTGGTGAGGATTTTCGGCAAAAATAGCAAGCTGAATTTATTACATAGTTCTGCTAAGAAATCAAGACAAGGAAAATTAGGCACTCTCTGACATTTATAATTAATGTTGGAGATTCAAAGAAACCACAAAACCAATCATGTGAGTGTGGTAATAATTGTTATGCATGAGCATGTAGAGTTTTTATTGGAATTTGTTACCAATGTGAAAATTATTTAATTTATGCTATAGATACTGAGCATCAAGGGTAAGCTGGGAGAGTATTCCTATTGTTTGTGAAATTTAAATGGGTTGCTTAAGAGGAGCCGTCGGGCTTGATACTTAATCGAGAAACTAAGTTTAGAATTGGATTTAATCCAATATTGAACCTATATTAATTACACTCTACAGAATGGCTCTTACTAGATTGAGAAAGCTAAACATCTAGTTGCAAGAGTCATTAGATGGAGGTTTTATATGACTTGGTATATCACTTAAGGAAGCTTCAGTGATGTTAGTTAAAGAAGCAGTAATGTTCCTCTAAGGTTAAATTACGATTATATTATTACCAATAAAGGGAGATTTGATAGTAGCACTAGTATTAGTGCAGTATGAATCTAGTAAGGATTCTACCTTATTCAATAATACGTCCCATAATAGGTTGGGATGTGTAGTGATGTAATAAGGTTAAAACATCAATTGATGTATTTAGTCAAAAGTCACTCTTTGCCTTATAAGCATTAAATGCTTAATTATCTTTGGAGGAAAATAGTGTATTGATTATACAGCCTCAGCTCGAGTCTACTATGACAAATCGGATCAAAGATTTATAGATAAAAGATAAGATATGTTTGGAAAGAATTCAGTAAGGTGAAAAGGAAAAATTTAAATATTTCAATGTTAAGTCTAAAGGATGTTCATGTTATCAAGGAGTAATTTATATTTCCGAGGATGATGAAAAGAGAACAAAGAGGTGATTGAATCTGATTTGATTCAGTTTAGGATGTGGAGAATCAAGAATGGTTTGAAGTAATTTGGAGTTTTTTTAAAATGATGGATATTATCTGCTGATCTTGAAAGAAAAGATATTTATATAAAGTTAAGGATAAAATATTCCATAAAAGTTTCACCTTGGAAGAAGGTGTTATGGTTCGGACCAAAAAGGTAAACTAAATCCGAGATTCTTTGGGTCATATAATATTGTGAAAAGGGTTGGTCTGGTGGCTTATTAACTAGCCTTACCTCAGGATAATGGACAAGATTCACAATATATTTCATGTATCGATGCTCAAGAAGTATCAATTAGATCCTTTACATATCATTATCTCGGAAGGAATAGAGATTCAACCGGATTTGATTTATGAGGAAGAATCGGTAAAGATATTGACACATAGAGTCAAAGGATTAAGAAATAAAACGATTTCGCTTTTTAAAGTTCTTTGGCGAAATCATGAAGTCGAAAAAATGATCTGGAAAAGAGAAAAAGATATGAGAAAACAGTTTCTTCATTGTTTTTGAACTGTGTATGTGTTGAAAATTCGAGGACAAATTTTCTTAAGGGGAGAATTGTAATATCCCAAAATTTTTGGTTTGTGACAAAAATGTAAATTTTAAAAGTTTAGGGGTCAAAATGTAAACTTTGGAAAAGTTTAGGGACCAAAGTGTAATTTTCAAAAGTTATGTATTTTAACCCTGTAAATGAATAGTTTACCCCCAAGAATGAAGTTTTCGTGTTACTCAGATTTTTTGTACGGTGTTTGTATTAATGGCTATAAAGCGATAAAGGTCAGAAGAAAAATATTAGGATAATCGGATTGAATCGAATATCCAGGATATTTTGAAGGATGAGAATCCAAGGTTGATTATGTCCTTTTATATGTCTAAGATATTTTATTTGTGTTTCAAGAATACGAACCCTTGGATTTAAGCTGATTTTTCCATGTCAAACATGAGTGGTTGGATGAAAAATGGCAAGATCGTAATTTTGGAAAACTTACAAGGGTAAAGTTGGTAACTACCAACTTATTGGCTTATTTTTTACCATTGGATGAATAAATTGACATGTGGACAGTTGAAAAGGAACTAAGTTAGTTAGATTTTTATGGAATGGCAATTTTGAAACCAACTAGTAAATAAAGACTAGTTGGAGGGCAAATTGGTCATTTGGCAGGGATGACAATTTTGAAATATTTGAAGTTACAAGGGTTATTTTTGGAAGAAGAAAATTAAAGATTTAATCTTGGCCCTTGATTGATGATAAGATCAATCACAACTATTGGATAAAAGGGTATTTTTGTAATTTCCCTATTTGAATGAATTTAAAATTCATTTATATATTACAAGTGGAATAATTGAAGAGATTTAAAATTGAAAGGAAAAAGATGAAGCCTTCTTCATCTTTCATATTTTTGAAAATATGGGTAGAAAAGGGAGAAAATTTCCAAGCTCCATTCAAGCCTGAAACTCGATTTTTAGGTAATCTTTCGAACTACAAAGTTGTTCTACTCTTCAAGCTCTAACTTTTGATGTAATTAGTTCATGGAATACATGCTTGATTGATGAGAATATTACATGAGAAGGAAATTAGGGTTTATGAACAAAATTGGGGCTTTTGAGATTTTATGATTCCATGGTGAATTTAAGTTAGAATCAAGCTTATATGATGTTAAAATCATGATATTGAGTTAGGATTTAAACCTTACATATTTTTGTTGTATGGAGAAGATTAGGGTTTATGGATTTAAGTCTAACATAGGGTTTGTGATGTTGGATTAATGATCTAGTAAGCTTGATTTGTTGTTTGGAAGCAAAACCCTAAGTTAAAGGTATAGGGACCATTTCGGAAATTCTGAAAGTTAGAGGAGCGAATTTGATTTTTTATGATATTAAAGTGTATTTATGTTACTATTGATGTTGGAGATGTAAAATTGAAGTTAGAATGCAAAACCGATGTTAAATAGAATTAGTGACCATTTTGATAAATTGTTAAAGTTAAGTGACCAATTCGGAAATGAGGTTTTAGAGAAAGAATAAATCTGATTTTAGTTGAAATAATAGAATTCAAGCACTAATGTTGATTTGAGGACTAATTTGCAAACTTAAGAAGTTTGAATCCTTACCTTTGCATTTTATTGACTACTTTGCCAAAGTAAGAAAATTATAGGGAATTATTTTGAATAATTATTTGATGAAGAAGATGATGAATTGATGGTTTGAAGCAAGTGATGGGGCTAAATTGATAAGCAGAAAAATAAGATGAAGTTAGTATAAATTAGAAGTTTATCATGGAAAGCTTTGAAGAAGATTAAATTTTGGCAGTGACTTCGAAAAATCACCATAAATTCTACAAATATATTTAGATGATGAATTTTATACCGTTGTAAAGATGTGTTCGTCTAGTTTCGTTTCCAACAAACAAAAACTGATTTCGAGTTCCGAGTTAAAAGATATGATTTTTTAATCGAATAAAGGTCAGAAAATTTACAGAGCAGTTTTGGGTCAGGACAGTCTGTGACGGGAGTTTGAAGAATTTTCATATTTTTTGTAGATTTTATTAATTTATGTGACTTATACCGTTAGAATCTTTATCGAATTTAGTTTTTCTTGTATAAAGGAAATTAAGATACGGTATGTATTCTACCCGGTATAAGCAAATCTTTGAAGGTAACGCAAGCTGTCAAAAAATGGAATTTGAACATTTGGTATTTAAATGTGAGTTGGCAAGCTCAGAAGAATTATTGGAAGTTCAAATTGGTCACTAGGGACCATAATGAGCTTTTGAACAAAACAAGGGAAAAAAAGAAAAATATTTGGAAATTTTATATTCGAATGATTATATTAGACAGCGTGTTTAAGGTATTGTTAGATTTGAATCTAACAAATATTTTATCTTATTCATGTGATTAATGAAGTCAATGCCGAATCAAAAAAGGTTCAAGGTTCTATAAAGGAAAGGATCGAGTAGAATTTAGTGAGGCATGCTAACAAATGGCACAGGTGAGTGCATACATGTATTTAAATGTATGTTTGTTGACATACATTTTTATAGGGAGACTTGTGATAAGTCAACCTAAAAGGTAAATATTTTTATATAGCATAATATGTTTTTCATGATACAGTATTTTACTGATTTACAGAATATGGCATATCTTTATGCTTACAAATGGTTTATAGCATGATATATATGACAAGTTATTTTATATAGTTTTAAAATGGCATGCATAATGTGAATTGTATAGAATATATTGGAGTATGAAGTACTCTAATATGATATAAATTGGATATGAGTTGCTTGCCATTTAACATGAATTGATTTTTAAAGTTGCCCTTGGTAGTATAATATTGAGTTGGACAATATAGTGGTATACCATAAGAGTCACAATGCATCTGACACTTCAATGTCTCGACAGTATACGATGTCGAAAGTTTGCAACACTTCATTGTGTTGATATGGTAACACTTTATTGTGTTGATATATTCCCGATACTTCATTGTGTATATAGTATACGACGTCGATAGTTTTCAACACTTCATTGTGTTGATATGTTCCTGATACTTCACTGTGTCGATAGTTTTCAACACTTCATTGTGTTGATATGGCACCACTTTATTGTGTTGATATGTTTCTGATACTTCATTGTGTCGATAGAAAGGATAGTACTAAAATGTACACGACTCGTATATTAGTCACTTGATATTTACCTTGGGCTATATGATTACACAGTACAACTATATAATCTTATATACAAATATTCCTGCATTACAGATTATATGATTTAATGATTATCATGCTTTTGTAAGTATCATGCATTACAAAGTATTTTATATATGTTCTCATCTTATGACTCACTAAGTTCGTACTTAGCGTGCGTTTGATTGTACACACGTAGGTAGATCAAGTTGAGAGTGAGAAGAGCATTTCATCAATATGGGAAAGCTCAACAGGTAATCACAGTAATGACATCCTAATTAAGGTTTGATTTTTATAGAGCATGTATACTTGTTTAACCTATTTAAGTGTGATTGACCTTTAAAGTTCGTTTTGGTTTCAAGATAATTGGCGTTTCTGGAAAGATTCAAGGTTAATAATAACCTTAAGTGATGAGTAGCATGCTAAGATAATTGATTTATGATTAGAACTTGAACAAATAATTCAAGTCAATTTTAAATAAAGTTAAGCGTGCTTGGGCTAGTGAAATTTTAGGATGGGTGACCATCGGGAATTTTTTCTGAAAATTTTAAATTACCTTGATTTTTGGATAAAGAAGTTGTAACATTTACAACTCGTACCCGGTGTACAGATATGGGAAAGGGGTGTTACAGTCCCCGAGGAAGAAATGATATAAACCATACAACATTGTCATACTACTCCATATATGGGGGGCATTTTGGCAGTATGAGAACAGCCGCAAAAATCCTTCAATTTGGTTTTTACTGGCCTTCATTATTTAGATATGCCCACGTTTGCTCAGCGTTGTGATCGTTGTTAGTGCACAGGGTCAATATCCAGGAGAAATGAGATGCTACGACAGCCAATAATGGAAATTGAGTTATTCGATGTTTGGGGATTGGATTTCATGGGTCTTTTTCTAAATTCTTTTGGAAATCTATATATTCTAGTCATTGTGGACTATGTTTCCAAGTGGATAAAAGTTGTAGTTATCCTTAAAGATGATGCCAAAACGGTTTTAAAGTTCTTCCACAAACATATACTCACCCATTTTGGAACACCAAGAGCATTAATCAGTGACTAGGGAAAACATTTTCAATGCAGCCAGGTGGCTGCTGCGTTGAAATGATATGGAGTAAATCATAGAATAGCTACAACATATCATCCTCAATCCAATGGACTAGTCGAGATCTCTAACTGGCTATTAAAAACATCTTGGAAAAGGTGGTAAATACCACTAGGAAAGATTGGTCCTCGTGCTTAGATGATGAATTATGGGTTATTCATATTGTGTAGAAAACTCCACTTGGGATGTCACCATAACAACTTGTCTTTGGAAAATCCTGTCACTTGCCTGTTGAGTTAGAGCATAAGGCTATGTGATCGTTGAAACAAGTTAATCTAGATTATGAGGCTACAAGGAAGAAACAATTGCTGGACATCATTGAATTGGAAGAGATTCATCGCAATGCCAATGACAATGCCTCTAATTACAATGACAAGAGTAAATGTTGGCATGACAAGATCATATTGCAGCGACATTTTAAAGTTGAACAATTAGTTTTACGATTCAATTCAAGACTAAATTGCACCAAAGCAAATTGCGGTCATGTTGGTCAGAACCTTTTGAAGTTGTGGAAGTATTTCCACATGGTGCAGTCACAATCAAGGATATTAAAGTGGGGATCCCATTCAAAGTCAATGGACAAAGACTCAAACTTTATTTTGGTGACTTTGACTCTAAGAGTGTTGAGATAATTAAATTGGTTGATTTTTTATATTTCTTTAATTGCTTTGTTAGATTTATATTTAGTTTTCTTTCTTTTCCTTGTTTATTTTTAAATTCTTTTTTCTTCTTTTTCAAGAATAAATCCTCCTTTGTTTTGGTATGGAATCCTTTTTCAACGGATTGTACGACAAGGAGAAATCACATGATATGTATGATTTTGGGGGCAATTCGAGTAATTTGATTACACCGATTAATCACCTCAAATCACAGCCTTCCATTGTTGAAAGTGGGATATGCATCGAATGAGTGTGATTTTTACGCCAAAATCAAGGCATCAAATCTCATCGCATCAGACGGTAAAAAATTGCGGCCTTTCATTTTCTTTTTTCTTCCTTTTCTATTTAACAACTCTGATTACACTAACATCATCACTTAGTTTTCTCTATTTTTTTCTTCTTTGAATCTTTGAATTTTTCTGCAAAATCCTTCCTTTCGTTTTTCCCTTACTCTCTCATGGCAAAAATTAGAGCTGCTCAAAAAATTTCAATGGAAACCTCTGCAAAAGACACTCAAGGCTCGCCCTCAAACCCTCAAGCCAAGGAGCCTGATGCATAAGAGGAGAACATTGAGTATAAGGTGTTCCAAACAACAATGGCTTAGGAACAACACACAGATCATTTCCTGAAGTGAAATATCCTTCCAGAACAAGGGATTGTTCTCTCGCAAGAAAAAGAACCACAGAAGTTGATTCACCAAGCCATTGAGCT
This sequence comes from Hibiscus mutabilis, assembly GCA_019671005.1. Taxonomy (NCBI): domain Eukaryota; kingdom Viridiplantae; phylum Streptophyta; class Magnoliopsida; order Malvales; family Malvaceae; genus Hibiscus; species Hibiscus mutabilis. The sequence continues at coordinate 17,300,672 of CM033743.1, read as the reverse complement.
TCATAAATGGGGTACCTTTTGCACTCACCATGGGAGTCACAATGCTGCTTTGGTAAGAGAGTTCTATTCAAATCTTTATGAGTCTTTCCTAAAATTAGTTTTCGTGACGGAAAGCTCGATACCTTAGAGTGCTGCCATAATTAACAAGCTGTTAAAGACTTCTGTCAGTGTTGATGAACATGCCCTGTTTGTGGATGAGATAATAAGGAAAATCTGGATTTGCTAGTTAGGGATTTATGCGTTGCAGATGCATTTTGGTCGGGGACCAATGAGGGGAACTTCACAATGTATATGAGATTCTTAACCGTGCCTGCAAAAATATGGTTCCAGCTTGTAAATTCTAGGTTGCTGCCTTCGAATCACAGAACCACAGTCCCCTAGATAGAATGTGTTTTATACATTATATAGTTAAGGGTAGAAAGATAGATGTGGGTGCAATTATGCATAAGGAGATAGCGGGTTTTACTGAAAGGAAAAAGGGAATCTTGGCGTTTCCATCGTTGATTATGAAACTATACAATCTGAATAGAGTCAAGCCCCTGAAAAATGAGGAGATGGCAACCAACAAAGGGCCAATTAATGAGGTTGCCATTGAGGGAATGGTGCAAAGTACTAAGGTTCCTACACCAAAAGTGGGCATTGCAACGAGGGAAGAGAAAGGGAAAGCAAAGTTGGAAGCTGTAGTTGAGGATGTCCTCACAAGTAATGAAGTATAGATGAAAGTTTGAAAGTTCTGGCTATCAAAGACAAACTTGATGTTGTGACGAGCACGCTGAGGAGGGTTGTAGCCAAAGTTCAAACGCTTGACCTAGCACAGAATTTATTCTATGTGCATGTCAAGACAAGGCATAAATATGCTTTCGTTGTAGTGAGCAAAGTCACCCCAATATCTTTGCCAGAATTTCCTCCTATCATCCGTAGTTATGATTTTTCTTCTCATGCGGCAACAAGGGAAGTCCCAACCAAGTCCGTAAATTCTCTTGAAAATGTAAAAGAGGCTGAAGACACACCAAAAGAGGAAGCATCGAGCAAGATCATAAAGGACTGTCTTTTTTACTTAAAAGTTCCTTTTGATGTTAATGCAACACCTACCTCTACTGAAAAAGATAAAGTCATTGTGGAAGATGTGGATGAAGACGAGGAAGACAACACCCAAGTCGAGAAGATTGTTGCTGAGAAAAAAAAGTGTTGAAAGAAGGTCGGTTGTGTCTAAGGTTGTGGATGCAACCTGTGAAGGATCAGAGTGGATGCGAGATTCTACGGTACCGGCGGAAGCTGCCTTTGCACAAAATGAACAATAGGAAAACCATCTTACAATGGTGGTGTACAAAGCACCACCCATGCTCATCCCTACTACAGACAGGGCCGATGATGTCGAGAATAAAGAAGAGCTTGACCAAAAAGATGAGGCCTCTATTCCAAAGAAAGAAAAGAAATGCAAGCGCTTGAAATCCAAGGACAAAAATAAGAAAAAGCACAAGGAAGAAAAGATGAGCAAGAAGAATAAGTGTCGCTCTGTGTCCTCCTCTCAAAACCCTGAAGGATTGAGTTATTTTTCTTAAGTTTTCTTAGCCATGCATACCATGAGTGTAATTTCATTTTGTTTACTGTATTTTCATGACATCTGCATTGTCATTGTAATTGCATTTAGTTTTAATAGCATTGCATTCATTATTATAACCACATTTTTTCATTGCATTCCTTTTCTTTTTCATTGGGGACAATGCAATCTTTACGTTGGGGGATATACACTTGGGAGTTGAAATGTACCCCCATTTCAATTTTTCTAAACAAATGCAAGGTTTTTTGTTGTTGAAAATCTTTTGCTCGCATTCGATGTGTAAACCTTGAATCATTCTAATTGCTGATGAATTGGTTAGATATACATGCTGGATGATTGCATCATAATTCAGGATAAATATATCTACCTATTTGAGTAAAGAATAGCTAGCATCATCACTTTGATTTTGGATGAATTTTCCTTATTCGGCTTGTGTTATTTATGTTATTAGATCTTATTAATTATAAATAAAAGGCATTCCAATGTTTGTGCAATAAAAGTAGCTTCAAAGGGGAACACTCTAATGCATGCATTAGAAAAATGAATCTGGCCAAAGGTTGTCACTGCATGAATATGCATCGAGGCAATGAAGTACTTCTTGGGGACTTGTTTCACGACATCTTACTTCTTAGGGTCTAGGGTGCATTCATTGTTTGATATCACTCACTACATTTAATAATAATAATAATAATAAATAAGTAAATAAATAAAATTTTATCTAATGATATATTGTTATAAGTTGTATTAAATAAATGTTGATAGGAAGAAAGAATCTGAGATGATAGGCATGATGCTATGTATTGTTGAAATTCATGTTTATATGTTGATGTTTGAGTTGTTTATGCAATCTTCTATCGTTTCGATGCAATTGATTAATTGGTTGGTTGGAATGATTCACGTTGCTAGAATGTCTCTAAACTTTTGATTAGACCTTGCTGCTTTCAATTTTACTTGAGAACAAGTAAAAACTCAAGTTTGGGGAGTGATAGCTCTTTAAAGAACATGTGTTTCCTCTAGATTTATGGATTTAATTGTCCCCACATCAATGTTTAATGCATCCATTTCTACATTTTCATGTTTATTTTCTGGATTTTGTATAACTCAAGTCTTAGCTATTATTGGTATACATATTTTTGCCTTTTATTATGATTGTTGTTGCATTACTAATGTCCCTATAGAGGAAGTTTCACCACTGCAGCTAGCTCGACATTGTAGCGGTCATCTATCCAGACTGTCAATGATAATGATGAATATTGCAGTTGGAATTTCTATTACAACAAATTGTGTATGGCAGATTAAACTGTATTCTTAGATATCCTAGGCGAAGCAAGGCAAAAATATCCTAGGAGATGAGGATTCAAATGCTAGATCAATAAATAATATACGATATCTTCTTTAAATCATTCTAGAAATTGATGTTTATTGGAGGTTTTATTATATTTTGTGTGTTAATGACGTTGGTTAACCCTTTAAGCTCTGTATGAACTTTCTTAAACCTTGTTTTTCAGTTTAAGATTATTGTTTGTATCAAAGTGTTGAACATAGTTACTGACATTGAGAGATGCAATGACAAGTCAGGTTAACAAGCCATTACAACGAGAGTTGATCCACTTGTTCAAGGAGGTGTATTTTTTACTAACAACGAGATTTGTAGTCAATCTACGTCTTTGCGTCTTCAGTTGAGAATTGAATGGAAGTTAGTAATTGAGCTTAGCCATTTATTTGCCAAATGAGCCATCGTATTTTATTTCCTTGATTGTACTTGACTTTCTTCCAAGCTGAACCGAGGGTATCCAGATCTTCTCTTAATATTTCTTTTACCTTCTTATACTTGTTGTTTTTGCTATCACAATTGATCTTACATTCACTACTTTATTTCTCTGTTACAACTACCATTACACTCACAATATTTCAATTTACAGAATTGCTTGTGGCCACATAATATTTCAACTAAATACTCATCCTCGTGGAATCGATATCTAACAGGCTCCACCTATTACTATACTTGCATCGGCAGTGTTTGCTTGCACTTGCCGTGTGACGATTATTCAACAATCACTTGGTATGAAAGACTATCTACTTTTCTTATTGAAAAAGGTTTTAACAAAGGGAATGTTGATACAACACATTTTATAAAAAGAAAAGGAAAATATATCTTAGTATTTCAAATTTACATTGATGATATTATTTTTGGTTCTACTAATGAGTCTCTTTGTCAAGATTTTGCTAAGTTAATGCAAGGTGAATTTGAGATGAGCATTATGAGGGAGCTCTGATTCTTTTTGGGACTTCAAATCAAACAAAGGAAGGATAACATCTTCATCAATCATGAAAAGTACGTAGAGGATGTTCTAAAGAAGTTTGGACTAGAAAATGTCAAACCTCAAGCAACTCCAATGAGCCGTTCCACAAAGCTTGACAAAGATGAAGGAGGTAAATGTGTCGATCTTAAACTTTATAGATCTATGATAGGTTCATTGCTTTATCTTACCGCAAGTAGATCAGATATTATGTTTAGTGTTTGCTTGTGTGCTAGATTTCAAGCTTGTCCTAAGGAATAATATTTACATGTCATTAAAAGAATCTTTAGATACCTTAGAGATACTCCTAGTTTAGGCCTTTGGTATCCTAGAGACTCATAATGCTTATTTGGAAGCGGATTATGGAGGTTGTAAGATAGATAGAAAGAGTACCTCAAGTACTTGTAAATTCCTATGAAATATGATTATTTCATTATTTTCTAAAAGCAAAATAGTGTAGCTTTATCAACCACTAAGGCAAAATATATTTCAGGCGGTAGTTATTGTGCTCAAGTTTTATGGATGAAACAACTCCTAGACTATGGAATTGATGTAGGAACCTTTCACATTAAGTGTGACAACACTAGTGCTATTTGTCTCACTAAGAATCCCATCCAACATTCTAGAACCAAACATATAGAAATAAGACATCATTTTATTAGAGATCATGTCTTAAAAGAAGATGTAGTTCTAGAGTTTGTAGATACCTTGAATCAAGTAGTGGATATTTGTACAAAGCCTTTAGATAAAGAATGTTTTCGGACTCTTAGGAAAGAGTTAGGTCTTACCAACCTTCCTTAGCCCTTAGTGTCTTTTATGTTTTTATGCTTGTTTGAATTTATTTGAATTTCATGCTTTTGAGTAATTTCTTAATGCATGCAACCCATAAGTTAGAGGGAATTTGTATGTCTATACTTGTTTACCAATTATATTTATGCTCAAACATAATATTCACGCATTTAGAAGCATTTTAGTTCTGATTTTGGGTACTTTGCTGCCAAAAGTGACCATTTGGTGCCGAGAGTACTGGACTGGTCATCCCATACCGGCACGACATTCATTAGGGGAATCAATATTGAAGATTCAGTATTGGTACGTGTTTAAAGACGTCAGTAAGTCTAGTCCGTACTGGTTTGCACCATTTTGGTACGCAAGTTACTGTATCAATATAGGCGAGCCATAGGCTATATATGTTTGTTTTTATCAAAATTCCCAATTTGTAAAATACCAAACCCTAGTAGCCAAAAATACTCCAAAATTTCACTCAAATTTCATCAAATCAAGTTGGGATTCTTCGCCAAATCAACAAATCCATCCTCGTAATTATGAAGTTCGTGCATAATCATCATCCCATTCTTCCATTGATCCATTCTTCAAGGTGAAACCCTATTTTATTTATATTAGATGAATTTCTTATTAATTTTGTATAGGATTTTTAGTTTGAATCTAGTTTACTAGGTTATATATTGTATAAATTTTATTTTACTCATTTAGTTTTCAACATAACATCTAATTTTTTTTACTTACATAAGCAATTATATATATACCTATAGTTTTACATATACATATATACACACTTATACATATAAATACAAAATTTTGGTTTTTCAAAACATATATCTACAATTTATAACTATTTTTAATTACTTTGAACATTGGTTGATATAATGAATTGATATAGATGATTGCATACATTGTTATTGTTTTATTTTGCAGGAGGTAATTCCTTGTTTTTGGGTTGTGTCTAGAGCAAAATTTAGGTGTTTTCATTCCCACTCTCTTTTTTTTAATATGCCTCCCCGGGCCAAATGCCCTAAGACTGGAATATCTATTTCCTCTAGTAACAACCCTCACCCAAATTTTACGACCATGTACAACCAAAGTTTTAATAAGACTGGTCGCCAAAACCAACACCACAAATTTTCAAATGTCCCAAAATTTTAAAATCTTTCATAAACGAGTTGTGGATTTTGCGTACACGACTTCTGATGTTTTTAACTTTTGCTATCTTTCTTTGCTTACAGAATAGAAATTTCTTTACATGCATCAAATTTTGGCCATTGTTTAAAAAACCCTTGTCTGCATTTTCTACTCTAATGCTATAAGTCTCCAAAATGCCGACAACACCAAAATTGTGGCCGTTGAGTCTTACCTCATGGGTAAGAAATTTGTTCTTGATGCCCAGATTATTGCCAATCATCTAGGTCTTGAGAATGAGTGTTTAGAATATGAGACCAAATTTTTATCAACCCATACCTTGGGTTCCTTGGTCAAAGTTCCTGTAACAACCCAATTTTTTTAGTCAACTTTTGAGCGTACCCTAGACATTGATCCTCGTCTTGGATTGGGATTGGAAGCTTTGGACCAAGCTTGGGCCTAATTTGTTTTAGTTTTGGACCTTACAAGGTTGATAGGTGACCGTTTTAAAAAAGAAGAGAATCATGAGGGTTAGATGTTGCGATTAAACCCATTTTTAAAGGGGATGGCATATTACTCTCCTTACCCTTGATTTTCACATGATTAAAAAGGGGAAAAGGGTGTGGTTGGTGATACCACTCATTTTCTTCTTCACCGCTTTCTTTCATCTTTCATCTCAAAACCCCATAGCCACCAAATTTAAAAATCTAAACTTTACTAATCATTTCTTCCACCCAAGGTCCAAGATTCAAATATGTTAATCTCCATCTCTCAAGCTTCAGGAAAAGTGCGTCCTTGTGGGAAAAGGGTAAGATTTTCATAAATGGGTTTTTGGGAAGTTTAAGGCTTTAGGAAGATTTCTCTTGATCTTAAAGTTGCAGCTTTGTAGCAAATTCCTCCATGATCTCTAATCCAAGTTTTGTTTCAAATTTCATGGTTAGGTGGTAAATGGAAGAGGTTGGAGGACTTTTGCAAGCTTGAGGTTTGGAGAAGGTGTGAGAAAGCTTGAGTAGAAGCTTGCGTTCGAGATTCTTACCTATGGCTAGTACACTAGTAACTCTTATCCCATCATGGGCATCATAAATTTGATTGCTCTGTTGCTTGAGTTGATGTTTTGGTTGTTTTGGTGTTTAGAGACCCTTTAATGGCATAATCCTAATTTCATGTTAATAACATGAGAAAAAGGTAGTAAACCACCGTAAACACTCCCAGATGATGTGGGATCAAGTTATGAGTCTAATGGTTGTGATTTAGGGGTTTGGGAAGCAATTTCTTGAGCCTAGGAAGCCATTTTAGGCTTTGATATCGGTAAGCAGAGAGGCAATACGTATACCCTAGTGTTCTGGGTTTGAGAACATTGTTCCATTAAGATGAGCTATGATGGGGTAATGGTATGGTGTTCAACCAGTACTGATATGCCTTGTAAAGAGGTATCGATACGGGTTAACCCGTACTGGTACGTGAAGGCTGGATGGAATTCTAGTAAGCTCAATTCGTATCAGTACGCATGTGAGTACCGGTACCCAAGGGGTATTATACCAGTGCGCGAGGTCCAGTACCAGTACCTATTGGGCAATCTGCCTGGAAAAAACCTTTTGAGTTGGAGGGGCTGGTAATTCGAGGATCGAGTATAAAAATAAATTGTAAAACTGAGAAACCGTGATTTAACCTTCTTATATGAGTATAATGAGTAATAACTAGGTAAAACCTTGGCTGACTTACTGCAATAGTAACCATAGGAGATCCTTGGTGGATCGAGTAATGTTATGTGTTGTTTGATAGTTGTGTCCATATTGTGTGCTGTATTGGATGCCTTATTTGGTCGAGTCATGATCAGTTATGAAACGTCATAGCAGTTGTGCAAATGTACACACGTAGATGCAAGTATAGTTGTTTGGTTGATCCTATCAGATATCAATCCTACGAGGAAAGCAGTTATCTGCCTATTGATGTCAGAGCAAAAGTTCTGAAAGTAAAAAGAAATGTGAGTGAATTTGTAGGTGCGGAGAAATGTAAATGCAAAAGATTTCAGAGAGTGATGTGGATGCAATAGTAACAAAATAGTAAGGAAAGTGATATTCTATAAAAATAATGGATTCTCTCAGTGTAACTCGATATTTTACCAGATGCTGTAAGGTTAAAGCATGAGATGATTATAAATCGAGATAAATCAAACCTATCCTACTAACTTTCCTTCAACTCTCAGCCAATGACTTAAACAAACAAATCTACCACAACTTTTGTTGCTGGAATATATTTCTTGTTCTAAAACGAGTGGACCAACTTTCGTTGCGTCCCCACCTAACTTCCATTGTAATGCTCGTTAACTTCAACTGTCATTGCACCTTTCAGTGTCAGTGGTTGCATTAAACACTTCTGTGCAAAATAGCATTCAAAACCAAAAGTTGAAACAAGAGAGAAAGCTTTATAAAATAAGTTGAAGTTAACGATCCGAAATAACTCTCATTCTTAAGAAAAGAAAATACTAAATCATCATTCAAGTTTTACAAAAAAACAAGTGAAAATAAATGGAAACCTCTATCTCTAGCTATATTGAAGTATTTCCATGAAATTTCCCTTTGCTTCGACACTTGGATCCTCTTTGTCACTAAGAGATCTGCCTCTTCTACACCTCAGTTCACCAGAAAAAAACTCAAGCCGCCATGGATGAAGCATCTTTAGAAGGAAAAATGATCTTTCAAAAGATGATGATAAGATATGAGCCTCCTCTCTTAGGGTAAGAATGTATATATATATCAGTATCACTTTCCAATTGGGTGTTTACAGGTGTCCTTCATAGATTTTCTGGTTAAATTTTTGTATAGGATAGTTGTACTAATGAATAGCTCACAATTCTTTGATCTTATCCTAACAGCTGTCATTGCGGCGACAATGACTGTTTTAATGCTCTAACATCATGTCTAGACAAAAGTTGTTGTAAATAACTGCCAGCTCATTATCATTTTATCTTATCTTTTTGCCAGCATCATTTGATCTTATCTTTTTGACAGTTGTTAATGTAGTGACAGTGTCTGGACGCAACCTAAATAACGCTTATGTAGTAACATCACAGTATAGCAAAAGTCCTAGCTACAAAAGTAAGATGCTTTTATAGCAACATTAGAAGTGTAGTGACAGAACAAAAAATGGCAAAATAAGGATTATTCGAGCAAAGTAAACTGAGTTAGAAAATATACAAATAGTAAACTAAAAATGCAAGAATACATGTATGAGATACCAATGTGGGGACAAATTAATTGATAAATAGGGGAAATACGTGCTCTTTAGAGCACCATAAAGTCACATTGGGTTGGTGGGATCCAGATACATAGAGAGCGTGTTGCAAACCAAGAGATGAGACAGTGAATGTATGCTCCCGAGGCTGTGTGACACCTGGCCTCATTCGAAGACACTCGAGGAGAGATGTCGAGTGTAGGTGTACATTCCTGAGGTTGTGTGACATCGGGCCTCACCTAGAGAGAGTGTATGTTCCTGATGCTGTGTGACACTAGGAATCACTTAGAGTGTACGTTTCCTAGGCTGTGTAACATCAGGCCTTACTCTAGGCTTGTGGGATGATGCTTATGATTGTTGTGTGAGATTTGATGCCTCCATTGATTGTTGATTACTACGTGTTTAGGTGGCTAGATGTAGAGTTGTATGTTGATCTACATGTCATGTCATCATTTCTAGTTATATGCTCATGTTTATGATTCGCATGAAGCATAGTTGAGTGGAAGTGTATCCACTGAGCTTTGTTAGCTTAGTGTTCAAAATCGTTGTTTTCTTTCGTAGGTTTGTAGGTTTGGCACGCTGCTTTGAGGAGCACCATCAGTGAAGGATTCCAGCGCCTCGTCTCACCAGACTACAATACTTAGGTCTTTGGGTTGTGTATTCATAGGACCCTATTGTGTATTTTGTAACTCGTATTTGGATTTAAAATGATTGAGTTGAACGCTCTTATAATGTAATTTAAAAGGAGCTCCCTCATAAACACTTTTAAATATTTATCTATGTTTTGAATGATTGAAAATATAAGGGTAAACTACTTCAATGGTCAATTATGTTTTTGCCCAGTATAGTTTTGGTCACCGATTTTCAAATTCGACCGATAAGATCACTTACGTTTTCGATCTGTAAACTTCTAGGTACTCGAAGTTAAGTGTCGTTAAATGGATGACGTGGATGTTAAAGGGAATTTATATAATTACACATTTGGCCCTTATTAGTTACCTATTATATCAATTTAATTCTAATTTTAATTTAATTAAATAAATTAATCACTCAATTAGGTGACGACACGTGTCATCACCTTATTGGAGGAGTTTAATTATTTATTTTTATTTAATAAATTTATTTTCCACCTCTATTTAGGTGACATGATTGGAGGAGGAAAATAAAACAAAGAGGTACTTTTCCTTAGCTGGGAATCAAACCTAGGTTCCCCTAGGTGTAAGTGGTGTTAGATTGCCACTGAATCAAGTGGCCATTTGTGATATATAGTCAAAAATATTAGATAGGTTTTAGTTTGTTGTTAATGCAAGGAAAATGAAATACATATGGATTAAGGGGACTCGAACATGACATACTTGAGACACATAAAAAATTTAAACCACTGTAGAAATATAATATTTAAAAATAGTTAATTCATGATTTAAAATAAAAATTTTGAAATTATATTAAAATTTTATTTAACGAATTCAAACTCACGAATATAACTCTAGTCATAAGATAAGTTTGGTTTCATTAAATAGATTTTTAATATTATTTTAATTTTTTATTTAACTAAATTAAATTTTATTAGAAATAAAAATATAATTATTAAATTAAAGTTAATACCATGAAATAGGAAATAAATAAAATTAACAACAAAATTAAAGTTCACTCCAATATAATTTTATTTTTAATATAATTTCATATATATAAATATATAAATAATTTAATACCTTGAAATAGGAAATAAATAAATTAACAACAAAATTAAAGTTCACTAGAATATAATTTTGTTTTTAATATAATTTCATATATATAAATATATAAAATATTGTCAACTTTAATTTAATTATTATATTTCTACAGTGGTTTAAATGTTTTTTATGTCTCTCAAATATGTCATGTTTGAGTCCACTTAATCCATATTTATTTTCTTTTCTTTGCATTAACAACAAACTAAAACATATATTGTATTCTTTTACTTTATATCACAAATGGCCATTTGGTTCAGTGGCAAACTCACGCCACTTACACCCAAAGGAACTTAGGTTTGATTCCCAACTAAGGCAAAACTGCTTTTTGTTTTATTTTTCTCATTCAATCAGGTGACACATGTCAGCACCTAATTGGAGGAGGAAATAAATTTATTAAAAAAATAAACAATTAAATTCCTCCAATATGATAATTACACGTGTCGGCACGTAATTGAGTGGTTAATTTATTTATTTAAATTAAAATTAGGATCAAATTGATATAATAGGTAACTAACAGAGACTAAATGTGCAATTATATAAATTTCCTTTAACAATCACGTCACCATTTAATGGCACCTAACAAAAACTAACGTTCGAGTGACTAGAAGTTTACAAATAAAAAATGTAAGTTACCTTATTTGTCGAATTTAAAAATTGGTGACCAAAACTGTACTGAGAGAAAACATAAATGATCATTGTAGTAGTTTACCCAAAAAATAATGGATTTGGAAATTGATTATGGATTAGGCTAAACTAGGTCAAAATTTTATGGTTTTGGGTTGGTCTTGAGGCCCAAATTTGGCATTCGAGTTTGGGGTGTTACATTTAGTAGTATCAAGTCCTAGGTTTAGCCGGTTCTATGAAAGCCCGTGGTGGTTAGGAGTCATGGATAGGTGTCTAGTGAATACGAGCCTTAGAGTCTAAGTTTGTACTCTTTTCAAGACTGGAATCTGGATGGTGTGCCCTGTATTCTTGTGTGTCATCGGTTACGATGTTGAGGTAATTACAATCATGGTTATGAGGGCCAAACTTCTTAAAATGATGATTCAGGGACCGAGATTGTCCCAAACGTTAAAGAATGGATCAAGAAAGGATACAAGAGTTGAGGTTGTGCCATCTTCCCATCTCTTGAGTAATACTCGTAGTTGTGTGGTATAAGCTACCTTGAAGCCTTCAATTTCATCGTGAGAATTTCTAGTGGTAAGATTTCACGCGTTCAGTGGACGACCTTTATGGTACGGTTAAGAAGGCCTACTTTCGATCAACTAGTGGTTGAGCGTCAACCAAGAGTCTCTTCATTTGTAGTGAGGGATCCCTGATGATATGGTACCATGTGATGGTGATATAGTATAGCTTACAGATGTATGACTCCATTTAATGTTGTGAGGTACTTGATGGTTATGAGATTTCAAGTACACTCTTAGTAAGCTGAATGCTTTGAGATTTCGAGCAATGTATGCTTGTTGCGAATTGATTGTGATGATGGCTAGAAGGACATCGTTGAATATGTGAAAGGAAATACTCGAGATTGGTGGATTTGGGGACCCACCTATTCATATTTCCATAGTGAGATCACCGAGAACGTAGCATTCTAGTTGAAGTCTTAGAGTTGAGGTACAAGTGGCAAAGCCCCAAAATTCAATGAGACGATGGACGAGGTATATTGGAGATATTCAATGAAGGCTTGGGGTTGGGTGTTTTTTGACAAACTTGGTGGAGTTGTCTTTTAAGAATTTAAGATAATTTTGGACATTGGTTGATTATTTGGACACAAGCTAGCTTGAGATGTCAAGCGTAATACGTAAAGCTTTGGGGTTTCGAGGGAACCCAACTTTTGGCAATGGGAATAATGAGCTACCACCTTCATAACATGATTTTAGAATTGGTGTGGCGGGTAGCGCTGGACACGACCAAGAGAGTCATGAGGAGAGCTAAGTCTCTTAATCAAGAGAGGCTTCGTCATTATGGACTAAATAATTTTGAAGGTTCGGGAGAGGATGACCCGATTAAAGTTTATCAGTGGTTGAAAGAAACTTAGAGGATTTTGAGACAGATGAGGGTAGTCTGGAGGATGACCTCAATTGTATTTTCACTTTCCTAAAGGGGCAATGCCTATGAGTGGTGGGAGATTGTGAGTTAGGACTGCAACATGCACTTCTAACCTCAGAAGTCTTCTTGGACGATTTTAGGAAGAAGTACATCCATAAAGTTCATATGGATGAGATGAGAGATTCGTTCATGATCTCTCTATAGAAATTGATCAGTAATTGGGTATGAGCAAGATTTTCTGCTGTTGAGCCGATATACCCCAGAGTTAGTTGTCACAAATGAGCTAAGGTGTAAAAGGTTTAGACACGGATTAAAGATTGACCTTTAGATGTATGTGACAGCGGGTCTACGTAAGATATTTTCAGAGTTAGCTTATTGTGCGAAGGCATCTAAACGACTTCAGGGTATGACACTTAGTCAGATTTGAGGCTCAAGGGATCAGACTTTGGGAACGTAGAACATCTTAGGTCCTTTTTAGGCTTCCTCTAGAAGGTTTTGTGCTTAGAGGGGTTCAAAGAGAGTTCATTCAAATCAACTACCGAGATTCAGTCAGGGATCTAAACCGAAGGTTGTAGGGGTTTCTTGACTTCTACTCCTCAAGGGAGTACTAATGGTTCGATCGAAGCGTTGCTTCCACCAGTTTATGATCATTGTAGTTGACAGCATCTTAAAGTGTGCTTCTTGCTATATAGGGTTTGCTATAGGTGTTGAGCATCAGGTCACATGGCGAAAGATTGCCCGATCATGGATGATTCTACTCTAGTTCAGCCTCAGAGGTTGATTTCTTCTTGGCATGGTCAAAATTTTGCTAGCGGTGATGTAGGGGCATCGTCTGGATATAAGGGTAGAGGTATTGTGAGATCTACCGTCAGAGTCGACGCTCGAGTCGTTGCTAGATAGTATGTCATTTAGGCAAGAGATGACAACTTTGCCACCGATGATATGTCAGGTACCTATGTTTCATTTAGGTCTCAGTTGTTGCATTGAATGAAATCTGATTTCTCATTCATACAAAGGAATTGATTCTCGTCGAAGAAGTGTTGTGGTCAGATGTAACACCCTAAACCCAAATTTTACATTTGGGCCTTAAGCCAAACCTGTTATAATAAAATTTCTCAAACTAGGGTTAGCCCAACCAAGTATTTTCCCAAAATCATTTAAAACCAATAGTTGATATATATAGATAAGAAATCAAAACGTTACAAAGGAGCTCTAATTAAATTAAAATATTTGAATATTTGATTTAATTAATACAGTTAGTAAAATAAGAATTACAGACTCCACCATGTAAAGTCCTATGAATACATCCCACTAAACACTATATCGTACTCTAGAAATCACTATATGTTGGAACCTTGTACTGATAGTGTTCCTCGATCTCACGATTTGATGATCAACCTACGTGCAGAAACAAAGATTCTGAGTGCTGAGCTTACAAAGCTCAGTGGTACACATCTACTCTACTATACTTCATGCTAATCATAAACATAAGCATGTAAGCTAGTACGAGCAATGAGGATAGATAAATAAACACGTGGTGCTACCACTAGTAGCCTAAACACACGCTTTCATCAAAGCAATCATCATACATGGCACTTATGGCCTAGCCATACCCGAGATCTTATCAGATCATCTAGGAAAAAACAAATATTAACAACAACTCTGGAGTGGGGCTGGACCACAAAGCATCAGAACATATACTTCGGGTGAGACTGTGTCACATAGCATTAGAACATACACCCTAGGTAAGGCTGAGTCACATAGCATCGAAACATACATCCATACTCAGAATCCCCCTCGAGTATCTTCGAATGAGGCCCGAGTTACATAGCATCGATAACCTTTATTCATTATCTCTAACCGTAGTGTTGCAATACTCTTTCATTGGGTATCCAGATCCTATCAATCAACGACTCAACCAATCAACACTCTTTCACTGGGTATCAAGCATACACGCAACTCGATCCCAAGGATCCCCTATTGTTGCTAATTGTCAACACATCATTTATTTTACATTACCGAGTTGTTAATACATTATGAAGAGGTGTATAATTAATCTCATTTATTGTCTCCATTAATCCATGTTATCTCATTTAAACAAGGCATAATTCAATTATTAATATTCACATCAATTTCCATCCTTAATTTACATTTATAGATTATTTAACGTATCAAGTACCAGTACTCGAACACAAGTATCGATACAGCACCCTTGGGTATCGGTACTTACACGCATACCGATACTAAAACTACTTTCTAGAAATCTCAATTTCTTTGAGTATAGATATGGGCAGACTGTAGACTCTTTAGGTGAAGTGCTGGCAAAAGGGGCAGATGATATGAATTGGAAAAGTATAAAATAGTGCCAAGATGAGTCTTTTGTGTAAGTATACACGGTCTACAAGTAATACAGCAATTAAGCTGAGTATCGATCCCACAGAGATTGACTTGGAATTCAATTGTCTTTGATTGTTACATGCCTTGAGAAAAAGTTATTTGTTTTAAAGTTGGTTTTGGAAATAATTGAATAGAAAAGAAATAAAAGTAAAGTAAAGTAAAGATGTTGGCAAGGAAGATGCTTTAATGAATGATAAGTGTTGGCAGGGAATGCCTGGTTTTCATGCTATTCATGTCGTGCCAGCCTTTAATAACAACCTATCTTGGTATTGTTTGCCGAGCAGATTCAAAATAGCAAAGCCTCTCTCGATGTTCATTGCCTTAAATTGATCATGTAAAAACCCCTATATCTCTATAGCGCTTGCTTTTAAATAAACCAATTTGATTAAGATCCAATCTATACTCCTAAGGGGTAGATTTCACACCCGAAGTAAGTTCATCTACATGAACAACTTCTCTCGAAGCATCTCGCTTTAGTATTCAACAACTTAATCATTGCCACCCCAAGTCTGTTAAGATATTAAGGAGCAATAGGCCAACAGTTCTAGCTCTCTCTTGGCATGCTATTTAGGAAATAGTAAAGTATGCCGAAGCAGATTCATTATTAAAAACTAAAATATAAAACAACGTTCACCAACTATTAGATTAGTTCATGGTGAGGGATTTAACCAAAAACCATAAACATTTTCAAAGTACATCATCATTAAAAATAAGGTAAAACAACTCGAAAGAGAGAATGAGAGAGAAGGGGTCTCTCGATCCAGCCCTTCAGGATACAGGCTCTCAGCCAAGCTGGTCGAACCACCCTTCCTAGGTGCAGCCAGTTATCAATCGTCTTTCACCCTAACTCTTCACTCAATCACCCGATAAAAGCCGCCTCAAAAGCCTCTTCGGTTGGTGTTTAAATAGGCGTGCAAGGAAGGGATGAGATGAGCTCCTCATTTGAATTTTAAATGCTGAAGGGATAAGAGATACTCTTAATCATCTTATCCAAGTTTTAATGAGTGCTGATCAGGCTATGGCTGATGCCATACTGCCGACGCTACCTTGGCATCCAAGCTTAGCATGAATCTGCCAACCAATCTTGGCACCATCTTATCCTCTATTTTTTCGGAGATTGATCCAATTGCTATCTTTTTGGAGCCTGATTTTGCCCTATTTTTTCAGAGTTCAACAGCTTCTTGGCATGGCATCAAGTTCACTTCTCTGCCAACTGGTGCTTGGCATTGTTTGGTCCATCTATGCCAACAACACTTGGCATTCTCTTTGGCATTCCTTATTACGTTGCTTTTCTGTGCCAAATATTATGCCAAACCTGCAAAATTGCCAACAAAACAACCCTTCACACTGACATAGACAGAATTCTAAACTCCTTATGCAAATGCATGATTCTATCATCCTAGTGCAACTAAATGTACCTAAAAACAAGCAAAAGCAATGTAAGATTGGTATTAAAAATAGTACTTTTGGAGAGGTAACACACCCCAAACCTAACTCATTGCTTGTCGTCAAGTAATGCAAAAATAAAACAAAAAAAGTGAAAACGTTACCTCGGCAAAATTTTGGTTGGAATGCCAACAAGTGCTGGCAAGCAAAATTTGGCTCTATTTCTATCCTTGGTATCTTAGTGCAATAATGCCAAGCAGGTAGTTATTCAAGTGCAGCAATATAACTCTAATCTAAGTACTTGAAGAGTGCATGGTGTGTAGGTAATATGCATCAAGTATCCTTTCACCCCCTTAGTCAATTTTACTACCTAAACTCAGATTTTTATTTTTATCATTTTTTCGGTGTCAAGGGTTTCTATTGCCATTAATTTAAGCTTACTTCGTGACGCTATTTAGCTTGAACGATAAAAGGGAGCATACCACGAATCCTCACCTTAATCTAGACATTACTAGGCTTTCTCTTCAACTCATACCCTAAGGTTTTGGACTTGAGAACTAAAAGGGAGCAAACCACGATGCCCCAAGTGACTTATTATCCCTAGGTAGAGGAGAGTTCATTTTTTTCATTGCCCTAGCAGAACATTGCTACCTTATTAGTTTCTTTTACCCTGGCATCATTTGATCTTTTTTTTAAATCTGAGCATAGTTTCAAAGTGTCTAAGTTTGCTAAGGAACTAGATACGTACTACGTGTTAAGTGAAATTTTAGCTCCATAACCTAGAGAGCAATTTCCAAGCTAACATGGCATACTACTTTGCTGGAATGGCATGACAACTAAAGATTAGAATTTCCTCATTGGACAAACACCTAGATCAAATTAAACTTGCCTAACAAGTGTTAACATTCTTCAAAACTAAACCAAGGCAAAGTTTTCTTTTTCTTTTTCTTTTTAATGGTTCGGTATGCATCTATTCTAAATGACCTAGATGGCATGGCAAATGGCATGGCAACAGAAATTAAATATGAAATGCATGGCATGGCACAAATATGAGAAAATGCACACCCTCAAACCCAAGATGTGCATTGTCCTCAATGCGTGAAAACAACACATTTATACAATTAAAACATAAAATTAAAATGCATGATCATGTAAATGCAATGCAATGAAATGTAAAGGAGTTTAAGAAGAAGAGAACGCCCCTTCAAAAACTTCTTCTCGTGTGACGCGATTCTTTCTTTTTAGAAATCGGCCATGAGCAAGAGTCATTCGTCTCCTTCATTTCATGATTAGTTATGAAGTGACAGTGGAGACTCCAACTTCCTCATTTTTATTGGCAGGATTCGACGTGGCAGGTGCATCAGTGGCATCAGATGGCATCTGTATAGCATGTGTCACTGGTGACTTGGTTGTAGTAGACTTGGCTTTGGTGTCCTTTGATTCAGATGAGGAATCAGAACTAGCAGAATCGACTTGAGCTGGAGACAATGGGACTGTGGCATCGTATGGGATATGCACTGGACTGGCTAGCATGGCATTGTCGCTGGCAGAGGGCTCGGCAGGGAAGTCTGGAAATTCTAGCACAAAATCAGTGGACAATTTTTTAAGAGCTTCCCTGATTACAACATCCATGGCCTATATGTAATGCCGCATTTTGACATTGACCTCTTCGGCTTTCTCTAGCTTTCAGAGAATGATTTCCTGGCAATGGTAAATTCGTGACAACATTGCCAGTGAACTGTCTGGCACGGTTTCAGGCATCATGTCTGGCACTACCTTTGGCACATTTGGCTTTTGCGAGGGAACTTTCGTCTTCCCCTTGCCTTTGTCCTTTGGCTCGACAGCTGTAAGGTTTCTCCAAATAGAAACTATGACTGTTGTTCTCTTGATCCTTTGACCTTTATCTGTATCAAGCTTTGGCACACCATAAATCATGCAAATGTTAGAAATTAACAAAGGAAAGAACGAACTGCCATACCTTTTACTGCATATTTATAGGTTTCATCAATAATGAGCTTGCCAACATTAATTTTTTGCCCCATAATGATAGGATGCAATAGGATCAGCCTCTCTTCTGACACAGTCTCGTTGTGGGATGTTGGCATCAGATTTGCCTAGACAAAGTGATTCCATCCTCTCTATTGAGGTTTCAACGCCAACCGCTTTGTCGTGCGGTGTCCCTTTGATGACACTGTCCATGCTGTGTCAGGCTCACACAAGTCTGCCAATAGCTTCATTTGTTTGGCATCATTAATCAAATCGGCGTAATCAAAATATTCATCTCCTACACCATCCAATTCAAACATAGTGTTAATATACTCTTCGTCAAAATGCACACACTTACCTCGAATCATCAAGAAGGGCGAATCCTTGGTCACAAGATTAGCGTATAATTCTTGAACAATGGTGGCATAAATCTCCCCTTCTTGTTGGCAAAATAGATTCCACTTGTGCATGCCGACTATTGCCATGAAGTGTTTTTCACAACAAAAAGATCTTGAAGCAAAGTTGGCTTCAAACTTTTTCTGGATTTCCTCATTAAAAAATTGGTTGAAAGTGGTAGAAAAAGAAGCCATTGGAAACATGCAAGAATTTGGAATGGTTTTGAATCAAGGACGAATAATAAAAGACGATGTAAAGCTTGGTTCTTGCTTGAAAAGAAGTGGAAAATTGAGAGAGAGTTGGGTTCTTTAAATTCAGCTAGGGAAAGAAAGTGAAAAGGTTGGGTGTTTTAATGGGGTTAGTAATCGAGTAAATAGGGATAATGATGGAAGGTAAAAAATTTGATTTGAAAAGAGGGTAAAGTGATAAGATTTCGTAAAGATTGGAGTGATAAGGTGATTAGATTGAATTTAAATTTCAACCCAATTTTTTTGGGCGGCTAGGGTTTAAATTTAAAGAAAATACTCTCTATTATCTAATGGGACGATCAAGTTACGGGTTACTTCTTCTTTCCATGTTTTAATTCGTCGCATGCCAACATGCTTTGGCATTGAACTTGGCAATGCGCTTGACACACAGAATTCTTCTATTGTGGCACCGGCTCATTCCAAATCTCCCCTTGGCATTAATCCTGGCATTGCTCCTAACATCATTCCTGGCATTGTTCATGGTATATTGATTCTACTTTGACTCAAAGAAAACTTTTCAACATAGACAAGGAATAAAAACAAAAAACAACAGAAAGAAAAAAACTATTAAAAACTATAAACCTAAAAAAAGAAACACAACTATCCTAAACAACTATCCTAATATTTACAAAAATTCAAACCTGATGGTGTTTTCATGTTACCTCTGCCAAGAGGATCACCTCCTTGGCATTGTTTCGATCACCTTCCAAATAGTGCTTTAATCTTTGTCCCTTGGTTGGTGTATAGTAGGTTGTGGCAATATTTGGTTTAAATAACCAACATAGAAAGCCGAAGAATTGTTTTCCTCTGATCATGCCAAATTCTCGATTACTCAATGAAAGAGAATATTTTACCATGGTGGCTTTGAACAACCACCTTAGAAAACTGAAGAATCTCTTTGTTGTTGAGGCATAGTCATCCTTATTTTGTTCCAAAATCTTCATGAAATCTTTAGTTTTGAGTCGCAACATCTCTGCATTTTTGTTACGGCAAATTTTTCATGCTTCAATTCTTCATTCTCAGTCATTTGGCATCCACTTTTCCTTTCAGTAATAATCCATTTAAGTACACCTTACGGGTTTATTCTTCTGATGTCGGTAATGGTCCTCCATAGAGCTTGATTTTGATTGCCTAGTGTTGGCAGTAATCTAGCTTCTTGGTACTCAGTTAAGTCAATGGCAGTGACAATTGGCAAAGTGGACACGTTTCTAGGATATGCATATCCGAGATGGCTTGGCAATAGTTCCAGCTTTGGTGGCTCCTCAATGGATGGCTTTGGTTCCTGGATTTCTTTGCCAGCCAACTCTAGTGATTCAGGCCTCTTATGGTAGCTAATGACTTCATGCAGCATAGGTGGTTCATCAAATCCTTCTCTTGCCACATCTTCATTATCCAGCTCCATGGCATCAAAATTTGTCCCCTAGCAATTTAATGCCAAGTTCTCGTATAGAATGGATTCTTTTAATCTAACTGCATGGCATTCTTCAGGTTCATCTGTACACTTAAGAGCTTTGTCAACATTAAAAGTAACATTTACTGGCTCCACTGGTTTTGCCGAGGTGGTGTTGGCATCAGATTCAGATATGGCATTGCTGGTGCTTGC
This sequence comes from Hibiscus mutabilis, assembly GCA_019671005.1. NCBI lineage: Eukaryota > Viridiplantae > Streptophyta > Magnoliopsida > Malvales > Malvaceae > Hibiscus > Hibiscus mutabilis. Next base: position 17,279,862 of record CM033743.1, on the reverse strand, counting down.
CTCCCATTTCTCAGCTTCTTTGGTTTCTTCCGTTGGCATTGATTTATTCGTATGGCAAACAATTGGCTCTTCTTTACACGTTAAAATCTCGACTTGGTTGCCACTTAGGGGAGTGACAGCTTAGCTTTGTTCTCTCCATTTTTGTCGAGCATCATCCATATCATATGGCAGAGTTTCTAGAAGTCTCGCATCAGACAGTGGTATGGCATTATCAACCTCTGCCTATTCTTTCTCCACGTGCTTGGATTCACCTGCTAGCACTAATTTCTCTTTCTGGCAAATAATCAACTGATTGTCTTCGTTTTCTTGTTTTGGAACTTCAGAATCCCCTTATGTCCTGGCATCGAACTTGGCAACATTATCTAGCTTTGCCTCGATGTTGTTGTGTTCGGGATCCTTGCCCTCAAATTTTTCCTTACACTCTATTACCAGTAATGAGTCTAATGTACATGTTGTGAAATACTCTTCATCAGTATAATATATTGATTCAAGTGTGTTAGGGAAACCCCGATACTCATAATGTTGATTCTGAATTCTTTGAGCAGCAGATGGAGGAAGAAAATTGACAGCTTGTTGATGTAGCGTTGTCATGGCATTCTGATTGTTACCACTAATCAATTGTCTTTGATTGTTACTTGCCTTGAGAAAAAGTTGTTTGTTTTGAAGTTGGTTTTGGAAATAATTGAATTGAATAGAAAAAAAATAAAAGTAAAGTAAAGACGTTGGCAAGGAAGGTGCTTTAATGAATGATGAGCGTTGGCAAGGAATGCTTGGTTTTCACGCTATTCATGTCATGCCAGCCTTTAATAACAACCTCTCTTGGCATTGTTTGCCGAGCAGATCCAAAATTAGGAAAGCCTCTCTCGATGGTCATTGCCCTAAATTGATCATGTAAAAACCCCTATATCTCTATAGTGTTTGCTTTTAAATAAACCAATTTTATTAAGATCCAACCTATACTCCTAAGGGGTAGATTTCACTCCTAAAGTAAGTTTATCTACTTGAACGACTTCTCTCGAAGCATCTCGCCTTAGTATTCAACAACTTAATCGTTACCACCCTAAGTCTGTTAAGATATTGAGGAGAAATAGGCCAACAGTGCCAACTCTCGCTTGGCATAGTATTTAAGAAATAGTAAAGTATGCCGAATAGATAAACTAATGCCAAAGCAGATTCATTATTAAAAACTAAAACATAAAACAACGTTCAACGTAAACATCCCCCACCAACTATTAGATTAGTTCATGGTGAGGGATTTAACCAAAAAACCATAAACATTTTCAAAGTACATCATCATTAAAAACAAGGTAAAACAACTCGCAAGAGAGATTGGGCGAGAAGGGGTCTCTCGATGCAGCCCTTCAAGATCCAGGCTTATTGCCAAGCTGGTCGAACCACCCTTCCTAGGTACAGCCGGTTGTCAATCATCTTTCACTCCAACTCCTCACTCGATCACCTGATAAAAGCCCCCTCAAAAGCCTCTTCAGTTGTTGTTTAAATAGGCGTGACATGAAGGGATAGGATGAGCTCCTCATTTGAATTTTAAATGCTGAAGGGATCAGAGATAATCATCTTATCCAAGTTTGAATGAGAGCTGATCAGGCTAGGGCTGATGTCATATTACCGACGTTGCCTTGGCATCCAAGCTTGGCATGAATCTGCCAACCAATCTTGGCACCATATTATCCGCTATTTTTTCAGAGATTGATCCAATTGCTATATTTTCGGAGCTTGATATTGTCCTATTTTTTCAAAGTTCAACAGCTTCTTGGCATGGCATCAAGTTCACTTCTCTGCCAACCACTTCTTGGCATTGTCTGGTCTAACTGTGCCAACAACACTCGGCATTCTCTCTAGCATTCCTTATTGCGCTGCTTTTCTGTGCCAAATATTATGCCAAACCTGCAAAATTGCCAACAAAATAACCCTTCACACTGGCATATACATAATTCTAAACTCCTTATGCAAATGCATGATTTTATCATCCTAGTGCAACTAAATGTACCTAAAAACAAGCAAAAGTATTGTAAGATTGGCATTAAAATGGTACTTTTGGAGAGGTAACATTGACCCATACTGATACAATGTTAAATAGCATGTCGGTACAATCGAAGCCCGTATAGATACCCTAATCCCTATCTTAAAATGTCTTAGCCTAATTCAAGATTCATAAGGCCTTACTTGCTCCCTAAAGCTTATGAAAGTCATTAAGGTTTGTTTACTAACGCATTCAATCAATTATTATTAATTACCAGTTTCATAATCATTTAATCGAGTATTTATCCCTTAAGCATAATTCTTATCAAATCACGTCAATCTATACGAACAACATATAAGGCATCACAATTATTAATTAATCAACTAGTCATCAAGTAATTATACAAGCATCTTAAACGACCATACACAGTCTCTAAAGCCTCCATGAGTCTCATCATATTCACATCATCATCATGCCTCATGCAGATATTAAGTCTCATACTATCAATATTCAAACATGCATATTCATCGTCTACCTATTTTGCATATACTAACACGCAAAACAATCACATTTTTTATGCTCATGAAGCAATAAGAGTTCGAGGTGTACTAACCTTAAGCGATTGTCGATAAATCCTTACTCGAGCTCCTCTAGATTCAGTATTCGAGGATAAACAATCCTCATAAATATACAAATACCACAATTACTAATTAACCTCATTCACTAACTAATCCACAAGGTCAAATGCGTAAAAACAACTTACCGGGTTCGAATTTGGTGAAACGGACTCAAAACGTCGAGAAATCCCTAGGTAGGATCTTTCAAAAAATTTAACACCAATCAATGGTCAACGTCAGCTCAACGACGACTCAACGATAGTCAAAGATTACTCGGTGGCTCAGCTGGCAGCTCAGCTCGGCTCGAATGGCCAGCTAGGTAGACTGACTAAGCTTGCAACTTGGGCTGGCTCAGCCCAACAGTTAGGCCTAATGGCTGGATCCAGCTGGATTATAATAGCCCAGCATAGCCGAACATCACCCACGCACAGGCAGTGGCGTGTGCGGTGACTTATGGTGTATAGACAGCAACGACGAAGCTCTTTCTCGACTCTCTCAATGTTGGTGAACACGATTGCAGCCTCAGTTTTGTGTTATGAGCACTCTAAGCCCTTTAACTAGAAAACCCAAAACTTTTTTTCACTTACCCTTTCTGATGGTGACTCTGATAACGACATCGCTGGTACCAGCAAATTTGTCTCGACGAGATAAACACAATGGCAGTAGAGATGTCGACAACGGATAATTGGATCTCTGTAGATCAGACTTTCAAAATCGCTCTATTAACATTTTCTCTCATTTCCTCTTCTCTCTCTTTCCATCTACTTTTTATTTTTTCCTTTTCTCTTTCCACTTTATCTCTTTCCTCACTATTAAAATCCAAACCTTCTTCCCCAATGTAATGGGCCCAACTTAATATCCTTAACTTGGACTTCTAAAATAAAGGCCCATAACCCAAGTTTGAGACTCGATTAACTAACCTAAAAATTGGGTCGTTACATAAGATCTAAAGGTTGATGTGGTATTGTTTAATTCGTCAGACTTGTAAGTTCTTGCAGGTAAGGTTTCTATCGTGGTTGATGATTGAGGATTGAGAGTAACAATCCTCATAGACTTGTTAGATTTACTCTTTCCCTAGTTAGTAGATGTTACTCTGTACTTGGGTCAATCGCTAAACACAAAACACGCCTTGGTTTTTGTTCAAAAGTCTCGAAGGTTCATGGTTTTGGGTGAACCTATTTGTTATTAATGGACGCGAGGTACCATTTCCTTCCTAGTGTGATCGTTATATTTTAGGGATGTTAATTCAAGAGCAGTTTTGTAAGTAGTGAGACATTCCTAACCCCCCACAATGGATACGTGGGTTGAGGGTCAAAGCTTTAGAGCTTGTATAAGATCAAAAGATGGTTAGAATGTTCTTCGAGGAACGAGCAGGCTTACATCTTGGTCATGGGATAGAACCCACGATAGAGATAATGTCAAGTTCGGTGTTTGTGTCCACCACCTTGTAATATGGCACCGACCAGGCTTCTTAAGTGGGGACTTGTTTGTACAAGTGAGAGAATATGGGTGTCATCGCCAAATGGTTTGCCTTGGGACGCGCCTGTGTCATTTTTGTAGTGGTATGGCAATGAGTGCTGGCATTGAATGTTGTGAGTCGATGAGTAACGGTGAAAGACTGTTACCCATCCCTTGAGGTAGATGACCCTATATTTAACGAATAAGTTTCGAGGTTTTAGCGTGATGGTTTAAAGTTTAAGTTTCATGAGGTAAAGGTTATAGTGAATTCCTAATAAAGATTGCCTTCGATGTTATGATTAGACTCTAAAGACAAGTCATGAGATGTTCAAAATCATGAATGTGTCGATATAATCATGGGCTTGATGTATTGAATGCTTGTTTAACATAAATTTTGAGATGGATTATCTATGTGTATGGTAAAATAGTGTGAATATAATATCAGAGTAGCACAGCGAAAGTGTGTCTTACCGACTACGATTATATATAATTGAGATTCTGGTGTAGCATCAGACCTTGATGGAAAAACTGCTTGAGTTCTTGGGAACTTGTTGGATCTTCAACATCTCTTCGTTAGAATTAAATGGTTGGGTTGGAAGAGAATATTTGAACCTTCAATGATAGTTAGGTGAGTTTTGATCTCTAGTAGATTTCGTAAGCAGTAACAATTTTTTTAGAATCAAAGTAGCTCGATTAGTAGAGTTGCATGGTCGCGAGTTAGCTTTCGTTTGAGTTGGGGCAAGTTCAAGTAAAGTAAAGTGCTAAGTCCCGTCTTGGTTAGCCAAGTCAGAGAAGAAGGGTTGTTAATTCAATATAGATCAATTTTCAGAGTTTTATTTCTTCTTAAAATGGTTGGTCATGGTGTTGATAATAGATGAAAAAATCATTTGGACAGTCTCGTTTGGGTCCATCCTATGCTGTTATGATTTAAAGTTTGATGTGAGTGCTATTCGGTTATTGGGAATAAATCGTTGGGGATCCATGAAAGAAGTGTTGAGGAGTCCAGTGTTGTGAGCTTTGTCTAAGGAAGTCTTGGAGAGAAATTTTCAGAATCAAGGTGAATGTATATTAGTTGGGAAATGGTTGGATCTGAGATGGTTGCATCTCCGCTCTTCATTTAAATTTTGAGGATAAAATTTCTTGTTAGGAGAGGAGAGTTGTAACGACCTAAACTTTTGAGTCAAATTTTAGGCGTTGATCTAGGACATGAACCCTCGCGTTGGATTGGGATTGGATCCTTTGGGCCAAGCTTGGGCTTAATTTGTTTAAGTTTTTTACCTTTCAAGCTTGAGAGGCGACCGTTTTGAAAAATTGGAGAACCATGAGGGTTAGATGTTGTGATTAAACCCATTTTTAAAGGGGATGCCCGATTACTCTCATTACCCTTGGTCTTTACTTGATTAAAAGGGGGAAAATAGGGTGGGGTGGTGATATCACTCATTTTCTTCTTCGCCGCTTTCTTTCATCTTTTATCTCAAAACCTCATAGCCACCAAAGTTAAAAATCCAAACTTTACCAATCATTTCTTCCACCCAAGGTCCAAGATTCCAATATGTTATTCTCTATCTCTTAAGCTTCAAGAAAAGTACATCATTGTGGAAAAAGGGTAAAATTTTCATAAATGGGTTTTTGGGAAGTTTTAGGCTTTAGAAAGATTTCTCTTGATCTTAAGATAATAGCTTTGTAACAAATTCCTCCATGGTCTTTAATCCAAGTTTTGTTTTGGATTTCATGGTTGGGTGGCAAGTGAAAGAGTTTGGAGGACTTTTGCAAGCTTGAGGTTTGGAGAAGGTGTGAGAAAGCTTGAGTAGAAGTTTGGGTTCGGGATTCTTGCTTAAGGTTAGTAACTAGTAACACCTATGCCTTCATGTTTATCATAAATTTGATTACTTTTCTGCTTGAGTTGATGTTTTGTTATTTGGGTGTTTAGAGACCCTTTAATGGCATAATCCGGATTTCATGTTAGTAACATGTAAAAATGGTAGTAAACCACCTTAAACACTCCCAAAAGATATAGGATCAAGTTATGAGGCTAATGGCTGCAATTTGGGGGCTTGAGAAGTGATTTCTTGAGCCTAGAAAGCCATTTCTAGGCTTTAGTTCTGGGTTTAAGAACACTGATCCATTAAGATGAGCTATGAAAGAGTATCGGTACAGTGTTCAACTAGTACCGGTACAGCTTGTAATGAGGTCTCAGTACGGGTCGACCCATATTGGTACATGAAATCTGGATGGAATTCTAGTAACCTCAATTCGTATGAGTAAGCATGTGAGTACCGGTACCCAAGGGGTACCGTACCAGTGCGCGAGTTCCAATATCGGTACCCACTAGGCAATCTGCCCAAAAAACTCTTTTTTGAGTTTAAAGGGCCCGATGGGATTTTAATGTGATAAAATAAATTGTAAAATTGAGAAACCAAGATTTAACCCTCTTATACGAGCATAATGAGTAATAACTTGGTAAAACCTTCAATGATTGTTGTAATAGTAACCATAAGAGATCCTTGGTGGATCGAGAAATGTTGTGTGTTGTTTGATAGTTATATCCATGTTGTGTGTTGTATTGGACGTCTTGTTTGGTCGAGTCACATTTGGTTGATGGGATTTAGATTCCTAGAGAGCATGTTGCAACACCAAGAGATGAGACACGGAATATATGCTCCCAAGGTTGTGTGACACTGATCCTCATTCGAAGACACTCAAGGAGCGATGTTGAGTGTAGGTGTATGTTCCCGAGATTGTGTGACACTGGGCCTTACCTAGAAAGAGTGTATTTTCCCGAGGCTATGTGACACTGAACCTCACTCAGAGTGTATATTCTTGATGCTGTGTGACACCAGGCCTCAGTCTAGGTTTGTGGGATGATGCTTATGATTGTTGTATGAGATTTGATGCATCTATTGATTGTTGATTGCTATGTGTTTAGGCGGCTAGAGGTAGCGTCCTATATTGATGTACATGTCATGTCATCATTTTTAGCTACATACTCATGTTTATGATTCGAATGAAGCATAGTTGAGTGGAAGTGTATCCTCTAAGCTTTGTTAGCTCAGCGTTCAAAATTATTGTTTCTATTCCCAGGTTTGTAGGTTTGGCACGCTACTTTGAATAGCACCATCAGTGAAGGATTTTAGCGCCTCGTCTCACTAGATTACAATACTTAGGTCTTTGGATTGTGTATTCGTAGGACCCTATTGTGTGTTTTGTAACTCGTATTTGGATTTAAAATGATTATGTCAAACATTTTTATAATGTAATTTAAAAAGAGCTCCCTTGTAAACGCTTTCAAATATTTATCTATGTTTTGAATGATTGAAAATATAATGGATTTGGAAATTAATTGTGGATTGGGCTAAACTAGGTCAAAATTTTATGGTTTTGGGTTGGGCTTGAGGCCCAAATGTGACATCCAGGTTTGGGGTGTTACAGTTTCTCGAAGCCCATGACTGTTTCTTTCACCTTCTCGTCACTTGGTGGTTTCGACCTTCTCGTCACTTGGTGGTTTCAACCATCCGGTGGCGAATGACCTTCCATTCGTATGGTTGATAACATTTAGCTATATTGTTTTCATTAGCAAAAATGTCCCAACCTTGGCCAAATCATATTTGCCGATATCATTCACATTATTAATCACTGTCGCACCAACCTTGTCAAATCTTTTTGCTATGCGCGTGTCTTAAGTCATATCTTCCATAAGGAAGATGTTGATTTCTCTTTTGATAGTCCATCTCCTCTTACCAACATCATCGATGACAAATTCATTCAAAAAAGTAAATTCCATTACATCAATGGAGAATAGGTGAGAGATCCTAATGCCACCGGTGAAGATGATGGTGACGATGGTAATGTTTCGGCTGCTCCTATTGAGGCACCTCCCGCACCTCCAATTGCTTTTCCTTCACATGATGCTTTGATCGCCTATGTTGATGGAAAGTTTACCACGCTTGAGACTCAGTTTGATGCTCCCTTTACTTCTTCAGACACCATGTTTGAGAAGTGGATCTCTAGTGTTGAGAACACCCTCGTAGGTTTCCACCATGAGTGGATGACTCATGCTCGTGGAGATAGTGACGATGATAGTGTTGATGATGATGATGACGCTTCTTCGGCCCTCTAGATTTTTTCATGCATATCATATTATTAGACAAATTATTTTTTATTTGGTTTTTACACTTATGTTTGCTTATGCTTTTGGATATTTTCTTTGCACTTTTTATGCTTTATGATTCCTATGACTATGTGTGGCTATGTCACTTTGGATTGTTTGGATATTATTGCTTTGATTTTATATTATGATTATGGATTTTATGTTATAATTTGAAGTTTGGAGCTTTATACTTGTTTATTGCCTTATTGATTTTATATTCGGATTCGTTGTTTTCGTTCGCAGGTTAAGAGGTTGACACATTACCTTGAAGGAGCACCATTGGAGTAGGATTTCAGTCCATCAATTCATTTCAGAGTATAATACTTAGATCTTTGGGCTATGTATTTGTAGGACTCGATTACTATGTCTGTAACTTTTATTTTGGAACTTGTAATATTTGAGTCAAATGTTGGTATATTTAATCATTGGAGGTTTTGTTTGTAAACGTCTCTATGACTTAAGACTATATGTCATTTTGGAAAATGTTATCATTTTGGACTAAATTAGGTTTACATTTTATGACTGTGGATTGAGCCTGAGGCCTAAATGTGACATACAAGTTTAGGGTGTTATACCAACTAAGGAAGAGCATTCGAAGTAGTGAAGACTGAGTTTGATGCATGTGTCTATTTAACGTTCATTTCATACTTTAACGCCACCAATCCCTTGTTCTCCTCCATTTGGAAACCTTATTTGCAACTACTACATTCGTTCTGTGGTTGGATTGTTACTCTTATTCCCTTTCTTTTGCTTCATCTTTGTTGTCTTGGTATTCTTTCTTGATGGTACCGTTTTTTATTAGAGAAGGTAACCGAAGCGATGATGGTGATTGTAAGAAATTGACGACCACTAGGGTTGATTTGACAGGAAAGTTTAAATTTGGATCAAATTGATAAGAAGTATAAATGTGATTTTTTGGATCAAATTGATAAATATACAAATACAGAGAATTTATTTAATAAATTATTTAAAATTAGGATTAAGTTTTTTTTTGAATATGCTAGTGTGATTACATGATAATATCTATTCATACATTTTCTTAACCTTTTGATAAGGCATACACACCTTGCACATACAAGTGCTCAAACTTGGATCTCCTGGAATGAACATGATCATTTTTTCCACTAGAACCACTCGTTAGATTCAATTAAGATTAAATTATTAGAGTAATAAATGTTTAAGATTAAATATGTTATTATATTAATCTATAAATTGTCACGTTAATAATTATTTATTAATTTAACAATCAATGATTGAACTGATGAAAATTTGTAAAGTTAGTATCTAAATTTAATTTTTTTAGTTTGGTGACTAAAATAGAACCGGCCCAACAATTAGTGACTAATGGGTAGTTTACCCAAACTTAAAAGCAGTCCCAAAGCTATCCGCCGCCGTTTAATCGGCCATCTCACTGGACATAAAAATTTCCCTACCGATATAACCTTTTTTTTTCTCTATCGAAATTACCCTTCACTCTCTAACCTTGTTTATTTCCGCATCAAGCAAATATAAAGTGAAAACCCAAAATAAAAATCTACACACAAAACAAATCCCCTGTTTCCATCCCTCATCTTTCTGTTTTTAAAACCAAAAGGCAAGAAAAACAAAGAAGGCCCTAGATTTTCGGGGGCTAAGGTCATTTCACGCTATGCATCGGCGATAACGGAAGCGACTAATATCATCGCCAAAGAACTAGAAGAGATAAGAGAGATGTATAGAGGTGAGAGAGGGATTGGTGGGTCCAAGGGAGAGGTGGTGGCGGTGGATCGGAAGCGGATCAACGAGGCACTCGATAAGCAGCTGGAACGATCTTCGCCGTCAACTTCGAGAGTGACCAACGGCAAGGATAAGTCCGCGCGATACCTCCTCACGGGGAAGCATCCACCTGATCATCATCGCGGTTCTTGCTCCGTTTCTTTACCCAAAGCAGACGCTGAAGGTATAAACGTAACAACATCTGCCTCCCTCTTTACATTTCTGAATTCGGATTTTTTTTTGTAAAAATCTAGACTTCGCTCTTTTCACATGATAAAATACGATAAATTGAGGGGTTCATTATCATTACTTAATCTGTTTCTAGGTTTAGACCTTAGTATTTTAAAATCTTACTTTCTTTTTTCCCATTATTTGAATATATTTGATTTCTGATGAGTTAAGTTTGCTTTTATAATTGTACTTGATATGAATATCAATATGTAATTGGAGCTTGATATAAATAAAATCTCAGTTTTTATTGTTATTAGCATGAATGTTGTCGAAAAACGAGTTAATAATGCATATGTATTGAAGTTTCAACTAGACGTGTTGCAGTTTTGGTAAGGTGAGATCATATGGATATTGGACGAAGCTTATATTTTTTATATGAATATGATTTGCTCAACATCTGTGTTTATGGCTCAAACGAACCATCATTTTGATTCCTTGTATCCTAAGTTTGTTTTTGCCTTCTGCATTTACCCCTTTATCTCGGAAAAGGGGTGGGGTTTCATTCCTAAAATCAAATGATGTCGAATACATATATGTTTTACAAACCTCTAAATATGTGAAATGTGAACTGTAACATTGTACCTATATTTCATGGTTACTAATTCAATTGATTCTTCTTTTTCTCTTCTGTGTACCATGTTTTCAAAGCAAAGGTTGATTAGATTTTTGTGTTTTGGTGACATTGTGTTCCTATTTTACTTGTTAGGGACAGATGCTGATGCAAACTTTTGTTGCATTGACTGCAGATGAATCTGAAACAGACAGTGAAGAGTCGGATGTTAGTGGTTCTGATGGGGATGACACAACTTGGATCTCATGGTTTTGCAACCTACGTGGAAATGAATTCTTTTGCGAAGTTGATGATGATTACATACAAGAAGATTTTAACCTTTGTGGACTAAGCAGCCAAGTTCCTTATTACGATTATGCACTTGATTTGATTTTGGATGTTGAATCTTCCCATGGTAAGCTTACTTTTTGTTTCTCCCCAACGTCAAGTTGTTAGGTTGTGTGAATTTTTGTTTCATGTTCGTTGAAGTCTTTTGTTCCATTCTGCTATTAGTTTTTAGAGACTTGAGTATGCTAATGGTGGTCTCATTCTCGTTCTCCAGTGCAGATTGTTTTATGAAATGGTTTTAATCTATCTGACTGCTTTAAATCTTGATGAAGGCAAAAAATTGAACTTTTTTTCTATATTTAGGTTCGTCATAGTATACTTCAATTTAAGTGAAACATATTATTTATGCCATCTGGCAACATGGAAAATGTCCTTTTTCTTAATGTTTTCTTGCAATCTGTAATTTTGTTGGGGCTGAAATTGATAGGAGATATGTTTACAGAGGAGAAAAATGAATTAATTGAATCTGCAGCAGAGATGCTTTACGGTCTGATTCATGCCAGATACATATTGACAAGCAAAGGATTGGCTGCTATGGTGAGATGTTTGTCGTTGTATTTAATGTGATTATTTTAAGTTTTGATATATATGTATATTCAGCAACTGGATTGCGACTTATTTTTAGTTTTTATTTTACAGCTAGATAAGTACAAGAACTATGATTTTGGAAGATGCCCCAGAGTTTACTGTTGTGGACAACCTTGTCTTCCAGCTGGTCAATCAGATATCCCTCGTTCAAGCACCATAAAAATATACTGCCCGAGATGTGAAGATATTTACTACCCTCGATCCAAGTATCAAGGCAGTATCCTTTTGGCCATTGAACTTATTTGCTTCTTCTTGTTGCATGGGTTTTGTAGGGAAATAACATGCTTGTCATCAACAGATTTTCTTTTTCTCCTCTTTTATTTGTTTATGATATTCCTATATTATTGTTGAGATTGCCCTTATTAGGACCTCTTCTCTCAGCATCTTGCAAAGTTCCTAGGATTGAATTGTTTCATGGCATGGGATAGAAAGGGAGGGGGAGGGGGGGTGTTCTAGACTATTTTAACTAGTTACCTAGAGTTGCAGAACCATTTTGTTAAATATTGCTGAAAGGAGTCAACTTGATTATGATAATGATAATCAGTAGTAACTAATTCAGTCTTTAGTAAATATGAGGTGGCTTCAGCTGATACGACATAAATGATTTATTGTCATAAGATCAATGTTCGTATCTCCATCTTTGCCTTGGCATGTTTTGCTTTGATTTACCTTAATTCTATAGACATTGATGGAGCCTATTTTGGGACCACATTTCCACACTTGTTCCTGATGACATACGGGCACCTGAAGCCACAGAAGGCAACACAGAGCTACGTTCCAAGAGTATTTGGGTTCAAGATCCACAAGCCATAATACCAGAATTAAAGTTCCCCTTCTGGGCAAATAGTTGCCACATGTTTGTACCCGAAGCTGCTTCTAGGTATAGTTTGACACTCTCTCAAGTAATCGTGTTTTAGAGCCAATTTAAAATGTTATGAAAAGTATTACCATAAAGCATATATGCAACCAGCAAGTGTTTTAGCAGCTTTTCCTGTGGTCGTCTTGGGAGGATTTCTTTGTGGGTCGAGTGACTTTAGGTACATCCTGCAATGTACTTTATAATTGATTATTTGGTCTGTTGTGTATTATTACCTTGTACTCTGTTTATCATATAATCCGTTGGCTTGCTGGATGTTTCTTTTATGAGTTTGTTTCGTATACTAGGATGAGCTTGTTTTGATGGCCTTCTAATTCTATATCTGGTGTTTGACGTAGTTGATGTAGGAAAGGGCAATAAATGTAATGTTGGATTAAGCTTTTTCGTTATGTGATGTTCCTAACCCTTTATCAATCTATTTCATAGGAAGGGTGAGGCGGATTTTTGGCCACCCCTACGGGGGAATAGGAGACGAGACTTGATGTTCCACTCGTCGCAATCTCAACCTAAAGTTGATATATATACATGCTCCCCATTTGAATTTTTTGGAATTTTCTCAATAACCTTTTATTTTCTCAACAACTAAACAACAAGAAGGAAATGTGGGAAATCTGGCTATGAATGTGGAACAATTTTTACCTAAGAGAAGGGAATGGGAAATTTGTTCCTAACATGTTTAGAACCAACAATCTAAGAAAGAGGAATGTGTCAACTGAGAGCTTTTAATCACTTGTTCTAAGGATTGTTAACGTTGATGAATTACTATTAGTTTAGTTTTATTTTAATATATGACCTAAATATTGATATAAATAAGTTAAGATGACCTAAGAAAGGGGATATGATATTTGTTAGCTATTTAACTGCAGCTATTTTTTTTCTCTCAGTTCAGTATTCTTTGTAAGTATCTTTTTCTCTATCTTATATTTCTTTTTTTTTTGTTCTACAAATTTTATCTTTACTGTTATTGTACTCATCGTTGAAAATTATCAGTATAGATTTGGTTTGAATTTACCTTGTGATTATTGAGTAAATTGTGAGAGCTAATTTGTTCACGACATTGGTTCTTTCGTTCAAAGAACCACCTCGAAAACATGGAACTAAATACAAAAAATATGAAGCAAAACAACTCAAACAACTAAAGTCGGTCCATATAGGTATGTTGAATGATGGTAAAATCAATGAAGTCAGAGAAGTTTTAGCTAAGCAAGGCGACCCAATTATAATAGTTACTCAGGTTTTCGACAAATTGTCAAACACCAATTGACTTTAAAATTAAAGGCCAAACAATTTAGTGTAGCGAGGAATTTGATTTCCAAAATGATGAAACAATGATCATTGCTTCTTCCAGCGCTATCAGGACAACCAAAATTCACGTTAAAAATGACCCATACCCTATAATTGATCTTAAAATACTTAAGAGACTGGATAAAGTAATATGATTACACCTTCAAAGCCATTGTTCGTGACCCAAGTGATCCAAAGAAATCAAAACTCTTGCTTGCACTCGATGGAGCGAAGGAAAGGTTCCATTTATTCAAGAGCTATTCGATGAGGGCGTTTTTGATTCGGTAATTGATGGATGCGTTGGAGTTTTCCACACAACAACTCCTTTTTATCACAATATTAAGGATCTTCAAGCAGAAATGGTTGACCCTGCTTTGAAGAGAACATTTAATGTTCTTAAGTCATGTGCTAAGGTTCGGTTTGTCAAACGTGTGGTTATAGTGGTGGAAAAACTCGACTGGACTTAAAAAAAATTAAATTATTTGACTCAACGCGAAAAAATCAGACTAATTTTAACTCGACTCGGAAAAAATTCAATAAAGTTTGAGTTATAAAATCGAAATTCTAATAACTAAAAAATTTTAGTAATTAGTTGATCAGTTTTCAAGGTCGAGTAAAGTCCCTAAATTCTGCCCGATATATTATGTATATCACATGTGAAAATATAAAGAAACATATATGTATATCGTATATCGATATAGAAAGCTGTTTAAATTATAAACAATGTGTATTATAACATTATAAGTAATTACAATTAATTTGTACAGAAACTCAAAAACTCGACTCAACTCGAATTTCATAAACTCAACTTGACAAAAAAATTTCAAATGAAGTTTGTAATAACCCAATTTATCCGGGCCTTTCAGCCCATATATTACAAACCAGTTTTAAAAAATAATTAAATAACAAACAAACCAGGCCCAACACCACCCATTACCAAAAAACCCTAAGTCCAAACTAACATAACCCTAAGATAAACAAGACCCTAGCTGCTACATACATTCCGCCGCCGCCGCCCAAACCCTAGCCACTGCCAACCAGCCAAGCCACGTCGCCGCTGTCTCCCTCGGCTAGTCCAAGCAGACGCCGACAACCCTCCATCCTCGTCACCACTCCAGCCTCGTCATCACCCCCATAAACCGCCATCTTGTCCTATTTTCCAAATCACCCAGTTTTGAATCCCTTTAAAAGGGATTCGAACCGGCAAACAAAAGAAGTTTAGAGAGAAATATAGATCAGATTAGAGAAGAGATTAAGAGAAAAAAATAAACGAAAAAGAAAAACAAGAAGATTCGAACAAAAACTGAAAAAAGGTAAAAAAAAATAAAAAAGGCTATTCGGTTTTGTTTAGATCTAAGAGAAAATGAGAGTTTTTTTGGGAAAACAAACCTTAGATTTAGCTTTAAGGGGGGAAAATGAATCGAACCGTTGTTTTGCATGAACTCCAGCCACCGCGAACAGCGGTCGCCGCCGCTGGCGAACGACGGCCGACGCGGTGGCCGACGGCCCTAGGCTCCGGTGGAGGGCAGTTTGAGAGAATATTGGAGAGTTTCTTTTGGTTTTTTTGATATCAGATGCAAAAATGAGATTTTTGGGCTAAAATAGGTATATAAGGCCACACCGAAACGACATCATTTTGGTGCCAGCCTTAAAGGCCCAAAACGACGTCGTTTTGGCTCTATACGCGAATACTCTATACCCGAATACCAGACCCGATGATTCGCGTCCTTTTGGAGCTAAATGGGGAAATTGCAGCCATGGTCCTCCAGTTTCCGTATCCTCACAATTTTGCACCTTATTTTTTATTTCGTTTCATTTTTGACCTTTTTTTAGTTTTTTTATAATTTAGCCATAGTTTTTCTTTTTATTTTATTATATATTGTTATTATTATTATTACAAGTTTATTATTATATATTATTATTACAAGTTATCATCATTATTATTATTACATATAGTAATAATATTATTATTATTATTAGCAATTATTATTATTATTATAAATATATTAATATATAGTGGATTATATTATTATTACTACCATTATTTTTATACATATATACGATTTTATACTATTATCTCTATTATTATCAATATTATTATTTACATAATATTTACGATTCAATATATATATTCGTATATTTTCTAGATGCTTTTTAATCGAATTTTAAATTAAAAATGGTTTTTAGGGGTTATCATGGAAAATGTATCTCGAACGTAAGAGGTGCCGCTTTCCGTTAACTTCTATCGAAAATATCATTTTATTTCTAAACTACGATTTTTAAAATAGGTTCCTTTATCCGGAATCTAACAAGAAATTATGCTCCGGGTGTTGGGGTGTAAATTTCTTTCGAACAAAATATTTTCTGAAATATTTCAACGAGATCACAATTTTTAAATTAAATTCGAATTTTTAATTTTCGTCGTTAAGACATCAAATAACCGACCAGGTACCAATTTTGGGCGTTGTGGGGGTGCTCACCCTTCCCCACATGTAATTGACTCCCAGACCTATTTTTCTAGTTTTCACAGACCAAAATTTGTTGTTTTAATAAAATGACAAAAATAGGTTTTATTAAAATAACCAAGTTTCCAGGTGATCCAATCTCACCAAAATGAAAAGATTCGTGGCGACTCCATCAAAAACCAAATATTTTTCGTAAGAGCGCATCCAAAACCATCGGTCGATGGGCCGTTGTTACATCTTGGCGACTCTACCGGGGACTTACTTTTTTTTTAGAGTCGAGCCACTGGTCAATTATTTTTTGTCTTAACGAGTGGAAACTATAAATTCGGTTTAATTTATTTTGTGATCCCTTCTTATTATTTTTAAATTTTTTTACAAAACGCTTTTAAAAAAAAATCTGCTTCTCTGAGTTTGCATATCATGAGCTCTGCACCCGAGCTTCGTCCCTTTTTAAGTGGAAGTGAGAGGCTACTCCTTCGTGAGGTACCGCCTCCGTGCATGATAGTGGATCGCTTCCGGGATATACGTCCCTTTGTCTTCGTGATATTTTTGTCTCTGTGCATACATAGGAAAATATATCCCCCTGAATTGTAATTACTACCCTTAGTAGGATAGTATGTACAATTCAGGTACCTTTGTTAGAACCGAACCACATATAGTGAGCCATAAAAGCCCACCTTGTCTAGAGCCATACCGAAACTCTGCCCGTTTAGAGAGTCACCCTATAAGTACATAGTAGAAAGTGTTGGGGGTTTTATTTTCTTTAATTATGCCTTTAATTTATCTGTTTATTTATTTTGCAATAAGTAGATACCATGTCTATGTTTTATGCGAAACAAGCATGCGGGTAGATAGCATGATGGGGTATGATGTAATTTTCTTTTCTGAAAGCATGTTCGAGGGTTATTTTATTTTGGCTTTTATTATTTTGATATTATTTTTATCTTAGGCTAACATATTTTGTTTTGTTTTTGATTTTCTTTGCCCTTGCATAGCATTCTTTATTTTTATTATTAAAAAAGGTGTTCAGGCAAGTTCAACCGTTACAAAGGATCTGCTATGGAGAACCGATTTCTTGATAAGGTGGAAGCAAACTTAGGCGTGCGAAGATGGTCAGAGGAAACTCAGCACCAAAAAGGGGACAGTCTACTGGAAGGCGAAAAGTCAAGACTGTGGGATTTCACCAGTATCAGATCGACTCAGAACCAACTGCAAGAATTAAAAGAAATCTGTTACCAGTGGTGTAATACCCTTAATGTATACTCGTAGATCGATTACACATTAAAGATGTTATAAAGATATTAAGAAAACTTGGCTTAAATTTTTTTAGTAAAAATTTACATCAGTTTAAAGTAGCTAGTTTCGACCCTGAATTATTTTATAAAATTTATAGATATATTAATGAAATGAAAATATTATTCAGGGTGAAAACTAGGTACCCTTCCTAGACCCTTTCTTGATTTTAAAATTATTATGCGACTAGGTTTAAATAATATTTAACTATATCTTGAATTATAACCATTTGTAGCAAACCATTTTCTAAGTCCATACATTCATAATAGTACGTAAACAAGTTATAAACTTAGGTTTACAAACCAGCTTATTCATTTAAAATACATACCAACATATACTTATTAAATTTGTACATGCCACTAGATATCAACTACTTTTAAGATGTACATACCGTAGTCATTTTACTAACTTGATCTCCCAAAACAACAGCTCCTCCTTACTAGATTATCTCTGAGAACCTACGTGTGAAACAACAACACACGCTAAGTACGAACTTAGTGAGGCATTCAAAAACAGTTTAAGAAAACATAAAGTGATGTAGTTCAGTAAATCATGTATAAAGTGTAATACACATTTTATGTATTTGGAAATCATGTCACATTGTCAACATTTCATGTATCATCACTGTCATATGAATCATCATAATCATGTATATCATGATTTATATCTATACTATATTATGTAATATTTCTATCATGTAACATGTTATATCTCTATCATGCATCATGTAATATCTTTGTCATATACCATGTGTCATTTCTATTCATGTATCATGTAACATTTTCTTCATGTGTCATGTATCATTTTGATTCATGTATCATGAGTAATCTATATCATGTATAACATGTGTCATCTCTATCATGTATAGCATGCATCATATGCATGTTCATGCTCTTTCATGTAAAATCTTTTTATATCATCATTGTGTCTGGCTAGAGGTCCAGGGAAACCCTGTAGCCTATCTGCACCGTAGTGCCATGTAGAGTACGCACTCGAAAGGACGCTCTTTGCTCCTCATATAAGGACACTCTTTGCTCCTTATATTAAAAATATCTCGCTAGTGCCATTTGCACCCAGGGTGTATCTTGTTTCATTTTAATCTTGTAATTAACCATTTTCATGAATAGACATGCAATGCCATTATGCAGAAATAAATTTCTTACCTCTTGCTCCAATGAAGCTCGCATCTATTGTAATATGTAATAAATAAATTTTTATATAAATAATATAATATTAATTTCAAATTAGGGTCGACTTATCACAAGTCTTCCCTTTTTCATCATGATGCAAACATATAAAATTGCACTCACCTGTTTACGCCATACAACCTCACTAAGCTCACTCTATAATCTTTTCCTTCTTTTTGTTACTCAGGTCTCCCTCAAGCTCCTCTTGAACTTAAACAACTTTGCTTGAATTCTTGATCAAAAGCCTCGAAAACGGACTAGGAAAATTTTTGGTATTTTCCCCTCTTTTCTTTGTGCCATTCGAATAGCCCCTTGGCTGATGAAGATGATTTTGTTCATCTTTTTATTCTATTTAATCCATGTGTAAAGGTTAAATGAATTTTAAATTCATTTAACTGAAATTACTAATTTGCCCTTTTATTATAATGGCCAAGATTCAATCTCATCAAAATCAATGGCCATGATTAAATCCATGTGTTTTTCACCTTTCATAATTGCCCTCAAAGTTTCAAAATATTTCGAAAATGCCATCCATGGAAAATGACCAATTTGCCTTCAAACTGAACTTTATTTACTCACAAGACTTGAAAATTACCATCCCTTTAAAATCTAACTAAATTTAGTTAGAATCCAACTAAATATAATAAAATACTCATAAAATAATATTTTATGAATTTTCCATAATTTCTTGGAACTGTCTTTAAAATTTCAATTCGATCCGATATACCGATATCCATAAAATACTTCTACTGCGATTTTACCTTTTCCGAGCTATTGGATTTAATTCGAAAATTCTATATTTCTATATTTGGAAAAATAAACTCTATTTTCCCATATAAATTTCTTGTTCCAAGAACTTAGACTGAATTTTCCTAACTCAGTCTATTATTCCAATAATCATCGAAAATCTTCAAAGAATAAAATTTCTCTTAGAATTCTTTTATCGATAATCCATACGAATTTTATCTACTCTTATTGAGTCCAAAATATCGATCAAAAACACTTTTATGGGACCTTCTCGGAGGTCACCCATCCCAATATGTCCCAGGCCTGAGCATGCTTAACATTTTTATTTGATCCAAATTTGAATAACATATGCCTCGTATGAAAAATCCGGTAAAACAAAAATACCACTCTTGGGGGTAAACTTTTCATTTACGGGGTTAACTTACACAACTTTTAGAAATTACACTCTGGTCCCTAAACTTTTCCAAAGTTTACACTTTAACCTTAAACTTTCAAAAATTATATTTTGGTCACTAGTCCAAAAATTGGGAAATTACAACTGGGATGAAGAAAACAAGCAGTTGTTCTACATCAACTACGGTGATCTACCTCATTTGCTAGATGTCAGTATCGACAAAGTTTTGTTCCGAGCCCTTGTCTAGTTTTGGAACCCTGCCTACAGTTGCTTTACTCTAGGAGATGTTGATTTGGTACTAACAATTGAAGAATACACAACCTTGATCAGTTGCTCGAAAATCCAGGTTTATAAAGCCTACTTCAAGTCTCCTAATTCTCCAACATTTCAGAAAAAGTTGCTCAAGATGATCGGCATGGACGAACAATGGGCGAAAGCTAGGATTAAAGAAAAGGGCGAAACCAAGTGTATCTCCTAGGAATTCATACGAGACTTGATTCAAGTTCAAACTAAGCGGGAAATAACAGGTCTAAATGTTTGCCCTGGCCATCTATGGTTTGGTTATCTTTCCCAAATCATTAGGGCACATTGACGATGCTGTTATGGAATTATTCAATCACCTCGACAAAGGGATTACCCTTGTTCCAGCAATTCTAGCCAAAACTTTCAGGTCTCTCAGTGCTTGTAGAAGAAGCGGCGAGGGAAGGTTCATTGGTTGTGCTCAGCTTTTGTTGGTCTGGTTTCATAGCCACTTTTGGAAGCCGAAAAAAGTTTCGTATCGGGCATGCTTTAAAATTACTCACCATTAAAAGACATGGCGTCCACACCAAGGCAGGAGAACATCTCTCATGACAAATGGATGGCTATTTTTCGAAACCTCCAGGAGAAAGACATCATCTGGAAAGCGCATTGGTTCTTTCCCGAAAGTATTATATACAAATACGGAGACTATGACTGGGTACCTCTGCTCAAAATCTGTCGTGGAACCGGATATGCTCCGTTGCTAGTATCCAGGTAATACAGGTCGAGGCAGCTCATCCCGGAAACAAGAGGACTGGTACCTATGAATTTCCATAAAAGGGTAAAGACTACAAGAAAACTGTTTCCATGATCACTAAAGCATGGAAGCATATCTATAGGATGGAGTCATTCGATGAAAAACCTAGAGTTACGCCCGAGTACCGATAGTGGAAAAACAGAAGAATCAACAACGACGTTCTTTTACCAAATCCAAAAAATAATATACCGGTGGAGAAGCATTTGCAGGTCGATCCCTCAGAAATGGAGATCATGAAGCATGATTTTGAAAAAAAGTACTTCATGATGGAAAGGCAACTATCAAGGTTAGAAGATGAAAGAAACCAGTTGAAATTCGGCATACAGTCCCAGGAACAAAAGATTGAGAGACTGAGAAAGGGAAATAGCAAAGCCGAAGAAGACTTGAGCGGCTTACAGAGTGATTGCAAAAAGCTCCGCGTATCAGCAAGGTATGCCGATCTCGGGAAGATATCTGCAAAATGGAAGCTCAAAATTTGAGAAGAGAATGAGAGAGCTGATCTCTGGGAAAGATGATTCAGAGATGTGCAGACACGGTAAGCTACTATAGAGGAAGAATTGTCCGGTAGCAGGGCTGAGAATATAAGTTTGAGATGCCAAATTGTTGAGCTAGAAGAATCTCTACAAAGGCACTGTAGCCGAGACTCCATAAATGAATTAAAAACAAGTGGAGAGAAGAACGAGACTTTGTAAAAACAAGTTGAGGAATTAAAAATGGCTCTGCAACCTGCCAGAGGCAAATTAGCAATTTTGAAGAAGTTTAAATATGGAATGATAGCCGCTGGGAGGCACGGTTGCAAGAGTCTCGGGATCAAGTCCAGGATAGAGATCGTGTTATGACGGAAGCTCTTGTCCAAGTACGAGAAGTAGCAGAACACTTGCAGACTCTAGCCATTCGGCCGATGCTTTGAGCCTGCAAACTGAGTCAGAATCTAATCGAGGCAAGAAGCTGGCATGGCTCTTCAGGAAGATCAAGACTCTGGGTGTTAAGGCCAAACAATATATGTGAAATAGGCCCACCTTATGTAAAGAAACTTGTTCTAATGCAAGTTTCCTTTTGAAAGTTGTACTGAAATCAACACCTTTTGTGTAAAATATGTTGCGGTACTAATATAATATGTGTTTTGCATGTACATCATATTTTCTCATTTGCATTCGCATCATGTTGCATCATATCACATCATTTTTACTACGATTTTAATTTCTTAAAGAATTATCATCGCAGTAATTCTGGGACATATGAAACCACAGATTCAACATCCTTACTTCACCAGAAGCAAAGCTAAAAGCAAGGAAGAGAGATTCACAAAAGTTGAGAAAACATGTGAAGATATTAAGAATGATATAGAGAATAAGCTAGAGGAAACGCAGTAGGAGACTCGTGCCCACATTTCGTAGTTGCAAGAAGATTTGTTAGCAAAAATAGCTGAGATGTTAGCAGGAAAGAATCCTGAGAAGAAGAAGACAGTTGTTATAAACCCCAGTGCGCTGATAGATGACTCCGGTAATCCTCTCAAGTCCCACCTACCAATAGAGACTCTTGCACCAAGATAACAACTTGTTCAAGCTGAATCTTCACTGCAAGGGGGAATGAAAGTTCCTGATGACCCTAACGAATATAGCGTTCTTGATTTTAATGAAATTGACAAACTAAAGGTAGAGCTGCCGAAACAGTTCGAGGATCGATGGAAACATATGGAAGAAAAATTTAAGGCTATAGAAAGCGCAGACCAGGTTCCTAGGAAAGATGCAAGAGAATTAAGCCTGGTTCTAGATTTGGTGCTACCTCCCAAATTCAAGATGCATGATTTCAAAAAATACAACGGGACCACTTGCCCCGAAGCTCACATTACAATGTTCGTCAGGAGGATGACGAGACATATTAACAAAACCAGCTGAGTCGTGCCAAAATTAACTCTTGGAAAGATCTAGCACAGGCATTCATTAAATAGTCCAGCCATGTTATCGATATAACTCCTGATCGGGTTACATTGCAAGACATAGAAAACAAACCCAACGAGAGGTTTAGGTAATATGCACAGCGCTAGAGAGATGTAGCGGCCCAAGTGCAGCCGCCACTGTTGGAAAAAAAGACAGTGAAGCTTTTCTTCGGTACACTAAATAAACCATTCCTCGGCCATATGTTAGGAGGTGCAACGAAAGATTTTTTTGACATAATAATGAATGGAGAAATGATCGAAAATGCAATCCAAAGTGGAAAGATTGAAGACGAGAAAAACTCGAAGAAACAAAACTATAAAAAGAAGAAGGGCAAGGCCAGTAATACAGGTGCCTATAATATCGGCTATTCAAAATCATCGACAGTCAGACAACCCAAAATTGTGACCACGAATACCCAAACTTCCTCGAAGCAAGAATCCAAATAGAGAGCAAAGGTGGAAGATATGGAATTTACTCCCATCCCGATAACGTTCGCGGAGTTATACAAGAATCTGTACAATGCACATGTGGTGTCCCCATTTTATACAAAACCAACACAACCCCTTACCCAAAATGGTACGACCCCAATGCTCAATGCGATTATCACGCAGGGATTACGGGTATTCTATTGAGAACTGTGTCGCGTTTAGGAAGCTTGTTGAAAAATTCATAAAGATAGGGGTTGTAAGATTTAATGACTCCACGGGGCAGGGTACAGCTGCAAACCCATTACCCAATCATGTTGAGTCAGGAGTATATGTAATCGCTGATAATGGGAATAGAAGAATCAAAATCCGTATTGAATAGGTAAAGTCCCCATTAAAATGGGTATGGCAAAAGATGGTCGAAATGGGCCTGTTGCAGCAAGGCTCAAGAAACAAGAAGAAAACTTCCGAAGACCACTGTCCATACCACGACAGAGGAGATCATGACATCCAGGACTGTATGGAGTTCAAAGATCTCATCCAAAACTTGATTGATAATAAGGAGTTAGAATTTTTTCGAAGAAACAAAACTCGAAGAAATAGACGTTTGTACTACAAAAGAATCCCCTAAGAATAACCATAGGGGAAATCTCTCGGTAGTGATCATCTCAGGACCAAAGAAATGCAAAAGAGCCGAGAGTATATGAGCGAAGGTCACGATTCAAAAACCAAGTCCTTTCCCATACCATGATAACAAGAAAGTCCTATAGAGATACGACTGCGAAATAACAATTCAAGGGAATGATGCTTCTGAGGCCACTTCAAAAGAAGTGAATGACGTTGGTTTTTTCACCAGAAGCGGGAGACGATATGTCCCTAAAGAAGCAGAAGATTCTAAATGAAAAACCTTGATGGTTGATCTCGAGAAAAAGAATGATGGTGAACTAGAATCGCCTATCAATGAGCCAGTCAAGGAGGAGGAAGTAAAAGAATTCTTGAAGTTCTTGAAACACAGTGAATACAGTGTTGTCCAGTACCTCCTCAAATTACCGGCTCGTATATCGATATTATCCTTGCTGTTGAGTTCAGAATCACACCGAAGTGCACTCTTAAAAGTGCTGAATGAGACTTTCATTCCAACGATATTTCGGTGAACAAGTTAGACAGGTTGGTAAATAACCTGAATGCTGACAATTTCATCCATTTCAATGACGATGAGATACCCCTAGGTGGTATGGGGTCCACCAAGGCCTTGCACATAACTACTCGGTGCAAAGGCTATACGATACCGAGGGTCCTAATTGATAATGGATCCACTTTGAATGTGCTGCCACCAGCCACACTGAATAGACTCCAGTAGACAGTTATCATATGAAGGCTTGTAATACTATAGTCCGAGCCTTCGACGGCACTGAAATGAAAGTGATAAGAAAGATTGAAGTGCCGCTGCAAGTGGGCCCAAACACCTATGATGTTGATTTTCTGGTAATGGATATCAAACCCACATAAAATTGTCTGTTGGGAAGACACATGATCCATTCAACCGGGGTAGTTCCATCATCATTACATCAAAAATTAAAGTTTGTCTTTGACGGACGGCTTGTCACTGTAAATGCCGAAGAATACATCATAGCTTTCGTCACTAGTGATGCCCCTTATTTAGAAATTGATGATAAAGTCGTGGAGTGTTCCTTTCGATCTTTTGAATTTGTCAATGCAACCTTCATTGCCGAAGGGAGTCGAATTCCCACCCGAAGTTGTCTAAAGCAACGAGAATGGGAATCAAACTGACGGTGGGGAGAGGTGCCCGAGTCTGTAGAGGATTAGGGAGGTATCTACAAGACAGGGCCAGCGTACCATTTATGATTAACAAACAAGACCGCTTTGGCTTGGGATACAAGCCAGATGCTAAACAGAGAAGGATTGAGATGGCGAAGAAGTAAGAGAAGAGGAAAGCCCGTCCGAAAGGAGATGAGGTCAACTGGGAACCTCTGGCTTTTCCCTACCTTTTTGAAACTTTTATATCCGGAGGGTTTATTCACCCCAAGCAACTTAAAAATGGGGAAGAAAGTGAGCTGAGAAGGATGTTGAAAGCATTGGACATCAATGTTGTGACTACAGAAGAAGGCAGAGGAATATATCTAAGGGGAATTTGTCCTTATACCCCTGAAACTATTCTGAGCAACTGGACTGCTGAAGAACTCCCTGCAATGTTTAGGAATGTTTCAGAGTAATGTTTAGAACACACTTGTTGCTCTTGCCCGAGAGCAACAAGGGTCTTTTTGTAAAGGGCCTAAGCTTACTATCTTTGTGTCAATGAAATAATACTTTTTGTGTCCTATCTGGCAAACATTATTTTTCCTTTCTCTTTTTCTTCTCATTACTCATTATTCCTCATATACACTTGCACCATAAATTACCTATTCTTGAAATTCATTCGTTCTATGAACATCATTATTCGTGTCAGGTCCCCTGATATCAATGTATCGAGCATCACTAAGACTGATCTGAAACCTATTTTTGAGTAAGATATGTGTCTAGATGAACCTTAGGACTTTGAAGAAGATCAATATTATGATATATCTCCTGATCTGTTGAGAATGGTCGAGCAAGATAAAAAGCAAATCTCGCCTCACCAAGAGTCGGTGGAAACTGTGAGCTTGGGAAATGAAGATGAAAAGAAAGAGGTAAAGATTGGGACATGCATCACCGAAAAACAAGACATGACCTGATTAAGCTACTCTTAGAGTTCAAAGATGTCTTTGCATGGTCCTATCAAGACATGCCTGGGCTGAGCACAAATTTGGTGGTACACCAATTCCCCGTAAAAGAGGACTACAAGCCAGTCCAACAGAACTGCAAAGAATGAGACCCGATGTACTGCTGAAAATAAAAGAAGAGGCAAAAAAACGGTATGATATCGTGTTTCTTCAAGAGGCTAAATATTCATAATGGGTGGCCAATATAGTCCCTGTCTCAAGAAAAGATGACAAAGTCCGAATATGTGTTGATCATCGAGATTTGAATAAGGCTAGCCCAAAGGATAATTTTCTGTTGCCTCACATCAACACCCTGTTTGATAATACAACAAGACACTCTTTTTCTCCTTCATGGATGGTTTTTTAGGCTACAACCAGATAAGGATGTACCCTGATGACATGGGAAAGACAACATTCATAACACAATGGGGACCTTCTGTTACAAAATGATGCCCTTTGGACTTAAAAACGCAGGGGCAGTATATCAACGGGCCATGGTCACCCTGTTCCATGATATGATGCACAAAGAAATTGAGGTGTATTTCGATGACATGATTGCTAAATCTCAAACTAAAGAAGAGCATGTCGAGGCCCTGAGAAAATTATTCTTGAGATTAAGAAAATACCAGTTGAAGCTAAATCCTGCTAAATGCACTTTCGGGGTTGTATTTGGAAAGCTACTGGGTTTCATAGTTAGCGAAAGGGGAATTGAAGTTGATCTAGACAAGGTCAAAGCCATTCAAGACTTACCGCCCCCGCGCACTCAGAAGGAAGTAAGAGGCTTATTGGGAAGATTAAATTACATCATTCGGTTCATCTCACAATTGACCGAAAAATGTGATCCTATCTTTCAACTTCTCAAAAAAGCACAACCCAGGAGAATGGAATGATGAATGCCAAGAAGCTTTTGAGAAAATCAAGCACTACCTGACCAATGCCTTAGTCTTAATGTCACCCATCCCAAATAAGCCATTAATCATGTACTTAACCGTCTCCAAGAATTCTATGGGATGTGTACTGGGTTAACATGACGACTTAGGAAAGAAAAGGAGGGCAATTTATTATCTCAGCAAGAAGTTTACAGAATGTGAAGCGAGATATTCGCCAATCAAAAAATTGTGTTGTGCCTTGATCCAGACCACCAGGAGACTAAGATAGTACATGTTGTACCACACGACCTAGTTAATCTCAAGGTTGGATCCTCTTAAATACTTGATGGAGTCGACTGCACTGACAGGAAGAATGGCCAGATGGCAGATTCTATTTTCCGAATTTGACTTGGTCTACGTGAGCCAAAAATCTGTGAAAGGGAGTGCAATAGCAGACTTTCTAGCTAGCCATGCTCTAGAGGACTATGAACCCCTAAACTTTGACTTCCCGAATAAAGATCTAATTTGCATCGAGGAAGCTACCTTAGAAAATATGTATTGGAGACTGAACTTCGATGGCCCCCCCAATGCCGTGGGCAAAGGAATTAGGGCAGTATTGGTCTTTCTATAGTGTGATCACTACCCTTTTGCCAGTAAGGTTGATTTTGACTGCACGAACAACATAGTAGAATATGAAGCATACGTCATGGGCATTCGAGCTGCCATTGATCGTGAGATTAAATTACTAAAGGTATATGAGGACTCTATGCTCGTGATTTATCAACTCTGAAAAGAATAGGGGACCAAAGATTCCAAGCTGATAGATTATCGAAACCTCATCCTAGACTTGATTAAGGAGTTCTATGAGATAACATTCAACTATCTCCCACGAGAAGACAATCAGATGGCAGACACCTTGGCTACTCTGTCTTCATTGATTAAAGTTAACAAACTGTCTGATTTGAGGCCCATACAAATGAGTATATACCAGTCTCTAGCCTACTATTATAACATCAAAGAAGGTGAGAAAAACAAACATCCTTGGTATCACGACATCTTATAATACATAAAAAGTCATGAATACCCATAGTAAGCCACTAAAAATGAAAAGAGGACACTACGGAGGCTAGGAAGCGAGTATGTCCTCAATGGAGAGATCTTGTACAAAAGAAGAAAATATCAAGTTCTACTGCGATGTGTGGATGCTATTGAAGCTCAAAAGATCCTTGAAGAAGTCCATGAGGGTGTATGCGGGACACATGCCAATGGTTTTACTATGGCGAGGCAAATCATGAGATTCAACTACTACTGGTCCAGAATGGAAGGAGACTATATCAACTACACCAAGAGATGCCATAAATGTCAGATTTACGCAGATAAGATTCATGTTCCTCCATCGCCGTTACATGTCATGAATTACCCATGGCCATTTTCTACGTGGGGGCATAGATGTTATCGAGCCTGTATCACTGAAGGCTTCTAATGGACATTGGTTTATCTTTGTGGTTATCGACTACTTCACCAAGTGGGTAGAAGCAGCCGTCTATGCTAATGTGACCAAATTCGCAGTTAGCCGATTTCTCAAGAAAGAGATCATATGTCGGTATGGGATGCCAGAGAGTATCATATCTGCAATGCATTGAACCTAAATAATAAGACTATAGACAAATAGTGCAAACTATTCAAGATACGACATCACAATTCCTCACCATGTCGTCATCAGATGAACGGAGCGGTAAAGGCAGCCAACAAGAACATTAAGAAGATTGTTAGAAAGATGACAGAAAATTACAGAGATTGGCATGAGAAACTACCATTTGCTTTGTAT
The DNA here is from genome assembly GCA_019671005.1 of Hibiscus mutabilis. Classification (NCBI taxonomy): domain Eukaryota; kingdom Viridiplantae; phylum Streptophyta; class Magnoliopsida; order Malvales; family Malvaceae; genus Hibiscus; species Hibiscus mutabilis. The sequence goes on along the minus strand of CM033743.1, from coordinate 17,251,065 downwards.
GCTTATCGTACATCAGTCAGAACCTCTACCGGGGCAACACCTTTTCATTGGTTTACGGGATTGAAGCGGTGCTACCCATCGAGGTCGAGATTCCTTCCCTTCATGTTTTGTCAGAATTGAAATTAGATGAAGTGGAATAGATCCAAGCAAGATATGACCAACTGGCCTTGATTGAAGAAAAAAGACTGAAAGCTATCCAACATGGTCAAATGTACCAGAAGATAATGATGCAAGCTTATAACAAGAAAGTTTGTCCAAGAGAATTCCAGGAAGGGATCTAGTGCTGAAAAAGATCCTACCAATTCAGAGAGATTCTCGAGGGAAATGGATGCTGAATTGGGAAGGACCTTACATAGTGAAAAAGGCCTTTTCCGAATGAGCTTTGATCTTGGCTTAAATGGATGGTAGAGATCTGCCAAACCCTGCAAATTCTGATTCAGTCAAGAAGTATTTTACTTGAAACAAACAAAAAAGAAAAAACAAAAAACAAAACCAAGTGAAAACCTGAAAGGGCGCTTTGAAAAAAAACAAAACAAAAAAACAAAGTGAAAACCCTAAAAGGCGCTTTGAAAAACAACAACAACAAAGTAAAAACCTGAAAGGGCGCTTTGAAAAAAAGGAGGGTTCAAGATGAAAACCCGCAAAGGGCGTCTTGAGGCCAAAGGAGGTTTTGAGTTGAAAACCTGAAAAGGGCAGCTCAAATTTTGATCAGAAGGGGAAAAGGCATCCAACGACTCGTTCCTTCAAAAGTAGTGTTGCAAGGGGGAATTTTGTATCTTGGGATATCAACAAAGCCCTCGAGGTCTCCTACACACATATCTGGCACAAAAAGGTTCTCGGCAAGCTGATCCAGTGAGGCTCGCTCGTTCGATATCTGGGGCACCTAACTTTGTCTTTTGCTTTATTCTCTTTCAATGTTTGCCATTTAAAATATGAACCATACTATCAATAAAACTCTTCATTCCACCATATGACTTTGTTTTCACGAGTATTATACATTGACATAACCATTAGTAGGCTAATAATCTCATGAATATGAAATGACCTTTGTACATTGCTTTTGAAAGATTCCTAAAAAGTATAGGGACCTAAAGCAATCCTGTATGAAAAAGGACATTTTCATGGGTAAAAGGCTCAAGGAAAAGATATCACCTTTAGTTGTACACCGAGAAGATGATTAGGAAATGTGGGGCAAAGGATATTTTCAGATTTGAATGATAACTTGAACTAAACAAGGCTCGAATAGCCAATGAGGTCAGCTTCAAGGCAGATACAGATGCCCGAGCCGACTCCAACATCCAAACTTTTTCGAATGGCATTTTGCATTCATACTAGAATCATTCATGCATTCATTAGACATGTTTAAGATGGGATCATTTAACTCATAGCATCTTAAATGTGTCTGCAAAACAAGTTTTTACAGATTTTGTCTCTCCAACAATGGGTGGAACAGATCATCTCAACAACAAGTTTGTTTCCCTAGAGCTACAGTGGACCAAATCTTGCCATAATCGCCTCATCTCCTTGGAATTGTAGTGGAATAGACGATATGATTCATCTCCCTGAGGATGCAGTGGAATGAAACCGATAATAAATTTGTCTCTCTAAATTTTCAGTGGAACAAGCGTGATCACAAGTTCATCTCCCTGAGCTTGCAGCAGAACAGATAAAGCCACACCAACCTCATCTCCCTAACCAAGCAGAGGAATGAGCATGATTTCAAATTCATCTCACTGGGCATGCAATGGAATGAATACACTAGCAAGTTCATCTCCCTAAGGATGCATCGGAATTGACACCAGTTCGTCTCCCTGAATTTGCAATGGAACAAGCAAAAGATTAATAGACTCATATCCCTGAAATTGCAGCGGAATGGGTGTAGCAACCTGTTCATCTCCCTAAGCATTTAGTGGAATGAACACAATAACAAGTTTATCTCCCTAAAATTGCAGTGGAATAAACACAACAATAGACCCTGTCTCCTTGAAAATGCAATGGAACGGATCACCTGGTTCACCTTAACATCACCGTTTTGGCTTGGGATACAGGCCAAACGCTAAACAGAAGAGAAGATTAAAAACTGAAGACGCCACACGAAGTTTAGACAAACTAGACCGGATAAAATGGGTTCTTTTTATCTTTTCTTCCTTGCCGTTATACAACAATGAGCAAAGAGGGGCAGCTGTAATAACCCAATTTATTTGGGGCTTTCAGCCTATATATTGCAAACCCAATTTTAAAAAATAATTAAATAACAAACATACCAAGCCCAACACCCTTTGACCCATTACCAAAAAACCTAAGTCCAAACTAATCTAACCCTAAGATAAACAAAACCCTACCTGCTACACACACTTAGCCGCTGCCGCCCAAACCCTAGCCGCCGCCAACCAGCCAGCCGCACCGTCGCTGTCTCCCCCGACTAGTCTAAGCCGCTGCCAACAACCGTCTATCCTCATCAGCACTCCAGCCTCATCACCATTGCCGCATTTGCGTTGTCATCACCCCATAAGCCGCCACTTGTCCCTATTTTCCAAATCACCCAGTTTCTAATCCCTTTAAAAGGGATTTGAACCGGCAAACAACAGAAGTTTAGAGAGGAATATATATCAGATTAGAGAAGAGATTAAGAGAAAAAAATCGAGAAAAAAATAAACAAAAAAGAAGATTTGAACAATAACCGGGAAAAAGGTAAAAAATAAAAAAAAGGTTATTCAGTTTTGTTTAGATCAATGAGAAAATGGGAGTTTTTATGGAAAAAAAACCTTAGATTCAGCTTTAAGGGGGAAAATGAATCGAACCATTGTTTTACATGAACTCCGGCCATCGCGAATGGCCGTCACCGCCGTTGGCGAACGGCGGCTGACGCGGTGGCTGATGGCGGCCCTAGGCTCATGTGGAGGGAAGCTTGAGAGAATATTGGAGAGTTCTTTTGGTTTTTTTGATATCAGATGCAAAAATGAGATTTTTGGGCTAAAATAGGTATATAAGGCCACACCAAAATGACGTCGTTTTGGTGCCAGCCTTAAAGGCCCAAAACGATGTTATTTTGGCTCTATACCCGAATACTCTATACCCAAATACCAGACCCTACCCGGCCAGGATTCGCGTCCTTTTGGAACTAAATGGGGAAATTGCTGTCAAGTCCTCTAGTTTCTGATCCTCACAATTTTGCACCTTATTTTTTATTTCATTTCATTTTTGCCCTTTTTTAGTTTCTTTTATAATTTAGCCACTGTTTTTCTTTATATTTTATTATATATTATTATTACAAGTTTATTATTATATATTATTATTACAAGTTTATTATTATTATTATTTTATTGTTATTATTACATATAATAATAATAATATTATTATTATTATTATTAGCAATTATTATTATTATAAATATATTACTATATAGCAGATTATATTATTATTACTACCATTATTTTTATACATATATACGATTTTATACTATTATCTTTATTATTATCAATATTATTATTTACATAATATTTACATTCAATATATATATTTGTATATTTTCTAGATGCTTTTTAATCAAATTTTAAATTAAAAATGGTTTTTAGGGGTTATCGTGAAAAACGTATCTCGAACGTAAGAGGTGCCACTTTCCGTTAACTTCTATCGATATCATTTTATTTCTAAACTAAGATTTTTAAAATAGGTTCCTTTATTCGGAAACTAACAAGAAATTATGCCCCGGGTGTTGGGGTGTAAACTTCTTTCGAACAAAATAATTTTTGAAATATTTCAAAGGGATCACAATTTTTAAATTAAATTCAAATTTTTAATTTCCGTCGTTAAGACATCAAATAACCGACCATGTACCAATTTTGGGCGTTGTGGGGTTGCTCACCCTTCTCCACACGTAACTGATTCCCGAACCTATTTTTCTGGTTTTCCCAGACCAAAATTTGTTGTTTTAATAAAATGACAAAAATAGGTTTTATTAAAATAACCCGGTTTCGAGGCGATCCAATCTCACCAAAATGAAAAGATTGGTGGCGACTCTGTCAAAAACCAAATATTTTTCGTAAGAGCGCGTCTAGAACCACCGGTCGCGGGGCCGTTGTTACAAAGTTTGAATCGTAAAATCGAACACATAAACTCGACTAACTCAAAAAAAAAATTACTCGACTCTATCCCAGTCATAACATCATCAATTGAGCTGTTGTGTTTAACGGAATGCCCTTGGTTTTTATATTGTAGTCGATGAAACTTGATTCTCGGATCCCAGTTACCGTGAGAAATCAAAGCTTTGGTTTGTGCTTTCTAAGATATTAGCCGAGGATGCTGCTTGGAAGTTTACAAATTATAATGATATTGACATGGTTTCAATAAAGCAAGGTTCGTGATTGAACCTCTCTTACAACCAACTGTTAATACAAGCGTGAAAGTCAAACTGCAATCTCATTTCGTAGAGGACCCAAATACTACAATCACCATTTTCTCTAAAATGTTATACCATCATGTACAAGGTAATGATACATAAAGACAATTTTCAATTAATTTCCGGTGTCTTGGTCGATGGGTGTAAGTTTGGTTTTGTCAAGTTTGTGTGCAAGGAAAACACTACTAAGCCATTCTTTTTAGAAGTATTGATGCTTGTGGAAAGCTTGAACGAGCTTATTCGACAATGTTTATTAATTCCAATAAACTTCTTGAGGATGACCCGTACGGGTTTAGACTATTGTTAATGAAGAAATGTATAACCAAAATTACTAGGAGTTTGGGTGGTAATGAAGTCACATTACACCTTGGAAATATTGATCTAAGAGCGTTGGGTTTGAATGACAATGTGTTTGCTAGTGTTGGGGAACATACAAGAGAGGGCAATGACTTGTACATGAAAATGATTGAGAGTGGTGTGATTAAGTTAGGTAGCAAACAGGCTGAAAGCAAGTGTGCTCTTATCTATGGTCAAATGAATAAGTCACCTGGTGCTTGTGTTCGTGTTGATCTTATTGGTTTGATTGTGGCTGAACATGTTATTGACGTTGAAGGGCAAGCTGTTCTTCTCTTAATTGATAATATTTTACATTTTACCAAAGCAAATTCAGATATGTCTGCTTTAATTGGTCGAATTTCATCCGTCGACGGTTATCAACCGATATTGGCTATTGATGTTGGAGACCTTTAAGAACGTATTATAACTACTAAGAAAGGTCCTATCACTTCTATGCAAGTCATTTATGTGTCTACTGATGACTTGACTAATTGAGCTCATGCGACAACTTTTGCTCACTTGAATGCTACAACCGTGTTATCCTGACCGATCTTTGAGCTTGAAGGTTCTCAACAACTACAAGATCTTGCAAGATATTATTGCCGTTTGAGCAATAAGGCCATTACTTGGATGCCTGTGGAGGAGTTTCAAAGAGCAATTCATGTGTGGAACCTTGAGGACAAGGTTCTTCTTCCACAGTATGGTATTGTTATGAATGTGGGACTGTATGAAGAAGTTGGAGAATTACTATTAGTTGGGTTTTATTTAATATATGATAATAATACTAGTATAAATAAGTTAGGATGACTTAGGAAAGGGATATAATATTTGTTAAACATTTGATTGTGGCTATTTTCTCTCTAGGTTTAATGTTCCTTGCTGGCACCTTTCTCTTATATTTCTTTTCTTTGTTGTACAAACTCTATCTTTACTGTTATTGTACTCATCATTGAAAATTATCGTTATAGATTTGGGTTGAATTTATCTTGTGATTATTGAGTATATTGTGAGAGCTAATTTGTTCACAACAATATCTCAAAAGAAAAAAATGAAAAATTACCCAAAAAATAATAAGAATTCAGAAAAAAAAATAAGATTATGATATGATTTGTAATACGAATTTATTTATTTATTTATTTATTTTTTGGGTAAAACTTTGATACACAGGCTGTGTAAAATTAATTTTACACAAGCCTATGTATTTACACTATAAAAACTTAAATCCTAAATTCCTAACCTAACCCTAAAAAATTAAATCCTAAACCTTAAACCCTATACACTAAATTCTAAACACTAACCTTAAATTTTAAACCCTACAACCTAAACCCCTAAATCTTAAACCCTAAACTAAAACTCTAACCTCTAAAACTAAAAGACACATGTAAATTAAAGTTTACACTGCCTGTGTATCAAAGTTTTTTCCTTATTTTTTTATGAAAATCTCATCTATAATCATTATAGAAAAACCTATAAAGTAAAAATAATTCATTAGACGCTCCTCTTTCATTTTCATCGCCTATAATCATCAAATTTAACTATTTCTCACTGTAAAAATAATGGAAAGCTATTTGCCTATCTAAGAAACAAAGCAAAAATCTACCGAAATTACCAAGTATAAAACGTGCAACTACAACAGAAAATAATAAATTAGTAGTAAAAAAACAGATTTTTTATTTTGTTACAAGAAGTTGAGAAAAATATGAGAGGAAATGAATATGTAATAAGCGGGAAAAAGGAAATATATATACCCATATAGGAAAAAACTTTGATACACAGGCTGTGTAAACTTTAGTTTACACGTGCCTGTTAGCTTTAGGGATTAGGGTTTTAGTTTAGGGTTTAGGGATTTAGGTTGTGTGGTTTAGAATTTAAGGTTAGTGTTTAGAATTAATTAGTGTATATGGTTTAAGGTTCAAGGTTTAGTTTTTAGGGTTAGGAATTTAGGATTTAAGTTTTTTTAGTATAAATACACAGACTTGTGTAAAATTAGTTTTACACAGCCTGTGTATCAAAGTTTTACACATATATATATATAAAGAAAAATACTTTAATACATAAATTTATGTAAATTAAAGTTTACACAAACTTGTCAATGGTAAGGTTTATGAGTCTAATTTAGGGTTTAAAGTTTTGAGATTTAGATTGTAGGGTTTAGAATTTAAGAATTGTGATTTGAATTTAAAGATTAGAATTTAAGATTTTAGAATTAAAGGTTTAGATTTTAAATTATATAGTTTAAATAGAAAAAGTTGTGTAATTTTTTTAAACTCGAGACGTAAATAAACTAGCCAGGTAACATGGCAGCATCATCATTATCCTAATGAAGAAAATCCAATACTTCCGACGGTGGAACACTGTATCTGTAATAGCCGTACTCTATTTTCCAAGCCATTTTGACCATCTGATCAACAACAGTGTTGCACTCACGGTTAACAAAACTGAAGCGGACCAGCCAGTTCCTGCTCAACATATCTAACATGTGAGATCACAACGAGTAACCTAAATTAACATGAACATCGTTTTCCAATAGCTCAAAATTTCCCTACTATCCGTCTCCAATGTTACGCGACTAAAACCCAAGCTCCAAGCTGTAGCTAGCCCCTCATAAATTTCCCATAATTCGACTTGCAAATACCAATGGCTTTGGAGAAGCCAAAGCAGCATTCCTTATCGGAATTCCTCCCTACACCCCTACAAGTTGCCATACCTGTATTGGAGTTACAAGAGCCATCTGTATTGATCCTGATCCAATGTGAAGGAGGTTGGCTGGATCCATGCTTTTCTTCCGAGTCTGTCTGTAACCTTGAACATGTGCAGTCTGTACCTCATCAAGGGCACGAGAAGCTTCAGCATGCGGACGAGTCCCACATTGCAGCAAACCTTCAGAACCACATGAATCTGGTTCAAAAATTTTCTACAACAAGAGATAGATGATGGCAATGCATCGAGCGATTTGTATTTGGACCGAACCACCTTGACACAAAGCTTGTTCATATGCGAGATCATAGAGTACACCAACTTCATTAGGAACGCATCATTTTGGTGCGATATGTGCCAAATTCCTAATCCTCCATTATCAATCAGTTTACAAACATCCGACCAATTGACAAAGTGGATCCCTTTTTTATCATCACTATGACCTCATATGAAATTTCGAATTAAACGCTCTAATTCATTGCAAACATTCTTTGGTAAAATAGTTATTGTATTGTGTACATCGAAATTGCCACAAGTACAGATTTCGCCAAAATTATATGTCCTGCAAAAGATAAAGTGTTTTCTTTCTACCTAGATAATCTATCAGTCGTCTTTTGAAACAAGTACTGGTACGTCTCTTTAGTAACTCGCCCATGCAATTACGGAACACCAAGGTAACGACCAAGATCCGTAACTTGGTTGAACCCAAAATTTGCAATAATATCATTACAAATATCCTCCAGAACATTAGAAGAGAAGAAAATATTAGTTTTTCTCTATACTCACTTTATGTTCAGAACTATTACAAAAATAACTAAGGACTCGTGGAATAACATCCAATTGTGAAAAGGATGCTTCAGCAAATAAAACAAGGTTGGCCACAAAAAACAAGTTTGATAATTTAAGACTTCCTCGAGAAAGGGCAATTGGTTTCCATGCACCCACATCCACCTCACGTTTAATAACATGCGCAAAGCGTTCCATATACAACACGAATAGATAAGGGGAATCCCCTTGTCTTATTCTTCTTGTAGGTAAAACAGATTTCGATGCTCAACTATTCCACAAGATTTGGGTAGATACTTAAGAAACCCCACTCATAATAATTTTGCATAGCGGCATTGGCAAATCAATCTCTTTCAATGTATCATGAATGAAAGACCTCTCAAGTCGGTCGTAAGCTTTCTCAAGATCTATCTTAATTACCATCCAACCCAATTTCTCTTTTTTTCTTCGCATGGAATGTACAACTTTTTGTGTAATAATCACATTATCCGTAATAGACCTTCCCAGAATAGAACTTGTCTGACACTCAAACACCCAATTAGCCATAAGGGGTTTTAATATTTTGACTAGGAGTGTGCATAATTAACCGTAACCATGAACCATAATCGTTATATTTTACAGGTTAATTAACCGATCCGTTAAGGCTAAACAGTTTCGGTTAATCGAACCGCTAAAGATGATGGTTAATGGTTACAATTAAGGTTATGAATTTTGACAAATGGTTAACCTATAGGTTAACCGTTATTAAATATATATACATATATATTAAAAATAAAATACATCCAACTAAAAGTTTAGCCACACTCCTTTTTCTAATTTCTAAACCCTATTTTGTGATCTAATTCATAATTATTTTTTATCTTCGATTTGCTAGCATTGCATTATATTTTTTGTACTAACTTGTTTCATATTTTTAAATATAGAATTGAAAGATTTAACATTTAATCAACAAACAATTACGATTGATGAGTCATATTTTATTTTAGAGAAAGTCGGCGAAGACCTTAGGTGATTTGGTCATAGAGTTAACTTTTGTGGCTTGTGATACTAACTCATGGAAGTTTTTTTTTTTTTTTACCTTATGTTTGTTTTATGTTAGTGAAAGATTTTTCTTTAAAACTTTAATGGTGTATTGCTATGTGTTAAACATTGTTAAAACTTGGAATTTTAAACTATGTTTGCTAAAATTTGTATTTCTCTTTGTGAGTATTCTTAAGGTTTTGGGTATAAACCTTAAGCGAGTTGTAAGGTTATCTCCTTGAGCCTCAAAAGGAAAGCAAATCTAGTAGATTTGAGAAATCCTTAGTGTAGATAGCTAAGGTAGTAGATGTAAACCTTGTTTAGAAGGTTGAACCACTATAAATCTTGTGTCTCAACTTTTATTGCCTTTTCATTTGCTTCCACTAATTTTTTTATTTGCCAATTCACCCCCTCTTAACCAATTACATTGGTTGTTCATCCTAACATAATGTGTACAAGAGACAATAATTCCTCAGAATGAGCCTGGACATGGAAGATTTGATTAGAGATATTGAAAATTGTAACATTAATCTGATCCTTCCATAGTGCCCAAATACCCTCATTGAAACCATGCGCCTCTATACGGAAAGACATTGGAAATCCCATCTTACGGATCAACCTCCCTGCACGCTCACCACTTATACGTGTTTCAAATAAAGTAACAATAGAAGGATAATTATCAGATACATTCTCAAATGACTTTGAAAAGAAGAGCTTGCTGCTCATTAGTAATTCCATAATAAGATTTCAAACATGGGTAATAAATAAAGTAGAGATCCGAAACCTATTCCTCCAGCATAGCTAGAGGAAACACCTCATCAACAACATGTACAACATCACTAGGCCCATTAGAATTTACAATGCCCTGTCGGTTCTAAGGGATTTTCAATTGAGTCACCGTTTTAGGGGGTAGTAGATACTGGTGTGGATACTCCGACCTGAGATTGAAGGACCTGCTCGGTAACTAACTTATCAGAAGCTGACTCTATCCATTTAGACAATAAATATGTAACACCCATCACCTGGTCTAGAAGGAATAGACATAAGTGACAAATGTCACATTGATCACCGAAGTGATCTCAAATCGAACATACTAAAAATGCAAATATTTTTAAAATTTTTCATTCATGATAGGAAATTGATGACTCTAGACGTGTCATCGAATCTTGCATTGTTTAATTTAACAACTTATTAAATATCACTCAAATTAGATGTCAATAACATGCTCAAATTAATCACATTAGAGATTTAGGGACCAAAATATAAATTATAAAAATCTTATATCGGAAACTGAAATTAATCATGTGAATATACAATTCAACCATAAACATGTTAATATGTCAAAATTAGCCCAAACGTGGCTGGGATACTCATTTAATTGAATAATGGTGTAATCACTCATTTTTATCTGGTTTGTAAATACATATTAGTATAATTAATAGTATATTAGTGTTGCATGTATACATTGTATTATATGTTTATTATGTGCATGAGTGTTACTAATATATATATAAGGTGTGGTGTGTGCATGTATATTATAAACTATGTATGTATACGTATTAACGGTACGTGTGTCACGCATGTATCTATAGTTAGTACGAGCGTATTTGTTTAATGTGTGTAGATGTTATGTTAATTATGTGTATGATTATATGTACGTATGCTAGTATGTTATATTAATTAATGTTTGCATAAGTATATACGTTTGTATTATCGTATGTGTATTGCTGTTATACTATTAATATTATTATTGGGCTAATATATAAAATGAAATCCAAAAAATATATATTAAACCAAATAAATAAATTGCCAGTCCAAGTCCAATTATAAGTCTAATACTATTACAAGGCCCGGTTGGCCCAAACCCAAACTCTATTTAATTACAATTATTTTGTGTGCAGATGACTATGGGCCGTTGGATCAAGATCTGATCCAACGGCCATGATCAAGCAAGGAACAAAATATCTGCCAGCCGCATGCACTACACGTCTGGACGCTTCGAGTGCCACGCGCAGACTCTTTGATATCCCACGCGTGCGTGAGCCCCACGCGCTCTGACCCCTCGACTGCTGAGCCACACGTGTCACGATTTGGAGCCGTTTCACCAATCGAGGCTTCATCTGGGCCGTTCATCTTTCAAGCCAGCCCGACCGTTAGATCAGATCTGATCTAAAGGCGAGAACACCTCTGGCCGAAGACAGAGCCCACACCGCCACCATGCTTCACCATGCCGATCTTCAACCACCGCGCTCAGACATGTCAAAACACAAGAAAGTATTATGTCAGTAGCAGTCCAGATCTGAAAGCAAATATTATATTACTTGTACCAAACCAAAGACAGACATATATGTATGAAAGAAACATTTCGTAAGAACAACAGGGTTGTAATCGAAAGAGTCAAGGAGTTGTAACAAAAAAAGCAAAGTTGTAATCGAAAGAAAAAATAAAAAAGCCAGTCTTCAGTGGTAATACTCTTCTCTTTTTTTCACCTTGTTGCATGCATACACAAAAAAATACGTAGTAAAATAAAAAAAAAGGGTTAGAAGTCGTACCATCGTCGTCGGCGGATCTCCCCTCATCAGTGATAAGTCTTCTCGGCTTTCCCAAGCCGAACATGGTGAACTGAAAGGAGTGGGAGACCCATTTGTGGCTTCGTTTTGGGTTGAAAATAAAAAAGGTTTTTTTTTGTTTCGTATTTCTTAGATCTAGGACAAATGGAGGCTTTTTCTCTGAATCTAATTTTGGATTCGTGTCGAGGGTGAAGGAGGGTTCATTTTGGTGTGTTTTTTGGGGCTCGCCGGCGCCGGTTAGCGGCGGCCGGCGGCGGAGAATACGGCGGTCGGCCGCCGAATTCTGGGTTCGTCAGGGAAGTTTGAGAGAAAATGAAGAACGGAGGATATTATAAAACTGAAAAAATGAACAAATGGGGGAAAATTTGGTTCCGGCCAAAAAAGGGGGAATTTATAGGTGTTATTATTTCGTGAAATGGGGAAATTGCGTAATAAATCCCCCCGCGTTTTCAATATTTTCACTTCTGTCTCGCCGCATGGTATATTTACAACTCTGGTCCCCCTTGTATTTCAAAATCTTGCAATCCAGTCCCTAAATTACACCGAATCAATTTTTAAATTGTAAAATTACCCCTTTAACCATCCCGCGTTTTTGAATTTTTCATTTCGGGTCTGCCCCTTGGTCTAATTACAGTTTTGATCCTTTTAGGTTCTGTCTGTTTTGCATTTTCGTCCTTAAATTACATATTATTGTCCTTTAATTTCTGCCACTGACTTTTATTTCTTTTCATTTCAGTCCTGTTTCCATGTAAATATTCATGTTCGTATTATAATCGTATATGTTGATGTAGTCTTTTGCCTTATTATATATCCCTCGTATATGCCTTGTATTTTCATGTTTACATGTATATGTGTGTTAAGTTTATGATGGCTACGTATCTTTTTGTTCGGTTATTCGTATTAAGCATGTTATGTTCTAGTTGGCTCGTACACGACATGTTTTGCATTTTTGTATGTATTGTATGTTCTCTTGGCTTTTTTTAGGTTACGTGTTAGTGTATTTTCTTTTATGTATAATATATTGCTCTATATGTGTTGAAATGTGTTTTATTTCTAATATGTGTGTCTCCTCGAAGTATATGCTTTTGTCCATCCGTATATTTATTCATGCCTTGTTATTGTGACATGTTAAATTTGTTTTTATCTACTATTAAGCTTGATATATATATATATGTGTGTTTTAATTACGTATTTTATTTATGTTAGATTGGTATTCTGTTATGTGAATATTTACTGTCTTTAAATTATCTGCCATGTTTTATATTTTTGCCACTAAGATTGCATATGATATATAAATTGTTAATGCGGTGCCCTTTTATCCGAGCGTAAACGGGGCCAGTATCAGGCGTAGTGATAGTGGTTGGGCGTTTACTCTCGGATAACGGGGCCCTTAAAATTTATTCGCAATTATGACCGAATTTTAAAATAATCGTCACCTTGACCCAGAAAATTCAATATTAATAAAGCGGTAATTATTAAAGTACCAATTTTGGGCGGTGTGGGGGTGCTAATCCTTCCCCATCCGTAACCGACTCCCGAACCCAATAATTTTTAAAATCTCTGGTTTTATGGTGTCCGGTCTACCTAAGTGGCCGGTGGCGACTCCAATTTTTAAAAATGCAGTTTTTTCTTAAACCCCACGGAATAAATGTTTTATATCCAAAAAATTACAAACACCCTTCGAAACCTCGTTTTTTTTAGAAAAAAAAGGACATCGCTACAGATGGCGACTCCGCTGGGGACAATTTTTTATTTTTTAAAAACAAGAAGAGAGTCAAGCTTTTTAAATAATTACCGCTTTATTAATATTAGAAATTCCGGGTTAAAGTGACTATTAAATTAACATTCGGTTATAATTGCGCGTTTATTTTAACGCATTTAAAATTTGGCATATAAACCCGTTTTTTAAGTGGGGGGAAAACGCTAATGCTTTCGTGGAGATATCGTTTTCCCGTGTAGGCCTAGCAAGTACCTTCGGGGATCGAGTACCTTATGCTTTAAATAGGGATATCGTTCCTTCGTGCGCGCATAAGCGAATGGGTCCCCACAATTGAACCCGGTTGAAAGGAGCCTATAATGGGTGATGATCGGGGCCTTGCTACTCTTAGTAGAGGACAGCAAGGACAATTCGGTACCTCTTAGCACCAACACTGCATGTAGAGAACATAGAGAAACCCACCCCTTTAGAGCCATGCGGATAACCTTAGGTGTTTTAGACAGGATAAATAGGTTTTTGTTTTTGTTTGTTTGCCTTATTTAATTTGTCCTTTTATTTGTGTATTTATTAATTCTATCCAAGATCTTGACTTGTTTCCTTTTTTGACTATTTTTTTTCATGCATTATTACATTCGCATTACATAAAGGTACTGGATCAAGTGGTTTACCCGATCGTAAAGTCTTTCACCATGGAAAAAGGTGTCTTAGAAAAGAGGAACTCAACTTGTCATTTAGACATTGGTCGAGAAGTCACCCGAAAGGCCCAAGGGGACAGTTTACCAAGTGAACACGTGATAGCTGGGTACACCTATGTGAGTCTTCAATAGAACAACTTAGGGGATCTTCAAAGTATCTGGGAAGAATGGGACCAGAGATTACAAGATAGATTCCGTGATAGTTATGGTGACATTGCACAGTTGATGTACATCCGGGTCAACCAGCCCCTACTCCGAGCCATTTTTTAGTTCTGGAATCCTGCCTTTTGCTGCTTCACCTTCAATGGACAGGACATCATGCCCACAGTAGAAGAATACACCGCTCTTCTTAATCATAAAAATGTTCAGGAAGATTGGATTTACGCGAAACCTCCGAGGAATCAGAATTACACTTCCAAGCTCAAAACCTTTACCGGAATGAGCGACGATTGGGTCAATGGCTTGATCCGACTTCGAGGAGATAGTACAGTATTTGCATGGGAAAACATTCGAGACATCCTACCTGCACATCCGGATGAGGAGAAAAAGTTAGACATGCTTTCCTTGGGAATATATGGATTGGTGATCTTCCCAAGAATTCTGGGAAACATTGATGTGGCCATTCTAGATTTGTTTGAGCGGATAAAACGGCGAGCAAACCCAGTACCAGCTATTTTGGCCGAGACCTTTATTTCTCTAAATGCCACGGAAGCACGAAAGAAGGGCGTTTTTTCGGATGCGCACAAATCATTATGAGACATGGATTGAGCCACATGTGGAAGACACCGACGAGGGGTTCTCACGGAATATCCTTCCTAGATTTTTCGCCTTTATGGGAATACTTAACAAAAGAGTGGCGAGAGGACTTGAAAACAAGAAAATGGGCCGGTTTCTTCAGGAATATCCAAGGCGAGGACATAGTATGGAGGGTCCCGTGGCTCGGTAGAGTTAATTACTTTTTATATAGTTGTGGTGATTTCAATTGGCTGATGATGTTAGGACTACATGGAGGAATTGCTTGTGCCCCACTTCTGGTGTCCCGATAATTCGGATCGCGACAGTTCATTCCCAACACCGCCGGGTTAAGCCGAACTGAATTTTCTTTTTAAAGGGGAGTTCAAAGAGAAAGTTCAGACTATCATGAGGGCTTGGGATCATTGTTACCGGATTAGGGTGGAAGGAGACACCGAGTACATGACCACCCCAGACTACGATCTTTGGAGACGTTTGAGGGTAAATGATATGATTCCCGAATCTGATCAAGGACCAGCAGTGTCACTCGAAGAGCTTACAAGGGTGGTACCGTCTGAAGCTGATATCTTACGGAATGAACTCGAAGAAATTAAAAAGAAAATGGACATCCAACAGACTCAACATGCGAGCGAGCTCTATAAGGCAAGCTTAGAGGTTGACGAGCGGGACGGGATCATTAGGCAGTTGAAGAAATTAAATGCAGATTTGAGCGACAAGAACACTCTTTATCAAAAAGATGCCCTTCTATTACAAGCAAAAATACAGAAGGCCGGCCAGAGTCAATTCATAGCTGTGGAAAGAGAAAGAATGAACGGCATCCGTTTGGTGGAAGAAGAACGAGAAATCAACAAGAGAGCGATCGAGAAAGAGATGGAAAGCTGCCGTTTGGCTATGGAGGAAGAAAAACGGTCCGCCAAGATGGCCATTGATCAAGAAAAAGAAAGGTTCAGGCAAGAAATCAGCAAAGGAAAAAAAGCTGTCCATCATGAGAGAGAAAGCGTCGCCGTATGGAAAAGAAAGTCCATGAGAAGCCGAAATAGACTGTTAGAGATGCAAAAACTGTACGATGACACTATTCAAAGTCTAGAGCAAAGCCAAAGTCAGAATGGCGAATTAAAAGGAAAGGTGGCGGAAGTTGAACACTCCCTTCGAATGTACTGCCAGAGAAATAGCTTCGCTGAGCTGCAAGAAAGAGAGCGCGAAGTGGGCGTGTTACGAGCACGAATTAAGTCCCTCGAAGCAACTGTTGAGGATTACAAGGAAAGAATTAGTGTGTTCGAGGAGGCTGCAGCCGGAGGGAACACCTATTGGCAAAAGAGATTGCGTGATGCTGCCCGAATGGTATAGGATAGGGGCCAATATTACGCAAACCTGATGGTGAACATACAGCGAGTCGCCAGGCATGTGAATGATTTGGCTGTCGAGGCTGAAACACTCCGACCTTTCATAGTCCCAGAAATGGAAGAAGCTCCCAGGTTCCTCAAGCTGCTCAGGGCAATTGGAAAATTAGGAGATAGAGCTAGGGCTTATCTATAAGGCTTTGTGTTGTATTTAGCTCTTTTGTATTAGGAATCTTCATTTTGTAATACGAACTCTGTTGTAATTTAGCCCCTTTAATTCCCGTGGAAGTAGTTCAAAAGGGTGATTACCAGCGGAATCAGTACCTTATCTGCATACATTCTTGCATTGCATCATGACATTCGCATCATTATACATGCATCTATTTTCTTGCAACCATATTAACATTATGAATATTGTGGCGTTGTGTGTAGTTAACCCGCAATCATTCATCATCCATACCTTACCCGGTTACAGAGCAAGCTCATGGAAGACAGGATAATTAGTCTAGAAAAAGGGCAAAAAGAGCTTGAGACAAGACTTGAAGAGACTCAAAGAAGCCTCAGTGATCAGATTGCGCAGTCGCAAGCATCTATAGTGTCCGACATAACCGCATTGTTGGCTAAGAGTATTGGAAAAAGAGTGGAAGGGGAAAACGTTCAAGAGCCAGAGGGTACCCCAGCTCACTACAAGGTTCAACCAACTGCACCGAATCCGGCTAGAAAGGTGTATATCGACCCTGTAGGAATGTCATCTAGTTTTCAAATAGGGGCACCTGAAACTCAACCCTTCGACGCTGAAGCACTCTATGAAGAAGAGGTGCCAGACCTGAACATGGTTGAAAGGATCAGGACCGAGGTAGAGAAAAAGTGGGAGGAAAGGTTTCGCCTAATGGAGGAAAAATTTAAAATGTTACAATCTAATGAAGAATCAGGAAATGACGCTAGCGACTTAAGTCTGGTGTCCGATCTTGTCCTACCGCCAAAATTTAAAACGCCAGAGTTTGACAAATACGATGGAACCACATGTCCTTCCGCACACATAACAATGTACTGCCGAAAGATGGCGGCCTACCTTAAGGACAAAAAGCTACTGATCCGTTGTTTCCAGGACAACCTAACTGGAGCGGCGTTACGGTGGTACACTCAGTTGAGCAAGGCGAATGTTAAGACATGGAAAGATCTGCCAAGAGCATTTACTGAGCAATATAAGCATGTAACAGACATGACCCCCAGTAGAATTATGTTGGAAAATATGGGGCAGAAGTCCAACGAAAACCTACGGCAATACGCCCAAAGGTGGCGGGAAGTGGCCGCCCAAATTCAGCCACCCATCCCGAAACATGAAATTACGCCGTTATTTGTTAATACTCTGAAGGGGGCACTCTTTGATCGCCTCATTAATAACACAACGCAGTGCTTTGCTGACTTAATCAGGACTGGGGAGTCCCTTGAATTGGCAATTAAGAGTGGTAGGATTGATGGCGGGGAAGGGTCTCAGAAGTATAGCAAGAAAAATGAAGTAAACGCCACCAGCACTTATACCACCCCGAAGAACTTCACAGTCTCACAGCCACAAGCACCTGTGGGAAAAACGCAACACTCGAATCAAAGAGAGGAGAGAATCGCCAGAAAAGAGAAAGAGAGAAAGAACTTTCACTCCCCTACCTGTTTCATACTCGGAACTTTATTCCCAGTTGTATGAAGCAGACCTGGTCCGTCCATACATCGTTACTCCTATCAATCCGCCCTTCCCTTCTTGGTATAATCCGAATGCACATTACGAATATCACGGCGGTACCCCTGGACATCCCACTGAGAACTGCCTTGCTTTCAAAAAACTTGTGTAGAATTTAATCGATTCTGGGATATTGAAGTTTGAAGAACCGAATGTAGCCAATAACCCGCTGCCTAATCATGGGAGTAGAGGGGTAAATGTTATTGAAGAATACTTTACCAGGAGAATTAAGGATGATGTGTCAGAAATTAAATCTCCTTTACGGTGGGTATTTCAACAGTTATGCATGGCCCGTGTGATCAACAAAGGCATGATAACAAGGCAGAAGGGATGTGGAGCGTATTGCGAATTCCACCAGACTGAAGGACATGATATCCAAGAG
This sequence comes from Hibiscus mutabilis, assembly GCA_019671005.1. Taxonomy (NCBI): domain Eukaryota; kingdom Viridiplantae; phylum Streptophyta; class Magnoliopsida; order Malvales; family Malvaceae; genus Hibiscus; species Hibiscus mutabilis. The sequence goes on along the minus strand of CM033743.1, from coordinate 17,232,635 downwards.
TGCGATGAGTTCAAGAGATTGGTACAACAATTAATGAATGAAAAGCAAATAGAATTCTTCGAAGAACCCATGGGAAAAAAGGGGTCGGACGTACACATGACGGATAGCTCCAAATCTAAATACGGGAAAGATAGACCTTTTATCATCTCCCCCAGGCCAGGGAATGCATGTGCCTCCCAAGGAGAAACCAGCAAGATAAGTCCCAGGATCATCATTTCAGCACCATCCCCATTCCCATTCAAGGATATGCGGCAAACCCCCTGGAATTATGCTGTAAATGTGACCACGCCAGAAAAACTAGAACATGGTCAGATAAAAGAGCCTACACTGAAAGACCAACAAAGCCAGAACGATGTAAACGTTGGAGAGGCCGGCCATTTCACAAGGAGCGGCAGATGTTATTCCTCTGAGACTTTGAAAGCAGCTGAAAGAGATAAAGGGAAGAATACAGCAGTTAGCCCCACACAGATATTTGGAGAAGAACCTCCCTCAAAGATGAATGAGCCGGTAACTGAGGCCCAGGCCAAAGAATTTTTGAAGATCTTAAGACATAGCGAGTACAACGTAGTGGAACAACTACGAAAGCAACAGGCCAGGATCACAGTACTGGAATTACTCTTGAGTTCAGAAAAACACCGGGAGACGCTATTAAAAGTGCTAAATCAAACTTTTGTGCCCCAGGACATTTCTGTGACAAATCTGGACATGATAGTGGGGCATATCACTGCCTATAATCATATAACGTTCAGTGACGATGAGATCCCTGAGGGAGGAATGGGGTCCACCAAAGCCCTTAACATCACTACCCATTGCAAAGGGTATGTAGTACCGGGCATACTGATCGACAACGGGTCAGCATTGAACGTCTTGCCTATGGTGACCCTGCAAAAACTGCCAATAGATGGTTCTCACCTAAAGCCCTGCCACAATTCGGTAAGAGCCTTCGATGGTACGCAAAGAGGAACAATGGGGAAAATTGAGGTGCCCCTATTGATCGGACCAACTGAATATGTGATCGATTTTGTGGTGATGGACATAAAACCATCTTACAGCTGCCTATTGGGAAGACCATAGATCCACTCCGCAGGAGTTGTCCCCTTATCGTTGCATCATAAATTAAAATTTGTAGTCGAGGGTAAATTGGTCACAGTAGAGGCTGAGCAGGAGATTGTTGCCTCTGTGACATCAGACGCTCCCTTTATTCAAAATGATGAAGATGCTGCAGAATGCTCGTTCCGAGCATTAGAATTAGTAAATGCCACATTTTTTTGGAAGGAAGTCGGATCCCCTACCCCAGGTTATCTAATTGTACCAAGATGACCGTCGCAGAAACTTTGGGCCGAGGAGCCAAAGTAGGAAAGAGGCTGGGGAAGAAATTACAAGGAAACCTAAGAGCCAAGAATATGATAATCAAGATGGATCGTTTTGGGCTGGGTTACCAACCAAGTGTCCAACAGAGGAAAGAGGAATATAAGAGGAAGGAAGAGCGAAGAAAAGCCAGGTCTAAAGGAGAAGACATTCCGTGGAGACCAATGTCCTTTCCTAGTTTAAAAACCACTTTTGTCTCCGGAGGGTTCTACCAGCCAGGTTAAGAGGTTGAAGAGGCAATTAAGGAAAACGACGTACTCAACCAGGAGGAGATACTCAATGAATCATTTGAAGGGATGTACATCAACAGGATAGCTGAAAAGGAACGAGGCAGCAAAATGTTGACCAACATCCGCCCCTGCCGTCCCGGGTAAATGCTCGATAACTGGAGCTGTATTGATCTACCTGTAGTTTTTGGAATAGATCAGAGTAATGCTCCGAATCAACCTTTTGTTTTTGCCCGTAAACAATGGGGATCTCTTGTATGGGGCACCTATGTTAACTTTTTGATTGAAATGAAAATATCCCCACTTTCCTAAAATAACCAAAGTTTCATTTATTTCATTCATGCATTCTTCATGTTCATTCCCTTCATATAAAGCCGTCTCCTTCCCAATACAATTCATTCTCATTTAATGCAGGTCGCTCATGATTGACGATATGAATGATACCGAATCCAATCCTGGAGTGAATTTTGAATGCCCTGAGGTTTCATAGGGAATTGAGGAAGGATATGATGAGATAGAAAGTGAGGTCCCGAAAGAGTTAAAGAGAATGGTGGCCAACGAAGAAAGGCAGATCATGCCCCACAAAGAAGAAACATAAGTTGTAAACTTGGGGACTGAAGAAGAGAGAAAAGAAATAAAAGTAGGAACAACGATTTCCTCAAAAACCAAGCATGAACTGATAACCCTACTTCAGGAATTCAAGGATGTCTTCGCCTGGACTTATCAAGATATGTCCGGGTTAAATACCGACATAGTGGTGCACAAATTGCCAACAAAATCGGAGTGCAAACCAATACAACAAAAACTTCGGAGAATGAGACCAGATATGTTGTTAAAGATCCCAGAGGAAGTGAAAAAATAGTTTGATGCTGGATTCTTGGAGGTAGCCAAATACCCCGAATGGGTTGCAAACATTGTACCAGTACCAAAGTAGGACGGGAAAGTTCGTATGTGTGTAGATTATAGGGATCTGAACCGAGCCAGCCCTAAAGACAACTTCCCCTTACCACATATTGACACGCTAGTGGACAACACTGCAGGACACTCATGGTTTTCATTCATGGACGGCTTCTCAGGGTACAACCAGATAAAGATGGACCCTAACGACATGGAGAAAACTACGTTCATAACCATGTGGGGCACCTTTTGTTATCGGGTGATGCCACATGGGCTAAAGAACGCAGGGGCAACATACCAAAGAGCAATGGTGACTCTTTTCCATGACATGATGCACAAAGAAATAGAAGTATATGTGGACGACATGATTGCCAAATCTCGAACAGAGGAAGAGCACCTACAGAACTTGAGAAAACTATCCAAAGACTACGGAAGTACCAACTGAGGCTCAATCCTGCCAAGTGTACCTTCGCCGTAACTTCTGGAAAACTCCTAGTGTTCGTGGTAAGCCGAAGAGGGATTGAGATCGATCTAGATAAAGTGAAAGCCATCCAGAATCTCTCACCACCCCGCACTCAGAAGGAAGTTCGCGGTTTCCTGGGGAGGCTGAATTATATCTCTCGTTTCATTTCCCAATTAACCGATCGATGTGACCCAGTCTTCAGACTTCTTAGAAAGAATAATCCTGGTGTGTGGGATGAGGAATGTCAAAGAGCCCTAGAAAAGATCAAAAAGTACCTGACAAATGCTCTAATTTTAGTCGCACCAGTACCAGATCGACCATTAATTCTCTACCTGACAGTTTTTGAGAATTCAATGGGATGCGTATTGGGGAAACACGATGAGTCAAGAAAAAGGGAGCAAGCCATCTATTACCTAAGCAGGAAATTCAATGATTGCGAAACGCGGTACCCGCCAGTGCAGAAGCTGTGTTGTGCTCTAGTTTGGGCTACCAAGCGACTTAGACAGTATATGCTATACCATACTACTTGGTTGATATCCAAGCTAGACCCATTGAAGTTCTTAATGGAAGCGCCATCACTAACAAGAAGGATGGCCCGATGGCAGATGCTCTTATCCGAATTTGATATCGTATACGTTAACTAGAAAGCCGTAAAGGGGAGTGCCGTAGCAGATTTCCTAGCTAGTCGTGCTTCGGACGACTATGAGGCATTGAACTTTAATTTCCCAGACGAAGACTTGATGTGCATTACAACCGAAGAAGAGGTTTTAGATGATAAATCATGGAAACTTTACTTCGATGGAGCCTCTAACGCCCTCCGACATGGGATAGGAGCAATGCTAATTTCTCCTGAGGACGTCGATTATCCTTTCACCAGCAGATTGGAATTCTTCTGCACAAACAATATAGCTGAATACAAAGCTTGCGTTATGGGACTGAACTCAGCTATTGAGAGAAAGGTTAAGGAACTTTGAGTGTTCGGCGATTCATCCTTAGTCATTTACCAATTGCGCGGGGAATGGGAAACCAGGGACTCGAAGTTGGTCAAATATTATGAATTAATTCAAGAGCTCACCAAAGAGTTCGAAAGGGTCAGCTTCAATTACCTGCCCCGAGAAGAAAATCAGATGGCAGACGCCTTGGCAACCTTGGCCTCCATGTTTAAAACAAACACAGGGGCAGAAATGAAGCCCATTGAGATGCTGATGTTTGAAAAACCTGCTCATTGTTGTAATGTACAGGAAGAGATTGATGGAAACCCATGGTACTATGACATCTTGCAATATGTCAAGCTTTGAAAGTATCCAGAAGGGGCAAATGACAATGACCGAAAGACACTCAGAAAAATGGCAACAAAATAAGTCCTAGATGGGGAAGTCCTATATAGGAGAAGTCATGATCAAACATTGCTGAGATGTGTGGATGCCCGGGAGGCGAAGGAGATTTTAGCCGAAGTACATGACGGGCTTTGTGGAACGCACACCAACGGGCTGTCTATAGCCCAGAAAATCATGAGATATGGTTATTTCTGGTTGACCATGGAGGGAGATTGCATCGATTACGCCAGGAAATGCCACAAATGCCAAATTTACGCTGATAAAATTCACGCACCCCCATCGCCTTTACACACCATGAATTCTCCGTGGCCTTTCGCAGCGTGGGGCATGGACGTCATCGGGCAGATCCATCCGAAAGCTTCCAATGGACACCGTTTCATTTTGGTCGCCATAGACTACTTCACTAAATGGGTAGAGGCAGCGTCTTATGCCAACATCACAGGGACTACAGCATGTAAGTTCTTAAAGAAGGAGATTATTTGTTGATACGGATTGCCAGAAAGGATCATCACCAACAACACTTCCAATTTGAATAACAAAATGATGACGGACGTGTGCACTCAATTCAAGATAACACACCACAATTCCACAGTCTATCGTCCTAAAATGAATGGAGCAATGGAAGCAGCAAACAAAAACATAAAGAAGATCATAGCAAAGACGACTGATACCTACAGGGATTGGCATGAGAAGTTGCCGTTTGCCCTTTTCGCCTATAGGACGTCCATTCGCACATCAACGGGGGCAACACCCTACTCCTTGGTGTATAGTACCGAGGCAATACTTCCCATCGAGGTAGAGATCCCGTCTCTTCGGGTCTTAAATGAAGTAAAATTGGAAAAAGCTGAATGGGTGCAGGCCAGACTCGACCAGCTAAATCTCATTGACGAAAAGAGACTAAAGGCCATTTGTCATGGCCAGATGTACCAAAAGCGGATGACGCAGGCATACAACAAAAAGGTGCGCCCAAGAGAATTCAAAGAAGGGGATCTGGTGCTCAAGAAAATCCTCCTTATCCAGAAAGATTCTCGATGAAAGTGGATGCCCAACTGGGAAGGACCGTACGTCGTAAAAAAGGCCTTCTCAGGAAGATGCCTGATCCTAACAGAAATGGATGGAGACGAGCTGAAGAACCCTGTAAATTCTGATGCCGTTAAGAAATACTATCTTTGAAAAAAAAGAGAAAAAAGAAAAAAGAAAAAAATAAAAAAGAGAACAAAAATCGAGAGCTCAGGGCGAAAACCCGAAACTGGGCGTCTTGAAGCAAAGGGAGGACCCGAGTTGAAAACTCGTAAAGGGCGGCTCGGGTAAATTGAAAAGTTTAATATCCGAAGAGAAGGGTATCTCCATGAACATCATGAAGAGGAGGCTTCAGGCAAAAAATTTCTACACCGGTTGACAGGATCATGTATCATTCATATCGAAGATAATGAGGGATCTTGTATTTCATACTTAACTTTTCTTCTTTATCATGTGTGTCACACCTTTTTTTAAGATATCTCAAGCCCTTAATCGTAATAAAACCATGTTTTTGAGCATCCATTCCTTGTCTTCTTGTTAATTTCAGTCAAATAAGCTAACATAGGCTTATAGTAAAACAAGAGATTTCGGAGCATTAATGTGATCTAACCTTAAAAATGCAGGTGATCAAAGAAAATGGTGTTAATTCTGCCCTCCAGCCCCCTACATAACGGCTGTTGATAGGAAAGGCGGAAAGCGTCAAAACAACCGGATATAATGACCAATGGCGTACGTCCTGTCTATTCAAGGAAAGCAAGAGAGATCTCTTGGGTGAAAACCCAGAAAGGCACCCCTAAAAAAACCCTCTAAAGTGAAAACCCGAAAGGGCACTTTAGAATTCCAAGTCGTAAATTGAGAAAAAAGAAAGGTTGGAATGGTTGAGCCTGACAGTGAAGTGGGGTATCGACGCCCGTGAGAAAGGAGAAAGTGAACAACGAGATCGAATAAGGACCAAAACAAGCCCACCAAGATATTGACACTCATGCATCATGAATAGTCAGACATCACTAGGATTAGGAGCATGTCAATTCATTTGTCATAGCATTTTGTTTTATCTCAGATAGGTACCTACGGATTCAAAGAGACATCGATGACCATCGTGGTGTGAATCCCAAATGAGAAGACAGTGGTTTTACATACAAAAGGCATGGTGTGAATCCCAAATGAGAAGACAGTGGTTTTACATACAAAAGACATATGTTTCCAAGCTCCAGAGAGAGGTTCTATATAGGAAGAATCCTCCACTCCGAGGCTTCAGAAGCTGAAAGTTCTATATATGAAGGACTTACAGCTCCAGGGTGAAGACTAGCAGTTCTATATAGGAAGAACTCCCAGTCGAAGGAATTCACCCATGACACACAATATTATATAGGAAATCCTGCTGTGTCAAAAGCGAAGAGTTCTATATAGAAAGGGCTCCGAGCTTCAATGTCTTAGAGTAAAAGATTCTATATAGGAAGAATCCGTAGCTCCAAGATTTCAGACGCCAAAAGTTCTATATAGGAAGAACCGACGGCTCCAAGGTGAAGACTAGCAGTTCTATATAGGAAAAACTCCCAGTCGAATGAATTCACCCATGACACACAAGGTTATATAGGAAATCTTGTTGTGTTTGAAAGCGAAGAGTCTTATATAGGAAAGGCTCTAAGCTTCACTGTCTTAGAGTGAAAGGTTCTTTATAGGAAGAACCTGTAGCTCTGAGATTTCAGACGCCAAAAGTTCTATATAGGAAGGATTGACGGCTCCAGGGTTTGAAGACTAGCAGTTCTATATAGGAGGAACTCCCAGTCGAAAGAATCCATCAGCGGCGCAAAAGGTTTTATATAGGAGAAACCAGCGTTGAAGGCGAAGAGTTCTATATAGGAAGGACTCCTAGCTGTACTGTCTCGAAGTGAAAAGTTCTACATAGGAGGGACTCCAAACTCGAGGCTTCAGAGCGAAGGGTTCTATATAGGAAGAGCCTGTAGCTCCAAGATCGGAAGGTGACGAAGCTCTATATAGGAAGAACTTACGAGCCTGAAGATTCAGCTAAGGAAGAGCGGAGATTTCCAAAAGAACACGTGTTTCCAAAGCTACAAACAGGGAAGTCTGATAAAAATGAGTGCTTATGAATCTTTGCTTTGTTCCCATTCCATGAGAACAAGCAAAGAGGGGCAACTGTAATCACTCATTTTTATCTGGTTTGTAAATACATATTAGTATAATTAATAGTATATTAGTGTTGCATGTATACATTGTATTATATGTTTATTATGTGCATGAGTGTTACTAATATATATATAAGGTGTGGTGTGTGCATGTATATTATAAACTATGTATGTATACGTATTAACGGTACGTGTGTCACGCATGTATCTATAGTTAGTACGAGCGTATTTGTTTAATGTGTGTAGATGTTATGTTAGTTATGTGTATGATTATATGTACGTATGCTAGTATGTTATATTAATTAATGTTTGCATAAGCATATACGTTTGTATTATCGTATGTGTATTGTTGTTATACTATTAATATTATTATTGGGCTAATATATAAAATGAAATCCAAAAAATATATATTAAACCAAATAAATAAATTGCCAGTCCAAGTCCAATTACAAGTCTAATACTATTACAAGGCCCGGTTGGCCCAAACCCAAACTCTATTTAATTACAATTATTTTGTGTGCAGATGACTATGGGCCGTTGGATCAAGATCTGATCCAACGGCCACGATCAAGCAAGGAACAAAATATCTGCCAGCCGCTTGCACTACACGTCTGGACGCTTTGAGTGCCACGCGCGCGTGCTGTCCACGCGCAGAATCTTTGATATCCCACGCGTGCGTGAGCCCCACGCGCTTTGACCCCTCGACTGCTGAGCCACACGTGTCACGATCTGGAGCCGTTTTACCAATCGAGGCTTCATCTGGGCCATTCATCTTTCAAGCCAGCCCGACCGTTAGATCAGATCTGTTCTAACGGCCGAGAACACCTCTGGCCGGAGACAGAGCCCACACCGCCACCATGCTTCACCATGCCGATCTTCAACCACCGCGCTCACATGTCAAAACACAAGAAAATATTATGTCAGTAGCAGTCCAGATCTGAAAGCAAATATTATATTACTTGTACCAAACCAAAGACGGGCATATATGTATGAAAGAAACATTTCGTAAGAACAACAGGGTTGTAATCGAAAGAGTCAAGGAGTTGTAACTAAAAAAGCAAATTTGTAATCGAAAGAAAAAATACAAAAAAGTCAGTCTTCAGTGGTAATACTCTTCTCTTTTTTTTTCACCTTGTTGCATGCATACACAAAAAATACATAGTAAAATAAAAAAAGAGGGTTAGAAGTCGTACCATCGTCGTCGGCGGATCTCCCCTCATCAGTGATAAGCCTTCTCGGCTTTCCCAAGCCGAACATGGTGAACTGAAAGTAGTGGGAGACCCCTTTGTGGCTTCGTTTTGGGTTGAAAATAAAAAAAAGTTTTTTTTGTTTCGTATTTCTTAGATCTAGGACAAATGGATGCTTTTTCTCTGAATCCAATTTCGGATTCGTGTCGAGGGTGAAGAAGGGTTCATTTTTGTGTGTTTTTTGGGGCTCGCCGGCGCCGGTTAGCGGCGGCCGACGGCGGAGAATACGGCGGTCGGCCGTCGAATTCTGGGTTCGTCAGGGAAGTTTGAGAGAAAATGAAGAACGGAGGATATTATAAAACTGAAAAAATGAACAAATGGGGGAAAATTTGGTTCCGGCCAAAAAAAGGGGGAATTTATAGGAGTTATTATTTCGTGAAATGGGGAAATTGCGTAATAAATCCCCCTGCGTTTTCAATATTTTCACTTTTGTCTCGCCGCATGGTATATTTACAACTCTGGTCCCCCTTGTATTTCAAAATCTTGCAATCCAGTCCCTAAATTACACCGAATCAGTTTTTAAATGGTAAAATTACCCCTTTAACCATTTTGAATTTTTCATTTCGGGTCTGCCCCTTGGTCCAATTACAGTTTTGATCCTTTTAGGTTCTGTCTGTTTTGCATTTTCGTCCTTAAATTACATATTATTGTCCTTTAATTTCTGCCACTGACTTTTATTTCTTTTCATTTCAGTCATGTTTCCATGTAAATATTCATGTTCGTATTATAATCGTATATGTTGATGTAGTCTTTTGCCTTATTATATATCACTCGTATATGCCTTGTATTTTCATGTTTACATGTATATGTGTGTTAAGTTTATGATGGTTACGTATCTTTTTGTTCGGTTATTCGTATTAAGCATGTTATGTTCTAGTTGGCTCGTGCACGGCATGTTTTGCATTTTTGTATGTATTGTATGTTCTCTTGGCTTTTTTTAGGTTACGTGTTAGTGTATTTTCTTTTATGTATAATATATTGCTCTATATGTGTTGAAAAGTGTTTTATTTCTAATATGTGTGTCTCCTCGAAGTATATGCTTTTGTCCATCCGTATATTTATTCATGCATTGTTATTGTGACATGTTAAATTTGTTTTTATCTACTATTAAGCTTGATATATATATGTGTGTTTTAATTACGTATTTTATTTATGTTAGATTGGTATTCTGTTATGTGAATATTTACTGTCTTTAAATTATCTGCCATGTTCTATATTTTTGCCACTAAGATTGCATATGATATATAAATTGTTAATGCGGTGCCCTTTTATCCGAGCGTAAACGGGGCCAGTATCAGGCGTAGTGATAGTGGTTGGGCGTTTACTCTCAGATAACGGGGCCTTTAAAATTTATTCGCAATTATGACTGAATTTTAAAATAATCGTCACCTTGACCCAGAAAATTCAATATTAATAAAGCGGTAATTATTAAAGTACTAATTTTGGGCGGTGTGGGGTTCTAATCCTTCCCCATCCGTAACCGACTCCCGAACCCAATAATTTTTAAAATCTCTGGTTTTATGGTGTCCGGTCTACCTAAGTGGCCGGTGGCGACTCCAATTTTTAATAATGCGGTTTTTTCTTAAACCCCACGGAATAAACGTTTTATATCCAAAAAATTACAAACACCCTTCGAAACCTCGTTTTTTTAGAAAAAAAAGGGACATCGCTACACATGGAAGGCGAGGGACCAAAATGTAAGAAATCAAAACTTTAGGAATGGCCCCAACTAACTTACCTACCATTAGTACCGGTGCACAGGGACCCATATCGGTACTCAAAAAATTCCCAAAATTCCAGTATTCTCATTTTGTGCTGGTACAGGGTTGTCGTATTGGTACTCCATAATTAGTACTCAAAATAGAGTGTATCGATACCTACTGAATGAAATTGCAAATTTGAGTATGAAATTCAATCCAAAACCCCTTAAATCGATTCTAAACACCCTAAACATGTTATTGAAGATATATAGGCATAAATGACATAAAATTATGTACTTGCAGAATGAATTACAACAACTAACATGGACAAACAAATAATCTAGAGACATAATCCTAATCACGCACATTCTGCAATACCAAAAATGCACAAATGATCATACTGTAACAAACAAGACATAAAACCTAAAATGTCCACTTACATATGTCCAAAATGAGACAATAAAATAAAGCAATCAACCATAGACTCAATGTATCCAAATATGCCCATTCAACCAAAATCACATGCTCATGCTTGAAGATGAAACATGACATGTGCAAACGTCAAGCAACATCAAGCAAAAATCCACCAAAAACAAACCATGACAAATTTAAAACCAACAACAATACAGATCCCCAAGAGGTAGAGGCACATATTGCCTTTTTACAAGTTTGCCAATCCAAAAAAATACTCAATCCTTAGTTTGTCTTGACAACACCCACTTGTCCCGATCAACAACCCAGAAAACTCTATTCCTCACATAATGAAAACTATCGGATATACGAATCAAAATTATCAAATATTAGGTTTAAAAATCCTTTCACACATACATTCCTTAGTTGTTAGACACCTGTACTTTTTGGTTCACAGTCAATAAATTATTGTAGACAACCCATCCTTATGAACCAACATTCATAAACACATGTCCTTATGGAACCATATAGTTACGATCGATCTATTAGACATTCGTCCTTAGAATTTAATTCTTGCATAGATTTAGATTATTGATCTTATGATATGCCAAATATATCTGATCTCAATTTCACATTGTCACAAGCCAATATATCCTTTTAAAACAATTTACTTACTATTTATCTTACGCAAGTCACAAATCTATTCTTATCAAACAATGTTTCTCAACGCCAACTAATCAAAACATATTGGAATCATATATCGGTACCCTGGGTATTCTCATTCTTAAAGAAACATGGTTTATCAAAATTCATTGCATAAAAATAGTAAGTAACCATGCTCATTTTTATCAAATCAAAATCATATAATTATATTCCTCTTGGAATACTTCAAAGCAATTAAAAGCAAAGGTTAGAACGGCTTACTTTTGAATTTAACATAGCTTGCTAAGTTGTTATTAAACTCCCATAACGATTCCAAACCTTGCAAAATGGAATTACAAGATTTGCATTCACCCACTCACTGGTTGTCTTGGATGAGATGATGGTGATCAGGCCGTATTGTTGTTTTTGCAACTACTACTCTTGCAAGAGGTCGAGGCCTTGGTAGGGGTATTTTTAGAGAACATCTGAAGGTCAAAGCATTGTTGCGTACACTGTTGCTATCATGTCTGAAACTAGAGGTCCTACTTGAGTCTATGCATACATGGAGGCTCACAATGCTACGAATGTCATTAAAAGTACCTTTACACTGCAATATATTTCTTTATTCTCATGAGTTGATTCTGGCTCTACACATTCCTATATTTTGAGTGACCATGTGCATGCATTGGGTATACTGATCGAGATTTTTAATCTGGTGGTTATTGTCATGAGTTCATTGGGTGAAACAATGATGGTAAACTAGTTATACCGAAAATGTCCAATAGATATTCAAGGAAATATTTCTGGTAGATGTGATAGAATTACCTTTTCATGGGTTCGATGTTCTCCTTGGTGTTGATTGGCTTCCGAAGCATTATGTAATAGTTGATTTTGAGATGAAAAGAATAACGTTGAAGCTCGGAGATGATTATGTGGTAAAGATTATTAGGGGAGCGAACATGTTTCATGTTCAATGTCATTTCGGCCATTAAGGTGAAAAGATGTTGAGTTTGGATCATGAAGCTTATTTGGCCTATGTGATGAATCCAGGAAGTAAGGGGGTTTAGGTTAGGATATTCGTACTATTAGGGATTTTTTAGAGTTATTTCCAGAGGAGTTACTTGGTTTGTGTCCTGATAAAGAAGTTGAGTTTGGTATTGAGATATACCCTAGTACGACTCTTATGTCCATTGCACCTTCTCGCATGACACCAAATGAGTTGATGAAATTAGAGACTCAGCTACATGAATTATTAGATCATGGTTTTCTTCGATCGAGCGTATCACCTTGGGGAGGGTTAGTGTGTTTTTTCAAGAAGAATGATGGTACCATGAGGATGTGCATAGATTATCGATAGTTAGACATGTTAGATTTTATAGGAAATAAACTGATCTAATCAAGCAAATAATCGTAGCAGAAATATAATCCTACAAAAAATTTCTAATATCTCATGCAATCATATTAATGTACGATAGAGGAAATCAAAAGGTTACCTTGATCTCTAATTCAGTAATCCTGTTATGCTGAGGCGCTGCCTTTTTGAAAGACGATCGCCCTTTATAAGTATCTACACGTGAATGGACTACGAACGGTGTAATTGTAACCCCCTCGGCCCGGTCTAGTCGTAAGACCGGGCTGAGCAAGCTAAATTAGGTTTATCGAAGTAAACAGGGAAGATTAAACCTAAAATGCATCTTTTTTTCTTTTATCTTGTCTAGATGCATTATGGTTTCCTACATGATCATACTGCTCATAGGTGAGCACCCATCTCAATCAGGCATCGTAACGACGTCCAATTGGCCACAACACAACTTAGGGACCAAAATGTAATTTTAGCAATATAAAAGGACTTATCCAATTTTTAAGTTACCAACCTTTAATTAAGTTTGTTTCATGCTTATATATCAAAAATCAGCTTCAGATGACCATCCATGCTTAAATGTGGCAAAAAAGATTCAGGGACTAAAAGAGAGAAAACAGAACTGGCCTTCCATGATATTAACAGATTTAACGACATCCATATCGATACGTTGGGACCTGCATCGATACGGTTGTGAACACATCGTTTTGATACGGTGAGGCCCATACCGGTACGCTACTTCGAGTTTAAAATACAGTTAAAATTATTTCAAACCGTACCGATACGACCCCTTGGTGTTTCGGTACGTGACCTCTTCTCCAAAAAGAGTAATTCTAGTAGCCTCCAGGCGTATCGAAATGCCCCTGCCTGTACCAAAATGCCCTGGCCTTATCTGCCTAGTTGTACCATACGGTCCCTTGCGTATCGGTATGCCTGGGCTTGTAATGTCAAAATTAGCTATTTTTTCACACAATTCTATATGTAATTGGCCACTATCAACATTCAATCATGCATATCAACACTTCAATATACATAATCTAACATTTATACCAAGATTAGGCAAACAAAACAACATCAAGCTTCCAAAGGACCACTCTAGAGGCATGCTTCCTAGACCACTTTGCCAAACATACCAAAATGCACAATTAGGCCATTCTCAACATAAGCAACATGCCAACACACTTAACATAGCATACTAAACTTGGTCAAACTAGCACGACATAGCAATCCACAAGGAAACTCTAGATGCATACCTACACATCCATTCAACCTCAACCATGGGCAAGTAATAACATCAAGCTAAACAACATATAACCATCATCAAAAACCAGCATAGAATCATTCTAAAGAACCACAATGCAATGGATTTACAACTCCAAAAAACCTTGGCGAACATATTGCCTTGTTAACCAGAAACATAAACCGAGTTCATACTCAAAAGTAGTTTATCTCTTGGATCCTTGCAAACCTTGCCTTTGTTGCTCCAAACTTTAATGCTCTGCATCATTAGGAAAAAGAGAGCGTAAGCACACATGCTTAGTGAGGATACTCACAAACAATGATGCACTAAACCATTTAAAAACCACATGCTTGCTTTTCCCAAAACATGCTTACAACCTAAGCATTTTTCCATGATTCCAACCGAATCAAAACATAATAATCATCATTTAACGTCATATACATACCATGCTTAAATCCCCAGCATTTTAAACAACCCATGCTTAAATCCCAAAGCATTACAAACAAGGTTAAACATATGAACTTTCTCATATATTGACATTTATAGTGACCCGGATAGACTACCTCTATCCTATACATATATCAGATACACGGATCTCTCATACCATGCCTAGTTATACCGCATGATATCTCAAACCTTGCCTAGTTAAACCGCAAGATTTGACACCCTCGCCTAGTTAAACCGCGAGATCTCACCCTTGCCTAGTTAATCTGTAAGATCACCATCAATTTGGGTTGCCTAGTTAAATCGGAAATCCCCAAATGAGGTTCCCAACAGTCCGAGTGGCCTTGTTACACCGCCATACCTCAAGGACCCATGGCCACAATTGATTTTGTTCATATTTTATAGTGCACTTTTAATCCTATGGCATGCCAACTATATCCGATTGTTTTCTCACCTTGTCACATAGCCAATATATCATTTACAAAACCATTTACTTATTGTTTTATAATGCATTTCATAAAACACCACATATGCAAATCTTATTGCTAATGCAATAACACCATTCTCAACTGGAATGAAAACCAATGCCAAATAGCATTTAATATAATTTCAATCCCCTGTATATATACTAAAAATCATGCATTACCAGTAAGTAAACCATACCATGCTTATCTCCAAAACATGCAAACAACATACTCATAGCTAAGCCGATATTCAAGAGCAAAATAAGGGAACTTACTTCCGAGCTTAGGTAAGTGTCTCACGCTTACCCTAAACTCCCACAACCTTTACAAACCTTTGTAAAGCATATAAAACTAGTTTCCATTCACCTATACTCCTCACCTTCCTTGCCAATGCGAATCAAGCTCCCGGCAAGCCACCAAACAACGTCAAGCTTTGTCACCTTGACTATCCCCTGTTTTCAACACATAAAACCAGAGGATAAATGCATTAAAATGCATTCAAACTATTGGCTAACATCAATCTCCCGCAACTCCCAAGTTGCCCACTCAAAAACCATCCGAAATATAACGAAAACATCATCAAACATTTCTGAAACTTAACCCATCCATAAAAAAACAATTCAAGCCATCAACCAACATCTAATAGCATCCAAAAACCCTTTCCTAACACCCTTTTACCTCCAGCAAAGATCAAACTCGATTATCTCCACAATAACTCAAAACTAGCAACCTAAATAATTAGAGACCCAAGAGTTTTGGGATTTTATTGATAAAAACAACTTATCAACATCAAAACACATCCAAAACATATATTAAATCAATCTCAAATACTAGAAATCATATCCACTTCGAAAATCACCATGTTTCATCAATATTTCTAAAATAACTCAATTAAACATGGATAAAACATTAAAATCACATTACAACATATAAATCAAGGATCAAATACTTGGGAATATCAATAATGAATCATTTTAACAGAGGAGATCACGGACCTTACCCCTGTTATGTGATTTCTCCCTCAATTGACTTGTTTAAAGCTAAGAAAATATAAGATTTCAATGAGATTTTGCAAAACAAAGTTAAAGAATCAAATTAAAATCAATAATCCGAGTGAAAATAGTTCATTCCCTCTGGATTTTGATGAAATTCTGAGTGTTTGGAAGAAAAGAAGTTGAGAGAAAAGGTTTAGGAAAAAGTTACGTGAATTTCTTTTAAAAGCTAATAACTAACTTTAGATATTTAATCCTTATTAACACCCTTTAAAAACACATGTTTAAAATGTTTTAATTGAAGAGAGAAACCACCAGAAAACACTTGGTAGATTAGCTCCTTCAGAATTCTAAGGATTTGACCCTTTTCATTTTAGTCACTTTAAAATAGTTTTCAAAAATCGCATTTTGGTCACTAGCCCAAAATGTCATATTTCCAAATTCCTTTTTCCAAAATTGATTCCCCAAAAATCAATATATATTAAAAGATGATTTTTAACTATTTTCCATATTTTATCTTACCGACAAATATACGGTCTTGAATCTGACTCAAATTTCTAACCCGATCCACTAGATCGTCTAATAAACCTCAAAACCGTTAAGGCCAAAACTGGGGTGTTACAACTCTCTCCCACTTAAGAAATTTCGTCCCTGAAATTACGTGGAGGAAACAGATGTGGAAATTGCTCCTTCATATCCGCCTTGCTTTCTCAAGTAGCTTCCTCAACACTTCGGTGTCGCCACAAGACCTTCACGAGCTCTATCATCTTACCATGTAGAACTTTCTTGCTAGTATCGAGGATCTCTACGGGTTCCTCATCAAAGGCTAGATCCGACCTCAACTCCACATCCTCCACTGACAAAACATACGATAGATCTGATCGATATCTCCTCAACATCGAAACATGGAACACATTATGAATTTTCTCCAACTCGGGAGGCAACCTCAACTAGTATGCCACAGGACCTACACGCTCAATAACCTTGTATGGTCCAATGAACCTCAGACTAAGCTTACCCTTACGTCTGAATCTCATCACCTTTTTCCATGGTGACACTTTCAAGAATACGCGATCGCCCACCGCATATTCAACCTCCTTACGCTTCAAATCCGCGTAAGATTTCTGCCGATCCGCAGTCGCTTTAAACCGATCACATACAAGCTTAACCTTCTCATCTGTGTCTTTCAACACATCCGGTAGAGTAACATGCTTTTCCCCTACCTCAGCCCAACATAAGGGCGCACGACATCTCCGGCCATATAACGCCTCATAAGGTGCCATCTGTATACTCGCCTGATAACCTTTGTTGTAAGAAAACTTAACTAAAGGCAAATGCTTCTCCCAAGTTCCTTGGAACTCTATAATACAACATCTCAACATATCCTCCAAAACCTGGATAACCCGCTCAGACTGCCCATCCCATTAAGGATGATACGTAGTGCTAAAACTCAACCTCGAACCCAAGGCCTGGTGTAAACTCCTCTAAAACCTTCCCGTAAACCTCATATCCCTATCTGAAATGATAGATTTAGGTACAACATGCAAGCTCACAATCTCTGCTATATACAAATCTGCCAACTTGTCTAGGGTGCACGTTGTATGCACTGGCAGGAAATGTGCACACTTTGTGAACCCGTCAACAATCACCCAAACAGAATCCTTCTTAGCCGACGTCAACGACAAACCTGTTACAAAATCCATGGTGATTCTCTCTCATTTCCAGTCCAAAAATTCAATAGTTGCAACAACCGGGATGGAAATTGATGTTCAGCCTTAACCCGTTGACATACAATACACTTGGAAACAAACTCAGCCACATCCTTTTTCAACCCAACCCAGTAGTATGCCTCCTTCAAATCCCGATACATCTTAACACTACTAGGATGCATAGCAAAATGACTAGAGTGTGCCTCCGTCAAGATAGTGTGCCTTAACTCCGGATCATCTGACACCACTATTCGACCCTTGAAACACAAAACTCCATCATCATCAAAATGAAAATCTGACAGATTACCATCTGCTATATCCTTAACATGCTCAACCAATGAATCATCATACAGTTGCTTAGCTTTAATCAACTGTGATAACGTAGGATTAACTTGCAATTCAGCCAGAAAACCACCCTCCCGCATCACACTCAACCTTGCAAACATAGCTCGAAGCTCAACCGCAACCTTACGACTTAATGCATCCGCCACTAATTGGCTTTACCAGGATGATACTCAATGGTCAAGTCATAATCCTTAAGCAACTCTAACCACCTACGTTGCCTAAGATTCAAATCTTTCTGGGACATCAAATACTTCAAGCTTTTGTGATCCGTAAAGACCACGCACTTCTCACCATAGAGGTAATGTTGCCAAATTTTCAAAGCGAAAACCACAGTCGCAAGCTCCAAATCATGAGTTGGATAATTGCGCTCATGAACTTTCAACTGCCTTGATGCAAAGGCCACAACCTTCCAATCCTACATCAGCACACAACCCAAGCCAACATATGACACATCCCTATAAACCACAAACTCCTTCTCAAATTCAGGCTGAATCAACACATGAGTGTATGTCAGAACTTCCTTCAACTTCTCAAAACTGTGTTGCTGCTTCTCTGTCCACACATAAGGAACATTCTTTTGTAACAACTTGGTCAACGGTGCTGCAATACTCGAAAACCCCTTAACAAAACAGCAATAATATCCAGCCAACCCAAGAAAACTACGCACCTCCGATATATACTTAGGTGGCTTCCAATTGAGAATAGCCTCAATCTTCTGCGGATCAACGCGAATACCCTCCGTGAAAACCACATGACCAAGGAATGTCATTTCCTTTAGACAAAACTCGCACTTGCTTAGCTTAGCGTACAACTGATTATCCTTCAACACTTGCAACACTATCCGTAAATACCGAACATGCTCATCCTCGGTCCAAGAGTACACGAGAATATCATCTTTGAACATCACCACGAACTGATCAAGATACTCATGGAACACTCTATTCATCATGTCCATAAATGCAGTCGGGGCATTTATCAAACCAAAAGGCATGACCAAAAACTCATAATGCCCATACCTCGTATGAAACGTGGTTTTATGCACATCCACATCCTTAACCGTCAACTAGTAATACCCTGGCCTTAAATCTATCTTTGAAAACATCGCTGCTCCACGAAACTAATCGAACAAGTCATCGATCTGAGGCAACAGGTACCTGTTCTTTACCGTCAACTTGTTCAATTGACGATAATTAATGTACATACGCATCGTACCATCCTTTTTTTCACAAAGAGAATAGGAGCACCCCACGGAGAAACACTTGGCCGAATGAACCCATGGTCCAACAATTCCTGAAGCTGTGACTTCAACTCCTTAAATTCTTTTGGTGCCATCCTATAAGAAGCAATGGACACCGGTGTTGTACCCTCGTATGTTTCAATACGAAACTCTACCTCTCTATACATAGGTAAAGCCGACAACTCCTCAGGAAAAACCTTAGAAAAGTCGCAAACAGTCCGAATGTCGTGCACTCAAACGCCCTTGGCTTTCGAATTCATAACAATAGCCAAATAAGCTTGGCAGCCATCAAACATCATCTTCCCCGCTCTAACAGCCGAAACCACATTGGACAGGAACTTAACATTCTCGCTAACCACCACAACTTCATAGTCGTCGGCCAACCTCAAGAAAATCCTCTTTTGGATTCACAATCCACAACTGCTCTGTGCTTACTCAACCAATCCATACTTGTCTCACCAAAAGAACTTGCACCACTAAAGGACAACGCCGATACAATCTTCTTATTATACTTGTCTCACCAAAAGAACTTGTAACTAGCATACCAACATCTAAGATCTCAACAGGAACATTCAGCAAAGATGCATGTTCACTCAAGATATATGAATACGTAGACCCCGAATCAATCAAAGTTAATAATGACAAGGATTGCAAAGTAAAAGTACCTGCGATTACATCCGTGTCATTACGACTGTCACGATGAGTAAAGACACGAGCCGATCCACCACCTTCAGGTCTCACCACTGTAGCATGAGCCATACCCCTCTGACCATCCTCGCGTCTCTAAAAATTACCCCTGCCACGGCCTCGGCCCCTAGAAGATGCAACAACCTGTGCATGTACATCTCTCGTAGCCTGAGGACAATCACGCTTCAAGTGATCAAATGAACCACAAATCTAGCAAGCTCGTACATTACCCCAGCACATACCCGCGTGGCGCCTACTGCATCGCTCACACTTTGGTGTAACACGAGCTCCCTAAACACCCTGGACAACTCCACCACAACGCCTGTGATCTAACTTATGCCTCTTGTCCCTAAACCTCCTATTCTACCTCCCAGAATAGCTAGAGTCCACCACTCTTTACCCAAGTTCACACCCGCAGCCTGAACTGGTGCACCCAAGGACTGCTCGATATCCTTGTCCCGATTGACCAACACATCAAAATTCGTGTAATCTGTAGCCATGAGGTATGTCTTAATGTCCTTAACAAGACCATAACGGAACCTGTTACATCTCTGTTGGTCATCTAGAACCAACTTTGGAGCATACTGACTCAGCTGGACAAACTTCACCTCGTATTCAACAACAAACATGCCTCTTTGGGACAGCGACATAAGCTCGCGCTTCCCCATATCCAAATACTGGGTACCAAGATACTTCCTCTTGAAAGTACTCTGAAATAACTCCCATGTAACGTCCGCCTCAAGAACACCAGCAATTGTAGTCACCCACCAATGGTATGCATCCCCCAGCAGCAGAGAAACAGTACAACCCAACTTGCGCTCCTCGTTACATCCTATCTGATTCATGATGCGAACCGTCTTTTTCAGCCAACCTTCGGCTGCCTCAGGGCTAAAACCTTGAAACTCCTTACCTCCCAAACTCCTCAAACGCTCCAAGGGTAAACCTTGATTTTCCACCACAGTAGGTGTCGGTGCCTGCACTCCAACCATCGCTGCTTAAAAAGCTCCCGTTATCGCCTGAACTAACAGAGTCAAATCACCATATACTGGCACTTGGTGAACCTGGGGTGCTTCACCCACCCCAACATCAATTGGAGGAACCACTGGAGGAGGATGAGGTAAAATATGATGGAGATTCTCTTTTGTCTCATTATTCTGCCCAACCCCGACAGTATTAGCCATAGATCGTGTCTCACGTTGAGCCATGCTAACAAAAGCATCAAAACACATTAAAGTTAGGCTAGCGTCAGGCAAAGGATCCAAGTTAACTTTAAAACGCATTGAAAATCCTCGGTAATAGGCAACGTGTTCCTAAACATACCCTAACAGAACATTAAACAAACACCGAACATATATACAATCACCATGCAGTTCAAACAACATCAGCTAATCAAACAACAACATCCTAAATTTTTCCAAACCTGGCTCTGATACCAACAAATGTAACTCCTTCGGCCTGGTCTAGTCGTAAGACCGGTCCGAGCAAGCTATATTAGGTTCATCGAAGTAAACCAGGAAGATTAAACCTAAAACACGTCTTTTTTTCTTTTATCTTGTCTAGATGCATTATGCTTTCCTACATGTTCATATTGTTCATAGGTGAGCACTCATCTCAATCGGGCATCGTAACGACATCTAATTGGCCACAACACAACTTAGGGACCAAAATGTAATTTTAGCAATATAAAAGGGCTTATCTAATTTTTAAGTTACCAACCTTTAATTAAGTTTGTTTCATGCTTATATATCAAAAATCAGCTTCAGACGACCATCCATGCTTAAATAATTGGCAAAACAAGATTCAGGGACTAAAACGAAAGAAAATAGAACTGGCCATCCATGACATTAACAGATTCAATGACATCCGTATCGATACGCTAGGACCCGTATCAATACGGTTGTGAACACATCATTTTAATACGGTGAGGCCCGTACCGATACGCTATTTCGAGTTTAAAATACAGTTAAAATCATTTCAAACCATACTGATACGGCCCCTTGGTGTTTCGGTACGCAACGTCTTCTCCAAAAAGAGTAATTCCAATAGCCTTCAGGCGTATCGAAATGCCCCTACCTGTAGTGAAACGCCCTGGCCTTATCTGCCTAGCCGTACCGATACGGTCCCTCACGTATCGGTACGCCTGGACATGTAATGTCAAAATTAGCTGGTTTTTCACACAATTCTAGATGCAATTGGCCCCTATCAACATTCAATCATGCATATCAACACTTCAATATACATAATCTAACATTTATACCAACATTAAGCAAAAAAAACAACATCAAGCTTCCAAAGGACCACTCTAGAGGCATGCTTCCTAGACCACTTTGCCAAACATACCAAAATGCACAATTAGGCCATTCTCAGCATAAGCAACATGCCAACACACTTAACATAGCATACTAAACTTGGTCAAACTAGCACGACTTAGCAATCCACAAGGAAACTCTAGATGCATACCTACATATCCATTCAACCTCAACTATGGGCAAGTAATAACATCAAGCTAAACAACATATAACCATTAAAAACCAACATAGAATCATTCTAAAGAACCACAATGCAACGTATTTACAACTCCAAAAATCCTTGGCGAACACATTGCCTTATTAACCGGTAACATAAACCGAGTTCATACTCAAAAGTAGTTTATCTCTTGGATCCTTGCGAACCTTGCCTTTGCTGCCCCGAACTTTAATGCTTTGCATCATTAGGAAAAAGAGAGCGTCAGCACACATGCTTAGTGAGGATGCTCGTAAACAATGATGCACTAAACCATTTAAAACCACATGCTTGCTTTTCCCAAAACACGCTTACAGCCTATGTATTTTTCCATGATTCCAACCGAATCAAAACATAATAATCATCATTTAACGTCATATACAATCCATGCTTAAATCCCAGCATTTTAAATAACCCATGCTTAAATCCCAAAGCATTGCAAACAAGGTTCAACACATGAACTTTCTCATATATTGGCATTTATATTGGCCCAGATAGACTACCTCTATCCGATACACATATCAGATACACGAATCTCTCATGCCATGCCTAGTTAAACTGTAAGATTTGACACCTTCGCCTAGTTAAACCGCGAGATCTCACCCTTGCCTAGTTAAACCTCAAGTATACCGACCTTGCCTAGTTAATCCGTATGATCACCATCAATTTGGGTTGCCTAGTTAAACCGTAAATCCCCAAATGAGGTTCCCAATAGTTTGAGTGGCCTTGTTACACCGCCATTCCTCAAGGACCCATGGCCACGATCGATTTTGTTGATATTTTATAGTGCACTTTTAATCCTATGGCATACCAACTATATCCGATTGTTTTCTCACCTTGTCACATAGCCAATATATCATTTACAAAACCATTTACTTATTGTTTTACAATGCATTTCGAAAAACACCACATATGCAAATCTCATTGCTAATGCAATAACACCATTCCCAACCAGAATGAAAGCCAATGCTCAATGCCATTTAATATAATTTCAACCCTTGCATATTTACTAAAAATCATGAATTACCAGTAAGTAAATCATACCATGTTTATCACCAAAACATGCAAACAACATACTCATAACTAAGCCGATAATCAAGAGCAAAATAAGGGAAACTTACTTCCGAGCTTAGGTAAGTGTCTCACGCTTACCCTAAACTCCCACAACCTTTACAAACCTTTGTAAAGCATATAACACTAGTTTCCACTCTTCGGTACGCCTCGCTTTCCTTGCCAACGCGAATCAAGCTCCCAGCATGCCACCAAACAATGTCAAGCTTCATCACCTTAACTATCCCCTATTTTCAACACATAAAACCGGAGGATAAATGCATTAAAATGCATTCAAACCATTTCCTAACAGCAATCTCCCGCAACTCCCAAGTTGCCCACTCAAAAACCATCCAAAACATACTGAAAACATCATCAAACATTTCTGAAGCTTAACCCATCCATAAAACAACAATTCAATCCATCAACCAACATCTAATAGCATCCAAAAACCCTCTCCTAACATCCTTTTACCTCCAAATTCCTTTTTCCAAAATTGATTCCACCAAAAATCAATATATATTAAAAGATGATTTTAACTATTTTTCCATATTTTTATCTTACCAAAAAATATACGGTCCCGAATCCGACTCGAATCTCTAACCCGATCCACCAGACCATCTAATAAACCTCAAAACTGCTAAGCCCAAAGCTGGGGTGTTGCATTTATGCCCTAAATTTGGGTCTAGATGTTAGATGGATCTATTAGATGGTTCAAGAGAACCGGATTAGGGAATTCGCATTAGTTTCGGGAATTAAATCTTAATAAATCTTTTTTGGCTAAAATAAAATATGGAAAAATGCTAGAAAATACTTAGTTAAAATTTTAAGTATTTTGGTAAATTCAATTTGAAGGAATTAAATCTGACTTTGGGACATTTTGGTCCGGTGACTAAAATGTAAAGTTTTCAAAACCGTTTTAGGTGACTAAATCGTAAATGGGTCAAAACTTAGAATCTTTAAGGAGATAATTAACCAAAATTTTCCATCAGATTTCCCCCTTAATTTAGGATATTTTTAAAGTGTTTTTAATTGATTTTAATATTAAAAGAAAATAGAATTAATGAAAAGGATTTTTAATTTCAGAAATCACTTTCTCACGTAACTAATTTTGCTCTCACTTTTCTCTCAACTTTCTCAGCAGCCAAACTATCATTTTATTGCTAAAATTTCTAGGAATCAATCTCTTTTGATTCCCTATTTGATTCCTTTGAATTCTACAACAAAACCTACTTGATTTCTTGAAGCTTTCATCCTATCTTTGCCAATTAAGGGAGAAATTAACAATTAGAGGTGATTTTCGTTTCTCTCCTCTAATCAATTTGTGGTAGTGTTCATTGATGATATCCTTGTGTACTCTCGTACCGAGGAAGACACGATCGACACCTACAAATTATGTTGCAAGTTTTGTTGTACAATAAGTTGTATACCAAGTTGAGTAAGTGTGAGTTTTGGATCAAGCAAGTGATTTTTCTTGGTCATGTTGTTTCAGCCGAGGGTATTCGTGTGGACCTGCAGAAAATTGAAGCTGTTTTGAATTAGAAGCAACCTAAGTTGGTGTCAGAAGTTTGTATTTTCTTGGGGTTGGCAGGATATTATCAATGCTTTGTGGATAGGTTCTCGAGGATTACTGCTCCTTTGATGAAGTTGTTGCAAAAAGATGTAAGCTTTGAGTGGACGGAGAGTAGACAACAAGCTTTTGAAAAGTTGAAGGAAGCTTTGATGCAAGCTCCAATCTTAATTCAAACTGAGTCAGGGAAGAAGTTTATGGTTTATAGCTATGCATCCTACGTGGGTTTGGGGGGTGTAGATGCAAGAAGGAACAATTGTGGCTTATGCATCTAGCTAGTTGAAGGTGAATGAGCGCAACTATCCTACGCATGATATTGAACTTGCTACAGTGTGTTTGCGTTGAAGATTTGGCGACATTACCTTTATGGTGGGAAGTGTATTGTATACACGAACCACAAGAGTTTGAAATATCTGATGTCCCAGAAAGAGTTGAATCTCAAGCAGTGAAGGTGGTTGGAGTTGCTTAAGGATTATGATTTGACGATAGAGTATCATCCAAGAAAGGCTAATGTTGTAGTCGATGCTTTGGGTAGAAAGGTTGCGGTTGAGTTGAGGGCGATGTTTGCTAGGTTGAGTGTGACGCGCGATAGTGGTTTGTTGGCTGAGTTGCAAGTGATGCCATCGTTGTTGCAAGTGAAGTCAAGGACATAATGGATGGCAATCAAATGAATTTTTGCTTCAGTAACGAAGGAGTTTTGTGTTTCAAGAGTCGAGTGGTGGTGCCGGATGATTAGGAGTTAAGGCACACTATCTTTGCTAAGGCACATCCGAGTCCTTTCGCTATGCATCTGGGAAGTACAAAGATGTATCAAGACTTGAAAAAGGAGTATTTCTGGGTTGGTTTGAAAAAGGATGTCGCAGATGTTGTTACTCGTTGTATGGTTTGTCAGTGCGTTAAGGCTGAGCGTTAGTTTCCTTTAATGCCATCAAGAAACAATTCTGTGTCCAGGTTGCCTTTAATGCCATCAAGAAAGAATTTTGTATGGGTGATTGTAGATAGGTTTACGAAGTGTGCAGATTTTCTGGCTGTGCATACGACATATACTTTGGATTAGTTAGCAGAGTTGTATATTGTCGACATTATGAGGTAGCACGAGGTGCCAAAGTCTATAGTATTGGATAGAGATTCGCGTTTTAAAATGAGTTTTTGGGAATGTTTACATAAGGCTTTGGGTACGCGGTTGAACTTCAGTACTTCGTATCATCCTCAAACGGATGGTCAGTCTGAACGCGTATCCAAGTGTTGGAAGATATGTTGCGGTGTTGCATCATTGATTTCTACTGATCATGGGAGAAGCAGTTATCTTTGGTGGAGTTTGCTTATAACAATAGTTATCAAGCTAGTATCCAAATGGCTCCATACGAGGCTTTGTATGGTAGACGATGTTGCACGCCACTTTGTTGGGCGGAGGCAGGAGAAAAGTATGTTTTTTTGCATGATGTGTTGAAGGATACCAATGTGATACCCCAAAATTTACTAAGTTAATTAAGGGTTATTTAGTACTAAGATATTAGCTTAAAAGCTAACTTAGTGACTAAAATGACAAAAATGCAAAAGTTAGGATTTCTCTAATTATGGGTTTTGAAAAGGAAATTTCTAAGGTCTAAAGGTCTCATGTGATAGATAGTAAATTGAATAAGGTGTTCTTAAAGTTTGGTTTAATTCCAAGGGAATTTGGAATGGGAATTGAAGTTTAAAAAGTTAGTTACCAAAATGTAATTTTTGGAAATTTCATGAATAAAGTATAAACTTTGGAAAAATTTGGGGACTAGAGCGGTAATTTCCCAAAAGTTAAGGGTTTGTATTTCATAAATAAATAGATCACCAAGGGTGTGGATAGAATGTGAAGACTTTGGTTGGATTCGATGTTTCTATTATTGGGAAATTACAGTCAAAGTTTAAATGAAATTTAGATATCCGAATTGAATCGAATAATTATGAGATTTCATCATCAGATAGAGGAAGGTTATAAAAGTTCATTATAAATGCTTAATGAAGGATTTTCAAGAAAGATGTTACCTGATAGAAATTTCGGGTAATTATCGATAATTTCAGATCAAGTCAAATTTCTAAGTTTGACTTTTTTAAAGTGGAGGATTTTGTATGAAAGTATGGATATATTTATGGAATTAAGGGAAATATGTAATTCCTGAATTAGAGTTGATAGTTCGATAAAGGAAAAATCATAGAAGGTGAAAATCAGGAAATTGGGTCGAACAAAAATCATAAATGATATTTTATGATTAATTAATGATGATGACCGGTTGGATTGGAACCAACCTAGTTCAAATGTAATAGAATGGCACAATTTTGAACTAGTTGTAAATTTGATTTAGTTAGAATGTTATTTTTGGAAAGAGAAAAAAATGAATTTTAAATTCAATTTTAAAGAAACATGTGGCATTTTCTTATTTATTTAAGGATTTAAAATAGTAAAAAAAGATGAACAATTTAGTTCATCTTCTTCTTGTATTTCGAAACCAAGAGGAAGTTGGGAGAAAAATATCAAAAAATTTTCTCGAGCTATTTTCAAGGCTTTTGATCAAGAATTCAAGCAAGGTTGTTTAAGGTAAAGTGATCTACTCTTCATTCTCTACGTTTTGATAGTAAAATTTCATGGAATTATGAAGAATTGGATTAGGGTTTGAAGAGAGAGAAATTAGGGTTTCATGGAAAATTTATGGAATTCAAGTAGTAGATGATGAATTAAGCTTAGTATTGTTGAAATCAAGCTTGAAATCAAGTTAAATTCATGTTGAAAGTTATAAACCTTAGTCTTGAAATTTAGGGATTTTTAGGGTTTTGAGAATTAAGGATGAAAATGGTTAGGTTATGATGTTTGAAGCATTATATTGATGATGGAAGTTCAATTTTGATGTTTGAAGATCAAATTCCCTTTAGGGACTAATTCAAAAATTTGAAGAAAATTTGGGACTAAATTGTCAAAATTTAATTGATGATAGAAATGAATAGAAAATTATGTTTCAAACTTGAATTGACAATTTAGGACCAAATTATATATTTTAGAAATGTTGAGGACCATTTCGATATTTCCAAGAAATTAAGGATTTATTTGTTAAAAATTATTTTGGTGGTGAAAATGATGAAATTGTGATGTTAGAAGCTTATTTTAGCATTTTGGACCAAAATGAAAATTTTGAAAAGTTTAGGGACCTATTCGGCATTTTGAGAAAATTTAGAGGATGTTTATGGAATTATTTTGTTGAGGAAGGATTAAAGAGCAATTATTGAAAATGTTATCAAATTGGCTTGAAATGATGAAAAGGGACCATTTTGGCAAGAATGGGAAAATAGAGGATTATTTTGGAAATTAGTGTTTTGATGGTGGCTTAGATGAAAATGAGCTAGAATTGATGATTCAAGTTTATTAATGACTAAAATGGGAGAATTTCAAACTTTCCAAAGTTTAGTGACCAGTTTGGTCAAATGGAAAATAAAAGGAAAAGTGTTGTAGTTTATTGATAATAGGTGATTACTTGAATTAAGTTTAAATTCAAGTACCTTGGCAAAATTAGGGACTAAAAAGTCACATTAGTAAAGTTTGAAACTTTATGGAAAATGACTCGAATGATCTTGAAATAGAAGAATTGGAACATTTAGAGCATGCATAATTGTTGAATGTTCAAATTGGTCATTAAGGACCGTAATAAGTTTTGAACAGTGCAAGGATGAAAGGAAAATATTTATAAATGTTATATTCGGGCGATTATAATAATAGTACGTCTAAGATATTGTTAGATTGGGATCTAATAAATATTTCTTGTAATATCCCAAAATTTACTAAGTTGATTAAGGGTCATTTAATACTAAGATAATAGCTTAAAAGCTAACTTAGTGACTAAAATGACAAAAATGCGAAAGTTGGGATTTCTTTAATTATGGGTTTTGGAAAGGAAATTTCTAAGGTTTAAAGTATCATGTGATAGATAGTGAATTGAATAAGGTATTCTTAAAGTTTGGTTGAATACCAAGGAAAATTGGAATGGAAATTTAAGTTTAAAAGTTTAGTGACCAAAATGTAAATTTTGATAATTTTATGGCTAAAGTATAAACTTTGGAAAAGTTTGGGGACTAAAGTTGTAATTTCCCAAAAGTTAAGGGTTTCTATTTCATAAATAAATAGATCACCTAAGGGTGTGAATTGAATGCAGAATTTTTGGTTCGATCTGATACTTCGATTATTGGGAAAATCGCAGTTAAAGTTTAAGTGGAATTCGTATACCCGGATAGAACTGGAAAATTTTGAAATTTTACCATATGATAGAGAAAGGTTATAAAAGTCATTTCCAAATGTTGGAAATATTTTTAGTTCGATTCAAGATGAATCTTACAGTTTAATTCTGAGTAAAGGATTATTTATCAATATATTGGATCAAATGGAAATTTTGGAGA
The DNA here is from genome assembly GCA_019671005.1 of Hibiscus mutabilis. Taxonomy (NCBI): domain Eukaryota; kingdom Viridiplantae; phylum Streptophyta; class Magnoliopsida; order Malvales; family Malvaceae; genus Hibiscus; species Hibiscus mutabilis. Next base: position 17,203,160 of record CM033743.1, on the reverse strand, counting down.
CTGATCCAAATGATATGGAAAAATTCATAAAATATTAATTTATTAATATTTTATTATAGTTGGTTGGATTCCAACTAGATTTAGTTGAATTTTTACAAGAATAGCAAACTAGTAAATAAAAACTAGTTGGAGGGCAAATTGGTCATTTGGCCCCAATGGCAATTTTGAAATATTTAAAATTTTATAAGGTCAATTTTGGAAAGAGAAAATGGAATATTAAATCTTGGCCCTTGATTGATGATAAAATCAATCTCAACCATTGGATAAAAAGGGCACAATTGTAATTTCATTATTAAATGAATTTAATATTCATTTAATAGATATAAGTGTAAAATAATGGTAAAAAGATGAACCAAATGTTCATCTTTTCCAGCAACAAACGTGAGGTCTAGGGAAAGAAAGAGAAAAAAATTTCGAAGCTCGATTCAAGCTCCGAAACTCAGTTTTCAGGTAATCTCTTCAACTACAAAGTTGTTATACTCTTCAAGCTCTATCTTTTGATATCAATAATTCATGGAATCCATGCTTGATTGATGAGAATTTACATGAGAAAGAAATTAAGCTTTATGGATCAAATTGGGGCTTTTGAGAAATTATGATTCCATGATTGAATTCAAGTTGAAATCAAGCTAGTATGATGTTAAAAATCATGATATTGAGTTGGGATTTAAGTTTTACATGTTTTGATTATTATGAAGATGATTAGGGTTTATGGATTCAAGTTTAATTTAGAGTTTGTGATGTTGAAATAATGATCTAGTAAGCTTGAATTGTTGCTTGGAAGCAAAACCCTAAGTTAAATTGTGTAGGGACCATTTTGGCAAATTGAAAAGTTGAAGGACCAAATCTGAATTTTTAGAATTTGTAGTGTATTTATGTTATTAATTATGTTAGAGATAAGAAAATGAAGTTAGAATGCCAAATTGATGTTGAATTGAATTAGTGACCATTTTGACAATTTGTCAAAGTTAAGTGACCAAATCGAAATGGAAGTTTTGTATGGGGGCTAAATCTGATTTTTAGTTGTAATGATGGAATTAAGGTAGTAATGTTGAATTGAGGACTAAATTGCAAAGTTAAGAAGCATGAATCCTTATCTTTGCATTTTAGTACGTATTTTGGTAAATAAGGAAAATTAGGGAGAATTATTGTGAATAATTATTTGGTGAAGAATGTGATGAGTTGGTGGTTTAAAGCTAGTGATTGGACTAAATTGAAAAGTAGAGAAGTAAGGAGAAGTTAGTATAAAAGTTGAAGTTGTTTATGGAAGTTGTGTAGAAAAACTGGTTTATGGCATTAACTTTGAAAATTCACCATAAATTCTACAAAAATGGTTAGAAGGTGAATTTTATACCGATGTAAAGATTTGTTCGTCTAGTTTCGTTTCCAACAAACAGAAACTGATTTCGAGTTCCGAGTAAAAAGATATGAATTTTAAGTGGTGAAAGGTCAGAAAATAGTATAGGAGGCTGTTCCGAAATTCAATACTGGAAATTGACTTTGAAAATTCTCCATAAATCGTACAAGTTGAATTTGGGCTATTAATTTATATGGTTGAAAAGCTTATTGAATCTAGTTTCTATCAGAAAATACGTAATTGAATTATGAGTTGTAGATTGTTTTATAGAAATATTTCTTTGGAGGTACTGCAAACTGCCAGAAAATGAGAATTGATACACTTTGTATCCAAGGGTGATTAGTAAGCTTGAAAAGGGTTAAGGGAAGTTCAAATTGGTCACTAAGGACCATATTTAGTTTTTGAACAATACAAGGAAGAAAAGAAAATTTTTGGAGATTTTGTGTTCAAATGATTATATTGGATAATGTGTCTAAAATATTGTTAGATTGGGATCTAACAAATACTTTACTTATTTGAATTATGAAGTTAAGTTCGAATCAAGGGAGGTTCGAGGTACAATGAAGGAAATGATCAAAGAGGACTTAGTGAGGCATACTAATACATGGCCCAGGTGAGTGCAATGCATACATAACATTATACATGGATGTTTCATACATCACCGGTAGGACTTGCGATGAGTCTGCCCGGTTTATATATTTTCATGATAATTATGTCATTGATCATACATTTGACATACTTTAAATATGCCAAAGGTTGAAAATAAATGCATTGATCACTAGTTATTGATGATGATTTACTATTAATGTTATTCGGTTATGAACTGCTTCATGTTAATATAAATTGATATACATTGCCATAGATGAAATATTTGATGATATAAAGCCCAAGTATGATATATAGGTTCAAAGGTATAGTTGGCTAGCCATAGATTCATAAAAAACTGTATAAAGATTCTAAGCACTTCAGGTAAAGTGCAAATTTTATAAATACTAATTGAGGAGTATACTCATGCATGGTTTGAGTATACAGACTTATTACGGGTGCTAAGCACTTCGGAGTAATTTCATAAAAACTCAATGAGGGATATATTGTATACTCCGGTAAGTATACAGAAGCACTTCGGTGCTAAGCACTCCCGGTAAAGTGCAAATAATATACATACTCAAGAAAGGTTGGGTATGGGGGATGACTCGTGTACATAGAATCTCTTAATTCAATACCTTGGGCTAAGTAAACTGAATTGAAATAAAAAAATAGAATGATAAGCTTGAAAGCTTGCAGATAGAGTTGGAAAAAGGTACTGGTAATCATTGAAAGCTTACAGATGGAAATGGCACCAATATTGGTAAGATCTAATCTTATCACTTTGGTATACATATATGCTATTACATATTTAATTATGTTAATGAGCATGTAATGGTAAGGTGATCATATGCATTATTAATAATTAATAATTAATATTGAGTTTGATATTATGACAATTGCACTTAAATTTGAATTATTTCCTCACTAAGTAAATACTTAGTGTGTAACTGTTTTACACGTAGGAAAGAAGAAATGATTGGAGTAAGGAGCATATACAGACATCATCAATCAATAACAAGTACATCAGTATCAGTAAGATAACTTTTGATACTGTTTGATATTTACTAGTTGGCATGTATATTAAAAGGGTATGCCTGCTCTGATAGAATTTGTATTTTATTTGGTATCTGGATGAATTTTAAATCAAGAGTTTTTAGGCAGTGTTATTAATTATATCAAGACAAATTAAATTGATAAGTTGCTGCCTGAAAATAAATTTGATTTGAAGATGGAAATATTATTTTTAAACTTTACGCGAATAACTAGATTTGTAAATAAAAACTAAATACATTGTAACTTTTTTAAACAAACAAAATTTTACCGAGTTACAAATGTAGAGGGTTTTACAAATGTTTTGTGATATCTCTAACTCGTATTCATCTATGAATACGAGAAAGGGGTATTACATTTATTGGCACCAGAGCCAAGTTTAGCCGATTCTCTACCTAAATGAAAATGGTTTTATGTTAAAAAGAGTATACATGCCACTAGGATATCAATATTACTGATCTGATATTTTTACGATTTGATTGATGTCGCTCCTTACTAATGTAAATTGAGAGGAATTATAAGAAATATTTGAGTCAAGAAAGCGTGATGAACTGGTAAATTGGAAGCTTTGGAAGGAATCAAGAGTTGTAACAATAAGGTTAATAATAACCCTTTGGATAAATCTGAACAAGAAATGGGCACTGGTACAGCAAGAAGTGCCTGTGCCGGATTAAGGAACTGAAAAGTTTAGAAACACATGAATTGAAAGGAAAAGCAGATTAAGGTCCAGTGATTGTTGATTTGTAACTGAATAATCTAAGGATTACACTGGACGGATAAATTGGATGGAGCTTGTTTTGTTGATCCGAGATTTAAGCTAGATTAGAAAACCATCTGAATTTGTTTCATAGCTAGGACTGCACATATCAGTTCGAGTTTATTACATCAGGACTGATAAAGATTGGGATGATTCAAAAATCATAGAAGGTACATCGCATCTTTTTGGATAAACTTGTATTGATGTTGACGGGTCCTAGCTTTACACATTCGTATATAAGTACAAAGTTGAATGGTGAATGAGATATCCTTATAGAACCTATTTCAAGTAATATAGCGATCACGAATTTGTTGGGTTGTAATGTAAGGGCGTGCTGAACATGTGGAATTGCTCGATAAAAACATAAGAAATAGAGTTCTTGATAAATTTAATGGAATTATCTTTTGAGAAGTCTAAGATGATTGTTGCATGAATTGGTTACCTTCCTATCAGGCCATGATGAATTGTCGCATAAAGTGATTAGTATTGAAAAACACGGAAGGTATAAAAATAGTAGCAGTTAATAAAAGGGTAAATCCCTTCTCCAATGTAATTTCAGTTATTTTATTAAGGAAATTGTTGTTATAAGGTTGTTAAGTTTTCTTAGCAAATATAGTGGATACTCGGGATGTTGAAGTTAAATTGGAAAATAACTCGACTGTCCAAAAATATCTGGATGTATGTCCAGATGGGTTACTCGGAATTACCTCTAGATTGAGAAGTGAAATTCAAAATAAAGATGATACCAGGTATTGCGCCTAAATTAATGGCCCCTATAAAATGGCTTTGATCGAACTTTGAGATTTAAAGGTACGAATTGCAAGGAATGTTAGGTTGATGTTTTATAAAGTTAAGTGTGTCATCTTGAGGGCACACCAATGTTAATTGTGAAAGAGAAAGACTGATTTCTATCAGCTCGAGAAGGTAATAGTAAAGAATAAATATCTTCTTCCGAAGACTGATGATCTTTTGATTATTTAAAAAAAATCAAGGAATAAGAAATTCTAAAGATAGCTTTTCAGACTCGGTATGAATATTATGAGTTTGTGATGATGCCTAAGGTATTTATAGGCCTAATGAACCAGGTATTTTAATTTTGCTTGGACCAATTTTTGGTAGAGTTCACTGAGTATATTTTGGTCTATTCGAAGGAAAAAGGAAGAATAAGATGCCCATTTTTGCATTGTTTTTCAGACCTTTCGAGAAAAGAAGTTATATGCTAAGCTGTTAAAGTATGAATTTGGTTGTCAAAGGTTGTTTTATTAGATCTATGGATTTGGCAGTGGGAATAAGAGTAGACCCCGAGAAAGTACAAATTATAGTTGAATGTAAACCTCTGAAGAATGTTTTAGAGGTTCAGAATTTCTATCTCAATGATGGAAACTATATGTTGACCCTGAAAGGAAAGATATCTAAATGAAGTTAAGGATAAAGTATTCCTTAAAAGTTTCACCTTGGAAGAAGGTGTTATGGTTTATACAAAGAGAAAGTTAAGTTCAAAATTTATTGGGCTATTTGAAATTGTGAAAGGAGTTAGTCTGATAGTTAAGCTTAATAGTTAGCTTTATCTTTGGAAATGAACAAGATTCATAATGTATCGATGCTCTAGAAATATTGATTAGACCCCTCACATGTTGTTACTTCGGAGAAAATAGAGATTCAGCCGGATTTAAGCTATGAAAAAGAACTGGTAAAGATCCTAGCACATGGAGTCAAAGAACTAAGAAAACAAGACAATCCGGTTTGTTAAAGTTCTTTGAAAAAAATCATAAGATTAAAGAAACGATTTGAGAGAAATAAGAAGAAAATATAAGAAAATAGTATCCTCACCTTTTGAATCAGGTGCGTGTTGAAAATTCGAGGATGAATTTTCTTAAGGGGAGATAATTGTAATACCCCAAAATTTACTAAGTTGATTAAGGGTCATTTAGTACTAAGATAATAGCTTAAAAGCTAACTTAGTGACTAAAATGACAAAAATGCGAAAGTTGGGATTTCTTTATTTATGGGTTTTGGAAAGGAAATTTCTAAGGTTTAAAGGTATCATGTGATAGATAGTGAATTGAATAAGGTATTCTTAAAGTTTGGTTGAATACCAAGGAAAATTGGAATGGAAATTGAAGTTTAAAAGTTTAGTGACCAAAATGTAAATTTTGAAAATAAATAAATAGATAGATCACCTAATGGTGTAATTTCCCAAAAGTTAAGGGTTTTTATTTCATAAATAAATAGATCACCTAAGTGTGTGAATCGAATGCAGAATTTTTGGTTCGATCTGATACTTCGATTATTGGGAAAATTGCAATTAAAGTTTAAGTGGAATTCGTATACCCGGATCGAACTGGAAAATTTTGAAATTTTACCATATGGTAGAGAAAGGTTAGAAAAGTCATTTCCAAGTGTTGGAAATATTTTTAGTTCGATTCAAGATGAATCTTACAGTTTATTTCTGAGTAAAGGTTTATTTATTAGTATATTGGATCGAATGGAAATTTTGGAGACTGATCCAAAAGATATGGAAAAATTCATAAAATATTACTTTATGAATATTTTATTATAATGGGTTGGATTCCAACTAGATTTAGTTGAATTTTTACAAGAATGACAAACTAGTAAATAAAAACTAGTTGGAGGGCAAATTTGTCATTTGGCCTCAATGGCAATTTTGAAATATTTAAAAAGTTATAAGGGCAATTTTGGAAAGAGAAAATGGAATATTAAATCTTGGCCCTTGATTGATGATAAAATCAATCTCAACCATTGGATAAAAAGGGCAAAATTGTAATTTCACTATTAAATGAATTTAATATTCATTTAATATATATAAGTGTAAAATAATGGTAACGTGAGGTCTAGGGAAAGAAAGAGAATTTTTTTCCAAGCTTGATGCAAGCCCCGAAACTCGGTTTTCAGGTAATCTCTTCAACTACAAAGTTGTTCTACTCTTCGAGCTCTATCTATTGATATCAATAATTCATGGAATCCATGCTTTAATAATGAGAATTTACATGAGAAAGAAATTAGGATTTATTATGGATCAAATTGGGGCTTTTGAGATTTTATGATTCCATGATTGAATTCAAGTTGAAATCAAGTTAGTATGATGTTAAAAATCATGATATTGAGTTGGGATTTAAGTTTTACATGTTTTGATTATTATGAAGATGATTAGGGTTTATGGATTCAAGTTTAATTTAGGGTTTGTGATGTTGAAATAATGATATAGTAAACTTGAATTGTTGTTTGGAAGCAAAACCCTAAGTTAAATTGTGTAGGGACCATTTTCGGCAAATTGAAAAGTTGAAGGACCAAATTTGAATTTTTAGAATTTGGAGTGTATTTATGTTATTAATGATGTTAGAGATAAGAAAATGAAGTTAGAATGCCAAATTGATGTTGAATTGAATTAGTGACCATTTTGACAATTTGTCAAAGTTAAGTGACCAAATCGAAATGGAAGTTTTGTATGGGGGCTAAATCTGATTTTTAGTTGTAATGATGGAATAATTATTTGGTGAAGAATGTGATGAGTTGGTGGTTTAAAGCTAGTGATTGGACTAAATTGAAAAGTAGAGAAGTAAGGAGAAGTTAGTATAAAAGTTGATGTTGTTTATGGAAGTTGTGTAGAAAAATTGGTTTATGGCAGTAACTTTGAAAATTCACTATAAATTTCTCAAAAATGGTTAGAAGGTGAATTTTATACTGATGTAAATATTTGTTCGTCTAGTTTCGTTTCCAACAAACGGAAACTTATTTCGAGTTCCGAGTAAAAAGATATGAATTTTTAAGTGGTGAAAGGTCAGAAAATAGTATAGCAGGCTGTTCCGAAATTCAATAATGGAAATTGACTTTGGAAATTCTCCATAAATCGTACAAGTTGAATTTGGGCTATTAATTTATATGGTTGAAAATATTATTGAATCTAGTTTCTATCAGCAAAAACAGAATCGAATTCCGAGTTGTAGATTATTTTATAGAAATATTTCTTTGGAGGTACTGCAAACTGCCAGAAAATGAGAATTGATACACTTTGTATCTAAGGTTGATTAGTAAGCTTGAAAAGGGTTAATGGAAGTTCAAATTGGTCACTAAGGACCATAATGGGTTCTTGAACAATACAAGGAAGAAAAGAAAATGTTTGGACATTTTGTGCTAAAACGATTATATTGGACAATATGTCTAAAATATTGTTAGATTGGGATCTAACAAATATTTTACTTATTTGAATTATGAAGTTAAGTTCGAATCAAGGGAGGTTCGAGGTACAATGAAGGAAATGATCAAAGAGGACTTAGTGAGGCATACTAATACATGGCCTAGGTGAGAGCAATGCATACATAACATTATACATGGATGTTTCATACATCACCGGTAGGACTTGCGATGAGTCTACCTGGTTTATATATTGTCATGACAATTATGCCATTGATCATACATTTGACATACTTTAAATATGCCAAAGGTTGAAAATAAATGCATTGATCACTAGTTATTGATGATGATTTACTATTAATGTTATTTGGTTATGAACTGCTTCATGTTAATATAAATTGATATGCATTGCCATGGATAAAATATTTGATGATATAAAGCTCAAGTATGATATAGAGGTTCAAATGTATAGTTGGCTAGCCATAGAGTCATAAACAACTGTATAATGATTCTAAGCACTTCAGGTAAAGTGCAAATTTTATAAATACTCATTGAGGAGTATACTCATGCATGGTTTAAGTATACAGACTTATTACGGGTGCTAAGAACTTTGGAGTAATTTCATAAAAACTCAATGAGGGATATATTGTATACTTCGGTAAGTATATAGAAGCACTTCGGTGCTAAGCACTCCTAGTAGAGTGCAAATAATATACATACTCAAGAAAGGTTGGGTATGGGGATGACTCGTGTACATAGAATCTCTTAATTCGATACCTTGGGCTAAGTAAACTGAATTGAAATAAAAAAATTAGAATGATAAGCTTGAAAGCTTGCAGACAGAGTTGGAAAAAGGTATTAGTAAGCATTGAAAGCTTACGGATGGAAATGACACCAATATTAGATCTAATCTTATCACTTTGATATACATATATGCTATTACATATTTAATTATGTTAATGAGCATGTAATGGTAAGGTGATCATATGCATTATTAATAATTAATATTGAGATTGATATTATGACAAACGCACTTAAATTTGAATTATTGCCTCACTAAGTAAATACTTAGCGTGTAACTGTTTTACACATAGGAAAGAAGAAATGGTTGGAGTAAGGAGCATATACGGACATCATCAATCAATAACAGATACATCAGTATCAGTAAGATATCTTTTGATACTGTTTGATATTTACTAGTTGGCATTTATATTAAAAGGGTATGCCTGCTCTGATAGAATTTGTATTTTATTTGGTATCTGGATGAATTTTAAATCAAGCAGTTTTTAGGCAGTTTTATTAATTATATCAAGACAAATTAAATTGATAAGTTACTGCCTAAAAATAAATTCGATTTGAAGATGAAAATATTATTTTTAAACTTTACGCGAATAACTAGATTTGTAAATAAAAACTAAATACATTGTAACATTTTTAAAGAAACAGAATTTTACCGAGTTACAAATGTATAGGGTTTTACAAATGTTTTGTGATATCTCTGACTCGTATTCAGCTACTAATACGGGAAAGGGGTATTACATTTGTTTTATTTGATTTATGAAGTTTAAGTTCGAATCAAGAGAGGTTCGAAAGGTAATGAAGAAAAAGATTAATGAGGACATAGTGAGCCATATAAATAAAAGGCCCAGGTGAGTGCAATTGCATACATGTCATACTACATGGATGTTTTAAACATCATCGGTAGGACTTGCGATGAGTCTACCTGGTTTATATATTGTCATGATATTTATGTCATAGATCATATATTTGACATATTTTAAAAATGTCAAAGGTTGAAAATAAATGCATTGATCACTAGTTATTGATGATGGTATAATATGAATGTTATTTTGGTTATGAACTGTTAAATGTTGATATATTGATATATGTTGCCATTGATGACTTAAATGATGAAATAAAGCCCAATGTATGATATAGAGGTTCAAAGGTATAGTTGGCTAGCCATAGAGTCATAAACAGTTGTATAAAGATTCTAAGCGCTTCAGGTAAAGTGCAAAATTTATAAATACTCATTGACGAGTATACTCATGCATGGTTTGAGTATACGAACTTATTACGGGTGCTAAGCACTTCGGTGTAATTTCGCAAAAACTCAATGAGGGATATATTGTATACTCCGGTAAGTATACAGAACTACTTCGGTGCTAAGCACTCACGGTAGAGTGCAAATAATACACATACTCAAGAAAGGTTGGGTATGAGGGGATGACTCGTGTACATAGAATCTCCTAATTTGATACCTTGGGCTAAGTATATTAAAATGAAATCAAAGAAACAGAATGATAAGCTTGAAAGCTTGCAGATAGAAATGGAAAAAGGTAGTTGTAAGCATTGAAAGCTTACGGATAAAAAGGGCAACGGTATTGGTAAGATCTAATCTTATTACTTTCACATACATATATGCTATTACATATTTACTTATGTTAACGAGCATGTAATGGTAAGGTGATCATATGCATTGTTGATTATAAATATTGATATTCATATTATGACAATTGCACTTGAATTTGAATTATTTCCTCACTAAGTGAATAATTAGTGTGTGACTGTTTCACGCGTAGGAAAAGTGGAGCGTTTCGAGTAAGGAGCACTAGCGGACATCATGTATCAAGATTAGGTACATAAGTATTAGTAATATAATATTTAAGGTTGTTTGATATTCACTAGTTAGCATATTTATTAAAAAGTTATGCCTGCTCTGATATAAATCATATTTTATTTGGAATCTGGATAAATTTTAAATCAGGCAGTTTTGCTAATTATATAAAGTTAAATTAATTTAATAAGTTGCTGCCTGAAATTAAACTCGATTTGAAAATGAAAATATGAAGTTTTAAACTTTACGCGATTTATTAGAATTGTAAATAAGACTAAATTGTAATATTGTTTTTATAAAAAAAGAAAAAAATGTTTATCGAATTATCAATATTTTATGATTTTTACAAATATTTTGTGACATCTCTGTCTCGTATACAATGATGGATACGGGAAGGGGTGTTACATTTATTGGTATCAGAGCTACAGGTTTAGCCCGTTCTCGGCCTAAATGAAAAGGGATTTATGTTAAAAAGAGTATACATGCCACTAGGATATCAATATTACTGATATGATGCTTATATGATTTGATTGATGTCGCTCCTTACTAAAATAAATTTGAGATGAGTCGGTGAATGAGAGGTTCTGACAAGAATCAACAGTGGTAATAGTACTTTGAATTTAGTGGAATAAGAAAGAACACTGACACAAAAGGGACTGTGGTGTAGGATTTAGGAATATCTGAACTTAAATGAAAAACAGATAAAGGTCTAGTGACTGCGGATTGGTGGGTAAATTATTTGAAGATCATGCTGGATGGATTTTATTGTTGGATAGAAAGAAATTAGATGAAATTGTGTTGTTACTCTGAGAATAAATTAGATAGAGGGAACCATGAGAATTTGCTTCACAGTCAAGCTTATGCACATCAGTCTAATTTTATAACTTTAGGACTGATAAGGTTTGAATGAATTGAAAATCATTGTTGGCACATTTTATCTTTTGATAAAACTATGTTGGTTTTGATTGATCAAGAGTCTATAAGTACGAAGTTAAGTGGTAAACGAGATATCCTCTTAGAACTCATTTTCGGGTAATATAGTGACTACAAACTTGTTGAGTTATAATGTAAGGATGAGTTGGACATGTAGAAATTGTCTGAAAAAGGTGCAGGAAACTGAGTTTCTGGCAAACCTAATGGAGCTACCTTTCGATGAAATTGAAATGATATTAGGCAGGGATTGGTTATCTTTTTACCATGCTATTGTGGATTGTCACTTAAAGTGATTAATTTTAAAAATTTCGAAAGGTGAGGAATAATAGTAGTGGGTGAAAAGATGAATCTTCTATCTAATGTGATTTTAGTTGTTTCTGTTAAGAAACTGTTGCTATAAGGTTGGCAAGTTTTCTTAGCAAATATGGTAGATACCAGAACTGCTGAAATTAAATTGGAAGATATTCCTATATTTCAAGAGTACCCAGAGGTATTTCTTGATAAATTACCAGGATTACCCCTGATTAGGAAGTAGAATTTAAAATAGAGGTATTACCTGGTATTGTGCCCTATTGATGGCCCTGTACAGAATGACGTCAACTGAGCTTTGAGATTTAAAGGCACAGTTATAAGAATTGTTGGATTGGGGTTTATAAGATCAAGTCTGTCACCTTGGGGCACACCAATTTTATTCGTGAAAAAGAAAGATGGATCTATACGATTATGCATAGATTATTGTTAGCTAAATAAAGTAACAATGAAGAATAAGTATCATCTTCCAAGGATTGATGATCTTTTTGATCAATTAAAGGGTGTAGTTGTATTTTCCAAGACTGATATTCGATTAGGGCATCATCAGTTGGAGATCTAAGAAAAAGATATTCTAAAGACAATTTTCCAAATTTAGTATGGACATTATGAGTTTGTATTAATGTTGTTTGGATTGACTAACGCTCCTGCCGCATTCATGGTTCTAATGGACTGAATAATTCAGTCTTATTTGGATTAGTCTATGTTGATATTTATTGATGATATTTTAGTTAATCAAAGATAAGAGAGAAACATGATCCTCATCTTCGAATTGTTCTTCAGATCCTTAGGGGAAAGAAACTATATTTCAAATTATCAAAGTGTGAATGTTGGTTTTGGAGAGTTACTTTTCTTGGTCACTTGGTTTCAGAAAAAATGAATAAGAGTGGATCCCAAGAAGGTATAAGCTATAGTTGATTGGAAAATACCAAAGAATATATATCAGAGGTTCGAAGTTTCTTTAGACTAGCTAATTATTATAGAAAGTTTGTAAAGAATTTTTCAATGATTGCTTCTCCAATGACCAAGATACTAAGGAAAGATGTATCATTTATATGAGTGAATAAAAAGATTTTCAAAGAAAAGATGAGAAAGGTTATCAAGGTTCAAACAAGTGGAAAACGGTGAAACCAAAGACTTTAAAGTTAATTTGAAAAATGCTGGTATTATTGAGCAAGAGCAAGAGTCTATATTTCGATTAATGAAGAATTGAAGAAATAACTTATGTTTGATGCACATTATAGTCGTTTGACTATGCATCCAAGTGGAAACAAGATGTATTAAGACCTAAGATTGATATTGGTGGTCAAGCATGAAAAAAATTATAACTGAGTTTATTTATAAATGCTTGATATGTCAGCAAGCAAAAATAGAACATCAAGTGTCTTCTGGATTGTTGCAATCGATTTCCATTCCTCAGTGGAAAGGGGAAACGAGTAACTATGGATCTTGTAACAGGGCTACCTTTGGTACCGTGTAAGAAAGATTCAACTTGGGTAATAGTTGACAGATTGACTAAATCAGTACACTTCTTTCCTGTCCAAAATAGATTATTCTATGGACAAGTATGATGAGTTATATATTAAGGAGGTAGTTCAGTTACATAGAGTACCTGTTTCGATAGTATTTGAAAGAGATCCAAAGTTTACTTCAAGATTTTGAAAATCTTTGCATAAAGTCTTGAGTACTTGATTCAATTTCAATACAACTTTTCAACCTCAACAAATGAACTATCTAGATTTTAGAGGATATGTTAACCGCTTGTGTAATTGAATTAGAAAGATCGTGGAAAATGTAATTTCCTTTAGCTGAAATTTCTTATAATAATAGTACCAGTAATGTATCAGAATGGCACCATTTTGAAGTATTATCTCGAAGAAGATGTAAATCTCTACTTAATTGGTTTGAGTTAAAGGACCAAAATGTACAAAGTGTCGAAGGAAAAACAGAATTGATCTAACTCTAGAAAAGGAGAACAAAGTGAGAATTATTCAGAATAATTTGAGATAAAGTGTTTCTAAAGGTATTAACTTGGAAGAAAAGGTTACGATTTGGATAAAATGAAAGATTAGTGCCAGATTTATTGAACCATATGAGATCTTGAAAAGAGTAGGACCATTGTTTTACTTGTTATAATTACCACCCGAGGTAAGCAAACTACACGATGTATTTCATGTATCTATATTTCGATTAATGAAGAATTGAAGAAATAACTTATGTTTGATGCACATTATAGTCTTTTGACTATGCATCCAAGTGGAAACAAGATGTATTAAGACCTAAGATTGATATTGGTGGTCAAGCATGAAAAGATTATAACTGAGTTTATTTATAAATGCTTGATATGTTAGCAAGAAAAAAATAAAAAATCAAGTGTCTTCTGGATTGTTGCAATCGATTTCCATTCCTCAGTGGAAAGGGAAATGAGTAACTAAGGATCTTGTAACAGGGCTACCTTTGATACCGTGACCTTTGATACCGTGTAAGAAAGATTCAACTTGGGCAATAGTTGACAGATTGACTAAATCAGTACACTTCTTTCCTGTCCGAAATAGATTATTCTATGGACAAGTATGATGAGTTATATATTAAGGAGGTAGTTCGATTACATAGAGTACCTGTTTCGATAGTATATGAAAGAGATCCAAAGTTTAATTCAAGAATTTGAAAATCTTTGCATAAAGTCTTGAGTACTTGATTCAATTTCAATACAACTTTTCAACCTCAACAAATGAACTATCTAGATTTTAGAGGATATGTTAACCGCTTGTGTAATTGAATTAGAAAGATTGTGGAAAATGTATTTTCCTTTAGCTGAAATTTCTTATAATAATAGTACCAGGAATGTATCATAATGGCACCATTTTGAAGTATTATCTCGAAGAAGATGTAAGGCTCTACTTAATTGGTTTGAGCTAAAGGAACAAAATGTACAAAGTGATTCGAAGGAAAAACGAAATTGATCTAACTCTAGAAAAGGGGAACAAAGAGAGAATTATTCAGAATAATTTGAGATAAAGTGTTTCTGAAGGTATTAACTTGGAAGAAAAGGTTACGATTTGGATAAAAGGAAAGATTAGTCCCAAATTTATTGGACCATATGAGATCTTGAAAATAGTAGGACAATTGTTTTACTTGTTAGAATTACCACCCGAGGTAAGCAAACTACACGATGTATTTCATGTATCTATGCTGTGAAGATATTAATCAGATCCCTCACATGTCATCACTCCTAAGGAAATTGAGTTACAACTAGATTTAACATATGAAGAAGAACGAGTGAAAATTATAGTATACAGAGTTAAAGAATTAAGGACCAAGAAAATCCCTATGGTCAAAATTCTTTGTATATACCACAAGGTTGAGGAGGCCACTTGAGAAACTAAGAAGTAAATGAAAAAGCAATAATTGAACCTTTTGAATCATGTATATGTTGAAAATTTGAGGACGAATTTTCTTAAGGGGAAGATAATTGTGATACCCCAAAAATTACTAAGTTAATAAGGGTCATTTAGTACTAAGATATTAGCTTAAAAGCTAACTTAGTGACTAAAATGACAAAAATGCAAAAGTTAGGATTTCTCTAATTATGGGTTTTGAAAAGAAAATTTCCAAGGTTTAAAGGTATCATGTGATATATAGTGAATTGAATAAGGTGTTCTTAAAGTTTGGTTTAATTCCAAGGGAATTTGGAATGAGAATTTAAGTTTAAAAAGTTAGTGACCAAAATGTAATTTTTGGAAATTTCATGAATAAAGTATAAACTTTGGAAAAATTTGGGGACCAGAGGGGTAATTTCCCAAAAGTTAAGGGTTTGTATTTCATAAATAAATAGATCACCTAAGGGTGTGGATCGAATGTGAAGACTTTGGTTGGATCTGATGTTTCTATTATTGGGAAACTATAACAAAGTTTAAATGGAATTTGGATATCCGAATTGAATCGAATAATTATGAGATTTCATCATCAGATAGAGGAATGTAATAAAAGTTCATTATAAATGCTTAATGAAGGATTTTCAAGAAGGATGTTACCTGATAGAAATTTCGGGTAATTATCGATAATTTCAAATCAAGTCAAATTTCTAAGTTTGACTTTATTAAAGTGGAGGATTTTGTATGAAAGTATGGATCTATTTATGAAATTAAGGGAGATATGTAATTCCTTAATTAGAGTTGATAGTTTGATAAAGGAAAAATCGTAGAAGGCAAAAATCTGGAAATTGGATCAAACAAAAATCATAAATGATATTTTATGATTAATTAATGATGATGACCGGTTGGATTGGAACCAACCTAGTTCAAATGTAATAGAATGGCATAATTTTTAACTAGTTGTAAATTTGATTTAGTTAGAAGGTTATTTTTAGAAAGAGAAAAAATGAATTTTAAATTCATTTTAAAGAAACATGTGGCATTTTCTTATTTATTTATGGATTTAAAATAGTCAAACAAAGATGAACAATTTAATCATCATCTTCTTGTATTTTGAAACCAAGAGGAAGTTGGGAGAAAAATATCAAAAAATTTTCTCAAGCTTTTTTCAAGGCTTTTGATCAAGAATTCAAGCAATGTTGTTTAAGGTAAAGTGATCTACTATTCATTCTCTACGTTTTGATAGTAAAATTTCAAGGAATTATGAAGTATTGGATTAGGGTTTGAAGATAGAGAAATTAGGGTTTCATGGAAAATTTATGGAATTCAAGTAGTAGATGATGAATTAAGATTAGTATTGTTGAAATCAAGCTTGAAATCAAGTTAAATTCTTGTTGAAAGTTATAAACCCTAATCTTGAAATTTATGGATTTTTAGGGTTTTGATAATTAAGGATGAAAATGGTTAGGCTATGATGTTTGACACATTATATTGATGATGGAAGTTCAATTTTGATGTTTGAAGATCAAATTCCCTTTAGGGACTAATTAAAAAATTTGAAGAAAATTTGGGACTAAATTGTCAAAATTTAATTGATGATAGAAATGAATAGAAAATGATGTTTCAAGCTTGAATTGACAATTTAGGACCAAATTATATATTTTAGAAATGTTGAGTACCATTTCGGCATTTCCAAGAAATTAAGGATCTATTTGTTAAAAATTATTTTGGTGGTGAAAATTAAATTGTGATGTTATTTATTTTAGTTTTGGAAAAATAAATTTTGGTTTAGTGAAAATGATTTTGGGAAAATTTAGAGGATGTTTATGGAATTATTTTGTTAAAAAAAGATTAAAGAGCAATTATTGAAAATGTGATCAAATTGGCTTGAAATGATGAAAAAGGACCATTTTGGCAAGAATGGGAAAATAAAGGATTATTTTGGAAATTAGTGTTTTGATGGTGGCTTAGATGAAAATGAGCTAGAATTGATGATTCAAGTTTATTAAGGACTAAAATGGGAGAATTTCAAACTTTCCAAAGTTTAGTGACCAGTTTGGTCAAATGGAAAATAAAAGGAAAAGTGTTGTAATTATTGATAATAGGTGATTACTTGAATTATGTTTAAATTCAAGTACCTTGGTAAAATTAGTGACTAAAAAGTCACAATAGTAAAGTTTGAAACTTTATGGAAAATGACTCGAATGATCTTGAAATAGAAGAATTGGAACATTTAGAGCATGAATAATTGTTGAATGTTCAAATTGGTCATTAAGGACCGTAAAAAGTTTTGAACAGTATAGGGATGAAAGGAAAATATTTATAAATGTTATATTCGGGTGATTATAATAATACTACATCTAAGATACTGTTAGATTAGGATCTAACAAATATTTCTTTTATTTGATTTATGAAGTTTAAGTTTGAATCAAGAGAGTTTCGAAGGGTAATGAAGAAAAAGATTAAAGAGGACTTAGTGAGGCATATAAATAAAAGGCCAGGTGAGTGCAATTGCATAGATGTCATACTACATGGATGTTTTATACATCACCTGTAGGACTTGCGATGGGTCTACCTGGTTTGTATATTGTCATGATATTTATGTCATAGATCATATATTTGACATATTTTAAAATGTCAAAGGTTGAAAATAAATGCATTGATCACTAGTTATTGAAGACGGTATAATATGAATGTTATTTTGGTTATGATCTGTTAAATGTTGATATATTGATATATGTTGCCATTGATGACTTAAATGATGAAATAAAGCCCAATGTATGATATAGATGTTCAAAGGTATAGTTGGCTAACCATAGAGTCATAAATAGCTGTATAAAGATTCAAAGCACTTCAGGTAAAGTGCAAAATTTATAAATACTCATTGAGGAGTATACTCATGCATTGTTTGAGTATATGGACTTATTACGGGTGCTAAGCACTTCAGTCTAATTTCATAAAAACTCAATGAGGGATATATTGTATACTCCAATAAGTATACAGAAGCACTTCGGTGCTAAGCACTCTTTGTAGAGTGCAAATAATACACATACTCAAGAATGGTTGGGTATGGGGGGATGACTCATGTACATAGAATCTCTTAATTTGATACCTTGGGCTAAGTAAATTGAAATGAAATGAAAGAAACAGAATGATAAACTTGAAAGCTTGCAGATAGAAATGGAAAAAGGTAGTTGTACGCAAGCTTACGAATAAAAAGGGCAACGGTATTGGTAAGATCTAATCTTATCACTTTCACATACATATATGCCATTACATATTTATTTATGTTAACGAGCATGTAATGGTAAGGTGATCATATGCATTGTTGATTATAAATATTGATATTCATATTATGAAAATTGCACTTGAAATCGATTTATTGCCTCACTAAGTGAATACTTAGCGTGTGACTGTTTCACGCGTAGGAAAAGAGGAGCGTTTCGAGTAAGGAGCACTAGTGGACATCATCTATCAAGAACAGGTACATTAGTATCAGTAATATAATATGTAAGTTTGTTTGATATTTACTAGTTGGCATGTTTATTAAAAAGTTATGCCTGCTCTGATATAAATCATATTTTATTTGGAATCTGGATAAATTTTAAATCAGGCAATTCTTAGGCAGTTTTGCTAATTATATAAAGTTAAATTAATTTAATAAGTTGTTGCCTAAAATTAAACTCGATTTAAAAACGAAAATATGAAGTTTTAAACTTTACGTGATTAATTAGAATTGTAAATAAAGACTAAATTGTAATATTGTTTTTATAAAAACAAGAAAAAAATGTTTATCGAATTATCAATATTTTATGGTTTTTACAAATATTTAATGACATCTCTATCTCGTATTCAATGATGGATACGGGAAGGGGTGTTACAACCAATGAGAAGGTGAAGCTTATCAGTGATCGGTTGAAGGCAGCTTCAGATCGGCAAAAGTCATATACTGACTTGAAGCGTAAGGAGATTGAGTTCGCTGTTGGTGATCGCATGTTCCTAAAGGTTTTGCCTTGGAAGAATGTGATGAGGTTTGGACGGAAAGGAAAGTTAAGTCTTAGGTTTATTGGGCCTTATGAGGTGTTGGAGCGAGTTGGTCTAGTTTCTTATATGTTAAGGTTATCGGCGGAGTTGGAGAAGATACATGATGTTATCCATGTATCGATGCTTCAGAGGTATAGATTGGATCCTTTGCATGTGATGCCTGTTGAGGAAATCAAGCTGAATTACGATTTGACCTATGATCAGGAGCCAGAGAGAATTCCGGATTCAAGCAACAAGGTTCTTCATGGAAAGACCATAGAGTTGGTGAAAATGTTGTGGCGACATGTGGAGTTGAGGAAGCCACATGTGAAAGCAAAGAAGATATGATGAAACAATTTCCTTACCTTTTTCGCCAGGTAAATTACGAGGACAAAATTTCTTAAGAGGGAGAGAGTTGTAATGCCCAGAATTTGGGTTTAGATGTTAGACAGATTGATTAGATGATTCGGGAGAACCGGATTAGGCAATTCGAGTTAGTTCCGGGAATTGAATCTTAATAAATTGTTTTTGGCTAAAATAAAATATGGAAAAATGCTAGAAAATAATTAATTAATATTTTAAGTATTTTGGTAAATTCAATTTGAAGGAATTAAATATTATTTTGGGACATTTTGGTCCGGTGACTAAAATGTAAATTTTCAAAACTGTTTTTGGTGACTAAATCATAAAAAGGGTCAAAACTTAGAATCTTTAAGGAGCTAATTAATCAAATTGTTCCATCAGATTTTTTCCTTAATTTAGGCCATTTTTAAAGTGTTTTAATTGATTTTAATATTAAAAGAAAATAGAATTACTGAAAAGGAATTTTAATTTCACAAATCACTTTCTCACGTAACTAATTTTGCTCTCACTTTTCTCTTAACTTTCTCAGCAACCAAACTATCATTTTCTTTCTAAAATTTCCAAGAATCAATATCTTTTGATTTCTTATTTGATTCCTTTGAATTCTACAACAAAACCTACTTGATTTCTTGAAACTTTCATCATATCATTGCCAATTAAAGGAAAAAAACAACAATTAGAGGTAATTTTTGTTTCTCCCCTATAATCAAAGGTTCTTTTGTAACCCCCTCGACCCGACCTAGTTGCAAGACTAAATCGAGCAAGCTACATTAGGTTTATCGAAGTAAACCGGGAAGATGAAACCTAAAACGCATCCATTTTTTCTTTTTATCTTGTCTAGATGCATTATTACATTCCTACATTTACATGCTGTCCACAGGTGATAACTCAACACAATCGGGCACTGATACGATATCCAATTGAACACAACGCAATTTAGGGACTAAATTGCAAAATCAACAATTTATAGGGAATCTTCCTAATTTTAAGTTACCAACCATTAATTAAGCATATTTCAGGCTTACGTGTCAAAAATCAGCTTAATACGATCAACCGTACTCATTCAATTGACAAAACAAGATTCAGGGACTAAAACAAAAGAAACAAAAACTGCCCTTCCATGACAATAACAGAAATAATGGTCACCGTATCGAAATGGTATCGCAACCATTGTTTTGATACGACCAACCCAATTCCGGTACGCTACATCGAATAGGAGAATTCTTTTTTATTTCATTAAACACCGTACCGATACGGTCATGTGGTGTTTCGGTACGTGGGCTTATTCCAAAAAGTGTCATTCCAATAGCATCACACCGTATCGAAATACCTTCACCTGTACCGAAACTCCCTGCCCAAAATTGCCTAGCCGTACCAATACGGTCTCCCGCGTATCGGTACTCTTGGGCCTATAATGTCAAGTTTAGTTGGTTTTTCACTCGAATCTAGATGCAATTGGGTCATAGCAACTTGCATAATTGCATATAATCAACCATAAACACATAAACTCATATCTATGCTTGGATCAATCAACCAACATAATTGCCTACTATCAGAGGGTCACTCTAGAGGCATACTTCCTAAGCCATTTTGCCAAACATACCAAAATGCACAAAAAGACCACTCTCAGCATAAGCAACATGCCAACACAACCAACACAGCATAATAAACTTGCTCAAACCATTACAACATGGTAATCAATAAGGAGGCTCTAGATGCATACATAGGCAACCAATCATCCACAACTAAAAGCAAGGATTAACCTCAAACTTAGCAACATCAAACCATCCTAAAAAACCAGCATGGAAACATACGCAAAATCTATAAGAAAACAGAATTACAACTCCCAAAAACCATGGTGAACATATTGCCTTATTGACCAAAATATAAACTGAGTTCGTACTCAAACTTGTAAATGTCCTTGGATCACTTAGCCTTGCCTCTTGCTGCCCCCAAACCTTAATGATCTGCCTTATTAGGAAAAAGAGAGCGTAAGCACACTTGCTTAGTGAGGATGCTCAAAAAACAAGGATGCATTAAAAACCATTTGAAAACCACATGCTTGTTTTCCCAAAACATGCTTACAACCTAAGCATTTTCCATGATTCCAACCGAATCAAAACATAATAACCTTTATGCAACATCATGTACATTATGTGCTTAAATATCCAAAGCATTAAATCATAAACCATGCTTAAATCCCAAAGCATTAAAATATGTTCAACACATGAACTTTCTCATATATTGGCATTTATAGTGACCTGGATAGACCACCACTATCGTATACATATCGGATACACAGATCTCTCATACCATGCCTAGTTAAACCGCATAATATCCCAAACCTTGCCCAATTAAACTGCAAGAGTACCGACCTTGCCTAGTTAAGCCGCAAGATCACCATCAATTTGGGTTGCCTAGCAAAACCGCATGCTCCAAATGAGGTCCCAACAGTCCGAGTGGCCCAGTTAAACCGCCATGCCTTAAGGACCCATGGTCGCGATCGATTTCGTTCATATTTTATAGTACACTTTTAATCCTATAGCATGCCAACTATATCCGAATGTTTTCTCACCTTGTCACATAGCCAATATACCGTTTACAAAATCATTTACTTACTGTTTTACAATACATTTCATAAAAGACCAGATATGCAAATCTCATTGCCAATGCAATAACACCATTCCCAACCAGAATGAAAACCAATGCTCAAAAGCATTTAATATACTTTCAAACCCCTGCATATGTACTCAAAATCATCCATTACCAGTAAGCAAATCATACCATGTTTATCACCAAAACATGCTCATATCTAAGCCGATATTTAAGAGCAAAATAAGGGAAACTTACTTCCGAGCTTAGGTAAGTGTTTCACGCTTACCCTAAACTCTCAATAACCTTTACAAACCTTTGTAAAGCATCTAAAAACCAGTTTCCAGTCACTGATACGCTTTGCCTTCCTTGCCAATGCTATACAAGCTCATGGCAAGCAACAAAACAACGTCAAGCTTCTTTGCCTTGATTATCCCATGTTTTAAAAAAATAAAACCTGAGGATAAATGCATCATTATGCATTCAAACCACTGCTTCAAAGCAAAACCCCGCAACTCTCAAGTTGCCCACTTAGAAACCATTCGAACAAACCAAAATCATCATCAAACGTTTTCGAAACTTAACCCAACCATAAAACAATGATTCAACTCATCAATCAACATCAATTATCATCCAAAAACCCTTTCCAGACATCCTTTTACTTCCAGCAAAGATTAAACTCGAATATCATCATAAAAACTCAAAATCTAATAACCTAAACAATTAGAGATCCAAGAGTTTCGGGATTCTATTGATAAAAACAACCTATCAACATCATAATACATCCAAAATATGTATTAAATCAATCTTAAACACTGGAAAAATAGATCCACTTCGAAATTTAACTTGCTACATCAATTTTACCCAATTCCCTCAATCAAACATTGATAAATCTTTAAAATTAGTTTACAATCAATAAATCAAGGATAAAATACTTGCGAATTTCAGTAAAGAACCATACAATAGAGATGATCACGGACTTTACCCCTATTGTGAGATTTCTCCCTCAATTGGTTTGATAAAAGCTAAGAAAACACAAGATTTAAATGAGATTTTGCAAAAACAATGTTAATTAATCAATTACAAATCATAAAAACAAGTTAAAAGATACCTCACCTCTGGATTTTGATGAAAACTTGAGTGCTTGGCTGAGGAGAGAGTGGAGAGAAAAGTTCAGAGAAAAGTTACGTGAATTTTCTTTAAAGAGCTTAACTAACTTATTAATTAAAATCCCCTTTTAATTATCTTTAAAACACATGTTAAAATATTTTTAATTAAGGGAGAAATCATCATAAAAAACTTGGTAAAATAGATCCATAAAGTTTCTAAGAATTTGACACTTTTCATTTTAGTCACCTTTAAAAATAGTTTTCAAAACTTGTATTTTGGTCACCAGCCCAAAATGTCCGATTTCCAAATCTAATTTTCCAAAATTGATTTCACCAATATCCTTAAAATATTTAATAATGATTTTATAATATTTTCCCAAATTTTATCACCTTCAAAAATATTTAAACCAATTAAATCCCGAAATTGACCTGAAACTCTAATAACTGTCCACCGGACCTTCGAACCAACCTTAAAACATCTAAGCCCGAAACCGGGGTGTTATAACTCTCCTCCACTTAAGAAATTTCATCCTCAAAATTACCTAGAGGAAACAAATGCGGGAATTGCTCCTTCATATCCGCCTTGCTTTCCCAAGTGGCTTCCTCAACACCTCGGTGTCGCCACAAGACATTCACAAGCTCAATCGTCTTACTGCAAAGAACTTTATTTCTGGAATCAAGGATCTCCACCGGTTCCTCGTCGTAGGATAATTTCAGCCTCAACTCTTTATGCTCCACTGGCATAACATGCGAAGGATCCGACCGATACCTCCGTAACATAGATACACGGAACACATCATGTATTTTCTCCAGTTCGGGAGGCAACCTCAACCGCTAAGCCACAGGACCTACATGCTCAATAACCTCATACGGCCAATAAACCTTGGACTAAGCTTAACCTTATGTCCGAATCTCATCACATTTTTCCATGGTGACACTTTCAAGAATGCACGATCGCCACTGCATACTCAATTTCCCTACGCTTCAAATCCGCATAAGATTTCTATCGATCCCTAGCCGCTTTCAAGCGATCACACACAAGCTTAACCCTTTCATCCGTGTCCTTCAACACATTCGGTAAGGTAACATGCTTTTCCCCTACCTCAGCCCAACATAAAAGCATGCGACACCTCTGGCCATACAACGCCTCATATGGTGCCATCTGTATACTCGCTTGGTAACTACTGTTATATGCAAACTCAACTAAAGGAAAATGCTTCTCCCAGGTTCCTTGAAACTCGATAATACAACACCTCAGCATATCTTCCAAAACTTGGATAACACACTCAGACTACCCATTCGTCTGAGGATGATACGCAGTGCTAAAACTCTACCTCGAACCCAAATCCTGGTGTAAACTCCTCCAGAACCTTGCTATAACCTCAGATCTCTATCAGACGCAATGGACTTAGGTACCCCGTGCAAGTGCACAATCTCAGCAATGTACAAATTTGCCAATTTGTCCAAAGTATCTGTCGTGTGCACTGGCAAGAAATGCTTACACTTTGTAAACCGATCAACAATCACCCAAATGGAATCCTTTTTAGCTGGTGTCAACGGTAGCCCCGTCACAAAATCCATGGTGATTCTCTCCCATTTCCACTCCGAAATTTTTAGCAGTTGCAACAACCCAGATGGAAACTGATGTTCAGGGTTGACCCACTGACACACCATACAAATGGAAACAAACTCAACCACATCCCTTTTCAACCCAACCAAGTAGTATACCTCCTTCAACCCACAATACATCTCAACACTATAGGGATGCATAGCAAAAGGACTCGAATGCGCTTCCGTCAAAATAGTGTGCCACAACCCCAGGTTATGCGGCACCACTATTCGACCCTTGAAACACAAGACCCCATCATCATCAAAATGAAAATTCGCCAGATTACACTCTGATATGTCCTTAACATGCTCAACCAATGAATCATCATACGGCTGTTTAGCTTTGATCAACTATGACATTGTAGGCTTAACTTGCAACTCGGCCAACAAACCACCTTTCCGTGTCACACTCAACCTTGCAAACATAGCTCTAAGCTCAATTGCAACCTTACGACTCAATGCATCCACAACCACATTGGCTTTACCAGGATAATACCCAATTGTCAAGTCGTAATCCTTAAGAAACTCTAACCATATACGTTGCCTAAGATCTAAATCTTTCTAAGACATAAAATACTTCAAACTCTTATGGTCCGTGAAAACAACACATTTCTCACCTTAGAGCTAATGTCTCCAAATTTTCAAAGCAAAAACCACAGCCGCAAGCTCCAGATCATGA
This sequence comes from Hibiscus mutabilis, assembly GCA_019671005.1. Lineage (NCBI taxonomy): Eukaryota > Viridiplantae > Streptophyta > Magnoliopsida > Malvales > Malvaceae > Hibiscus > Hibiscus mutabilis. The sequence goes on along the minus strand of CM033743.1, from coordinate 17,177,649 downwards.
GTTGGATAGTTGCACTCATGAACTTTCAACTGCCTCGACGTATAGGCCACCACCTTACCATCTTGCATTAGCATACAACCCAATCCAACATATGACACATCGCTAAAAACCACGAACTCCTTCCCCGATTACAGTTGAATCAACATAGAAGCATGTGTCAAAACCTCCTCCAACTTCTCAAAACTATGTTGCTGCTTCTCCGTCCACACATAAGGAACATTCTTTTGCAACAGTTTTGTCAACGGTGCTGTAATACTCAAAAACCCCTCAACAAAACGGCTATAATAACCAGCCAACCAAGAAAACTACACACCTCTGATACAGACTTAGGTTGCTTCCAATTAATGATAGCCTCAATTTTCTGTGGATCAACATGAATACCCTTCGCAAAAACCACATGTCCAAGGAACATTACTTCCCTAAGCCAAAACTCGCACTTGCTCAGCTTAGCATACAACTGATTATCCTTCAGCGCTTGCAACACAATCCGCAAAAGCTGATCATGTTCCTCCTCGGTACGCAAGTACACGAGAATATCGTCTATGAACACCACAACAAACTGGTCAAGATATACATGGAGCACCCTATTCATCATATCCATGAACGTAGCTGAGACATTTGTCAAACCAAAAGGCATAACCAGAAACTCATAATGCCTATACCTCGTACGGAACGCGGTCTTATGCACATCCTCATCCTTAACCTTCAGCTGATAATACCCCGATCCCAAATCTATTTTGGAAAACACCGCTGCTCTACAAAACTGATCGAACAAGTCGTCAATCAGAGGTAATGGATACCTATTCTTTACCATTAACTTATTCAACTGTTGGTAATCAATGCACATACGCATCATACCATCCTTCTATTTCACAAAGAGAATAGGAGCACCCCAAGGAGAAAGACTCGGTCGAATGAACCCATGATCCAACAACTCCTGAAGCTGTGACTTCAACTCTTTCAACTCCTTCGGTGCCATCCTATAAGGAGCAATGGACACCGACGTATACCTGAACTTCTTATTCTGCCTTTCAGAATAGCTAGAGTCAGAAACTCTCTTACTCAAATTAGCACCCGCAGCCTGTACTGGTGCACCCAAGGACTGCTCGATATCTTTGGCCCGGTTGACCAACACATCAAAATCTGTATAATCTGCAGCCAGGAGATACATCTTAATATCCTTAACAAGACCATAACAGAACCTGTCACATCTTTTTTGGTCATCAGGAACCAACTCCGAAGCATATTGGCTTAGGCGAACAAACTTTACCTCGTATTTCGCAACAAACATGCCACCATGTGTCAGCGCCATGAACTCGCGCTTCTTCATATCCAAATACTGTGTATCAAGGTACTTTCTCTTGAAAGCTCTTCGAAAGAACTCCCAAGTGACATCTGCCTCCGGAACACCCACAATGGTAGTCACTCACCAGTGATATGCATCACCCTGCAACAGAGACACAGTGCAACCCAACTTGCACTCCTCATTGCATCCCATTTGATTCATGATGTGAATCTTCTTTTCCAGCCAACCCTCAACTGCCTCAAGACTCTAACCTTGGAATTCCTCACCTCTCAATCTCTTTAAATGCTCTAAAGGTAACCCCTGATTTGCCACCACAGCCGGTGCTGGTGCTTGTGCCTGCACTCCAACCACCGCTGCTTGGAAAGCTCCCGTTATTGCTTGAACTAACGGAGTCAAATCATCATAAACCGGGACCTGGTGAACCTAGGGCAATTACCTACCCCAACATTAACTAGAGGAACTATAGGAGGAGGAGGAGGAGGTAAAACATGATGAGGATTCTCTTCTATCTTGTTATTCTGCCCTACCCCGACAGTATTTGCCATCGATCACGTCTCACGTTGATCCATGCTATCAAAAGCATCAAAACACATTAAAGTTAGGCTAGCATCAGGCAAGGATCTAAGATAAATTTTAAATGCATTTTAAAACCTCGGTAATAGGTAATGTGTTCCCAATTCATACCCCAACATGATATTAAACAATCACCGTGCAATTCATACAACATCAGCCAATCAAGCAACAACATCCCAACTTTTCACTAAACTGGCTCTAATACCAACAAATGTAACCCTCTCGACCTGGCTTAGTCGCAAGACTGAACCAAGCAAGCTAAATTAGGCTTACCGAAGTAAACCGGGAAGATGAAACCTAAAACGCATCCATTTTTTTCTTTTTATCTTGTCTATATGCATTATTACATTCCTACATTTACATATTGTCCACATGTGATAACTCAACACAATCGAGCACTGATATGATATCCAATTGAACATAACTCAATTTAGGGACTAAATTGAAAAATCAACAATTTATAGGGACTCTTCCCAATTTTAAGTTACCAACCATTAATTAAGCATATTTCAAGCTTAAAAAAATCAGCTTAATACGATCCACCATACTCATTCAATTGACAAAACAAGATTCATGGACTAAAACGAAAGAAACAAGAATTACCCTTCCATGACATTAACAGAAATAACGGTCACCATATCGATACGCTAAGTACCGTATCAAAATGGTATTACAATGATCATTTTGATACGACCAACCCCATACCGGTACGCTACTTTGAATATGAGAATTCCTTTTTATTTCATTAAACACTGTACCGATACGATCATATGGTGTTTCGGTACGTGGGCTTATTCCAAAAAGTGTCATTTCAATAGCATCAAATCGTATCGAAACACATTCACCTATACCGAAATGCCCTATCCAAAATTGCCTAGCCGTACCGATACGGTCCCCCACGTATCGGTACGTCTGGGCCTGTAATGTCAAGTTTAGCTGATTTTCACTCGAATCTAGATGCATTTGGGTCCTAGCAACTTGCATACTTGCATATAATCAACCATAAACACATAAACCCATATCAATGCTAGGATCAATCAACCAACATAATTGCCTACTATCAAAGGGTCACTCTAGAGGCATACTTCCTAAACCATTTTGCCAAACATACCAAAATGCACAAAAAGACGACTCTCAGCATAAGTAACATGCCAACACAACCAACACAGCATAATAAACTTGCTCAAACCATCACAACATGGCAATCAATAAGAAGGCTCTATATGCCTACCTAGGCAACCAATCATCCACAATAAAAGCAATGATTAACATCAAACTTAGCAACATCAAACCATCCTAAAAAACCAGCATGGAAACATACGCAAAATCCATAAGAAAACAAAATTACAACTCCCAAAAACCATGGCGAACACATTGCCTTATTGACTAAAATATAAACCGAGTTCGTACTCAAACTTGTAAATGTCCTTGGATCGCTTCGACTTGGATATTGTTGCCCCTAAACCTTAATGCTCCGCATCATTAGGAAAAAGAGAGTGCAAGCACACTTGCTTAGTGAGGATGCTCAAAGAACAATGATGCATTAAAAACAATTTGAAAACCACATGCTTGTTTTAATAAAACATGCTTACAACCTAAACATTTTTCCATGATTCCAACTAAATCAAAACATAATAACCTTTATGCAACATCATGTACATTCAATGCTTAAATCTCCAAAGCATTAAATCATAAACCATGCTTAAATCCCAAAGCATTAAAAAAGGTTCAACACATGAACTTTCTCATATATTGGCATTTATAGTGACCCGGATAGACCACCACTACCCTATACATATCAGATACATGAATCTCTCATGCCATGCCTAGTTAAACCGCATGATATCCCAAACCTTTCCTAGTTAAATCGCAAGATTTGACACCCTCACCTAGTTAAACCGCAAGATTTCACCCTTGCCTAGTTAAACCGCAAGATCACCATCAATTTGGGTTGCCTAGTTAAACCACATGCCCCAAATGAGGTCCCAACAGTCCGAGTGGCCTAGTTAAACTGCCATACCTTAAGGACCCATGGCCACGATCGATTTTGTTCATATTTTGTAGTGTACTTTTAATCCTATGCCATGCCAACTATATCCGATTGTTTTCTCACCTTTTCACATAGCCAATATATCATTTACAAAACCACTTACTTACTGTTTTACAATATATTTCATAAAACACCACATATGCAAATCTCATTGCCAATGCAATAACACCATTCCCAACCGGAATAAAAACCAATGCTCAATAGCATTTAATATACTTTCAAACCCCTGCATATGTACTCAAAATCATGCATTACCAGTAAGTAAATCATACCATGTTTATCACCAAAACATGCAAACAACATGCTCATATCTAAGCCGATATTCAAGAGCAAAATAAGGGAAACTTACTTCCGAGCTTAGGTAAGTGTTTCACGCTTGCCCTAAACTCCCAACAACCTTTACAAACATTTTTTAAAGCATCTAAAAACCAATTTCCACTCACCAATATGCTTCACCTTCCTTGCCAATGCGATACAAGCTCCCGACAAGCAACAAAATAACGTCAAGCTTCTTCGCCTTGATTATCCCCTATTTTAAACACATAAAACCAGAGGATAAATGCATCATTATGGATTCAAACCACTGCCTCAAAGAAAAACCTCGTAACTCTCAAGTTGCCCACTTAGAAACCATCTGAACAAACCGAAATCATCATCAAATGTTTCCGAAACTTAACCCAGCCATAAAACAATGATTCAACTCATCAATTAACATCAATTGTCATCCAAAAACCCTTTTCAAACATCCTTTTACTTCCAACAAAGATTAAACTCGAATATCATCACAAAAACTCAAATCTAATAACCTAAACAATTAGAGATCCAAGAGTTTCGGGATTCTATTGATAAAAACAACCTATCAACATTAGTACATCCAAAATATGTATTAAATCAATCTTAAACACTGGAAAAATAGATCCACTTCAAAAATTACCTTGTTACATTAATTTTACCCAATTCCCTCAATCAAACATTGATAAATCATTAAAATTAGTTTACAATCAATAAATCAAGGATAAAATACTTGGGAATTTTAGTAAAGAACCATACAATAGAGGAGATCATGGACCTTACCCCTATTGTAAGGGTTCTCCCTCAATTGGTTTGATAAAAGCTAAGAAAACACAAGATTTAAATGAGATTTTGCAAAAATAATGTTAATTAATCAATTACAAATCATAAAAACAAGTTAAAAGACACCTCACCTCTGGATTTTGATGAAAACTTGAGTGTTTGGCTGAGGAGAGAGTGGAGAGAAAAGTTACGTGAATTCTCTTTAAAGAGCTTAACTAACTTTTTAATTAAAATCCTTTTTTATCTTTAAAACACATGTTAAAATATCTTTAATTAAGAGAGAAATCATCATAAAAAACTTGGTAAAATATCTCCTTAAATATTCTAAGAATTTGACCCTTTTCATTTTAGTCACCTATAAAAATAGTTTTCAAAACTTGCATTTTGGTCACCAGCCCAAAATGTCCTATTTCCAAATATAATTTTCCAAAATTGATTTCACCAATATCCTTAATATATTTAATAATTATTTTAGAATATTTTTCCCAAATTTTATCACCTTCAAAAATATTTAAACCAATTAAATCCCAAACCTGACCCGAAACTCTAATACCGGTCCACCGGACCTTCGAGCCAACCATAAAACATCTAAGCCCAAAACTAGGGTGTTACATATTTAATGAAATTCCCAAGTTCTTGACCTTTTACAACTGATTTATGTTATGGAATTATGATTAAAACATGAATATGATGATTAAATTGAGTTTTGATATATAAATTGGATGAACACTGTTTTGGAACTATTTTTATTGAATTTAATTGATTTAGATCCTTATTAATATGTATTTTAATGTTGAAATAAGTGATTAGTTAAAGGAATCCTGAAACTATGTGAATTGCTAATTTTCTATGTTGTAAATAGTTAGATTTTGGTGTGATCTTGGTGTTGTAGAGTTGTTGGGGGTATAAGGACATTATAGGGATGTTTTTGGATGTTAATTGATGTTGTTAAGATGTTAAGATCAATAGGTTTTGGCTGGGCTTTGTGTATATGAAGTTTGGTGATGTTTTCGGTTGTTTTAGAAAGGCGTTTGATGGTTTCTTGTGAGGCGAAGTTGTGTTTGTTGGTTGCTGGAAATTATAGATGAATGGAAGTGCATTAATCCTCTGCTTTTTGATTGGGTAAAGCAGGGGAGTTGAATCCTATAGCTTTTGGAGAAGTTGCGGAAGCTTCGGAAGCTTGATTCTCGCAACGACAAGAGAGCTTTGGATTGTTGGTGAGTGGAAACGTGTTTTACTACTATTAAATGGTTTGAAAAAAGTTCGTAAGTAAGTATTGGTTGAGCTCTCTCTCATTTTTGATTTTGTAAAATACAATCTAATGCACATGTTTATAGATTTGATTACTTACTGTTATATACATGTTTTAGAAATGAAAGATGTTGCAAATGATTATACATGATGAGATTTGAGCATAGGAAATGATTTATGAAAGTATTTTGAGAATTCTAGAATACACGATTTAATGTATTGGAAAATGATTTAAATTGATGCATATGTAAAACAATAAGTTAATGAGGTTATTATTGAGTATATTGGCAAGTGGCTAAGGTAAAATGTTATCGGATATAGTTGGCTAGCCATAGGGTTTAAAGTGCACTATAATAAGTCGCCTTTAATGCCATCAAGAAAGAATGCCTTGGGGTACCGATATGCCTAGGGACCGTATCGGTACACGATGCAGGAATTTCAGCTTGGTTTCGGTACACAGGTATCTGTATTGATACGCCTTTTAGCTACTGGAATCCTTATTTCGAACATTGCGCACCCGTATTGATACGCCTTTGTATTTTGCACCCGTTGTGATACGAGAAGTGCCCATACCGGTACGAAAGCTGTTATTTCAGTTAAGATGCCTTTAGAAGTTTGATTCTTTGTAATTTAGTCCCTGTTTCTAGATTATGCAATTAAATGTGTTTGGAAGGTTATTTTAAGTTGAAATTGAACCTGATGGTATGAAATATGGCTAATTAAGGATTGGTAACTTTAATTAGACTAAAGTCCTCTTATTTATCTAAAATTACATTTTAGTCCCTGAAACGTAAATTCATACAATAGGATGTCAAATCAATGCCCAATTGAGTTGTAATTTTCACCATAAACAGCATGATCACCTTAGGAATTAAATATGAATTTAAACAAGATAAAAGAAAAAATGGACCATTTTCTAAGTATATCTTCCGGGTTTGTCTTGGTAAACCCTAATGTTGCTCACTTAGTTCGGTTTTGCGACTAGACTGGGTCAAGGGGGTTACAAACGGCTATCAGAATGCTAGTTCCTCTCAAGATTTCAAAAAATAGAAAGATTATGGCTAGATTGAGTTCACGATTATAATTTAATTAAAACTCTTTTAAATAAATTATAATTTAAAATAAATTTCATTATCTAATACGAAATTCAAATTCAACCAAAATATAGATGATGTAATTTATTTAAATTAAATAAATAATATATTTTAAAACATAATCCTTATCCAATAAGGAATTAATGCATAATTCTAAAACAAACAACGAATATGCTTTGCAAGACTTAGAAAAATTAGAATTTAATTGCTTACAAAACCTGATATCAAAATATGTTTTCTCTCATTCAAAAATATGACATATTGGCATTAAATCTTGTGACTTAACAATTTGTATGAAATATATCGGATACACAGATCAAGCTTCAAACATTGGGTTTAAAAATGCTTTCTCGCATACGTTCCTTAGTTGTTAGACACCCGCCCTTTTTTGTTCACGGTCAATAAATGATTGTAGACAACCCATACTTATGAACCAACAACCATAAACACCTATCCTTATGGAACCAAATAGTTACGATTAATCGATTAGACATTCGTCCTTAGAATTTAATTCTTGCATAGGTTTAGAGTATTGATCTTATGACATGTTAAATATATCCAATCTCAATTTCACATTGTCACAAGCCAATATATCCATTTAAAATAATTTACTTACTATTTATCTTACGCAAGTCAAAGATCAATTCTTATCAAACAACATTTCTCAACGACAAATAATCAAAACATATTGGAATCATATATTGGCACCCCTGGTACTCTCATGCTTAAAGAGACATGGTTTATCAAAATTCATTGCATAAAAATAGTAAGTAATCGTGCTCATTTTCATCAAATCAAAATCATATAATTATATTCCTCTTGGAATACTACGAAGCAATTAAAAACAACTATTAGAACGGCTTACTTCTAAATTTAACATAGCTTGCTAAGTTATTATTAAACTCCCATAACGATTTCAAACCTTGCGAAATGGAATTACAAGATTTGTACTCACCGACTCACTGGTTGTCCTAGACGAGACGATGGTGATCAGACCCGCATTGTTGTTTTTGTAACTACTACTCTTGCAAGAGGTCTAGACTGTGGTAGGGGTAATTTTAGAGACCAACTAGAGGTTAGAGCACTGTTTCATACATTGTTTCTATCATGTCTAAAACTAGAGGTTCTGCTCGAGTTTATGCATACATTGAGGCTTGCAATGCTATGAATGTTATTATAGGTACCTTTACGTTGCAATTTATTCCTTTATTCTCATTAGTTAACAATATTTTGAGTGACCATGTGCATGCATTGGGTATACTGATCAAGATTTTTAATCTGGTGGTTATGGTCATGAGTTTATTGGGTGAAATAGTGATGGTAAACCAATTATACCGAAAATGTCCAATAGATATTCAAGGAAATATTTCTGGTAGATATGATGGAATTAGCTTTTCAATTGTTCGATGTTATCCTTGGTGTTGATTGGCTTCCAGAGCATTATGTCGTAGTTGATTTTAAGATGAGAAGAATAACGTTGAAGCTCAGAGATGATCATATGGTAGAGATTGTTGGGGAGCAAACATGTTTCATGTCCAATGTCATTTCAACCATTAAGGTGAAAATATGTTGAGTTTGGATCATGAAGCTTATTTGGCATATGTGATGAATCCAGGAATTAAGGGGGTTCAGGTTCAGGATATTCGTACTATCAGGGATTTTTCAGAGGTATTTCCAGAAGAGTTACTTGGTTTGCTTCCCGATGAAGAAGTTGAGTTTGGTATTGAGACGTACCCTGGTATGACTCTCGTGTCCATTGCACCTTATCGCATGACACCAAATGAGTTGATGAAATTAGAGACTCGGCTATATGAATTATTAGATCATGGTTTTCTTTGATCGAGCATATCGCCTTGGGGAGGGTCAATGTGTTTATCAAGAAGAATGATGGTACCATGAAGATGTACATAGATTATCGATACTTAAACATGTTAGATTTCATAGGAAATAAATTGATCTAATCAAGAAAATAATCGTAGCAAAAATATTATCCTATTAAAAATTTCTAAGATCTCATGCAATCATATTAATGTACGACAAAGGAAATCAAAAGATTACCTTGATCTCTGATTCAATAATCCCATTGTGCTATGGCGCTGCCTTTATGAAAAATGACCTCCCTCTACAAGTATCCACACACAAATGGACGAAGAAAGACTATCGAAATGCTATTTCCTCTCAAGATTTCAAAAAATAGAGATTTTGTGGTTTTTGTGGTTATTCAAAAAACTCAAGTAGATAAAAACCCTTGGCATACATACATACATACATACATACATATATATATATATATATATTACTTGATTAGAGTTAGATTGAGTTCACTATTATAATTTAATTAAAACACTTTCACCTAAATTATAATTTAAAATAAATTTCTTTATCTGATAAGGAATTCAAATTCAACAAAAATCTAGATGATGTTATTTATTTAATAATATTATTTATTTAAAATAAATAAATAATATCTTTTAAAACATATTCCTTATCCAATAAGGAATTTAAATCCAATCAAATCTAGATAATGATATTATTTAATAATATTATTTATTTAATATTATTTTTGAAAAATAATAAAACAAATAAAATATTCTATCACAAGAATACAAATTTAACTTCTTTAAATTTAAATAAATAATCTCTAATAATATAATTTAAAATAATCGTATTATCTTAAATTTATTATTGAGAGTAATAACCACAACCATTCTTATTCATTCTTAGTGTGCGACCCTATATGTTCAATTAACACTGGAAGTAGATAAAATCACATTTTATCCTACAAGTCATAAGTGGCCTCTAGCAAGACATTATGACTACTCAAGTTAAATGAAAAGCTCATAATCTGAGACAAACTTAATTCAGTTTATGTCATAATCCTTTTATCTCAAGATATCTTGATAGAATATAAGACATGGAAAATTCTAACCGTATATCGTTCTATCTTTAGTTTCTCGATGCCCAATTGAACTGGCTAAACAAATGACATTGATCTCTATCAACTCATTTGAGCACGACCATGCATTTCTCAGTCTCAATCATCGAGGGGCCCAGAGATATCTCTCTTATGTTAAGATGGATAAATTTCATCTTAATCACTCACATCTCACTACATGATTCCTTATTATGTTCAAGCATAACCTTTATAATCGTTCAATTAAAGACGATGTTTGATTATGTCAAAACATAATAATCATCATGTTGAGAACCGTAGCAATTTCAGGTCTATGTCACAACTGTCAAAGATTAATTTATAACTTTAATCCATGTATTAATCTCAAGACGAGTCGATCCTAATATTTGTTCTCAACAAACACATATATGAATTTGATTTGAATCTCATTCACATGTTCATCTTATGAATAACTATCAAACTTCATACCAATCTTATCTTATTATTGTTCCCACAATAATAAATGATTAGAGATATTTAGAATAATTAATAATATTCAAAGATACAAAAGCATGCAAATTTATTATGATAATAAATTTAATAATCAAAATATCATGTCCATACAATAAGCCTTAGGGCACTATAGCTAACAAAACAAGCTGACAATAAAGAATAAATATCATTTGCTATGAATAGATGATTTGTTTGACTAATTTCATGGTGCGACTATGTTTTCAAATATCGTTTTACGGTCAAGATACTACCAATTGAAGGTAAAGGAGTCGGATATGTTGAAAAATGCTTTCAGGACCCATTATGGTCACTATGAGTTCATGCTCATGGCATTTGGTTTGAAAAATGCACCTGCTACATTCATGGACATGATGAACTGGGTATTTCAAAAATACTTGGATCAATTTATGGTGGTGTTTATAGATGATATCCTCATGTACTCTCGTACGAAGAAAGATCATGATTGTTATTTGAGAATTTTCTTCAGGCTTTGAAGGAGAAACAATTATTTACTAAGCTAAGTAAATGTGAGCTTTGGCTTAAGGAAATAATTTTCTTGGGACATGTGGTTTCGGCTTAAGGTATTAGGGTTGATCCGCAAAAGATTGAGACTATTGTTGGATGAATGCAACTGAAACCGGTTACAAAAGTTAGTAGTTTTCTAGGCTTAGCTGGATATTATCAACGCTTTGTCGTTGGATTTTCTAAGATTGTTGTGCCTTTAAAAAAGTTGTTGCAAAAGAATGTTCCATTCGAGTGGATTGAGGATCCACAAAAGAGTTTTGAGAAGTTGAAGAATGTTTTAACACAAGATCCTATATTGATTTAATATGAGTATGGAAAATACTATATGGTTTATAGTGATGCATTTCATTTTGGGCTTGATTGTTTGTTGATGGAAGAAGGGAAGGTAGTGGCTTATGTTTCGAGGTAGTTGAAGAAACATGAATGCAACTATCCGACCCATGATCTTGAGTTAGTTGTGGTAGTCTTTACTTTAATGATTCCGTGACAATATATTTTATGGTGAGAAGTGTATTATTTACACGAATCACAAAAGCCTTAAGAATCTTCTCTCGCAAAAAGATTTGAACTTAAGGCAAAGGCGATGGGTTGAGTTGTTGAAAGATTATGATTTGACGATTATCACCCCGATAAAGGCTAATGTGGTTGCGGATGCCTTAAGTAGAAAAATAGCATTTGAGCTTAGAGCGATGTTCACCGAGATTAGCATCACCAATGATGGAGCATTGTTGGTTGAGTTACAAGTTAAACTGACACTATCTTAAATGATTAGAGAGAATCAATTGTTGATGAATTGTTTGTACCACATGTTGAGGATATTGCGAATGAAGTGCCTTCAGATTATGATTTTAATGATAATGAAGTTTTTGCTTTAAAGAACTTATTTGTGTACCAAGTGATCTGGATTTGAGATGTACTATCTTGGAAAAAGACTCATATTAGTCCTTTTTATGCATCCGGGTAGTACCAAAATGTATCGAGATCTTTGTGAGGTGTATCATTGGCATAGTCTAAAAAATGATATCTCTAAATTTGTGTCTAAGTGTATGATCTGTCAATGAGTTAAGACTGAGCATCAATTTCCATAAGGAATGTTGCAATCTAATCAAATTCCAAAATGAAAATAGGAGAGAATCGCTATAGATTTTGTTTCGGGGTTGCCTTTGACGCCTACGTGTAAACACTTTATTTGGGTGATTGTAGATTGGCTCACCAAGTGTGCACACTTTTTATCGGTGCGTACTACCTTTACGTTGCAAAAGTTGGCTGAACTTTATATGGCTGAGATTATGAGGTTATATAGGGTTATGAAGTCCATTATCTCTGATCGAGATCCTCCTTTTATGTTAAGATTTTGGAAGAGTTTCCAGCAAGCCTTGGGTTTGAGGTTTAATTTTAGTATGTCCTATCATCCCCAAATTGATGGTTAGTCGAAATGAGTGATACAGATCCTCGAGGATACGTTGCGTAGCTGTATCATTGAATTTGAAGGTTCATGAGAAAATCATTTACCGTTGCTGGAATTTGCCTATATTATAGTTTTCAGACTAGTATTCAAATCGTACCTCTTGAGGCCCTTTTGTGGATAAAAACGTAAAACACCACCATGTTGGGCTGAAGCATGTGAAAATATGTGGTGGTTGGTCCGGAGTTAATACAAGAAACAAAGGATAAGGTGAAACTTATTTTTGATCAGTTGAAAGCGACTTCAGATAGATAGAAGTCATACGCGAATATGAAGCATCGAGAGATTGAATATGAAGGTCGTGGAAAAAAAGTTTTGAGGTTTGAACATAAGGGAAAACTTAGTCCAAGATTAATAGGATCATATGAGATAATTGAAAGGATTGGTCCGGTTACATATCATCTCAAGTTTTCGATTGAGCTCGAGCGCATACATGATGTATTTCGTGTATATATGTTGCACAAGTTCCATTCAAATCATTCTCATTTTTGTGTCATTAGAGGAGATTGAGATTCATCCTAATCTATCCAATGAGGAGCCATTTTCAATTCTGGATACGGGTACCAAGGTTTTGTGAGGCAAAACTATTGAGTTGGTAAATGTTTTTTTGGCGTAATTGTGGTAAAGAAAACGATTAGGGAACCAAGGACAAGATGGATTTGCGATATCCGCATATGTTTCCTTCAGGTAATTTCAAGGACGAAATTTTATTTAGTGGAGGAGAGTTGTAACATCCCAAAATTCGGGCTAGGAAATTAGAGTATCTTAATTGGGTCGGTTTAGGATTTAACTAGATAATTGACTAAATAATTAATTTTGGGTAATTAATTGGAATTGGAATTATTAATTTTTGATAAATTTTGTTATGGAAATACTTTAGAAGTTATTTAACGGCTTTGTTAAATAAAGAGATTTTCGTTTGATTGGCTTTTAAATTGGGTCGAATGATTTTTAATTTAGTTAATGACTAATTTGTAAAAGTTTTAGTGACTAAATTAAAATGGGACACAAACTGAGAATCTTTAAGAAGAAGTTAATCCATTTGTGTTTTAATATCAAATTCCCTCTTGTTTTATCAAAACTATCCGATAGTTATTTTCTTCCATTGAATGATGGGTTTTCTAAATTTTCTCTCAACTTTCTCTTTATTTCTTCCAAATACATTTCAAGAAACCTTTGATTTTGAAACCATTTCTGATCTATTTTCTTCCTAAATGATTTCTTATCACTAGATAAACATTTGATTTTGATTTATTTATTTTTTTCTCTTGATTTTACGTCAAATACAAGAGGTAATATCAATAAGAAACCATACCTCACCTTGTTAGTGATTAGAAATCATTTAGGAAGAAAATTGATTAGAAATGGATTGAAAATCAATGGTTTCTTGAAATATGTTTGGAAGAAATCAAGAGAAATTTGAGAGAAAATTTAGAAAACTCATTCTTCAATGAAAAAAAATAGTTGTCGGGTAGTTTTGATAAAGCAAGAGGGAACTTGATATTAAAACACAAATGGATTAAGTGATCCTTAAAGATTCTTAGTTTGTGTCCTATTTTAATTTATTCACTAAAATATTTACAAAATATTCATTGACTAAATTAAAAATCAATCGACCCAATTTAAAAGCCAATCAAAACGAAATCTTGTTGTTTAACAAAACCGTTAAATGACTTCTAAAATATTTCCTTACTAGAATTTATCAAAAATTAATTATTCAAACTCTAATTAATTACCCAAAATTAAATTATTTAGTCAATTACCTATTTAAATCCTAAACTGGCTTAATTAAGATACTCAAATCTCCTAGCCCAGATTGTGGGATGTTACATGATTTGACCGAATCATGGACCAAACTGTTGATTTGACCGAATCGTGGATCAAATCATCGACTTACAGGATACACTGATCTTATAAGCTCATCCCTTTTAGTTTATTCCTATAAATACTCTATTACGCTAGGCTCTAGTTTGGTACTTGGAGGACCGTCTAGTTGTATTTACTACATTTATACTCGCATGGTTTCTCAAAGTTGTCACACTATATGTTATATTTTATATTGGTTTTGAAATTTGTATTATGGACTTCAGATATTTATATTTTTTTGGATTTTATTATTGAACTCATGCAAAGTGACTTTGAATATTCTTATTATACAGTGACCCTAAATCCATGCTCGTAGTTTGGGTATCATAGTTACGGTTCGGGTGTTGGGTTGTCATCTCGTTTTTAGATTCGAGCCATGAGAAATAGAAAATGATTCATATAATTTTGTTGTTGGTCTTGGGCCCTTGAGTTCTTTGGGATTAACCCAATGTTAATAGTTTTTTAAAAAGCTTAAACTTGATAGTTGAAAGACTTTAGTGTCAATTTAACCAAAAACCCCATGCTTCATTTTTCTTATATTTTCTTCATTTTGGAGTGAGATGAAGTTCATAGTTAAGTGAGAATTTGGGTCATGATAAAGTTTTGCTCTCTTTTAAAATGATATCCTTTTAACATTTTTTGTGTGTGCTGATTCATGTATGTCTTGTTTCTAGCTCCCCAAAAAGTTGGAGAAACATCAAAGAAGAGGGAAAAGTGAAGCATTGAGGAAGGTTATGAAACCCCCTCGACCAGGCCTAGTCGCAAGACATGTAATGCCCTGGTTTTGGGCCTAGCGGTTTTGAGGCTTATTAGATGGTCTGGTAGACCGGGTTAGAGATTCGAGTTGAATTCGGGACTGTATATTTTTCGGTAAGATAAAAATATGGAAAAATGGTTAAAAATAATATTTTAATATATGATTAATATTGGTGAAATCAATTTTGGAAAATGAGATTTGGAAGTGTGACATTTTGGCTAGTGACCAAAATGCTATTTTGAAAACTGTTTTTAAAGGTGACTAAAATGAAAATGATCAAATTCTTAGAATCCTTAAGGAGCTATTTTACCAAGTTTTTGCTGGTGATTTCTCTCTTTAATTAAATCATTTTAACATGTGTTTTAATGGATAATAAAAAGAGATTTTTGATATTAAAGTTAGTTATTTGGTTTTAATGAAAATTGACGTAACTTTTCTCTCAACTTTTTCTCTCCATTTCTCTTATGCCAAACACTCAAGTTTTCATTAAAAACCAGAGGTGAGAGGTCATTTTACTCAGATTATTGATTTGTAATTGATTCTTTAACTTTGATTTACAAAACCTCATTGAAATCCTGTGTTTTCTTAGCTTTAAACAAGCCAATTGAAGGAGAAATCACACAATAGGGGTAAAGTCCATGATCTCCTCTATTGAATGGTTCTTTATTGATATTCTCAAGTGTTTGATCCTTGATTTATGGTTTATAATCTAATTTTGTGTTTTTATATCGAATTAATTGATTTAATTGGATGAATTTGATGAAATAGTGAAAGATCTGTATTGGATCTGTTTCTCAATGTTGAAGATTGATTTTAATCATATTTTGGATGTATTATAATTTTGTTAAGTTGATTTTAACAATGGAATCCGTAACTCTTGAATCTCTAATTGTTTAGGTTGTTAGAATTGTATTTTTGTGGAGTTGTGGTGGCTGTATAGTTGCTGGAAGTGTTTGGATGGCTTGATCATGTTTTTAGGTGTTGATTGATGATATTGAAGGAGTTAATTGTTAGATTATGGCTGGGTTGTGTTTGGAAATGATTAGATTATGTTTTCGGTTGTTACGGTTGGGTAATTGTGAAAGGAAAGTGAGAATCCGTGAATGATTGATGTTGCAGTGTTTTGAATGCATTGAGATGCATTAATCCTCTGTTGTATTGTGGTTAAAATATGGGAGGTTAACCGAAAGTGATCGGTGAAGCTTTGGAGGCTTCGGACGCTTGATTTCACGTCGGCTAATCGAGGTTTTGCGTATCGGTGAGTGAGAATATGGATTCTAGCTTTTGAATGTTTTAAAGGTGGTTTATGGGAGTTTAAACTTAGCTTGATACGTTGGTTTAACCTCAGAAGTTAGTATAAAGTGGTTTTCTCTCTCGGTCATGCTAGTATGATATGGTTTAATGCACTTGTTTTGATTTATATTTTACCTACTTTAAAGCATGTTTAATGTTTTTGAAATACTATTTTTAAGCATGAAATGTTGAAGGATGCACATGATAAGTGATCCTTGTAAGTATATGGTTTATACTTGTGGTTTAAAGCATGGTTGTTGCTTTGGAAAAATTGGTTTGGTTAATGCTTGTTAAAAAACAATGAGGTAAATGGTTAATGGTTAATTATATTGGCAAGTGATGTGATTCTAAAATTGTTATCAGATATAGTTGGTCAACCATAGGATTGATAGTGCACTATAATAAGTCGCATTGGATGTTGAGGGGTTTAGATCCGTGTACCGAAAACTCCATCCAAGTACCCTAACGGTAGAGGGGTTATACAGTACCGTAAACTCTAGTTAGTAGATTAAGCATCTAACCGAGGTAAGGGGTTGGTGTCCTTGTGGGTTGAAAGTGTACCCGGTTGTTTAGGTACCGCGATTGTGATTGTATCGTTATTCCGATTGAGATGGCTTGAAGTGTTGGAGAACACTTGTTGAATCCGTGTATCCGATGAACTATTTTGGTAAAGGAACTTAGTTAATGATCACTTGTAAGCCAATATAATTGTTGATGTATCATTGAAAGGTTTATGTTGTATAATGTGATTTATACATGTTTACTCTTTAAGCTTTGCATATGGTTGTTATGCATGGGAAGGCTTAAATTGAAGTTGAGCAATGGGATTCGCTGTTGATTAATGATACATGTTGCATATGGTTTAATATGCTGGTTTTAAAATATGTTAAGTGCATGGTTTTAAAGGCATGATAATGTTTAAGTGGTGTTTAAAGAATAATTGAAATGAGATTTCAGTGTGTTGTTGAGAAATGGTTTTAAATGCATTGATGGTGTTTTGTTTTTGAGCATTCCTCACTAAGCCTTGTGTGCTTACGCTCTCTTTGTCCACCAATGTAGAGGATTGAAGTCTTGGAAGACAGAGGGAAACAAGGGATCTTGAAAGACTTGGTAACCAAAGTATGTTTTTGGTATAGACTATAAGTAATAAGGGCAATGAGGTTCCGTCGTTGTGTTGGGAGATGTTTCGTTAAACTCCCTATTTGAGCAAGTTTGTTTTGTTGCTCTTGGTTTGTAAATGGCCATTATTGATTGTTTGTGGTCATGGTTTGAAGTTTCATTATTTGCTTGATTGGTTTTCTAGGAAACATGCCTCTAGATTGCATTTGAAGTATAATGCCTTGAAGGGATGTTGAAATTGGGTTGTTTTGGTGTGGTTTGATCCTTGAATATGTTGGTTGTGTGTTAGGGGCGTGTTAGGATGTTTTGGTTTGTTCAAAAGCATGTTAAACAGCAAAAATGGTCATTTCAAGTCCAGGCGTGCCGATACAGGTATTATTGTTTCGGTACGAGTAAGCCATTCTAGGCTTAGCATACCGGTACGCAGGCAACTATTTTGGTACGGGTCTAGGCAATTTTGGTTAGTGTTTTGGTACTCAGGGAGGCGTTTCGATACAGTACAATGTTTTTATGAAGGGCATTTCGATACACGGGAGGGCATATCGGATGAGTTTTGGCTACTGGAATTCTGGAGTTTTAGACAATAAAGGTGTATTGAAATACCATTGTCCGTACCGATACGGTGGTAGTTAATTTGGTTATTTGGAATCTTCTGAAGTTCTATTTTCTTTCGCTTTGGTCCCTGAATATTGTGGATGCAATTAAATGAGATTGGATGATCTTTTTGACTTGATTTTTAACATGTGAACATGAAGCCAGCTTAATTAAAGGTTTCTCATATAAAAGTGAGTCAAGACCCTGCAGTTTTCTAAAATAACAATATGGTCCCTAAATCACAAATATGCTCAATTGAATGTCAATTCGATGCCTGAATGAATTGGGTTTTCACCAGAGATCAGTATGTACATGTAGGTTGATAATTATGCATCTAGATAAGTTAAAAAGAAAAAAATGGGATGTGCCTAATATAGCTTGCTCGATTCGGTCTTGCGACTAGGCCGGGTCGTAGGGGTTATATTTGGTGGTATCAGAGCTAGGTTTGCGATAGTTGAGAGTTTGTTTGATAGTTGTGGTGTTATTGTGAGTTGTTATCTGATGTTAGATATGCACGAAGATTGTAATATGCACGGTGGTTGTTGTATACTATGTTAGGGGGAAATTTGGGAAGCCCATTACCTTATTATTATAGTCTGGAATGTTATGATTTTGAAATCAAAGTCTTGGATACTTGCTTGAAGCTGGACTAATATTTTTGTTTTGAAATGATTATCATGCCTTAGAAAATGTGTTATGTTAAGACCGAGAGGAGGAATGAGACCTAGCGTGATGTTGTTACCTTTGGGTAGTGAGTTGAGGAGAGTGTTGTGTCTCTTGGGGGTTTGTCACCGCAAAGTATGTACCACCTATGCCGGTTGGGCCAGTGTTGGGAGATATGATGCCTTGATATAGGTAATGTTTTGAGCTTTTAAGTTGTTATTGCTGGAGTGCGTGTGTTTGCACCGGCTGTTGGGCAAACGAGGTTGCCATTGGAATATCCATGTAGTTTGGGAGGAGTTGAGTACCGTGGGTTGGGATGTGTTGAATCCCTATTGCATGATGATGTTTTTAGTTGGTGGACAACTGTATTTGCGGGCGTGGAACCCCATGATGTGGATTGGGAGTCTCTCCATGCTATTTTTAAGAAGAAAAATCTATGGTTTAGATACTTGGATGAAAAGAAATGAGAGTTCATGGCTTGGTTTCAGGACCGTTTGTATGTGGCCGAGTTTAGGGTACAGCTTGTTCGATTAAGCCGGTATGCTTTTAAATTGGTACCGGTAGAGAGGTATCAATGTGATCGATTCTGTTATGAATTGGTACAGGATGTTAGGGTGTACATGTTGGCTTCTGACTACACCATTTTCGACGTGTGGGTACAAGGGAGAAGTACATCCAGTAGAACCTGGGTTTATTGGTTTCGTGTGGGAGGTTCTGGCTTTGGTAAGAGAATTGTAGAATCTAGTTCTGGCAGTGCTTAGTTTGAAAAGAGGTGTGATAAAAGATATCGCCTTGAGTTGAGGTGAGGTGATGATAGTGTTGGGTGAGGACCGCGGGGTCAGGGGATCCAGACTAGAACAATATTTAATACTTGTTTGGTATGTGGATCGTGTGATCTCATGAGGCGGGATTATCCGCATTTGATATGTAGAGTGTAAACTACTGTGCTTTTTGTTGTTAATGTTTGTGGGAATTATGGTTTGAATAATCGTCTCGTAAGTGTTAGATGTAGGAATGTAAGTGGCTAGTTCCTCCGGTGAGACGATTTTTGTGAGAAGGATGATTGAAAATGTCCTTCGATAATTTAAGGTCTTGAGGATACGGTTGTTTTGTTGGAGTTGCCGCTCCACGGTTTTTAATGTAATCCTGGGTTTGGATTAGTGGCTGGAACATAGGGCTGTGGTTGATTTTGAATCCTGCCGCTTTGCCTTGAAACTTGCTAATGATTACGAGGTGGTAATCATAAGCTAGAATGTTAAATTCTTGTTTAATGTTGTTTTGGCGCTGGAGGCGAGTCGTTTAGTGGATTTTGGTTGCAAGGTATTCCTAGCCTATGTCAAAGAGAGTACGTGCTCAGGATATTCATACGGTATGTGAGTTTCTGGGGTTTTTCGAGGGAATGGCCGGGTTTGCCATTGGATTGAAAGGTTGAGTTTGGCATTGAGTTGTATAAGAACACAACTCTGGTGTCTATCTCTCTCTGTGAGTGGCTCAATAGAGTTGAAGGGGTTAAAGACGCAACTTTAGGAGTTGCTTGATCAAGGCTTTATTAGGCTTAGTGTTTCACCGGGGTTGCGTTGTGTTGTTGTGGAAAAGAAGGATGGCACGATACGGATGTGCATTGGTTTTTGGTAGCTGAACAAGTTGATGTTCTGTTGATCAATTTAGGGATGCTTTAGTGGTTTGTAAGATTGGTTTGAGGTTTGGGTGTTATCTATTGAAGGTAAAGGATGTCGTTGTGCTTAGATTTGCCTTCGGTAAGGGGTACGACAGTGTGCATTCTTGGTTATGCCGTTGGTTTGATCAATGCATGGGTTGCATTCATAGTTATGATGACTTGGGTAGTATATGAGTTTTTGGGTCAGTTGGTTGTTGTGCTTATTGATGTTTTTTCCCGTGTACAGAAGCATTAGGAAGGGTTTTGATCGACAAGTATGGATGGTTTAATGGATTTTTGGGGAAAAGTGAACGTTGCTCTTTGTTTGGGAAGTACGAGTTTTGGGTTTGCAAAGAATTCTGGTTCTGAGAATGTTATTAGTAAGTGTGAAGAGGTAAACATGCACAGTGCAAAAACACTTATATGTATATGTAAATATGTTAGTACATGCATACATTTAGGCATGACATTAGAGGTTTTGCATACATACACATAAACATCTATGAGGGCATATAAGTAATCATGCATACATATGTTCACACTTACAGATGATTGATCAAAAATCAATGGAGTGATGGTGTAAGTAAGGTGGCGTATATAGATAGTTTTAGTAATATGGTTCTTGGAGTTCTCAAGGTTTTAAGAGGATGTTAAAGATTGATTCTTAGGAGATTGGCTTGTGCTAGTTTTTGAGTGACCAAAGGTTTTAAGAGGTTTGTTGAGATTGTAGTATTGTAAGTGAAGTTATGGCTTATGCATCTAGATAGTTAAGGGTGCACAAGCACTTTTTTCCTACGCATGATGTGAAGCTTGCTGCGATGGTGGTTGTTTAAATGTTTTAGAGACACCAGTTCTATAATGAAGAGTTTGTTGTGTACACGGATCATGTATGGTTAGGAAAAAATGAATGATGATTTGAGTCTTTGACAACTGGATGGTTGGAGTTGTTTAAGAGTTATAGTTTGATGATTGAATATCGTCCGAGCTAAGGTTGTAGCCGATGCCTTGTATATTAGAGTTGTTGTGGAGTTGAGGATGTTGTTTACGCGGCTGAGTATGATGCATGATGGAGGCTTGATGGCCGAATTGCAAGTGAGGTCATCTGGGACACAGTTGATTAGAGAAGGGCAACTTTGTGATAAGGTGTTATTATCGCATGTCCAGGTTATCGGGGAAGGAAATCTGATAGATTTTCGCGTTAATGATGGTAGGGTGTTGTGTTTTAAAGATCAGAAAGTGGTGTCTCTTAATGTTGAGTTGAGGCATGTTGTGTTATCTGAAGCGCATGCTAGTTCTTGTTGGGTTGGTCTAAAGGAAGATGAGGTTGATTTTTTTGATCGATACATGGTATGACAGCGAGTGAAAGCTGAGCATCAGTTACTTTTTTGGGTTGTTGCAAATGTTGAGGATACCGGAATGGAAGTGGGAAAGAATCAACATGGATTTTGTGTATGGTTTGCCTTTGACACCGACCAAAAAGGATTCCAATTAGGTGGTTGTTGAATGAGTTGCGAAGTGTGCGCACCTTTGTGGTATGCTTACGATATGTGCTTTGGATAAGCTGGCAGATTTGTATATTATCGGGTTGGTGTGTTTATACAATATGCCCGAGTCCATAGTGTGGACAAAAATCTGTGGTTTGTAGCGAGGTTCCAGGGGTGTTGTTTTGAGCTTGAGTGAATGGTTGAGTTTCAGTCCTTCGTGTCATTCCCAGACGGATGGTCATTTGGGGCGTGAAATTCAGGTTTTGGAGGATATATTGAGATGTTGTATCGCTGAGTTCCAGGGAATGTGGGAAAAACAATTGCCTTTGGTAGAGTTTTCTTTAATAGCAGTTATCAGACAAGTTGTAGGTGGCACCGTATGAGGCGTTGTGTGGTAGGAAGTGTCGTACGCCCGTGGGTTGGGCTGAAATGGCAGAAGATACGTTCCCATGTCTGATGTGTTGAAAGGAACCAATGAGAAGGTGAAGTTGATATGTGAGCACTTGAGAGCGGCTTCGGATCGTCAGAAATTCTACGCAGATTTGAAGCATAGTGTAATAGAGTGTGTTGTTGGTGATCGGGTGGTCATGTTGGTGTCACCTTGGAAGAAGGTGACGTGTTTTGGGCAAAAAAGAAAGCTTAGCCGAGGTTTTGTGGACCATACGAGATTGTTGAGCGTGTGGGTCCTGTTGCTTATTGTTTGAGGTTACCTCCCGTGTTGGAGGGGTTCCTTGAGGTGTTTCATGTGACGATATTGCGAAGGTATCAGTTGGATTCCTCGCATGTGGTGCCGGTGGAAGGCATTGTTTTGGGATTAGATTTATCTTATAATAAGGATCTGGTGATGATCATTAATGCCAACAGTAGAGTTCTGCATGGTAAGACGGTTAAGCTTGTTAAGGTGTTGTGGAAACACCGCAGTGTTGAGGAACGTGAGAGCGTAAGTCGGAGATGTTGGAGTAGCTTCTGCTTTTGTTTCCTATAGTTAAATTTTAAGGACGAAATTTCTTAAGTGGGGGAGAGTTGTAACGCCCCGGTTTTGGGCGTAGCAGTTTTGAGGCTTATAAAACGGTCTGGTGGACCGAGTTAGAGATTCGAGTCGGATTTGGGACCGTATATTTTTCGGTAAGATAAAACTATGGAAAATGGTTAAAAATTATCTTTTAATATATGATTAATATTGGTGAAATCAATTTTGGAAAATAAGATTTTGAAGTGTGACATTTTGGCTAGTGACCAAAATACGATTTTTGAAAACTGTCTTTAAAGGTGACTAAAATGAAAATGATCAAATTCTTAGAATCCTTAAGGAGCTATTTTACTATGTTTTTGCTGGCGATTTCTCCCATTAATTAAATCATTTTAACATGTGTTTTAAAGGATAATAAAAAGAGATTTTTTATATTAAAGTTAGTTATTTGATTTTAATGAAAATTGACGTAACTTTTCTCTCAACTTCTCTTCTGCCAAACACTGAAGTTTTCATTAAAAACCAGAGGTGAGAGATAATTTTACTCAGATTATTGATTTGTAATTGATTCTTTAACTTTGATTTACAAAACCTCATTGAAATCTTGTGTTTTCTTAGCTTTAAACAAGCCAATTGAGGGAGAAATGACACAATAGGGGTAAGTTCCATAATCTCCTCTATTGAATGGTTATTTATTGATATTCCCAAGTGTTTGATCATGGATTTATGGTTTATAATCTGATTTTGTGTTTTTATATCAAATTAATTGATTTAATTGCGTGAATTTGATGAAATAGTGATAGATTCGTATTTGATCTGTTTCTCAGAGTTGAAGATTGATTTTAATCATATTTTGGATGTATTATAATGTTCTTAAGTTGATTTTAACAATGGAATCCCGAAACTCTTGAATCTCTAATTGTTTAAGTTGTTAGAATTATGTTTTTGTGGAGTTGTGGTGGCTGTATAGTTGCTGGAAGTGTTTAGATGTTTTGATCTTATTTTTAGGTGTTGATTGATGATATTGAAGGAGTTAATTGTTAGATTATGGCTGGGTTGTGCTTGGAAAGGAATGGATGATGTTTTTGGTTGTTGTGGTTGGGTAATTGTGAAAGGAATGTAAGAATCCGTGAAGGATTGATGTTGTAGTGTTTTGAATGCATTGAGATGCATTAATCCTCTTTTGTATTGTGGTTAAAAAAGGAGAGGTTGACCGGAAGTGCTCGGTGAAGCTTTGGAGGCTTCGGACGCTTGATTTCGTGTTGGCGAATCGAGGTTTCGCGTATCGCTGAGTGAGAACGTGGATTCTAGATTTGGAATATTTTAAAGGTGGTTTATGGGAGTTTAAACTGAGCTTGACACAATGGTTTAAAATCAGAAGTAATTATAAAGTGGTTTTCTCTCTTAGTCGTGCTAGCATGATATGGTTTTAACGCACTTGTTTTGAATTATATAGTACCTACTGTTAAAGCATGTTTTAAAGTATGTGAAATACAATTTTAAGCATGAAATGCTGAAGGATGCACATGCTAAGTGATCCATGTAAGTATATGGTTTATACTTATGGTTTAAAGCATGGTTGTTGCTTTGGAAAATTTGATTTGGTTAGTGCTTGTTAAAAACAGTGAAGTAAATGGTAAATGGTTAATTATATTGGCAAGTAATGTGGTTTTAAAATTATTATCGGATATAGTTGGCTGGCCATAGGATTGATAGTGCACTATAATAAGTCACCTTCGATGTTGAGGGGTTTAGATCTGTGTATCGAAAACTCCATCCAAGTACCCTAACGATAGAGGGTATACAGTACCGTAAACTCTCGTTAGTGGATTAAGCATTTAACCGAGGTAAGGGGTTGGTGTCCCCGTGGGTTGAAAGTGTACCCGATTGTTTAGGTACCTCGATTGTGATTGTATCGCTATTCTGATTGAGATGGATTGAAGTGTTGGGAGAACACTTGTTGAATTCGTGTATCCGATGAACTATTTTGGTAAAGGAACTTGGTTAATGATCACTTGTAATCCAATATAATTGTTGATGTATCATTGAAAGGTTTATGTTGTATAATGTGATTTATACATGTTTTCTGTTTAAGCTTTTCATATGGTTGTTATGCATGGGAAGGCTTAAATTGAGGTTGAGCAATGGGATTTGTTGTCGATTAATGATACATGTTACAAATGGTTTAATATGCTGGTTTTAAAAGATGTTAAGTGCATGCTTTTAAAGGCATGTTAATGTTTAAATGGTGCTTAAAGAATAACTGAAATGAGATTTCAGTGTGTTGTTGAGAAATAGTTTTAAATGCATTGATGGTGTTTTGTTTTTAGCATTCCTCACTAAGCCTTGTGTGCTCACGCTCTCTTTTTCCATCAATCCAGAGGATTAAAGTCTTGAAAGGCAATGGGATGCAAGGGATCATGAAAGACTTGGTAACCAAAGTATGTTTTTGGTATAGACTATAAGTAATAGGGGCAATGAGATTCTGTCATTGTGTTGGGAGGTGTTTTGTTAAACTCCCTATTTGAGCAAGTTTGTTTCGTTGTTCATGGTTTGTAAATGGTCATTATTGATTGTTTGTGGTGATGGTTTGAAGTTTCATGCTTTGCTTGATTGGTTTTCTAGGAAGCATGCCTCTAGATTGCATTTGAAGTATAATGCCTTGAAGGGATGTTGAAATTGGATTGTTTTGGTGTGGTTTAATCCTTGAATATGTTGGTTGTGTGTTAGGGGCATGTTAGGATGTTTTGGTTTGTTCAAAAGCATGTTAAACCAGCAAAAGTGGTCATTTCAGGTCCAGGCGTACCGGTACAGGTATTCCTATTTTGATACGAGTAAGCCATTCCAGGCTTAGCGTGCCGGTACGCAGGCAATTGTTTTCGGTACGGGTCTAGGAAATTTTGGCCAGTGTTTCGGTACTCGGGGAGGCATTTTGATACGGTACAGTGTTTTCATGAAGGGCGTTTCGATACGAGGAGGCATATCTGAACGAGTTTTGGCTACTGGAATTTTGGGGGTTTAAAACAATGAAGGCGTATCGAAACACCCTTGGCCTTACCGGTACGGTTGTAGTTAACTTGGTTATTTGGAATCTTCTGAAGTTCTGTTTTCTTTCGCTTTGGTCCCTGAATATTGTGATGCAATTAAATGAGATTGGATAATCTTTTTGACTTGATTTTTTAACATGTTAGCATGAAACCTGCTTAATTAAAGGTTGGTAATATAAAAGTGAGTCAAGACCCTGCAGTTTTCTAAAATTACAATATGGTCCCTAAATTGCAAATGTGATCAATTGGATGTCAATTCGATGCCCAATTGAGTTGGGTTTTCACCAGAGATCAGTATGTACATGTAGGTTAATAATTATGTATCTAGATAAGATAAAAATAAAAAAGTGGACGTGTTCGGGTTTTATTTTCTCAGTTTACTTCGGTAAACCTAATGTAGCTCGCTCGGTTGGGTCTTGCGACTAAGCCGGGTCGATGGGGTTACAAGACCGAACCGAGCGAGCTACATTAGGTTTACTGAAGTAAACCGAGAAGATTAAACCCGAAACACGTACATTTTTCTTTTATCTTGTCTAGATACATAATAATTATCCTACATGTTCATACTGGCCTCTAGTGAAAACCCAACTCAATCGGGCGTCGAATTGACATCCAATTGATCACATTTGCAATTTAGGGACCAAATTGCAAATTCAGAAAATTACAGGGTCTTAGCTCATTTTTATGTTACCAATCTTTAATTAAGTAGTTTCATGCTTACATGTTAAAAATCAAGTCAAAAAGATCATCCAAACTCATTCAATTGCATCCATAACATTCAGGGACTACAACGTAAGAAAATAGAACTTCAGAAGATTCCAAATAACTAATTTAACTACCACCGTACCGGTACGAACAATGGTGTTTTGATACGCCTTCATTATTTTAAAACCCCAGAATTCCAGTAGCCAATTTCTGTTCCGATACGCCCCCGCGTATCGAAACGCCCTTCATGAAAACACTGTACCGTATGGAAACGCCTTCTCGAGTACCGAAACAATGGCCAACTTTGCCTAGGCCATACTAAAATAGTTGCCCACGTACCGGTACGCTAAGCCTGGAATGCCTGGACCTGTAATGACTATTTTTGTTGGTTTAACATGCTTTTGAACATTCTAAAACATCCTAACATGCCCCTAACACCCATCCAACATATTCAAGAATCAAACCACACCAAGACAACCTAATTTCAACATCAAATCATGGCATCATACTTCAATTGTAAATCTAGAGGCATGCTTCCTAGAAAACCAATCAAGCAAAGCATGAAACTTCAAACCATCACCACAAACAATCATTAATGGCCATTTACAAACCAAGAGCAACAAAACAAACTTGCTCAAACAGGGAGTTTAACAAAACACCTCCCAAAACGACAATGGAACCCCGATTGCTCTTATTACTTATAGTCTATACCAAAACATACTTTGGTTATCAAGTCTTGTTGTGATCCCTTTCTTCCTGTTGCCTTCCAAGCTTTTAGTTCTCTACTTTGATGGACAAAGAGAGCGTAAGCACATTAGGCTTAGTGAGGAGTGCTCAAAAACAATACACCATCAATGCATTAAAACCATTTCTCAACATTACTTTGAAATCTCATTTCAATCATATTTTAAAACATTATCATGCCTTGAAAACCTTGCACTTAACATCTTTAAAAACTAGCATATTAAATCATATGCAACATGTATCATTAACCAACAGCAAATCCCATTGCTAAACCTCAATTTAAGCTTTCCCATGCATAATGACCATATGCAAAGATTAAAGAATAAACATGTATAAATTTCATTATACAACATAAACTATTTCAACTGGAATAGTGATACAATCACAATCGAGGTACAATACAACCGGGTACACTTTCAAACCACGGGGACAACAACCCCATTCCTCGGTTAGATGCTTAATCCACTAACGGGAGTTTACGGTACCATATAACCCCTCGACCGTTAGGGTACTTAGATCGAGTTTTCGGCACACGAAATTAAAACCCCTCAACATCCAAGGTAACTTATTATAGTGCACTATCAATCCTATGGCCGACCAACTATATCCGATAACAATTTTTAAAACACATCACTTGCAAATATAATTCCCCATTTACCATTAACCTCACTGTTTTTTACAAGCATTTAACCAAGCCATTTACCAAAGTAACAAACCATGCTTTAAATACAAGTATAAACCATATACTTACAAGGATCACTTACCATGTGCATCCTTCAGCATTTCATGCTCAAAAATAGTATCTCAAATACTTTAAATCATGCTTAAACAGTAGGTTCAATGTAAATCAAAACAAGTGCATAAAACCATTTCATAATAGCACGACTGAGAGAGAAAACCACATTTTACTTACTTCCGAGTTTAAATCATCATTTCAAGCTCAGTTTAAACTCCCATAAACCACTTTTTTAACATTCCAAAGATGGAATCCACATTCTCACTTACCGATACGCGAAACCTCGATTCACCGACGCGAAATCAAGCGTCCGAAGCCTCCAAAGCTTCACCAATCACTTCCGGATCAACCTCCCCTATTTTAATCACATTGCAATAGAAGATTAAAGCATCTTAATGCATTCAAAACACTGCAACAACAAATCCTCACGAACTTCCACAATCCTCTCACAATTACCCAAACACAAAAATCGAAATCATGATCTAATCCTTTCCAAACACAACCCAACCACAATCTAACAACCTAACACTTCCATAATCATCAATTAACACTTAAAAACAAGATTAATTCATCCAAATACTTCCAGCAACTACACAACCACCACAACTCCAAAAAAACACAAATCTAACAACCTAAACAACTAGGGATTCAAGAGTTTTGGGATTCCATTGTTAAAAACAACTTATCAACATTATAATACATACAAAATATGATTAAAATCATTCTTCAACACTGGAAAATAGATCCAATTCGGATCTTTTACCATTTCATCAAATTTACCCAATTAAATGAATTAATCATTACAAAATCATAAAATCAGATTATAAACCATAAATCAATGATCAAATACTTAGGAATATCAATAAAGAACCATTCAATAGAGGAGAAAATGAATGTTACCTTTATTGTGTGATTTCTCCCTCAATTGGTTGATTAAAGCTAGGAAAGCACAAGATTTCAATAAGGTATTGTAAATCAGAGATAAAGAATCATTTACAAATGAAGAAAACAAGACTCTTACCTCTGTGATATGATGAAAATAAGAGTGTTTGGCAGAAAAGAAGTGGAGAGAAAAAGTTGAGAGAAAAGTTACACGTGAAATTTCTTTTAATCCAATAACTAACTTTTTAATAACAAAACACTTTTAATTATCTTTAAAACACATGTTAAAATATCTTAATTGGAGGGAGAAACCACCAGCCAAAACATGGTAATATAGCTCCTTAAAGATTCTAAGAATTTGACCCTTTTCATTTTGGTCACCTTTAAAAATAGTTTTCAAAAATTACATTTTGGTCGCTTAACAAAATGTCACCCTTCCAAAACCCATTTTCAAAAATTGTTTTCACCAATATTAATTATATATTAAAATATGATTTTTAACCATTTTCCATATTTTTATCTTACCGAAAAATATTTACTACTGAATCTGACTCAAAACCCTAACTTGGTCCACCAAACCGTCTAACAAGCCACAAAACCGCTAGGCCTAAAACCAGGGTGTTATAGGTTAATTGTAACATCCTAAAAATGGGCTAGAAGATTCGAGTGAATTATCAAAATTGGGTTGGAATTTTGAGTTAGGCTTTAGCTAAGAAATTAATTCTAGAAAAAAATTTGGGTTGATTAAATTGGTTTCCGATAAATTTATCATGGAAAATATTTTTAAAATATATTTAATGAGTTTATTAAAAGATAAAATTTAGTTTTGATTAATTCTTAAATGGGTTGATTTAATATTAAATTAAAAATGACTATTTTGTAATAATTATAAAATATTAATGAGGGCAATATTGTAAAAAGGAATTAAAGTGATATTTTATTGGGATTATTAAACCAATTATTAAATATATCGTTGCTCTCTCATTTTTAACAAAAGAAGATTGACGGTTATTATTTTCCCAAAGATGAGAAAAACATAAGTTTTTGTCTTATTTTCTCTCTAGAATTTGCCAAACACTTTAAAGAACATTGATTTTCCTTCTTGATGACAAATGAGTGATTGTGATTTGATAGATAAAATCAAGATGTTTTAATTGATTGGAAAGTTAATTTTATGGGTAACATGAAATTCAACATCAATTTTATAAAATTATTCCAGAATTTAATTGAATTGGTTAAGTTTAGATTTGAGTTCTTGAATGGGGTAATTGGTAGAATGGTTGATTGAATTTTTTGATCACATATTAGAGTGCACCATATATGTTCGATGAATTTCATGTAAGGAGATATAAAGCTAAAAAAATAAAGAAAAAGGAGAAAGGGTGCAAGTGTTTGAAACAGGGGCGTGATGCCCTGCCCTTCGAACGAAATGGTGTTGGGCGGTATGAGTGCTGCAGCCCCTTTCCCTGTGTAGTTGCGTGATAAGGGTGTGCGAACAGGGAAGGGGTTGCGAAATTAAAGGGCACTGCTGCCATTTCCATTATAAATATGTAAATGTTAGTTGGATAAAGAAAAAAAAATGAATTTAAAGGGATTGAAGCAGTGGTGTGAGTTAAAGGAAATATGAAATGTTTTGGATGATTAAAGGAAAGGGGTTACGTATGTAGGTGGTGTTATGAAAATGTTTTAATAGAGTGGTTACTTTGGTGTTGTCCTTTTGATATTGACCCATGTATTTTTTCATGAAGGTTGGCGAGTATTTGGACGCTTTTTGGTTAGGTGTCAAGGTGTTGGCATCTAGGCGTTAGCAAGTGTGTGAGTGTAAATGTATTTTGGTACTATAAAGAGGTTTGAATTATGGCTTTGGGAGTTTAGTTAAAGACTAGCTAGCTTAGTTAAGCTTGGAGGTAAGTTTTTCCTATTTTGCCTTTTCAATATCGGTTTGGTATGAAGCATGATTTGCATGGTTTGGTTTGAAAGCATGGATTGATTTACTTACTATTTTATAAATTATTTAAAAATATGCAATGATTTATCAAGTATGAGGATGCTTAAGAGAATGAGAAATGGTTCCTAAATAGGATGTGGTTGTTGCCTTGGGCAATGTGTTTTTGCATATGGAAATGGTTTGTCAAATGCATAAGGAAAAACAGTAAGTAAATATGTTTAAAAGAGTATAATGGCTATATGACATAAAAAAGTAAAGTATCAGATATAGTTTGCATGTCATAGGTTTTAAAGGGCACTATAATATAAGTTGATCGCCCTACGACCCTTGAGGATAGAAGTAGAACTACTCGGGCTGATGGAATTCACGGCTTGTTGGTAGAGGTAGACCTATCCGGGCTGAATGCAAGAAAGTTTAAAGTGGTTTAAAGGTATCACCAAGGAAATCCGTGTATCCAATGAGTTTTGATAAAGTTTATGGTTTAATAAAGGTCACACTAATTGTCAATATATGAGGTTATAAAGGAAAAGAAAGAAAGAAAGTATGATGCCTAAGTTGTGATTAAACATGACATGTTTTGTAGGAAAGAAAGTATGATGTTTATGATTTGATCAAGCATGTTTTATTTGAATGCCTTGAGAATGAAAATATTGTTATGAAAGCATGAAGTATATGCCTCGAATAAGCATGTTTGTAACACCTCGGTTTTAGGGCTTAGCAGTTT
Source organism: Hibiscus mutabilis (assembly GCA_019671005.1). Taxonomy (NCBI): domain Eukaryota; kingdom Viridiplantae; phylum Streptophyta; class Magnoliopsida; order Malvales; family Malvaceae; genus Hibiscus; species Hibiscus mutabilis. The sequence goes on along the minus strand of CM033743.1, from coordinate 17,145,716 downwards.
AGTGGGTTTTTAGACGATCAGGTGGATCGGAGTAGAGATTCGAGTCAGTTTCAGGATCGTATATTTTTGGTGTTGGAAAAATTATGGAAAAATTCTTAAAAATCATTATTAATTATGTATTTAAAAATGGTGGAATCAATTTAGAAAAATGAGTTTTTGAAGATGGACATTTTGGTTAGTGACCAAAATGAATGTTTTGAAAACTAAGATTTTCTAGTGACTAAAATGAAAAGGGTCAAATACTTAGAATCATTAAGGAGATATTGTACCAATTGTTTTCTGATGATTTCTCTCTGGATTTAACTAATTTTAACATGTGCTTTAATTGGTAATTAAAGAGGATTTTGTTAAAAAGTTGGTTATCTTTTCTAAAACAAAAATCACGTCATTTTCTCTCAACTTTTTCTCTCCATTCTCTCCTCAGCCAAACACTCAGGTTTTCATCAAATTTCCAGAGGTTAGGGGGTTTCTAACTTGATTTTATTGTTTCAAATTGTTTTATAAAGATTGTTTATACAAAATCTTACAATAATCTTGTGTTTTCTTAGCTTTTCACAAATTAATTGAGGGAGAAACTTTACAATAGGGGTATGGTCCGAGATCTCCTCTATTGTATGGTTCTTTACTGAAATTCCCAAGCAATTGATCCTTGCTTTTGTGTTTCTAATCTGATTTTGATGATTTTCTAATGTTTAATTGAGTTATTTGGGGAAAATGAGTTGATTCGCAAATTGGATCTGTTTTCCAGTAAGTAAGGTTGCGTTGGTTCATATTTTAGATGATAAATAATGTTGATAAGTGATTTTTATCAATGGAATCCCGAAACTTAAGAATCTCTATTTGTTTAGGTTGTTAGTTTTGAGGTTTTGTGGTGTTCTTGTGGTTGTGAGGTTGCTGGAGGTGGTAGGTTGTTTGGGATATGTTTTTAGATGTGTTTTGGTGTTAAAAGTGATGTTAGATTGATAGGTGTTGGCTGGGTTGCGAATCAAAGTGTTTTGGTTATGTTTTCGGTTGTTGTGGAGGGTTAATTGTAAATGTGTTGTGGAAATCCAAGAAGGATTGTGGTTGCTGTGTTTTGAATGCATTTTGATGCATTAATCCTCTAATTTTTGTGGTAAAAGTAGGGGAGGATGATCCGGAAGTGATTGGAGAAGCGTAGGAGGCTTCAAATTCTTGTTTTCGCATCGGCAAATCAAGTTTCGCGTATCGGTGAGTGCAAAATGCGGATTCCAGCTTTGAAATGTTTTTAAGGTGGTTTCTGGGAATTTAGGTAGAGCTTGAAACGTTTACCTAAGCTCAGAAGTAAGTAAAGTGGTTTTCTCTCTCGGTCGTGCTAGTGTTAAATGGTTTTATGCACTTGATTGATTTACATGTTACCTATTGTTTAAACATGTTTTAAAGTAATTGGTATATTGTTTTTAAGCACGAAATGCTGAAGGATGCACATGGGGTAAGTGATACTTGTAAGTATGTGGTTTATACTCGTGATTTAAAGCATGGTTATTGCTTTGGAAAAGGTTTGGCTTAATGCTTGTTAAAAACAGTAAGGTAAATGTTTAAATGGTTAATTATATTCGCAAGTCATGTGGTTTTAAAATTGTTATCGGATATAGTCGACCGGCCATAGGATTGAGTGCACTGTAAAATAAGTTGCCTTGGATGTTGAGGGATTTATACGGCGTACCGAATACTCTATCTAAGTACGCTAACGGTAGAGGGGTTAAACAGTACCGAATACTCCCGTTAGTGGGTTAAGCATCTAACCAATGAGAGGGATGGGTATCCCTGTGGGTTGAAAGTGTACCCGGTTGTTTTGTACCCAGATGTTATTGTACCGTGATTGTGATTTTATCACTATTCCGGTTAAGATGGCTTGAAGTGTTGGGTTAACACTTGTTGAATCTGTGTATCCGATGAACTCTTTTGTTATTGAACTTGTTAATGATCACTTGAAAGCCAATATAATTGTTAATATATCATTGAAATGTGTATGTTGTATAATGTTATTTATACATGTTTTCTCCTTAAGCTTTGCATTTGGTAGTAATGCATGGGAAGGCTTAAGTAGAGGGTTAGCAATGTGACTTGTTGTTGACTAGTGATACAAGTAGCATATGGTTTAATATGCTGGTTTCAATGATGTAAAGTGCATGTTTTAAAAGGGCATGATGATGTTTTAAAGGATGATGTTAAGTAAATGGTTTTAAATGCATTGATGGTGTTTGTTTTTGAGCACTCCTCACTAAGCCTTATATGCTTACGCTCTCGTTGTTCATCAATGCAGATAATTGAGGTCTTGGAAGACAGTAAGAAGCAAGGGGATCTTGGCAAGACTTATTTCCAACATATGTTTTGGTTTAGACTATAATGATTAAAGGCAATGGGGTACTTGTTAAGTTTTGGGAGATGAATTGTGGAACTCCCTGCTTGAGCATATTTCTTTAGTTGCTCTTGGATTGTAAATGGCCTTTAAGGTTTGATTTTGGTGCTAGTTTGTCTTTTGGTATGATGCTTGGATGCAAAAGTTAGTAAGCATGCCTATAGATTCTCTTTTGATGCATGATACTTTGTTATGCTGTTGTAATGGTGTTGCTTGTTGGCTTGTGATATGTTTGACATGTTGGCATTGTGTTGTAAGCATGTTGGTTTGAGTAGAGTATCCCTTAAGAGTGAAAAACTAGAAAAATGTGACATTACAGGCCCTGGCGTATCGATACGCGGGGGATCAAATCGATATGGCTAGGCAATTTTAGGCTTGTGGGATCGGTATAGGCCTTGTGTGTTTCGATATGCCTAAGCAAATTTGGCCTGGCGTACCGATAAAGGGATGGACGTTTTGATACGAGTTTTAGCCTATAGAATTCACTTTTGTAACTTGAACCCGCGTATCAACACACCTAGTATACCGTATTGGTACAATTAAAAATATTTCAAAAGTTAGGTATTTTAGTTAAGCGTATCAATGCGGTGTAGAGGTGTACCGAAATAGGGTGTTTCAAACTGTATCGATATAGGCCTACCCGTTTCGATACAGATGATTGTTTCTTTTGAGAATGTCACATTTGGGCAGTTTTGCTTTCTCTGCATTTTAGTCCCTGAATCTTGTCGATGAAATTATATGAGGTCGAATGATCGGAATGAGTTGAAATTTTTGATGGAGGTATGAAACTTGGATAATTAAAGATTGGTAACTTAAAAATGAGATTTAATCCTGAAATTTTCTATATTTTCAATTTGGTCCTTAAATTGCAAAAATGATCAATTGGATGTCAAATTGAAGCCCGATTGAGTTGGGGATGCACCTTATGTCTGTATGAACATGTAGGAATAATAATTTGCATCAAGACAAGATAAAAAGAAAAAAATGGACTGGGTTTGGTTATATCTCTTCGGTTTGCTATGGCAAACCTAATGTAGCTTCCTCGATTCGGTCTGGCGGCTAGACCGGGTTAAGGGGGTAACATTTGGTGCTATCAGAGCCAGGTTTGGTTCGTTTGGGATGATGTTGTGTTGTTGTCATGTTTGATTTGAACGGTGATTGTTGTATATACGCTGGTTGATATGCACGGTGATTGGTATATGAATATTGACTGTTATATGCTATATTGGGAAAGTTTTGGGGTATCCATTACCTTATTGTTATAGTCTGGAAAGTTTGATTTTTGAAATCAAAGCCTTGGATCCTTGCTTGAGGCTGGCCTGACTGCTTTTGTTTTGAAATGATTATCATGCCTTAGATATATTTTAGCACGATAGGACCAAGGAGAGAGTTGCGATCTAGCGCGATTACTGCTGCCACTGGGCAGAATGATGAAGGAGAAGTTGTACCTCCTAGAGGGTTGCCACCGGCCCCACCTAACCCACCTGAGAGAGTGGAGCAAGTACCACCTGTGCTAGTTAGGCCAGGGATGAGTGATATGGCACCGTTGATACAGGCCATGATCAGTGCTTTTCAGGTAGCAATTACGGGCGTTCGTGTGCTAGCACCACCAGTTGAAGGGTAGGGTTTGCCGCTTGAGCGTCTCCGTAGTTTGGGTAGAGTGGAGTTCTGAGGTTTGTCGCCTGAGGCTTATAAGGGCTGGTTGGCCAGTACTGAGAGAATACTAGGCCAGATAGGGTGCACCGATATCCAGTATAGCGACTGATGATGTTTCCCTGCTGGGATGTGTTGTTTCCCTGCTGTAAGGTAATGCCTATACATGGTGGACTACCACGATATCCAATATAGCGACCGATGATGTGATTTGGGAGTTATTCTGTGAGGCATTTTAGAAGAAGTTTTTGGGAGTTCGATATCAGGATGAGAAGAAGCATGAGTTTATGGCTTTAGCACAGGGCAATATGTCTGTTGTAAAGTATGTGGTGCAGTTCATGAGGTTGAGTCGATATGTACCTGAGTTGGTTCCTGACGAGCGCATGTGATGTGGTTGTTTTCGCTATGGACTTGTGCAGGATGTTAAGACATACATGCTTATTGCTGATTACACTGACTTTGATGTGTTGGTTTTGCGAGCCAAGGATGTGAAGTAGAATTTGGGCTTGGCTTCTGGATCGCGAGGTTTTAGCTCGGGTAAGAGAGCTGCTAATTCGGGTTATAGCAGTGGTCAGGCTAAGAGACACCTTGACAGGAGGTTTCCCCTGGAGCTGAGGCATGGCAGAGGTGTTGTGGGATATAGAGTCCAGGGTAGGGTGCATTGTTTAGAGCCGTGTTTAGCACATGTTGGGTTTGTGGATCCCGAGATCATTTGAGGTGAGATTGCCTGCGGTTGGCCAGGGAGGGTCAGGCACCTGCGCCTGTGGTGGCTAATCCTTGTTGGAGTTGCGGGTCAGGACACAATCAGAGGCGTGATTTTCTGTTGTTGGCTTGAGGTGGGCAGGGTGCTGCACCTGTTGTTGCTCCGCAGCGGGGTCATGGTTTTGGCGCAGACCGTTTCACCGTCGAGATGGTGGGCAGAGGACGGTGGCTCATACAGTTGTTATCCAGCCTAAGGGAGATAGACCGGCTAGGGTGTATGCGCACCGTGAGGGTCACAATGACACTGATGTGATCGCAGGTACTTTTACCCTACAGTCTTTGTCGTTGTACTCGTTGGTTGATTCTAGTTCTACTCATTCATACATTTTGAGTGAGCATGCTGAGTTGCTTGATATATCTGTTGAAATTCTTAATGTGGGTGTTAGAGTGACTAGTTCTCTTGGGGAGACAGTCGTGGTTAGGAGGTTGTATCGTAGGTGTTCGCTGATGGTTGAGGGGTATGTGTTTGCTGTGGACTTGATGGAGTTACCATTCCATGGTTTTGATGTGATTTTGGGTATGGATTCGTTGATCGAACATCAGGCTATGGTAGATTTTGAGACCAAACGGATATCCTTGAGGTTGTCGGATGATTATGAAGTGGTGGTTGTTGGCGAGAATGCCAAGTTTTTTTCTAATTTTGTTTCGGCTTTGGAAGCAAGTCGAATGTTAGATTCAGGATGTCAGGCTTATTTAGCCTATGTTATGAATCCTGGATCGAAGGAGTTGAGGGTGCAGGATGTTCGCACCGTATGTGAGTTTTCAGAGGAATTACCAGGGTTGCCACCTGACTGTGAGGTAGAGTTTGGCATCGAGGTCTTTGCGGGTACAATATCGGTATCCATTGCTCCATACCGCATGGCTCCAAAGGAATTGAAGGAGTTGAAGACACAGTTGTAGGAGTTTCTTGATCGTGGTTTTATTAGACACAGTATCTCACCGTGGGGGGCGCCGGTGCTGTTTGTTAAGAAGAAAGATGGTACGTTGCGGATGTGTATAGATTACCGGCAGCTGAATAAGTTGACAATAAAGAATAAGTATTCCTTACCGTGAATAGATGACCTGTTTGATCAGTTCATGGGAGCCTCAGTGTTTTCTAAGATAGATTTGAGTCGGGGTACTACCAGTTAAAGGTGAAGGAGGTGGATGTGCCCAAAATATCTTTCCGTATAAGGTACGAGCATTAAGAGTATCTTGTGGTGCCGTTTGGTTTGACCAATGCTCTAGATGCTTTTATGGACATGATGAACTGTGTGTTCTATGAGTTTTTGGACCAATTTTTGGTTGTGTTTATCGATGATATCCTTGTGTACTCTCGTATCGAGGAAGATCATGATGGTCATTTGTGGATCGTGCTTTAGAAGTTGATAGAGAATCAGTTGTATGCAAAGTTAAGCAAATGTGAGTTCTGGCTTAAGGAAGTTGTGTTTCTTGGGCATGTTGTATCGGTCGAAGGAATTTGTTTTGATCCAAAAAAGGGCTTTGTGGTTTAATGGGTTTTGTAATGCCCCAATTTTAGGGCTTAGCGGTTTAGTGGGTTTTTAGACGGTCCGAAGTAGAGATTCGAGTCAGTTTCAGGATCGTATATTTTTGGTGCTGGAAAAATTATGGAAAATTCTTAAAAATCATTATTAATTATGTATTTAATAATGGTGGAATCAATTTAGAAAAATGAGTTTTGGAAGATGGACATTTTGGTTAGTGACCAAAATGAAAGTTTTGAAAACTAAGATTTTCTAGTGACTAAAATGAAAAGGGTCAAATACATTGAATATTTAAGGATCTATTCTACCAATTGTTTTCTGATGATTTCTCCCTTGATTTAACTAATTTTAACATGAGCTTTAATTGGTAATTAAAGAGGATTTTGTTAAAAAGTTGGTTATCTTTTCTTAAACAAAAATCACGTCATTTTCTCTCAACGTTTTCTCTTCATTCTCTCTTCAGCCAAACACTCAGGTTTTCATCAAATTTCCAGAGGTGAGGTGGTTTCTAACTTGATTTTAATGTTTCAAATTGTTTTATAAAGATTGTTTATACAAAATCTTACAATAATCTTGTGTTTTCTTAGCTTTACACAAATCAATTGAGGGAGAAACCTCACAATAGGGGTAAGGTCCGAGATCTCCTCTATTATATGGTTCTTTACTGAAATTCCCAAGCATTTGATCCTTGCTTTTGTGTTTCTAATTCGATTTTGATGATTTTCGAATGTTTAATTGAGTTATTTGGGGAAAATGAGTTGATTCGCAAATTGGATCTATTTTCCAGTAAGGTTGCTTTGGTTCATATTTTGGATGTTAAATAATTTTGATAAGTGATTTTTATCAATGGAATCCCGAATTTAAGAATCTCTATTTGTTTAGGTTGTTGGTTTTGAGGTTTTGTGGTGTTCTTGTGGTTGTAAGTTTGTTGAAGGTGGTAGGTTGTTTTGGATCTGTTTTTAGATATGTTTTGGTGTTAAAAGTGATGTTAGATTGATAGGTGTTGGCTGGGCTGCGAATCGAAGTGTTTTGGTTATGTTTTCGGTTGTTGTAGAGGGTTAATTGTGAAGGTGTTGTGGAAATCCAAGAAAGATTGTGGTTGATGTGTTTTGAATGCATTATGATGCATTAATCCTCTATTGTTTTGTGGTAAAAATAGGGGAGGTTGATCCAGAAGTGTTTGGAGAAGCGTGTGAGGCTTCAGATACTTGTTTTCGCATCGGGGAATCGAGTTTCATGTATCGGTGAGTGAAAATGCGGATTACAACTTTGGAATATTTTTAAGGTGGTTTTTGGGAGTTTAGGTAGAGCTTGAAACTCTTACCTAAGCTCGGAAGCAAGTAAAGTGGTTTTCTCTCTTGGTCGTGCTAGTGTTAAATGGTTTTATGCACTTGATTGATTTACATGTTACCTATTGTTTAAGCATGTTTTAAAGTAATTGATATACTATTTTTAAGCATAAAATGTTGAAGGATGCACATGGTAAGTGATCCTTGTAAGTATGTAGTTTATACTCGTGATTTAAAGCATGGTTATTGCTTTGGAAAAAGGTTTAGCTTAATGCTTGTTAAAAATAGTGAGGTAAATGTTTAAATGGTTAATTATATTCGCAAGTGATGTGGTTTTAAAATTGTTATCAGATATAGTTGGCCGGCCATAGGATTGAGTGCAGTGTAAAATAATTCACCTTGGATGTTGAGGGGTTTATACGGCGTACCGAGTACTCCATCTAAGTACCCTAATGGTAGAGGGGTTAAACAGTACTGAATACTCCCGTTAGTGGGTTAAGCATCTAACCGATGAGAGGGATGGGTATCCTTGTGGGTTGAAAGTGTACCCGGTTGTTATTGTACCCGGTTATTATTGCACCGCGATTGTAATTGTATCGCTATTCCTGTTGAGATGGCTTGAAGTGTTGGGTTAACACTTGTTGAATCCGTGTATCTGATGAACTCTTTTGTTATTGAACTTGTTAATGATCACTTGAAAGCCAATATAATTGTTAATGTATCATTGAAATGTTTATGTTGTATAATGTGATTTATACATGTTTTCTCCTTAAGCTTTGCATTTGGTAGTAATGCATGGGAAGGCTTAAGTAGAGGGTTAGCAATGTGACTTGCTGTTGACTAGTGATACATGTAGCATATGGTTTAATATGTTGGTTTCAATGATGTAAAGTGCATGTTTTAAAAGGGCATGATGATGTTTTAAAGGATGTGTTAAGTAAATGGTTTTAAATGCATTGATGATGTTTGTTTTTGAGCACTCCTCACTAAGCCTTGTGTGCTTACGCTCTCGTTGTCCATCAATGCAGATAATTGAGGTCTTGGAAGGCAGCAAGAAGCAAGGGGATCTTGGCAAGACTCGTTTCCAAAGTATGTTTTGGTTTACACTATAATGATTAAAGGTAATTGGGTACTTGTTAAGTTTTGGGAGATGAATTGTGGAACTCCCTGCTTGAGCATATTTCTTTAGTTGTTCTTGGATTGTAAATGGCCTTTAAGGTTTGATTTTGGTGTTGGTTTGTCTTTTGGTATGATTCTTGGATGCAAAAGTTAGGAAGCATGCCTATAGATTCTCTTTTGATGCATGATACTTTGTTATGCTGTTGTAATGGTGTTGGTTATTGGCTTGTGATATGTTTGACATGTTGGCATTGTGTTATAAGCATGTTGGTTTGAGTAGAGTATGCCTTAAGAGTGAAAAACAAGCAAAATGTGACATTACAAGCCAGGCGTATCGATCGCAGGGGACCGTATCGATACAGCTAGGCAATTTCAGGCTTGTGGGATCGATACAGCCCTTGTGCGTCTCGATGCGTCTAGGAAAATATTGACTGGCGTACCGATACGGGGATGGGCGTTTCAATACGAGTTTTAGCCTCTGGAATTCACTTTTGCAACTTGAACCCGCGTATTGAAACACCTAGTATACCGTATAGGTACAGTTTAAAATATTTCAAAAGTTAGGTATTTCAGTTAAGCGCATCGATACGGTGTGGAGGTATACCGAAACAGGGTGTTTCAAACGTATCGATACGGGCCTACCCGTTTCGATACGGATGACTGTTTCTTGTGAGAATCTCACTTTTGGGCAGTTTTGCATTCTCTGCATTTTAGTCCCTAAATCTTGCCAATGAAATTATATGAGGTCGAATGACATAATGAGCTGAAATTTATGATGGAGGTATGGAACTTGACTAATTAAAGATTGGTAACTTAAAAATGAGCTTTAATCTTGAAACTTTCTATATTTGCAATTTGGTTCCTAAATTGCAAAAGTGATCAATTGGATGTCAAATTGAAGCCCGATTGAGTTGGGGATGCACCTGATGTTTGTATGAACATGAAGGAATAATAATTTGCATCTAGACAAGATAAAAAGAAAAAAATGGACCGGGTTTGGTTATATCTCTTCGGTTTGCTATGACAAACCTAATGTTGCCTTCTTGGTTCGGTTGGGCGTCTAGGCCAGGTCAAGGGAGTTACAATGCTTTGTTTAAATGTTTTGGAAATGGTGAGCTTGAATTGCTTTAATACGGTTTTCTAATATCGGTTTTGATTTTAAAAATGCATTTACATTTTATCCTTTTTGAGCTCACTCACTAGGCATTATATGCTTACGCTCTCTTTTCTTCCGCCAATGCAGTGAGTTAGGCAAGTATGGGGTTGTGGTTCGAGGCAAGAAAGGATCCCAAGACAAACAAATTTAAGAGTATGTTTATGGTGTTATCATTATTTATAATAAGACAATGTGGAATAATCATGGGGATGTTGTTTTGTATAAGGCACAACTATATGTTTGAAGTTTATATTATGTTGGATGATGGTATTATTTAATGTGTATGATGTTGATTATATTTTAATGCTAGATATATTGATGGCTATGAGCTAATGTTCTAAAGTGTTTGTAAATAATGTCGGAATGGATTGCTTGGTTTCTAAGTATACATATGGACATATGCTTCTAGTTTTATTTGACCTATAGCCTATGTTCGAGGTCTTGACCATTTGATGCACATTGGATAATGCTTTATATTATTAGGAAGCATGCCTATGGATTCCTTGTTTGAATATGGTTTGCGTTGGTTAATTGGCATGTAATTAATTGAGTTATATGTGTAACGATGGTATAAATTTTAATAGCATGACAAGTAGTTTGTAAATAATATGGATATGCTCTATTTGAGATTTGAATTCCCTAAGATGCATTTTGGAGCAACTCGTATCGGTATGCTCAGTGTTCAATACCGGTACGCGATGTAACTCCAATGACCAGTATTGTATGTGGGTATCGATACGCAGGATCGGGTTTCGGTATGAATATTCGAGTACCGGTATGCCTTGTTGAGTATTGATTCCAATAATTGCCTCAATGTTTGCTTGTACCAGTACGATACCCCATGTACCGGTACGGTTGGTAGTTAATTCGGTTTATAAGCTTTTCTTTACATTTTTGTCACTGTATGTACATGCATCAATTGAATGAGTAAATAATGTTCGTATGAATGTTTTTAGACATGGTTTAGTCCCTGTATTTTGGTAGTTTTATGATTTAGTCCTTAATTTCGTAATTTGTTAAATTTCATGCCTAAGTGTACTTCGTTTGAACTGAAAATCGATATGCTAGCATGAAATATGATTAATTAAATATTGGTAACCTAAAATTTGACTAAGTCGCTATAATTATTTAGATTTGTATTTTTGTTCCTAAAGTGCTTGTTTTGCAATTAACTGTCTTATTGATGTCTGTATCGAATGAAAACTTGACCTAATAATAAGTTAGTTCATGTTTGCTTTGGCAAACCAATGTGATTTCCTTGATTCGGGTCTAGTGACAAGGCTAGGTCAAAGGGGTTACATTTGGTGGTATTAGAGCCAGATTATGATCCTAGGACTTGTGGATTATGTGTAATGCCCCGGTTTTAGGGCTTAGCAGTTTGGTGGTTTATTAGACGGTCAGGTGGACAGAGTAGAGATTTGAGTTGATTTCGAGATCGTATATTTTTGGTGTTGGAAAAATTATAGAAAAATGCTCTAAAATCATTATTAATTATGTATTTAATAATGGTGATGTCGATTTTGTAAAACGAGTTTTGGGAGATGGACATTTTGGTTAGTGACCAAAATGGAAGTTTTGAAAACTGTGATTTCCTAGTGAGTAAAATGAAAAGGGTCAAATAATTAGAATCTTTAAGGAGCTATTTTACCAATTGGTTTCTGAAGGTTTCTCCTTTAATTGAAGATATTTTAACATGTGTTCTAATTATTAATTAAAGAGGATTTTTGATAAAAGTTAGTTATCTATTTCCAAAACCAAAATCACGTCATTTTTCTCTCCACTATTCTCTCCATTCTCTCCTCAGCCAAACAGTCAGGTTTTCACCAAATTTCCAGAGGGAGGTGGTTTCTAACTTGATTTTATTGTTTCAAATTGTTTTATTAAGATTGTTTACACAAAATCTTACAATAATCTTGTGTTTCTTTAGCTTTTCACAAATCAATTGAGGGAGAAACTTCACAATAGGGTAAGGTCCGAGATCTCCTCTATTGTATGGTTCTTTACTGAAATTCCCAAGCATTTGATCCTTGTTTTGTGTTTCTAATCTGATTTTGATGATTTCATAATGTTTAATTGAGTTATGTGGGGAAAATGAGTTAATTCACGTAATGGATCTGTTTTCCAGTAAATAGGATATTTTGGATTTAAAATAATGTTGAGAAGTGATTTTTATCTATAGAATCCCGAAACTTAAGAATCTCTATTTGTTTAGGTTGTTAGTTTTGAGGTTTTTGTGGTTGTAAGGTTGTTGGAGGTGGTAGGTTGTTTTGGATCTATTTTTAGATGTGTTTTGATGTTGAAAATGATGTTAGATTAATAGATGTTGGCTGGGTTGTGAATCGAAGTGTTTTGGTTATGTTTTCAGTTGTTGTGGAGGGTTAATTATGAAGGTTTTGTGGAAATCCGAGAAGGACTGTGGTTGCTGTGTTTAGAATGCATTATGATGCATTAATTTTCTGTTGTGTTGTGGTCAAAGTAGGGGAAGTTGATCCGGAAGTGTTTGGTGAAGCGTTGGAGGCTTCGGACACTTGATTTCGCGTCGGCAAATTGAGGCTTTGCGTATCGGTGAGTGACAATGTGGATTCCAGCTTAGAATGTTTTAAAGGTGGTTTATGGGAGTTTAAACTTAGCTTGATACGCTGGTTTAAACTCGAAAGTAAGCACATTGTCATTCACCGATACGCAAAGCCTCAATTTGCCGACGCGAAATCAAGTGTCCAAAGCCTCCAACGCTTCACCAAACACTTCCGATTAACTTCCCCTACTTTGACCACAACACAACAGAAAATTAATGCATCATAATGCATTCTAAACACAGCAACCACAGTCCTTCTCGGATTTCCACAAAACCTTCACAATTAACCCTCCACAACAACCGAAAACATAACCAAAACACTTCGATCCACAACCCAGCCAACATCTATTAATCTAACATCATTTTCAACATCAAAACACATCTAAAAATAGATCCAAAACAACTTACCACCTCCAACAACCTTACAACCACAAAAACCTCAAAACTAACAACCTATATTGAAATGGTTTTATGCACTTGTTTTGATTTATACATTACCTACTGTTTAAGCATGTTTTAAAGTATTTGAGATACTGCTTTTAAGCATGAAATGCTGAAGGATGCACATGGTAAGTGATCCTTGTAAGTATATGGTTTATGCTTGTGTTTAAAGCATGTGATGTTGCTTTGGAAAAATGGTTTGGTCAATGCTTGTTAAAACAATGAGGTAAATGGTAAATGGTTAATTATATTGGCAACTGATGTGGTTTTAAAATTGTTATCTGATATAGTTGGCCGGCCATAGGATTGAGTGCACTATAAAATAAGTCACCTTGGATGTTGAGGGGTTTATACGGCATACCAAATACTCTATCCAAGTACCCTAATGGTTGAGGGGTTATATGGTACTGAAAACTCCCGTTAGTGGATTAAGCGTCTAACAGATTATTGGGGTTGGTGTCCCCGTGGGTTGAAAGTGTACCCGGTTGTTAACGTACCGCGATTGTGATTGTATCGCTATTCCGGTTGAGATGGCTTGAAGTGTTAGGTTAACACTTGTTGAATCCATGTATCTGATGAACTCTTTTGTTATTGGACTTGTTTACAGATCACTTGTAAGCCAATATAATTGTTAAAGTATTATTGGAATGGTTTATGTTGTATAATGTGACTTACACATGTTTCTCCTTTAGCTTTGCAATTGGTAGTATTGCATGGTAAGGCTTAAATGGAGGGTTAGAAATGTGACATGCTGTTGATTAATGATACACATAGCATATGGTTTAATATGCTAGTATTAATGATGTAAAGTGCATGTTTTAAAAGGGGTATGATGTTCAAAAGGATGATGTTAAGTAAATGGTTAAAAATGCATTGATGGTGTTATTTTTTCGTACTCCTCACTAAGCATTGTGTGCTTACCCTCTCATTGTCCATCAATGAGATAATCGAGGTCTTGGAAGATAGCAGGAAACAAAGGGATCCTGGCAAGACTTGGTTAACAAAGTATGTTGGACTAGACTATAAGAATAAAGGAAATAGGGTCCTTGTTTTGATTTGGGAGATGACTTGTTGAACTCCCTGTTTGAGCATGTCTCTTTAGTTGCTCTCGGGTTGTAATTGGCCTCTAAAGATTGATTATGGTGCTGATTTGTCTTTTGGTATGTTGCTTGGATGCAAAATTAGGAAGCATGCCTATAGATTCTCTTTTGATGCACGAAGCCTTGTTGTGTTTTTAAAATTGTGATGTCAGTTTGCATGTGATATGTTTGGCATGTTGGTATTGTGTTTTAAGCATGTTGGAATGGTTGGAGTATGCTTGTGAAATGAAAAAAAAAACAACAAAAAATGACATTACAGGTCAAGGTGTACCGATACGCAGGGGACCGTATCGGTACGCCCAGTCATTTTTAGGCTTGTGGGATCGGTACGAGTGTTGGTGTTTCGGTACGCCTAGGCCATTTTGGTCTTAGCGTACCGGTATAGCAAGGGGTATTTCGGTACGGGTCTCAGCTACTGGAAATCAACTTTTTTATCCCAATCTCGCGTATCGAAATGCATAGTGAGCCGTTTTGGTACGATCATCAAAATTTTCAAAAGTTCGGTATTTTAATTAGACGTATCAATATGGCATGGAGATGTACCGATACATGGTGTTTCAATCCGTATCGATACAGGCTTACCTGTATCGGTACGATGACCGTTAATTCTGTTAATGTCACTTTGGGCAGTCCTGTCACCTTTGCAATTTAGTCCTTGAATCTTGTCAATGAAATTGTATGTGATAGAATGATTAGACTGTGTTGAAATTTGAGATAAAAGTTTGGAACCTAACTAATTAAAGGTGGGTAACTTTAAAGTGAGATTTAATCCTGAAATTTTCTGTATTTACAATCTGGTCCCTAATTTGCAAATATGATCAATTGGATGTCAAATTGATGCCCAATTGAGTTGAGGTTGCACCTGATGTTTGCATGAACATGTAGGGTTAATAATTGGCATCTAGATAAGATAAAAGAAAAATGGACCGGTTTTCGTTGTATCTCTTCGGTTTACTACGGCAAACCTAATGTATCCTTCTTGGTTCGGTTAGGCGTCTAGGCCGGGTCGAGGGGGTTACATTTGGTGGTATTAGAGCCAAGTTTTTGCAAAGTTGGGAGTTAGTAAGGTTGCATGGTTGCCGTGAGTTATGCCCTGTTGTTTGATTTGCACAGTGATTGGGATAAGCACGCTGATTGTTTATACTATGTTGGGAAAATTTGGGGACCCATTGCCTTATTATTATAGTCTTAAAAATTTTGATTTTTGGAAATGGAAGTCTTGGATCCTTGCTTGAAGCTGGCCTGAGTGTTTTTGTTTTGAAATGATTATCATGCCTTAGATATATTCTAGCACGATAGGACCGAGAAGAGAGTTGCGATCTAGTGCGATTTTTGCTGCCGCTGGGTAGGGTGTTGAGGGAGATGTTGTGCCTCCTAGAGGGTTGGCACCACCCCCACCTATTCCACCTGAGGGAGTGGAACAAGTACCACATGCGCCGGTTGGGCCAGGGCCATGGGTGATGTGGCACCGTTGATACAGGCCATGACCGGTACTTTTTAGTCAACAGTTGCGGGTGTTCATGTACCAGCACCAACGGTGGTTGGGCAAGGGTTACCGCTTGAGCGTCTTCGTAGTTTGGGCGTAGTTGAGTTCTGAGGGTTGTCGCCTGAGGCCTCTAAGGGCTGGTTGGCCAGTACTGAGAGGATACTGGCCAAATGGGGTGTACCGATGCTTGTAAGCTGGGATGTGCTATTTCCCTACTGCAGGGTGATGCCTATACATGGTCGACTACCATTATAACCGGTATAGCAATGGATGATGTGACCTTGGAGTTCTTCTATGAAGCTTTCCGGAAGAAGTTTTTGGGAGTCCGATATCAGGATGATAGGAAGCGCAAGTTCATGGGTCTTATGCAAGGCAGTATGGCTGTTGCAGAGTATGAGGTGCAGTTCGTGAGGTTGAGTTAGTATGCTCCTGAGTTGGTTCCTGACGAGCGTACGCGATGTGATCGTTTCCACTATAGGCTTGTGCAGGATGTTGAGACATACATGCTTGTTGTTGATTATATCGATTTTGATGTGTTGGTTTGGCAAGCCAAGGATGTAGAGCATAATTTTACGGTGGTCAGGCTAAGAGACACCATGACAGATGTTTCAACCAGAATCGAGGCATAGCGGAGGTGTTGTTAGACGTGGAGTCCAGGGGCAGGGTACCCAGGTTAGAGCACCGTTTAGCACTTGTTGGGTTTGTGGGTCCCGAGATCATTTAAGGCGAGAGTGCTCGCGTTTTGCCAGGGAGGGATAGGCACCTGCGCCTGTGGTGGCTAATGCTTGTTGGAGTTGTGGGTCAGTGGACCATCAAAGGCGTGATTGTCCATTATTGGCTCGAGGTGGGCAGGCTGCTGCACTTGTTGTTGCTCCTCAACAGGGTCGTGGTTGTGGCAGTAGACCGTTTCAGCGTCGAGGTGGGGGACAGAGGACTGTGGCTCATACTATTGCTATCCATCCTGAGGGAGGTGGACCGGCTAGGGTGTATGCGCACCGTGAGGGTCGCAATGACACCGATGTGATTGCAGGTACTTTCACCCTACAGTTTTTGTCTTTGTATTCGTTAGTTGATTCTAGTTCTACTCATTCATACATTTTGAGTGAGCATGCTAAGTTTCTTGATATATCTATTAAAATTCTTAATCTGGGTGTTAAAGTGACTAGTTCTCTTAGGGAGACAGTCGTGGTTAGGAAGTTGTATCGTAGGTGTCCGCTGATGGTTCAGGGATGTGTTTGTCGTGGACTTGATAGAGTTACCATTCCATGGTTTTGATGTGATTTTTGGTATGGATTGGTTAACCGAACATTGGGCTGTGGTGGATTTTGAAACTAAATAGATATCTTTGAGGTTGTCGGATGATTATGAGGTGCTGGTTGTTGGCGAGAATGTCGAGTTTTTGTCTAATGTTGTTTCGGCTTTGGAAGTGAGTCGAATGTTGAATTCAGGAGGTCAAGCTTTCTTGGCCTATGTTATGAATCTTGGATCAAAAGAGTTAAGGGTGTAGGATGTTCGCACTGTATGTGAGTTTTCGGGTGTTTTTCTGGTGGAATTACCAGGGTTGCCACCTGACCGTGAGGTAGAGCTCGGCATCGAGGTCTTTGCGGGTACAGTACCAGTATTGATTGCTCCATACTGTATAGCCCCGAAGGAGTTGAAGGAGTTAAAGATGCAGTTACAGGAGTTGCTTGATCGTGGATTCATTAGACCCAGTATTTCACCATGGGGAGCACCGGTGTTGTTTGTTAAGAAGAAGGATGGGACATTGCAGATGTGTATAGACTATCGGTAACTGAATAAGTTGACAATAAAGAACAAGTATCCCTTGCCGCAAATAGATGATCTGTTTGATTAGTTCAGGGGTGCCTCAGTGTTTTCCAAGATAGATTTGAGGTCGGGGTACTACCAGTTAAAGGTGAAGGAGGTGGATATGTCCAAAACAGCCTTCCGTACGAGGTATAGGCATTATGAGTTTTTGGTGATGCCTTTTGGTTTGACCAATGCACCAGCTGCTTTTATGGACATGATGAACTGTGTGTCTTATGAGTTTTTGGACCAGTTTGTGGTTGTGTTTATCGATGATATCCTCGTGTACTCCCGTACCAAGGAGGATCATGATAGCCATTTGCGGATTGTGCTTCAAAAGTTGATGGAGAATAGTTGTATGCCAAGTTAAGCAAATGTGAGTTCTGGCTTAGGGAAGTCGTATTGCTCGGGCATGTTGTGTCGATCGAAGGAATTCGTGTCGATCTGCATAAGGTTAAGGCTGTAATGAGTTGGAAGGTGCCCAAGTCTGTGACGGAGGTTAGGAGTTTCCTTGGTTTGGCGGGTTACTACCGAAGGTTTGTGGAAGTGTTCTCTAGTTTGGCAGCTCCGTTGATTAAGCTGCTACAGAAGAATGTTCGGTTTGAGTGGACAGAATATAGGCAGCAAGCATTTGAAAGGTTGAAGGAAGCCTTGACGCGAGCTCCAGTCTTGGTTCAACCAGAATCGGGAAAGGAGTTTGTTGTTTATAGTGATGCGTCGTATGTTGGGTTTGGTTGCGTGTTGATGCAGAAGGGTAAAATAGTGGCGTATGTATCTAGGCAGCTGAAGGTGCATGAACGTAACTACCCTACTCACGGTCTTGAGCTTGTCGCGATTGTGATTGCCTTGAAGATCTGGAGGTATTATCTTTATAGTGAGAAATGTGTGGTTTTTACGGATCATAAGAGTTTGAAATATCTGATGTCATAGAAAGAGCTAAATCTTAGGCAACGCTGATGGTCGGAGTTGCTTAAGGATTTTGATCTGACCATTGAGTATCATTCGAGGAAAGCCAATGTTGTAGCGGATGCTTTGAGCAGAAAAACGGCTATGGAGTTGAGAGCCATGTTTGCTCGGTTAAATGTGACGAATGACGGGGGTTTGTTAGCTGAGTTGCAGGTGAAGCCGTCCTTGTCACAGATGATTAAGGAGAAGAAACCGTATGATGGGAGTTTGGTACCTCATGTGGAAGATATTAGGGATGGGAATCCTACAGATTTTCATTTCAGTGACGATGGGGTGTTATGCTTTAAGGGTTGAATAGTGGTGCCTGAAGACGAGGAGTTGAGGCGTACTATTTTGACTGAGGCACATGCTAGTCCTTTCGCTATGCATCCCGATAGTACTAAAATGTATCAAGGGTTGAAGAAGGAGTACTATTGGGTCGGACTGAAGAAGGATGTGGCTAATTTCGTTGCACGGTGTATGGTTTGTCAGCGGGTAAAGGCTGAGCATCAGTTTCCTTCCGGGTTGTTGCAACCGTTGAGGATACCGGAATGGAAGTGGGAAAGAATCACCATGGATTTTGTGTCTAGGCTGCCTTTGGCGCCGACCAAAAAGGATTCCATTTGGGTGATTGTTGACTGGTTTACAAAGTGTGCGCATTTTGTGCCAGTGCATACTACGTATACCTTGGACAGGTTGGCTGAATTGCACATTTCTGAGATTGTGCGTCTGCACGGGGTGCCTAAATCTATAGTTTCGGATAGGGATCTGCGGTTCACTGCAAGGTTTTGGGTGAGTTTGCATCGTGCTTTGAGAACACGGTTGAATTTTAGTACTTTGTATCATCCTTAGTCAGATGGTTAGTCAGAGCGTGTGATTCAGGTTCTCGAGGATATACTGAGATGTTGAATTATTGAGTACCAGGGAACGTGGGAGAAACAGTTGTCGTTGGTGGAGTTTGCTTACAATAACAGCTATCTTGCTAGCATACAAATGGCACCTTATGAGGCATTGTATGGTAGGAAATGGCATACGCCCGTGTGTTGGGCAGAAGTGGGGGAAAAGTTTGTGTCGATGCCCAATGTTTTGAAAGGTACAACCAAAAAAGTAAAGTTGAAATGTGAGCGCTTAAAAGCAGCTGCAGATCGTCAGAAGTCCTACGCGGATTTGAAGCATAGGGATATAGATTACGCCGTGGGTGATAAAGTGTTTTTGGATGTGTCTCCTTGGAAAAAGGTGCTGTGTTTTTTGGCAGAAAGGGAAGCTTAGCCCGAGATTCATTGGACCATACAAGGTGTTGAGCGTGTGGGTCCTGTTGCGTATCGTTTAAGGTTACCTCCAGAGTTGGGGAAGATTCATGATATGTTCCACGTTTAGGTGTTACGAAGGTATATGTCAGATCCATCGCATGTTATGCCGGTGGAGGAGATTGAGTTGAGACCAGACCTATTTTATGATGAAGAACCGGTAGAGATTCTTGATACCAGCAGTAAGGTGCTGTGTGGCAAGACAGTAGAGCTTGTTAAGGTGTTGTGGAGGCACTGCGATGTTGAGGAGGCCATGTGGGAACGCAAGTCGGATATGTTGAAACAGTTTCTGCACCTATTTTCTCTAGGTAAATTTCGGGGATGAAATTTCTTAAGTGGGGGAGAGTTGTAACACCTCGGTTTTAGGGCTTAGCGGTTTGGTGGTTTATTAGGCGGTACGATGGATCGGAGTAGAGATTCGAGTCAGTTTCAGGATCGTATATTTTTGGTGTTGGAAAAATTATATAAAATGCTCTAAAATCATTATTAATTATGTATTTAATAATGGTGATATCAATTTTGTAAAACAAGTTTTGGGAGATGGACATTTTGGTTAGTGACCAAAATGGAAGTTTTGAAAATTGTGATTTCCTAGTAACTAAAATCAAAAGGGTAGAATACTTAGAATCTTTAAGGAGCTATTTTACCAATTGGTTTCTGATGGTTTCTCCTTTAATTGAAGATATTTTAACATGTGTTTTAATTATTAATTAAAGAGGATTTTTGACAAAAGTTAGTTATCTATTTCCAAAACCAAAATCACGTCATTTTTCTCTCCACTTTTCTCTCCATTCTCTCATCAGCCAAACACTCAGGTTTTCACCAAAATTCCAGAGGTGAGGTGGTTTCTAACTTGATTTTATTGTTTCAAACTGTTATATAAAGATTGTTTACACAAAATCTTACAATAATATTGTGTTTTATTAGCTTTTCACAAACAATTGAGGGATAAACTTCACAATTAGGGTAAGGTCCGAGATCTCCTCTACTGTATGGTTCTTTACTGAAATTCCCAAGCATTGGATCCTTGTTTTTGTGTTTCTAATCTGATTTTGATGATTTCCTAATGTTTAATTAAGTTATGTGGGGAAAATGAGTTGATTCACGGATTGGATCTGTTTTCCAGTAATTAAGGATGTTTTGATTTATATTTTGGATGTTAAATAATGCTGATAAGTGATTTTTATCAATGGAATCCCGAAACTTAAGAATCTCTATTTGTTTAGGTTGCTAGTTTTGAGGTTTTATGGTGTTTTTGTGGTTGTAAGTTTTCTAGAGGTGGTAGGTTGTTTTGGATCTATTTTTAGATGTGTTTTGATGTTTGAAATGACGATAGATTGATAGATGTTGGCTGGGTTGTGAATCAAAGTGTTTTGGTTTTGTTTTCGGTTGTTGTGTAGGGTTAATTGTGAAGGTTTTGTGGAAATCCGAGAAAGATTGTGGTTGTTGTGTTTAGAGTGCATTATGATGCATTAATCTTCTTTGTGTTGTGGTTAAAGTAGGGGAAGTTGATCCGTAAGTGTTTGGTGAAGCGTTGGAGGCTTCAGACACTTGATTTCGTGTCGGCGAATCGAGGCTTCGCGTATCGGTGAGTGAGAACGTAGATTCCAGCTTTGGAATGTTTTAAAGGTGGTTTATGGGAGTTTAAACTTAGCTTGATACGCTGGTTTAAACTCGGAAGTAAGTAAAGTGGATTTTCTCTCTCAGTCGTGCTTATTGAAATGGTTTTATGCACTTGTTTTGATTTACACATTACCTACTGTCTAAGCATGTTTTAACGTATTTGAGATATTGTTTTTATGCATGAAATGATGAAGGATGCACTTGGTAAGTGATCCTTATAATTATATGGTTTGGTGAATGCTTGTTAAAACGGTGAGGTAAATGGTAAATGGTTAACTATTTTGGCAAATGATGTGGTTTTAAAATTGTTATCGGATATAATTGGCCAGCCATATGATTGAGTGCACTGTAAAATAAGTCGCCTTGGATGTTGAGGGGTTTATACGGCGTACCGAATACTCCATCCAAGTACCCTAACGGTTGAGGGGTTATATGGTACCAAAAACTCCCGTTAGTGGATTAAGCGTCTAACCGATGATTGGGGTTGGTGTCCCCTTGGGTTGAAAGTGTACCCGGTTTTTAATATACTGCGATTGTGATTGTATCGCTATTCCAGTTAAGATAGCTTGAAGTGTTGGGTTAACACTTGTTGAATCCGTGTTTCCGATTAACTCTTTTGTTATTGGACTTGTTTAATGATCACTTGTAAGCCAATATAATTGTTAAAGTATCATTAGAATGGTTTGTGTTGTATAATGTGACTTACACATGTTTCTCCTTGAGCTTTGCAATTGGTAGTATTGCATGGTAAGGCTTAAGTGGAGGGTTAGCAATGTGACATGCTATTGATTAATGATACACGTAGCATATGGTTTAATATGATGGTTTTAATGATGTAAAGTGCATGTTTTAAAAGGGGGCATGATGTTTAAAAGGATGGTGTTAAGTAAATGGTTAAAAATGCATTGATGGTGTTGTTTTTGAGCACTACTCACTAAGCCTTGTGTGCTTACGCTCTCATTGTCCATCAATGCAGATAATTGAGGTCTTGGAAGGCAGCAAGAAGCAAGGGGATCCTAGCAAGACTTAGTTAACAAAGTATGTTGGACTAGACTATAAGAATAAAGGCAATAGGGTACTTGTTTTGATTTGGGAGATGACTTGTTGAACTCCCTTTTTAAGCATGTCTCTTTAGTTGCTCTCGGGTTGTAATTGGCCTCTAAAGATTGATTATGGTGCTGGTTTGTCTTTTGGTATGTTGCTTGGATGCAAAATTAGGAAGCATGCCTATAGATTCTCTTTTGATGCACGAAGCCTTGTTGTTAGAATTGTGATGTTAGTTTGCATGTGATATGTTTGGCATGTTGGTATTGTGTTTTAAACATGTTGGAATGGTTAGAGTATGCCTGTAAAATGAAAAAAAAAACAAAAAACAACATTACAGGTCCAAGCGTACCGATACGTGGGGGACCGTATCGACACGGCTAGGCTTTTTTAGGCTTGTGGGATCAGTACGAGTTTTGGTGTTTCGATACGCCTAGGCCATTTTGGTCTTAGCGTACAGGTACAACAAGGGGTGTTTAAAAGAGTGTTGGTGTTTCGATACGCCTAGTCCCTAAATCTTGTCAATGAAATTGTATGTGATAGAATGATCAGACTGCGCTAAAATTTGAGATAAAAGTTTGTAACTTGACTAATTAAAGGTGGGTAACTTAAAAGTGAGCTTTAATCCTAAAAATTTTTGTATTTGTAATCTGGTCCCTAATTTGCAAAATATGATCAATTGGATGTCAAATTGATGCCCGATTGAGTTGGGGTTGCACCTGATGTTCGCATGAACATGTAGGGTTAATAATTGGCATCTAGATAAGATAAAAAGAATGGACCGGGTTTCGTTGTATCTCATCGGTTTGCTACGGCAAACCTAATGTAGCCTTCTTGGTTCAGTTGGGCGTCTAGGCCAGGTCAAGGGGGTACATTATGGGCCCACCTCTCTTCTGCTGTGCACTCTGATTTCTGAAGATGAAAGTCCATTAACGCCTTATGCTTTTTTCTTGACTTGACCATCCTCGTAGAGATGACATTAGGGATACTATAAAAAATAGAAATGAAAGATAATCAATTAAAAATGGTTAGAGAACCTTTAAAAATCAAAAGTTTACCAAATTGATAGGAAAATGGAAGTTGAAAACATCCTCCTCCATTTGAACGTGAATTCCAATAAGAATTGATGAAGACTACTAGCTCTTGCTAGATTGTTGATTAGAAATCACTTAGGATATAAAAGAAACGAAATTCAAGAAGTAAAATCAATGTTATTTAAAGTGTGTTTGGCAAATTCTAGAGAGAAAATGAGAGAAACGCTTAGATATGTTCTTCTCGTCTTTGGGAAAATAATAATCGTCGTCTTCTTTTATTAAAAATGAAAGGGAAAAGATATATTTAATAATTGGTTTAATAATCCTCATAAAATATTCCTTTAATTCCTTTTTACTATATTGTCATCATTAATATTTTACAACTATTACAAAATAGTCACTTTTAAATTTAATATTGAACCGACCCATTTGAGAATTACTGAAAAATAAATTTCATCCTTTAATAAAATCATTAAATATATTTTCAAAAATATTTGTCACGATAAATTTATTGGAAACCAATTTAACCAACAAAAATTATTTTCCGAAATTAATTAATTAGCTAAAGCCTAACCCAAAATTTTAACCCGATTTTGATAATTCAACCAAATCTTCTAGCCCAATTTTCTAGATGTTACAAAGTTTGGTTCAAAGACCTTATTTTATGTTATATTTGAAGGTAATACACTTATAACCCTCTAGAAATTGTTAAAGTATGTATGTGAGTTGGATGATTATATTGATGGTTATGTATTCATGGTTGAATGCTTGGGAAACCCATAAATAATAAGTAAAGTTCTATGGGAAATAACGGTCTCCAAAAGCTAGGAAGGAAACCTTGGAATGGGTTAGAAATAGTTTAGGCATAATAAATGAAGTTTAAAAGAGTTTCATACAAGTTTCAAACATAAAATACCATGGATCAGGGGAAGATCTCGAAACCAGTCTTACTAGTTTTGATACCTTAAATCCAGTATGGTCAAATGTTGGTTCTGGCAGCAAGGTCTCAAAACTCCTCATCCTTGGTTTTGAGACCAAGGCGTTAGAAGTTAATTTTGGCTTTAGCGATTTTGCTTAGTTAAAATTTATGTGTATGTATGATGTGATCCTATTTCACACATTACTCAGTTTCACCATACTTTCATCTTATCTTGCAAGGATGAAAGTCAAGGGAGTTCTTTCTTACTTTCTTTACCTATGCCTTAATCACATATTTATGTTACTTATATTTAAGCATGCACGTTTCAAATTAGTCATCCATTTTACTTATATATATACTAAAGATATGTGTAATTTCATGCATCATGCATTTAGGTATTACCATGTCTTTCCATACTTCATACTATATGCTCTATATATTAAGTAACTATATGCATGCCTTAACCTAAATTAACCATATCTTTATTTACTTTCTTATCCTATTTACTTATGTTATGTTACATTGTTTGTAGGATATCATAGCTCATATGGACAAGGGATGAATTGAAAGGCAAGCTCATCTTGATCGTGCAGCTCATGACCAGCTCAACTAGCTCAAATTAGCTCTTAACAACTCATTCATTTCGGTTAAAGGAATACAAGCTACTTTCAGCTCCAATTCGGTCCAATAGCACAAGACAAGCTTAAGGACACTAGAAGATAAGCTCACCTAGCTAAAGGCAGCTCGCAGTAGCTCAAACAAGCTCCAAACACTAAGTGAAGCTCACTCAGCTAGTTAGCTCCACTCAAGCCAGCTCACTCCTAGCTCGACCAGCTCAAATCAACTCTAGCTACCATAGTCAGCTCAACCTCGGAGGGACATGTCCCCTCCCCAAAGGACACAACCGACCAGTATTGGAGGGAAACTTTGGGCGGCAACTTTGGAGGGAAAATAGGGAGGCAATTGCTTGGAGGGTGACACCATTCAAACTAAATCATCAAGGCACCTTCATGGAGGGACACCATGCCTATTCGGCCAACTCTTCACCCCTTGTACATGCCTATTCGGCAGTCCCTTAGAAAAATATAAATAGGGGTTCATTTTGCATTTTGTAAACACAAAATTCTCATTCTATAAATTATCTTTTACTTTGCGAGTTATTCTCTCAAACTTGTTCTTTTTAGAACTATCTTGACTTATCAAGCTTTCTTGATTGTGGCATCTCCTATCTCCATCTATGCTCCGGGTTCTTGGTTTAATAACCAAAGGATCAAAGTCCTTTCTACCACCCTCAAAGTCATTCTCTTAAGATCCGAGATTATGCTTCTTATAGCATATTTTCTTTCTTTGAAGACTTTGAATACTATCACCTTATCTTTTCCATCACTTTCATAACCAAACCATCCCATTTCCATTCCTTCATTACTCGAGCCTTCACCTACATAAAACCTTTCCTTTTCATCCATTCCAATCTTTTCCTAAACACCATGCATCATACACTTCCGCACCCTAAACTATCATTATATTTCCATCATTTCATCATTTTCAAGCATTCGGATTACAAAGTTTACTTGCATTCACGGTCGGGAACAATCAAGCTTCTCGAAACAACAACAATTGGTGAGTTAGAGCGTATCATTTGGTAATCAGAGCTTTTGGAAGAATCAAGTAATCCCTATCTTTTGTGATTTCATTTTGTGAAAAAAAAAAGAAAAAAAGAGTACAAAAATTGAAAAGAAGCAAAAATCAGAATTCCTTCTCATTTTCGTAAGGAATTGAAAATAGTATAAAAAATAATAGTGAAAAACAAAGGTGGTGAAGGCAAAGCAAAGCAAACAAACAATAAGCTCAAAGAAGACATCTAGATTGATTGCTTCTCGATCGAGATGTAAGTAAGTTCTGTGGTACATTTGTTTTACTTTCTTCTATTTCATTTCAATTTTATTAACCTACCTTTTCATTTTTCTTTCCATTCCTTTTTATTTCTTTAATCTTTTCTTTTTCCTAGCCTAACCTTATTTGCAGCCCAAACGCCATCAAGTAAAAATAATTTTGATAGGTTTGAGTAAGTTCTATTAAGAACTTGTGATGAGAGAATCGAGTGGTAAAAGGCACGAGAGTTGTGAGCATAGAAGAGGAAGCAAAAGCCTAATTAGTAAAAGTGAAACACGAGTGTTGAGTGGAGTGACATTAATTTTTCCTTGGAGTGATTGAGAGGTTTTCTTTCTTTGGTTAAGTTATAGCTTGTATTCTTTATTTTCTCTACTAACCATGTCATAACATTCTGAATCTTCAAACTGAAGAGGAAGGCAACAACCCCAAAACCTCAAAAACAAACATTGATTCAAGAAATGCAAAGGTTATTACGTGTCGAGCTTGAGCCTATACATGAAACGATAGAACATGTCGAAGGTTCACAAAGCAACCGAGGCAATGGAAGGCAGAACCAGGTACACCAAGATAATGAAATCGTGGAATACAATGAGGATTAGGACGTCGAGCAAATATCTCAAAGGACAACCCTTAGATATCAAGAAGGGTGTGGCCAATATGATGACAACCTCAATAACATCAGAATCATTATTCCACCTTTTCAAGGCAAAACTGATCTGAAATCATACTTCAAATGTGAAAGTAAGGTGAATCATGTTTTTGATTGCCATAATTACTCAGAACAAAAAAGGTACGTTTGGCAGCCATATAATTCATAGACTATGCTCTTTTTTGGTGGAACCAATTAACCTTGTCCAGGAGATGTAATAGAGAAAGGCCAATATCCACATGATGTGACATGAAGAGTGTCATGCGGAGGAGATTTGTTCCAACACACTATCACCGTAACCTATTTCACAAATTGCAAACTTTAATGAAAGGGAATCGGAGTGTTGAGGACTATTACAAGGAGATGGAAGTTGCTATGATCCGTGCTAACATAGACGAGGATCGAGAAACAACCATGACCAAATTTCTTATCAGACTAAACTAAGATGCCAATGTTCTAGAGTTGCAACACTATTTCAAAATTGAAGAAATGGTGCACATGGCAATAAAAGTGGAAATGCAGTAAAAGAGGAAGATCATTCAGAGGGCAAGTAATACACAAGACTCCAAATGGAATAATGTTCGAAATAACACTCCTCTACAAATCAGAGAACCGACCGAGTGTTCAAAACCAAAGCCCATTGTGATGGAAACTGACCAAAGCAAACAAGTGGAGAACAAGGGGTGCTCGAGTGAAATCAAGTACTTTAAGTGCTTAGGACAAGGCCATATGGCTAACCAATGTCCAAACTAGAATACTATGCTTCTTATGGATAGTATCAAAATTACATCCGACCGTGAGGATGAAGTTCAAGAGGAAACCGAGCAAGAAGAAGAGGAGATTGAATCGGTTTTTAATGGAGAAATTCTAGTGGTTAAATGACTCCTAAATACACAAATGGCCGAGGAGGAACAACAACGAGAAAACATATTTCATACTCGATGCCATGTCAACAACAAGGTATGTTTCACGATCATAGATGGTGGAAGTTGAACCAACATTGCTAGCACTATCATGGTGGAAATTGGGATTAAAAACTTTAAAGCATTCTACACCGTAAAGCTTCAGTAGTTAAATGATGGAGGCGAATTAAAGGTCACTAAACATGTTCTAATTCCCTTTCTCAATTGGCAATTATAAAGATAAAGTTATATGCGATGTTGTGCCTATGCATGCCAGCCATATTCTACTCAGAAAGTCGTGGCAGTACGATAAGAGGACCATACATGATTCTTTCAAGCATGGAGGAAGAAAGATTGTTCTTGCACAACTTACTCCAAAGCAAGTGCAAAATGATCAGAATTTGATGAAGAAAAGCATGGAAACTTGGAAGAATGAACGAGCCAAAAAAGTTTAAAGAAGAGGAAACGAAGAATTCAAGTGCCAACACCAGCAATGAAATGATGAGGGAATGTCTTTTGACACACCCTAAGGTCAAATCTAATTTTTCTAACAATATGCAAGAATCTGCGTCTTTTTTTTTTACTTTAGGATGATAATGAAGAAAGCAAACCATGGAAAGATGCATACAAGAGTTTAGTTACCCCAACAATAGAGGATTTCCCCATAACAAAAGGCTTCGATTTGAGGACAAGTCACTTTAAAGAAGGGGGATGATGTGATCCTATTTCACACATTACTCAGTTTCACCATACTTTCATCTTATCTTGCAAGGATGAAAGTCGAGGGAGTTCTTTCTTACTTTCTTTACCTATGCCTTAATCACATATTTATGTTACTTTTAATTAAGGATGCACGTTTCAAATTAGTCATCCATGTTACTTATAGATATACTAAAGATATGTGTAATTTCATGCACCATGCATTTAGGTATTACCATGACTTTTCATACCTCATACTATATGCTCTATATATTGAGTAACTACATGCATGCCTTAAACTAAATTAACCACATCTTTATTTACTTCGTTATCCTATTTACTTATGTTATGTTATATTGTTTGTAGGACATCACAGCGCACATGGACAAGGGATGAATTGAAAGGCAAGTTCATCTTGATAATGCAACTCATGACCATCTCAACTAGCTCAAATTTGCTCCCAGCAGCTCATTCGTTTCAGTTAAAGGAAAGCAAGCTACTTTTATGTAACGCCCCGGTTTTGGGCCTAGCAATTTTGTGGCTTGTTAGATGGTCTAGTGGATCGGGTTAGGGATTCAAGTTAGATTCGGGAGTAAATATTTTTTGGTAAGATAAAAATGTGGGAAAATGGTTAAAAATCATATTTTAATATATGGTTAATATTGGTGAAAACAATTTTGGAAAATGGGTTTTGGAAGTGTGACATTTTGGTTGGTGACCAAAATGCAATTATTGAAAACTGGTTTTTAAAGGTGGCTAAAATGAAAGGGATCAAATTCTTAGAATCCTTAAGGAGCTATTTTACCAAGTTTTTGCTGGTGATTTCTCCTATCAATTAAACCTTTTAACATGCGTTTTAAAAGTTAATTAAAGAGGATTTGGTTATTAAAAAAGTTCGTTATCATTTTCAAGAAAATTGACGTAACTTTTCTCTCCACTTTTCTTCTACCAAGCACTCAAGTTTTCATTAAAAATCAGAGGCGAGGGAACATTTTAATCAGTTTATTGATTTGTAATTGATTCTTTAACTTTGATTTACAAAACCTCATTGAAATCTTGTGTTTTTTAGCTTTAAACAAGCCAATTGAGGGAGAAATCACACGATAGGGGTAAGGTCGGTGATCTCCTCTATTGAATGGTTCTTTATTGATATTCCCAAGTGTTTGATCCTTGATTTATGGTTTCTAATATGATTTTGTGTTTTTATATTGAATTAATTGATTTAATTGGGTGAAATTGATGAAATAGTGAAAGTTTCATTTTGGATCTTTTTTCTAATGTTGGAGATTGGTTTTAATCATATTTTGGATGTATTATTATGTTGATAAGTTGCCTTTATCAATGGAATCCCGAAACTCTTGAATCACTAGTTGTTTAGGTTGTTAGATTGGTTCTTTTGTGGAGTTCTGGTGGTTGTTTAATTGATGGAAGTATATGAATGAATTAATCCTATTTTTGAGTGTTATTTGATGATTATGGGAGTGTTAGACTGTTAGATTGTGGCGGGTATGTGTTTGGAAAGGATTAGGTGATGATTTCGGTTGTTGTGGTTGGGTAATTTTGAGAGGATTGTGGAAGTCCGTAAGGAATTATTGTTGCAGTGTTTTGAATGCATTGTGATGCATTAATCCTTTGTTGTAATGTGGTTAAAATAGGGGAGGTTGATCCGGAAGTGATCGGTGAAGCTTTGGAGTCTCCAAAGCTTGATTTTGCGTCGGCGAATCAAGGTTTCGCGTATTAGTGAGTGAGAACGTGGATTCAAGCTTTGGAACGTTTTAAAGGTGGTTTATGGGAGTTTAAACTTAGCTCGATATGCTGGTTTAAACTCAGAAGTAAGTAAATGTGGTTTTTCTCTCTCGACCGTTCTAGTGTGAAATGGTTTTTATGCACTTGTGTTAATTAACATTGAGCCTATTGTTTAAGCATGTTTTAAAGTATTTGTGATACTGTTTTTAAGCATGAGATGCTGAAGGATGCACATGGTAAGTGATCCTTGTAAGTATATGGTTTATACTTGTGTTTTAAAGCATGGTTGTTGCTTTGGAAAAGTGGTTTGGTTAATACTTGTTGAAAACAGTGAGGCAAATGGTAAATGGTTAATTATATTGGCAAGTGATGTGGTTTTAAAATTTGTTATCGGATATAGTTGGCCGGCCATAGGATTGATAGTGCACTATAATAAGTCGCCTTGGATGTTGAGGGATTTAGATCCGTGTACCGAAAACTCCATCCAAGTGCCCTAATGGTAGAGGGGTTTTATAGTACCGTATACTCCTGTTAGCGGATTAAGCATCTAACTGAGGTAAGGAGTTGGTGTCCCTGTGGGTTGAAAGTGTACCCGGTTGTTTAGGTACCGCGATTGTGATTGCATCGCTATTCCGGTTGAGATTGCTTGATGTGTTGGGTAAACACTTGTTGAATTCGTGTAACTGATGAACTATTTTGGTAAAGGAACTTAGTTAATGATCACTTGTGAGCCAATATAATTGTTGATTTATCATTGAAAAGTTTATGTGGTATAATGTGATTTATACATGTTTACTTTTTAAGCTTTGCATATGGTTGTTATGCATGGGAAGGCTTAAATTGAGGTTAAGCAATGAGACTTGCTGTTGGTTAATGATACATGTTGCATATGAGTTAATATGTTAGTTTTATAGATGTTAAGTGAATGTTTTAAAGGCATGATAATGTTTCAAAGGATGTTTGGAATGAGATTTCAATGTAATGTTGAGAAATGGTTTTAATGCATTGATGGTGTGTTATTTTTGAGCACTCCTCACTAAGCCTAGTGTGCTTACGCTTTCTTTGTCCGTCAATGCAGAGAATTAAAAGTTTGGAAGGCAGCGGAAGTAAGGGATCGGTACAAGACATGATAACCAAAGTATGTTTTTGGTATAGTCTATAAGTAATAACGGCAATGGGGGTTCTGTTGTTGTTTTGGGAGGTGTTTTGTTAAACTCCCTATTTGAGCAAGTTTATTTTGCTGCTCTTAGTTTGTAAAAGGCCATTAATGATTGTTTGTGGTGATGGTTTTGGAGTTTTATGCTTTGCTTGTTTGGCTTTCTAGGATGCATGCCTCTAGATTTCCTTTTGAAGTTTAATGCCATGGATTGATGTTGAAGTTGGGTTGTCTTGGTGTGGTTTAATCCTTGAATATGTTGGATGTGTGTTAGGGGCATGTTAGGATGTTTTGGTTTGATCAAAAGCATGTTTAAACAGCAAAAATTGACATTTTAGGTACAGACGTACCGATACGGGTGTCCCTGTTTCGGTACGGGTAAGCCATTTCAGGCTTAGCATGTCAATACACGGGCAACTGTTTTGGTACGGGCCAAGGCAATTATCAGCTAGCGTTTCGATACGTGGGTACCTGTTTCGGTATGGCATAGTGTTAAATTGAGGGGTTTTTCGATACGCGGGGACGTATCAGAATAGTTTTTGGTTATTGGAAAAATGGGGTTTTGAATCAGCAAGGGCATACCGAAACGGGAGTAACCGTACCGATACGGCTACCATTAAATCAGTTATTTGGTTGTTCTAAAGTTCTGATTTCTTACGTTTTAGTCCCT
The DNA here is from genome assembly GCA_019671005.1 of Hibiscus mutabilis. NCBI lineage: Eukaryota > Viridiplantae > Streptophyta > Magnoliopsida > Malvales > Malvaceae > Hibiscus > Hibiscus mutabilis. The sequence goes on along the minus strand of CM033743.1, from coordinate 17,113,878 downwards.
GAATGTTGTGGATGCAATTGAATAAGTTCGGATGATTGTTTTGAGCCGATTTTTGACGTGTAAGCATGAAACCTTTCTAATTAAAGGTTGGTTATGTAAAAATGAGTTAAGACCCTACAGCTTTTTGAATTTGCAAATTGGTCCCTAAATCGTATATATGATCAACGGGATGTCAATTCGACGCCCAATTGAGTTGGGTTTTCACCAGAAATTAGTATGTATATGTAGGATAATTATTTTTCATCTAGACAAGATAAAAGGAAAACAATGGTCGAGTTTTGGGCTTAATTCTTTACGTTTTACTTCGGTAAACCTAATGTAGCTTGCTCGGTTCGGTCTTGCGACTAGGCTGGGTCGAGGGGGTTACATTTCAGCTCCAATTTGGCTCCAATAGCTCAAGACAAGCTTAAGGATACTAGAAGATAAGCTCACCACGCTAAGGGCAGCTCGTAGCAGCTCGAACACTAATTGAAGCTAACTCAGCTAGTTAGCTCAGCTCAAGCCAGCTCACTTCTAACTCGATCAACTCAACTCAACTCTAGCAACCATAGTCAGCTCAACCTCGGACGGACATGTCCCCTCTACAAGGGACATAACTGACTAGCATTGGAGGGAAACTTTGGGCGGCAACTTTAGAGCGAAAATAGGGCAACAATTGCTTGGAGGGAGACACATTCAAACCGAAACATCAAGGCACCTTCATGGAAGGACACCATGCCTATTTGGCCAACTCTTCACCCCTTGTACAAGCCCATTCGGCAGCCCTTTAGAAAAATATAAATAGGGGTTCATTTTGCATTTTGTAAACACACAATTCTCATTCTATAAATTATCTTTTACTTTGCGAGTTTATTCTCTCAAACTTGTTATTTTTAGAACTATCTTGACTTATCAAGCTTTCTTGCTTGTGGCATCTCCTATCTCCATCTATACTTCAGGTTATTGGTTTAATAACCAAAGGGTCCAAGTCCTTCCTATCACCATCAAAGCCATTCTCTTAAAATCCGGGATTATGTTCTTATAGCATAGTTTTTTTCTTTGAAGACTTTGAATACTATCACCTTATCTTTTCAATCACTTCCATATATGAACCATCCCATTTCCTTTCCTTCATTACCCGAGCCTTCACCTACATAAAACCTTTCCTTTTCATCCATTCCAATTCTTCTAAACACCACGCATCATACACTTCCGCACCCTAAACTATCATTATTTTCCATAATTTCATCATCTTCAAGCATTTGGATTACTGGCTTACTTGCATTCACGGTCGGGAACAATCAAGCTTTTCTCAACAACAACAATTGGAGAGTTAGAGCGTATCAATGTATGTTATTTTAATACGTGATGGGTGTAATACCCTAATATTTGCTTACTGCCTAAAATGCAAAGAATCAAAAGTAAGTGGTTTAGTTCAGTGACTAAAACGTAAAAAATTTAAAGTTTGGTGGCTAAAGTGAAAAGTTGGGAAAAGTTTAGGGACAAACATGGTAATTTTCCCAATAATTATTTTTATTGAAAAAATGAATAGTTTATCCCGGTATAAGAATTTTGGTGGGAGTCGGATTTTTGGTACGGGATTTGTGTGAAAAGTTATAAAGGGGATAAGTTTCAGATATTAATTCAAATGATTATTCGAACTCAAAAAATTATGAAAATTTTATGGAAGTCTTAAAAAGACTTTAAGAATATGATAGTATGGTTTTTGAATCGTTTTTATTCGATTTGAATTCGATTCTGTGTAGTTTTTGGTGAAATAGGTGAAAAAGGTATTTTTGAAGATAGGTTGATTCATTAAGGGCAAAATGGTCTTTTCACCCTTGCTTTATGAATATTTATGATTATTATGGATAAGAATTCACAAGTGTTGGCACACGATTGGTTATAACTCAAGGGTAGAATAGTTATTTGACTATTAAAGAAATTATTATATTTAATTTGGTGTTTATAATGCCATTTGGCATTAAAATAAGAAAGAAAATTTTGGAACAAGTTCTCAGCTTTTTCTCTCCAAGCCGTGAGCCTCCAAGAACAAGGGGTAAGAATTTTTTTTATTTGATTTTTAAGCTTCCATGGTTAGATTTAGGCTTGAGACATGAAACAAGAAATTGTTTTTCATTGAATTCTCTATCTTTTGGTATAAGTTTTGTGTAGTTTTCATGTCTCTAAGTTGAGTTTGGTGAATTGGATGGATGAAGGACATTTTTGAAACTTATGTTTTAATGGTTGTTCTTGTTAGAAAGATGCTTGTGATGTTGTTTCTATTGTTCAAATGTTGAAAATGCATGAAAATGCATAGGTGACCATTCGGTTATGATAAAAAAAAAGTTATGGGAAATTCTTGCAAAAAATATTTTGATGATGGAAATGATGAGAATGATGTTATTTAAGCTTGAATTTGTTGTTAGGATGAAGAAATACTCGTGTTCTTGAATTATGGAAAATTAGGGTTTATGTTAAGTTGGGAATTTTAAGGTGTGATTGAAAGAAGAAAGGTTTATTATGATGATATAAGTTGTTTAGAATGAAAATCCCTAATTATTTTGCATTAGCGACCAAATTGCAAATTTTGGAAAGTTTAGGGACTTGATGGTTGAGCTTGCTTTTGAAGTATATTGGGTTGGAAAATTAAGTTAAGTGATTGGAAGGTTGATTTTGAAGTTTATACTAAATTTGGGACCAATTTGTGAATTTTGGAAATTTAAGGACTAAGTTGTAAATTTTTAAATTTTGGGTCCTAAAGTGTAAATGATGAGAAATATAAGGATTTGGCTTGAAAATGGTGTTTGGAAGCTTAAAAGAGTCTTTAGGGACTAAAATATGAATATCGAGAAAAATTGGAGATTTAAAGAAAAGTATGAGAAATTTTGATTTTAATATGGAAACTTTTATCGGATCAATTTTTGTAAATAATGGATAGTATTTTATTTACTTTCCATTATTATATATGAATTAAGTATGTTCTAACATAAACTTTGAAATGGTATATGTTATTTTATTTTAATGTAGATTTTGATAAAAATCAAGATCGTACCAGCAGACCCGGTAAAGAAAAGGCTTAAGATTTAAATCGAAAAGTGAAGAAAGGTTTTGCAAGGCTAAGGTGAGTGCAAACATGTTTTTAGCTTGATACTTTATTTGATGATTTAAAGATTGTTGCATATTCTTTATGCTTACATATATTTTATAGCACGATATCTTCATGAAAAGTTATTGGACATATTGGAGTATGAACTGCTCCATTAAGAAGATGGTTTATACTACCTATGTCCACTAAAAATGTCCAATATTGACTTTTTAAGTCAAAATTTTTAAACTTTGACTATTTATTACATTAAATGTATTATTGGTAAAAATATGAAAAAATATATTTTAAAAACTTTATATCAAGTAGTTTAAATATATATATTTTATAAAATTTAATTAATTCAAATATTTATAATAATTGGCGTCAAAGTTAAAAAATTTTGACATTTTAAAAGTCAATACTGCACAAAATTCATGGGATAGAGGGAGTATAACAAATGTATGTATGTATGAAATTTGGGTTACCTGTCATTACTGCAATAATTATTTTAAAGTTTACCCTTGGTAGTAGAATATTGAGTTGGATTTTATTGTGGTATACTATTATGAGTTTAAGTTGTATTCGACACTTTGTATTGCCCTAATATTTGCTTAGTGACTAAAATGCAAAGAATCAAAAGTAAGTGGTTTAGTTCAGTGACTAAAACGTAAAAAATTTAAAGTTTGGTGGCTAAAGTGAAAAGTTGGGAAAAGTTTTGGGACCAACATGGTAATTTTCCCAATAATTATTTTTATGGCAAAAATGAATAGTTTATCCCGTATAAGAATTTTTGTGGGAATAAGATTTTTGGTACGGGATTTGTGTGAAAAGTTATAAAGGGGATAAATTTCAGATATTAATTCAAATGATTATTCGAACTCAAAAGATGCTTGTAATGTTGTTTCTATGGTTCAAATGTTGAAAAATGCTTGAAAAATGCATAGGTGACCATTCGGTTATGATAAAAAAAATGAGGGGAAATTCTTGTAAAAATTATTTTGATGATGGAAATGATGAGAATGATGTTATTTAAGCATGAATGTGGTCTTAGGATGAAGAAATACTTGTGTTATTGAATTATGGAAAATTAGGGTTTATGTTAAGTTGGGAATTTTAAGGTGTGGTTGAAAGAAGAAAGGTTTATTATGATGATATAAGTTGTTTAGACTGAAAATCCCTAATTATTTTGCATTAGGGACCAAATTGCAAATTTTGGAAAGTTTAGGGACTTGATGGTTGAGCTTGTTTTTGAAGTATATTGGGTAGGAAATTAAGTTAAGTGATTGGAGGCCGATTTTGAAGTTTATACTAAATTTGGGACCAATTTGTGAATTTTGGAAATTTAAGGACTAAGTTGTAAATTTTTAAATTTTGGGTCCTAAAGTGTAAATGATGAGAAATATAAGGATTTGGCTTGAAAATGGTGTTTGGAAGCTTAAAAGAGTCTTTAGGGACTAAAATATAAATATCGAGAAAAATTGGAGATTTAAAGAAAAGTATGAGAAATTTTGATTCAAATATGGAAACTTTTATCGGATCAATTTTTGTAAATAATGGATAGTATTTTATTTAATTTCCATTATTATATATGAATTAAGTATGTTCTAACATATACTTTGAAATGGTATATGTTATTTTATTTTAATGTAGATTCTGATAAAAATCAAGATCGTACCAGCAGACTCGGTAAAGAAAAGGCTTAAGATTTAAATCGAAAAGTGAAGAAAGGTTTTGCAAGGCTAAGGTGAGTGCAAACATGTTTTTAGCATGGTACTTTATTTTGATGATTTAAAGATTGTGGCATATTCTTTATGCTTACACATATTTTATAGCACGATATCTTCATGAAAAGTTATTGGACATATTGGAGTATGAACTGCTCCATTATGAAGATGTTTTATATGACAAATGTATGTATGTATGAAATTTGGGTTACTTGTCATTACTGCAATAATTGTTTTAAAGTTTACCCTTGATAGTAGAATATTGAGTTGGATTATATTGTGGTATACTATTATGAGTTTAAGATGTATTCGTCACTTTATTGTGGCGCCTGTATTCGACACTTCGTGTCGCCCGTATTCGTCACTTTATTGTGGCACCCGTATTCGACACTTCGTGTTGCCCGTATTCGTCACTTTATTGTGGTGCCTGTATTCGACATTTCGTGTTGCCCGTATTCGTCACTTTATTGTGGCGCATGTATTCGACTTTTTGTGTCGCCCGTAAAGGATAGTACTTTATAGTGCACAACTCGTACCTTAATCACTTGATATTCACCTTGGGCTATATGATTTCATGAAATAAAGTATACTTTTAAGTCAAAGAATGATTATGTTATGCTTTCTTGCATTATAGAATGTATGATTCAAAGAATATTGTGCTTGTGAAAGTATCATGATTTATTATGTATTTTTATATATGTTACTCATCTTTTGCCCCACTATGTTATACTTAGCGTGTATTTTGGTTATACACGTAGGAAATTGAAAGTAGAAGCGGAGAAGTTGCATCATCATTTCTATCGAAAGAGATATCCTATCGACAGGTTATTTCGGTATCTCTGGCATCCTTGTTTTGTTTATAAATAGTGGCATGTACGAAATAATCTGTTTATTTTGTTAATTTTTTTAAATCAGCCTGCCTTGTAATGGTTTCGTTTATGTATGTTAAATGATGATATATGATATGTATAATTTCTGTGTATTATGTTAGTATTTTATATGTTGAGAATATTATCTATAAGTAAATTAAATTTTTTAAATAGTTCTGATTTTTTTTATGTACAATATTTTTAAATTAATGTGGCATTTCTGACTCGTGTTCGGTATACGGATACAGGAATTGGTTGTTACATTTATTGGTATCAGCGCAAAGGTTTAGCCTGTTCTGGATAAATTTGAACTCAAGGAAAGTGTTTTAAAGAGTACATGCCACTCGGATGTCATATTTACTTGAAAATGGTACTTGTTTGATGGATGCATTTGCTTATTATTTTAAGTGAATGTTATGAGTACAGATGTTAGAGGGAGAAGGATCCTGACACACTACTCAGCAGATGGGGCCTGAGAATGCCCCAGAAGCCGGTGAGGAGGTACAACAGCATGTGCAACAGGAGATGCCAGTGCAAGATCGAGGCACATTTTTACAAGCTCTGGATGCGATTATAAATAGACTTCCTCGTATTTCTGTACCTAAAGAGTTAAAGAAGCTGCAAGCTCCTGATTTTAAAGGTGATAGTGTTGCAAATCCGACGTCTGCAGATTTCTGGTTAAATAATATACACACTATGTTGACTCGGATCGACTGTGACGATCGAGGAAAATTAGAAGGTGTAGTTTCCTTATTGAGGGAACAAGCTTTGGTTTGGTGGAATAACGTCACTGCCCGTGTTAATGAAGAAGTAAACTGACAGTTTTTCCTCTGAGAGTTTAGGAGGAAATACATTGGAGATATTTTTGTTCGAGAGATGAGACAACAGTTCCTAGATCTGAGACAAGGGACCGTTCAGTATATGAGTATGAATGCGAATTTAATAGATTGAGCCGATTTGCTTCTGGACTGCTATAGAATGAGAAAGCCATCATGGACAGCTTTATAAATGGGTTGAATGTATGATATCAAGAAGTATTGGTGGCTTTTACTCCCAGAGATTTCCAGGATGTTGTCAATGGAGCAAAAGCGATAGAGAATGTCAAAGAGAAAGCTGAGAAAGAATTCCAAGGTCAGAAAAGAAGTGCTAAGACATCATTTACTTCGCAATCATCAAAGCGATGTAAAGGATATTCACAACAGGAAAGATCTGAATTTTTAGCACCCCAGGAACAAGTGAAACAAGCTGAAAAATTCAAAAATACTTCGACAACAATAAATAGTTCTGGAAATAAACCTGGACCTCCTCAATGTAAGTATTGCAATCGATATCATCGTGGAGAATGTTGGAGGATTACATGAGCCTATTTTCGCTGTGGTGAAACGGGACATTTTCTACGTGATTACCCGGTTCAAGATGACAGATCAGTCCAGACCGAGAGATCGGTTAGTATATAGAGAGGTCGAGGCCGAGGATCTGTAGGATCATCCAAAGTGGGTTCTAGAATGGGAAACTGAAGCTACTGTTGGTCGAGATGATCGAGCTTCAGCGAGAGTCTATCGCGTTCGGACGCATGATGATAGAAATGACAGAGAAGAACCTGATATTTTTACAGGTACGTTTTGAAAATTTGAGGATGAATTTTCTTAAGGGGGAAGAATTGTAATACCCCAATATTTGCTTAGTGACTAAAATGCAAAGAATCAAAAGTTTAGGGACTAACATGGTAATATTCCTAATAATTATTTTTATGGCAAAAATGAATAGTTTATCTCGTATAAGAATTTTGATGGGAGTCGGATTTTTGGTACGAGATTTGTGTGAAAATTTATAAAGGGGATAAGTTTCAGATATTAATTCAAATGATTATTCGAACTCAAAAAATTATGAAAATTTTATGGAAATCTTAGAAAGACTTGAAGAATATGATAGTATGGTTTTCGAATCTCTTTTATTCGATTTAAATTCGATTCTGTGTAGTATTTGGTGAAATAGGTGAAAATGGTATTTTTGAAGATAGGTTGATTCATTAAGGGAAAATGGTCTTTTCACCCTTACTTTATGAACATATATGATTATTATGGATAAGAATTCACAAGTGTTGGCACATGATTGGTTATAACTCAAGGGTAGATAGTCATTTGACTATTCAAGGAATTACTATATTTAATTTGGTGTTTATAATGCCATTTGGCATTAAAATAAGAAAGAAAATTTTGGAACAAGTTCTCATCTTTTTCTCTCCAAGTCGTGAGCCTCCAAGAACAAGGGGTAAGAATTTTTTATTTGATTTTTAGGCTTCCATGGTTAAATTTAGGCTTGAGACATGAAACAAGAAATTGTTTTTCATTGAATTCTCTATCTTTTGGTAAAGTTTTGTGTAGTTTTCATGTCTCTAAGTTGAGTTTTGTGACTTGGATGGATGAAGGACATGATGGACACTTATGTTTTAATGGTTGTTCTTGTTAGAAAGATGCTTGTGATGTTGTTTCTATGGTTCAAATGTTGAAAAATGCATGAAAAATGCATAGGTGACCATTCGGTTATGATAAAAAAATTATGGGAAATTCTTGCAAAAATTATTTTGATGATGGAAATGATGAGAATGATGTTATTTAAGCTTGAATTTGTTGTTAGGATGAAGAAATACTCGTGTTCTTGAATTATGGAAAATTAGGGTTTATGTTAAGTTGGGAATTTTAAGGTGTGATTGAAAGAAGAAAGGTTTATTATGATGATATAAGTTGTTTAGAATGAAAATCCCCAATTATTTTGCATTAGCGACCAAATTGCAAATTTTGGAAAGTTTAGGGACTTGATGGTTGAGCTTGTTTTTGAAGTATATTGGGTTGGAAAATTAAGTTAAGTGATTGGAAGGTTGATTTTGAAGTTTATACTAACTTTGGGACCAATTTGTGAATTTCGGAAATTTAAGGACTAAGTTGTAAATTTTAAATTTTGGGTCCTAAAGTGTAAACGATGAGAAATATAAGGTTTTGGCATGAAAATGGTGTTTGGAAGCTTAAAAGAGTCTTTAGGGACTAAAATATGAATATTGAGAAAAATTGGAGATTTAAAGAAAAGTATGAGAAATTTTGATTCGGATATGGAAAGTTTTATCGGATCATTTTTTGTAAATAATGGATAGTATTTTATTTACTTTCCATTATTATATATGAATTAAGTATGTTCTAACATATACTTTAAAATGGTATATGTTATTTTTTTAATGTAGATTCTGATAAAAATCAAGATCATACCAGTAGTCCCGGTAAAGAAAAGGCTTAAGATTTAAATCAAAAAGTGAAGAAAGGTTTTGCAAGGCTAAGGTGAGTGCAAACATGTTTTTAGCATGATACTTTATTTTGATGATTTAAGATTGTGGCATATTCTTTATGCTTACACATATTTTATAGCACGATATCTTCATGAAAAGTTATTGGACAAATTGGAGTATGATACTGCTCCATTATGAAGATGTTTTATATGACAAATGTATGTATGTATGTATGAAATTTGGGTTACCTGTCATTACTGCAAGAATTGTTTTAAAGATTACCCTTGGTAGTAGAATATTGAGTTGGATTATATTGTGGTATACTATTATGAGTTTAAGATGTATTCGACACTTTGTGTCGCCCGTATTCGTCACTTTATTGTGGCGCCTATATTCGACACTTTGTGTCGCCCGTATTCGTCACTTTATTGTGGCACCTGTATTCGACATTTCGTGTTGCCCGTATTCGTCACTTTATTGTGGCGCCTGTATTCAACATTTCGTGTCGCCCGTAAAGGATAGTACTTTATAGTACACAACTCGTACCTTAATCACTTGATATTCACCTTGGGCTATATGATTTCATGAAATGAAGTATGCTTTTAAGTTAAAGAATGATTATGTTATGCTTTCTTGCATTATAGAATGTATGATTCAAAGAATATTATGCTTGTGAAAGTATCATGATTTATTATGTATTTTTATATATGTTACTCATCTTATGTCTCACTATGTTATACTTAGCGTGTATTTTGGTTATACACATAGGTAATTGAAAGTAGAAGCGGAGCAGTTGCATCAACATCTCTATCGAAAGAGATATCTTATCGATAGGTTATTTCGGTATCTATGGCATCCTTGTTTTGTTTATGAATAGTGGCATGTACGAAATAATCTGTCTATTTTGTTAAATTATTTAAACTGGCCTGCCTTGTAATGGTTTTGTTTATGTATGTTAAATGATATATGATATGTATAATTTCTGTGTATTATGTTAGTATTTTATATGTTGATAATATTATCTATAAGTAAATTAAAAATTTTAAATAGTTCCGATTTTTGGATGTAAAATATTTTTAAATTAGCGTGACATTTCCGATTCGTGTTCGATATACGGATACGGGAATGGGTGTTACAATGGGTTATTAAAATGGTATTCTTCAAATTGACTGTTGTTGCATGTGATGATAAGCATAGGTAAACTTTTATGGTTAATTGCTATATTGGTCATACATTAGCGCCGGCATCCTACATATATATAGTCACGTCACATTAGTGTCGACGTCCTATTCCAATAGATGGAGGTAAGTATGTGTTCTGCACTATATTAATTATATATGATATTATATGCATATGTGCGATCTTATACCATTATGATGGTGTATGTCTTGTGAATGATTAACGGATTAATGAAATATTATAACTTGTTAGCTCTTGCTTGTACATGATGTTAGTTATCTTTAAGCTATTTTTTCATACAATCCTGCTTTACTAGTTCATTTAGGCTAATTTTGTATTGGTGGGCTCCCAAGATTATGACTCGAATTTTCCTGCCATCGCAGGCGGTTGGAAATCTTGACATAAACTATTGGATTCTAGCAGTTTCTTTTGGTAGAGTACTGTACTATTAATTTAAGAAGGCATGTTGTAATGACATCCTATGTCTTTTGAGTTAGTAACTCCGAATCTATGTTTTATGGCTTTAAGTACAACTATGATTTGAAACTTAAGAATATGTTCTGGCATTTAATTAACAGATTTCGTAACTAATGAACTATTAATATGTTTTGAAATTATTGTCTTGTTAAACTTAGATTATTTATTCGAGATTTTATTTAAATGGTTTTATGATCTATAGTAACATATTGAATTGGGCCGGATCTTCCTACCGGGTCTATGATATTACATTTAGTGGTATTAGAGCCTAGAGTTTAATCTATTTTGGATATATTGACCGATTATTGTCTTAAGGTGTCTCATAAATACACGCCCGTAGTAATATCAGAGCACTTTATCGACCATTCAGGCAATAGTCGTGAGGATCAAGTTGAAAGTCATACCGATATAGCTAACGATAGGGGTGAGCGTTCGATTGAGTAAAGAAGAGTAAAAAAATTTCGAGTTATTCGAGTTGACACATCATATTTTACAACTCAAACTTTATTTGAAATTTTTTCGATTCAAGTCGAGTTTTCGAGTTCCTATACAAATATAATTGTAATTATTTATCGTGTTATAGTATAGTTTGATTCTAATTTAAACGACTTTATCTAATTATAAAAGATATGCATTTATATTTCATCATATTTTTTCATATGTGACATATATTTCTTCATATTTTTTTATATTGGTATATACATATCAGGAAAAATTGAGGAACTTGACTCGAACTTAAAAATCAATCCACTAATTACTAAAAACTTCTAGTTATTCGAATTTTCATTTTGCAACTCGAACTTTATTTGAAATTATTTCAAGTCGAGTCGAGTCTGAACGAATCGAGTTTTTTTTTGCCTAGAGTCGAAAATTTCAGTTTTAACAAGTTGAGTCGAGTTTTGCTCGCCCCTAGCTAACAATTTAGATGATGAATACTGATATGGAAGATTCTGGATACTTTGAGTATGAAGAGGATGAGTAACGCTACAATGTGAATTCTGCTTTACACCGAATAGTTCGGCCCATTCCAAGGCCTAGGTCAGCAGAGACACTAGTGGAGAGACTTCGTAAGTAGAATCCCTCTGAATTTCATAGGTCTGCTTCTAAGGGACTTGTTGAGGTGGATTAATGGCTCCGAGATACCCAACGTATTTTGAGGCAGCTACAATTTGATTCCAAAGGTAAGTTGGAATGTGTCTCCGCTTTGCTGAAGAATGACACCATCAAATGGTGGGAGAGTGAAGAAGTAGCTTTACATCCGACAATTCCAACTTTGGATTACTTTGTGACTGAATTCAAAAAGAAGTACGGTAGGGAAGCTAACATAAGAAACCTTTGACTTCGGTTTATGTATTTGACTCAAGGAAACTGTTCAGTGATTGAATATACGAGGGAGTTTGTTCAGTTAAGCCATTTTGTCCCTGAATTGGTGTCCGCTGAATCACTAAAGTGACAACAATTACTTGATGGACTACACCCTGATATTTATGTTTAAATAGCCGGCGATGTTAATCATGGATTTTCTGAGTTGTTTAGACGAGCCAAAGCTTTTGAGAGAGGCAATTTGATGAGGCTAGTTGCATTGAACGATGTCCAAAATTAGAGATGTATTAGGATCCTCTCGCACTGGTGTGCGACTGTTGTGGGTTGGAGCATTTTGGGGAGTGTTGCAAGAAGTCTGGAGCCTATTTTGGTTGTTCCTTTGAACATTTTTATTTGAAAGATTGTCCGACTAGGCTGAACACCACACCAGCTCAAGTTTAGAGATTATTCTCGATTGCTCGACGTGGTGGTGGTGGTTCTACTTCTGTCTAGAAGAGTCAGAGTCTTGTGGGCTTCGCTATTAGTCCGATGGATTGGACTTCACGTCAATATGCAGTTAAGGCCAAGGACTAGTGTGATGCCACTAATGTCATCACAGGTGCTTTTACGTTATTTTCTATTCATGCTATTACATTAATAGATCCAGGTTCTTGTAACATCCTGAATTCCAAGCTAGGAGAATTGGGTATGAAAATAGGTTCGGTTTAGTGTAATGTGGGAATTTATTTAATTAAATTAATTTCGAGTATTTTTAATATGGATTAAAAATGTAGTTGGAATAATTCGAAGATTTGACGTAAATCGGATTTATTTAATTAATATATTAAATAAGGGGTTTTGGTAATTGGATGAATTTTAATAAGTCAAAAATTAATTTACATGTGTTTTTAGTGACTTAATTGATAAGGAATACTTGCTAAGAATCTTTAAGGACCTATTATTTCATGTGATATTTTTATTGAATTTTAATTGGGTTTTTAATAAAATTTGATTATAGTTTAATTATATTATTTTGATTTTAATTAGATCATCTTTAACAAAACCAATTGACGGTTAATTATTTTCTATGAAAGATTGTTTTCATCATTTTCTTTTCTCTCAAAAACTCATTTCATTGATTTCTCAATTCCTAGATTCTTACACGGATTCCTAAAAGATTTCTCTCCAATTCTTTTCCTAAATAATTTGTTTTTCAATTGATTTCAATTCTAAATTATATTTTTCTTCAAAATCTAGTTTCTCTATTGGTTGACAAGATCACGTCAACTTTGGAACTCTTCTCCAAGCTTTGGTTCATCAAGTTACAAAGTATAACAATGATTTTTATTGAAATTCCACATGCTTTGTATTCCTAATCTTTGTTTTAATTATCTTTTAATTGATTTGATTGGGAAAGAAAGATGAAATTGAGTTTTAAGTGATTTCTTGTGAAATCTGATTTGATGATGAAACTAAATTGATTTTGATTGGATTATACTATTTTTAATGGGTTAGATATGAATAACAATTTTCTCATTTTTGGACTTGTTCTTTTCACGTATCTTGTTGCCTTTGTTGGTCTGCCTTTGTGGCACGATTTTTGTTTATTTTTATGTGAGCCTGGCGCACGCGTAGTGGTTATGACGGCACACCCTCTGATCAAGGAAGGTTAATGGTCTAATATGGTTAGATTCCCTTTTGTGGTAATTTTTCGATGCAAACAGAACTGTTAGCGAAGCAATATGCAAGATAGATATTTTGATCTCTACTCATACATTAACATAACGTCTAGTCGGGAGAGACAAAGAGATTTTCATGATGGTTCATGAGTTTTCTATAGAAGATGAAGGACATATTCAAATGAATGTTCAATTTTTTTCTTCACGCCTTTGGTTACATTTTTAATTTTTTTTCTTCAAGAGCTTTCTTAGTGGACTTGGTCCCAAGGCTTTTTTTATGATTTGAATGTGTTGTATTTATTGTACATTTCCTTATTTTTAATAAATTTTAGTTTATTAAAAGATACTTAAATTAACCATTTGTAAGTATGAACAAATTTATACAAAATTTGAAATCTATTTTTAACCAAACTATGGTTTAGATAAACGTACAATATAAAAATATATTAAGGAAAAAATTTTGATACCTTTTAGTTTTAGGGGTTAGGATTTTAGTTTAGGGTTTAGAATTTAAGGTTAGTGTTTAGAATTTAGTGTATAGGGTTAGGGGTTTAGGGTTTAGTTTTTGTGTTTTATAGTATTGTTCATACATATTCTTAACTTTTTGACAATGTGTATACACTTTGTAGACAAAGTGATTTGAACTCGTGTCTCCTAAGATGAACATCACCCGCTTTTCCATTGGGACACTTGTTGAGTTCGATGTCTCTTTAATCTTAAAAATGAGCGGTTGTCCTTATGTGCATAATCTTAGAAGTGGAAAATGAGTTAAACTAAAATGCATTGAATAATTATGTGCATATATATTAATATATTCTGTGAATAATTATCCCCCCAAGATTTACATATTTATATACTAAAATTAGGAGAAATTAATAAAATATATTATCTAAAATCAAGAGAGAGTGAGATTTGTTTTAGACACATCTTATTACTAGGGGTTATACAATTCGTTTCGATGAATTATTTTTATAATCTCAATTTTTTATTCGATTAACTTCAATTTTCGGTTTTTCCAAATTAATTATGGTAGTTTGATGGTTTTTAAACATCATTTGAAAAAGTTTTAACGTCTTTTCATAAAAAAATTCCTAACAAAGAATTTTTCAAATAATTAATAACTCATAAATAATATTTTTAAGTATAAAATACTTGTTTTTATTATAAACTTTTTAAAATTAATTATAAATTAAATAAAATTTAAATTCGATTTAATTCGAATAATCATGGTTTTTTAAGTTATGAATTATAAATCATCTGAAGATTACTGTTGGAATCAATTTTTCTAACTTTTAAATTTTTGTTGTTATGCCCTACTGATAATTGTTGTGAGTAGGGATGGGTATTTAACCGAACCGGCACGACCGGGTCGGATTTTTTTTGTAAACAAAAAATTTAGTTTCAGTGGGTTGTGTTTTTATTAAGGGTGGCTCCAGGTCGGGTTTAGGGTGGAAAATATTTGATCCGTCCCGGGACTAATAGTATAATTTTCTCATATATTTTTAAGGATATTCGCAATAATACTCTCTCTTTATATATATTTTTACAATTAGGTCATTAAAATTTAATTTTTTTAATAGATCATGTCAGGTCGGGTTCGGATTTAAGTATATAATTTTTGGGTCGGTCGTGTTTTTTAAAAGATGAGATCAGATCGGGTTCGATTTTACGGTATATATTTTCGGGTCTAATTTAGACGGGGGCTAAAAACCTGACCCGTGGCCATCTCTAGTTGTGAGGCGTTTTTTTTTTTTACAAAGTTGCGAGGTGGTTTGTGACTGTCTGAAGATGTATAATAAATGCAATTAATTGGTCAAAAGGGGATGGAGGTGAAGCCTCGACATCCAATGACAAAGCAAGTAACTGGCCTTGCCTTTGTTCTTATCCCAGACCAACGCCAAGACCACGTTCCTCCATCCACGTATATCATACGCATCTCATCTCTCTATCCTCAAATTCATTCCCTCTAATCTATTTCGGCATCTATGCATGCATGTCACTGTGCTCTTATCCATATTCCTATTTGTTTCCTTTTTTTTCAATTTATTTCTACGTTTTAATTTGAAATTCTTAAATACTAAACTATGGATGATAAACTAATTTGAACATGATTTGTAATTAGATTTTTTTGGTGAAAATCAGATTTTAGGATAGCTAGCTTTTAAAAGTAAAATCATTTAATTGAAGTCCGGTAGGGACAAAGTTATTTTTGGGTGAGAGGATTGTTGTCCATCTCAATTTGTTGATATAATGACATTTTAGGCTATTTTTAATTTAAATATTAATTAAATAAGATGTTTACCACTTCTATTATTTAATCGTAACTTGTCTCTAAAGTTGGAGTTGGGGTGGGAAAAACCGCCCACTCTATTGGCTATTGCAATTTTAAACATAAATCCTAATTCAAATAAAAAAAACAATAATAATCCTTAGTTAAGTTTTAATATTCTCAAAAAATGTAAAAACGAAGAGTATTTTAAATGAAAGAGTCTTTGCATGGGAACAGGATAAGAAACACAAAACTACACAAGTAAATTTGAAAGGGAAGATGGAAATGTGAGATCAAGTGATTAATAACTACCCAAATAAAAGAAAAAGACCAGAGGGCTTGGATTTTATAATTTTATTTCGTTTTCAAAAGGATATAAGGGATAAAACCCAAGTTAAAGTTGATAGTGAAAGGGTGTGGGATCAGACAACTAGTATGTCATGTCATCATGTGAAACTTGGCGACATGGATCCCCAACTTGGTGCACAAAACGACGCAGTATCACCCATTTTATCAACTTAATTAAACCATGCCAGCATCTTGAATACGACAGGAGATGACGATGACTCATGCATGTTGATTCCCCCCTTTTTGATAGTTGTTTAATCAGTAGCTTGGAGTCTAAGATTAATACAGTTGTAGAAATCAAATTCACGTGGCATGGCTTGTCAAAAATGGCTACTTAATCATCATATATTCAGAGTAAGAGAGGCTTGAGTATAAAGCAACATCTGCCGGAAAGTTTGTGTTCACTCTTGAAGAAGGAAGGTTTTTTTAACAATTAGAAACAGACTAATTGATCGATTAATTCGGATCGAGTTTTGCAGATGTCCAATATGGGAGCAATCCTCTTTACCTACTTTTTTCTATTCACAACGTTAGGATTCAAATCTCTAACCTTGTTTAACAGACTTGGCATCTCATCCCATTAGACCAACTGAATGTTGGTCTAATTTTTCAGTACACATACCCTAAAATGTAACGAAGGAATAGAATAAGTAATTGTTTAGTGAGGTAATTTATAGTAGCTATAAGTAAAATCAATCAACTTATCCTTTTATTGATTATTCATTAATCAATCATGAATCTAAGCTTGAACAAAAAGTTAAATATCCCAAAATAATATATATTCGAACAAACAATTGCATACATTCATGGTCATCCAACAAATCATAAACATTTGAGTATTCAAGCAATTCAAGTAGGTAAACATTTTATCAAGCATATTTAATCACACAAAAGGACATATATATATATATATATATATTAAGTCAAGATACACTTGTTGTACAAACCGCTATCATATTTCATTATTTAACTTATAAACTTTCTTGGTTTCTTTTATCATAACCTTAAAAATTCAGCAATCTATTTCACTTAAATATCTTTTGTTTAAATTATCCATAGTACTATTAATTAATGAGTATACATACACACATATATATGTATATATATACTTATATATATATATATTCAAAACAGTTCCGAAATCATGTGTAATACACTTATATAGGTTCAAAACAAACCTTAATTCATGTATATATATATATACTTATATAATTTCAAAACAGTCCAATACATACTTAGATTTAGTCAAAATAATCCTTAAATCATATATATACTTATATAAGTTCAAAACAGGCTAATACATTCTTAGATTTAGTCAAAATAGTCCTTAAATCATGTATATACTTATATAAGTTCAAAACAGCCCACAATCTTTCAAACACAAGATTTCATATATATATATATATATATATATACATATATGCTACTTATCATGTAAGTTATCAAGCATAGCATATCTTAAAACATAATTTATTTATCATAATAAATATTTAACATAACATATCATAGACATGAACTATTTGTCACCTACAGTATCAATCATAGGCATAAGTTACTTGTCACATAAGGTATACAAACTCTCATGGATTGAAGTAATCTAACAAGGTATAAACCCTTATCCCAAAAGAATTCACAAGATTCAATTATGAATTTATTACTTATTATACACGTATTTGAACAAACACATATATAAATAGGCATTCTATCAAACATATGACTTAAACCAAACGAAGGTCAAAAACGACATAGGCACATTTTACTCGTTATGCAAGTTATTACAAAGACTTATTACTTTACTATTACTTTATTATTATTTTTTTCTTAACATAGCCTTTCAATGCGTAAGTACTTGGATAATCAAGTAAACATGATCCACATATATACATCCTTGAATTAAAGAATTCATAATACAACTATCTCATGGTAACAATTAAGATACATCATTAATTCATATTTATCTTTCCACGCAATTCAATCAAACGTCTAGTTACCTTACACATAACATTCGAATAGGATCATTTCCTTAGCTAAAAGAAATTACAAATATCTTGTGAGCAATTATTACTTGTCATGTAAGATAGAAAGCATAGTATAACTTAGACATGGATTTCTTATCACAAGATGTATTAAGATAATTTCTTAACTTAGCTTACAAATTTCAATATTTGTCTTTAATATAGCCTCGAGAATCAAGTAACAGCCTAGGTACACGAATCCCCAACCAACTGTCGCCAAAATAAAATAGTACTCGCAATACTGGTCTTTCCCTCATACTGTCGCCAAGTGACCACAACACTTCCCTCATACTATCGTCAAATAAGGACCATAGTCCACCCAAAACACGAGCTCTATGGACTCTATGGCATGCCAACTATACCTATATTGACTCGAAACCAAGGCTTTTCAATTATTTTATTTCTTAATCGATTCAGAGTTGAGCTTAGCTCCTTATTCAGATAATCGGATAACATATGACATTGCTTGATTTATCAAGCCCATATACAAATATGACCCCCAATATTAGCATAGCTCCAAGGTCACTTAATTAAAGAACATATCTTGATTCTTATCATAGGTGAGCATAGCTTCAAATTCACATAATTACAACAAAGTTTGTATGTTTTATGACAAGCACATTTATAGTTCATATGATCACATAGCAAAACTTAGGACTTATAACATCAAAACACATGTGTTCTTATAATCAAATGAGCAAAGCTTATTATTCCTCATATTAGGCATGTATTCAATACATACAAATTTCACAATTCATTTCCCATCATTTTCGAATGGTAGTATGGCACAACAAGGGTTTCTATCAAGCTTATAGAAGTAAGAATTATTCCTATCAAAGGCATGTCATCAGTTCAAGCACAACATATCACATAGTCCTTACCAATTAAGTACTTATCGTGCTTCTCCTTCGAGCTCATTTTAAGCATAGCTTAGATTAAATACAAGCAAGGTAAAATTAAAACGATAACATGCTCAGGATATTTTCAATCTATCCCGAGACTTTAAACTATACTCACTATTCGCTCCACGCAAATTTTGCTCCCGGATCACAATTACTTTTCGTTTATCTACCAAATTATCCACTTTAGTCTCCTCTCCAATAAGCCCTTCTCGGTCTAACAATTTACAAGAAGTATAACCGTAAATCAGAATTATTCCCATCATCAAACCATTTGTAAAACAACTCTATATTTCACGTATACATATATAAACACAAGACGGCTCATAACAATCTCAAGTGCCAAGTCAATCCCTGATCACATACATTCATAAGCATATGCAGAATTAGACCATAACATTCATGTTTACACCAAAAACAGGGTAATTGACTTATATATATTTTTACACATCATAAACAGTCCACTTTTTGCTCCTAATTATCCAAAACAGTCCATCACATACATATTCAAAACTGTCCATTTACTTATTTTGCATATTTATGTGCATCAAAACAATTCCCCAATATGCTTATATATATTCAAAGCAGTCCAATTATTCTCATAACTTTCCAGAACAGCCCTAAACTCATAAGCACACAATGGTTTATGTCTAAAATAGTCCATAATTATCCAAACTATCCAAAACAGTCCCTAGTTCCTATATACACAATTTGTATACATAAAACAGTCCCAACTATTTTCATAAGTGCAGGCCAGTCCTTAACATTATGATTTTCAATCAAAACAGTCCTTAACTACATATTTTCACCTATATATTCACAAAACAGTCCAGCAACCTTATTCCCAGACAAATCAGTCCAACATTCTTATTGTTTTTTTTATATCAAAAACAGTTCCAAAACAGCTTAGATGTTGATAAAACAGTTCCAACTATGTTACCTATCAATTCCATATTTTTATTACTAAAAAAAAACCCCTTAAACTTTTCAAAACAAACCCTTAACATCCTTTAAATAGAAAAACAGCCCCTCCCATGTTTTTGACAATTAAAAACAGTTTCAAGGTGATCCTTTGATGATTGAATTAGTCTTTAAATTCATTCGTTTCATCACAACAACCCCTAAATAGTTACTTAGCAAACAATGTGATTACATTCAATTTCAAACACAACTTCACATCTAACATGATCACCCTAAACATGTTTTCCATTGCATAATCCAATTACAAAAGGCATCCTTCAACAATTCACCAAAATTCATAACAATTTACAAACAAATACAACTTAGCTTGAATGTGGAGGAAAGAAAAGGTTATTACCTTTCTTCTATAATTACCCGAGCAAAAATTAAAAATTAGACTAGGTTCACCATGGATTGTAAGCTTTCTCTCCACTCTCTCACTACATTTGAGGCTCGGTTCTTTAGGAGATAGGAGGAAGAAGATGATAGCAAATTTTGTCATCTTTTTCTTCTATGCCGTGACTTCCCCCTCCCCTCCACATGTTCTCTTACTTTCTCCTAAGGTGACACTTTTACAAGACCTCCTTTAATTATTTGCTTAGGATGCAAATCCTTATCTTAAACATAAGCTCAATTAAGTCCTTTCCCTAATGGTCATTGATTTCTTCCTTGTTTCAAATTAGTCCTAGAGTGCTCATTCAATCCAATTGGTGATAATTAAACAATAATTGATTTGTGACGAAGTTGCTACATATTTCCAAGTCAAGATTGGGGTATTACAATTAGCTATTCAATTCTTCCATTATTCACATTTGGTCCTAATTCCTTTTATTATTCTTTCTTTTCCAAACACTAAAGAATCAAACATGGTAATTAGAATGCCTTCATAAGTTAGCATCCTACTAGGCCACTCTTCGGGATATTACAATTCTCCTCCCCTTAAAAGAAATTCGTCCTCAAATTTCCTTAAGGTGAGTAGATGAGGATAAGACTCTCATATAGTTACCTTGGATTTCGAGAATTCTCCATGGGGACAGATTATATAAGGGAATGAGTTGATTCAAAATCAAGCAAGACATATACAAGATTTGGATATGATTCAATCATAATCACGAGGGTATAGGCTTCGATATTAGGTTAACTTTTCTTATCGATGTCCTTGGTTGTACAACAAAAGGAAGAACATGAGGGGTTTGGAAATCTTATGTCAAATAAGTAACTAATTTACTGAATGTTTCGTTATACGTAGGAAACATTCTTACTACACATGATGAATTGAAAGGGCTTCTTGCTACTGCTAGCAACGTTCTGAGAATTTGTTGTTCTTGGTTCATTCTTACACTTTCTCTTTCATTGGAGGAGCCAACCGGGCTCTCGCAAACCCGACCATGACGTGTCTCAAATGTTTCTTTAGTCTAATAACTTATAAAAGAGAGCTTTATCATAATTGGTCACAAGTACTTATCAGGTTTAACTCCTAGGTGGCTCACTAACTTATAATGATGCAACGAGTTCCAGTTTAGTCCGAGAATCGACTAAACCTAAGCTCTGATACCAATAAATCTAACACCCATACTAGATCTAGAAAATAAACCAGCTTAGGACGTGTTACCAAACAAACATACAAAGAGTCTTGATCAAATTAGTACAAACAACTGAAAATGCCTTCGAAAATAGAGAATTTAAAAACTTTCTAAATTATTCACAGATCCAACTTCAACCTTAAATCATATATCATCAAATAATCATATCTTAAACAACATGATCCAATCACTAATTCGTAGCATGCTCTAATATCTATGTACTTCATATCACAAAGTTTATTGCATTATTTTTAATATCACATAAGAGTACTTAACTTTCTTATACATTATTAATTCCAGATCAATTACAAACTTGTATACTTCTAACTATTTTAAAGACCTAACGGTCAATATTTAAGATCATTCAAGTGAATAGCATACCATTACTTATTGATCTTTAAGATTACAAGTTGCATCATTTAAAAATCAATCTCAATATCCAAGATTATCAACATGCAACACATATCCCAACCAAACATTTAATCATAGAATCAAGTATCTGAGTAGCAAGTCTAGTTAGCTTAATCAATAATCAATCATTCAAATTATCATATCAAGTATAGCTTAACAAACAAGCAACCATGAGGCATAATAGACTATTTACAAAAAGGGCAATAATTTCGTTTGAATACTAAGATCAAGTTATTTCAAGTATAAGCAAAACATATCTAGCTACATACAACTTTCACATAGCCATACCATAAACCTAATCATTGACATACTATCAAGTCTTATTTTAACCATCAAGTTTAGTCATACTAACTACCTTACCATTTTAGGGTTTAAGACGTGATTAAAGATATAAGTATCAACGCACAAGTACGCATGACATCAAGGTGATTTATCAACTTAAGTCACATACAGATTTTAAAGCATCCACGCAATCATACTAACTATTATAACTCATAAGGCAAGCAACATTGAAATAATTAGAGGCCCATTACAAAGCTTCGAATAATTATAAAACTTATAAACATGAATAGCCAAATTGAGATCTAAATGCACTATGCAAACTTAACAACTATGTGCCACCATCTAGGAGTTCCAAAGATCTTAATTCAAACCATACTTTGATCCTTGTGATCACGTCCAAGCTCTAGAGAAATCCAAAGGCACACATACCCTGAAATGTAACGAAGGAATAGAATAAGCAATTGCTTAGTGAGGTAATTTAGAGTAGCTATAAGTAAAATCAACCAACTTATCCTTTTTATTGATAATTCATTAATCAATCACGAATCTAAGCTTGAAAAAGAAGTTAAATACCCAAAATAATATATATTCGAACAAACAATTGCTTATATTCATGGTCATCCAACAAATCATAAACATTTGAGTATTCAAGCAATTTAAGTAGGTAAACATTTTATCAAGCATATTTAATCACACAAAAGGACACATACACACACACACACACACACATATATATATATATATATATATATTGTAACCCCCTTGACCCGGCCTAGACGCCCAACCGAACCAAGAAGGCTACATTAGGTTTGTCGTAGCAAACCGAAGAGATACAACAAAACCCGGTCCATTTTTTCCTTTTTATCTTATCTAGATGCCAATTATTAACCCTACATGCTCATGTAGACACCAGGTCTAACCCCAACTCAATCAGGCATCAATTTGACATCCAATTGATCACATTTATAATTTAGGGACCAAATTGTAAAGATGTCAAAACTGCCCAAAGTGACTATAACAGAATTAACGATCATCCGTACCGATATAGGTAAACTTGTATCGATACGAATTGAAATACCCCATTTCGGTACACCTCCATGCCGTATCGATACGCCTAACTGAAATACTGAACTTTTGAAAACCTTGATGATCGTACTGATACGGCTCTCCAACGTTTTGATATACGAGATTGGGATGAAGAAGTTGATTTCTAGTAGCTGAGACCCATACCGAAACACCCCTTACCGTACCGATACGCTAAGACCAAAATAGCCTAGGCGTATCGAAACACCAACCTGCGTATCGATCCTTTAAGCCTAAAAATGCCTAGTCGTACCAATAGGATTCCCCGTGTATCGGTACGCCTGGACCTGTAATGTCACATTTTGCTGGTTTTTCATCCCAAAAGCATACTCTAACCACTCCAACATGCTTAAAACACAACACCAACATGCCAACCATATCACAAGCCAACTAGCATCACAATTCTAACAACAGAACAAGGCTTCATGCGTCAAAAAGGAAATCTATAGGCATGCTTCCTAATATGCATCCAACAAACATATCAAAAGATAAACCAGCACCAAAATCAATCTTTAAAGGCCATAAACAACCCATGAGAAACTAAAGAAACATGCTCAAATAGGGAGTTCCGCAAAATATCTCCCAAAACACAACTAGTACCCCATTGCCCTTATTCATTATAGTCTAGTCTCTAACATACTTTGGAAACAAGTCTTGCCAAGATCCCCTTGCTTCTTACTGCCTTCCGGGACTTTAATTCTCTGCATTGATGGACAAAGAAAACGTAAGCACACAAGTCTTAGTAAGGAATGCTCAGAACAAAACACCATCAATGCATTTAAAACCATTACGTTACATCATCCTTTAAACCATCATGCTCTTTTTAAAACATGCACTTTACATCCTTAAAACCCGCATGTTAAACCATATGCTACATGTATCATTAATCAATAGCAAGTCACATTGCTAACCCTCTACTTAAGCCTTCCCATGCATTACTACCAAATGCAAAGCTCAAGGAGAAACATGTATAAATCACATTATACAACATAAAACATTTCAATGATACATTAACAATTATATTAGCTTACAAGTGATAATTAAACAAATCCAATAACAAAAGAGTTCATCGGATACACGGATTCAACAAGTGTTAACCTAACACTTCAAGCAATCTCAACTGGAATAGCGATACAATTACAATCGCAGTACAATAACAACCGGGTACACTTTCAACCCACAGGGACACCAACCCCAATCATCGGTTAGACGCTTAATCCACTAATGGGAGTTTTCGGCACTGTTTAACCCCTCTACCGTTAGGGTATTTGGATGGAGTATTTGATACACCGTATAAACCCCTCAACATCCAAGGCGACTTATTTATAGTGCACTCAATCCTATGGCCGCCCAACTATGTCCGATAACAATTTTAAAACCACATCACTTGCCAATATAATTAACCAAATAACATTTACCTCACTGTTTTACCAAGCATTAAACCAAGCCATTTCCAAAGCAACAACCATGCTTTAAAACACAAGTATAAACCATACTTACAAGGATCACTTACCATGTGCATCCTTCAACAAAACATGCTTAAAAACTATATACCGAATACTATAAAACATGCTTAAACAATAGGTACATGAACATTAAACCAAGTGCATAAAATCATTCGAACAAGCACGACTGAGAGGGTAAATCCACTTTATACTTACTTCTGAGTCTAGGTAAGCATTTCAAGCTCTACCTTAACTCCCAAAACTCTGTTCCCATAACAACAAAATGCTTTAAACCACATTTTCACTTACTCGTACGTGAAACCTCTATTCGCCGATACAAAATCAAGTATTCGAAACCTCCAACGCTTCTCCAATCACTTCCGGATCAACCTCCCCTATTTTTACCACAAAATAATAGAGGATTAATGCATCATAATGCATTCTAAAAACATCAACTACAATCCTTCTCGGATTTCCACAAAACCTTCACAATTAACCCTCTATAACAACCGAAAACATAACCAAAACACTTCGATTCACAACCCAGACAACATCTATCAATCTAACATCACTTTAAACATCAAAACACATCTAAAAACAGATCCAAATATTCGTACCACCTCCAACAACTTTACAACCATAGAAACACCACAAAACCTCAAAACTAACAACCTAAACAAATAGAGATTCTTAAATTTCGGGATTCCGTTGATAAAAATGACTTAACAACATTATTAAACATCCAAAATATAAATCAAAGCATCCTTAATTACTAGAAATTAGATCCAATCCGTGAATCAACTCATTTCCCCAAATAAATCAACTAAACATTAGAAAATCATCAAAATCAGATTAGAAACACAAAAACAAGCATGAAATGCTTGGGAATTTTAATAAAGAACCATAAAATAGAGGAGATCTCGGACCTTACCCCTATTGTGAAGTTTCTCCCTCAATTGATTTGTGAAAAGCTAAGAAAACATAAGATTTCAATGAGATTTTGCAAAACAAAGTTAAAGAATCAAGTTAAAATCAATAATCTGAGTGAAAAGAATCTCTCACCTCTGGATTTGGATAAAGTTCTGATTGTTTGGCAGAAAAGAAGATGGGAGAAAAGGTTTAGGAAGAAGTTACGTAAATTTTCTTTAAAAGCTAATAACTAACTTAGATATTTTAATACCTCTTAAACCACCTTTAAAACGCATGTTTAAAGTGATTTAATTGAAGGGAGAAACCTCCAGCAAAAACATGGTAATTTAGCTCCTTAAGGATTCTAAGAATTTGACCCTTTTCATTTTAGTCACTTTAAAACAGTTTTCAAAAATCGCATTTTGGTCACTAACCAAAATGTCACATTTCCAAATTCCATTTTACAAAATTTATTCCACCAAAATCAATATATATTAAAAGATGATTTTTAACTATTTTCCACATTTTTATCTTACCGAAAAATATACGGTCCCGAAACGGACACGAATCCCTACTCTAGTCCACCGGACAGTCTAATACACCACCAAACTGCTAAGCCCTAAAATCGGGGCGTTACAACTCTCCCCCAATTAAGAAATTTTGTCCCCAAAATTTACTTGTACGAAACAGGTGCGGAAACTATTTCAACACATCTAACTTGTGTTCCCACGTTGCCTTCTTAATACCGCGATGCTTACACAACACCTTAACAAGCTCTACTGTCTTGCCGAGTAGCACCTTACTGCTGGTATCAAGAACCTCTACCGGTTCCTCACTGTAAGATAGGTCTAGTTTCAACTCAATCTCCTCCACTGGTATGACATGCGATGGATCCGACCTATACCTCCACAACACCGGAACGTGGAACACATCATGAATCTTTCCCAACTCCGGAGGTAGCCTCAAACGATACGCAACAGGACCCACACACTCAATAACCTCGTAAGGTCCAATGAACCTCGGGCTAAGCTTCCCTTTCTGCCCAAACCGTAACACCTTTTTCCAGGGCGACACTTTCAAAAACACTTTATCACCCACAACGTACTCTATATCCCTATGTTTTAAATCTGCATAGGATTTCTGCCAATCTACAGCTGCTTTTAAGCGCTCACATATCAACTTTGCCTTTTCGGTTGTGCCTTTCAAAACATTGGGCATAGATACAAACTTTTCCTCCGCTTCTGCCCAACACACGGGCGTACGGCATTTTCTGCCATACAACGCCTCATAAGGTGCCATCTGTATGCTAGCATGATAATTGTTATTGTAAGTAAACTCCACCAACGGTAATTGCTTCTCCCACGTTCCCTGGTACTCAATAACACAACACCTCAACATATCCTCGAGAACTTGAATCATGCGCTCCGACTGGCCACATGTCTGAGGATGATACGAGGTACTGAAATTTAACCAGGTTCCCAAAGCACGATGCAAACTCACCCAAAACCTTGCAGTGAACTACAGATCCCTGTCCGAAACTATAGATTTGGGCACCCCGTGCAGACGCACAATCTCAGAAATGTACAGTTTAGCCAACTTGTCCAAGGTATACGTTGTACGCACTGGCACAAAATGCACACACTTCGTAAACCAATCCGCAATCATCCAAATAGAATCCTTTTTGGTCAACATCAAAGGCAGCCCAGACACGAAATCCATAGTGATTCTTTCCCATTTTCATTCCGGTATCCTTAACAGTTGCAACAACCCAGAAGAAAACTGATGCTCAGCCTTTGCCCGCTGACAAAACATACACCGAGCAATGAAATCAGCCACATCCCTTTTTAGTCTAACCCAATAGTACTCCTCTTTTAACCCTCGATACATCTTAGTACTACCGGGATGCATAGCGAAATGACTAGCATGTGCCTCCGTGAAAATAGTATGCCTCAACTTGTCGTCCTCAAGCACCACTATTCGACCTTTGAAACATAACACCCATCATCGTTGAAATGAAAATCCGTAGGATTTCCATCATTGATATCTTCCACATGAGGTACCAAACTCCCATCATACGATTGTTTCTCCTTAATCATTTGCGATAAGGATGCTTCACCTGCAACTCAGCCAACAAACCCCCATCATTCGTCACACTCAACCGAGCAAACATGGCTCTCAACTCCACAACTGCTTTTCTACTCAAAGCATCCGCCACAACATTGGCTTTCCCCCGATGATATTCAATGGTCAGATCATAATCCTTAAGCAACTCCAACCATCTACGTTGCCTAAGATTCAGCTCCTTCTGTGACATCAGATATTTCAAACTCTTATGATCCGTATAAACCACACATTTCTCACCATAAAGATAATGCCTCCAAATCTTCAAGGCAAACACCGCCGCGACAAGCTCAAGATCGTGAGTAGGGTAGTTATGTTCATGCACCTTCAACAGCCTAGATGCATACGCCACTACCTTACCCTCCTGCATCAGCACAGAACCAAGCCCAACATACGATGCATCACTATAAACAACGAACTCCTTCCCCGATTCTGGTTGAACCAAGACAGGAGCTCGCGTCAAGGCTTCCTTCAACCTTTCAAAAGCTCACTGTTTATCCTCCGTCCACTCAAAACGAACATTTTTCTGTAGCAACTTTGTTAACGGAACTGCTAAACTGGAGAATCCTTCCACAAACCTTCGGTAGTAACCCACTAAACCAAGGAAACTCCTAACCTCCGTCACAAACTTGGGCTCATTACATCCTCAACCTTATGCAGATCGACACGTATTCCTTAGACCGACACAACATGCCCGAGGAACACAACTTCCTTAAGCCAGAACTCACATTTGCTTAACTTAGCCTAAAGCTGATTAGTCAACAGCGTTTGAAGCACAATTCTCAAATTTCTATCATGATCCTCCTCGGTACGGGAGTACACAAGGATATCATCGACAAGCAGAACTACAAACTGGTCCAAAAACTCATGAAACACTCGATTCATCATGTCCCTAAAAGCAGCTGGTGCATTGGTCAAACCAAACGACATCACAAGAAACTCGTAATGCTCGTACCTCGTACAAAAGGCTGTTTTGGGCACATCCACCTCCTTCACCTTTAACTGGTAGTACCCCGACCTCAAATCTATCTTGGAAAACACCGAGGCTTCCCTGAACTGATCAAACATGTCATCTATCTGCGGTAATGGATACTTGTTCTTTATTGTCAACTTATTCAACTACCGGTAATCAATACACATCTGCAACGTACCATCTTTCTTCTTAACAAACAGCACCGACGCTCCCCATGGTGAGATATTGGGTCTAATGAACCAATGGTCAAGCAACTCCTGCAACTGCGTTTTCAACTCCTTCAATTCTTTTGGGGCCATGAGGTACAGAGCAATAGATACCGGTACCGTACCCGCAAAGACCTCGATGCCAAACTCTACCTCACGGTCAGGAGGCAACCCTAGTAATTCCTCCAAAAAAACACCTAGAAACTCACATACGGTGTGAACATCCTACACCTTCAACTACTTTGATCCAGGATTCAAAACATAGGCCAAATAAGCCTGAAATCCCGAATCCCACATTCGACTTGCTTCCAAAGCTGAAACAACATTAGACAAAAACTTGACATTTTCACCAATAACCACCTCCTCATAATCATCTAAAAACCTCAAGGATATCCGTTTGGTCTCAAAATCCACCACAACCCGATGTTCGATTAACCAATCCATACCATAATCACATCAAAACCATGGAATGGTAACTCCATCAAGTCCACAGCAAACACATGTCCCTGAACCATCACCGGACACCTACGATACAACCTCCTAACCACGACTGCCTCCCCAAGAGAACTAGTCACTATAACACCCACATTAAGAATTTCAACAGATATATCAAGCAACCCAACATGCTCACTCAAAATGTATGAATGAGTAGAACCAGAATCAACCAACGAATACAACGAAAAGAACTGTAGGGTAAAAGTACTTGCAATCACATCGGTTTCATTACGACCCTCGCGGTGTGCATACACCCTAGCCGGTCTACCTCTCTCAGGTTGGATAGCAATAGTATGAGCCACAGTCCTCTGCCCACCATCTCGATGCTGAAATGGTCTGCATCTACGACCATGACCCCACTGTAGAGCTACAATAGGTGCAACACCCTGCCCACCTCGAGCCAACAACAGAAAATCACGACTCTGATGGTCGCCTGAACCACAACTCTAACAAGCATTAGCCACCACAGGTGCAGGTGCCTAACCCTCCCTGGCCAAATACGGGCAATCTCGCCTCAAATAATCTCAGGATCCACAAACCCAACAAGTGCTAAACGAGGTTCTAACCTGGGCACCCTACCCCTGGACTCCACGTCCCACAACATCTCCGCCATACCTCGGCTCCGGGCGAAACCTACTGTCACGGTGTCTCTTGGCCTGACCATTGCTATAACCTGAATTAACATCTCTCTTACTCGAGCTAGAGCCTCGTGATCCAGATGCCAAACCAAAATTCTGCTCTACATCCTTGGCTCGCGAAACCAATACATCAAAGTCGGTGTAATCAGCAGCAAGCATGTATGTCTTAACATCCTTCACAAGCCCAGAGCAGAAACGATCACATCGATTACGCTCGTCAGGAACCAACTCAGGTGCATACTGACTCAACCTCACGAACTGTACCTTGTACTCCGCAATAGACATACTGCCTTGCACCAGAGCCATAAACTCACATTTCTTCTCGTCCTGATATTAGACTCCCAAAAACTTCTTCTGAAATGCCCCGTAGAAGAACTCCCAGGTCACATCCTCAGTCGCCATACCGGATATCATGGTAGTCCACCATGCATAAGCATCACCCTACAGTAGGGAAACAACACAGCCCAGCTTACGAGCATCGGTGTACCCCATCTAGCCTAGTTTCCTCTCAGTACTGGCCAACCAACCCTCAGAGGCCTCAGGTAACAAACCTCAGAACTCAACTCCACCCAAACTACAAAAATGCTCAAGCGGCAAACCTTGCCCCTCAACCGGTGGTGTTGGCACACGAACACCCGCAACTGCTGGTGTGGTGTTCACCTCTTTTTCTATATGACACACCGATGGTGGTTCATTAATCTTTTGTACCGTTGATGATTCAACTACATGAAAAGAGGATTCTTGTTTTTTGATAATGGATGAGAACAAATAGCTCTCTCATGAATTTCTTGAGTTCTGCCCAAGATCTTATCTCGACTTCTCCATTGAGATGCCTATTTTGCCGCAATAATTTCCACCAAAGTGAGGCGTAATCTGTGAAATTTAGGGCCACTAATGGAACTTGATCTTCCTCGGGATATCCAAAGAAATCAAGTAGGTGATCAACATGATATTCCCAATCACAATAACCATCAGGATCATACTTTCCATGAAAATAAGGTATTCTGAAGTTTTGTTTAATTAAGGGAGGTTTTCCTTCGAGCGAAACATCCTCCAAGAATCATGTCAGCTCTGATACCAAATGATAGAGTAGCGCAAATCTAAATAAAGAGAAAAAAACAAACCAAAATAAAGATCAAATATGAAAAATTCAAATTTGCTTATGATGGTGGCGTCAATAGAGGAAGATAGAATATGTGGAGATGGCGTGATGAATTGATAGTTGTCCTCGGCACCCTTTTAGACGCAATTATCTAAGCAAGAAACCTCAATCGGCTCTAACCCACCATTCCAAATGAGATTGTATGGACAAGTAGGAGTGTGAAGATCTTCAACAACAAATCACAAGAACTTGAAGATTGATTTGCTTCTAAAAAAACAAGATAAACTTCTTGCAAGTATAAATTCAAAGAGAACTTTCTTTTAATCCAACGAATTCTGAATTACAATGTTGGTGGAGTCTTCTTTTATATAGGCCTTGGAGAAGTTCTAATCCTACTAAACTTAACGAATTAAATACAATATATAAATGTTAAAATCTAATCTCTTAATTAGATAAGTAACTTCTAATAATAAATAAATGCTAAAAATAAAATCATAATTAAATAAATCTGATCCTAATAGATATTGCAGAATCCTATATTTATTTAAATTACAAATAATCAAATAAAATTTTGAAAATTCGTAATTATCCAAAAATCTCGTATTAATCCCGTAAAGGAATTTCTGCATGCCATGCCTTTGCTAAAATAGATGTATCTTGAGTTTTAGATGTCTGATTGAGGTGTTTCAAGATGTGTTGAAAAGCTAATTGATAGCTGGACAAGTTTTAAGAAGACATATCGGCCTATAAATGCCTGGATCCCATCCGAAAATGTGTCACAAGTTGATTGATGTTTTTGAATTGCAAAACAATTTCAACTTCCTTTCCAAGATGACTATTTTGACCCTTCTCATAATCGTATCACCGGGTATTGGGCCTTTCTGTTGGGAGCCCAATTTAAAAAATTGGATATGGGCTTTGTGGCAAAGGAAAAGAAGAGGATGGTGGACATTTATTAAATGGATTTATCCAAGTTGAAAGAATAGATTTTATTGGTGGTGTTTGAAATTTAAATATGAGTGAGTGGTTGAAAAGTGCGAAAAATATTATTGAGGAGAGAGAGAAAAAGGAAAAAGTGAGAAAATAGTGGAGAGAGTTTTAGAGAGAGGAAAGAGCTTTCAGCTCATTTTTACCGCCATCCGATGGTCTTTTTTTGACACTACCGACACTGTTAGAAAGATCTTACCAAGACGAGTTGGCCGGTGGTCGTGGCAACACTATCGAAGTTGCAGTTGGAGAGGGTGAGGCAAAAAGGTTTTGACTGTTTCAGAATAAAGTAGTTTCGATGGTTAAAATCTACATTTGAGGGCACCAACTGTTCACTGGCATTGGGACAACGGGACTGGAGCTCGCTGCTGCAATCTGACCACTAGAACAGCCTTCAAGTGCCACCGCTGTGCATGGTAATACTCTAGCGTGCTGGATAGCCATCCAGCCGGTTGGGACAAGCTGAGCCAGCCAACTAAGCCGAACCAAGCCAAGGATTGAGCTAGTCTGCCAAACCGGTCTACTAAGCTGAGCACCAGTCAAGCTGAGCAATATTTGATCGAGCTGTTGATCGCATTGACCAAGCCGTTGACCGTGTTGACTAAGCTATTGAATTTTTTAAGAGACCCTACCCAGGGGTTTCTAAACGTTCTAAGCCTATTGGCTTAGTCTATTTTGCCAAATTTGAACCCGATAAGTTGTTTTTACGTGTTTGACCTTGTGTTTTAATTAGGGGATGTAGGAAATTAATGTATTTTTGTATTCGTTTTTATATGAAGATTATTTGGGATCGGATATCAAGCCAAGTGGAGCAATCGAGAAGCTTATATGAGGATTTATCGCTAATGCTTGAGGTTAGTACACCTCAAACTTTGAAATGCTTCATGAGCATCATAAGTGTAATTGTCTTGCTTGTTAGTATTTGCAAATTAGGTTGATGATAGATAAGCATGTGTTGAGACTGGTATTGTGAGACTTGGTATGCATGAGATGCATGAGTTGTTTGGGATTATTTTGATACTCATATGAGCTTTAGAAACCGTGTAGGGTCGTTTGAATATTCGTATAATTATCGGATTGGATGATATTGTGATGCTTGAGTTATGAGTTGGCATGTTCGATGGAGATTATACTTAACAGACTGATAATTGGTAATATTCGAATAATTGACCATAAAGTCGGGAATTGATATTAAATGATTAAATGAGCTAGCAAACAAACCCTAATGACTTTCATAAGCTTTAGGGATCAAATAAGGTGTTGTAAAATCGTAATTCAAGGAAATGGTGCAAACCATACATAGGGTATCGGTATGAACTTTAGATGTATCGGTATGCGATTAGGGGCCATATTGGTATGGTCGACCCGTATCGGTACTTGAGGAAATCTAGGATTTTCAGTAAGTAATATACGTATCGGTACACGTGTGAGGACCGGTACTGTTGCATGTTTTGAGTGTTACGCAAGTGTGCAAGCGAACACGTCATAAGTAATAAGTGATAAGTATAAAGTATCGTCTCCATAGGGACTCGTCTGAAGGACTTGGACTCTTAACTCCTTGCACTGAAAGAAAAGAATAGTTGTGATGATAGATGGTGATAGAAAAATAAAACAAATAACTAAAGATTGTAAAGGAAACAAAGTAATCAATGAGAGAATTTGTAATATCCCAATTTTTGGCTAGTGACCAAAATGTAAATTTTGAAAGTTTTGTGGCAAAAGTATAAACTTTGGAAAAATTTAGGGACCAAGGTGTAGTTTTCAAAAGCTGTGTATTTTAACCCCGTAAATGAATAGTTTACCCTCAAGAATGACGTTTCCATGTTATCCGGATTTTTCGTATGGAGTTTGTATTAATGGCTATAAAGCGTTAAAGTTCAAAAAAATATCCGGATAATCTGATCGAATCGAATATCTAGGATATTTTGAAGGATGTTAAGGCAAGGTTAATTATATCATTTTACATGTCTAAGATATTTTCTTTGCGTTGGAAGAATATGAACCCTTGGATTTAAGTTGATTTTCCATATTACATATGAGCCGTTGGATGAAAAATGGCAAGATCATAATTTTGGAAAATTTTAAGGGCAAAGTTGGTAACTACTAACTCAAGATTAAATATAGGCCATTGGATGAAGGATGATGACATGTGTTACATTATGGATTCGTTGGATTTGATGGCAAAATGGTTATTTCACTATTTGGAGGATTTTCAATAATTATCAGAATAATAGACCGAGTTAGGAAAATTCATTCTAAGTCCTTAAGAAAGGAATTTTTTTGAGACAATAGTATTTATTTTCCAAATATGGAAATATATAAATTTTGGAATAGATCTGATAGCTCGATAAAGGTAAAATCGTAGTAGAAGTATTTAGTGAATATCGGGAAATCGGATTGAATTAAAATTTTAGAGGCTATTCCATAAGCCATGGAAAATCATAAAATGATATTTATGGAATAGTGGCCATTTGAGAAGAAACTAATTTAGTTAGATTATAATGGAATGGCAATTTTGAAACAAACTAGTAAATAAAGACTAGTTGGAGGGCAAATTTGAAATATTTTTGAAATGTTGAGGACGTTTTTGAAAGATGAAATATACATGGATTGAATCTTGGCCCTTAATTTTAGATGAGTTTAAATTAGCCATTGAATTTAAAGACTAAATTGGCAATTTCACTATTTAAATGAATTTAAAATTCATTTAATAGTTACAAATGTAAAATAATAGTTAAAAGATGAACAAATGTTCATCTTTTTCCAGCCATGCACCATGGGAGCTAGAGGAAAGAAGAAAAAAAATTTCCAAGCTTGATTTAAGCCCCAAACCTCAGTTTTTGGACAAGTCCGAAACAAAGAAGGTTCGAAGTTCTAAGAAAGAAAGGATCGAACTAGGACTTAGTGAGGCATTGTGTTAAGTGGCCAAGGTGAGTGCAATTGCATACATATCATGACACATTGGTGTTTTATACATCATTGGGATGGCTTGCGATGAGCCTACCCAAATTTTATTGTCATTGTATTTATGTCATGGAGCATATGATTGACATATTTTAAATATGTCAAAAGTTAAATATAAATGCATGGATCACTAGTTATATATGATGTTATATTATGAATGTTATTTCGGGTATGAACTGCCCAATGTTAAATTATGTTGATATACATTGCCATGGATGAAATAAATGTGGAAAATATGCCCAAGTAAGTCATTGAGGGACATGGTATAGTTGGCATGCCATAGAGTCCAGCGATTAGCACTTTGTGCGGGCACTATAGTGTATATAAAAGACACTTAGTGCATATGGCTAGCACGACCTTATGTGCGGATAAGGACGACCTTATGTCTATTATGGTTAGCACGACCTTATGTACGGATAAGGATGACCTTATGTCTATTATGGTTAGCAAGACCTTATGTGCGGATAAGGACGACCTTATTGTAGTTTTGACTCACGTACTTAGGGTCCTCATAGGCTTATATTTGGGCTATGGTTTATTGGTTAGTAAAAGATAAACAAGTGAATAAGCTTATGAGCTTTTGGAATAAATGACAAGTATATTGGTAAGAAATTTATATCCAGTTTATATTATGTTAAAATATGAATAACATAATGGATTTACATGTCTAGTGATCATGATTCATTTATGCATATATGACATATTATGACAAATGCACAAGCATGAAAGTCTTATGAAATTGACATATAGTAAATCATTACTAATGCAATGTGAAAGTTTGATGGCATTGGCATGTAGTAAATCATTACCGAAGCAATATAAAGGTTAGAATAATGGCATATAGCATGTTATATATATATAAATATATATATATATATATATATGCAGCCTTGAGGTTTAATAAGTCATGAAATTGAATAAGCCTATTTAGTTGTTTTTAATTTTGATTATTGCCTCACTAAGTTCATACTTAGCGTGTGTTTGATTGTGCACACGTAGGTAAATCAAGATGAGAGTGAGAAGAGCATTGCATCAATTTTGGAAAGCTCAACAGGTAATCACAGTAATGACATCCTAATTGAGGTTTGATTATTATGGTGGCATGTATACTTGCTAAACATATATGAGTTGTGATTGTCCTTTAAAGTTCGTTATGATTTCATTATAATTGGCATTTCTGGAAAGATTCAAAGTTAAGAGTAACCTCAGGTGATGAGTTCCATGCTAAGGTAATTGAGAACTTGTATGTTTTATGATATTTGGGTTCAAAATTATCAAAACTTGAATTTTGTTTCAAATATCATTAATGTTTAAGGATAGTGAAGTTGAAATATTTCTGATTCGTATTCGTCATACGGATACAAAAAGGGGGCGTTATATTTATTGGTATCAGAGCTACAAGTTTAGCCGGTTCTGGAGTTAAACGAAGTATGGTAAAGGTCAAAAGTGTATACATGCCACTAGGATGTCAGAATTACTGATGATTTTACTTGTTTGAATGAATGCAATTGCTTACTTCATTATTACAATAATGTTAAATTCCAATGTGTGGGGGGTAAAAGAATCGTGTCAGGTGTTTACGTGAGTTGATCAATAAGAGATTCTTGAGCATGATAAGGTTAATGATAATATTCTACCCTCAGCTTGGCTTGGTGCAAAGGCACCAAAGTAACATGATATGCATGTTCTGAATTAAGAGCTTTTCTTCCAGACATTAGATGCGATCATGAATCAGCCTTCTTAGGCACCGATTGCAAAAGAATTGAGAGTTCTGGCACACTAGATTTTTAGAGAGATATTAATGGAGATCCTATGTTGTTAATCTATGGTTTAATGATATAAAAGTTATGTTGAAGGAACTCTGCATTGATGATCGGAGGAGACTCAAAGAAAAAAAGTATTATCTCATCCGAAAGGATTAGACCCGTATTTGATAAAGTAATGTTACGGTACATACTCAAAAGTCTATTAACTAGAAGTTCTTTCTTTGAGAGTTTCGTAACAAAGTTTATCCTAGAGATGCAACGGAATTTCTTGCATCTTAATTAGGGCAATTGGATTATTTATGGATATGAGTGCAAGTTTAATAAACTGAGCTAATTTGCTTCTAAACTGCTTCCCTCAGATGTAAGGAGAGCATGTTATGACAGCTCATAGAGGGCTAGAGGTCAGGTACAAAGAAGTACTGACTACCCTATGTATTTCAAAATTCCATGAAGCAGTAAATTATGCCAAATGCAATGCAAAAGGTTTGAATGAGAAAATATCTAAACATAGGTCACAACTCGTAAAGAGGAATAGTGAATCATTATTTATTTCACCACTTCTAAAAAGTGGTGAGGATTCTTGGAAAAGATATCAAACTGAATTTATTATATAGTTTCGCTAAGAGAACGGGACAAGGAAAATTAATAACTCTCTGACATTTATAATTAATGTTGGAGATTCAAGAAAACCACAAAACCAATCATGTGAGTGTTGTGATAATTGGCATGCATGAGCATGCAATGTTTTTATTGGAATTTGTTACCAATATGAAAATTATTTAACTTATTCTATGGATACCGAGCATCATGGATAAGCTGGGAGAGTATTCTTATTGTTTGTGAGTTTTAAAGGGTTGTCCAAGAGGAACTGTCAGGCTTGACGCTTAATCGAGAGGCTAAGTTTATGATTGGATTTTAATCCAATATTAGATCTATATCGATTGCACCATACAGAATGGCTCTTACTAGATTGAGAAAGATAAAGGCCTAGTTGCAAGAGTTATTAGATTGAGGTTTTATACAACCCAATATATCACCTTAGGAAGCTCTAGTGATGTTAGTCAAAAGAAGTATTAATATTCCTCTAAGATTAAATTACGATTATATTATTACCAGTAGAATAAGATTTGATAGTAGCATTAGTATTAGTGCAATATGAATCTAGTAAGGATTCTACCTTATTCAATAATATGTCCTATAATAGGTTGGGATGTGTATTGATGTACTAAGGCTAAAGTAGTAGTTCTTGTATTTAGCCAATAGTCATTCTTTGGCTTATAAACATTAAATGCCCAATTACCTTTGGAAGAAAATAGTATATTGATTACATAGCTTCAGCTAAAATCTACTTTGACGAATCGGATCAAAGATTTATAGATGAAAGATAAGATATGTCTGGAAAGAATTCAGTAAGGTGAAAAGGGAAAATTAAAGATTTCGATGTTAAGTCTAAAGGATGTACATATTATCAAGGAGTAATTTATATCCCCGATATAATGAGTTAGAAAGAGAACTAAAAGGTGATTGAATCTGATTTATTTCAGGATGCAGAGAATAAAGTAAGAATGGTTCGAAGTAATCTAGAATTGGTTTAGAATGATGGATATTATTTGCTGATCTTGAAAAAACAGATATTTAATATGAAGTTAAGGATAAAGTATTCCTTAAAAGTTTCACCTTGGAATGAGGTGTTATGGTTTGGACAAAAAGGGAAGCCGAGTATGAGATTTATTGGGCCATATAAGATTGTGAAAAGAGTTGGTCTGGTGGCTTATTAGCTAGTTTTACCTCCGAAAATGGACAAGATTCACAATGTATTTCATATATCGATGCTCAAGAAGCATCAGTCAGATCCTTTACATATCATTACTTGGAAGGAATAGAGATTCAATCAAATTTGATTTACGAGGAAGAATCGATAAAGATACTGGCACATGGAGTTGAAGAACTAAGGAATAAGATGATCTCGTTTGTTAAAGTTCTTTGGCGAAATCATGAAGTCAAAAAAATGATTTGGGAAAGAGAAAAATATATGAGAAAATAGTTTCCTCATTGTTTTTGAATTAGGTATGTGTTGAAAATTCGAGGACAAATTTTCTTAAGGGGGAGAATTGTAATATCCCAATTTTTGGCTAGTGACCAAAATGTAGATTTTGAAAGTTTTATGGCTGAAGTATAAACTTTGGAAAAGTTCAGGGACCAAAGTGTACTTTTCAAAAGTTGTGTATTTTAACCCCATAAATGAATAGTTTACCCCCAAGAACGACGTTTACATGTTATCCGTATTTTTAAATTTGGAGTTTGTATTAATGGCTATAAAGCGATAAAATTTAGAAAAATATTTGGATAATCGGATCGAATCGAATATCCAGGATATTTTGAAGGATGATAAGGAAAGGTTAATTATATCATTTTACATGTCTAAGATATTTTCTTGGTGTTGGAAGAATATGAACCCTTGGGTTTAAGTTGATTTTCCATATTAAATATGAGCCGTTGGATAAAAAATAACAAGATCGTAATTTTGGAAAATTTTAAGGGCAAAGTTGGTAACTACTAACTCAAGATTAAATATAGGCCATTGGATGGAGGATGATGACATGTGGTACATTATGGATTCATTGGATTTGAGGGCAAAATGGTTATTTCACTATTTGGAGGATTTTCAATAATTATTAGAATAATAGACTTAGTTAAGAAAATTCATTCTAAGTCCTTAAGAAAGCATTTTTTTGAGATAATAGTATTTATTTTTCAAATATGGAAATATAGAATTTTTGGAATAGATCCGATAGCTCGATAAAGGTAAAATCATAGTAGAAGTATTTAGTGAATATCGAAATCGATTGAATTGAAATTTTAGAGGCTATTCTATAAGCCATGGAAAATCATAAAATGATATTTATGGAATAGTGGCCATTTGAGAAGAAACTAATTTAGTTAGATTATAATGGAATGGCAATTTTGAAATAAACTAGTAAATAAAGACTAGTTGGAGGCAAATTGGTCATTTGGCAAATATAAATTTGAAATATTTTTGAAATGTTGAGGATGTTTTTGAAAGATGAAATATACATGGATTTAATCTTTGCACTTGATTTTAGATGAGATTAAATTAGCCATTGAATTTAAAGACTAAATTGGTAATTTCACTATTTAAATGAATTTAAAATTCATTTAATAGTTACAAATGTAAAATAATAGTTAAAAGATGAACAAATGTTCATCTTTTTACCAGCCATGCACCATAGGAGCTAGAGGAAAGAACAAAAAAATTTTCCAAGCTTGATTTAAGCCCCAAACCTCAGTTTTTTAGACAAGTCCGAAACAAAGAAGGTTCGAGTTCTAAGAAAGAAAGGATCGAACTAGGACTTAGTGAGGCATTGTGTTAAGTGGCCAAGGTGAGTGCAATTGCATACAAATCATGACACATTAGTGTTTTATACATCATTGGGATGGCTTGCGATGAGCCTACCCAAATTTTATTGTCATTGTATTTATGTCATGGAGCATATGATTGCCATATTTTAAATGTGTCAAAAGTTAAATATAAATGCATGGATCACTAGTTATATTGATGTTATATTATGAATGTTATTTCGGTATGAACTGCCCAATGTTAAATTATGTTGATAGTTGGCATGGATGAAATAAATGTCCCAAGTAAGTCATTGAGGACATGGTATAGTTGGCATGCCATAGAGTCAGCGCACTTTGTGCGGGCACTATAGTGTATATAAAAGACATTTAGTGCATATGGTTAGCACGACCTTATGTGCGGATAAGGATGACCTTATGTCTATTATGGTTAGCACGACCTTATGTACGGATAAGGATGACCTTATGTCTATGATGGTTAGTTAGCGGAACCTTATTGTAGTTTTGACTCACGTACTTAGGATCCTCATAGGCTTATATTTGGGCTACCTTTATTGTCTAGTAAAAGATAAACAAGTGAATAAGCTTATGAGCTTTTGGAATAAATGACAAGTATATTGAAGAAATTTATATCCAGTTTATATTATGTTAAAATATGAATAACATAATGGATTTACATGTCTAGTGATCATATTTGGGATGCATATATGACATATTATGACAAATGCACAAGCATGAAAGTCTTATGAAATTGACATATAGTAAATCATTACTAATGCAATGTGAAAGTTTGATGGCATTGGCATGTAGTAAATCATTACCAAAGCAATATAAAGTTTAGAATAATGGCATATAGCATGTTATATATATATAAATATATATATATATATATATATGCAGCCTTGAGGTTTAATAAGTCATGAAATTGAATAAGCCTTTTTAGTTGTTTTTAATTTTGATTATTGCCTCACTAAGTTATTACTTAGCATGTGTTTGATTGTGCACACGTAGGTAAATCAAGATGAGAGTGAGAAGAGCATTGCATCAATTTTGGAAAGCTCAACAGTAAATCACAAAGAATGACATCCTAATTGAGGTTTGATTATTATGGTGGCATGTATACTTGCTAAACATATATGAGTTGTGATTGTCCTTTAAAGTTCGTTATGATTTCATTATAATTGGCATTTCTGGAAAGATTCAAAGTTAAGAGTAACCTCGGTGATGAGTTCCATGCTAAGATAATTGAGAACTTGTATGTTTTTTGATATTTGGGTTCAAAATTATCAAAACTTGAATTTTGTTTCAAATATCATTAATGTTTAAGGATAGTGAAGTTGAAATATTTCTGATTCGTATTCGTCATACGGATACAAAAAGGGGGCGTTATATTTATTGGTATCAGAGCTACAAGTTTAGCCGGTTCTGGAGTTAAACGAAGTATGGTAAAGGTCAAAAGTGTATACATGCCACTAGGATGTCAGAATTACTGATGATTTTACTTGTTTGAATGAATGCAATTGCTTACTTCATTATTACAATAATGTTAAATTCCAATGTGTGGGGGGTAAAAGAATCGTGTCAGGTGTTTACGTGAGTTGATCAATAAGAGATTCTTGAGCATGATAAGGTTAATGATAATATTCTACCCTCAGCTTGGCTTGGTGCAAAGGCACCAAAGTAACATGATATGCATGTTCTGAATTAAGAGCTTTTCTTCCAGACATTAGATGCGATCATGAATCAGCCTTCTTAGGCACCGATTGCAAAAGAATTGAGAGTTCTGGCACACTAGATTTTTAGAGAGATATTAATGGAGATCCTATGTTGTTAATCTATGGTTTAATGATATAAAAGTTATGTTGAAGGAACTCTGCATTGATGATCAGAGGAGACTCAAAGAAAAAGTATTATCTCATCTGAAAGGATTAGACCCGTATTTGATAAAGTAATGTTACGGTACATACTCAAAAGTCTATTAACTAGAAGTTCTTTCTTTGAGAGTTTCGTAACAAAGTTTATCCTAGAGATGCAACGGAATTTCTTGCATCTTAATTAGGGCAATTGGATTATTTATGGATATGAGTGCAAGTTTAATAAACTGAGCTAATTTGCTTCTAAACTGCTTCCTACAGACAGAAGGAGAGCATGTTATGACAGCTCATAGAGGGCTAGAGGTCAGGTACAAAGAAGTACTGACTACCCTATGTATTTCAAAATTCCATGAAGCAGTAAATTATGCCAAATGCAATGCAAAAGGTTTGAATGAGAAAATATCTAAACATAGGTCACAACTCGTAAAGAGGAATAGTGAATCATTATTTATTTCACCACTTCTAAAAAGTGGTGAGGATTCTTGGAAAAGATATCAAACTGAATTTATTATATAGTTTCGCTAAGAGAACGGGACAAGGAAAATTAATAACTCTCTGACATTTATAATTAATGTTGGAGATTCAAGAAAACCACAAAACCAATCATGTGAGTGTTGTGATAATTGGCATGCATGAGCATGCAATGTTTTTATTGGAATTTGTTACCAATATGAAAATTATTTAACTTATTCTATGGATACCGAGCATCATGGATAAGTCGGGAGAGTATTCTTATTGTTTGTGAGTTTTAAAGGGTTGTCCAAGAGGAACTCAGGCTTGACGCTTAATCGAGAGGCTAAGTTTATGATTGGATTTTAATCCAATATTAGATCTATATCGATTGCACCATACAGAATGGCTCTTACTAGATTGAGAAAGATAAAGGCCTAGTTGCAAGAGTTATTAGATTGAGGTTTTATACAACCCAATATATCACCTTAGGAAGCTCTAGTGATGTTAGTCAAAAGAAGTATTAATATTCCTCTAAGATTAAATTACGATTATATTATTACCAGTAGAATAAGATTTGATAGTAGCATTAGTATTAGTGCAATATGAATCTAGTAAGGATTCTACCTTATTCAATAATATGTCCTATAATAGGTTGGGATGTGTATTGATGTACTAA
This sequence comes from Hibiscus mutabilis, assembly GCA_019671005.1. NCBI lineage: Eukaryota > Viridiplantae > Streptophyta > Magnoliopsida > Malvales > Malvaceae > Hibiscus > Hibiscus mutabilis. The sequence continues at coordinate 17,070,467 of CM033743.1, read as the reverse complement.
GGCTAAAGTAGTAGTTGCTGTATTTAGCCAATAGTCATTCTTTGGCTTATAAACATTAAATGCCCAATTACCTTTGGAAGAAAATAGTATATTGATTACATAGCTTCAGCTAAAATCTACTTTGACGAATCGGATCAAAGATTTATAGATGAAAGATAAGATATGTCTGGAAAGAATTCAGTAAGGTGAAAAGGGAAAATTAAAGATTTCGATGTTAAGTCTAAAGGATGTACATATTATCAAGGAGTAATTTATATCCCCGATATAATGAGTTAGAAAGAGAACTAAAAGGTGATTGAATCTGATTTATTTCAGGATGCAGAGAATAAAGTAAGAATGGTTCGAAGTAATCTAGAATTGGTTTAGAATGATGGATATTATTTGCGATCTTGAAAAAACAGATATTTAATATGAAGTTAAGGATAAAGTATTCCTTAAAAGTTTCACCTTGGAATGAGGTGTTATGGTTTGGACAAAAAGGGAAGCCGAGTATGAGATTTATTGGGCCATATAAGATTGTGAAAAGAGTTGGTCTGGTGGCTTATTAGCTAGTTTTACCTCCGAAAATGGACAAGATTCACAATGTATTTCATATATCGATGCTCAAGAAGCATCAGTCAGATCCTTTACATATCATTACTTGGAAGGAATAGAGATTCAATCAAATTTGATTTACGAGGAAGAATCGATAAAGATACTGGCACATGGAGTTGAAGAACTAAGGAATAAGATGATCTCGTTTGTTAAAGTTCTTTGGCGAAATCATGAAGTCAAAAAAATGATTTGGGAAAGAGAAAAATATATGAGAAAATAGTTTCCTCATTGTTTTTGAATTAGGTATGTGTTGAAAATTCGAGGACAAATTTTCTTAAGGGGGAGAATTGTAATATCCCAATTTTTGGCTAGTGACCAAAATGTAGATTTTGAAAGTTTTATGGCTGAAGTATAAACTTTGGAAAAGTTCAGGGACCAAAGTGTACTTTTCAAAAGTTGTGTATTTTAACCCCATAAATGAATAGTTTACCCCCAAGAACGACGTTTACATGTTATCCGTATTTTTCGTACGGAGTTTGTATTAATGGCTATAAAGCGATAAAATTTAGAAAAATATTTGGATAATCGGATCGAATCGAATATCCAGGATATTTTGAAGGATGATAAGGAAAGGTTAATTATATCATTTTACATGTCTAAGATATTTTCTTGGTGTTGGAAGAATATGAACCCTTGGGTTTAAGTTGATTTTCCATATTAAATATGAGCCGTTGGATAAAAAATAACAAGATCGTAATTTTGGAAAATTTTAAGGGCAAAGTTGGTAACTACTAACTCAAGATTAAATATAGGCCATTGGATGGAGGATGATGACATGTGGTACATTATGGATTCATTGGATTTGAGGGCAAAATGGTTATTTCACTATTTGGAGGATTTTCGATAATTATTAGAATAATAGACTTAGTTAAGAAAATTCAGTCTAAGTCCTTAAGAAAGCATTTTTTTTGAGATAATAGTATTTATTTTTCGAATATGGAAATATAGAATTTTCAGAATAGATCCGATAGCTCGGTAAAGGTAAAATCATAGTAGAAGTATTTAGTGAATATCAGGAAATCAGATTGAATTGAAATTTCAGAGGCTATTCTATAAGCCATGGAAAATCATAAAATGATATTTATGGAATAGTGGCCGGTTGAGAAGAAACTAATTTAGTTAGATTATAATGGAATGGCAATTTTGAAATAAACTAGTAAATAAAGACTAGTTGGAGGGCAAATTGGTCATTTGGCAAGGATGGTAAATTTGAAATATTTTTGAAATGTTGAGGATGTTTTTGGAAGATGAAATATACATGGATTTAATCTTTGCACTTGATTTTAGATGAGATTAAATTAGCCATTGGATTTAAAGGCTAAATTGGTAATTTCACTATTTAAATGAATTTAAAATTCATTTAATAGTTACAAATGTAAAATAATAGTTAAAAGATGAACAAATGTTCATCTTTTTACAGCCATGTACCATAGGAGCTAGAGGAAAGAACAAAAATTTTTCCAAGCTCGATTTAAGCCCCGAGTCTCAGTTTTTAGACAAGTACGAATCAAAGAAGGTTCGAGGTTCTATGAAAGAAAGGATCGAACTAGGACTTAGTGAGGCATTGTGTTAAGTGGCCAAGGTGAGTGCAATTGCATACAAATCATGACACATTAGTGTTTTATACATCATTGGGATGGCTTGCGATGAGCCTACCCAAATTTTATTGTCATTGTATTTATGTCATGGAGCATATGATTGCCATATTTTAAATGTGTCAAAAGTTAAATATAAATGCATGGATCACTAGTTATATTATGAATGTTATTTCAGGTAAGGGACAGGGTATAGTTGGCATGCCATAGAGTCCAGCAGTTTAGCACTTTGTGCAGGCACTATAGTGTATATAAAAGACATTTAGTGCATATGGTTAGCACGACCTTATGTGCGGATAAGGATGACCTTATGTCTATTATGGTTAGCACGACCTTATGTGCGGATAAGGATGACCTTATGTCTATGATGGTTAGCATAACCTTATGTGCGGATAAGGACGACCTTATGTCTATTATGGTTAGCACGACCTTATGTGCAATTTTGACTTGCGAACTTAGGGTCCTCATAGGCTTATATTTGGGATATGGCATATTAGGACAAATTCACAAGCATGAAAGTCTTATGACATTGACATATAGTAAATCATTACTAATGCAATGTGAAAGTTTGATGGCATTGGCATGTAGTAAATCATTACCAAAGCAATATAAAGTTTAGAATAACGGCATATAGCATGTTGCATATATATGCAGCCTTGAGGTTTAATAAGTCATGAAATTGAATAAGCCTTTTTAGTTGTTTTTAATTTTGATTATTGCCTCACTAAGTTATTACTTAGCATGTGTTTGATTGTGCACACGTAGGTAAATCAAGATGAGAGTGAGAAGAGCATTGCATCAATTTTGGAAAGCTCAACAGGTAATCACAGCAATGACATCCTAATTGAGGTTTGATTATTATAGTGGCATGTATACTTGCTAAACATATATGAGTTGTGATTGGGCTGTAAAGTTCGTTATGGTTTCATTATAATTTGCGTTTCTGGAAAGATTCAAAGTCAGGTGATGAGTTGCATCTAAGATAATTGAGAACTTGTATGTTTTTTGATAGTTGGGTCAAAATTATCAAAACTTGAATTTTTCTTCAAATATCATTAATATTTAAGGATAGTAATGTTGTGATATTCCTGATTCGTATTCGTCGTATGGATACGAAAAGGGGATGCTACAAAATTAGTTGGATTATTAGGATTGAGAGTATGCCGGATGAGTTGCTTTGGCAAGTTGAATGCCAGAGGCAAGTGAAATGCTGAGGCAACTAGATTATCATGGTAATTAATTACCCAGGCAAGTAGTTTGCTGGAAGTAGGACTCTCCGTGACCAGTTAAATGCAATTGCAAGTGGTTGAGTCAGAGTAGAACTCTTCTCGGCAAGTGGTTGCCTTGGCAAGTTAATTATTGCGGTAAGTATGATGCTCTATCAAGTCAATTGTGTCTCCAATGCTCGGTAGAGTGTTCTTCACTACCTTCATGTTATCTCTAACTTGAAGAGCTGACGCTTGCGTAAATCTTGGTGATATGTTTGTCACACGTTACTTTACCAAGAATGAACAGTGGCTTTCCTTTAACTCTTGTTAGCCGCTTGAAATTCTCCCCGTCGCCAAACTCCTTCGCTTTGTCACTTTTCGGAAACTTAGTTCAAGAGGGAATTGATTTCTTTAGCTTTCGCTATGTTAGGAAACTTGAATTCGATTCAGTCCGTCGATCTCCATCAACTTTCGTAATGTTTGGAATTCAACTTGGTTGAGGAACCTCCAATGGCTGTCACTTCATTAGAGTGATTCCTTCCCATGAATCACCATTGATCTCGCTCTCCCTTGTGTTGTCACCGAGTTAGGGATTTTAGTTTCAACAAATGATTCTCCACTCAAGCGTTAAACTACTTGATTTGCATGAATAGGAATTGAATCAACATTGTGCATTTAAACTTGAACCAAAATTAAATTATAACTCCCGTTTTTTAGGCCTAGCGGTTTGAGGTTTATTAAACGGTTCAGTAGACCGAGTTAAGGATTCGAGTCAGATTCGAGAGTAAATATTTTTTGGTGAGATAAACATGTGGGAAAATGGTTACAAATTATATTTAAATATATGATTAATATTGGTGAAATCAATTTTGGAAAATGAGATTTGGAAGGGTGACATTTTGGTTAGTGACCAAAATGTAATTTTTGAAAACTATATTTAAAGGTGACTAAATTGACAAGGGTCAAATTCTTAGAATCCTTAAGGGGCTATTTTACCAAGTGTTTGCTGGTGATTTCTCCCTTCAATTGTGTTATTTTAACATGTGTTTTAAAAGATAATTAAAAGGGATTTTAGATATTAAAGTTAGTCATCATCTTAAAGAAATTTGACGTAACTTTTTCTCTCAACTTTTCTCTCCACTTCTTTTCTACCAAACACTTGTTTTCATAAAAATCCATAGGTGAAAGATCTTTTTACTTGGATTCTTGATTTGTAATTGATTCTTTGACATTGATTTACAAAACCTCATTGAAATCTTGTGTTTTCCTGGCTTTAAACAATCAATTAGGGGGGGATCACACAATAGAGGTAAGGTTCGTTCTTCTCCTCTATTGATGGTTCTTTATTGATATTACCAACTATTTTATCCTTGATTTACAGTTATAATCTGATTTTGTGTTTTTATATTGATTTAATTGGGTTTAATTGATGAAAAAGTGAAAGATCCATATTGGATCTATTTTTCAGTGTTGAAGATTGATTTTAAACATATTTTGGATGTATTATAATGTTGATAAGTCGTTTTTAATAATGGAATCCCGAAACTCTTGAATCTCTAATTGTTTAGGTTGTTAGAATTGTGTTTTTGTGGAGTTGTGGTGGTTGTTTAGTTGCTGGAAGTAATTGGATGAATTAATCATGTTTTTAGGTGTTAATTGATGATAATGGAAGTGTTAGATTGTTAGATTGTGGCTGGGTTGTGTTTGGAAAATGTTAGATGATGATTTCGATTGTTGTGGTTGGGTAATTGTGAATGGATTATGGAAGTCCATGAGGAATTGTTGTTGCAGTGCTTTGAATGCAGTGAGATGCATTAATCCTCTATTGTTATGTGGTTAAAATAGGGGAGGTTGATCCAGATGTGACCAGTAAAGCTTTGGAGGTTTCAGACACTTGATTTTTGCATCGGTGAATTGAGGTTTCGCGTACCGGTGAGTGAGAACGTGGAATTCAGCTTTGAAATGATTTAAAGGTGGTTTATGGGAGTTTAAACTGAGCTTGAAACTATGGTTTAAACTCGGAAGTAAGTATGATGTGGTTTTCTTTCTCGGTCATGCTTTTATGAAATGGTTTTATGCACTTGTTTTGATTTACATTGTACCTACTGTTTAAGCATGTTTTAAAGTATATGAGATACTGTTTTTGATAATGAAATGATGATGGATGCACAAAGTAAGTAATCCATGTAAGTATATGGTTTATACTTGAGTTTTAAGCATGTGTTGATGCTTGGAAAGTGGTTTGGTTAAATGCTTGGTAAAACAATGAGGTAAATGGTGAATTATATTGGCAAGAGATGTGTTTTAAAAATTGTTATCGGATATAGTTGGCCGGCCATAGGATTGATAGTGAACTATAATAAGTCACCATGGATGTTGAGGGGTTTTATTTGGTGTTCCGAAAACTCCATCCAAGTACCCTAATGGTCGAGGAGTTATATGGTACTGTAAACTCCCGTTTGTGGATTAAGCATCTAATGAAGGAATAGGGTTGGTGTCCCCGTGGGTTGAAACTTTACCCGGTTGTAATGTACCGCGATTGTGATTGTGTCACTATTCCAGTTGAGATAACTTGAAGTGTTGTGAGGACACTTGTTTGAATCCGTGTATCCGATGAACTATTTTGATAAGGGAACTTGGTTATGATCACTTGTAAGCCAATATAATTGTTAATGTACCATTGAAAGGTTTATGTTGTATAATGTGATTTATACATGTTTACTCTTTAAGCTTTGCATATGGATTTTTATGCATGCGAAGGCTTAAATTAAGGTTGAGCAGTGGGATTTGCTGTTGGTTAATGATACATGTTGCATATGGTTTAATATGCTATTTTATAAAGATGTTAAGTGCATGGTTTTCAAGGCATGATAATGTTTTAAAAGATGAATGAAAAGAGATTTCAATGTGTTGTTGAGAAATGGTTTGAATGCAGAGAATTAAAGGCTTGGAAGGCATCAGGAAGTAAGGGATCACAAAAAGACTTGTTAACAAAAGTATGTTTCTGGACTAGACTATAAGTAATAAGGGCAATGGGGGTTTCTTTGTTGTTTTGGGAGGTGTTTTACTAAACTCCCTGTTTGAGCAAGTTTTTTTGCCGCTCTTGAGTTGTAAATGGCCATTTTGGTTTGATTGTGGTGATGTTTTGAGGTTTCATGTTTTGCTTGCTTTGATTTATAGGGAACATGCCTCTAGATTTACGTTTGAAGTATGATGCCATGAAATAATGTTGAAACTGAGTTGATATGATGTGGTTTGATCCTTGAATATGTTGGATGTATGTTAGAAGCATTTTAGGGTGTTCTGGTATGTTCGAAGGTATGTTAACCAGCAAAATTAGACATTATAGGTCTAGGCACACCGGAACGGGTGTCCCTGTTTTGGTACGGATAAGTGATTCTAGGCTTAGCGTATCGATACACGGGCAACTATTTCGGTACGGACCAAGGAAAAATTGGCCAGTATTTCGGTACTCGAGGAGGCGTTTCGATACGGTACAATGACTTTTTGAAGGGCATTTCGATATGCATAGGCATATCAGAACAAAAATTGGCTACTGGAATTCTGGAGTTTGAAATAATGAAGGCGTATCGATACACCCCTTGTCTATACCGATATGGTAGTAGTTAAATTAGTTATTTGGAAGATTCTGAATTTCTGTTTTCTTACGTTCTAGTCCCTAAATTTTATGGATGCAATTGAATGAGTATGGATGATCCTTTTGAGCTGATTTTTGGTGTGTAAGCATGAAACCTGCTTAATTAAAGGTTGCTAACATAAAAATGAGCTAAGTCCTTTAAGTTTTGTAAAGATTTCAATTTGGTCCCTAAATAGCAATTATGTTCAATTGGATATCAAATTGATGCTCGATTGAGATGGGTTTCTCATCTACAGTCAGTATGTACATGTAGGATAATAATTATGCACCTAGACAAGATAAAAGAAAAATGGTCGTGTTTCAGGTTTCTTCTTTACGATTTACTTCGGTAAACCTAATGTAGCTCGCTCGGGTCGATCTTGCGACTAGGCCAAGTTGAGGGGGTTACATTTGATGGTATTAGAGATAGGTTTGCGATAATTAGGGTTAGTATGGTTGTTGTAATGATGTTGTGATTTGTAATCCGTTGTTTGATATGCACGGTGATTGCAATATACACAGTAATGCTTTATGCTATGTTGGGGGAAATTTGGGAAACCCATTGCCTTATTATTATAGTCTAAAATGTTATGATTTTGAAATGGAAGTCTTGGATACTTGCTTGAAGCTTGCCTAACTATTTTGTTTTGAAATGATTATCATACCTTAGATATATTTTCAGCATGATGGGACTGAGAAAAGAGTTGCGATCTGGTATGATTGCTGCTGCTGTTGGGCAGGGAAACGTGGAGGATGATGTACCTCCTAAGGGGTTGCCACTGCCCCCACCTAATCCACCTACGAACGTAGAGCAAGTACCACCTGTGGCAGCTGGGCCAGGGATGGGTGACATGGCGCCTTTGATTTAGGCCATGACTGGTGCGTTCCACGCATCAGTTACGGGTGTTCATGTACCAGCACCAGTGGTTGGGCAGATGTGTTTGCTGTTAGAGCATCTTCGCAGCTTGGGCAAAGTTGAGTTTTGTGGTATAGTACCAGAGGCTTCCGAGGATTGGTTGGCTAGTACTGAAAGGATACTAGGCCAGATGGGTTGTTCTGATGCTCGTAAGTTGGGATGTGTTGTGCTCCTGTTACAGGGAGATGCTTATTCAGGGTGGACTACCACAATATCTAGGATGTTAACCGAGGATGTAACCTGGGAGTTTTTTTATGGTGCTTTTCAGAAGAAGTACATTGGAGCCCGATATCAGGATGAGAAGAAGAAAGAGTTTATGGCTCTTGTGTATTGCAGTTTGTCTGTTTCTGAGTATGAGGTGCAGTTTGTGAGGATGAGTCGGTATGCACCTGAGTTGGTTCCTGATGAGCGTCAGTGATGTGATCATTTCTGTTATGGGCTTGTGAAGGAGGTTAAGACATATATGCTTGCTACTGAATATACGAATTTTGATGTGCTGGTTACGTGAGCCAAGAACATTGAGCAAAACCTTGGTTTAGCTTCTGGGTCCTGAGGCTTTAGCTCTGGTAAGAGAGTGGTTGATTCCAGTTTTGGTGGTGGTCAGGCCAAGAGACACCGTAATATGAGGTATCGCCCTGAGCCGAGGTGTAGTGGAGATGTTGTTGGTCGTAGAGCGCAGGGGCAGGGTACCCAGGCTAGAGCTCCGCATAACACTTATTGGGTTTGTAGATCGCGTGATCATCTGAGGCAAGATTGCCCACGTTTGGCAAGAGAGGGTCAGGCACCTGCAGCTGTTGTGGGCAATGCTTGTTGGAGATGTGGGTCTGGCGACCATTTGAGGCGTGATTGCCCCTTGTTGGTTGGAGGTGGGCAGGGTGTTACACCAGTTGTTGCTTTACGGAGAAGCCATGGTCGTGGTTGTGGGCCATTTCAATGCAGAGATGGTAGGCAAAAGACTGTGGCTCATACCGTTGCTATCCAGGCTGAGGGAGGTTGACCAGCTAGAGTGTATGCGCACCTTGAGGGTCGCAATGACACTAATGTTATTGTAGGTACATTCTCTTTATAGCCGTTATCATTGTATTCGTTGGTTGATTCTGGTTCTACCCATTCATACATCTTGAGTGAGCATGCACAATTGCTAGATATACCTGTTGAAATTCTTAATGTGTGTGTTAGAGTGACTAGTTCTCTTGGGGAGATAGTCGTGGTTAGGAAGTTGTATTGTAGATGCCTGCTGTTGGTTCAAGTATATGAGTTTGCCGTGGATTTGATGGAGTTGCCATTCCACGATTTTAATGTGATTCTAGGTATGGATTGGCTGACCGAGAATAGGGTTGTAATGGATTTTGAGACCAAACGGATATCCTTGAAGTTGTCTGATGATTTTAAAGTGGTGGTTGCAGGCAAGAATGCCAAGTTCTTGTCTAATGTTGTTTTGGCTCTTGAAGCGAGTCAGATGATAGATTCTGATGCCAGGCTTTCTTGGCCTATGTGATGAATCCTGGTTCAATGAAGTTGAGGGTGCAGGATATTCGCACGGTATGCAAGTTTCTAGGTGTTTTTTTGGGAATAGTTGCTGAGGTTGCCACCAGATCATGAAGTGGAGTTTAGCATTGAGGTCTTTGCGGATACGACACCAGTGTCAATTGCTCCATATTGCATGGCCCCAAAAGAATTGAAGGATTTGAAAACGCAACTACAAGAGTTGCTTGATCGAGGGTTCATTAGACCTAGTATTTCACCGTGAGGTGCTCCGGTGCTGTTTGTGAAAAAGAAGGATAGTACGTTGTGGATATGTATAGGTTATCGTCAGGTGAACAAGTTGACAATAAAGAATAAGTATCCTTTTTCGTGAATAGATGACTGTTTGATCAGTTCAGGGGTGCCTCGGTGTTTTCTAAGATAAATTTGAGGTCTAGGTACTATCAGTTGGAGGTGAAGGATGTGGATGTGCCCAAGACAGCTTTTCGTACGAGGTACGGGCATTATGAGTTTCTGGTGATGCCGTTTGGTTTGACCAATGCACCGGCTGCTTTCATGAACATTATGAATCGAGAGTTCCATGAGTTTTTAGACCAATTTGTGGTCGTGTTTATCAATGATATCCTTGGGTACTCTCGTACCGAGGAGGATCATGATAGACATTTGCGGATTGTGCTTCAGACGTTGTTGGTTAATCAACTTTATGTCAAGATAAGCAATCGTGAGTTTTGGCTTAGGGAAGTTGTTTTCCTTGGGCATGTGGTGTCGGCTGAGGGAATTTGTGTTGATCCGCACAAGATTGAGGCTGTGAAGAGTTAGAAAGTGCCTAAACCGATGACAAAAGTTTAGAGTTTCCTTGGGTTGGCCGATTATTACCGTAGGTTCGTGGAAGGGTTCTCCAGTTTGGTTGTTCCTTTGACCAAGTTGTTGTAGAAGAATGTTTGTTTTGAGTGGAATGAGGGTAGGCAGCGAGCTTTTGAAAGGTTGAAGGAAGCTTTGACGCAAGCTCCGATCTTGGTTCAGCCTGAATTAGGAAAAGAGTTCGTTGTCTATAGTGTTGCGTCCTACGTTGGGCTTGGTTGTGTATTGATATAGGAAGGTAAGCTAGTTGTGTATGCATCTAGACAATTGAAGGTGCATGAACGTAATTACCCTACTTAGATCTTGAGCTCGCCGCAATTGTGTTCGCCTTGAAAATCTTGAGGCATTACCTTTATGGTGAGAAATGTGTGGTTTATAAGGATAATAAGAGTTTGAAGTATCTGATGTCGCAGAATGATTTGAATTTAGGCAATGAAGGTGGTTAGAGTTGCTTAAAGATTATGATCTGACCATTGAGTATCACCCGGGTAAAGCTAACATTGTGGCGGATGCTTTGAGTAGGAAAGTAGCTGTGGATTTGAGAGCTATGTTTGGTCGGTTAAGTGTGACGTATAACCCCCTCGACCTGACCTAGTCGCAAGACCGAACCGAGCGAGCTACATTAGGTTTACCAAAGTAAATCGTAAAGAGATACAGCCTGAAACCTGATCATATTTTTTCTTTTATCTTATCTAGATGCAAAATAATTATCCTATGTGTGTATACAGATCTCTGGTAAAAACCCAACTCATTCGGGCGTCGAATTGACATCCGATTGGTCATAACTATGATTTAGGGACCAAATTGTAAATCTTGAAAATTTTGTGGACTTAGCCCGATTTTAAGTTACCATCCTTTAATTAGATAGGTTACATGCTTACACATCAAAATTCAGCTCAAAACAATCATCAGATCTTGTTCAATTGCATCCACAAAATTCAGGGTCCAAAATGCAAGGATACAAAACTTTCTTTCCATGACATTAACAGAATTAACGACCACCGGTATTGGTACGATCACAGTCATACCAATACGGAGTAGCCACCCGTACCGGTACACTGTGTACCGTATCAATACACCATGTCAGCTTACAAAATATTAATATTGTACCGGTATGAGCCTTCATTGTTTCGGTACATGAGTTTTTCCCAAAAAGCAACTTTCCAGTAACGAGTTCCCGTACCGATATGCCTTATCCCATACCGGTACGCCAAGCTTAAATTACTTATCCGTACCGGTATGCACATACCCGTACCGATCCTAAATGCTCGAATTCGCCTAGCTGTACCGATACAGCCCCCGGCATATCGGTACGCCTGGGCCTGTAATGTCATTTTTAGCTGGTTTAACACGCTTTCAACCTTACCAAAACATTCTAACATGCCCCTAACATACAATCAACATAACCTAAAATCCAACCACAACATTACATCACAGATTCAACATCATTTCATGGCATTTTGCATCAAATGTAAATCTATAGGCATGCAACCTAGTGAACCAACCAAGAAAGACATGAAGCTTCAAACCATCACCAAAATCAAACCATAAAGGCTACCCATTGCTCAAACAGGGAGCTCAACAAAACATCTCTCGAATAACAACAGAAATCCCCATTGCTCTTATTACTTATAGTCTAGTTCAAACATACTTTGGCTACCAAGTCTTGTACCAATCCCTTGCTTCCCGCTGCCTTCCAAGCTTTTAATTCTCTGCATTGATGGACAAAAAGAGCGTAAGCACACTAGGCTTAGTGAGGAGAGCTCAAAAACAACATACCAACAATGCAATAAAACCATTTCCCAATGTTACATTGAAATCTCATTTCAATCATCTTTTAAAACATTATCATGCCTTTAAAACATGCACTTAACATCTTTAAAACCAGCATATTACACCATATGCAACATGTATCATTAACCAACAACAAGTCCCATTGCTCAACCTCAATTTAAGCCTTCTCATGCATAACAACCATATGAAAATATTAAAGAGTAAACATGTATAAATCACATTATACAACATAAACTTTCCAATGATACATCAACAATTATATTGGCTCACAAGTAATCATTAACCAAGTTCATTTACGAAAAGAGTTCATCGGATACACGGATTCAACAAGTGTTTACCCACACTTCAAGACATCTCAACTGGAAATAGTCACGGTACCTAAACAATCGGGTACACTTTCAACGCACGGGGACACCAACCCCTTAATTTGGTTAGATGCTTAATCTACTAACGGGAGTATACGGTACTGTAAAACCTCTCTACTGTTAGGGTACATGGATGGAGTTTTCGGTACACGGATCTAAACGCCTCAACATCCAAGGTGACTCATTATAGTGCACTATCAATCCTATGGCCGACCAACTATATCCGATAACAATTTTAAAACCACATCACTTGCCAATATAATTAATGATTTACCATTTACCTCATTGTTTTTAACAAGCATTAAACCAAACCATTTTCCAAAGCAACAACCATGCTTTAAACCACATGTATAAACCATATACTTACAAGGATCACTTACCATGTGCATCCTTCAGCATCTCATGCTTAAAATAGTATTTCATATACTTAAAATTATGCTTAAACAGTAGGCGCAATGTAAATCAAAACAAGTGCATAAAACCATTTCATATTAGAACGATCAAGAGAGAAAAACCACGTTCACTTACTTCCGAGTTCAAACCAGCATATCATGCTAAGCTTAAACTCCCATAAACCACCTTCAAAACATTCCAAAGCTGGATTCCACGTTCTCACTCACCGATACACGAAACCTCGACTTGCCGACATAAAATCAAGCGTCCAAAACCTCCAAAGCTTCACCGATCACTTCCGGATCAATCTCCCATGTTTAACCACATTACAACAGAGGATTAATGCATCTCCATGCATTTAAAACACTGCAACAACAAATCCTCACAGACTTCCACAATCCTCTCAAAATTACCCAACCACAACAACCGAAATCATCATCTAATCCTTTCCAAACACAACCCAGCCACAACCTAACAATCAAACACTTCCATAATCATCAATTAACAATCAAAAACATGATTAACACATCTAAATACTTCAAGCAATTAAACAACCACCACAACTCCAAAATAACACCAACATAACAACCTAAACAACTAGGGATTCAAGAGTTTCGGGATTCCATTGACAAAATCGACTTATCAACATTATTATACTTCCAAAATGTGTTTAAACTCAATCCATAACACTGGAAATCAGATTCAATTCGAATCTTTCTCTATTTCATCAATTTCACCCAAATAAATCAATTAATTCAATATAAAAACATCAAATCAGATTATAAACCATAAATCAAGGATCAAACACTTGAGAATATCAATAAAGAACAATTCAATAGAGAAGATCAAGGACCTTACCCCTATTGTGTGATTTCTCCCTCAATTGCCTTGTTTAAAGCTAAGAAAACATAAGATTTCAATGAGATTTTGTAAAACAAAGTTAAAGAATCAAGTTTAAATCAATAACCTGAGTAGAAAGGATGTCTCACCTCTGGATTTTGATGAAATTCCGAGTGTTTGGAAGAAAAGAAGTTGAGAGAAAAAGTTTAGGAAAAAATTACGTGAATTTTCTTTAAAAGCAAATAACTAACTTTAATAACCAATTCTCTTTTTAATCAACCTTTAAAACACATGTTAAAATAATTTAATTAAATGGAGAAATCACCAGCAAAAACTTGGTAAAATAGCTCCTTAAGGATTTTAAGAATTTTACCCTCTTCATTTTAGTCACTTTAAAAACAATTTTCAAAAATTGCATTTTGGTCACTAACCAAAATGTCACATTTCCAAAACCCATTTTCCAAAATTTATTTCACCAAAAATAATCATATATTAAAAATATGATTTTTAGTCATTTTCCACATTTTTATCTTACCAAAAAAATATACAATCCTGAATTCAACTCGAATTCCTAACCCGGTCCACTGGACCGTCTAACAAGCCACAAAATAGCTAGGCCCAAAATCGAGGCGTTACATGATGAGTGATGGTGGTGTAGCCCCTTCGACCCAGCCTAGACGCCCAACCCAACCGATAATGCTACATTAGGTTTGCCGTAGCAAACCTAAGAGATACAACGAAACCCGTTCCATTTTTTCTTTATCTTATCTAGATGCCAATTATTAACCCTACATGTTCACGCAAACATCAGGTGCAATCCCAACTCAATCGGGCATCAATTTAACATCTAATTGATCAAATTTGCAAATTAGGGACCAAATTGCAGATACAGAAAAATTTCAGGATTAAAGCTCACTTTTAAGTTACCCTCCTTTAATTAGTCAGGTTCCGAACTTTGTCTAAAATTTCTGCATAATCCGATCATTCTATCACATACAATTGCATTGACAAGATTTAGGGACTAAATTGTAAAGGTGACAAAACTACCCAAAGTGACTTTAACAGAATTAACGATCATCCGTACCGATACTGGTAAGCCCGTATCAATACGGATTGAAACACCCCGTATTGGTACACCTCTATGCCGTATTGATACATCTAACTGAAATACTAAACTTTTGAAAATCTTGATGATCGTATCGATACGGCTCACTATGCGTTTCGGTACACGGGATTGGGACGAAAAAGTTAATTTCCAGTAGCTGAGACCCGTACTGAAACACCCCTTGCTATACTGGTACGCTAAGACCAAAATAGCCTAGGCGTATCGAAACACCAACACTCGTACCGATCCCTCAAGCCTAAAAATGCATAGCCGTACCAATACGGTCCCCCGCGTATCGGTATCTCTGGACCTGTAATGTCACTTTTTGGTTGGTTTTTCATTTCAAAAGCACACTCAAACCATTCGAACATGCTCAAGACACAACACCAACATGCCAAACATATCACAAGTATTCAAGCTTCACAAATTTAACAACACAACATGGCTTCGTGCATAAAAAGGGAATCTATAGGCATGCTTCCTAATTTGCATCCAAGAAACAAACCAAAAGACAAACCAGCACCATAATCAATCTTTAGAGGCCAATTACAACCCAAGAGCAACTAAAGAGACATGCTCAACTAGGGAGTTCAACAAGTCATCTCCCAAATCAAAACAAGTACCCCCATTGCCTTTATTCTTATAGTCTAGACCAACATACTTTTTTAACCGAGTCTTGCTAGGATCCCCTTGCTTTTTGCTGCCTCGCAAGACCTCAATTATCTGCATTGATGGACAATGAGAGCGTAAGCACACTAGGCTTAGTGAGGAGTGCTCAAATACATTACACCATCAACGCAATTTAAAACTATTGTTCAATAGCACATTAGAAATCTCTTTTTAAATCATGCTTTTCATCATATAAAGCATCATGTCTTACAAACCATGCACTTAACACTTTCAAAACCAGCATATTAAACCATATGCTACATGTATCATTAACCAGCAGCAAATCCCATTGCTAACCTCAATTCAAGCCTTCCCATGCATAACAACCATATGCAAAGCTTAAAGAGTAAACATGTGTAAATCACATTACACAACATAAAACTTTCAATGATACATTGACAATTATATTGGCTTACAAGTGATCATTAAACAAGTCCAAAAACAAAAGAGTTCGTCGGATACACGGATTCAACAAGTTTTCAACCAACACTCAAAGCCATCTCAACCAGAATAACGATACAATAATAATCGCGGTACACTACCAATCGGGTACTTACACAACGCTTGGGGACACCAACCCCTTTCATCGGTTAGACACTTAATCCACTAACGGGAGTTTTCAGTACTGTTTAACCCCTCTACCGTTAGGGTACTCGGATGGAGTATTCGGTACATAGTATAAACCCCTCAACATCCAAGGCAACTTATTTTATAGTGCACTCAATCCTATGGCCTGCCAACTATATCCGATAACAATTTTAAAACCACATCACTTGCCAATATAATTAACCATATACCATTTACCTCACTGTTTTAACAAGCATTCACCAAACCATTTATCCAAAGCAACATCACATACTTTAAACACAAGTATAAATCATATACTTACAAGGATCACTTACCATATGCATCATTCAACATTTCATGCTTAAAAACAGTATCTCAAATACTTTAAAACATGCTAAACAGTAGGTAATGTGTAAATCTAAACAAGTGCATAAAACCATTTCAATATAGCAGGACCGAGAGAGTAGTACCACTTTATACTTACTCTCGAGTCTAGGTAAGCGTTTCAAGCTCTACCTTAACCCAAAACTCTGTTCCAAAACATCAAAACACTTTAAACCATATTTTCACTCACCGAAACGTGAAGCCTCAATTTGCCGATGCGAAATCAAGTATCCGAAGCCTCCAGCGCTTCAACAAACACTTCTGGATCAGCTTCCCCTGCTTTGAGCACAAGACAATAGAGGATTAATGCATCAAAATGCATCCTAAACACAACAGCCACAATCCTTCTCAAATTTCCACAGCAACCGAAAACAAAACCAAAACACTTCGATTCACAACACAGCCAACATCTATCAATCCAACATCATTTTCAACTTCAAAACACCTCTAAAAACAATTGCAAAACAACCTACCACCTCCAGCAACCTTACAACCACAAAACCTCAAAACTAACGACCTAAACAAATAGAGATTCTTAAGTTTCGGGAATCCATTGATAAAAATCACTTATCAACATTATTTAACACCCAAAATATAAATCAAAACATCCTTAATTACTAGAGAGCAGATCCAATCCGTGAATCAACTCATTTTCCCCACATAACTCAATTAAACATTAGGAAATCATCAAAATCAGATTAGAAACACAAAAACAAGGATCAAATGCTTGGGAATTTTAGTAAAGAACCTTACAATAGAGGAGATCTCAGACCTTACCCCTATTGTGAAGTTTCTCCCTCAATTGATTTGTGGAAAGCTAAGAAAACACAATATTATTGTAAGATTTTGTGTAAACAATCTTTATAAAACAATTTAAAACAATAAAATTAAGTTAGAAAGCACCTCACCTCTAGAAACTTGGTGAAAACCTGAGTGTTTGGCTGAGGAGAGAATGGAGAGAAAAATGACGTGATTTTGGTTTTGGAAAAAGATAACTAACTTTTAACAAAAATCCTCTTTAATTAATTATTAAAACACATGTTAAAATATCCTCAATTAAAGGAGAAACCATCAGAAACCAATTGGTAAAATAGATCCTTAAATATTCTAAGTATTTGACCCGTTTCATTTTAGTCACTACGAAATCACAATTTTAAAAACTTCCATTTTGGTCACTAACCAAAATGTCCATCTCCCAAAACTCATTTTACAAAATCGATATCACCATTATTAAATATATAATTAATAATGATTTTAGAACATTTTTCTATAGTTTTTTCAACACCAAAAATATACGATCCCGAAATCGACTCGAATCTCTACTGTTGTCCACTGGACCGTCTAATAAACCACCAAACTGCTAAGCCCTAAAATCCCAACTTAAGAAATTTTGTCCCCAAAATTTACCTGGAGGAAATAGTTGCAGAAACTGTTTCAACATATCCGACTTGTGTTCCCACGTGGCCTCCTCAACACCGTGATGCATCCACAACACCTTAACAAGATCTATTGTCTTGCCACGCAGCACCTTACTACTGGTACCAAGAATATTTACCGGTTCTAAATCATAAGATAGGTCTAGTCTCAATTCAATCACCTCCACCAGTATAACATGCGATGGATCCGACCTATACCTCCGCAATACTGAAACATGGAACACATCATGAAATTTTCCCAACTCCGGAGGTAACCTTAAGCATACGCAACAAGACCCACACACTCAATAACCTTGTATGGTCCAATGAATCTCAGGCTAAGCTTCCATTTTCGCCCAAACCGCAGCACCTTTTTCCAAGGTGACACCTTCAAAAACACTCGATCACCCACAGTGTATTCTATATCCTTATGCTTCAAATTCGCATAGAACTTCTGACAATCTGTAGATACTTTTAAGCGCTCACATATCAACTTTACTTTTTTTGTTGTTCCTTTCAAAACAATGGGCATCTACACAAACTTTTCCCCCGCTTCTGCCCAACACACGGGCGTACGACATTTCCTGCCATACAACGCCTCATAAGGTGCCATCTGTAAGCTAGCATGATAGCTGTTATTGTAAGAAAACTCCACCAACTGAAACTGCTTCTCCATGTTCCCTAGTGCTCAATAACACAACACCTCAACATATCCTCGAGAACCTAAATCACGCGCTCTGACTGACCATCCGACTGAGGATGATATGAAGTATTGAAATTCAACCGTGTTCTCAAAGTACGATGCAAACTCACCCAAAACTTTGCGGTGAACTACGGATCCCTATCCAAAACTATGGATTTGGGTACCCCGTGCAGACGCACAATCTTAGAGATGTACAATTCAGCCAACCTATCTAAGGTATACGTGGTATGCACTGGCACAAAATGCTTACACTTCGTAAATCGATCCACAATCACCCAAATGGAATCCTTTTTGGTCAGTGTCAAAGGCAGCCCTAGCACAAAATCTATGGTGATTCTTTCCCACTTCTATTTTGGTATCCTCAACAGTTGTAACAACCTGGAAGGAAACTGATGCTCAGCCTTTACCCGCTAAAAAACCATACACCGTGCAACGAAATTAGCCACATCCTTCTTCAGTCTGACCCAATAGTACTCATTCTTCAACCCTCGATACATTTTAGTACTACCGGGATGCATAATGAAAGGACTAGTATGTGCCTTAGTCAAAATAGTACGCCTCAACTCCTCGTCTTTAGGCACCACTATTTGACCTTTAAAGCACAAAACCCTATCGTCACTGAAATGAAAATCCGTAGGATTCCCATCCCTAATATCTTCCACATGAGGTACCAAACTCCCATCATACGGTTGCTTCTCCTTAATCATTTGTGACAGGGACAGCTTCACCTGCAACTCAGCCAACAAACCCCCATCATTCGTCACACAAAACTGAGCAAACATGGCTCTCAACTCCACAGCTGCTTTTCTACTCAAACCATCCGCCACAACATTGGCTTTCCCCGAATGATACTCAATGGTTAGATCATAATCCTTAAGAAACTCCAACCATCTGCGTTGCCTAAGATTTATCTCCTTCTGTGACATCAGGTACTTTAAGCTCTTATGATCCGTAAAAACCATACATTTCTCACCATAAAAATAATGCCTCATAATCTTTAAGGCAAACACAACCGCGACAAGCTCAAGATAGTGAGTAGGGTAGTTAAGTTCATGCACCTTCAACTGCCTAGATGCATACGCCACTACCTTACCGTCCTGCATCAACACACAACCAAGCCCAACATCTGACGCATCACTATAAACAACAAACTCTTTTCCCGATTTCGGTTAAACCAAGAATGGAGCTCGCATCAAGGCTTTCTTTAACCTCTCGAAAGCTCGATGTCTATCCTCCGTCCACTCAAACCGAACATTCTTTTATAGCAGCTTAGTTAACGGAGCCGCCAAACTGGAGAACCCTTCCACAAACCTTCGGTTGTAACCCGCTAAAGCAAGGAAACTCCTAACCTCCATCACTGACTTGGGCACCTTCCACTCATTACAGCCTTAACTTTATACGGGTCGACATGAATTCCTTCGACCAACACAACATGCCCGAGAAACATAACTTCCCTAAGCCAGAATTCACATTTGCTTAACTTGGCATACAACTGATTCTCCATCAACTTCTGAAGCGCAATATGCAAATGGCTATCATAATCCTCCTTAGTATGAGAGTACATGAGGATATCATCGATAAACACAACCATAAATTGGTCCAAAAACTTATGAAACGCATTGGTCAAACCAAAAGGCATCACCGAAAACTAATAATGTCCGTACCTCGTATGGAAGGCTATTTTGGGCACATCCACCTCCTTCACCTTTAACTGGTAGTACCCCGACCTCAAATCTATCTTGGAAAACACCGAGGTACCCCTAAACTAATCAAACAGGTCATCTATCTACGATAAGGGATACTTGTTCTTCATCATCAACTTATTCAATTGCCGATAGTCTATACACATCCGCAACATCCCATCCTTCTTCTTTACAAACAACACCGGTGCACCCTACGGTGAAATACTAGGCCTAATAAAACCCTAATCCAGCAACTCTTGAAATTGCGTCTTCAACTCTTTCGGGGCCATGCGATACGGTGCAATTGATACTGGTACCATACCTGCAAAGACCTCGATGCCAAACTCTACCTCACGGTCAGGTGGCAACCCTAGTAATTCCTCTAGAAAAACACTCGAAAACTCACATATGGTGCGAACATCCTGCACCCTTAACTCCTTCGATCTAGTATTCATAACATAGGCCAAGAAAGCCTGACATCCCGAATCCAACATTCGACTTGCTTCCAAAGCTGAAACAATATTAGACAAAAACTTGGCATTCTCGCCAACAACCACCACCTAATAATCATCCGACAACCTCAAAGATATTTGTTTGGTTTCAAAATCCACCACAGCCCGATGTTCGATTAACCAATCCATAGCCAAAATCACATCAAAACCATGGAATGGCAGCTCCATCAAGTCCACGGCAAAAATACATGTCCCTGAACCATCAGCGAACACCTACTATACAACTTCCTAACCACGACTGTCTCCCCAAGAGAACTACTCACTTTAGCACCCACATTAAGAATTTCAACAGTTATATCAAGCAACTTAGCATGCTCACTCAGAATGTATGAATGAGTAGAACCAGAATCAACCAACGAATACAACGACAAAGACTGTATGGTAAAAGTACCTGCAATCACATCGGTCTCATTTTGACCCTTATGGTGCGTATACACCCTAGCCGGTCTACCTCTCTTAGGCTGGATAGCAATAGTATGAGCCACAGTCCTCTGTCCCCCATCTCGATGCTAAAATAGTTGGCGGCCACGACCACGACCCCGCTGCGAAGCAACAACAAGTGCAGTACCCTATCCACCTCGAGCCAACAACGGACTATCACACCTCTTATGGTCACCCGACCACAACTCCAACAAGCATTAGCCACAACACGCACTGGTGCCTGACCCTCCCTGGCCAGACGCGGGCAATCTCGCCTCATATGATCACGGGATCCATAAACCCAGTAGGTGTTAAACGGAGCTCTAGCCTAGGCACCCTGCCCCTGGACACCACATCCAACAACACCTCTGCTATGCCTTGATTCCGGACAAAACCTCCTGCCACAGTGTCTCTTAGCCTGACCATTGCTATAGCCCATATTAGCAGCTCTCTTACTCGAGCTAGAACATCACAATCCATAAGCCAAACCCAAATTCTGCTCTACATTCTTCATCCGCAAAACCAACACACCAAAATTAGTGTAATCAGCAGCAAGCATGTATGTCTTAACATCATGCACAAGCCCATAGCGGTAATGATCACATCAAGTACGCTCATCAGGAACCAACTCAGGTGCATACTGACTCAACCTCACTAACTATACCTCATATTCCGCAACAGACATACTACCCTGCATAAGAGCCATGAACTCACGCTTCCTATCATCCTGATATCAGACTCCCAAAAACTTCATCCGAAAAACTTTACAGAAGAACTTCTAGGTCACATCATCCGTCGCCAAACTGGATATCGTGGTAGTCCACCATGTATAGGCATCACCCTATAGCAGGGAAACAACACAGCCCAGCTTACGAGCATCGGTACACCCTATCTGGCCTAGTATCCTCTTAGTACTGGCCAACCAGCCCTAAGAAGCCTCAGGCGATAACCCTCAAAACTCAACTCCGCCCAAACTACGAAGTCTCTCAAGCGGCAACCCTTGCCCAACCATCGGTGGTGCTGGGACATGAACACCCACATCTATTGCCTGAAAAGCACCAGTCATGGCCTGTATCAATGGTGCCATATCACCCATACCTGGCCCAGCCAGTTTCAGGTGGTACTTGTTCCACTCCCTCAGGTGGAATAGGTAGAGGCGGTGGCAACCCTCTAAGAGGCACAACATCTCCCTCAACACCCTTCCTAGTGGAAGCAGCAATCGCACTAGATCGCAACTCTCTCCTTGGTCCTATCGTGCTAAAATATATCTAATACATGATAATCATTTCAAAACGAAAATAGTGAGGCCAACTTCAAGCAAGGATCCAAGACTTCCATTTCCAAAAATCAAAACTTTTCATACTATAACAATAAGGCAATGGGTACTCCAAAATTATCCCAACATAGTATAAACAATCAGCGTGCATATCTCAATCACCGTGCATATCAACATCATGTTTTAGCGCAAAACAACATCACAATGATCATGTCTATCTCCCAAAACAAGCACCGTGCATAACAAACAACAACAGCGATCAAATACAACATCCCAACTTTTTGAAACCTAGCTCTAATACCACCAAATGTAACCTACTCGACCCGGCCTAGACGACCAACCAAACTGAGAAGGCTACATTAGGTTTGTCGTAGCAAACTAAAGAGATACAACGAAACCTGATCCATTTTTTTCTTTATCTTATCTAGATGCCAATTATAAACCCTACATGTTCATGCAAACATTATGTGCAATCCCAACTCAATCGGGCATCAATTTGACATCCAATTGATCATATTTGCAAATTAGGGACCAAATTGCAAATACAAAAAAAATTAGGATTAAAGCTCACTTTTAAGTTACCCACCTTTAATTAGTCAGGTTTCAAACTTTCGTCTCAAATTTCAGCACAATCTGATCATTCTATCACATACAATTGCATTGACAAGATTTAGGGACTAAATTGTAAAGGTGACAAAACTACCCAAAGTGAGTTTAACAGAATTAACGATTATTCGTACCGATACGAAAAGCCCGTATCGATACGGATTGAAGCACCCCATTTCGGTACACCTCCGTGCCGTACCGATACACCTAACTGAAATACTGAACTTTTGAAAATCTTGATGATCCTACCAATACAGCTTACTATGCGTTTTGGTACACGGGATTAGGACGAAAAAGTTGATTTCCAATAGCTGAGACCCGTACTGAAACACCCCTTGCTGTACCTGTACGCTAAGACCAAAATGGCCTAGGCGTATCCAAACACCAACACTCGTATCAATCCCTCAAGCCTAAAATTGCCTAGCCTTACCGATACGGTCCCCCGCGTATCGGTACGCCTGGACCTATAATGTCACATTTTGGTTGGTTTTTCATTTCAAAAGTATACTCAAACCATTCCAACATGCTCAAGACGCAACACCAACATGCCAAACATATCACAAGTATTCAAGCTTCGCAAATCTAACAACACAACAAGGCTTCGTGCATAAAAAGGGAATCTATAGGCATGCTTCCTAATTTGCATCCAAGCAACACACCAAAAGACAAACCAGCACCATAATCAATCTTTAGAGGCCAATTACAACCCAAGAGCAACTAAAGAAACATGCTCAATCGGGGAGTTCAACAAGTCATCTCCCAAATCAAAACAAGTACCCCATTGCCTTTATTCTTATAGTCTAGACCAACATACTTTGTTAACCAAGTCTTGCTAGGATCCCCTTGCTTCTTGCTGCCTCCCAAGACCTCAATTATTTGTATTGATGCACAATGAGAGCGTAAGCACACTAGGCTTAGTGGGGAGTGCTCAAATACATTACACCATCAATGCAATTTAAAACCATTGTTCAATAGCACATTAGAAATCCCTTTTTAAATCATGCTTTTCATCATATAAAACATCATGCCTTACAAACCATGCACTTAACACTTTAAAAACCAGCATATTAAACCACATGCTACATGTATCATTAACCAGTAGCAAATCCCATTGCTAACCTCAATTCAAGCCTTCCCATGCATAACAACCATAAGCAAAGCTTAAAGAGTAAACATGTATAAATCACATTATACAACATAAACCTTTCAATGATACATTAACAATTATATCTGCTTACAAGTGATCATTAAACAAGTCCAATAACAAAAGAGTTCATTGGATACACGGATTCAACAAGTGTTCAACCAACACTTTAAGCCATCTCAACCGGAATAGCAATATAATAACAATCATGGTACATTACCAACCGGGTACTTACACAACCCTTAGGGACACCAACCTCTTTCATCGGTTAGACGCGTAATCCACTAACGGGAGTTTTCGATACTGTTTAACCCCTCTACTGTTAGGGTACTCAGATGGAGTATTCAGTACACCGTATAAACCCCTCAACATCTAAGGCGACTTATTTTATAGTGCACTCAATCCTATGGCCGACTAACTATATCCGATAACAATTTTAAAACCACATCGCTTGCCAATATAATTAACCATCTACCATTTACCTCACTGTTTTAACAATCATTCACCAAACCATTTTTCCAAAGGAACATCACATGCTTTAAACACAAGTATAAATCATATACTTACAAGGATCACTTACCATGTGCATCTTTCAGCATTTCATGCTTAAAAACAATATCTCAAATAATTTAAAACATGCTTAAACAATAGGTAATGTGTAAATCTAAACAAATGCATAAAACCATTTCAATATAGAACGACCGAGAGAGTAGTACCACTTTATACTTACTTCTGAGTCTAGGTAAGCATTTCAAGCTCTGCCTTACCTCCCAAAACCCTGTTCCAAAACATCAAAATGCTTTAAACCACATTTTCACTCACTGATACGCGAAGCCTCATTTTGCCGATGCGAAATCAAGTATCTGAAGCCTCCAACGCTTCACCAAACACTTATGGATCAACTTCCACTGCTTTGACCACAACACAACAGAGGATTAATGCATCATAATGCATCCTAAACACAGCAACCACAATCCATCTCGGATTTTCGCAAAACCTTCATAATTAACCCTCTACAACAACCGAAAACATAGCCAAAACACTTCGATTCACAACCCAACCAACATCTATCAATCCAACATCATTTTCAACATCAAAACACCTCTAAAAATAGATCCAAAACAACCTACCACCTCCAGCAACCTTACAACCACAAAATACCACAAAACCTCAAAACTAACAACCTAAACAAATAGAGATTCTTAAGTTTCAAGATTCCATTGATAAAAATCACTTATCAACATTATTTAACATCCAAAATATAAATCAAAACATCCTTAATTACTGGAGAATAGATCCAATCCGTTAATCAACTCATTTTCCCCATATAACTCAATTAAACATTATGAAATCATCAAAATCAGATTAGAAACACAAAAACAAGGATCAAATGCTTGGGAATTTTAGTAAAGAACCGTACAATATAGGAGATCTCATACCTTACCCCTATTATGAAGTTTCTCCCTCAATGATTTGTGAAAAGCTAAGAAAACACAAGATTATTGTAAGATTTTGTGTAAACAATCTTTATAAAAAAATTGAAACAATAAAATTAAGTTAGAAACCACCTCACCTCTAGAAATTTGGTGAAAACCTAAGTGTTTGGCTGAGGAGAGGATGGAGAGAAAAATGACGTAATTTTGGGTTTGGATAAAGATAACTAACTTTTAACAAAAATTGTCTTTAATTAATAATTAAAACACATGTTAAAATATCCTCAATTAAAGGAGAAACCATCAGAAACCAATTGGTAAAATAGCTCCTTAAAGATTCTAAGTATTTGACCCTTTTCATTTTAGTCACTAAGAAATCACAGTTTTCAAAACTTCCATTTTGGTCACTAACCAAAATGTCCATCTCCCAAAACTCATTTTACAAAATCGATTATCAAATACATAATTAATAATGATTTTAGAGCAATTTTCTATAATTTTCCAACACTAAAAATATATGATCTCGAAACTGACTCTAATCTCTACTCTAGTCCACCGAACTGTCTAATAAACCACCAAACCGCTAAGCACTAAAACTGGGGTATTATAGGTGGGCTGTTGGTGGAGTTGTAAGTGAAACTGTCCTTGTCATAGTTGATTAAAGAGAGGCAACCACATGATGAGAGTTTGGTGCCACATATGAAGGATATCATGGATAGGAATTCTACGGATTTTCATTTTAATGATGATGGAGTTTTGTGTTTCAAGGGTCGAATTGTGGTGCTTGAAGATGAAGAGTTGAGGCATACCATTTTGACCGAGGCGCATGCTAGTCCTTTTGCTATACATCCTGGTAGTACAAAGATGTATCAGGGTTGAAGGAATAGTACTATTGGGTTGGTTTGAAGAAGGATGTGGCTAAGTTTGTAGCAAGGTGTTTTGTGTGTCAGTGGGTGAAAGCTGAGCATGAGATTCCTTTCAGTTTGTTGCAGTTGTTGAAGATACTGGAATAGAAGTAGGAAAGAATCACCATGGATTTTGTGACGGGGTTGCCTTTGACACCGACCAAAAAGAATTCCATTTGGGTGATTGTTGATCAGTTTACAAAGTGTGCACATTTTGTGCCAGTACATAGGACGTATACCTTGGATAGGTTGGCTGAGCTGTACATCTTTGAGATTGTACGTTTGCATGGGGTGTTTATGTCCATAGTTTCAGATAGAGATCCGTGTTTTACAACAAGGTTTTGGTGTGCTTGCATCGTGCTCTAGGAACTCGGCTGAATTTTAGTACTTTGTATCATCCTCAGACGGATGGTCAGTCGAAACGTATGATACTGGTTTTGGAGGATATGTTGAGATGTTGTATCATTGAGTTCTAAGGAACATGGGAAAAATAGTTGCCTTTGGTGGAGTTTGCTTATAATAACAGTTATCGGGTTAGTATTCAGATGGCACCTTACGAGGCGTTGTATGGTAGGAAGTGTTGTACACCTGTGTGTTGGGCTGAAGTTGGAAAAAAGCACATTTGCATGCCTAATGTGTTGAAAGGCACCAATGAGAAAGTGAAGTTGGTATGTGATCGCTTGAAAGCAGTTGTGACTCGTCAGAAATCCTACTCAGATTTGAAGCATAGAGATGTGGAGTATATTGTTGGTGACCGAGTATTTTTAAAGGTGTCACCTTGGAAGAAGGTGATGCGTTCTGGTGTAAGGGAAAGCTTAGCTCGAGGTTTATTGGACCATACGAGATGGTTGAGCGTGTGGGTCTTGTTACTTATCGTTTGAGGTTACCTCCTGAGTTGGAAAGGATTCATGATGTGTTTCATGTTTGAATGTTATGGAGGTATCAGTCGGATCCATCGCATGTTATGCTAGTGGAGGATATTGAGATAAGATCAGATTTGTCTTATGATTAGGAACCGATAGAGATTCTTGACACCAACAGTAAGGTTCTGCGTGGCAAGACGGTTGAGCTTGTTAAGGTGTTGTGGAGGCACCGCGGTGTTGAGAAAGCCACGTGGGAACGCAAGTCGGAGATGCTGGAGCAGTTTTTGCATTTGTTTCCTCCAGGTAAATTTCGCGGATAAAATTTCTTAAGTGGGTGAGAGTTGTAACGCCCCAGTTTTTAGGCCTAGCTGTTTGAGGTTTATTAGACAGTTCAGTGGATCGGGTTAGAGATTTAGTCAGATTCGAGAGTAATTTTTTGGTGAGATAAAAATGTGGAAAATGGTTAAAAATATTATTTAAATATATGATTAATATTGATGAAATCAATTTTGGAAAATGAGATTTGGAAGGGTGACATTTTGGTTAGTGACCAAAATGTAATTTTTGAAAACTATTTTTAAAGGTGACTAATGCTGGTGATTTCTCCATTCAATTGTGTTATTTTAACATGTGTTTTAAAAGATACTTAAAAGGGATTTTCGATATTAAAGTTAGATATCATCTTAAAGAAATTTAACGTAACTTTTTCTCTCAACATTTCTCTCCACTTCTTTTCTGCCAAACACTCTTGTTTTCATCAAAATCCAGAGGTGATAGATCTTTTTACTTGGATTCTTGATTTGTAATTGATTCTTTGACTTTGATTTACAAAACCTCATTGAAATCTCGTATTTTCCTAACTTTAAACAATCAATTGAGGGGGAAAATCACACACTAGAGGTAAGGTTCGTTCTTATCCTCTATTGATGGTTCTTTATTGATATTCCCAAGTATTTGATCCTTGATTTACAGTTATAATATAATTTTGTGTTTTTATACTGATTTAATTGGGTTTAATTGATGAAAAAGTGAAAGATCCGTATTGGATCTATTTTTCATTGTTGAGAATTGATTTTAAACATACTTTGGATGTATTATAATGTTGATAAGTCATTTGTAATAATGGAATCTCGAAACTCTTGAATCTCTAATTGTTTAGGTTGTTAGAATTGCGTTTTTATGGAGTTGTGGTGGCTGTTTAGTTGTTGGAAGTATTTGGATGAATTAATCCTATTTTTAGGTGTTAATTGATGATAATGGAAGTGTTAGATTGTTAGATTGTGGCTGGGTTGTGTTTGGAAACGGTTAGATGATGATTTCGGTTGTTGTGGTTGGGTAATTGTGAAAGGATTATGGAAGTCTGTGAGGAATTGTTGTTGCGGTGCTTTAATGCATTGAGATGCATTAATCCTCTGTTGTTAGGTGGTTAAAACATCGGAGGTTGATCCGGAAGTGACCGGTGAAGCTTTGGAGGCTTCGGACGCTTGATTTCACGTCGGCGAATGAGGTTTTACGTATCGGTGAGTGAGAAAGTGGATTTCAACTTTGAAATGATTTAAAGGTGGTTTATGGGAGTTTAAACTGAGCTTGAAACCCTGGTTTAAACTCGAAAGTAAGTATGATGTGGTTTTCTCTCTCGGCCGTGCTTTTATGAAATGGTTTTATGCACTTGTTTTGATGTTTGGAAAGTGGTTTGGTTAAATGCTTGTTAAAACAATGAGGTAAATGGTAAATGGTGAATTATATTGGCAAGTGATGTGTTTTAAAAATTGTTATCGGATATAGTTGGCCGGCCATAGGATTGATAGTGCACTATAATAAGTCGCATTGGATGTTGAGAGGTTTTGATTTGGTGTACCGAAAACTCTATCAAGTACCCTAACGGTCGAGGGGTTATATGGTACCGTAAACTTCTGTTAGTGGATTAAGCGTCTAACCGAGGAATGGGGTTGGTGTCCCCATGGGTTGAAAGTGTACCCGGTTATAATGTACATCGATTGTGATTGTATCTGTAATATCCCAATTTATAGCCTAGAAGTATGTTACTAATTTGATTACAACTTAATTTAATTAAATCTATCATTAGGAATGATAAATAAGTAGTTAATGACTATTTAAGAAATTTGTAGTATGTGGTAGCCAAAATTGAAGTGAGTAATTAGAGTGTTTAAATTGAAAAAGATGATTAAGTACATGACTATTTTAGAAGGGCTAAATTGAAGACTATGTAAAACTAGAGAATTGCATGATAAAAAGAAAATAACTAATATGTTAGTACACATGTCCATTTTAGCTTACACCATGTGTGTAAATGCATGACTCAGCAAAGAAAAAGAAAAACAATATTGTCATCTTCTTCCTCAAGGCCGAGACACACTATGGAGAGAATTAGAGAGAAATTGAGATGGAGGCTTGATATGTCGGGTGATTATGGATGCATGGCTGGAGTTTATTCGAATAATTAAGTGAAGAAGGTAATTTAATTCTTTTCAATACTTGATTGAGATTTTCATGTGCTAGAAGAAACATGATTTTATCTTATAAGCATGTATGGATAGTTGTAAAGCTTTTGAATTCAAATTAAGGACTTGTTTATAGAATGGTAGAATGTAACCTTAATTGTCAAACATGTTTTCTTGTGTGTTTAAGCCATATGATTTGAATATATGTTTGAATAAGATCAATCAATACCTGCTAGTAATCGAATAGAGATGTTGGAATAAAAAAAGGATTGTTTCGGGGACTGTTTGTAGTAAAATGTAAACTACTTTGCTTAATCCTGAGTTTGGTAGGCTGTTTTGAATGTTTAGAGAAATACATGGACTGGTTTAAACATGTAAAAGTATATATATACTGCCTTGTTTTGTATATTTGAAAGTTAGTGGACTGATTTAAACATGTAAAAGTATATATATATATATATATATATACATACTGCCTTGTTTTGTATATTTGAAAGTGTTAGTGGATTGATTTAAACATGAAAAAGTATATATATATATATATGTGTGTGTGTGTGTGTGTACTGCCCTATTTTGCATATTGAAAGCATTAATGGACTGTTTTGAATGCCTTTAATATTTGTTGGACTGTTTTGAATGCCAGCATGTAAATATGTGTAAACATGGACTATTTTGAATGCCTTGAATATTTGTTGGACTGTTTTGAATGCCAACATGTATATATGTGTAAACATGGACTGTTTTGAATGCCTTGAATATTTGTTGGACTGTTTTGAATGCCTTGATTATTTGTTGGATTGTTTTGAATGCCAACATGTATATATGTGTAAACATGGACTGTTTTGAATGCCTTGAATATTTGTTGGACTGTTTTGAATGCCAACGTGTATATATGTGTAAACATGGACTGTTTTGAATGCCTTGAATATTTGTTGGACTGTTTTGAATGCCAACGTGTATATATGTGTAAACATGGACTGTTTTGAGTGCCTTGAATATTTGTTGGACTATTTTGAATGCCAACATGCATATATGTGTAAACATGAGAATCTAAGGATTGTTTTGATGTATCAAAAGACAAATGACTATTTTTGTGAAATGTATAAGGGTTGTTTGAACATACATACATATATATATGTTGAACTGATTTGTAAATTTACATATATATTAAGTACACCTAAAAAATTGGATTGTTGGTAAATAAATTGAATGGATCTTACTGACTTTTTATTTCGTTTGAGGTACATACTATGATAAGAGGAGTGGAAGAAATAAGTGATTGTGAAGCAATATGTAGTTGTGGTTTAGGTATTCCATAACTTTGGAATTTAAGGTGAGTGTAGTTACATTTGTCTCGGTTGACATGGTGTCATCCCAACTTTTGTTTCTATGATGTTTATTTATTAATTTATAAGCATATGCATATGGCTCACATAGAGCACAATGTGTGAATGCATTCATAGCATGGCATCTTTGATAAGTCATTTGGTTATGTTGCATCACATATGCACCTTGTTCCTTGCTATGCTATGTTTGTAATAAATGATTATGTACACTTTACTATAAAGCTTGAAACTAACTACTAACCAATAAGGCTATAAGATTCCAATAAAGGAATTGAATATCAAAGTTATGAGTTCATAAATTCTAAAGCCTTAAAGAGCTAGAAGCTCAACTTGTGCTATAAGATACTGGAAAGAAGGAATAAGTATTCTTACTTGTAACATAAGAAATCTCTCTTAACTTCAAGACATAAGATATTTAAGTTGCCTAATCAGTGGAAGCCCTTGGATGCATTGGCATAATACATGTTATACTTTGGGACTACGGTCCATGAGCTACGGCTCAGGTGACGACCCGTTATATGTGATATATTGGCGATAGTAGGAGGTAACGGGAGAGATGTAAGGAGATTGGCGACAGTTTGGTTGGATAGTGAGAAGTTAGAATTATTATGTTCTGACACTAGCCATTGCTTAGTGCTTTGTGCTTTGTGTAACTCAGACCAATGGTACTTATGTCCAAATGTGATCTAAGGCAAATGATTTAAAAGATTTGAACATGAATACTAAGATTTAAAATGATTTATGAACATTGAATATATTATTATTTGAATGAAACAAGCGGATAAACTTGCGATGTACTATAAAATGCCTTGGTGGCAAAGTTAATAAAGATATGGAGCAATGCTCATCCTTAAGGAAAAATTCACATGTGGTGAACATATGCCTAACATATAAGTCAATAAGCCTTGATATAAAATTTAGTTAAAAGCCAAAAAGATAATCAGTTAAGCTTTGAAGATTATAAACCCCAATAAAGCTTTGTTAAGGTTAAGGTTAAAATAAAAGAACAAAATGCTAACCTAAGCTTGTATTCTTTGAATTTCTATCCAATATCATTGACAATATGCTTTCATAATTTTGTGTCTCTACCTCACTTAGGCTGTATCACCCTAATGCATTCATTTCCATGCATATGCAGGTTATATGATTTCTTTTTGGATTGATCGTGTTGAAAGTTGAAAGTCACTGAATAAAGTTCCAAGTATATATGGATTTTCCTTAATTGAACTCCTTAGATGGCGGCATAATGGTGTATAGAAGCATATCATCAATATTGATGTAATATGACATTAGACACTGCAAAATTTGTAAATGGTTTATCCATTTCTTGTCAATGTTTAAATAGTTATATTTGATTGATTATTTTGTTTACTTATTGAGAAAATATCATAGTATTGTATACGAACTTATTAAAGGGTTCGAATGGGACTAAAATACATGATTGTGATAACTAAATGGTTTATATATATATATATATATATACATGATTGTCTCGATAGCATTATGTCATTCATCGTAAAGCTTATAATTGGCATATGTATTTCTTGGTAATGTCTAGTTAGTTATTGTTGGTTTGATCATTTTGGTTAACTATTGTGTTAATATTATAGAAAAATGAATGAATAAACAAAAGTTTTGAACGAGGCTAGTATGCATGTATAAATAGTAACATGCTCATGTGGTGATAACTTGTGAGCTTAAGATATGATTATTTACAATCTTTAAAGCATTAAGTTGTGAAATAATAAGCTTTAGTTGCTTTTATATTGATTGGATCAGTTTGACATGTGATTAAGAAAGGTAATGAACCAATATAGTTCATGTTTGATTTGGGGTCTAGTATGATATCAAAGTTTAATGGATTGTTGGTTCATAAGATACCTTTTGGCTTTCTTTCAAATGGAACATTCTTTTACTTTAGTTTGGAGTAACATGTTACCAATTAAAGAACCAAGATCATGAATTCATGAATGTGATATCTGAGTAAAATGCATGAAATTTATGTATGTGTGAAATTGTTTATTTGATATTTTTCTTGGGCTCGACATTTGTATGCTATGTACATTGTTTAAGTACAAGGTAAAGGGTAATAAGAAAATGAGTTCTAATTATTTAGTTGGTATTTTGGGAATTTATCTAGCAAGTTAATAAGATCTAATGAATTGGACGAGGCTTGAATTACTTCCTGGACACCTTCAAATAAATAGTGCCTAGTCTTGCCTAGAATTAAAATACGAATGGAGTAACAATAATTATAAAAGCTAAACAAGAGTTAATATGAAATATTGATGATAATAAAAAATTATTATTGATTGGTCTTAAACCGTTCATGATTTGTTGATGTATATCTATACTTGATTGTTGTTTTAAATAATTGTGTTTGTTGTTAACACACATTGAACGATGTTTATCCTTGCAACAAATGTTCACTAAAGTTTGTTAATATCTTTATATGATTATTAAGTAACTTCTGAGACTCGGATTTTAAAGTAGTTTTGCATTGAAATCAGAGTCTAAATTGATATCTTGTTATGTTGTGACTAAATTGTCATGTTGAAAGGAGAATTTTTTTTGTAAAACTGTCTGAAGTTTTTAAACCATTGTGATTGATTTCTGATTGTATCTCCTTAACACCTTCAATTTTGGTTTTCTTCTAAACCAGGTTGAGGGTGATATAGTATCGCTATTCCGGTTGAGATAGCTTGAAGTGTTGCGAGAACACTTGTTTGAATCAGTGTATCCGATGAACTATTTTGGTAAGGGAGCTTGGTTATGATCACTTGTAAGCCAATATAATTGTTAATGTATCATTGAAAGGTTTATGTTATATAATGTGATTTATACATGTTTATTCTTTAAGCTTTGCATATGGATTGTTATACATGGGAAGGCTTAAACTGAGGTTGAGCAATGAGATTTGCTATTGGTTAATGATACATGTTGTGTATGGTTTAATATGCTCATTTTTTTAAAGATGTTAAGTGCATGGTTTTCAAGGCATGATAATTTTTTAAAAGATGATTGAAAAGAGATTCAATGTATTGTTAAGAAATGGTTTGAATGCATTGATGGTGTATTGTTTTTGAGCACTCCCCACTAAGCCTAGTGTGCTTACGCTCTCTTTGTCCATCAATGCAGAGAATTAAAGGCTCGGAAGGTAGTGGGAAGCAAGGGATCACAAAAATACTTGTTAACAAAAGTATGTTTTTAGACTAGACTATAAGTAATAAGGACAATGTGGGTTTTGTTGTTGTTTTGTGAGGTGTTTTGCTAAACTCCCTGTTTGAGCAAGTTTATTTTGCTGCTCTTCAGTTGTAAAAGGCCATTTTGGTTTGATTGTGGTGATGTTTTAAGGTTTTATGTTGTAATTCCCCAGTTTTAGGCTTCAATGGTTTAGGGGTTGGTTCGAAGGTCCGATGGACCGGTATTAGAGGTTTAAGTTAGTTTCTGGAATAAATACGATTAAATATTTTTAAAGGTGATAAAAATATGGAAAATTGTTGTAAAATCATTATTTAATATAATAATGATTGTGGTAAAATCAATTTTGGAAAATGAGATTTGGAAATTGGACATTTTCGACTAGTGTCCAAAATGCAAACTTTGAAAACTATTTTAGTGACTGTTTTGAAAAGGATAAAAAATTTGAATCTTTAAGGAGCTAAATATCCTAAATATTTTTAACATATTTCTCCCTTTAATTAATAGGTTTTAAAGTGTTTTTATAAGGCTTTAAAATTGGAGATAATTAATAAATCACATTTTAGACTTTTAACAAAATTCACGTAACAACTTTGCAACTTCTTTCTCTCAATTTCTCTCCAGCCAAACATCTTTCCAGTCTCAATTTCTTCAGGTAAAAAATCAAAGGTTTTGATTTCCATTTGATTTCTTAATGCTTTTTGATCAAATACTTATTGTTGTCCTCTTGATTTTCATGTTTTATTTAGCAATTAAGGGTAGAAATCAGCATTGGAGGTAAGGATTCGTTCTTCTCCTCTAATGAAAGGTTCTTTACTGAAATTCCCAAGTTCTTGATCCTTTGCAATTGTTTTCTAATGTGTTTTGGTAGTTTAATTAAGGAAAATTGGTTTAATTGTCTTTTGATTGATGAAATTGGTATATTTTCGAGGTGGATCTATTTTGCTGGGTTTTAGATCAGAATAGATCATGATTTTGATGTTATTGGATGTTAAAAGTTTGTATTTAACACTGTAATCCCGAAACTAGTTCAATCTCCAATATTTAAGGTTGTTAGTTAAGGGTTTGTGTGATGATTTTGGTGTTTAATCATTGATGGAAAGAAAAGGATGTTGGGGGAAGGGTTTTTACATGTTAATTGATGAAGTTTGATGGTTTGAATCGTTACATTGTGGATGGGTTATGTTTTGGAAGGGTTTGATGATGTTTTCATTATGTTTAGGATGGTTGTTGAGTGGGCAACTTGGGAGTTGTGGGAGATTGCTGTTAGGCAAAGGTTTGAATGCATTTTAATGCATTTATCCTCTGGTTTTTTGTTTATTAAAACAGGGGATCATCAAGGAGATGAAGTTTGACTATGATTGTTGCTTTCCAGGAGCTTGATTCGTATTGGCAAGCAAGGCGAAGTGAATCGGTGAGTGGAAACTGGGTTTAACACTCTTAAAAGGGTTTGATAAAGGTTGTTGGGAGTTTAGGGTAAGCATGAAACACTTAACTAAGCTTGGAAGTAAGTTTCCCTTATTTCACTCATGAATATCGGTTTAGATATGAGCATGCTGATTCATGTTTTGGTGTTAAACATGGTTTAATTCACTACTGTTAATGCATGGTTATGAACACATATGCAATGGATTTTATGTATATAAATGCTAGAGAGCATTGGTATTCATTCCGGTTTGGAATGGGGTATTGCTTTGGGCAATGTGGTTTGCATATGTGGTGGTTTTGGTTTAATGCATTGAAAAACAATAGGTAAATGGTTTTCTAAATGATATATTGGCTATGTGACAAGGTAAGAAACAACCGAATCTAGTTGGCATGCCATAGGATTAGAGTGCAATATAAAATATGAACAAAATCGATCGTGGCCATGGGTCCTTGAGGTATGGCGGTTTAACAAGGCCACTCGGACTATTGGGAACCTCATTGGGTACGTGGTTTAACTAGGCAACCCAATTTGATGGTGATCTTGCAGTTTAACTAGACAAGGTCGGTATACTTGCAGAATAACTAGGCAAGGGTGGTAAATCTCGCTGTTTAACTAGGTGAGGGTGTCAAATCTTACGGTTTAACTAGGTAAGGTTTGGGTATATCGTGCGGTTTAACTAGGCATGGTATGAGAGATCTGTGTATCCGATATGTTGGATAGAGGGTAGTCTATTCGGGTCACTATTAATGCTAATATATGTGAAAGTTCATGTGTTGAACCTTTTATGTAATGCTTTGGGATTTAAGCATGTTTTATTTAATAATGCTTTGGGATTTAAGCATGGTTTATGATTTAATGCTTTGGGATATAAGCATGGAATATGTATATGATGTTGCATAAGGGTGTTTATGCATGTCTCGGTTGGAGACAAGGAAAGTTCTTTGGTTATAAGCATGTTTTGGAAACAAGTGTTTTGGTTTCAAATGTTTTAAATGCATCATTGTTTATGAGCATCCTCACTAAGCATGTGTGCTTACGCTCTCTCTTTCATAATGATGCAGAGCATTATAGTTTGAGGACTACAAGGGCAAGGCTAAAGTGATACTAAGACCAAGACTACTTTGAGTATGAACTCAGTTTATGATTCCGGTTAATAGGGCAATGTGTTCGCCATATTTTGGGGTTTTGTAATTCTGTTTTGCCATTATTTTTAAGCACGTGAAGTGCTGGATTTCATGCAGGTTTGTTGTTGTTAGACTTGTGTGAATCATTGCCTATTTTGATGCTAGATGTGTGCTTAAGAATGCATCTAGTTATTTTGGTGTGGTTGCCATGCTTTGATGGTTCAAGAAAGTATGGTATGATGCTATGATTGTGCAAACATGTTGAGTATTCCTTAAAGGTACCAAATGTGAGTTTTGGTTGCTTGATGAAATGATATTAGGATGCATGCCTATAGAATGTCTTGAGTAGTATATTTACCATGAGTGGTTGCGGATTCTGTGTTGCCTTGGTGGGAAATGTATGTTAGTGATGTTGTATAAGTGTTTAAAGTATGTCTAAGTGGTTTGGATTTCATTAATGTGTGTTTAAACAACAATTTGGGACATTATAGGTCCAGGCATATCGAAATAGGTGACCCCGTACCGGTACAGCTAGGCCATTTTAGGTATAGTGTTTCGATACGCGGTAGATGTTTCGATACGGATAAGCCTTTTCAGGCATAGCCTTCGGTACTTGAACAAGTGTTCCGATACGGTCTTAAGCATTTTAGCAAGGCATTTTGATACGTTAGCAAGCGTTTCGGTACGAGTTTTAGATACTGGAATATGAGTTTTTGAAATCATAAGGGCGTATCGAAACACTTGTATGCGTACCGGTACGACTACCGTTAAATCGGTTATTTTGGAATCTTGAAGGTTTATGCTTCTTTCATTTTGGTCCTAGAGTTTTGTGAATGCAATTGTAAGAGTTTGAATGATTGTAATGAACTGGAATTTGTCATGTGAGCATGTAAATGGACTAATTGAGGATTGGTAACTTTAATTTCAATATTGGTCCCTAAAATTATTAGTTTTTCAATTTGGTCCCTGAAATGTATGTTATGCATTGGAGATATTTTCGTGGTCCATTTTTCTTTTAAAAATCAACCGCTGCAAGTATACACATATAGGATTAATAACATGCATCTAGATAAGATAAAAATAAAAAAATGGACCGATTTTTCGTAATTGTTCTTCGGTTTGCTTCGGCAACCTAATGTAGTTCTCTCGGTTTAGTCGGGCATCTAGGCCAGGTCGAAGGGGTTACATTTGTTGGTATCATAGCCAGGTTTCAAAAAGTTGGGATGTTGTTATTTGATTAGTAAGTGATGTTTGAATTGCAAATTGATTGTGTATATGTTCGGTGATTGTTTAATATCATGTTGGGGTATGAATTGGGAACACATTGCCTATTACCTAGGTTTAAAAATGTTCTATAAAGTTTTCTTGGATCATTTGCCTTATGCTAGCCTAATTTTAATGTGTTTTGATGCCTTTGTTAGCATGGCTCGACCTTAGACGCGTTCGATGGCTATTAATGCCGGAGTTGGGCCGAATAACGTTGAGGAAGGGAATCTCCCTAATGTTTTACCTCTTCCTCCTTCGTTGGTTCCTCCTGTCAATGTTGGGGCTGGTGATGTACCCCAGGTTCATCAAGTGCCAATGTTTAGTGATTTGACTCTGTTAATCCAAGCGATGATGAGAGCGTTTCAGGCAGCGATGGCTGGAGTGCAAGTGCATGCACCGGCACCTGTTGTGGTAGCTAATCAGGGTTTACCCTTGGAGCGTCTTCGTAGTTTGGGAGGTAGGGAATTTCAGGGTTTGAGTCCTAATGCAGTCGAGGGATGGTTAGAAAAGACAATCCTTATTCTGAACCAGATGGGTTATAATGAGGAGAGCAAGTTGGGTTGCACAATGTCACTATTGTAGGGTGATGCATATCATTGGTGGGTGACCACAATTGTAGGAGTACCGGAGGCGGACGTGACTTGGAAGTTCTTCCAGAGAGCTTTCAAGAGAAAGTATCTTGGTACCCAGTATTTGGATGCAAAGAAGCATGAGTTTATGTCGCTGACGTAGGGTGGCATGTCTATTGCCGAATATGAGGTAAAGTTTGTTCGTTTGAGTCAGTATAACCCGAAGTTGGTCCCCGATGATCAATAGAAATGTGATAGGTTCCGCTATGGTTTGATGAAGGATATTAAGACATATATGTTGGCCGCAGATTGCACATATTTTGATATGTTGGTTAATTGGGCCAAGGATATTGAGCAGTCTTTGGGTATATCGGTTCAGGCTGTGAGTGCGAGTTTGGGTAAGAGAGTGGACAACTCTAGCTATTATGGGAAATAGAATAAGAGGTTTCAGGACAAGAGACACATGCCAGATCACAGGCGTGGTGGTGGTGCTAGTAAAGGCAACCAGGTAGCTCGTTTTGTACCGGAGTGTAAGCATTGTGGGAAACACCACACGGGTATGTGTTGGGGTACTGTTGGAGTTTGCTGGATATGTGGATCTTCTGAGCATATGAAGCTGATTGTCCTCATGCTGTGAGGGATGCACCGGTTCATATTGCTATATCTACTAGGGGCCGAGGCCGAGGCAGGGGTAATTTCTAGAGGTGAAGGGATGGGCAGAGGGCTGTAGCACATGTAGTTGTTGTGCGACCGGAGAATGGTGGATCGGCTCAGGTTTATGCTCATCACGAGGGGCGCAATGACACCAATGTGATCACAGGTACCTTTACCTTGCAATCTTTGTCATTGTTTTCTTTGATTGATTCAGGGTCTACTCATTCATATATTTTGAGTGAACATGCATATTTGTTGAATGTTCCCATTGAGATCTTAGATGTGGGTATGTTAGTGACTAGTTCCTTTGGGGAGACGGTTACTACTAGAAGGTTGTATAGGCGTTGTCCTATGGTTGTGCAAGGTCATGAATTTGCCGCGGATCTAATGGAATTGCCATTCTATGGTTTTGACGTTATTTTGGGTATGGATTGGTTAAGTGAGCACAAGGCGGTGGTGGATTGTGAAGCCAAAATGATTTCCTTGAAGTTAGCCAATGATTATGAAGTTGTGGTGATTGGTGAGAATGTGAAGTTCTTATCCAAATATTGTTTCGGCTACTCGAGAAAAAAAGATGATGTTTGACGGCTATCAAGCTTATTTGGCTATCATCATGAATCCGAAGGCCAAGGGTGTTCGAGTGCATGACATTCGGACTGTATGTGAATTTTTGAAGGTGTTTCCTGAAGAGTTACTGGATTGCCTCCTGATAGAGAGGTGGAATTTAGTATAGAGACGTATGAGGGTTCGACTCCGGTGTCTATTTCTCCTTATTGGATGGTACCAAAGGAGTTGAAAGATTTAAAAACGCAGCTTCAGGAGTTGTTGGACCATGGGTTCATTCGACCTAGTATTTCGCCTTGGGGTGCCCTAGTTCTTTTTGTAAAGAAGAATGATGGATTGATGCATATGTGCATTGATTATCAGTAGTTGAATAAGTTGTCAGTGAAGAGCAAGTACCCGTTGTCGCGAATTGATGACTTGTTTGATCAATTTCATGGGGCAGCGGTGTTTTCAAAGATTAATTTAAGATCAGGGTATTACTAGTTGAAGGTTAAGGATGTGGATGTGGATGTGCATAAAACCGCGTTTCGTACGAGGTACGAGCATTATGAGTTCTTGGTCATGCCTTTTTTTTGACAAATGCCCAGTTGCTTTCATGGACATGATGAATAGGGTGTTTCATGAGTGCCTTGATCAGTTTGTGGTGGTTTTTATCGATGATATACTCATGTACTCTCGTACCGATGAGGAGCATGATCAACATTTGCGGATTGTGTTGCAAGCGTTGATGGATAATCAATTGTATGACAAGTTGAGCAAGTGCGAGTTTTGGCTAAAGGAGGTGATGTTTTAGGTCACTTGGTTTCCCCGGAGGGTATTCGTGTTGATCCACAGAAAATTGAGGCTATTCTTAATTGGAAGCAACCTAAATCTGTCTCGGAGGTTCTTAGTTTTCTTGGGCTTGCTGGTTATTACCGTCGCTTTGTAGATGGGTTTTCGAGTATTGCAGTACCGTTGACGAAGTTGTTGCAAAAGAATGTTTCGTATGTGTGGACAGAGAAGCAGCAACATAGTTTTGAGAAGTTTAAGGAGATTTTGACACATGCTCATGTGTTGATTCAACCTGAATATGGGAAGAAGTTCGTGTTTTATAGTGATGCATCGTATGTGGGCTTAGGTTGTGGGCTGATGCAGGATGAAAAGGTTGTGGACTATGCGTCGACACAGTTGAAGGTTCATGAGCGCAATTATCCGACTCATGATTTGGAGCTTGCGGTTGTGGTTTTTGCCTTGAAAATTTGGAGACACTACCTTTATGGTGAAAATGTTGGGTTTTTACGGACCATAAGAGTTTGAAATATTTTATGTCTCAAAAGGATTTGAACCTTAAGCAATGAAGATGGTTGGAGTTGCTTAAAGATTACGACTTAACAATCGAGTATCATCCTGGAAAAACCAATGTGGTGGCGGATGCGCTGAGCCATTGAGCTTAGGGCGATGTTTGTGAGGTTGAGCGTGACACGAGAAGGTGGTTTGTTGGCTGAGTTGAAGGTTAAGCCTACATTTTCGCAGATGATTAAAGCTAAGCAACCGTTTGATGATTCTTTGGTTCCTCATGTTAAGGACATAGTGGATGGAAATCCGACGGATTTTCATTTTGATGATGATGCTGTTTTGTGCTTTAAGGGCCGAATAGTGGTGTCGGAGGTTTCAGAGCTTAGGCATACTATTTTGGCGGAGGGGCATTCTAGTCCTTTTGCTATGCATCCCGGTAGTATCAAGATGTATCGTGATTTACAGGAAGTGTACTACTGGTTGGTTTGAAAAGGGATGTGGTAGAGTTTGTTTCTAATTGTATGGTGTGTCAGCAGGTTAAGGCTGAACATTAGTTTCCATCCGAGTTGTTGCAACCGTTGAGAATTTTGGAATGGAAATGGGAGAGAATCACCATGGATTTTGTGTCAGGGTTACCTTTGACAATGGCTAAAAAGGATTCCATTTGAGTGACTGCAGATCGGCTTACGAAGTGTGCACATTTTCTGCCAGTGCATATAGGTACACCTTGGACAAGTTAGCGGATTTGTGCATTTCTAAGATCGTGCTTTTGCACGGGGTACCAAAGTCCATTGTTTCGGATAGGGATCCGAGGTTCAAGCGAGGTTTTGGGTGAGTCTGCACCGAGCTTTGGGTGCGAGATTGAATTTAAGCAGCGTGTATCATCCATGTAACACCCTAAACCGGGCCTAGGGAAGTTACCACTATTTAAGTTATTGACTAATTGAGTCATGAGCTAATCAAATTGAATGAATTGGGAGTTAAATCGAATGTTATGTTAATATAATAACACAAACATAAGCTTAGGAGTATGTAACATGGAGCTATTAGTTAAATTGTTATAGAATTACCCTTATTAGACTAATTAAGTCTAGGACCAAATTGAAATAATAATAATAATATTAGAAGGCTGCTATCAAGTGTACTAAATCGATTAAAAGGAAAATATTAGAGTTGCATGCTAAGAAGGGAATTTTTGGTGGATGACACACATGTCAAAAGAAGCAATTCACAAGTGTATGGGAGTAAAATTGGTGGAAAACAAACGGAGACTATCTTCTCCATCTCCTTCATCAGCCGAAACAACCAAATCTTGAGAGAGAGGGAGAATTTGAGAGAAGGCTTAAAGAATTGCTTCATCTTTAGTTTATTTTATGAGTTGTTCGAATAAGCTTGAGTGGAAGGTGATAACATTTTCTTTATTTCCTTAATTTATGCTTAAGGTTGTGTATTGGACTGTCGAATTGCATGAATTGTTTTGATACTTAGAAGATTAGAAATCTAAATTCATGATATGTAAGTCTTGGATCTTTGAGTGTAACATAGTTCTAATTGAAATATGTTTGTGCTTCATGTATATTTGGATATATACACCTTGTTTGAACAGCTTTGGACAGTCCTATAGTAAAATATGGTGATCACATAATCTGTTCTGTTTTGCAATTTCGGAAACCTTGCTGGACTGTTTCGATTAGGTAGAAAAAAAAAACATGATGTTGGATTTAAAACTGAAGATTTAGTGTTAAAATGAAATGTAATACATGCTGGAATTTTGCTGGAAATTGCTATGATTGCTGGAAAATTTGATGCCAAATTAGTATGATTGAATGTGACAAGGAGTGAAACTGTTTTGATCACATTTCTAGATAAGATTGAGTAAACATGCTTGATTTTGCAAAATGCCCTGTTTTTATCACATTGGTAGGTGAATAAAACTGACCTCGACATGTAATAATATTTATATAAGTTGAATTGGCATGTTAGAAGTGTTATCTAAATGATTAAAGAGGCTAGAAACTTAAGCTAGAGTAATCTGCCCAGAATACCTTGTTCTGGGCAGTAACTTTGAAAAATCTCTATAAATTGTACAAATGGAATTTAAGGCTGAATATTTAATGGATAGTTCCTCAATATGTCTAAATTCATTAGGAGAAAACGGAATTGAATTTGGGATTGTAGAATGGATTGTAGAAATGAAACACTAGGGACAGTGTAAACTGTCCAGTGTTGTGATTACCCTGTCTTTAAACAAAAAACTGTATTAATTCGCAAAGAAATAAAATGCAAGGCCTATATGGTTAGAAGGAAAATTAAGTTAGCTTTCAGACGGTGTAAACCAATTGAAATTCCGACGTACGGAATGAAAGTTATGCATATTTTAGTAAGAAATGCACATGCTGCCAGGCAGCAGCCTTGATGTTTTGAAATGAATGAATTATGAGTATTGTTGCCTTGTTTTGAATAAATGAATGTACTTGTCTTGACCTTGATTTACTTGTATGGATTGTTAGAGCAAGGAGTAAAACTTGTGGAGGAAGAAAGGAGTGGCCAAGCCAGTGGCAAACACAAAGGAATTTGGATCCAAGATTAGCTAAGCTTGGAGTATTGTGAGTGTAGTTTAATATAGGGTTGGGACTTAGGTCCTAACCAAATTTGCATGACTACTTTCTTGCTATGAATATGGCATGATAATGAACTTAATTCAACTTGAATATAAGTAATAAGGGAAGTATGAAATAAGATAATATATGAAACTTGTTTACATCCTTGAAGTGTTTTACAATTAGAATTGCTTGATTCTTGATGCCTTGATTGTGATCATTTCGAATGAGTGCTTAAATGTACTTTTATGATCTAATTACTTTTTAACATGATATAAATCATGAACTTAAGATCTTGCTTGATGCCTAAGAAATGGCATATGTTAATTGCTTGCTTGAATGACAAGATTAAATTGCTAAGTGTAGAGCTAAGGCTCAATTGGCCTAAGGGTTGTGTATATGAACATGATCTTGCAATGTATCACTTGAATTGATCCTTGAAAAAGCTATTTCTTGACATAAACATGTAATACTTGAATAAGCGATTCATAATTGAACAAATCCTTGGTTGTTAGTGGTCATAGGTAGAAGGGCATGCCTTAGAGTCTAGAGCTTATTGTGTCAGGGTAGACTACGGTCCAGGGCAAAGACCCCTAATTGGCGACAGACGGAGGGTACATATGTGTGGTCTTTAGTGACAGTAGGAGGGTTGACCAGTGCTACGACACATCTTGTGGCGACAGTTGGTTGGAGACTGATTACCTGGATAACTAAATACCAAGGGCATAAACTAAAGAAAGCAAATGAGAAAAAAATTAAAGAATAAAGCTTACATGATACTTGAATTACATGATACTCGAATTACATGATACTTGAGATTACTTGACTCTTGAATTACTTGATACATGAATTAC
This sequence comes from Hibiscus mutabilis, assembly GCA_019671005.1. NCBI lineage: Eukaryota > Viridiplantae > Streptophyta > Magnoliopsida > Malvales > Malvaceae > Hibiscus > Hibiscus mutabilis. The sequence goes on along the minus strand of CM033743.1, from coordinate 17,025,751 downwards.
TTGATTCTTGAACTACTTGATACTTGAATTACTTGATGATATGCAAGCTTGGATTACTCAAATTTCTTGACATGTAATGCTTGATTCTTGACATGGAACTCTTGAAATGATAATTGCTTATGCTTGAACCTTGTATTGAATAATTTGCTACTTGGATTACTTGATATGTATTATTGAAAAGACAAACATGTAAACTTGAACTAATATGTACTTGACTTGAATGGAAATGTGTATATTGCTTGAGTATGCTAATTGGCTTGAAATAAAGATTGAGCAAAGCTTGAATTGAATTGCTTCCAATTTGGACTAAGCAACCTAGTTAAGTGATATATGTCTTATAAATTGGTTAGAACTAGATGCTACCTCACTAAGCACATATCTTGTACTTATCACTCTTGTTTTAATTCTTCCCAACCACAGGATAAAGGATTTGATCGTTGCTTGATCCTGAAGCCTGATTTCTTGAGCTCGAAGCAAGACACAAGCATAGCTAAAGTATGGACATACTTGTTTTGTACTCCCCTAGTTGGCGGCACTTAGTTGTATATAATGTCTAGTGCATGCATTTTGAACACTTGAACTTGTATATGTATATATGTCTTAAATGGGACTATCATATTATGAACTTTGTGGTTAATGTAAATTAAGTAATGAATTAAAATTCTATGTAATGGAAATGTATTTAGCTGCGCATATGGATAAATATATATAGGGTATCATTCGAATGTCTTGAGATGAGATTGTCTTGTGTGAACATATCATGTCATAAGTGCTTTTATAAGATTGAATGGTAAATGCCGAATGGTAAGGATGGCATGTGCTTGCTTGGAATCAAGGTATGTACTTTTGATCATGTTTAATAAGTTAAGTATGTAATGTCACATGTATCAAGCTAGAGAGAAAAGAATGAAATGAAGCATGCTTGCTTATTTAGGTTTCGAATGATGATGATTGTTTGATAATGTTAATTGAAATTTTTGGTAACTTATAATGTATGTAATTAAGATTGCTTACATGTTAAGTAATGTATGTTTGGTTACTTGCTAGTTAAGTAACTCATCTAATATGGATGAGTTAGCCTATTCTTGCCTTGTTCTTGCTTGTATTATTCATTAGTGATGCTCCCGAACCAATTTCCTACCAACCCGGGTAGGGGGTGTTACAATCCACAGTCGGATGGACAGTCTGAGCACGTTATCCAGATTTTGGAGGATATGCTAAGGTGTTGTATTGTTGAGTTTCAAGGAACCTGGGAGAAACATCTACCTTTGGTTGAATTTGCGTACAATAATAGCTATCAAGCAAGTATACAGATGACACCATGTGAGACATTGTATGGCCGGAGGTGTCGTACACCCTTGTGTTGGGCCGAGGTAGGGGAAAAGCATGTTTCCTTGCCGCATGTGTTGAAAGACACGGATGAAAAGGTAAAGCTTGTGTGTGATCGCTTGAAAGAGGCTATGGACCAGCAGAAATCTTACACAGATTTGAAGCGTAGGGAAATTAAATATGCGGTGGACGATCGTGTATTCTTGAAAGTGTCACCATGGAAGAAGGTGATGCGGTTCAGACATAAGGGGAAGCTTAGTCAGAGGTTTATTGGACCATGTGAGATTGTGGAGCATGTGGGTTATGTGGCTTATCGGTTGAGGTTACCGTATGAGCTTGAGAAAATACATGATGTATTCCATATATCTATGTTGCGAAGGTATCAGTCAGATCCCTCGCACGTTATGCCGATAGAGCATATTGAGTTGAGTCCAGACTTATCCTATGATGAGGAGCAGGTGGAAATCGTAGTAAATTTCTTCATGGCAAGACGATAGAACTTGTTAAAATCTTGTGGCGACACCGAGGTGTCGAGGAAGCCACTTGGGAAAGCAAAATAGATATGATGGAGCAATTTCTGCTTCTTTTTCTTCCAGATAAATTTTTGAGGATAAAATTTCTTAAGAGGGGAGAGTTATAACACCCCGGTTTTGGGCTTGGATGGTTTAGGGGTTGGTTTGAAGGTCTAGTGGACATATATTAGAGGTTCGAGTTAGTTTTGGGATTAAATTAGATTAAATATTTTAAAGGTGATAAAAATATGGAAAAATGTTGTAAAATTTATTATTTAATATAATATTGATTGTGGTAAAATCAATTTTGGAAAATGAGATTTGGAAATTGGACATTTTGGACTAGTGGCCAAAATGCAAACTTTGAAAACTACTGTTACCTCTCCAAAACTACTGTTTTAATGCCAATCTTACAATGTTTTTGCTTGTTTTTAGGTACATTTAGTTGCATTAGGATGTTAGAGTCATGCATTTGCGTAAGGAGTTTAGAGTTTTGTTTATGCCAACGTGAAGGGTTGTTTTGTTGCCAATTTTGCAGGTTTGGCATAGTATTTAGCCTAGAAAAGCAACATAGGAAGGAATGCCAAAGAGAATATCGAGTGTTGTTGGCACAGATGGACCAGACAATGCCAAGCATCGTATGGCAGAGAAGTGAACTTGATGCCACACCAAGAGGCTGTTGGACCCTGAAAAAAATAGGATATGATCAGGCTCCGAAGAAATAGCAATTGGAACAATCTCTGAAGAAATAGCAGATAAGATGGTGCCAAGACTTGTTGGCAGACTCATGTCAAGCTTGGATGCCAGGGAAGCATCGACATGATGACGTCAGCCTTAGCCTGATCAGCTCTCATTCAAATCTGGATAAGAAGATAATCTTTTATCCCCTGGACAGTTAGAATTTAAAATTTGAAGAGCTAGTCCCATCCCTTCTTTGCACGCCTATTTAAACACCAACCAAGCTAGACTTTAATAGGGGAGAGAAGATTGGATCGTGAGGAGTTGGTGTGTGTGTGACGATTGACGACCGGCTGCACCGTGGAAGGGTGGTCCGACCAACTTGGACGAGAAGCCTGGATCTTGAAGGGCTTCATCGAGAGACCCCTTATAGCCCATTCTCTCTCTCAAGTTATTCTATTTTGTTTTTAAGGATGATGTATTCTGAAAACGTTTGTGGATTGCTGGTTCACTCCCTCACCATGAACTAATTTAATAGTTGGTGGGGGTTGTTTGGTTTTTATGTTATTTTCATGCTTTAGCTTTTAAAAATAAACCTGCATTGGAAAAGTTTCATCTATTCGACAAACTTTAATATTTCCTAAATACTCTGCCAAGCGAGAGCTGGCACTGTTGGCCTATTGCACCTTAATATCTTAATAGACTTGGGGTGGCAACAAATAAGTTGTCGAATACTGAGGAGAGAAGCTTCGAGAGAAGTCGTTCATGTAGATGAACTTACTTCGGGAGTGAAATCTACCCTTTAGGAGTATAGATTGAATCTTAATCAAATTGATTTATTTAAAAACAAACACTATAGAGATATAGGGGTTTTTACATGATCAATTTAGGACAATGTCCATCAAGAGAGGCTTTGCTACTTTTCAATCTGCTCGGCAAACAATGTCAAGATAGGTTGTTGTTAATGGCTGGCACGACATGAATAGCATGAAAACCAGGCATTCCCTGCCAACGCTCATCATTCACTAAAACACCTTCCTTGCCAGCGTCTTTACTTTTCTTTCATTTCTTTACTTTTTAATTATTTTCCAAAACCAATTTCAAATCAACTTTTTCTTAAGGCAAGTAACAATCAAGGCAATTGAATTCCAAGACAATCTCTGTGGGATTGATACTCAGCTTACCAGCTGTATTACTTGCAGACCGTGTATACTTGCACGCAAAAGACTCATTTTGGCACATTCTTATATTTTTTGCCACTTTTGCCAGCATTTCACCTAGAGAGTCTACAAGTTTTTGGTGCCGTTGCCGGGGATCGCAACAAAATTGATTATTTTTAAATTTTTACTTGTATTTCTTTTATTTTCATTTTCTTTTTATTTTTACCTTTCATTTTTGTCGGTGTATGACCATAAGCCATCCTATGGTGGACGAGTGGCCATACGATCCAGAAATTGAGAAAACCTTACGGAGGTTAAAAAGATGATTTTGAGAGATGAACCAAGGTAATGGAGGGAATGGTGTGGTGAACAATGGGGGAAATCCACTTAACAATGAGATACCACCACCACCTGCTGCCCCAGTTGTTAATGAGAGGCCTATTAGAGAACATGCGGCACCAACCATTGACAATTTGATGTCAGGACTTGTTGGCACATAGGTAAACGCTGTCAATTTTGAACTTAAGCCATTAATGATTCAAAATCTTTTAAATGTAGGTCAGTTTGATGGCGCATTCACTGGAGATCCGAGGCAACATCTTAAATAGTTCATGGAGATTTGCCAGTTATTTCAACAAAATGAAGTACCTAAAGATATTGTGAAGCTGATGATATTTACTTTTTCTTTGAGAGACAGAGCAAAGGCTTAGCTTAATTCCTTGCTACCTGGCTCAGTCACTTCATGAGCAGACCTATGCCAGAAGTTCTTGACAAGATTCCAGCCGCCCACACTCACTGCCAAGCTGCGGGGTGAGATCATTACATTCAGGCAAGATGAGGATGAGACCTTACATGATGTATGGGGAAGATTCAAAGACTTGTTGAGAAGGTTTCCTATGCAGGGATTCCTGAATTGGACTCATATTCAAACCTTTTACAATGGATTGAATGTATAAACAAGGACGGTTGTTGATGCTTCAGCAGCTGGCTCATTTCTTGATAAGACATATACTGAGGCTGTTGACATTTTAGAAAGGATTGCAATCAATGATTTTGAATATCCTGTTGCAAGACTTGGGACCGGAACTAAAACCAATGGGAAATTTCAGGTTGATGAACTAACATCCATTCATGCCGAGATTTCCAACCTTACGAGCATGGTAAGAACGTTGCAAGAGAACAATGAGTCCCAAGAAGTCAAAGCATTAGACCTATTCTGTACGATCTATGGAGAAAATCATCATGTGGATGAATGCCCTACCAACCCTCAATCAGTAAATTTTGTTGGCAATGTTAATCGTCACTATAACCCTAACTCCAATACTTATAATGCAGGTTGGAGACAACTCCCTAACTTAGCTTGGGGAAATCAAGGAGGTAACCAGTACAATGCCCAGCGCCAGAATACTCAGAGGCTGAATAACAATGCCATGCTAGCATTCTATCAGAATGCCATGCAACAGAAAACCCAAAACAATTTTTAGCAAGGGCAAAGACTCAACCAAGGAGGCACTCTCACAGAGTACATGGAAAGGAATGATGCCACAGTCCAAAGTTTTGCTACGTCAATGAGAAATTTGGAAGTCTAGCTTGAGCACATTGCCAGTGCACTCAGCAATCGACCCCAGGGAGCATTGCCAAGTGACACAGAAGATGCTCGGCACAAAGACAATGAGTAGTGCAAAGGTATAACTCTTCAAAGTGGTAAGCAGTGCGAGATGGAGAAGGTTGCTAAGCAGCCAATTAATTGCCAAGATAAGAAGCCTATGCTAGCAGATGATCCCAGGGAAGCAGAGAAAGAGGAAATAAAAGCAGATGATGCGAGAACTGATGCCAGATAGCACACTGATGCCAGCATCGATGCTAAATAGTCTGATGCCAGCACTGTGTTGGCAAAGCCAGCAGAGCAGGCACGTATCTATCTGCCGCCACCATTTCCAGCAAGACTTCAAAAGCATAAGCAAGATCAGCAGTTCAAGCATTTCTTGGAGGTTCTTAAGCAATTGCAAATCAACATTCCATTGGTAGAAGCCCTTGAACAAATGCCCAACTATGTCAAATTTATGAAGGACATTCTATCCAAAAAGAGGAAGTTGGGAGACTTTGAAACTGTTGCCCTGACCGAAGGATGCAGTGCCGTGATCTTAAACCGTTTGCCACCAAAGCTGAAAGATCCAGGAAGTTTCACTATTCCCTACACCATTGGCAACAAATTCATGGGCAAGGCACTGTGTGACCTAGGAGCCAGCATCAACTTGATGCCAATGTTAGTTTTTTGGGAAGCTTGGCATAGAAGCAAGACCTACCACGGTGACACTTCAGCTGGCAGACCGATCCTATGCAGATCCCAAGGGTAAGATTGAGGATGTATTGGTAAAGCCAGACAAATTTAATTTTCCAGCTGATTTTATCATTTTGGATTATGAGGCTGATATTAATGTCCCAATTATTTTGGGGAGGCCTTTTCTTGCCACAGGTAGGGCTTTGATTGATGTTCATAAAGGGGAACTAATAATGCGCATGAATGGTCAGCAAGTTACATTTAATGTGTTTCAAGCTTTGAAATGTGCAGATGAACCTGATGAGTGCAAAGTAGAGGAGATGATGGAGTCCATTTACACTTTAGACACGGCACAATTATGCTAGGATACAAAATTTGATGCCAGCAGTTTAGATGGCATAGTTGACCTGTTTGAGGAACTAGAAGAACCAGTCTTGGAGGTTGAAGAGGTGAGTTATTTTGAGCCACTACAGTTGGCCGACAGAGAAATCAAGGCATCTAAACCATCAATTGAGGAGCCACCAGCATTGGAACTAAAACCACTGCCAGATCACTTGAAGTATGCTTATTTAGGTGAACACTAAACTCTGCCGGTGATCATTGCCACTGGTCTCACTAATGATCAGGAGGAAAGGTTGTTGGCAATATTACGTGACTATAAACAAGCATTAGGATGGACTTTGGTAGACATAAGAGGTATTAGCCCAACCATTTGCATTCATAAGATTATCTTGGAGGAGTACCAATGCAAGACCATTGAAGGCCAAAGAAGGCTAAACCCAAGCATGAAAGAAGTAGTGAAAAAAGAGATCATAAAATGGCTTGATGCTGGGATTATATATCCCATTTCCGATAGCTCTTGGGTTAGCCCAGTGCAATACGTGCCAATGAAGGGTGGCATGACCGTGGTACAAAACAATGAAGCTGAGTTAATCCCCTCCATAACTATCACTGGATGGAGAGTGTCTATGGACTATAGGAGGCTGAACAATGCCACGAGGAAGGATCACTTCCCATTGCCATTCATTGATGAAATGCTAGACAGGTTGGCAGGTAAAGCTTTCTATTGTTTTTTGGATGGTTATTCAGGCTATAATCATATTACCATTGCCCCTGTTGATCAAGAGAAGACTACGTTCACGTGCCCATATGGGACGTTTGCGTTTAGAAGAATGTCATTCAGCCTATGTAATGCACCGGCAACGTTTCAACATTGTATGATGTCCATTTTTTCCTATATGATCGAGCACAACACGGAAGCATTCATGGATGACTTCTTAGTGTTTGGAAAACATTTGAGGAATGTCTTCAGAGTTTGGAGCAAGTCTTGAAGATATGCATAGAGATGAACCTAGTGTTGAACTAGGAAAAATGCCATTTCATGGTGAAGGAAGGCATTGTTCTCGAGCACAGGGTAACTGAGAGAGGGTTAGAAGTGGATCAAGCAAAAGTTGAGGTAATTATGCAACTATCGCCCTAAAAAAATGTCAAAGGTATAAGAAGTTTCTTAGGACATGCCGGTTTTGATCGGCGTTTCATTAAAGACTTTTCGAAAATTGTTAAACCCTTATGCTTGTTGTTATAACATAGTGCCACTTTTGCATTTAATGATTCTTGTTTGAGAACGTTTTAGGAGCTTAAAGAAAAGTTGATCAATGCCCCTATAGTTGTGGCACCAGAGTGGAATGAGCCTTTCGAGCTCATGTGTGATACCAGCGATTATGCCGTCAGAGCAGTTTTGGGACAAAGACATATGAAGGTTTTCCATGCCATCTACTATGCCAGTCGAACCTTAAACGAAGCACAACTGAATTACTCTACGACCGAGGAATAATTTCTTGCGGTTGTATTTACTTTTGACAAATTTATATCTTATTTAATTGGTAACAAAGTTATGGTTTTTACAAATCATTCGACATTAAAGTATTTCTTTGCAGAGAAGGATGCCAAGCCCAGGCTAATCCGATGCACGCTCCTACTTCACGAATTTGACCTTGAGATCTGAGACAAAAAGGGCAGTGAAAACCTAGTAGCTGACCATCTCTCACATTTAGAGCATCATCTTGAAGATGGTAAGACCAATTTGATAAGAGATGAGTTTCCTGATGAGTATTTGCTTGCAGTTAATGCCATGCCATGGTATGCCGATATTGTCAACTACTTGGTAAGTAACATTCTGCCACTAGACTTGGCATACAATGCCAAGAAAAGGTTTTTGTGGGAAGTTAGGCAATACTATTGGGATGAGCCAATATTGTTCAAATAGTGTGCCGACCAAGTGATCCGCCAGTGTGTGCTTGAGGATGAATAGCATAACATATTGCATCTATGCCATGCCGCACCGTATGGAGGTCACTTTGTTGGAGTAAAAACTGCTGCCAAGGTACTACGGTTAGGATTTTTTTAGCCCACACTATATAAGGATGCCCACGAGTATGCCAAGGCATGTGATCGATGCCAACAGATAGGAAACATCTCTGCCAGATACCAACTACCACTTCAAAACATTATGCCTGTGGATTTATTTGATGTATGAGGGATAAACTTTATTGGTCCTTTTCCACCCTTATTTGGTAATGTATACATTCTTGTGGCTGTTGACTACGTATCTAAGTGGGTAGAAGTTGTTGCTCTGCTAACGAACAATGACAAGGTCGTTTCCAAGTTTTTACATAAGCATATCTTTACTAGATTTGGCACCCCTAGAGTGATCATTCATGATGAGGGCACTCATTTTAAATGTAGTCTAATTTCTAAAGCCTTGTGCAGGTATGGTATACAATAAAGAATTGCTACAGCATATCATCCACAAACAAACAGGCAAGCTAAGATTTCAAACAAGGAGATCAAAAACATCTTAGACAATAATGTTAATCCATCAAGGAAGGACTGGTCCTTGAGAATAGATGAGTCCTTGTAGGCTTATAGGACTGCGTTTAAAACTACTTTGGGTACTTTACCGTTTAGACTTGCTTTTGGAAAACCATGCCATCTGCCAGTGGAGCTTGAGCATAAATCCTACTGGCCCATCAGAACACTTGGCATGGCATGGAGAGTTGCTGGAGAAAAAAGGTTACTGGACCTAAATGAGTTGGAGGAATTCAGAAGGCAAGCCTATGAGAATGCCAGGATCTACAAAGAAAAAGCAAAACGTTGGCATGACAGTAGGATAATGCCAAGACATTTTGAGGTAGGCCAACGTGTTTTGCTATTCAAATCACGGGTTAAGTTGTTTCTAGGGAAACTCAAATCGAGATGGACGAGCCCTTATGAAGTTGTGAAGCCCTATGCTCATGGAGCTGTGGACATTAAGAACTTGAAGACGGGATAAATCTATAAGGTGAATGGAAAACGCTTAAAGCACTACATGGAAGATGATCAGTACAATGCCAAAAAGGTGATCCTCTTGGCAGAGGTTACAATAAAACACCGTCAGGTTTGAACTTTTGTAAATATTAGGTTAGTGTTTCTCTTTGTGTTTAGGTTTTTAGGTTTTTAATTGTTTTTCTTTCTAAGTTCCATGATTTTATTCCTTTAATGTGTTGAAAGGCTTCCTTTGAGTTGTGCAAATTCATTGTGCCAGAAACACTGCCAGGGTGACTGGTAGGAGACAACGCTTTAACAGAAAAATCTGTCAGACGCAGTGCCAGAGTAGCTTGGCATGCAGCGGTGCAAAAGATTGAAGGAAGAGGTAAAAACCCTAGTTTTACCGGCCCAATAAAAAATTGAGAGAGTTATCTTTATTTGACTTTAAGCCCTAGCCGCACAAATTTTGGTTGAAATTTAAATTTCAAATCAATTACCTTATCACTCCAATCCTTACCCTATCTTATAACCTATCACCTTATCACTTCAACCTTATCACTCCACCTATTTTTAAATTAATTCTTTTTATTCCCTATCATTATCCCTAATTACTACTCCCATTAAAACACTCAACCAACCTAAAACCTTTCACTTTCTTACTCTTGCTCGTTAAAGAAGCCAAAACATCTCTCTCACTTTTTACAAACCCAAATCATCCTTCGCCTTCATCTTTCAACATCGTCCCAAGCTTCAACCAGTTTCAATGGCCACATCATCTCTTTCCTTTAAAAGATTCTTCAACAAGGAGATCGAGAAAAAGTTTGAAACAAATTTTGTCTCGAGGAGTTTTTGCTACGAGAAGCACTTTGAATTCAAAATAGAGGCAACAACCGACTTCCCTTCAGAAGTTATGTCTACGATTAACTTGCACAAGTGAAGTCTATTCTGCCAGCGAAAATGGGAGATCTATGCCACCATCGTTCAAGAATTCTACACGCACCTTGTGACCAAGGATTCACCTTTCCTGATGATTAGGGGTAAGTGTGTGCGTTTTGATGAGTGATATATTAATAATATGTTTGAGTTGGATGGTGCAGGAGATGATTATTTTGAGTATATTGATTCGATGACTGCTGCAAAGAGGAAAAAGCTGCTGACAGATCTGTATGAACCTGGCACGACATGGACAGTCTCATCGATGGGCCACCGGACGGTTAAGAGGCTGGCGTTGAAGCCACAAGTCAGAGGCCGAAATCACTTCATTAAGGAAAACATGTTTCCTACATCCCACAATGAGACTGTCTTGGAAGAAAGTCTGATTTTGTTGCACTCTATCATAAAAGGGTGCAAGATCAACATTTGAAAGATTATCATAGAAGAGACTTATAAGTGTGCTGCGAGAGGTAAAGGTAGTTTGCTTTTCCCTTTGCTTATTTCTAACATTTGCATACGCCATGATGTTCCTAGGCTTGATAAGGAGTAAGGCCAGATAACAAAGGGAACGACCATCACTGTTGCTATATGGAGAAACCTCACCGCGGTTGAGCCAAAGAACAAGGCCAAGGGAAAAGCAAAGATGGCCACACCTAAGCCAAAGATGTCAAAAGCTGTGCTAGACACAATGCTTGAGACTGTGCCAGACGATTCTATGGCAATGTTGTCTCAAATCTACCAGCACCAGGAGATGATACTCAGTAGGATAGAAAAGGCTGAGGAGATTAATGTCAAGCTACGACATTACATGCAGGCCAGGGATGTGATAATTGGGGAAAATCTCAAGAAAATATCTTCTGATGTTGTGCCAGAATTCTAGATTTCCCTACCGAGCCCTCTGCTAGTGATGAAGCCATGCCAGGCAGTTCAGCTAGTCCAGTTATGCCAGCCAGTCCAGGCAGTTTAGAGCCTGATGCTAAAGTCCCACTATCTCCAGTTCAAGTTGAGTCTGCCAGTTCTGATTCTGAGATTGAATCAAAGGAACCCAAAACCAAGTCTGCCAAAGCAGAGTTTCCCAAGAAGCCTGCCACGCCACCAGTGAAGCTTGCGCAGTTTGATGCCACCGCTACTCCTACCACATCAAACCATCCAAGATTATGGAGGAAGTCCTCCGGGATGTTGGCACAGATGGACCAGACAATGCCAAGCACCGGGTGGCAGAGAAGTGAACTTGATGCCACGCCAAGAGGCTTTTGGACCCCAAAAAAATAGTACATGATCAGGCACCGAAAAATAACAATTGGAACAATCTCTGAAAAAGTAGCAGATAAGATGGTACCAAGACTTGTTGGCAGACTCATGCCAAGCTCGGATGCCAGGGCAGCATCGGTAGAATGACGTCATCCTTAGCCTGATCATCTCTCATTCAAATCTGGATAAGAAGACAATCCCTTATCCTTTGGGCAGTTAGAATTTAAAATTTGAAGAGCTAGTCATATCCCTTCTTTGTACGCCTATTTAAACACCAACCAAGCTAGACTTTAAGAGGGGAGAGAAGATTGGATCGTGAGGATTTGGTGTGTGTGTGACGATTGACGACCGACTGCACCGTGGAAGGCTGGTTCAACCAATTTAGACGAGAAGCCTGGATCTTGAAGGGCTGCATCGAGAGACCCCTTTTAGCCCATTCTCTCTCTCAAGGTATTCTATTTTGTTTTTAAGGACGATGTATTCCGAAAACATTTGTGGATTGTCGGTTCACTCCATCACCATGAACTAGTTTAATAGTTGGTGGGGGTGTTTGGTTTTTATGTTATTTTCATGCTTTAGCTTTTGAAAATAAATATGCCTTGGCAAAGTTTCACCTATTTGGCAAACTTTAATATTTCCTAAATACTCTGCCAAGCGAGAACTGGAACTGTTGGCCTATTGCACCTTAATATCTTAACAGACTTGGGTGGCAACGAATAAGTTGTCGAATACTGAGGAGAGAAGCTTCGAGAGAAGCTTCGAGAGAAGTTGTTCAAGTAGATGAACTTACTTCGGGAGTGAAATCTACCCCTTAGGAGTATAGATTGGATCTTAATCAAATTGGTTTATTTAAAAACAAACACTATAGAGATATAAGGGTTTTTACATGATCAATTTAGGGCAATGACCATCGAGATATGCTTTTCTACTTTTGAATCTACTCGGCAAATAATGCCAAGACAGGTTGTTGTTAACGGTTGGCACGATATGAATAGCGTGAAAACCAGGCATTCCCTGCCAACGTTCATCATTCATTCAAATACCTTCCTTGCCAGCATCTTTACTTTTTAATTATTTTCCAAAACCAATTTCAAATCAAATCAACTTTTTCTTAAGGCAAGTAACAATCAAGGCAATTGAATTCCAAGACAATCTCTTTGGGATCGATACTCAGCTTACCAGCTGTATTACTTGAAAACCGTGTATACTTGCATGCAAAAGACTCATTTTGGCACATTCTTATATTTTCCAATACATATTTTCTGCCACTTTTGCCAGCATTTCACCTAGAGAGTCTACAACTGTTTTAGTGACCGTTTTGACAAAACTTGTAATCTTTAAGGAGCTAAATATCCTTGATATTTTTAACATATTTCTCCCTTTAATAGATTGGTTTTAAAGTGGTTTTAAAAGGCTTTAAAATTGGAGAGAATTAATAAATCACATTTTGGACTTTTAACAAAATTCACGTAACAACTTTGCAACTTCTTTCTCTCAATTTCTCTCCAGCCAAACATCTTTTCAATATCAATTTATGTACGTAAAAATCAAAGGCTTTGACTTCTATTTGATTTCTTAATGCTTTTTCATCAAATACTTATTGTTATCCTCTTGATTTTCATGTTTTATTTAGCAATTAAGGGGAGAAATCAGCATTAGAGGTAAGGATTCGTTCTTCTCCTCTAATGAAAGGTTCTTTACTGAAATTCCAAAGTTCTTGATCCTTTGCAATTGTTTTCTAATGTGTTTTGATAGTTTAATTAAGCAAAATTGGTTTAATTGTGTTTTGATTGATGAAATTGGTATATTTTTGAAGTGGATCTATTTTGCTGGGTTTTAGATCAGAATGGATCATGATTTTGATGTTATTGGATGTTAAAAGTTTGGATTTAACATTGTAATCCCATAACTAGTTGAATCTCTAATATTTAAGGTTGTTAGTTAAGGGTTTGTGTGATGATTTTGGTGTTTAATCATTGCTGAAAGTAAAAGGATGTTGGGGAAGGGTTTTTAGATGTTAATTGATGAAGCTTGATGGTTTGAATCGTTACATTGTGGTTGGGTTAAGTTTTGGAAGGGTTTGATGATGTTTTCGTTTTGTTTGGTATGGTATGGTTGTTGAGTGGGCAACTTGGGAGTTGTGGGAGATTTCTATTAGGCAATGGTTTGAATGCATTTATCCTTTGGTTTTATGTTGTTAAAATAGGGGATCATCAAGGCGACGAAGTTTGACTGTGATTATTGCTTGTCAATAGCTCGATTCGTATTAGCGAGCAAGTCGGAGTGTATAGGTGAGGGGAAACTGGTTTTAACACCTGTAAAGGGTATGATAAAGGTTGTTGGGAGTTTAGGGTAAGCATGAAACACTTACCTAAGCTCGAAAGTAAGTTTCCCTTATTTCGCTCTTGAATATCGGTTTAGATATGAGCATGCTGAATTCATGTTTTGGTGTTAAACATGGTTTAATTTACTACTGTTAATGCATGGTTATGAACACATATGCAATGGATTTTATGTATATAAATGCTAGAGAGCATTGGTATTCATTCCAGTTGGGAATGGGGTATTGCTTTGGGCAATGTGGTGGTTTTGGTTTAATGCATTGAAAAATAGTAGGTAAATGGTTTTGTAAATGATATATTGGCTATGTGACAAGGTAAGAAACAATCGGATATAGTTGGCATGCCATAGGATTAAAGTGCACTATAAAATATGAACAAAATCGATCATGGCCATGGGTCATTGAGGTATGACGGTTTAACAAGGCCACTCAATCTATTGGGAATGAGGTTTAACTAGGAAACCAAATTTGATGGTGATCTTGCGGTTTAACTAGACAAGGTCGGTATACTTGAGGACTAACTAGGCAAGGGTGGTAAAGCTCACGGTTTAACTAGGTGAGGGTGTCAAATCTTGCGGTTTAACTAGGTAAGGTTTGGGTATATCATGCGGTTTAACTAGGCATGATATGAGAGATTCGTCTATCCGATATGTTGGATAGAGGGTAGTCTATTCGGGTCACTATTAATGCCAATATATGTGAAAGTTCATGTGTTGAACCTTTTATGTAAAGCTTTTGGATTTAAGCTTGTTTTATTTAATAATGCTTTGGAATTTAAGCATGTTTATGATTTAATGTTTTGGGATCTAAGCATAGAATATGCATATGATGTTGCATAAGGGTGTTTATGCATGTCTTGGCTGGAGACAAGGAAAGTGCTTTGGTTATAAGCATGTTTTGGGAACAAGTGTTTTGGTTTCAAATGTTTTAAATGCATCATTGTTTATGAGCATCCTCACTAAGCATGTGTGTTTACGCACTCTCTTTCATAATGATGCAGAGCATTAAAGTTTTGGGGCTACAAGGTCAAGGATAAAGTGATCCTATGTAACACCTCGGTTTTGGGCCTAGCAGTTTTGAGGTTTATTAGTCGGTCTGGTGGATCGAGTTAGAGATTCGAGTCAAATTTGGGACCGTATATTTTTTGGTAAGATAAAAATATGGAAAATAGTTAAAAATCATCTTTTAATATATATTTATTTTTGGTGGAATCAATTTTAGGAAAAGGAAATTGGAATTATGACATTTTGGGTTAGTGACCAAAATGCGAATTTTGGAAAACTTAAGTGACAAAAATCAAAAGGGTAAAATCCTTAGAATCCTTAAGGAACTAATCTACCAATTGTTGCTGGTGGTTTCTCCCTTTAATTAAATCATTTTAAACATGTGTTTTAAAAGAGTTTTAATAAGGATTAAATATCTAAAGTTAGTTATTAGCTTTTAAAAGAAATTCACGTAACTTTTTCCTAAACCTTTTTCTCTCAACTTCTGTTCTTCCAAATACTCAGTATTTAATCAAAATCCAGAGGTAAGGAACTCTTTTCACTCAGATTATTGATTTTAATTTGTTCCTTTAACTTTGTTTTGCAAAATCTCATTGAAATCTTGCATTTTATTAGCTTTAAACAAGCCAATTGAGGGAGAAATCACATAACAGGGGTAAGGTCCATGATCTCCTCTGTTAAATGGTTCTTTATTGATATACCCAAGTATTTGATCCTTGATTTATAAGTTGTAATGTGGTTTTAATGTTTTACCCAAGTTTAATTGAGTTATTTTGGAAATATTGATGAAACATGGTGATTTTCGAAGTGGATTTGATTTCTAGTAATTGAGATTGATTTAATGTAGGTTTTGGATGTGTTTTAATGTTGATAAGTTGTTTTTATCAATATAATCCTAAAACTTTTGAATCTCTAATTATGTAGGTTGCTAGTTTTGAGTTGTTGTGGAGATAATCGAGTTTAATCTTTGCTGGAGGTAAAGGGGATGCTAGGAAAGGGTTTCTGGATGTTGTTAGATGTTGGTTGAAGGCTTGAATTGTTGTTTTATGGCTAGGTTAAGTTTCAAAAACGTTTGATGGTGTTTTCGGTATGTTTCGGATGGTTTTTGAGTGGGCAAATTGGGAGTTGCAAGAGATTGTTGTTAGGCAATGGTTTGAATGCAATTTTATGCATTTATCCTCTGGTTTTATATGTTGAAAACAGGGGATAGTCAAGGTAACGAAGCTTGATGTTGTTTGGTGGCTTGTCGGGAGCTTGATTCGCGTTGGCGAGGAAGGCGAGGCGTATCGGTGAGTGAAAACTGATTTTAAATGCTTTACAAGGTTTGTAAAGGTTGTTGGGAGTTTAGGGTAAGCGTGAGACCCTTACCTAAGCTTGGAAGTAAGTTTCCCTTATTTTGCTCTTGAATATCGGCTTAGATAGAAAAATGATGTTTGCATGTTTTGGTGATAAACATGGTATGATTTACTTACTGTAATGCAATATTTTGAGTACATATGCAGGGGTTTGAAAGTATATTAAATGCTACTGAATGTTGTTTTCATTCCGGTCGAGAGTGATGTTATTGCATTGGCAATGAGATTTGCATATGTGGTGTTTTATGAAATGCATTGTAAAACAGTAAGTAAATGGTTTTGGAAACGATATATTGGCTATGTGACAAGGTGAGAAAACAATCGGATATAGTTGGCATGCCATAGGATTAAAAGTGCATTATAAAATATAAACAAATCGATCGTGGCCATGGGTCCTTGAGGTATGACGGTGTAACAAGGCCACTCGGACTATTGGGGAGCTCATTTTGGACTTGTTAATTAACTAGACAACCCAAATTGATGGTGATCTTGCGAATTAACTAGGCAAGGTCGGTACAACTACGGTTTAACTAGGCAAGGGTGAGACTCGTGGTTTAATTAGGCAAGGGTATCAAAGCTTGTGGTTTAACTAGGAAAGGATTGGGATATTATTCGGTTTAACTAGGCATGGTATGAGAGATTCGTGTATCCGATATGTGTATAGGATAGAGGTAGTCAATCTGGGTCACTATAAATGCCAATATATGAGGAAGTTCATGTGTTGAACCTTGTTTGTAATGCTTTGGGATTTAAGAATGGTTTATTTAAAATCCTTTGGGATTTAAGCGTGATTGTACATGATGTTATATAAAGGTTATTATGTTTTGATTCGGTTGGAATCATGGAAAGATGCTTTGGTTGTAATCATGTTTTGCAAAAAGCAAGCATGTGGTTTTAAATGGGTTTTAATGCATCATTGTTTTATGAGCATCCACACTAAGCAAGTGTGCTTACGCTCTCTTTTTCCTAATGATGCAGAGCATTAAAGTTTGGGGCAGCAAAGGCAAGGTTTGCAAGGATCCAAAAGATAAGCTACTTTTGAGTATGAACTCAATTTGCGTTTCCGGTTAATAAGGCAATGTGTTCACCATGGTTTTTGGGAGTTGTAATCCTGATTTCTTATGAATTTCAAGTATGTTTCTATGTTAGGCTTGAGGATGGATTGATGTTGCTAAGCTTGATGTTATTACTTGCTTGTAGTTGTGGGTGAATGGTTGCTTAGGTATGCATCTAGAGCTTCCTTGATGATTGCCTTGTTGTGATGGTTTGGGCAAGTTTATTATGCTGTATGGGTTGTGTTGTTTTGATGCATATTCTGAGATTAGCCTATTTGTGTATTTTAGGGTGTTTGGCAAAGTGGTTTTAGGAAGCATGCCTCTAGAATTCCATGGGATGTTTGAGTGCTAATTTGTTGCTGAACTTATGATGTTTAGGTTGCTGATGCATCTTGGTAGTGTTGTATGAGAGTTTGTGGCATAATGAAATGGTTAAGTTTTGAAATAAGCATGTTAAACCAGCCAATTGTGACCATTCAGGCCCAGGTGTACCGATACGCGTGTTCACGTATTAGTACTAGAAGCCGTTTTAGGCTTATGGTTCCAGTACGTGGGTTAGGCATATCGATACAGAAATGCTTTATAAGAGTAGCATACCGATACTCGGGTTTACGTATCGGTACAGGAAGGCTGAGTTTGGCATGTGGTTTCGGTACATGGGTTTGAGGATCAGTACAAGCCTTTGGTTTTGGTAAGGCGTTTCGTTACGCAGGGTCATACCGGTACGGGAGTTGGCTACTGGAATTTTTAGAATTCAAAATGGAAAGGGCGTACCAATACTCAAGTGTCCGTACCGATACCCGAGGCAGTTAAGTTAGTTAATGGCTTTAGTGAAGTTTTGTTTCTCTCATTTTGGTCCTTAATTGATGTGGGCTCAAATGTTTGAGTTTGGAGGGTCTATTTGAGCTTATTTTTGACATATAATCATGAAAAGAACCTAATTAAAGGTCGGTAACTTAAAAAGTGGAAAAGTCCTTTCATAATGATGAATTTATGTTTTGGTCCCTAAATTGTGTTGTGGCCAATTGGATGTCGTTATGACGCCCAATTGAGATGAGTGCTTACCTATGAACAGTATGACCATGTAGGAAAGCATAAATGTATCTAGATAAGATGAAATGAAAAAATGGACGTGTTTTAGGTTTAATCTTTCTAGTTTACTTCGGTAAACCTAATGTAGCTTGCTCGGTTCGGTCTTGCGACTAAGTCTGGTCGAGGAGGTTACATTTGTTGGTATCAGAGCCAGGTTTGTGAAGGTTGGGATGTTGTTGTTCGACTAGTTCATGTTGTATGAACTGCACGGTGATTGTAAATATGTTCGATGATTGTATAATGTTCTGTTAGGGTATGAATTGGGAACACATTGCCTATTATTGAGGATTTTAAATGCGTTTTAAAGTTAACTTGGATCCTTTGCCTGACGCTAGCCTAACTCTAATGTGTTTTGGTGCTTCTGTTAGCATGGCTCGACGTGAGACGCGAACTATGGCGAATACTGCCGGGGTTGGGCAGAACAATAAGACAGAAGAAAATCTCCCTCATGTTTTACCTCCTCCTCCTTAGTGGTTCCTCCAGTTGACGGTGGGGTGGGTGAAGCACCCCAGGTTCACCAAGTGCCTGTGTATGGTGATTTGACTCTGTTTGTTCAGGTGATAACGGAAGCTTTTAAGGCAGCGATGGCGGGAGTGCAAGCCCATGCACCGGCACTCCCTGTGGTGGCAAATCAAGGTTTACCCTTGGAGCGTTTGAGAAGTTTGGGAGGTGAGAAGTTTCAAGGACTGAGCCCTAAGGCAGCCAAGGGTAGGCTTGAAAAGACGATTCGCATCATGAATCAGATGGGATGTAATGAGGAGCGCAAGTTAGGTTGCACTGTATCTCTACTGTAGGGGGATGCATATCATTGGTGGGTGACCATAATCGCTGGCATTCTTGAGGCGGATGTTACTTGGGAGTTCTTTCATAGAGCTTTTAAGAGGAAGTATCTTGGTACCCAGTATTTGGAAGCGAGTTTATGTCGCTATCTCAGGGAGGCATGTCTGTTGCTGAATACGAGGTGAAGTTTGTCTGATTGAGTCAGTATGCTCCGGAGTTGGTTCCAAATGACCAGCAGAGATGTGATAGGTTTCGTTATGGTCTTGTAAAGGACATCAAGACGTATCTCTTGGCTGCATATTACACGGATTTCGATGTGTTGGTCAATCGGGCCAAGGATATTGAGCAGTCCTTGGGTGCAACAGTTCAGGCTGCGGGTGTGAACTTGGGTAAGAGAATGGTAGACTCTAGCTATTCTGGGAGGTAGAATAGCAGGTTCAGGGACAAGAGGCATAAGCCAGATCACAGGCGTGGTGGTGGAGTTGGCCAGGGTGCTTAAAGATCTAGTATTATACCGGAGTGTGAGCGATGCGGTAGGCGCCACGCGAGTATGCGCTGGGGTAATGCTGGAGCTTGTTGGATTTGTGGCTCATCTGATCACTTGAAGCGTGATTGTCCTCGGGCTGCGAGAGATGCACCAGTACAGGTTGTTGCACCTGCTAGGGGCCGAGGCTGTGGCAGGGGAAATTTTTAGAGGCGCGAGGATGGTTAGAGGGGTATGGCTCATGCTGCAGCAGTGAGACCTGAAAGTAGTGGATCGGCTCGGGTCTTTGCTCACCATGAGGGTTGTAATGACACAGATGTGATCGCAGGTACTTTTACTTTGCAATCTTTGTCATTGTTATCCTTGATTGATTCGGGGTCTACGCATTCATATATCTTGAGTGAACATGCATCTATGCTAAATGTTCCTGTTGAGATCTCAGATCTTGGTATGCTAGTTACAAGTTCTTTTGGGGAGACAGTTACAGCAAGAAGGTTGTATCGACATTGTCCTTTGGTGGTGAAAGGACATGAATTTGCTACAAATATGATGGAATTGCCATTCCATGGTTTTGATATCATTTTGGGTATGGATTGGTTGAGAGAGCACACAGCAGTCATGGATTGTGAATCCAAGAGGATTTTCTTGAGGTTGGCCAAGGACTATAATGTTGTGGTGGTTGGAAAAAGTGTTAAGTTTTTGTCCAATGTGGTTTTGGTTGCTAGAGCAGAGAAGATGATGTTTGATGGATGCCAGGCTTATTTGGCTATTGTTATGAATCTGGAAGCCAAGGGTGTTCAAGTGTAGGATATTCGAACCGTTTACGACTTTCTTGAGGCTTTTCCTGAGGAGTTTTAGGTTTACCTCTAGATAGGGAGGTAGAGTTTCGTATTAAGACATATGAGGGTACAACACCGGTGTCCATTGATCCCTATAGGATGGCACCGAAAATATTAAATGAGTTGTTGGACCATGGGTTCATTCGACCAAGTGTTTCTCTATGGGGTGCTTTGGTTCTCTTTGTGAAAAAGAAAGATGGTACGATGCGTATGTGCATCGATTATCGTCAGTTGAGTAAGTTGACGGTAAAGAACAAGTACCCGTTGCATTGAATTGATGACTTGTTCGATCAGTTTCGTGGAGTAACGGTGTTTTCCAAGATAGATTTAAGGTTAGGGTATTACCAGTTAAAGGTTAAGGATGTGGATGTGCATAAGACCACATTCCGTAGGGGGTATGGGCATTATGAGTTTCTAGTCATTCCTTTCAGTTTGAGTAATGCCCTGGCTGCGTTTATGGACATGATGAATAGAGTGTTCCATGAGTATCTCAATCAGTTTGTGGTGGTGTTCATAGATGATATTCTCGTGTACTCTCGTGCACGTTCAGCATTTTTGGATAGTGTTGCAAGTGTTGAAGGATAATCAGTTGTACACTAAGTTGAGCAAGTGCGAGTTTTGGCTAAAGGAAGTGACATTCCTTGGTCACGTGGTTTATGCGAAGGGTATTCGCGTTGATCCCAAGTTGTTACAGAAGAATGTTCCTTATGTGTGGACGGAGAAGCAGCAACACAGTTTTGAAACGTTGAAGGAAATTTTGACACATTCTCCTGTGTTGATTCAGCCTAAATTTGGGAAGGAGTTTGTGGTTTATAGTGATGCATCGTATGTTGGCTTAGGTTTTGTGCTGATGTAGGATGGGCAGGTTGTGGCCATTGCATCGAGGCAGTTGAAAGCTCATGAGCGCAATTATCTAACTCATGATTTGGAGCTTGAGGCTGTGGTTTTCGCTTTAAAATTTTAGCGACATTACGTCTATGGTGAGAAGTGTATGATCTTTACAGATCACAAGAGCTTGAAGTATTTGATGTCCCAGAAAGATTTAAATCTTAGACAGCATAGGTGGTTAGAGTTGCTTAAGGATTATGACTTGACCATTGAGTATCATCTTGGTAAAGCCAATGTAGTAGAGGATGTATTAAGTCGTTAGGTTGAGGTTGAGCTTCGAGCTATGTTTGCAAGGTTGAGTGTGACATAGGAGGGCAGTTTGCTAGCTGAGTTGCAAGTTAAGCCTACGTTATCTCAGTTGATTAAAGCTAAGAAACCATATGATGATTCGTTGGTTGGGCATGTTCAGGAAATAACAGATGATAATCTGGCGAAATTTCATTTTGATGATGATGGAGTTTTGTGTTTCAAGGGTCGAATAGTGGTGTCGGATGATTCAGAGTTGAGGCACACTATCTTGACGGAGGCACACTCTAGTCCTTTTTCTATGCATCCTGGTAGTGTTAAGATGTATCATGATTTGAAGGGGGTACACTACTGGTTGGGTTGAAAAAGGATGTGGCTAAGTTTGTTTCCAAGTGCATGGTATGTCAGCGGGTTAAGGCTGAACATCAATTTCCATTCGGGTTGTTGCAACCGCTAAAAATTCTAGAGTGGAAATGGGAGATAATCTCCATAGATTTTGTAACAGGTTTGCCGTTGACACCAGCTAAGAAGGATTCCGTTTGGGTGATTGTTGAGCGGTTCACAAAGTCTGCACATTTCCTGCCACTGCATACAACGTACACCTTGGACAAGTTGAGAGATTTGTATATAGCGAAGATTGTGCGTTTGTATGGTGTACCTAAATCCATCGTTTCTGATAGGGATCTGAGGTTTACGGTAAGGTTTTATAGGAGTTTGCACCAGGCCTTGGGTTGGAGGTTGAGATTTAGTACTGCGTATCATCCTCAGTCGGATGGGCAGTCTGAGCGGGTTATCCAGGTTTTGGAGGATATGCTGAGATGTTGTATTATCGAGTTCCAAGGAACCTGGGAGAAGCACTTGCCATTAGTTGAGTTTGCTTACAACAACAATTATCAGGCTAGTATACAGATGGCACCTTATCAGGCGTTATATGGCTGAAGGTGTCATACGCCCTTATGTTGGGCTGAGGTGGGGGAAAAGCATGTTACCCTACCAGATGTGTTGAAAGACACAGATGAAAAGGTTAAGCTTGTATGCGACCGGTTGAAATCAGCTGCGGATCGGCAGAAATCTTACGTGGATTTGAGGCGTAAGGAGGTTGAATATGCGGTGGGCAATCGCGCATTCTTGAAAGTGTCACCATGGAAAAAGGTGATGAGATTTGGACCTAAGGGTAAGCTTAGTCTAAGGTTCATTAGACCATACGAGGTTATTGAGCTTGTGGGTCCTGTGGCATATCGGTTGAGGTTGCCTTCTGGGTTGGCGAAAATTCATAATGTGTTCCATGTTTCGATGTTGAAGAGATATCGATCGGATACATCGCATGTTATACCGGTGAAGGATGTGGAGTTGAGGCCGGATCTATCATTTGACGAGGAACTTGTAGAGATCCTCGAAACCAACAAGAAAGTTCTACGAGGTAAGACAATAGAGCTCATGAAAGTCTTGTGGCGACACTGAGGTGTTGAGAAAGCTACTTGGGAAAGCAAGGCGGATATGAAGGAGCAATTTCCGCGTCTGTTTCCTCCAGGTAATTTTGAGGTTGAAATTTCTTAAGTGGGGGAGAGTTGTAACACCCCAATTTTGGGCCTAGCGGTTTTGAGGTTTATTAGACGGTCCGGTGGATCAGGTTACAGATTCGAGTCGAATTCGGGACCGTATACTTTTTAGTAAGATAAAAATATGGAAAAAGGGTTAAAAATCATGTTTTAATATATATTGATATTTGGTGGAATCAATTTTAGGAAAAGGAATTTGGAAATAAGACATTTTGGGTAGTAACCAAAATGCAATTTTTGGAAAACTACTTTTAAGTGACTAAAATCAAAAGGGTCAAATCCTTAATCTACTAAGTGTTGTTGGTGGTTTCTCCCTTCAATTAAATCATTTTAAACATGTGTTTTAAAAGAGTTTTAATAAGGATTAAATATCTAAAGTTAGTTATTAGCTTTTAAAAGAAATTCACGTAACTTTTTCCTAAACCTTTTTCTCTCAACTTCTCTTATTCCAAACACTCATAATTTCATAAAAATCCAGAGGTAAAGAACTATTTTCACTCATATTATTGATTTTAATTTGTTCCTTTAACTTTGTTTTGTAAAATCTCATTGGAATCTTGCATTTTCTTAGTTTTAAATAAGCCAATTGAGGGAGAAATCACATAACATGAGTAAGGTCCATGATCTCCCCTATTAAATGGTTCTTTATTGTTATTCCCAAGTATTTGATCCTTGATTTATAAGTTGTAATGTGGTTTTAATGTTTTACCCAAGTTTATGAGTTATTTTGGAAATATTGATGAAACATGGTGATTTTCGAAGTGGATTTGATTTATAGTAATTGAGATTGATTTAATATAGGTTTTGGATGTGTTTTGATGTTGATAATTTATTTTTATCAATAGAATCCCGAAACTCTTGAATCTCTAATTATTTAGGTTGATAGTTTTGAGTTGTTGTGGACATAATCGAGTTTAATCTTTGCTGGAGGTAAAATGGATGTTACGAAAGGGTTTTTAGATGTTGTTAGTTGTTGGTTGAAGGCTTGAATTGTTGTTTTATGGCTGGGTTAAGTTTCTGAAACGTTTGATGGTGTTTTTGGTATGTTTCGGATTGCTTTTGAGTGGGCAATTTGGGAGTTGCGGGAGATTGCTGTCAGGCAATGGTTTGAATGCATTTTAATGCATTTATCCACTTGTTTTATATGTTGAAAATAGGGGATAGTCAAGGTGACGAAGCTTGACGTTGTTTGGTGGCTTGTCGGGAGCTTGATTCGCATTGGCAAGGAAGGCGAGGCCTATCGGTGAGTGGAAACTGATTTTAAATTCTTTACAAGGTTTGTAAAGGTTTTTGGGAGTGCAGGGTAAGCGCAAGACACTTACCAAAGCCCGAAAGTAAGTTTCCCTTATTTTGCTCTTGAATATCGGCTTAAATATGAGCATGATGTTTGTATGTTTTGGTGATAAACATGGTATGATATACTTACTGGTAATGCATGATTTTGAGTATATATGCAGGGGTTTGAAAGTATATTAAATGCTTCAGAGTGTTGGTTTTCATTCCGGTCGGGAATGATTTATAGCATTGGCAAGGAGATTTGCGTATGTGGTGTTTTATGAAATGCATTGTAAAACAGTAAGTAAATGGTTTTGTAAATGCTATATTGGCTATGTGACAAGGTGAGAAAACAATCGGATATAGTTGGCATGCCATAGGATTAAAAGTGCACTATAAAATATAAACAAAATCGATTGTGGCCATGGGTCCTTGAGGTATGGCCGTGTAACAAGGCCACTCAGACTGTTGGGGACCTCATTTGGGACTTGCGGATTAACTAGGCAACCCAAATTGATGGTGATCTTGTTGATTAACTAGGCAAGGTCGGTATACTTGCGGTTTAACTAGGTAAGGGTGAGATCTCGTGGTTTAACTAGGAGAGGGTATCAAAGCTTGCGGTTTAACTAGGCAATGTTTGGGATATCATGCGTTTAACTAGGCATGGTATGAGAGATCTGTGTATCCGATATGTGTATAGGATAGAGGTAGTTTATTCGGGTCACTATAAATGCAATATATGAGGAAGTTCATGTGTTGAAACTTGTTTGTAATGCTTTGGGATTCAAGCATGGTTTGTTTAAAATGCTTTGGGATTTAAGCGTGGATTGTATATGATGTTATATAAAGGTTATTATGTTTTGATTCGGTTGGAATCATGGAAAGATGCTTTGGTTGTAAACATGTGGTTTTAAATGGGTTTTAATCCATCATTGTTTTATGAGCATCCTCACTAAGCATGTGTGCTTACGCTCTCTTTTTCCTAATGATGCAGAGCATTAAAGTTCAGGGAAGTAAAGGCAAGGTTTGCAAGGATCCAAAAGATAAACTACTTTTGAGTATGAACTTGGTTTGCGTTTCTGGTTAATAAGGCAATGTGTTCACCATGGTTTTTGGGAGTTGTAATCCTGATTTCTTACAGATTTTAAGTATGTTTCTATGCTAGGCTTGAGGATGGATTGATGTTGCTAAGCTTGATGTTATTACTTGCTTGTAGTCGTGGGTGAATGGTTGCTTAGGTATGCATCTAGAGCTTCCTTGATGATTGCCTTGTTGTGATGGTTTGAACATGTTTATTATGTTGTGTGGGTTGTGTTGTTTTGATGCATATACTGAGATTAGTCTATTTGTGTATTTTGGGGTGTTTGGCAAAGTGGTTTTAGGAAACATGCCTCTAGAATACTATGGGATGTTTGAATGCTAATTGGTTGATGAACTTATGATGTTTAGGTTGCTGATGCATCTTGGTAGTGTTGTATGAGAGTTTGTGGCATGATAAAATGGTTAAGTTTTGAAATAAGCATGTTAAACCAGCCAATCGTGACCATTCAGGTCCAGGCGTACCGGTATACGTGTTCATGTATTGATATTGGAAGCGATTTCGGGCTTATGGTTTCGGTACGCGGGTTAGCTGTATTGATACAGAAATGCTTTTTAAGAGTAGCGTACTGATACTCGGGTTTGTGTATTGGTATGAGAAGGCTGAGTTTGGCATGGGGTTTCGGTACATGAGTTTGACGATCGGTACGAGCCTTTGGTTTTGGTAAGACGTATCGGTATGCAGGGTCGTACCGGTACGGGAGTTTGCTACTGGAATTTTTAGAATTCGAAATGGAAAGGGCGTACCGATACTCAAGTGTGCGTACTGATACCCGAGGCAGGTAAGTTTGTTAATGGCTTTAGTGAAGTTCTATTTTCTTTCATTTTGGTCCTTAATTGATGTGGGCTCAATTGTGTGAGTTTGGAGGGTCTATTTGAGCTGATTTTTGACATATAATCATGAAATGAACTGAATTAAAGGTCGGTAACTTAAAAAGTGGAAAAGTCCTTTCACAATGCTGAATTTACGTTTTGGTCTCTAAATTGTGTTGTGGCCAATTGAATGTCGTTATGACGCCCGATTGAGATGAGTGCTCACCTATGAACAGTATGACCATGTAGGAAAGCATAAATGCATCTAGATAAGAGCACAGGAAAAAGATGGACGTGTTTTAGGTTTAATCTTTCCGGTTTACTATGGTAAACCTAATGTAGCTTGTTTGGTTTGGTCTTGCGACTAGGCCGGGTCGAGGGGTTACATCCTAAGACAAAGACTACTTTGAGTATGAACTCGGTTTATGATTCCTATTATAAGGCAATGTGTTCGCCATATTTTGGGGTTTCGTAATTATGTTTTTCCATGGTTTTTAAGCACGTGAAGTGTTATATTTCATGTTGATTTGTTGTTGTTAGACTTGTGTGAAACATTGCCTATTTTGATGCTAGATGTGTGCTTAGGAATGCATCTAGTTATTTTGGTGTGGTTGACATGCTTTGATGGTTCAAGCAAGTTTGGTATGATGCTATGATTGTGCAAACATGTTGAGTATGCCTTAAAGGTACCAAATGTGAGTTTTGATAGCTTGATGAAATGATATTAGGATGCATGCCTATAGAATGTCTTGAGTAGTATATTTGCCATGAGTGGTTGTGGATTCTATGTTGCCTTGGTGGGAAATGTATGTTAGTGATGTTTTATAAATGTTTAAAGCATGTTTAAGTGGTTTGGATTTCATTAATGTGTGTTTAAACAACAATTTGGGACATTACAGGTCTAGGCGTATCGAAATAGTGACTTTTTGAAGGGTGTTTCGAGACGCGTAGGTGTATCGAAATGAAAATTGGCTACTGGAATTCTGGAGTTTGAAATAATGAAGGCGTATTGATACACCCCTCGCCTGTACCGATGCAGTTGCAGTTAAATTAGTTATTTGGAAGATTCTGAAGTTCTGTTTTCTTACGTTCTAGTCCCTGAATGTTGTGGATGCAATTGAATGAGTATGGACGGTCCTTTTGAGCTGATTTTTGGCGTGTAAGCATGAAACCTGCTTAATTAAAGGTTGGTAACATAAAAATGAACTAAGTTCTTAAAGTTTTCTGAAAATTTCAATTTGGTCCCTAAATAGCAAATGTGTTCAATTGGATGTCAAATTAATGCCCGATTGAGTTGGGTTTTCATCTATAGTCAGTATGTACATGTAGGATAATAATTACATATCTAGACAAGATAAAAGAAAAAATGGACATGTTTCGAGTTTTATCTTTACAGTTTACTTCGGTAAACCTAATATAACTCGCTCAGTTCGGTCTTGCGACTAGGCCGGGTCAAGGGCGTTACATAAATCATCCATACAAAAACCTCTCAAAACCGAATAACCCAAACCATCTAATTTAGTTCATGGTCAGCTGAAAAGAAAATACAAAGAAATATTTCCCCAACATGAAGGGTGATGTGCGGTTACAACAATGAAAGAAGAGAGGAGATAAACTCCTCAATCCGATCACTCCCACGCTCGGCTTCCCTTGATCTCTCACTTTCAATTTGATCCCTCAATTTCCTCTCCCCAAACCACTTGTGTTTTAATCCTTTAAATAGGTGTGGAGGAGAGTTTGTTGCGTGAGTTTTTGGTAGAGATAGGGCTTCTATTTTGAATTTCAAATGTGGGAGATAATGTAGTTGATAAATAAATTAAAATTGGGGAATTATCCTTTGCATTTGAATTTGAGTTTGGCGGTTGCAAATCCTAACCGTTTTGATCCCTTCAATGCCATGGCAGACTTTGGCAATTGGCTCGGCAATTCATCCTACACACAAACAAGCAAAAGAGCAGCATTATTTCTACAAAAAGTAATAAAATGCATGTCCAAGCACATTGATCTAGGAAACTACGAACTTATGCATGAATGACTACAAAATGCAACTAAAATGAGCTTAAGTCTAACAATAATGTGAGTAAAAAGGAAGGAAAACAATACTTTTACACACTTATCACACCTGCCAAGGCATTTACCAAACATGAACAAGTTGCATACCTGACTTCAATCCTCAGAACTGGGGCAACCAGCATTAATTACCTTTGTGACTTTAGTCAAAATATAGAAAGATTACTCAAAATTCAATATGATGCAAGTGAAGTGTGTATGTAGTCATGTACAAGTTAATCATAGGAGTTCCAAGCAAAACCTTAGTTTTTTTAACTTACCGAGGCAAGCGATCTAACTAGAGCCAGTTTCGGGCACCTCTAGCAATTTTTCTTCTTTCTATTTTTATATTAGAGCCAGTTTCGGGCATCTCTAGCATTTGCAAGGTCCCTAAGAATAGAGCTAGATGGGAACCTCTAGCTAAGGTTCATTGTTCATCATTTTTGGCTCGAGCCAGTTTCGGGCACATCTAGCTTCTTTTTTTTGCCTAAGGTTCACTAGGTTCTCCTATATTAACAGGTCACAACAGTGTTTATTAAAGTTGCATCATAATGAAATCCTAAGCAACTTTCCATGCTAAGCCTAGAGTCAAAAGTTCTCTTAACCTAATGTCGTGGCAAATACATCATCATCATATATCACAGCAGGTTATTAACAAGTTCAGTCAGGCAAACTATCATGGCAAGTGACACTAACTATAAACAAATGAATGCAAATGAAACTAAACATGAAACAACCAAGACGATCCCCCCCCAAACTCAAGGAAAGCATTGTCCTCAATGCATGAAAACAAAACAAAAAAATAAGAATGCAAATGCTAGTCAGATAGGTCCTCACCTCTAGCTTGTGATTTCCTAGTGGCCATGTGCTTCACACGCTTTCCAGTGCGTGCTGGTTGCTATCTTGCTGGTGGTGCAGGGGTTGAAGCTTCAGTGTAACCCCCTCGCCCCGGCCTAGTCGCAAGACCGAACCGAGCAAGCTATATTAGGTTTACCGAAGTAAACCAGAAAGATGAAACCTAAAATGCTTCCATTTTTTTCTTTTTATCTTGTCTAGATGCATTATTACATTCCTACATTTAAATATTGTCTACAGGTGATAACTCAACACAATCGGGTACCGATACGATATCCAATTGAACATAATGCAATTTAGGACTAAATTGCAAACTCAACAAGGACTTTTCCCAATTTTAAGTTACCAACCATTAATTAAGCATATTTCAGGCTTACAAGTCAAAAATCAGCTTAATACGATCAACCATACTCATTCAATTGATAAAACAAGATTCAGGGACCAAAACAAAATAAACCATAACTACCTTTCCATGACATTAACAGAAATAACGGTCACTGTATCGATACGCTAAGTACCGTATCGATACGGTATTGCAACCATCGTTTCGATATGACCAGCCACGTACCGATATGCTACTTCGAATAGGAAAATTCTTTTTTATTTCACTAAACATCGTACCGATACAGTCATGTGGTGTTTCGGTATGCAGGCTCATTCCAAAAAGTGACATTCCAGTAGCATTAAACCGTATCGAAACACCTTTACCCGTACCGAAACACCTTGCCCAAAATTTCCTAGCTGTACCGATACGGTCCCCTGCGTATCGGTACGCCTGGGCCTGTAATGTCATGTTTAGCTGGTTTTTCACTCGAATCTAGATGCATTTGGGTCCTATCAACTTGTATACATGCATACAATCAATCACAAACACATAAACTCACACCTATGCTAGGATAAAACATCCAACACAATTTCCTACTATCAAAGAATTACTCTAGAGGCATGCTTCCTAAACCACTTTGCCAAACATACCAAAATGCTCAAATAGACCATTCTCAGCATAAGCAACTTGCCAACACAACCAACACAGCATAATAAACTTGCTCAAACCATCACAACATGGCAATCAATAAGGAGGCTCTAGATGCATACCTAGGCAACCAAATATCCACAACTAAAAGCAATGATTAACATTAAACTTAGCAACATCAAACCATCCTCAAAAACCAGCATGGAAACAAACTTAAAATCTATAAGAAAATAGAATTGCAACTCCCAAAAACCATGGCAAACACACTGCCTTATTGACTGAAATATAAACCGAGTTCGTACTCAAACTTGTAAATGTCCTTGGATCGCTTAGCCTTGCCTCTTGTTGCCCCCAAACCTTAATGCTCTGCATCATTAGGAAAAAGAGAGCGTAAACACACTTGCTTAGTGAGGATGCTCATACAACAATGACGCATTAAAAACCATTTGAAAACCATATGCTTGTTTTCACAAAACATGCTTACAACCTAAGCATTTCTCCATGATTCCAACCGAATCAAAACATAATAACCTTTATGCAACATCATGTACATTCCATGCTTAAATCTTCAAAGCATTAAACCATAAACCATGCTTAAATCTCAAAGCATTAAAATAGGTTCAACACATGAAATTTCTCATATATTGCCATTTATAGTGACTCGGATAGACCACCTCTATCCTATACATATCGGATACACAGATCTCTCATATCATGCCTAGTTAAACCGCATGATATCCCAAACCTTGCCTAGTTAAACTACAAGATTTGACACCCTCGCCTAGTTAAACCGCGATAGTTCACCCTTGCCCAGTTAAACCGCAAGAGTACCGACCTTGCCTAGTTAAAACGCAAGATCACCATCAATTTGGGTTGCCTAGTTAAACCGCATGCCCCAAATGAGGTCCCAACAGTCCGAGTGGCCTAGTTAAACCGCCATACCTCAAGGACCCATGGCCACGATAGATTTTTGTTCATATTTTATAATGCACTTTTAATCTTATGGCATGCCAACTATATCCGGTTGTTTTCACCATGTCACATAGCCAATATACCATTTACAAACCATTTACTTACTGCTTTACAATGCATTAAACAAAACATTACATATGCAAATCTCATTGCCAATGCAATAACACCATTCCCAACCGAAATGAAAACCAATGCTCAATAGCATCCAAATATCATCCAAAAACCCTTTCCAAATATCTTTTTGCTTCCAGCAAAGATTAAACTCGAATATCATCACAAAAACTTAAAGCACGTGTCTAAATTAGTTAAATTAATGATAAACCTTCAGAAACAAATTTGTAAAATAGCTCCTTAAAGATTCTACGTATTTGACCCTTTTCATTTTAGTCACTAGAAAATCATAATTTTCAAAACTTTCATTTTGGTCACTAAGCAAAATATCCACCTTCCAAAACTAATTTTTCAAAATTGATTCCACCATTATTAAATATATAATTAATAATGATTTTTAAACATTTTTCCATAATTTTTCCAACACGAAAAATATATTATCCCGAAACTGACTTGAATCTCTACTTTGGTCCACCCAACCGTCTAATAACCCACTAAACCGCTAATCCCTAAAAATGGGGCGTTACAACTCTCCCCCACTTAAGAAATTTCGTCAACAAAATCTACCTGAAGGAAACAGGTGCGAAAACTGGTTTAGCATATCCGACTTACGCTCCCACGTGGCCTCCTCTACACCATGGTGTTTCCACAACACCTTAACCAACTCGACTGTTTTGCCACGGAGCACTTTATTGCTGGTATTAAGAATCTCTATTGGTTCCTCGTCATAAGAGAGATTCGATCTCAACTCAATTTCTTCCACCGGCATGATGTACCTCCTCAACACCGAAACGTGAAACACGTCATGAATCTTTCCCAGCTCTAGAGGTAACCTCAAACAATACGCAACAGGACCCACTCGCTCAACAACCTCGTACGATCCAATGAACCTCGGTCTAAGCTTCCTTCTCCGTACAAAACGCAACACCTTCTTCCAAGGCGACACCTTCAAAAACACTTTATCACCCACACCATATTCTATATCCCTATGCTTCAAATCCGCATAGGATTTTTGACGATCAACAGCCGCTTTTAAGTGTTCACATATCAACTTTACCTTTTCAGTGGTGCCTCTCTGAACATTGGGCATCGACACAAACTTTTCCCTCGCTTCTGCCCAGCACACGGGTGTACGATATTTCCTGGTACTCAATAACACAACACCTTAGCATATACTCAAGAATCTGAATCACGCGCTCCGACTGGCCATCCGTATGCGGATGATACAAGGTACTAAAACTCAACTGTGTCCCCAAGGCATGATGCAAACTCACCCAAAACATTGCGGTGAACCGCGGATCTCTATCTGAAACTATAGATTTGGGCACCCCGTGCAAACGCACAATCTCAGAAATGTACAGCTCAGCCAACCTGTCCAAGGTATACGTATTATGCACTGGCACAGAATGTGCACACTTCGTAAACTAATCTACGATCACCCAGATGGATTCCTTTTTGGTCGGCGTCAAAGGTAGCCTAGACACGAAATCCACGGTGATTCTTTCCCACTTCCATTCTGGTATCTTCAAAGGTTGCAACAACTCGAAAGGAAACTGATGCTCAGCCTTTACCCGTTAACAAACCATGCACCAAGCTTCAAAATCAGCTACATCTTTCTTCAGTCCAACCCAATAGTACTACTCCTTCAACCCTCGATACATCTTAGAACTACTAGGATGCATAGCAAAAGGACTAGAGTGTGCCTCAGTCAAAATAGTACATCTCAACTCTTCATCCTCAAGCACCACTATTCGACCTTTGAAACAAAACACCCCATCATCGTTGAAATGAAATTCCGTAGGGTTTCCATCCCTAATATCTTCGACATGAGGTACCAAACTCCCATCATACGGTTGCTTCTCCTTAATCTACTACGACAAGGACGGCTTCACTTGCAACTCGGCAAACAAACCTCCGTCATTTGTCACAGTCAACCGATCAAACATAGCTCTCAACTCTACAACCGCTTTCCTACTCAAAGCATCTGACACAACATTGACTTTCCCCAGATGATGCTCAATGGTCAGATCATAATCCTTAAACGACTCCAACCATCTACATTGCCTAAGATTCAGCTCCTTCTATGACATCAAATATTTCAAACTCTTATGATCCGTGTAAACTACACATTTCTCACTACAAAGGTAATGCCTCTAGATCTTTAAGGCAAACACCACTGTTGCAAGCTCAAGATCGTGAGTAGGGTAGTTACGTTCATGCATCTTCAACTGCCTAGATGCATACGCCACTACCTTACCCTCTTGCATAAACATACAACTAAGCCCAACATACGATGCATCACTGTAAACAACGAACTCCTTCCCCAATCCTGGTTGAACCATGATCGGAGCTCGCATCAAGGGTTCCTTCAATCTTTCGAAAGCTCACTGCCTATCCTCTGTCCACTCAAACCTAACATTCTTATGTAGCAACTTTGTTAACGGAGCTGCCACACTGGAGAACCCTTCCACAAACCTCCAGTAGTAACCCACCAAATCTAGGAAACCCTAACTTCTGTCACAAACTTGGGCACCTTCCAACCCATTACAGCCTCAGCCTTATGCGGATCGACACGAATTCCTTCGGCCGACACAACATGCCCATGAAACACAACTTCCTTAAGCCAAAACTCACATTTGCTTAACTAAGCATACAACCAATTCTCTATTAGTTTCTGAAGCACAATCCGCAAATGGCTATCACGATCCTCCACGGTACAGAGTACACAAAGATATCATCGATAAACACAACCATAAACTGATCCACAAAATCATGGAACACTTGATTCATCATGTCCATAAAAGCACCTGGAGCATTGGTCAAACCAAACGGCATCACAAGAAACTCGCAATGCCTGTATCTTGTACAGAAAGCTATTTTGGGCACATCCACATCCTTCACCTTTAACTGATAATAACCCGACCTCAAATCTATCTTGGAAAACATCAAAGCTCCTATAAACTGATCAAACAGATCGTCAATCCGCGGTAAGGGATACTTGTTCTTTATTGTGAACTTATTCAGCTGCCGGTAATCTATACACATCCATAACGTACCATTTTTCTTCTTAATAAATAGCACTGACGCTTCACACGGTGAAATACTTGGTCTAATAATGCCCCGATCTAACAACTCCTGCAACTGCATCTTCAACTCCTTCAATTCCTTTAGAGCCATGCAGTACGGAGCAATCGATACTGGTACCATGCCCGCAAAAACCTCGATGCCAAACTCTACCTCACGGTCAGGTGGCAACCCCAACAACTCATTTGATTTAGGATTCATAACATCCTGAATTCTCACCAACAACCACCACCTCATAATCATTCGACAACCTCAAGGATATTCGTTTGGTCTTAAAATCCACCACAGCCTGATGTGCGGTCAACCAATCCATACCCAAAATCATATAAAAACCATGGAATGGCAACTCCATCAAATCTACGGCAAACACATATCCCTGAACCATCAACGGACACCTACAATGAAACCTCCTAACCATGACTGTCTCTCCAAGAGAACTAGTCACTCTAACACCCACATCTCGACGCTGAAACGGTCCACGGCCATGACCACGATCCCACTACAGAGCAACAACATGTGTAGCACCCTGCCCACCATGAGCCAACAACGGACAATCACGCCTATGATGATCACCTGACACACAACTCTAACAAGCATTAGCCACAATAGGAACAAGTGTTTGACCTTCCCTGGCCAACCGTGGGCAATCTCGCCTCAAATGGTCTCAGGATCCACAAAGCCAGCAGGTACTAAACGGAGCTCTAACCTGGGCACCCTGCCCCTAGACTCCACGTCCCACAACACCTCCGCCATGCCTCGGCTCTGGGCAAAACCTCCTATCATTGTGTCTCTTGGCCTGACCATTTCTATAACCCGAATCAGTAGCCCTTTTACATGAGCTAACGCCTCGTGATCCAAAATCCAAGCCCAAATTCTGCTCCACATCCTTGGCTCGCGAAACCAACACATCAAAGTCGGTACAATCAGCAACAAGCAAGTATGTTTTAACATCCTGCACAAGCCCATAACAGAAAGGGTCACATCAGGTACGCTCGTCAGGAACCAACTCAGGTGCATACCAACTCAACGTCACGTACTACACCTCGTATTTCACAACAGACATATTGCCCTACACCAAAGCCATGAACTCACGCTTCTTCTCCTCCTGATATCGGACTCCCAAAAACTTCTTTCTAAAAACCTCCCAACATAGTCGCCATACGGGATATCGTGGTAGTCCACCATGCATAAGAATCACCTTATAGTAGGGAAACAACACAGCCTAGCTTACGAGCATCGGTACACCCCATCTGGCCCAGTATCATCTCAGTACTAGCCAACCAACCCTTAGAGTCCTCAGGTGACAACCCTCGAAACTCAACTCCGCCCAAACTACGAAGATGTTCAAGTGGCAAACCATGCCCATCAACCAGTGGTGCTAGCACACGAACACCCGTAACTGCTACTTGAAAAGCACCAGTCATGGCCTAAATTAGCGGTGCCATATTACCTATTCCTGGCCCAGCCGGTGCAGGTGGTACTTGCTCCACTCCCTCAAGTGGATTGGGTGGGGGCAGTGGCAACCCTCTAGGAGGTACAACCTCTCCTTCATCATCTTGCCCAGCGGCAGTAGCAATTGCGCTAGATCACAACTCTCTCCTCGGTCCCATCGTGCTAAAATATATCTAAGACATGATAATCATTTAAAAAAATAGTCAGGCCAACCTCAAGCAAGGATCCAAGATTCCATTTCAAAATTCAAAACTTTGCAGACTATAATAATAAGGAAATGGGTACCCCCAAAACTTCCCCAGTATGGAATTTACAACCAACATACATATATCAATCACCGTGCATATCAACCAGCGTACATACAACAATCATCGTGCAAATCAAGCATGACAACAACACAAAAACCTCCCAATCGAATGAAACCTCTATGATACCACCAAAAGTAACCCCCTTTACCCGGTCTAGCCTCCAAACCGAATCGAGGAAGCTATATTAAGTTTGCTGCAGCAAACTGAAGAGATTCAACAAAACCAGTCCATTTTTTTCTTTTTATCTTGTCTAGATGCCAATTATTAGTCCTACGTGGACATGCATCACTCAGGTATAATCCCACCTCAATCGGGCATCATTTTGACATCTAATTGATCACCTTTGCAATTTAGGGACCAAATTGAAAATATAGGAAATTTGCAGAATTTAAGCCACTTTTAATATACCAATCTTTAATTAGTCAAGTTCTGATCATTCGTCTCAAAATTCATCTCAAATTGACCATTCAAGCTCATACAATCGCATGGACAAGATTCAGGGACTAGAATACAAAGAAAGGAAAATAGCCAAGCCAACATTACAAAAAATGGCCTCGGGTATCGGTACAGGTGTCACCATACCGATACGCATAAAAATGCCCCATACTGATACACCACGGCAGGTATCGATACGCCATAACGAACTTACCTAAATTTTGAATTTTTTTAGCATATGTACCGGTACACTCACATGGGTATCGGTGCACAGGTTTGGATTGAAAAAGTGAAATTCCAAAGGCTAGAATGTGTACCGATACACTATTGCCCGTTTTGGTACGCCAGGCCAAAAATCACCTAGGCGTACCAGTACTCCCTTACGCGTACCGATCCCTCACGCCAAAAAATGCCTAGACGTACTGATATGGTCCCCCACATATCGACACACCTGGACCTGTAATGCCACAATTTGCTAGTTTTTCATCTCAAAAACATTCTCAAATTATTCCAACATGCTTATAACACCATACCAACATGCCATACATATCACAAGCCAACTAGCAACTTCATTCCTACAACACAACAAGCATCAAGCATCAAAAGGGAATCTATAGGCATACTTCCTAATGCCCATTCAAGCAACATGTCAAAAAGGTAAACCAACATCAAAACAAACTTTAAAGGCCATTTATAACCCAAGAGCAACTAAATAAATATGCTCAAACAGGGAGTTCCACTAAACATCTCCCGAAACACAATAAGTTCCCCATTGCCCTTATTCATTATAGTCTAAACCAAAACATACTTTGGAAACAAGTCTTTCCAAGATCCCCTTGCTTCTTGCTGCCTTCCAAGACCTCAATTATCTGCATTGATGGACAACAAGAGCATAAGCACACAAGGCTTAGTGAGGAGTGCTCAAAACAAACACCATCAATGCATTTTAAACCATTTATTTAACATCATCTTTTAAAACATCATGCCTCTTTTAAAACATGCACTTACATCATTAAAACCAACATTTTAAACCATATGCTACATGAATAATTAATCAACAGCAAGTCACATTGCTAACCCTCTACTTAAGCCTTCCCATGCATTACTACCAAATGCAAAGCTTAAGGAGAAACATGTATAAATCACATTACACAACTTAAAACATTTCAATGATACATAACAATTATATTGGCTTTCAAGTGATCATTAACAAGTTCAATAACAAAAGAGTTCATCGGATACATAGATTCAACAAGTGTTAACCCGCATCGATTGGTCGTGCATTAAGGATGGAATGCAAGAGAAACAACCTATTAAGTGCCATAGTCGTGTGGTGGGAGGTTGGCATTAAACGGGTTTTGAGGTACTGGCTCCACACCTTAGCTTGAGGCTTCAGACACCCCCTCTCCACAGTCTTGTTCGTGGCGTCCAATTTTGTTCCCTTGAAGCATAAATCCTCCAAGACCTCCTTGATCGTTTAAGCATCAGCCACTTCGACAAAAGGGGTATGTTGGTCCACTACATTTTTCAGCCCATAAAACTTGTTTATTGTTGCAGCAGTGAACTTGATCTGGTCCCCTCGCACGTACACACTAGATTGTGTGGGGCTTGTGAGGTGGGCATAAAACTCCCTAACTAGTGGCACATCAATGTTGCCCGGATGCTTGACAAATACTTCCCAACCGTGGTTGTTGATGATGTCCATCACCTCAGAGTCGAATCCTTCCTCCCCTTCAGACGGGAAAGTGAAACCTTGTTTAGGGAAGACTCTTCTCTCCTTAATTTGCTGGAAGCGATTCTTAGTCGTTTCATCTAAAAATTTCTTGATTTCAACGGCCGGTTGTTATTGAGCGCTGCTTAATGCACTGGTGACATTCTTTCATCAGACCATGGTTGTTGGGCGTAGTAGAGGTTTGTGCGACGATTAGGGTTTTTAGTTGAAGTCTCGTTTGATATATATTAAGATAAAGAGGGGGCTTGGGAAGAAGATGAAGTGAAACGGGGATTATGGAAGAGTGAGGGGTGGTTTAATGAAAAAAACTGAGAAGAGTGGTGGGAGAGATAGTGGAAGTGACGGTTAAAGGCTTAGGGAAGAGAGAGACGATGTGATGGGGAGTTAATGAAAAGCAAAAAGTGGGAGAGAGAATCTGAAATGGTTATGATTGTTAGGGTTTGAAAATGAAAGAAACAATATATTCCCCTTTTTTCTATTTTCTACGCCGCCCAAAAAACTTGGAAAGGCCTTGTCTTTTCAACTTCCTTTAATAAGGTAAAGACAAACCCTAACCCTAATTGGAAATATCCCTCTTCTATAAAGCAATTCTCGCGTAACACCTGCACTTCTGGTAAAAAAAATTGACATGGGTTGAAAAAGACAAAAGAAACTCAAAGCGCAAAACAAAGAACTAAAGGACAAAGGGTTAAATAAAAACTACTTATTTATAAACATATGAGATAGAAAAATACTATAGAAAAATAAAAAAGAGTGGAGAATTCAAACTCTCATGCAGCCTGAAGAAGCAATGAGGACTTGTCATGCATGATTGGAGCTCCAGTGTAGACCTTCAGTCTTGGGCCATTAACCTTGAAGATGGTGTCATCATCAAGGTTCTTGATGTCCACCGCACTATGAGGATAAACCTTGTGCACTTGAAAAGGGCCTAATCAGCGTGACTTGAGTTTACTTGGAAGAGTTTTAGTCAAGAGTTGTAGAGGAGAACTTGTTGACCTTCTACAAATTGTTATGGCAAAAGATGCTTGTCATGCCACTGCTTTGTCTTCTCCTTGTACAAACGTGCATTCTCATAGGCTTGAGCTCTAAACTCTTCCATCCCTTTCAGCTCCAGTAACCTTTTTTCTCCAGCAATTTGGGCATCCATATTAATCCTTTTAATGGCCCAATAGGCTTTGTGTTCTAGCTCAATGGGAAGGTGCGTTTTTTCATAAACAAGTTTGAATGGGGACATTCCTAAAGGAGTTTTAAAAGCTATGCGATAAGCCCATAAGGCTTCATCAAGCTTTGGGACTAGTCTTTCCTTCTGGGGTTGACCACCTTCTCTAATATTTGCTTTATTTCTCGATTGGAGATTTCAGCTTGCCTGGTGGTCTGGGGATGATATGTTGTAGCAATTTTGTGTCGTACTCCATACCTTTGCAACGCATTGGCAATGAGCTTGTTGTCGAAGTGGGTGCCTTCATCACTGATGATAGCTCTTGGGGCTTCAAATCTTGTGAAAATGTTCTTATGAAGAAGGAACTTCAAAACTGTCTTGTAGTCGTTCTTTGGTGTGGCCACTGCTTCAACCCATTTTGACACATAATCCATAGCTAACAAGATATAGAGATCTCCAAATGAAGATGGGAAGGGTCCCATAAAGTCAATTCCCCATACATCGAAAAGCTCCACTTCAAAGATGTTTTGCAACGGCATTTCATGTCTTCTAGATATATTCCCAGTCCTTTGGCATCGATCACAAGACTTGTAAAATTCGTGTGGATCTTTGAAAAGTGTCAGCCAATAAAAACCTGATTGTAGAACCTTTGCAGCAGTCCTAGCTCCTCTAAAGTGTCCACCACATGAGGATGAATGGTAATGGAAAAGGATTTCCTTTTGCTCTTCTTCGGGAACACACCTTGGTATCATTTGATCAGCACATTGTTTGAATAAATAAGGCTCATCCCAACAGTAGAATCGCACATCATGTTTGAATTTCTTTCTTCCCTGGCTATTCAAATCAAGAGGCAAAATTCCACTAACAAGAAAGTTAACAATATCAGCATACCACGGGATTGCTGCAGCAAATAATATTTTCTCATCGAGGAATTTCTCCTTGATTTATATTTTTTCATTAAATTGGATCTTATTTTCTAGCCTAGAAAAATGACCAGCAACTTGATTTTCAGTACCCTTTCTTTCCCTAACCTCTAGGTCAAATTCTGGAAAAAGAAGTATCCACCTAATAAGTCTAGGTTTAGCATCCTTTTTAGTTACTAAGTATTTAATGGTAGAATGATCAGCGTGGACAATGACTTTAGTGCCTATCGAGTATGCTTTAAACT
This sequence comes from Hibiscus mutabilis, assembly GCA_019671005.1. Classification (NCBI taxonomy): domain Eukaryota; kingdom Viridiplantae; phylum Streptophyta; class Magnoliopsida; order Malvales; family Malvaceae; genus Hibiscus; species Hibiscus mutabilis. The sequence continues at coordinate 16,985,174 of CM033743.1, read as the reverse complement.
TATCAAATGCAAACACAACGGCCAACAATTCTTTTTTAGTGGTTGTGTAATTGATTTGTGCATCATTTAAAGTGCGACTAGCGTAATAGATGACATGGAAGATATTACCTCGACGCTGTCCAAGTGCTGCTCCCACCGTATAGTCACTTGCGTCACACATAAGCTCAAATGGTAAGGTCTAGTCCGGGGGAGTAACAATGGGTGCTGAGATCAGCTTGTTTTTGAGCTCCTTGAATGCGCTGTGGCAATCTTCATCAAATACAAAGGGTTGGTTTTGTTGTAGCAAAGTGCACAACGGCTTAGAGATTTTGGAGAAGTTTTTTATGAACCTCCTATAAAAGCCAGCATTTCCTAAGAAACTCCTGATGCCTTTCACCGTAGTGGGAGGAGGAAGCTTCTCAATCACTTCAACCTTTTCTTTGTCTACTTCAATTCCCTTTTGTGATATCTTGTACCCTAAAATAGTCCATTCGGCCACCATAAAATGACACTTCTCGCAGTTTAGCAGCAAGTCTGCTTCTTCACATCATTTGAGTACCTTAGCTAAATTACCTAAGCATGACTCGAAATCATTTCCTAAAATCGAGAAATCATCCATAAAAATTTCCAAGAAGTCTTCAACCATGTCCGAGAAGATGGCTAGCATACATCTTTGAAATGTGGCTGGAGCATTGCAAAGTCCAAAGGGCATCCTTCGAAATGCATAAGTACCATAGGGGCATATGAAAGTTATCTTCTCTTGATCCTCTGGTGTTATAGCAATCTGGTTGTATCCTGAATACCCGTCAAGGAAACAATAAAAGGACTTCCCCACCAATCGATCTAGCATGTGAACAATGAAAGGGATGGGGAAATGGTCCTTCTTAGTTTCCTTGTTGAGCTTCCTATAGTCCATGCAAATTCTCCAACCCCTGACAGTTCTTGTTGGAAAGAGTTCATTGTCCTCATTGCTTATCACTGTCATGCCTCCTTTCTTCGGTACACATTGTACTGGCTGACCCATAAACAGTTGGAAATCAGGTAGATAATTCCAACATCTAACCACTTGATTATTTCCTTCATCACTACTATTTTCATGATCGAATTAAGCCTTCTTTGGGGCTCAATTGAATTGCTGTGACATTCATCAAGTAGTATTTTGTGCATACAGATTGTAGGGCTTATTCCCTTCAAATCAGCCATAGTCCAGCCCAAAGCTTTTTTATGTTGAGATAGCAGATTTATCAAACCACATTCTTGCTCAGGTTGAAGACTAGAGGAAATTATCACAGGAAATGATTCATTTTCACCCAAATAAGCATATTTAAGGTGTGATGGTAAAGGCTTTAATTCTAAATTGGGAGCATGCTCAAGTGCAGGTTTTGAAGGGATAAATTTAGCAAAATCTAAATGTTCAAATTGCGTACCTGAACTAGCTACAAGGAAGCTAGTTTGCTGCACCTCCAATGGGAACTCCTCATTGACATCTTCATTAAGTATCAAATAATCTTCAATCTCTGAAAAATTACTATAGCAAAATTCTGCAACTTCTTCTTTGTTCGTAGTGTATAAGTCTTGAAGACATTGACACTCTTCTGATTCATCCATATATTTGATGGTATTAAAGCTATTTATGGTTACCCGCTAATTAGCCACTCTCATGGTGAATTCACCATTTTCAAATTCAATCAAGATTCAGCTTGTGGCTAGGAATAGCCACCCCAAAATAATGGGTGCATTATCATCAGCTTCACAGTCGAGAATGAGAAAGTTCACTGGAAAAACAAATTTATCCACCTTTACCACAACGTCTTCAATTCTTCCTTCTGGACGAACATGGGATCGGTCAGCCAATTGTAGAATAACAGTTGTAGGTTGTATATTCCTCATATCGAGCTTCTTGAAGACTGACTTGGGCATGAGATTCACACTAGATCCAAGATCGCATAAAACTCTTCCTACATAGTTATCTCCTATCAAGCATGGGATGATAAAACTGTCTGGGTTTTTCTGTTTCAGTGGCAATTTACTCAACACAGAGTAGCACTCCCTTGCCGTAGCAATTGTCTCATGCCTCTCAATTTTCTCTTTTTTGTAACAATATCTTTGAGAAATTTTGCATAAGTAGGCATTTGATCAATGGCCTCCAGAAATGGGAGATTGATATATAGCTGGTCTAAAATACCCACAAACTTTTGGAACTAAAGATCTTTCTTTTGTTTCATCAATCTTTGAGGGAAGGGTGGCGGGGGTCTAACTTCTTGCTCGATTGTTGGTGGAGTATCTTTTGTTGTAGCAATATGTGGATTCTTATTGGTGGGTTCACTTGTCGAACCCTCATGCTCGTTCTTCTTTAGTGATAAATCCGTTTGTACCCCAGGTTCTTCTTTCGTAGTTTTGGAGTTAGATTCATTCATTTTTCTCCCCCCAAACTTGTCTTCCTTGTTGAGTTGAGTGCCACTCCTCAAAGTGAGTGCACTACACAGCTCCTTACTGTGAGGTTTAGTGATTTCAGTATCACTGGGTAAACTACCTTGAGGTCAAACATGTAAAGCTTGTGCGATTTGTCCTACTTGGGTTTTCAATTCTCTCAAAGATAAACTATGGCTTTTCAGTAACGCTCCTTGACTCTTAATAGACACAGCATGGTCTTGAAGTAAGGCTTTAGTGGTACTCATAAAGTCTTTCAAAGTAGCTTCCAAAGTATTGTTGTTTGATGAAGAAGCTGGACCCTTGTTAGTATTTTGCCATAGCATATTTTGTTGAAAGTCTGAGGTTCAGTAACATTCTGTTGTCAATCTGAGCTCTGGTGTGGTGTCCCTGATTTCCCCAAGAGAGATTAGGATGCTAACGCCATCAAGGATTGTAAGTATTTGAATAAGGGTTGTAGTTGTTCATATTGTAGTTCCTAACGTAGTTAGTAGATTCGTGGTTCTCTGGGCACTCGCTCAGATGATTTCCATCGCAACGAATACAAGTAGTTGCTACCTCTACTCCCTTCACCTCATTAGGCCGTTGAAGATTCTTCAACATATTTGTAATAGCAGACAATTGAGTTGAAACGAATTCATTATGTTCAAGCTCTTTTGTTCCATGAGTCTTCCTCCCCGTTCCTAGTCTTGTAGTGGGAAATTGGTAGTCATTGTTTACTGTCCTATCGAGGATGCCAAATGCTTCTTCGGTGATTTGTTTAGCAACGTACTATTTGCTGAAGTATCCAACATCATTCTTGTTGGAGCATTGACACCATTGTAGAACATTACGACTTGTGTCCAATCATGAAAACCATGATTCGAACAATTGCGAAGCAGTCCCTTATATCGATCCTAGCACTCATACATGGATACGTCATTAGCTTGACGAAAGGAAGCAATGTCATTCCTTAGTTGGGTGTTCATGTTGGGTGGATTAACCGCAGCAAAAAACTCTTACACAAGTCTGTCCATATATCTATAGATCCAGCGGGGACTCCACTCAACCATGCTCGTGCTCTATCGCGCAATGAATAAGGGAATACCTTAAGTTTCAACATGTCTTCGTGCACACCTTGCTGTCTAAAAGAATCACAAACTTCCAAGAAAGCACGAATATGTTATCTTGCATCTTCATGATGTGATCCACCAAATTGTCCAATGGAGTTTAACATGTTGAACATCACCGGTTTAAGTTTGAAGTGAGCTGCTTGAATCTCAGGAGCTACAATTCCAGGATTGAGATCCTCCAGAATAGGGTTCAAATGGTTTCTAATAGCACGTGGGCGAGCTATAACTCCATGGTTTGCTGCAACATCAGGATCTTGCAGATTATCATCTAGATGACCTCCTTGATTTTAAACTCCGTACATGGTTCTTTGGGCTCTTTGTAACTGTCTTCTTTGCCGAAAAAGACGTTCAATCTTAGGAATGAAATGTGATAATGGTTCCTCAGGTCTTCCTCGGGCCATGTGACAGCACAACACCTGCGAAAAGGTAAACAAAAATAACCAATTGCCAATCCCTGACAACAGCGCCAAAAACTTGTTGCGTTGTGAAACTGTACTAATAATGATATGCAATCGGTGCAAGTATACACATCAAACAAGTAATAAAGTGATGAGTAAGATCGTCTCCACAGGGATTGGAGGTATTTCAAGTAAGGTTTAAGCACGCAAAATAGAAATTGAGTATTGAATATTGAATGAAAGAGTTGATATGAGCAAATGAAAGAAATGTTGCAGCAAAAATGTAATAACAACTGGAGCAATATGATAAGAATTCAAATGTCCTCACACGTGCAAAAACTCTTAAAGGGATGACAGGCTGGGTTTACCAAGGAATCCTATGTCTAGTTCTCGTGATTGACTAACAATTTCTAGCTTATAAGGCACTCGAGAAAGCTTCTATAGGTACTTCTAAACTATCACTAGCAAGAAACTGGCAGCAGGAATGCTACGACAATACCTCTCAGCGTGAACCTTAGCAAGTTACTAACCCTGAAGTTCTACTCCTTTTAGTCATTGAAACTCTATCCTTATCTCTAAGGTGAGTTAGGGTTATGCCTCTCAGTAGATCTAAGCTTAACTCTCTCGACCTTAAGCATCTCACAAGGGTAATGGCTAACTCTCAAAAGCTCTTACAAACCCAAAGCAATAAAACAGTGAACAAAGCATCAATGAAACTGGAAAATGCAAAAACATTCACTCAAATAGAAAACATAATCATCCACAACAAACCCAAGCCACTTAAAATCAGTTCATAGCTGGGTAGATAACATCCAAAATCATTCGTTTAATACAACCCATTTCAGAATAAAAATATAAGAGCAAAAAGCAACTAAGAGTAGAGGAAACTCCCAAGCTGCCTCGGACTGCCATGAACCACTCAAAGCTTGCTGCTTCTCTGAAAGGCCAGTAAGAACTTCCCTTGGAGCTTCAACAATAGAGGAACCCAAAACTGAGGAAGAAGGAGGACAGCCACCTTTTTTTCTCTCTTTTTTAGCTCCCAGTCACTTTTTTCACCCCCATTAATATAGGTGTCCTTTCCTTTTTTATAGTGGGGGCTCCTAGGGTTTTGTGCCTTTAATTCCTTATATGCCCTAGGGAATATTCCCTTCATATATGTGACACAGCTGGCTGGTGGAATCACGTGTGGGGGCTATGAAATATCTTCTTTCTTTGTCTTTTTGTACGCCTAGAAATGCTATCCAAAATGTTGCGGCAAAATTTCCTTTCCCAATAGAGCTCATTTGCTCACCTGCACATTATCACCACAAAAACAACCATTTCCATTAAGCAGCACTAATTTCACAAATAATTAAAGCAACCAAGCAAACACCACCAAATGCAACTAAATGAGTTAAATGCAGCTATATGCAATGAAATGAGCTTAAAATCAAACAATAACCTAAGTAAAAAGGCATGAAATGTATGTTTTTTAACAAGGTTAACACATGGCTTCGAAGGAATTGAAGGTGTTGAAGACACAGTTGCAGGAGTTGTTGGATTGGGGCTTTATTTGACAGTAAAGATAGTACGTTGCGGATGTGTATAGATTACCAGTAGCTGGATAAGTTGATAGTAAAGAACAAATATCCCTTACCGCGGATAGATGATTTGTTTTATCAGTTCAGGGGAGCTTTGGTGTTTTCCAAGATAGATTTGAGGTCGGGTACTATCAGTTGAAGGTGAAAGAGGTAGATGTGCCCAAAATAGCTTTTCGTACAAGGTACTGGCATTATGAATTTCTTGTGATGCCGTTTGGTTTGACCAATGCTCCAGCTGCTTTTATGGACATGATGAACCGAGTGTTTCATGAGTTTTTGGACCAGTTTGTGGTTGTGTTTATCGATGATATCCTTGTGTACTCTCGTATCGAGGAGGACCATGATAGCCATCTACGGATTGTGCTTCAGAAGTTGATGGAGAATCAGTTGTATGCTAAGTTAAGCAAATGTGAGTTCTGGCTTAAGGAAGTTGTGTTTCTCGGGCATTTTGTGTCAGTCGAAGGAATTCGTGTTGATCCGCATAAGGTTGAGGCTGTAATGAGTTGGAAGGAGCCAAAGTCTGTGACGGAGGTTAGGAGTTTCCTCAGTTTGGCGGGTTCCTACTGAAGATTTGTGGAAGGGTTCTCCAGTTTGGCGGCTCCGTTAACAAAGTTGTTACATAAGAATGTTCAGTTTGAGTGGACGGGAGATAGGCAGCGAGCTTTTGAAAAGTTGATGGAAGCGTTGAAGCGAGCTCCAGTCTTGGTTCAACTAGAATCGGGAAAGGAGTTTATTGTTTATAGTGATGTGTCGTATGTTGGGCTTGGTTGCGTGTTGATACAGGAGGGTAAGGTAGTGGCGTATGCATCTAGGCAGTTGAAGGTGCATGAAGGTAACTACCCTACTCACGACCTTGAGCTTGCAGCTGTTGTGTTTGCCTTGAAGATTTGGAGACATTATTTTTATGGTGAGAAATGTATAGTTTATACGGATCATAAGAGTTTGAAATATTTAATGTTGCAGAAGGAGCTGAATCTTAGGCAACGTAGATGGTTGGAGTTGTTGAAAGATTATGATCTGACCATTGAGTATCATCCGAGGAAGGCCAATGTTGTGGCGGATGCTTTGACTAGAAAAGCGGCTGTAGAGTTGAGAGCCATGTTTGCTCGGTTGAGTGTGACGAATGACGGGGGTTTGTTGGTGGAGTTGCAAGTGAAGTCGTCCTTGTCGCAGATGATTAAAGAGAAGCAACAGTGTGATGGGGGTTTGGTAGCTCATGTGGAAGATATCAGGGATGGAAATCCTATGGATTTCCATTTCAACGATGATGGGGCGTTGTGCTTCAAAGGTCTAATAGTGGTGCCTGAAGACGAGGAGTTGAGGCGCACTATTTTGATTGAGGCCCATGCTAGTCTTTTTTCTATGCGTCCCGATAGTACTAAAACGTATCGATGGTTGAAGGAGGAGTACTATTGGGTTGGACTGAAGAAGGATGTGGCTGATTTCGTTGCTTGGTGTATGGTATGCCAGCGGGTAAAGGCTGAGCATCAGTTTCCTTATGGGTTGTTGCAACTGTTAAGGATATCGGAATGGAAATGGGAAAGAATCACCATGGATTTTGTGTCTGGGCTGCCTTTGATGCCGACCAAAAAGGATTATATTTGGATGATTGTGGATCAGTTTACGAAGTGTGCACATTTTGTGCCAGTGCATACTACGTATACCTTGGATAGGTTGACTGAGTTGTACATCTCTGAGATTGTGCGTTTGCACGGGGTTCCTAAATCTATAGTTTCAGATAGGGTTCCATAGTTGACCGTAAGATTTTGGGTGAGTTTGCATCGTGCTTTGAGGACCCGATTGAGTTTCAGTACCTCGTATCATCCTCAAACAGATGGCCAGTCAGAGTTTGTGATTCAGGTTTTCGAGGATATGTTGAGGTGTTGTGTTATTGAGTGCCATGGAATGTGGGAGAATCAGTTGTCGTTGGTAGAGTTTTCTTACAATAACAGTTATCACGCTAGCATACAGATGGCACCTTATGAGGGGTTGTATGGTAGGAAGTATCGTACGCCAGTGTGTTGGGCAGAAACGGGGGAACAGTTTGTGTCGATGCCTAATGTTCTGAAAGGCACAACCGAAAAAGTTAAGTTGATATGTAAGCGCAACGGCAGATTGCCAGAAATGCTATGCGGATTTGAAGCGTAGGGATATAGAGTACGATGTGGGTGATAAAGTGTTTCTGAAAGTGTCGCCATAGAAGAAGGTGTTGTGATTTGGGCGGAAAGGGAATCTTAGCCCGAGGTTCATTGGACCGTACGATGTTATTAAGCGTGTGGGTCCTATTGTTTATCGGTTAAGGTTACCTCCGGAGTTGAGAAAGATTCATGATGTGTTCCATGTTTTGGTGTTGCGGAGGTATAAGTAAGATTCATCGCATATCATGCTAGTGAAAGAGATTGAGTTGAGATCGGATCTATCTTATTATGAAGAACCAGTAGAGATTCTTGATACCAGCAATAAAGTGCTTCGTGGCAAAACAGTAGAGGTGGTTAAGGTGTTGCGGAAGCACCGCGGTGTTGAGGAGGCCACGTGGGAGCGCAAGTCGGATATGTTGAATCAGTTTCCGCATCTGTTACCTCCAGGTAAAAATTGGGGATGAAATTTCTTAAGTGGGGGAGAGTTGTAACGCCCCGGTTTTAGGGCTTAGCATTTTGGTGGTTTATTAGACGGTCCGGTGGACCGGAGTAGAGGTTCGAGTCGGTTTCGGGATCAAATATTTTTGGTGTTGGAAAAATTATAGAAAATGCTCAAAAATCATTATTAGTTATGTATTTAATAATGGTGGAATCAGTTTTGAAAAATGAGTTTTGGAAGATGGACATTTTGGTTAGTGACCAAAATGAATGTTTTGAAAACTGTAATTTTCTAGTGACTAAGATGAAAAGGGTCAAATACTTAGAATCTTTAAGGAGCTATTTTACCAATTGGTTTCTGATGATTTCTCCCTCAATTTAACTGATTTTAACATGTGTTTTAATTAGTAATTAAAGAAGATTTTGTTAAAAAAGTTAGTTATCTTTTCTGAAACAAAAATCACGTCATTTTCTCTCAACTTTTTCTCTCCATTCTCTCCTCAACCAAACACTCACATTTTCATCAAATTTCCAGAGGTGGGGAGGTTTCTAACTTGATTTTATTGATTCAAATTGTTTTATAAAGATTGTTTACACAAAATCTTACAATAATCTTGTGTTTTCTTAGCTTTTCACAAATTAATTGAGGGAGAAACTTCACAATAGGGGTAAGGTCTGAGATATCCTCTATTGTATGGTTCTTTACTGAAATTCTCAAGCATTTAATCCTTGCTTTTGTGTTTCTAATCTGATTTTGATGAATTTCTAATGTTTAATTGAGTTATTTGGGGAAAATGAGTTGATCCGCGGATTGGATCCGTTTTCCTGTAAGTAATGATGCTATGATATATATTTTGGATGTTTAATAATGTTGATAAGTGATTTTTATCAATGAATCCCGAAACTTAAGAATCTCTATTTGTTTAGGTTGTTAGTTTTGAGGTTTTATGTTGTTTCTGTGGTTGTAAGGTTGCTAGAGGTGGTAGATCATTTTGGATCTGTTTTTAGATGTGTTTTGATGTTGAAAATGATGCTAGGTTGATATATGTTGGCTGGGTTGTGAATCGAAGTGTTTTGGTTAGGTTTTCGGTTGTTGTGGAGAGTTAATTGTGAGGGTTTTGTGGAAATACGAGAAGGATTGTGGTTGTTGTGTTTAGAATGCATTATGATGCATTAATCCTCTGTTGTTTTGTGGAAAAACATGGGAGGTCCGGAAGTGATTGGAGAAGCATAGGAGGCTTCAAATACTTGTATTCGCGTCGGCGAATTGAGGTTCCGCGTATTGATGAGTGAAAACGTGGTTTAAAGCATTTTGATGTTTTGAAACAAAGGTTTGGGAGTTAAGGTAGAGCTTGAAACGCTTACTTATACTTGGAAGTAAGTATAAAGTGGTTTTACTCTCTCGGTCATGCTTGCTCGAATGGTTTTATGCACTTGTTTTGATTACATGTTACCTACTGTTTAAGCATGATTTAAGGTATATGATATATTGTTTTTAAGCATGTTTTGCTGAAGGATGCACATGGTAAGTGATCCTTGTAAGTATGGTTTATACTTGTGTTTTAAAGCATGGTTGTTGCTTTGGAAAGGGCATGGCTTAATGCTTGTTAAAAACAATGAGGTAAATGTTATTTGGTTAATTATATTGACAAGTGATGTGGTTTTAAAATTGTTATCGGGTATAGTTGGTCGGCCATAGGATTGAGTGCACTGTAAAATAAGTCACCTTAGATGTTGAGGGGTTTATATGGCATACCGAGTACTCCATCCAAGTACCCTAATGCTAGAGGGGTTAAACGGTACCGAATACTCCCGTTAGTGGGTTAAGCATCTAACCGATGAGAGGGATTGGTGTCCCTGACGGTTGAAAGTGTACCCGGTTGATATTGTACATGGTTGTTATTGTACCGCAATTGTAATTGTATCGCTATTCCGGTTGAGATGGCTTGAAGTGTTGGGTTGACACTTATTGAATCTGTGTATACGATGAACTCTTTTGTCAATGGACTTGTAATGATCACTTGAAAGCCAATATAATTGTTAATGTATCATTGAAATGTTTTATGTTGTATAATGTGATTTATACATGTTTCTAGCTTTGCATTTGGTGGTAATGCATGGGAAGGCTTAAGTAAAGGGTTAGCAATGTGACTTGCTATTGATTAATGATACATGTAGCATATGGTTTAATATGTCGGTTTAAATGTTGTAAAGTGCATGATTAAAAAGGGGCATGATGATGTTCTAAAGGATGATGTTAAGTAAATGGTTTTAAATGCATTGATGGTGTTTGTTTTTGAGAATTCCTCACTAAGTCGGGTGTGCTTACGCTCTCATTGTCCATCAATGTAGATAATTGAGGTCTCGGAAGGTAGCAAGTAGCAAGGGGATCTTGGCAGGACTGGTTTCCAAAGTATGTTAGAGACTAGACTATAATGAATAAGGGCAATAGGGTATTGTGTGTTTGGGAGATGTTTTGTGGAACACCCTATTTGAGCATGTTTCTTAAGTTGCTCTTGGATTGTAAATGGCCTTTAAGGTTTGACTTTGGTGCTGGTTTGTCTTTTGGTATGTTGCTTGGATGCAAAAGTAGGAAGCGTGCCTATAGATTTTCTTTTGATGCAAGGAACCATGTTGTGTTGCTAGGATTCTGATGCTAGTTGGCTTGTGATATGTTTGGCATGTTGATATTGTGTTTTATGCATGTTGGATTGATTATGGTAGGCTTTTGGGTCGAAAAACCAGCTAAATGTGACATTACAGGCCCAGGCGTACCGATACACGGGGGGGACCGTATTGGTACGGCTAGGCAATTTCTGGCTTGTGGGATCAGTACGGGTATTGTGCGTTTCGATACGCCTAGGTAAATTTGGCCTGGCGTACCGATATGGGTATGGGCGTTTCGGTATGAGTTTTAGCCTCTGTAATTCACTTTTTCAACATGAACCCGCGTATCGAAACACTTGAGAGGCCGTATCGGTACAGTTTAAAATATTTCAAAAGTTAGGTAATTCAGTTAGGCGTATCGATACAGTATAGAAGTGTACCGAAACAGGGTGTTTCAAACCATATCGGTACAGGCTTACACATATCGATACGAAGGACCGTTTATTCTGTTAATGTCACTTTTGGGCAGTTTTGCTTTCTTTGCATTTTAGTCCTCGAATCTTGCCAATGCAATTGTATGTGATAGAATGATCGGATTGAACTGAAATTTGAGGTAAATGTTCAAAACCTGGCTAATTAGAGGTTGGTAATTTATAAGTGAGTTTAATCATGCAAATTTTCTATAATTGCGTTTTGGTCCCTAAGTGGCAAACGTGATCAATTGGATGTCAAATTGATGCCCGATTGAGTTGGGGTTACACTTGATATCTGCATGAACATGTAGGATTAATAATTGGCATCTAGATAAGATAAAAAGGAAAAAAACCAGGTTTTTAATGTATTTCTCCGGTTTGCTTCGGCAAAACTAATGTAGCTTCCTCAGTTCGGTATGACGACTAGACCGGGTCAAGGGGGTTACACTTCTTGCATTACTTGCATATACTGCGCCTTTATCCACCTACTCTGCTTTTGCATTCGTTCATCAGTTGGATCGATTGGTACCTTTTCTTTCTCACACAAAATAGTTATTAAATTGGGAAAATATAAGGCTCCTATGTCTGTAATACCTCAAAATTTTGGCTAGTGACCAAAATGAATAAAATGAAAGTTTAGTGGCTAAAGTATAAACTTAGGAAAAGTTTAGGGAAAAAATTGTAATTTTTGAAAGTTATGTATTTTAGTCCCGTAGATGAATAGTTTACCCCCAAGAATGACGTTTCTGTATTACTTGAATTTTTCGTACAGAATTTGGGTTAAAAGCTATAAAAGGGTTAAGTTCCAGAAAAAATTTGGATAATTTGATTTAATCAAATATTTGAGATATTTTGTTATATGATAAGGCAACATTAATAATATCTTTTCCATGCCTTAATTTGGAAGGATTTAACATGGACCATTGGATTTAAGTTGATTTTCCATGTTAAATATGAGTCGTTGGATGAATAATGGCAAGATTGCAATTTTGAAAAATTACACGGGCAAAGTTGGTAACTACAAACTTATTGGTTTATTTTTTACTATTGGATTAATATTTTGACAAGTGGTAAGCTTTGGAGCATTGAATATCAAGGGTAAAATAGCTATTTGACCATTAAGGAATTTTTTTTATGAAATATGATTAAGTAATACCATCTGGCATATCAACATGGCAAAAAAATACGGAGAAAAGTATTCTCCAAGCATTCGGCAACAAGCATTGAGAAGAGAAAAAAAATACGGTAAGTTTGGGATTTTTTTATTTTTCTCCCTAAGTGGATTGGATTTAGGGTTTGGTTATGAAATGCAAAGTTTATCCTCTTTGAATTCTCTATCATTTTGTATAAAAATTTCATGGATTGGTTAATCTATGCTCATGAAATCTGAGGATTAAAGTTTAGGGTTTATGGTATAAATTTATTTGTGGTTTGATTTTGAAAGATTAAGTGTTTAATTAGCTTTTCTAAGCTTGATTCAAGCTTGATTTCAAGTGTAAAGTAAAATCCCTAATTTTGGAAAGTCAAGGTTAATTTAGGGTTATTGGATTCAAGTTGAATTTGGAGTTTGTCATGAAAGGAAAATGTTGGAATAATATAATTGAAGGTTAATTTGAAGTGTTGGAATGGTTAATGATGTTAAAGATAAAATTTATGAATTTGCCCAGAAATTTTAGTATGTGACAGTGAGTTTGGAAATTCATAATAAATTCCATAAAATGATTAGAAAGTGAGCCAAATATCATTGTATTTCTGGTTTAGTATAGTTTCATTTAAAACAATCGGTGACTGTTTTCGATTGGTATATCAAAAGATATGAATTTTTAAGTGACGAAAGGTCAGAAAACAAAGTAGCAGTCTGCTCTGAAATTCAGCACTGGAATTAGACTTTGAAAATTTGTCATAAATCGTTCGAGTTGAATTTGGGTTATTAGTTTATATGGTTGAACAAATTATCGAATTTAGTTTTTGTTAAAACAAACGGAATCAAATTCTGAGTTATAGATTATTTTAAATAAATATTTCTTTGAAGGTAGCACAGACTGTCAGATTATAAAATGAGTACCTTATTGGTGTTATTAATTTGTGCATGTAAGGGATGAATATGAAGCATTCAAGTAAACACGAGAAATCAGAAATTCAATAGATAAGGAAAAGGATCAAGCTTGGAGTTCTCTTAATCTATTCAATTTAGTTGGGATAAGAAGTATCAAGGTGAGTGCAATTGCATACATATCATGACACATTGATATTTTATACATCATTGGGATGGCTTGCGATGAGCCTACCCAAATTTTATTGTCATTATATTTATGTCATGGACCATATGATTGACATATTTTAAATATGTTATATTATGAATGCTATTTGGGGTATGAACTGCCTAATGTTAAATTATGTTGATATACATTGCCATGGATGAAAAAATATGGAATATATGCCCAAGTATGTCATAGAGGGACATGGTATAGTTGGCATGTCATATAGTCCAGCAACACATTGCATACTCGGTTTAGCACTATAGTGTATATAAAGGACGCTTAGTGCATATGGTGGGCACGACCTTATGTGTATTAGCACTTCGGTGCATATTTGACTCGCGTACCCAGGGTCCTCATAGGCTTATATTTGGGCTATGGTTTATTGGTTAATAAATGATAAACATGTAAATAAGCTCATGAGCTTTGGGAATAAATGGCAAGTATCTTGCTAAGGAATTTATATGTAATTTATATCATGCTATCATATGAATAACATGATGGATTTACATGTCTAGTGATCATGATGCATTTATGCATATATGGCATATTATGACAAATGGACAAGCATCAAAGTCTTATGACATTGGCATATAGTAAATCATTACTAATACAATGTGAAAGTTGATGCAATTGGCATATATCATGTTATATAAACGTAGCCATGAAGTCGAATAAAGTTTAAATTGTTGTTATTAACTTCCTTTATTGCCTCACTAAGTTCGTACTTAGCGTGTGTTGATTGTGCACACGTAGGTGGTTTGAATATTTGGACGAAGCAAAGAGTTGCATCAAGTTCATAAATTTTCATCAAGCTGTCGCAGTAATGACATCCTACTTGAGGTTTTTAATTTATTTTAGTGGCATGTATAAATAGGATAATTTTGTCTATTTTAGTTCAACGTCCGACGATTTTTTTTTGAACAGTCAAATTTATTTTTTTAAAAGTAAAGGAGCTTCGATTTTGTGCATTAGTCGATATAAATAATTTTCAAAGGTTTTAAATTTATAGAATTTTTTAATAAAAATCATGTTATCTTTCAGTGACATCTCTGACTCATATTCGGTAATCGAATACGGGAATGGGGTGTTATAGTGTCCTTTTTACTGCATGCATAAATTCCATTCACAATTATTTGCCCAACATTGATAACACGCTTGTGAAGAATAGAGTGCAACAATAACAATCGAGACAACGAAACATTGGTATTGTGTGTGATAGGCATTGAACGAGTCTTAATAAAATTATTCCACAACTTAGCTTCAGGATTTAGCATAATGCGGTTTACCGTTCCCTTGAGTTCTCCCTTGTTCCATTATGCTCCTTCCAAGTTAAGATCCTTCAAAACTTGGTCCATCTTCTTACGAGTCACATTCTCCATGAACTTTGCATGTTCATCTTCTTTGAAGAAAAAGCCATAATAGGCGTTGATGGTAGTAGCGTCAAGAAGAATGGCCCTGCCACGTACAAATACAACTGGGTTATCTGGACAAGAAACATGCGAGTAAAATTCTCTTACCCATGAGACATTTTCTTCAACCGGTTGTTCACAGAATATTGGCCATTTATGGCTCTCAATCGTGGCATATATGGACTCCTCAAGACCGAAAATTGGGTGTGGCATTTCATAGGCAAAGCCTTGCTCCTCCCAAACTCGTCTTGTTGCAAACTTCTCTTCGAACCGCTTCTGCATGGCCACCGTGGTGAACTTACGGTATGATGGTTGTGGCATGCGTGAGGGACAAATTTCATCCATATTTTTTAGGCTTGTGCACATTATTTCGACTTAAAAAAATAAAAACTCAAAGCTTCAAAAAAGAAGGAAAATAAGTGGGAAGAAGATGAAGTGAATATGAGAGAGTAAATGAATGAGAGAGATTGAAGGTTGGTGCTATAATGGTGAAGTGAATGATAAGTGATGGAAAGGTGAAAGGTAGAATGATGTCTCACCAATGGGTGAAAAAGCATAAAATGATGTTAAGGGGAAGAGTGGTGCGGCTAGGGTAGAGAAAAAGATGAAATAAATCTAGGGCTTGAACAAAATTAGATATTTAAACCTACAATACCCAACCGGCCCTTGCTCTCTCTCTTAAAAAAATTCCAAACACTTCTTCAATTCAAACTCTTGACCTAAAAAAGAAAAAGATAAATATTAAAATAAAATAAAGTAAAATAAAATAAAAGAATGGATAAATAAAAATAGAAAATATTCAATTTAAAATTCAAAAAGAAATAAAAGAAATATAAATAACCAAAATTAAAATTCAAAAACACTAACAACCTAACTAACCGAAAATTTAAATAACCAAAATAAATAAGAAAAATCCCAAAACAAATTAAAATAATAAAAATCCAAAAATAACAACTCTAAAAATAACTAAAATAAATAAAATAAAAATCCTTAGCAAGAGCATTTTCATGCATCTCCCAAGGAGATTGTGAACTTGTCTCTCTCAACATGGCTTCCAACATAGTGCTTTAATCTTTGCACATTGACCTTGAACTCGGATCCATTCTTGATCAGTCAAATCACAACGGCACCATGGGAGTAGGGTTTTATCACCTCAAATGGTCCAATCCATCGTGATTTAAGTTTACCTGGAAAAATTTTAAGGAGTGAATTATAAAGAAGCACCATTTTCCCTAGCAAGAATTGTCGGAATATCATATCACATTTCGTATTACTTAACTTCTAACATGCATAAGTATACTTATAGATTCCATCATGTTTATAATATTAAGGTCATTTGACCAATAGATCTTATATTGATTCTTACCAGATGTCAGTATAGTTTCACCTTTACACCATTACAGCAAGGTTTATATCTTCTATATCAAATATATTCATAGTTCATATGATTACATAAATAAACTTAAAACTTATAACATCCAGACATATATGTTCATATAACCAAGTGAGCAAAGTTTACTATTTCTCTTATTAGACATGTAATCCATTCATACCAATTTCACAATTATTTCCATCAACAAGATTTGTGTCTCCCAAAAGCATGCCAATAAATTCAAACATAATACATCACATATCCCTTACCATTTATATACTCACCGTGCTTCTCCTCCAAGCTCATTTCAAGCGTAATTTAAACTAAGTACAAGCAAAGTAGATTTCAAAACAAATAACATGCTCAGGATAGTTTCAATCTACCCGAGACTTTAAACTACACTCACAATTTGATCCAAGCTATATTTTCTCCCGAGTCAAGATCCCTTTTTGCTTTTCTACCACTTGAGCTACATTAGACCTTACTCCTTCAAGCTCTCCTTGGTCTAAGTATAACAAAGAATTACAATAACATATTAAAATCACATTCAGCCCAATCTTAATATACCTCCAATTTCACATTAAAACAATCCCTAAACAACCTTTCATTTACCAAACAGTCCAAATGCACACATATACATAGGTACATACAAAATAGTTCAGTGTATTCATAGGTATACCTAACAATTCATTTAAACATATGTATATTTTATACATCCAAAATAGTCCACCTTGTTCATGAATACACAAAACAGTCCATTACATATATATTGAGATAAAACAAGTCCAACATTGGCATACATAAACATAATTACTTCATTTTCTTAAACACACAATACAAGTGTCAAAACAGTCTCCTATTTTTCCTAGTATAACCAAAACAATTCATTTTACATGTATGTACATACTTATCTCCACCAACAGCCCCTAACAAGCTTTTATATATTCATTCATGTTCAAAACAGTTTGATTACATGCTCATATACATAAATCATGGCAACTTTCATACATATTCATTTATTTTATCAAAACAATCCACTTACATACACAATTCTGGACAGATTTCATATGTGCTCATTTGCTCATTCAAAACAGTCCAAATTTTATATATACACACATGTACATACTTAAAACAATTCTCTAATGTTCATATTCATGCCAAAATAATCCATTATACTTGCATTCATATTCTTGTACCTCAAAACAGTCCCTAACACGTTTATTTTCATGTAGAACAGTCCATATTTCACAAATCAGTCCCTCCCATACTTTTAAATTATTTATTCAGCCTTTATACTTTCAAAACAAACCTTTTTTATCATTCCTTAAATCAGTCCTTATCAATCTTTTATTTTCACAATTTAACCCCTTGTAATATCGTTAAAGCAGTCTTAAATTTGAGATCACCAAGCAATTCAATATCTCATGCTAAGCAATAGAGATCACATTACAATTTCAAACATAGATTCACTCATCCAGCAATTACCATCAGAAACTACATAATTAATTCTATAATCTACTATCTATAAACGTAGCTAATCTAACTATGTTACAAGGTTACAAACATAGAAACTTCATCATTTTCATCAACCAAGTATATCAACGAATTCTATAAAGCATTACAACAACATTCACCAATTTAATTTAAGTAAGAGATAAGAAAGAATATTTCACCTTACCCCTTGGATTATACAAATTGAATTTCAAAGAAAGAAACATAATTTAGCTAATTAATCCTTAAATTTCCATGGCCATTCTTCAAGCTATCATTCCTCTCTCTCACTTTGGTGGTTCGGTGGTCAATAGGAAAAAGATAAAAGGTGTCATCTTCAATCTTTCCCATTAACCGAGTTCCCTATACACATGTCTTAGATGTTTTTCTTTTAATATGACATGTGTACAAACCCTCTAGTAATGTTCTTTTAGCATGCAATCATCAAACTTCAGAGAGTTTTCGGTTTAGTCCTTTTTTAATTAATCACTCACTTTCCTATTTCTTTAAATCGGGTCCTAAGATTACTAAATTACACTTCTAAATTTATCTTGAACCACCAAAACCTTTCTATTAACATTTGGTATACACCTAAACTGATATTTGGGCATTACAATTCTCCTCCCCTTAAAAGAAATTCATCATCGAATTTCCACAGAATTTGATTCAGAGGGTTCCTTATCTACCCAACATAATACTTATTTAATCAGTAGCGTTTAGAAAATTTTATCATTCCCATATCATCTTTATACTGCCTCCTATAAAGAAGAAGTTGGTCGGGATCTCATTATCCTGGTCTAATGTGCTTCTGACACCTCTACTACTATTAGTACATAAGAGCATTTTATCAGACGTAGAGAACAAGTACATATCAAATTGAACTCCTAGGTGGCACATGTAACGAATGATGATGCAACGAATTCTGGTTTAGTCCGAGAATCGGCTAAACCTAGGCTTTGATACCAAATTGAAACACCCCCAAACCCGACTTAGAAATAAACCGAATTATGAAGTGTTTGGGAACAACGTTTAAACAAGTATACAACATTGAAACATAGATATGACAATTTAGCACTTCATAAATGAGCCACAAAACCTCCAAACTAACAACCTAAACAAATAGAGATTTTTAAGTTTCGGGATTCCATTGATAAAAATCACTTATCAACATTATTAAACATCCAAAATATAGATCAAAGCAACATTACTTACTGGAAAATAGATCCACTTCGCGAATCAACTCATTTTTCCCAAATAACTCAATTAAACATTAGAAAATCATCAAAATCAGATTAGAAACACAAAAGCAAGGATCAAATACTTGGAAATTTCAGTAATGAACCATACAATAGAGGAAATCTTGGACCTTACCCCTATTGTGAAGTCTCTCCCTTAATTGATTTGTGAAAAGCTAAGAAAACACAAGATTATTGTAAGATTTTGTGTAAACAATCTTTATAAAACAATTTGAAACAATAAAATCAAGTTAGAAACCACCTCACCTCTGGAAATTTGATGAAAACCTGAGTGTTTGGCTGAGGAGAGAATGGAGAGAAAAAGTTGAGAGAAAATGACGTGATTTTTGTTTTAGAAAATATAACCAACTTGTTAACAAAATCCTCTTAAATTACTAATTAAAACACATGTTAAAATCAGTTAAATTAAGGGAGAAACCATCAGAAACCAATTGGTAAAATAGCTCCTTAAAGATTCTAAGTATTTGACCCTTTTCATTCTAGTCACTAGAAAATCACAGTTTTCAAAACATTCATTTTGGTCACTAACCAAAATGTCTATCTTCCAAAACTATTTTTTCAAAATTCATTCCACCATTATTAAATACATAATTATTAATGATTTTTAAGCATTTTTCCATAATTTTTCCAACACCAGAAATATACGATCCTGAAATTGACTCGAATCTCTACTCAAGTTTATCAGACCGTCTAATAACCCACTAAACCGCTAAGTCCTAAAACTGGTGCGTTACAACTCTCCCCCACTTAAGAAATTTCATCCTCGAAATTTACCTAGAGGAAATAGGTGCGGGAACTGATTCAACATATCTGACTAGCGCTCCAACGTGGCCTCATAAACACCGCCGGTGCTTCCACAACACCTTAACCAGCTCGACTGTTTTGCCATGGAGCGCCTTATTGCTAGTATCAAGAATCTCTATTGGTTCCTCATCATAAGATAGATCCGGTCTCAACTCAATATCTTCCACCGGCATGACATGCGATGGATCCGACCAATACCTCCGAAACATGGAACACATCATGAATCTTTCCCAACTTCGGAGGTATCCTCAAACAATACGCAACAGGACCCACACGCTCAACAACCTCGTATGGTCCAATGAACCTCGGGCTAAGCTTCCCTTTCCACCCAAAACGCAACACCTTCTTCCTGGGCGACACCTTCAAAAACACTTTATCACCGACATCGTACTCTATATCCTTACGCTTCAAATCAACATAGGATTTCTGGCGATCTTCAGCTACTTTCAAGTGCTCACATATCAACTTTACCTTTTCGGTTGTGCCTTTTAGAACATTGGGCATTGACACAAACTTTTCCCCCGCTTCTACCCAACACACGGGCGTGTGACATTTTCTGCCATACAACGCCTCATAAGGTGCCATCTGTATGCTAGCATGATAACTATTACTGTAAGCAAACTCTACTAATGACAACTGCTTCTCCCAAGTTCCCTGGTACTCAATAACACAACACCTTAGCGTATCCTCGAGAACCTGAATCACGCGCTATGACTGGCCATCCGTCTGAGGATGATACGAGGTACTGAAACTCAATCGAATCCCCAAGGCACGATGCAAACTCACCCAAAACCTTACGGTGAACCGCGGATCCCTATCCGACACTATAGATTTGAGCACCCCGTGCAAACGCACAATCTTAGAGATGTACAGCTCAGCCAACCTAACCAAGGTATATATAGTATGCACTGACACAAAATGCGTACACTTCGTAAACCGATCCACAATCACCCAGATGGAATGCTTTTTGGTCGGCGTCAAAGGCAGCCTAGACACAAAATCCATGGTGATTCTTTCCCACTTCCATTTTGGTATCCTTAACGGTTGCAACAACCCGAAAGGAAACTAATGCTCAGCCTTTACCTGCTGATAAACCATACACCGAGCGACGAAATCAGCCACATATTTCTTCAGTCCAACCTAACAATACTCTTCCTTCAACCCACGATACATTTTAGTACTACCGGGATGCATAGCAAAAGGACTAGCGTGTGCCTCAGTCAAAATAGTACTCCTCAACTCTTCATCTTCAAGCACCACTATTAGTCCTTTGAAATACAACACCCTATCATCGCTGAAATAAAAATCCGTAGGATTTCCATCCCTTATATATTCCACATGAGGTACCAAACCCCCATCGTACGGTTGCTTCTCCTTAATCATCTGTGACAAGGACGACTTCACTTGCAACTCAGCCAACAAACCTCCATCATTCGTTACGCTCAGCTGAGCAAACATAGCTTTCAACTCCACAACTGCATTTATACTCAAAGCATCCACCACAACATTGGCTTCCCCCGAAAGATACTCAATGGTCAAATCATAATCCTTACGCAACTCCACCCATCTGCGTTGCCTAAGATTCAGCTCCTTTTGCGACATCAAATATTTCAAACTCTTATGATCCGTATAAACTACACATTTCTCACCATAGAGATAATGCCTCCAATTTTTTAAGGCAAGCACTACCGCTACAAGCTCGAGATCGTGAGTAGAGTAGTTACGTTCATGCACCTTCAACTGCGTAGATGCATACGCTACTACCTTACCCTCCTTCATCTACACATAACCAAGCCCAACATACGATGCATCACTATAAGCAACGAACTCCTTCCAGATTCTGGTTGAACCAAGACTGGAGCTCGCATCAAGGCTTCCTTCAACCTCTCAAAAGCTCGCTGCCTAACCTCCGTCCACTCAATCCAAACATTCTTCTGTAGCAACTTTGTTAACAGAGCCACCAAACTGGAGAACCCTTCCACAAATCTTCTGTAGTAACCCGCCAAACCAAGGAAACTCCTAACCTCCGTCACAGACTTAGGCTCCTTCCAACTCATTACAGCCTCAACCTTATGCGGATCAACCCGAATTTCTTCGGCTGACACAACATGCCCAAGAAACATAACTTCCTTAATCCAGAACTCACATTTGCTTAACTTAGCATACAACTGGTTCTCCATCAACTTCTGAAGCACGACCCACAGATAACTATCATGTTCTTCCTTGGTACGAGAGTACACAAGGATATCATCGATAAACACAACCACAAACTGGCCCAAAAACTCATGAAACACTCGGTTCATCATGTCCATAAAAGTAGTTAGAGCATTGGTCAAACCAAACGGCATCATAAGAAAATCGTAACGCTCGTACCTTGTGCGAAAAGCTGTTTTGGGCACATCCACCTCCTTCACCTTTAACTGGTAGTACCCCGACCTCTTATAAAATACCGAGGCTCCCCAAAACTGATCAAACAGGTCATCTATCCGCGGCAAGGGATACTTGTTCTTTGCTGCCAACTTATTCAGCTGTCGGTAATCTATACACATCCGCAACGTACCATATTTCTTCTTAACAAACAGCATCGGTGCTCCCCATGGTGAGATACTGGGTCTAATAAAGCCCCGATCAAACAACTCCTACAATTGCATCTTCAATTCATTCGGAGCTATGCGGTACGGAGCAATGGATACCAGTACTGTACATGCAAAGACCTTGATGCCAAACTCTACCTCACAATCAGGTGGCAACCCTAGTAACTCTTCTGGAAACTCACTTACGGTGCGAACATCCTGCACCCTCAACTCTTTTGATCCAGGATTCATAACATAGACCAGATAAGCCTGACATCCCGAATCCAATATTCGCCTTGCTTCCAAAGTTGAAACAATATTAGACAAAAAATTGGCATTCTCACCAACAACCACCACCTCATAATCATCCGACAACCTCAAGGATATACATTTGGTCTCAAAATCCACCACAGCCCGATGTTCAGTCAACCAATCCATTCCCAAAATCACTTCAAAACCATGGAATGACAACTCCATCAAGTCCACAGCAAACACATGTCCATGAACCATCAGCAAAACCTACGATACAACCTCCTAACCACGACTGTCTCCCCAAGAGAACTAGTCACTCTAACACCCACATTAAGAATTTCAACATATATATCAAGCAACTCAGCATGCTCACTCAAGATGTATGAATGAGCAGAACGGAATCAACCAACGAATACAACGACAGAGATTGGAGGGTAAAAGTACCTACGTTCACATCAGTGTCATTGCGACCCTCACGGTGCGCATACACCCTAGCCGATCCACCTCCCTCGGGATGGATAGCAACAGTATAAGCCACAGTCCTCTTTCCCACATATCGATGCTGAAATGGCCTGCGACCACGACCACAACCCCGCTGCAGAGCAACAACAGGTGCATCACCCTGCCTACCTCAAGCCAACAATGGACAATCACGCTTCTAGTGGTTTTCTGACCCACAACTCCAACAAGCAGTAGCCACAACAGGGATAGGTGCCTAACCCTCCCTGGCCAACCGTAGCAATCTCGCCTCAAATTATCTCAGGATCCACAAACCCAGCAAGTGCTAAACAGGGTTCTAACCTGGGCACCACAACACCTCCGCCATACCTCGGCTCTGGGCAAAACCTCCTGTCATGGTGTCTCTTGGCCTGACCACCGCTATAACCCAAATTAGCAGCTCTATTACCTGAACTGAAACCTCGCGATTCAGATGCTAAACCCAAATTC
The DNA here is from genome assembly GCA_019671005.1 of Hibiscus mutabilis. Lineage (NCBI taxonomy): Eukaryota > Viridiplantae > Streptophyta > Magnoliopsida > Malvales > Malvaceae > Hibiscus > Hibiscus mutabilis. Next base: position 16,961,653 of record CM033743.1, on the reverse strand, counting down.
TACTCCACATCCTTGGCTCGTAAAACTAACACATCAAAATTGGTATAATCAGCGGCAAGCATGTATGTCTTAACATCTTGCTCAAGCCCATAACAAAATGATTACATCGAGTACACTCGTTAGGAACCAACTCAGGTGCATACCGACTCAACCTCACAAACTGTACCTCGTACTCCACAACAGACATACCGCCCTGCACCAAAGCCATAAACTCACGCTTCTTCTCGTCATGATATCGGACTCCCAAAAACTTCCTCTGAAAAACCTCACAAAAGAACTCCCAAGTCACATCCTCGGCCGCCATACAGGTTATAGTGGTAGTCCACCATGCATAAGCATCACCCTATAGCAGGGAAACAACACAGTCCAGCTTACGAGCATCGGTACACCCTATCTAGCCCAGTATCCTCTCAGTACTGGCTAACCAACCCTCAGAGGCCTCAGGCGATAACCCTCAAAACTCAACTCCGCCCAAACTAGGAAGAAGCTCAAGTTGCAAACCTTGCCCCTCAACTGGTGGTGTTGGCACACGAATACCCGTAACTGCTGCCTGAAACGCACCGGTTATGGCCTGTATCAACGGTGCAATATCACCCATCCCTGGCCCAGCCGGCACAGGTGGTACTTGTTCCACTCCCTTAGGTGGATTAGGTGGGGGCAGTGGTAACCCTCTAGGAGGTACAACTTCTCCTTCATCATCCTGCACAGCGGCAGCAGCAATCGTGCTAGATCGCAACTCTCTCCTCGGTCCCATCGACACAAAAATAATCAGGCCAGCCTCAAGCAAGGATCCAAGACTTTCATTTCAAAAATCAAAACTTTCTAGACTATGATAATAAGGCAATGGGTACCCCAAAACTTCCCCAGCATGGCATTTACAACCAACATACATATATCAATCACCATGCATATCAACCAGTGTATACAACAATCACCGTGCAAATCAAACAACAGGGCATAACTTACAGCAACAACACAACCACCTCCCAACGAACCCTAACCTGGCTCTGATACCACCAAATATAACCCCCTTAACCCAGTCTAGCCGTTAGACCGAATCAAGGAAGCCACACTAGGTTTGTCGAGGCAAACCGGAGAGATACATAAAAACCCAGTCCATTTTTCCCTTTTTATCTTATCTATATGCCAATTATTTTCCTACATGTTAATGCAGATAACAAGTGTAACCCCAACTCAATCGGGCATCAATTTGGCATCCAATTGATCATATTTGCCACTTAGGGACCAAAATGCAACTATAGAAAATTTGCATGATTAAATACACTTTTAGATACCAACCTCTAATTAGTCAGGTTCTGAACATTTATCTCAAAATTCAGCTCAATACGATCATTCTAACACATACCATTTCATTAGCAAGATATAGGGACTAAAATGCAAAGAAAGCAAAACTACCCAAAAGTGACATTAACAAAATAAATGGTCATCCATACCGATACGGGTAAGTCTGTACCAATACGGTTTGAAACATCCTGTTTTGGTACACTTCCATACTGTATAGATATGCCTAGCTGAATTACCTAACTTTTGAAATATTTTAAACCATACCAATACGGCCTCTCAGTGTGTTTCTATACGCGGGTTCATGTTAAAAAGTGAATTCCAGAGGCTAAAACTCGTACTGAAACGCCCATACCCATATCGATATGTCAGGCGAAATTTGCCTAGGCGTATCAAAATGCACAATACCTGTACCGATCCCCAAGCCTAAAATTGCCTAGCCGTACAGATACGATCCCTTGCGTATCGGTATGCCTAGGCCTGTAATGTCACATTTTGCTGGTTTTTCACCCTATAAGCATTCTCAAACCATTTCAACATGCTTAAAACATAATACCAACATGCCAAACGTATCACAAGCCAACTAGCATCACAATTCTAACAACAAAACATGGCTCCATGTATCAAAAGAAAATCTATAGGCATGTTTCCTAATATTGCATCCAAGCAACATACCAAAAGACAAACCAGTACCAAAATCAATACATAAAGGCCATTTACAAACCAATAGCAACTAAAGAAACATGCTCAAATAGGGAGTTCCACGAAACATCTCCCAAAACACAACAAGTACCCCATTGCCCTTATTCATTATAGTCTAGTCTCTAACATACTTTGGAAACAAGTCTTGCCAAGATTCCCTTGCTCCTTGCTGCATTTCGAACCTTTAATTCTCTGCATTGATGGACAAAGAGAGCGTCAACACACAAGGCTTAGTGAGGAAAGCTCAGAACAAAACACCATCAATGCATTTAAAACCATTTACTCAACATCATCTTTTAAAACATCATGCCCCTTTTAAAATATGCACTTTTCATCATTAAAACCAGCATATTAATCCATATGCTACATGTATCATTACTCAACAGCAAGTCACATTGCTAACTCTCTACTTAAGCCTTCCCATGCATTACTACCAAATGCAAAGCTTAAGGAGAAACATATATAAATCACATTATACAACATGAAACATTTTAATGATACATTAACAATTATATTGGCTTACAAGTGATCTTTAGCAAGTCAATAACAAAAGAGTTCACCGGATACACGGATTCAACAAGTGTTAACCCAACACTTCAAGCTATCTCAACTAGAATAGCGATACAATCACAATCGCTGTACATCAACAACGAGTATAATATTAATCGGGTACACTTTCAACCCACAGGGACACCAATCCCTCTTATCGGTTAGATGCTTAACCCACTAACGGGAGTATTCGGTACTATTTAACCCCTCTACTGTTAGAGTACTTGGATGGAGTATTCGGTACGCCGTATAAACCCTTCGACATCCAAGGCGACTTATTTTATAGCGCACTCAATGCTATGGCCGACCAACTATATCCGATAACAATTTTAAAACCACATCACTTGCCAATATAATTAACCAAATAACATTTACCTCACCATTTTTAACAAGCATTAAACCATGCCCTTTCCAAAGCAACAACCATGCTTTATAACACAAGTATAAACCATACTTACATGGACCACTTACCATGTGCATCCTTTAGCATTACATGCTCAAAAATAGTATATCAAATACTTCAAACATACTTAAACAGTAGGTATCATGTAAATCAAAACAAGTGCATAAGACCATTTTCCACTAGCACAACCAAGAGAGTAAAACCAATTTACTTACTTTCGAGCTTAGGTAAGCGTTTCAAGTTCTACCTAAACTCCCATAAACCCCCTTTAACATTCCAAAGTTGGAATCCATATTTTCACTCACCGATATGCGAAACCTCGGTTCGCCGACTCAAAAACAAGTATCTGAAGCCTCGTACGCTTCTCCAATCACTTCTGAATCAACCTCCCCTATTTTTACCATAAAACAATAGAGGATTAATGCATCATAATGCATTCTAAACACAACAACCGCAATTTTTCTCGAATTTCCGCAAAACCCGCAACCCTCTACAACAACCGAAAACATAACCAAAACACTTCGATTCACAACCCAGCCAACATCTATCAACCTAGCATCATTTTCAACATCAAAACACATATAAAAGCAGGTCCAATATGATCTACCACCACCAGAAACCTTACAACCACGGAAACACCACAAAACCTCCAAACTAAGAACCTAAACAAATAGAGATTCTTATGTTTCAGGATTCTATTGATAAAAATCACTTATCAACATTATTAAACATCCAAAATATAGATTAAAGCATCATTACTTATTGGAAAATAGATCCACTCCGTGAATCAACTCATTTCCCCAAATAACTCAATTAAACATTAGAAAATTATCAAAATCATATTAGAAACACAAAAGCAAGGATCAAATGCTTGGGAATTTCAGTAAAGAACCATACAATAGAGGAGATCTCAGACCTTGCCCCTATTATGAAGTTTCTCCCTTAATTGATTTGTGAAAAGCTAAGAAAACACAAGATTATTGTAAGATTTTGTGTAAACAATCTTTATAAAACAATCTGAAACAATAAAATCAAGTTAGAAACCACCTCCCCCCTGAAAATTTGATGAAAACCTGAGTGTTTGGCTGAGGAAAGAATGGGAGAAAAAGTTGAGAGACAATGACGTGATTTTTGTTTTAGAAAAGATAACAAACTTTTTAACAAAATCCTCTTAAATTACTAATTAAAACACATGTTAAAATCAGTTAAATTAAGGGAGAAACCATTAGAAACCAATTGGTAAAATATCTCCTTAAAGATTCTAAACATTTGACCCTTTTCATCTTAGTCACTAGAAAATCACAGTTTTTAAAACTTTCATTTTGGTCACTAACCAAAATGTCCATCTTCCAAAACTCATTTTCAAAATTGATTCCACCATTATTAAATACATAATTAATAATTATTTTAAGCATTTCCATTAATTTTCCAACACCAGAAATATACGATCCTGAAATTGACTCGAATCTCTACTCCAATATACTAAACCGTCTAATAATCCACTAAACCGCTATGCCCTAAAACTGGGCCGTTACATCTTTACTTAGCATAATATTCAATTTTGTATTAAGTGTATCTACTTATGTTATTTTCTATTGATTGTAGGACATCACAGCTCATATGGATAAGGGATGAATTGAAAGGCAAGCTCATCTTTGATCGTGTAGATAATGACCAGCTCAACTAGCTCAAATTAGCTCCTAACAGCTCATTCATTTCAGCTAAAGGAATGCAAGCTATATTTAGCTCCAATAGCTCGAGACAAGCTTAAGGACACTAGAAGATAAGCTCATCTAGCTAAGGGTAGCTCGTAGCAGCTCAAACAAGCTCAAACACTGAGTGAAGCTCACTCAGTTAGTTAGCTCAGTGCAAGCCAGCTCACTCCTAGCTCGATCAGTTCAACTCAGATCTAGCTACCATAGTCAGCTCAACCTCGGAGGGACATGTCCCCTTCCCAAGGGATACAACCGACCAACATTGGAGGGAAACTTTGGGCGACAACTTTTGAGGGAAAATAGGGAGGCAATTGCTTGGAGGGAGACACCATTCAAACTTAAACATCAAGGCACCTTCATGCAGGGACACAATGCCTATTCGACCAATTCTTCACCCCTTGTACATGCCCATTCGGCAGCCCCTTAGAAACTATAAATAGGGGTTCATTTTGCATTTTGTAAACCCGTAATTCTCATTTTATAAATTATGTTTTACCTTGTAAGTTTATTCTCTCAAACTTGTTCCTTTAAGAACTATCTTGACTTATCAAGATTTCTTGCTTATGGCGTCTCCTATCTCCACCTATACATCGGGTTCATGGTTTAATAACCAATGGGTCCAGGTCTTTCCTACCACCCTCAAAGCCATTCTCTTAAGATCCAGGATTATGCTTCTTATAGCATAGTTTCTTTCTTTGAACACTTTGAATACTAACACCTTATCCTTTCCTTCACTTCCATATCCAAACCATCCCATTTCCTTTCCTTCATTACCTGAGCCTTCACCTACAGAAAACCTTTTCTTTTCATCCATTTCAATCATTTTCCTAAACACCACGCATCATACACTTCCACACCCTAAACTATCATCATCTTTCAATCATTTCACTATCTTCAAGCATTCGGATTACAAGGATTACTTGCATTCATGGTCGGGAACAATCAAGCTTCTCTCAACAACAACAATAATTGGTGAGTTGGAGCGTATCATTTGGTAATTAGAGCTTTTGGAAGAATCAAGTAAGCTCCTATCTTTTGTGATTTCATTTTGTGAAAAAAAGTATAAAAAAAGAAACAAAAAATCATAATTCCATTCTTCATCCACCAAGGAAATTCAACATATTACAAAAAAAAAATAGTGAAACACAAAGGGCAAAGCAAAGCAAACAAACAACAAGCTCGAAGAAGACATCAAGATTGATTGTTTCCCGATCGAGTTGTAAGTAAGTTTTGTGGTATGTTTGTTTTATTTTCTTGTAACACCCCGATTTTGGGCCTAGGAGTTTTCCTAGTGGGTTAGATGGCCCGATGGATCGGGATTAGAGATTCGAGTTGGATTCAGGATTAAAATTGGAACAAATAATTTTGGTGTGAGAAAAATATGGGAAAATATGTAAAAATCATTATTTAATATATGTATATTTTCGGTAAAGTCAATTTTGGAAGATGGACATTTTGGCTAGTGACTAAAATGTAAAGATTGAAAACTATTTTTATTGACTATTTTGAAAAAGGGTCAAAACTTAGAATCTTTAAGGAGCTATTTTACCAAACTTTAATATCAGATTTTCCTCCCAATTAGGATTGTTTTTAAAGTGTTTTAAGTGGATAATTAAAAGGGAATTAACTAAAAAGTAGTTATTTTCTTAAAACCAAAAGTCACGTAACTTTTCTCTCAAAATTCTTCAGCCAAACACCTATTCTTTCATCCAAAATCTGAGGTAATACTCTTGATTTCTTAAGTTTTTGATTCCTAATTGATTCTTTAACTTTGTTTTGCAAAATCTCATTGAATTTCTTTGTTTCAAAGATCTAAAACATCCAATTGAGGGGGGAATCACTCATTAGAGGTATGGTTCATTCTTCTCCTCTAATGAATGGTTCTTTACTGAAATTCTCAAGTATTAAGTTAATTTTGGAAATTGCTTAAATCAAGGTTTAATTGACGAGAACAAGAGATTTCCATTTTAGATCTGTTTTGTTGGGTTCTTGATAAATTATAATCATAATTTTGATGTTTTATAATATTGATAGGATGGTTTTAATAATGGAATCCTGAAGCTATATGAATCTCTAATTTTCTAAGTTACTAGTTATGTGTTTTTGAGGAGTTGTGGTGGTTAATTGAATGATGGAGATATAAGGATGTTTGAAATGTGTTTTTAGATGTTAATTGAAGTGTTGAAACATTTGATTATGGTTGGGTTAAGTTTGGAAGAGGTTTGTTGTTAATTTTTGGGAGTTGTGGAGTGATTCTCGATAAAAGATGTTGAGGTTTAGTGTTGCTGTGATGTTGATTGCATTTTGATGCAATGTACCTCTATTTTCTGTTATCAAAAGCATGAAGTAAGTAAAGGATGAATTCTCTCTTGAACTCAGTTTTGGTGATAGTTTGATGCACTTGTTTTACATGTTTGATTACTCATTGTTTATGCATATATTGAGCATGGTTTAATGCTAGAAATTGGTTTCGAAATGATGATAATGCATTTAGAAGTAATGCACGATTTGTTAATGTTCACAAACATTGTGTAATGCAAAGGTGGACGCATTGGTTTAATGGTTTCGATAGATGCATATGAAAACATTGAGTTGATGATGTTAAAATGAATTATATTGGCAAGTGATGTTATGAAATGGTTTGAAAATGAAATCGGATATAGTTGGCCGGCCATAAGATTGATATTGCACTATAAAAAGGCGCATTGGATGTTGAGGGGTTTATATGGTGTACCAAATACTCCATCCAAGTACCTTAATGATTGAAGGGTTTATGTGTACCGAAGACTCTCGTTAATGGATTAAACATCATACCGATGAGTGGTGTTGCAGGGTTTATGAGTACCGAATACTCCACTACGAGTGTCACAACAGTGGAAGGATTTATATGTACCGAATACTCCTAGGTGAGAACCTTGGGTTACCGGCATATTGTTTGTTAAATGTTAAGGGAACACTTGTTTAATCCGTGTATCGGATGTTACGTTTTGGTAAAAGGAACTTGGTAAATGATCACTTGGAAGCCAATATAATTGTTTATGTGTCATGAGTTGGATTATTTTGTTTAATGTAACGGTCGGATCTTGGGCCTAGCGATTTTGTGGCTTGATAGACGGTTTAGTGGACCGGGTTAGGGATTCGAGTCGGATTTGGGACTGTATATTTTTTGAAAATATAAAAATATGGAAAAATGACTAAAAATAATATTTTAATATATGATTATTTTTGGTGGAAGAAATTTTGGAAAATGGGTTTTGGAAATGTGACATTTTGTTAGTGACCAAAATGCCATTTTGAAGACTGATTTTAAAGTGACTATAATGAAAAGGGTCAAATTCTTAGAATACTTAAGGAGCTATTTTACCAAGTTTTTGTTGTTGATTTCTCCCTTTAATTAAATCATTTTAACATGTGTTTTAAAGGTTGATTAAAAAGAGAATTGATTATTAAAGTTAGTTATTTGCTTTTAAAGAAAATTCACGTAACTTTTTCCTAAACTTTTTCTCTCAACTTCTCTTCTGCAAACTCTTAGAATTTCATCAAAATATAGAGGTGAGAGATCCCTTCTACTCAGGTTATTGATGTAAACTTGATTCTTTAACTTTGTTTTACAAAATCTCACTGAAATCTTATGTTTTCTTAGCTTTAAAAAAGCCAATTGAGGGAGAAATCACACAATAGGGGTAAGGTCCATGATCTCCTCTATTGAATGGTTATTTATTGATATTCCCAAGTGTTTGATCCTTGATTTATGGTTTATAATCTGATTTGATGTTTTTATATTGAATTAATTAATTTATTTGGGTGAAATTGATGAAATAGAGAAAGATTCGAATCGAATCTGATTTACAGTGTTATGGATTGATTTTAAACACATTTTGGATATATAACAATGTTGATAAGTTGATTTTGTCAATGGAATCCCGAAACTCTTGAATCCCTAGTTGTTTAGGTTGTTAGATTTGTGTTATTTTGAAGTTGTGGTGGCTGTTTAATTGCTGGAAGTATTTGGATGTGTTAATCCTATTTTTGAGTGTTAATTGATGATTATGAAAGTGTTATATTGTTAGGTTGTGTCTGGGTTGTGTTTCGAAAGGATTAAATGATGATTTCGGTTGTTGTGGTTGGGTAATTTTGAGAGGATTGTGGAAGTCCGTGAGGATTTGTTGTTGCAATGTTTTAAATACATGGAGATGCATTAATCCTCTGTTTTAATGTGTTTAAAATAGGGTAGATTGATCCAGAAGTGATCGGTGAAGCTTTGGAGGCTTCAGACGCTTGATTTCGCGTCGGCAAGTCGAGGTTTCACATATCGGTGAGTGAGAACGTATATTCTAGCTTTGGAATGTTTTAAAGGTGGTTTATAAGAGTTTAAACTTATCTTGATACGCTGGTTTAAACTCGGAAGTAAGTGAACGTGGTTTTTCTCTCTCGGTCGTGCTAGTATGAAATAGTTTTATGCACTTGTTTTGATTTACATTACACCTACTGTTTAAACATGATTTTAAGTATATGAGATACTGCTTTTAAGCATGAGATGCTAAAGGATGCACAAGGTAAGTGATCCTTGTAAGTATATGGTTTATACTTGTGGTTTAAAGCATGGTTGTTGCTTTGGAAAATGGTTTGGTTTAATGCTTGTTAAAAACAGTGAGGTAAATGGTAAATGGTTAATTATATTGGCAAGTAGTGTGGTTTTAAAATTCTTATCGGATATAGTCAGCCGACCATAGAATTGTTAGTGCACTATAATGAGTCACCTTGGATGTTGAGGGGTTTAGATCTGTAACACCCCAATTTTGGGCCTAGCGATTTTGAGATTTATTAGACGGTCTGGTGGACCGGTTAGAGATTCGAGTCGGATTCAGGACCGTAAATTTTTTGGTAAGATAAAAATATGGAAAAATACTTAAAAATCATATTTTAATATATATTTATTTTTAGTGGAATCAATTTTAGAAAAGGGAATTTGGAAATATGACATTTTGGGTTAGTGACCAAAATGCGATTTTTGAAAATTGTTTTAAAGTGACTAAAATCAAAAGGGTCAAATCCTTAGAATCCTTATGGAGCTAATCTACCAAGTGTTTGATGGTGGTTTCTCCCTTCAATTAAATCATTTTAAACATGTGTTTTAAAAGGGTGTTAATAAGGATTAAATATCTAAAGTTAGTTATTAGCTTTTAAAAGAAAATCGCGTAACTTTTTCCTAAACCTTCTCCCTCAACTTCTTTTCTTCCGAACACTCAAAATTTCATCAAAATCCAGAGGCGAGGGACTCTTTTTATTCAGATTATTGATTTTAATTTGATTCTTTAACTTTGTTTTGTAAAATCTCATTGAAATTTCATGTTTTCCTAGCTTTAAACAAGCAAATTGAGGGAGAAATCACATAACAGGGGTGAGGTCCGTGATCTCCTCTTTTAAATGGTTCTTTATTGATATTCCAAAGTATTTGATCCTTGATTTATAAATTGTAATGTGTTTTTGATGTTTTGTCAATGTTTAATTGAGTTATTTTGGAAATATTGATGAAACATGGTAATTCCCGAAGTACATCTGATTTCCAATATTTGAGATTGATTTAATATATGTTTTGGATGTGTTTTGATGTTGATAAGTTGTTTTTATCAATAGAATCCCAAAACTCTTGAATCTCTAATTATTTAGGTTGCTAGTTTTGAGTTATTGTGGAGATAATCGAGTTTAATCTTTGCTGGAGGTAAAAGGATGTTAGGAAAGGGTTTTTGGATGTTATTAGATGTTGGTTGATGGGTGGAAATGTTGTTTTATGGCTGGGTTAAGTTTCGGTAACGTTTGATGATTTTTCGGTATGGTTCGAATGGTTTTCGAGTGGGCAACTTGGGAGTTGCAGGAGACTGCTGTTAGGCAATGGTTTGAATGCATTTTAATGCATTTATCCTATAGTTTTATGTGTTTGAAATAGGGGACCATCAAGGCGACGAAGCTAGACGTTGTTTTGTTGCTTGTCGGGAGCTTGTTTCGCTTTGGCAAGGAAGGCGAGGTGTATCGGTGAGTGAAAATTGGGTTCAAATGCTTTGAAAGGTTTTGTAAAGGTTGTTGGGAGTTTAGGGTAAGCGTTATACACTTGCCTAAGCTCGGATGTAATTTTCCCTTATTTTGCTCTTGAGTATCGGCTTAGATATAGCATGTTGTTGCATGTTTTGGTGATAAACTTGGTGTGGTTTACTTACTAGTAATGCATGATTTTGAGTACATATGCAGGGGTTGAAAGTATATTAAATGCTATTGAGCATTGGTTTTCATTTCAGTTTGGAATGGTGTTATTGCATTGGCAATGAGATGTGCATATGTGATGTTTTGTTAATGCATTGTAAACAGTGAGTAAATGGTTGTAAATGGTTTGTAAATGATATATTGGCTATGTGACATGGTGAGAAAGCAATCAGATATAGTTGGCATGCCATAGGATTAAAAGTGCACTATAAAATATGAACAAAATCGATCGTGGCCATGGGTCCTAGAGGTATGGCGGTGTAACAAGGCCACTTGGACTGTTGGGACCTTATTTGGGACTTGCGGTTTAACTAGGCAACCCAAATTGATGGTGTTCTTGCGAATTAACTAGGCAAGGTCGGTACACTTGTGGTTTAACTAGGCAAGGGTGAGATATTGGGGTTTAAGTAGGCGAGGGTGTCAAATCTTGCGGTGTAACTAGGCAAGGTATGAGAGATTCGTGTATTCGACATGTGTATAGGATAGAGGTAGTCTATCCGGGTCACTATAAATGCCAATATATGAGAAAGTTCATGTGTTGAACCTTGTTTGTAATGCTTTGGGATTTAGGCATGGTTTGTTTAAAATGCCTTGGGGATTTAAGCATGGATTGTATATGATGTCATGCAAAGGTTATTATGTTTTGATTCGATTGGAATCATGGAAAATGATTTGGTTGTAAGCATGTTTTGGGAAAAGCAAGCATGTGGTTTTAAAATTGTTTTAAATGCATAATTGTTTTATGAGCATCCTCACTAAGCATGTGTGCTTGCGCTCTTTTTTTCCTAATGATGTAGAGCATTAAAGTTTGGGGAAACAAAGGCAAGGTTTGCAAGGATCCAAAAGATAAACTACTTTTGATTATGAACTCGGTTTACATTTCTGGTTAATAAGGTAATGTGTTCGCCATGGTTTTTGGGAGTTGTAAATCCGTCGCATTGTGGTTTTTTAGAATGATTCTATGCTGGTTTTTGATGATGGTTATATCTTTATTAGCTTGATGTTATTACTTGACAATAGTTGAGGTTGAATGGATGAATAGGTATGCATCTAGAGTTTCCTTGTGGGTTGCTATGTTGTGCTGGTTTGACCAAGTGTAATGTGCTATGTTGAGTGTGTTGGCATGTTGCTTATGCTGAGAATGGTCTAATTGTGCATTTTGGTATGTTTGGCAAAGTGGTCTAGGAAGCATGCCTCTAGTGTGGTCCTTTGGAATATGAGGTTGTTTTGGTTGTCTAACCTTGGTATAAATGATAGATTATGTATATTCAAGTGTTGTTATGCATGTATGGAAGTTGCTAGGGGTCAACTGCATCTAGAATTGTGTGAAAAACTAGCTAATCTTGACATTACAGTCCCATGCGTACTGGTACGCGAGGGACCGTATCGATACAGCCAGAAAAATAAGGCCAAGGTGTTTCAGTACAGGTAGGGGCATTTCGATACGCCTAATGGTTACTGGAATTTCCCTTTGTGAAGAAGAGGTCGCGTACCGAAACACCAAGGGACTGTATTGGTACGGTGTGAAATGATTTTAAAACGTATTTTATACTCGAAGAGGCATACCGGTATGGGTTTTGCCGTATTGAAACGATGATTTCACAACCGTATCAATACAGGACTCTGCATATCGATACAAATATCGTTATTTCTATTAATGTCCTGGAAAGGCAGTTCTGTTTTATTTTGTTTTAGTCCCTGAATCTTGTCTTGCCAATTATTTGAGCATAGATGATCGTTTGAAGCTGATTTTTGACATCTAAGCATGAAATTAATTTAATTAAAGGTTGGTAACTTAAAAATTAGGAAAGTCCTTTGATTGTACTAAAATTACATTTTGGTCCCTAATTCGTGTTTGTAGTCAATTGGATATCATTACGATGCTTGATTGATATGAGTGCTCACCTGTGAATAGTATGATCATGTAGGAAAGCATTAATGCATCTAGACAAGATAAAAGGAAAAAATGGATGTGTTTTAGGTTTAATCTTCCTGGTTTACTTCGGTAAACCTAATGTAGCTTGCTCGATTCGGTCTTGCGACTAGGCCTGGTCGAGGGGTTACATTTGTTGGTATCAGAGCCAAGTTTGTGAAAAGTTGGGATGTTGTTGTTCGACTAGCTGATGTTGTTTGACTGCACGGTGATTGTTAATGTTTTGTTGGGGTATGTTTTAGGAACACATTGCCTATTACCGAGGATTTTAAATACGTTTTAAAGGTAATTTGGATCATTTGCCTGAAGCTAGCCTAACTCTAATGTGTTTTGATGCTTTTGTTAGCATGGCTCTACGTGAGACACGGTCTATGGCTAATACTACCAAGGTTGGGCAAAATGATGAGATAGAAGAGAATCTCCCTCATGTTTTACCTCCTCCTCCTCTAGTGGTTCCTCCAGTTGACGTTGGGGCGGGTGAAGCACCCCGGGTTCACCAAGTGCTTGTGTATGGTGATTTGACTTAGTTAGTTCAGGCGATAACGGGAGCTTTCCAGGTAGTGATGGCGGGAGTGCAAGCCCAGGCACCGACACCCGCTGTGGTGGCAAATCAAGGTTTACCCTTAAAGCGTTTGAAGAGTTTGGGAGGTGAGGAGTTTTAGGGTTTGAGCCCTGTGGCAGCCAAAGGTTGGCTGGAAAAGACAGTTCGCATCATGAATCAGATGGGATGTAATGAGGAGCGCAAGTTGGGTTGCAGTGTATCTCTGTTGTAGGGGGATGCATACCATTAGTGGGTGACCACAATTGTTGCCGTTCTTGAGGCAGACGTTACTTGGGAGTTATTTCGGAGAGCTTTCAAGAGGAAGTATCTTAGTACCTAGTACTTGGATATGAAGAAGCACGAGTTTATGTCGCTTTCACAGGGAGGCATGTCTATTGCCAAATACTAGGTGAAGTTTGTCATGCTGAGTCAGTATGCTCCGGAGTTGGTTCCAGATGACCAACAGAGATGTGATAGGTTTCATTATGGTCTTGTTAAGGACATCAAGACGTATCTTCTGGCTACAGATTACACGAATTTCGAGCAGTCCTTGGGTGCACCAGTTTAAGTTGTGGGTGTGAAGTTTGGTAAAAAAGTGGCGGACTCTAGCTATTCTAGGAGGCAGAATAGGAAGTTCAGGGACAAGAGACATAAGCCAGATCACAGGCGCGGTGGTGGAGCTGGCCAGGGTGCTTAGGGAGCTCGTGTTACACCAGAGTGTGAGCGATGCAGTAGGCGCCACATGGGTATGTGCTGAGGTAATGCTAGAGCATATTGGATTTGTGGTTCATTTGATCATTTAAAGCGTGATTGTCCTTGGGCTGCGAGATATGCACCAGCACATGTTGCTGCACCTGCTAGGGGTCGAGGTCGTGGTAGGGATAATTTTCAGAGGAGCGAGGATGGTTAGAGGGGTATGGCTCATGCTGTAGCGATGAGACTTGAAGGTGGTAGACCAACTCGAGTTTTTGCTCACCGTGAGGGTCGTAATGACACAGATGTAATCGCAGGTACTTTTACTTTGCAATCCTTGTCATTGTTATCTTTGATTGATTTGGGGTCTACGCATTCAAATATCTTGAGTGAACATGCATCTTTACTAAATATTCCTGTTGAGATCTTAGATGTTGGCATGTTAATCACAAGTTCTTTTGGGGAGACAGTTACAACAATAAGGTTGTATCGGAGTTGTCCTTTGGTGGTGCAAGGTCATGACTTTGCCGTAGATCTGAAGGAATTGCCATTCCATGGTTTTGATATCATTTTGGGTATGGATTAGTTGAGTGAGCACAGAGCAGTTGTGGATTGTGAATCCAAGATGATTTTCTTGAGGTTGGCCGATGACTATAAAGTTGTGGTGGTTGACGAGAATGTTAAGTTTTTGTCCAATGTGGTTTCGGCTGTTAGAGCGGAGAATATGATGTGTGATGGCTGCCAAGCTTATTTGGCTATTGTTATGAATTCGGAAGCCAAGTGTGTTCGAGTGTAGGACATTCAAACCGTTTACGACTTTTTTGAGGTTTTTCCTGAGGAGTTCTCTGGTTAACCTTCGGATAGGGAGGTAGAGTTTCGTATTGAGACATATGAGGGTACATCACCAGTTTCCATTGCTCTTTATAAGATGGAACCAAAAGAATTGAAGGAGTTGAAGTCTCAGCTTAAGAAGTTATTGGACCATGGGTTCATTCAACCAAGTGTTTCTCCGTGGGGTGCTCTTGTTCTCTTCGTGAAAAAGAAGGATGGTACGATGCGTATGTGCATTGATTATTGTTGGTTGAACAAGTTGACGGAAAAGAGCAGGTACCCGTTGCCATGGATTGATGACTTGTTTGATCAGTTCGTGGAGGAGCGGTGTTTTCCAAGATAGGTTTAAGATTGGGTATTACCAGTTGAAGGTTAAGGATGTGGATGTGCATAAGACCGCATTTTGTACGAGGTATGGGCATTATGAGTTTTTGGTCATGCCTTTCGGGTTGCCAAATGCCCTGCGTTTATGGACATGATGAATAGAGTGTTCCATGAGTATCTTGATCAGTTTGTGGTGGTGTTAATAGATGATATTCTCGTGTACTCTTGTACCGAGAAAGAGCATGATCGGCATTTGCGGATAGTGTTGCAAGTGTTGAAGGATAATCAGTTATACGCTAAGTTGAGCAAGTGTGAGTTTTGGCTTAAGGAAGTGACATTCCTTGGTCATGTTGTTTCTGCGGAGGGCATTCGCTTTGATCCATAGAAGATTGATGCTATTCTTAATTGGAAGCCACCTAATTCTGTATCGGAGGTGCGTAGTTTTCTTGGGTTGGTTGGTTATTATCGATGTTTCGTTGAGGGGTTCTTGAGTATTACAACACCGTTGACCAAGTTGTTGCAGAAAAATTTTCCTTATGTGTGGACGGAGAAGCAGCAGCACAATTTTGAGAAGTTGAAGGAAGTTCTGACACATGCTATTGTGTTGATTCAGCCTGAATTTGGGAAGGAGTTTGTGGTTTATAGTGATGCGTCGTATGGTGGCTTAGGTTGTGTGCTGATGCAGGATGGGAAGGTTGTGGCCTTTACATCGAGGCAGTTGAAAGTTCATGAGCGCAATTATCCAACTCATGATTTAGAGCTTGCGGCCGTGGTATTCGCTTTGAAAATTTGGCGACATTACCTCTATGGTGAGAAGCGTGTGATCTTTACGGATCACAAGAGCTTGAAGTATTTGATGTCCCAAAAAGATTTGAATCTTAGGCAACGTAGATGGTTGGAGTTGCTTAAGGATTACAACTTGACAATTGAGTATCATCCTGTAAAGCCAATGTAGTGGCAGATGCACTAAGTCGTAAGGTTGCAGTTGTGCTTCGAGCTATGTTTGCAAGGTTGAGTGTGACACGGGAGGCCAGTTTGCTGGCTGAATTGCAAGTCAAGCCTATGTGTTAGGATATTTGTTTTGATATAATAATTGAAAATTTTTTTTGGACTAAATTGAAAATATTGCAAAATTGATTTTAAGTCCAAACAACTTGAAAAATATGTTGAAATGATTTTGGAACATTTTTAAGTCAAAAACACAATTTTTATAGGTTCAAAATTTCAAAAACAGGCCACTGGTATCGATACCCAGCCTTCGGTATCGATACCCTAAGGCCAACATCGATACCCTTTTACCTGGTATTGGTTCCCTTTGTTTTCCATTTTTCCAGAATCAAAGATGGGTACTGATATTGCCCTTGCAGTATCTATACCACCATGCAGGTACCGACCCTCAGTCAAATTTTAATTCCAACGGCTATTTCCAAATTAAGCCGGTATCAATACCTCAACCCGAGTATCGATAACCTATGCTGCAGAATGGCAGAATTGGTTGGAAAATGTTCCCCAACGGCTCCAAATCATCTTCAATGGTCACCAACGGCTAGGAACTCATTCCACAGCATAAAAAAAGACCTTGGACACTTGAAGAAGGTTAGAGAAACTATCCAAGCATGTTGATCAAGAGAATTTGAGTACAAAGCAAATTTCTTCATTTCTCTTGTACATATTCTGGAGAGTGCTTTTCTTGTATATCTTTGTACTCTTTCTAGTAAGCTTAATTTTCTGTAAGCACCCACCTTTGTGAGGTATTAAGTTTACCAATCAAATCCCTTGTAAAAGGAGAGGTGTTCTAGTTTAGCCTTAAACAAAAACTAGAGTTGGTTCTATCTTAGCCAAGGAAAAAGATAGGGTTGTAAAGGTTGCCTCCTAAGCCTTGAAAAGGTGAAAAATTCATAGTGAATTGGGAAATCCTTAGTGGTGTGCTAAGGTAGTGGATGTAGGATTTGGTTAGAAAGCCGAACCACTCTAAAATCCTTGTTTTCGTCGTCTATCATTTTTATCGGTTTTAGCCAATTCAACCAAGCATCAAATACAACCCTCTTGACAGTTATCGAAGATCGATTCGAGCGTGCTATAAGCCTTTCAATGGGTATCAGATCCTCGTCTCCATCGAAGGACTACCATCCGGGAGTAAAAATCCTTTGCTCAAAGTCCACCGTTCAAGAAAATGGCAAAATTTGAAGAAGGCCGCTCTATCTCGTGTCCTCCGCTCTTCGAAGGAGAAGCATACTTTCAATAGAGCAATTTAATGAAGTATTTCATCAAGTCTCTAGATTTTGAGATTTGGGATATCATCGAAGAAGGATACTCGGAAGCTCCTAAGAAAAAGAAGAAGCAAAGGAGTGCAAACGACACGAAGGCAAAGCTAAATGCTAAAGCAGCGCACATTCTTCTTTGTGGCCTGAATGAAGAAATTTCCAAGGTCTCCCCATCCAAGAGTGCTAAAGAAATTTGGGAGAACTTAAGAAGTTTTATGGCAAAGAAGAAAAGAAAGATGGAGTCCCATCTTGTGCTAACCTCCTCCAATTACCCAAGGTGGATTGTGTTGACTAAGGTATCTTCTAACTCTAATGATTCAAATTCATATACATTTGATGAGTTACAAGATGCTTTCGATGAATTATTTTTGGAATTTGAGACCAGAAATGCCAAATTTAAGAAAATGATTTCTACACTTGAAATTGAAAAATATTTTCTTTTAAAAACAAAATCGAATTTTGAAAACCAAAATGAAATTTTGAAAAATGATTTAGAGTTTTCAAAAACAAGAAATGGAATTTTAGAAAAAGAAAATCTTGATTTAAAAGTTAAGCTTGAAGCTTAACAAAAGAAAAAGAAATTATTTCAAATAATTCATCTTGTCACATAATGGCAAAATGCTCACATTGCTATTATCATGGTCATTCTTTGCATACTTGTCCTATAAAGAAAAGAAAAATTTATAAGATTAGACAAGTATGGGTTCTTAAGGGAACTAAAGATATTGTGACTAATGTAAATGGATCCAAAGCAATTTGGATACCAAAAATCAAGTAAATGTCTTTTGTAGGTGTGTTTGGAGCAATGACAAGCAAAGCAAAGATATGGAAATGCTCTAGTCACACAAATGAAGAAGATGGGTAACCTCTATGCTAATTCTTTATTTATTTGGTTATCTATTCTTTTAATTTAAAGTCTTGGATAATTAAATTTCTTGAACTTATTTTGATCCATTTATGAAATTAAATATCTTCTAAGTGTTAATTATTTTTGTAATGCATTGAGTAAAGGGGAGCCATTTTAAAACAAAACTCTTATTTTTGTCAAAATTATGTTTTAAACTCTCCTTTGTTATGGACTTGAAAGTTTTCAACCTTTGGTTTGAACCCTTTTTGATATAACAAAATGGGGGAGAATGTTTTGAAAAATTGAATTTTCAAATAAATAAGAGGGAGCTTATAAGATTTTCAAAAATTAATCTATTATTCAAATTTTCAAGTTGGATTTATTATATCAAAAAGGGGGAGATTGTTAGGATATTTGTTTTGATATAATAATTCAAAAATGTTTTTAGACTAAATTGAAAATATTGCAAAATTGATTTTAAGTCCAAACAACTTGAAAAATATGCTGAAATGATTTTGGAACGTTTTTATGTCAAAAGCGCAATTTTTATAGGTTCAAAATGTAAAAAACAGACCCGTGGTATCGATACCCAGCCTTCGGTATCGATACCCCAAGGCCAGTATCGATACCCTTTTACCTGGTATCGATTCCCTTTGTTTTTCATTTTCCAGAATCAAAGAAGGGTACCGATACTGCCCTAGAAGTATCGATACCACCATGTAGGTACTGATAACATATGTATAGGTATCGATACCCTCAGTCAAATTTTGACTCCAACGGCTATTTCCAAATTAAGCCGGTATCGATACCTCAACCTGAGTATCGATACCCTATGCTGCAGAATGGCATAATTGGTTGAAAAATGTTCCCCAACAGCTCCAAATCATCCCCAACGGTCACCAATGGCTAGGAACTCATTCCAAAGCATAAAAGAAGACCTTGGACACTTGAAGAAGGTTAAAGAAACTATCCAAGCATGTTGATCAAGAGAATTTGAGTTCAAAGCAAATTTCTTCGTTTCTCTTGTACATATTCTAGAGAGTGCTTTTCTTGTATATCTTTTGTACTCTTTCTAGTGAGCTTAATTTTCTGTAAACACCCACCTTTGTGAGGTTTTAAGTTTACCAATCAAATCCCTTGTAAAAGGAGAGGTTCTATTTTAGCCTTAGACAAAAACTAGAGTTGGTTCTATCTTAGCCAAGGAAAAAGATAGGGTTGTAAAGGTTGCCTCCTAAGCCTTGAAAAGGGGAAGAATTGATAGTGAATTGGGAAATCCTTAGTGGTGTGCTAAGGTAGTGGATGTTGGCTTTGGTTAGAAAGCTGAACCACTCAAAAATCCTTGTGTTCATTATCTATCATTTTTATCGGTTTTAGCCAATTCAACCAAGCATCAAATACAACCCTCTTGACGGTTATCAGAGATCAATTTGAGCCTGCTACAAGCCTTTCACTACGTTATCACAATTGATTAATGCAACCGTATGATGATTCGTTGGTTGAGCATGTTAGGGACATAGCAGATGGTAATCCGACGGAATTTCATTTTGATGATGATGGAGTTTTTTGTTTCATGTGTAACACCCATAACGTATACTCGTAATTGAATATACATTATAGATGTTACTTAAACATGCTACTGAAAGTTAAGCTTAATTTAATTTTTTGTCTCTATACGATTCATCATCTAGCTGATTATTTAAACTATCATTTCAATTTAATGCATCATATACTATCAGTAAATAAATAGTTTACATTCCCACTAGAGATTGCCATAATTTAGAATTTCTTACTTATGTTCTGTAGATTGTAGCTTGAACAGCATGCTCGACTCCTCTTCAAGTGCTCCAACTTGACCTACGTGTGAAACAATCACACGCTAAGTACGAACTTAGTGAGGCATATAAAACAATTTATTAAAAACATAAAGTAATACAAATTGATATGTCATGTAATGAGTGTATTACCCATTCTCTAATAATTGACAATGTGTCATATATATCAGTATATTGTGTATCTGTACTAA
Source organism: Hibiscus mutabilis (assembly GCA_019671005.1). Classification (NCBI taxonomy): domain Eukaryota; kingdom Viridiplantae; phylum Streptophyta; class Magnoliopsida; order Malvales; family Malvaceae; genus Hibiscus; species Hibiscus mutabilis. The sequence goes on along the minus strand of CM033743.1, from coordinate 16,941,268 downwards.
CATGTAAATCATGAATTATCTCTATCAAGCAATACATGAAACATTTCTATCATATATCATGTAACCTTTCTATCACGTATGTCATGTGTTTCTCGGTTATGTGACATGTAACTTCTTATTCATGTATCATGTAATCATGTAACATTTGTAGCAAGTAACATGTAACATTTGAATCATGTATCATCTTGTTATTATTATCATCGTGTCTGGCTAGAGGCCCATGGAAACCTTGTAGGCTATATGCACCGTAGTGCCATGTAGAGTACGTACTCGAGAGGATGCTCTTTGCTCCTTATATAAACACCTTGTTAGTGCATTTGCACTATGGGCGTGCATCCCCAGGTGTATCTTGTTTCATTTTTGTCTTGTCATTATCCATATTTCATGCATGCATAATGCATCATCATTTATGCAAACAATAATTCGTACTTGGTATTCCATCAAGCTTGCCATGTCGAGTAATGTATAATATCATCTATTATAGAGAAATGCAATGCCATTTTCAATGTAATGCAAACATTTAGAAATGCAGTCACCTGAGCCATTTATTAGTTTGCCTCACTAAGCTCTATTTGGTCCTTTCTTTCATAGTACATCGAACCTTCTTTTGATTCGGATCCAAACTTCATTAAGCACATGAATGTGAATAACACATGTTAGATTCAAATCTAACAATATTTTAAACATGCTATCAAATCTAATCATTTGAATATACAAAATTTCCTTCCTTTCATATATTGTCCAAAACTCATTTTTTGGTCCCTAATGACCATTTTGAACTTCAAATAATGCCTCCAAGCTTGCTAACTAACATTAGATATAAAATGTCTCAAATTCCATTTTCTGCCAGCTTGCACTACCTTTGAAGATTTATTTCTATAAAATGATCTAAAACTCAGAATTTGATTCCGTTTGTTCTGAAAGAAACTAAATTCAATAAGATTTTCAGCCATACAAAATTAATAGCCCAAATTCAACTCGTAGAATTTATGATAAATTTTCAAAGTCAATTTTCAGTGTTGATTTTGGAACAGACTACCATCATGTTTTCTGACTTTTTACCACTTAAAAATTCATATCTTTTTACTCGAAAATCGAAATCAGTTTCTGTTTGTTGGAAACTAAACTAGACGAACAAATCTTTATATAGGTATAAAATTCACCATCTAGCCATTTTTGTAGAATTTATGGTGAATTTTCAAACTTACTGCCATAATCCAGTTTTCTACACAGCTTCCATAATTAACTTCAACTTTTATACTAACTTCTCCTTACTTCTCTATTTTTCAATTTATTCCCATTATTTACTTTAAACCATCAACTTATCACCTTCTTCATCAAATAATTATTCACAATAGTTTCCCTTAATTTTCCTTCTTAACTGAAATAGTCACTAAAATGCAAAGATAAGGATTGTAGCTTCTTAACTTTGTAATTTAGTCCTCAAATCATCATTACTATCTTAATTCCAACATTACAACTAAAATTCAGATTTAATCCTCCTTCAAAACCTCATTTCCGAATTGGTCACTTAACTTTGACTATTTGTCAAAATGGTCACTAATTCGATTCAACATCGGTTTAACATTCTAACTTCAATTTCACATCTCCAACTTCAATAATAACATAAATACACTTCAAAATCATAAAAAAGATCAGATTAGTCCTCTAACTTTTAGAATTTCTGAAATGGTCCATATACCTTTAACTTAGGGTTTTGCTTCCAAATAACAATTCAAACTTACTAGATCATTAATTCAACATCACAAACCCTAAATTAAACTTGAATCCATAAACCCTAATCATCTTCATACAAACTAAAATATGTAGGGTTTAAATCTCAACTCAATAACATGATTTTAACATTATACTAGCTTGATTTCAACTTGAATTTCATCATGAAATCATAAAATTACAAAAGCCCCAAACTTTTTCCATAAACCCCAATTTCTTCTCAAGAAAAATTCTCATCATTCAAGCATGTTTTCTATGAATTATTTACACCAAAAGATAGAGCTTGAAGAGTAGAACAACTTTGCAGTTGAAAATACTACCTGAAAATCAAGTTTTGGGGCTTGAATCGAACTTGGAAAAATTTTCTCCATTTTTCTTTCTCCCCCTCATATTTATAAATTTTGAGGATGAAGAAGTCTTTATCCTTTTTTTCATCCAATTTGGCCACTTGTCTTGTATAAATGCATTTATATAGTGAAATTACTAAGATGCCCTTTTAATCCAACGATTAAGATTGATCTTATCATTAATCAAGGGCCAAGATTTAATATTCCATTTTCTTCTTCCAAAATTGTCCTTGTAACTTTTTAAATATTTCAAAAATGCCATTGGGGCAAAATGACCAATTTGCCTTCCAACTAGTTTTTATTTACTAGTTTGCCATTCTTGTAAAAATTCAACTAAGTCTAGTTGGAATCCAACCAACTATAATAAAATATTCATAAAATAGTATTTTATGACTTTTCCATGGCTTTTGGATCAGCCTCTAAAATTTTGGTTCGATTTGATTTCCCGATATTCATAAAATACTTTTACTGCGATTTCAACTTTATCGAGCTATCGGATTTATTCCAAAAATTCCATATTCCCATATTCGGAAAATGAACACTATCATCTTAAAAAAATTCCTTTCCTAAAGTCTTAGACTGAATTTTCTTAACTCAGTCTATTATCCTAATAATTATCGAAAATCTTCGAAGTAGAATTTCTCTTAGAAATCCTTTATCGTAAATCCATAAGAATATTCTTTACTCTTACTAAGTCCAAATTATCGATCAGAAACACTTTTATGGGACCTTCCCGAAGGTCACCCATCCTTGTATTTCTCTGGCCTGAGCACGTTTAACAATTTCATTCGATCCAAATTCGGTATCTTTTTCTACATCTTAATTCTTAAAACCGATATCAAGGTACCTATTTCGATCCGATTCACTCTTATACTGAATAAAATTACTTGTTGGGGAAATTTACACTTTAGTCCCCAAACTTTTCCAAAGTTTATACTTTAACCCCCTAAACTTTCAAAATTTACAATTTAGTCAAAGTTTATACTTTAACCCCTTAAACTTTCAAAATTTACAATTTAGTCACTAGCCAAATTTTGGGATATTACAATTCCTCCCTTTTAAGAAAATTCATCCTCGAATTTTCAATGCGTACTTGTTCCAAACATTTATAGATATTACTTCCTTATTTTCTTCTCAGCCTCCCAAATGGCTTCTTTGACGTTGTGATTTTTCCTTAAAACTTCAGTAAATGAAATTTCTTATTCCTTAATTCTTTAATTCCATAATCTAATATTTTATTATATACAGTTGCCGAAGGTTACAACCTCTTAGGTACTTCTTGTTCTTGTACTTAAGCCCACTACTGCACCAGTAGCTCAATCTAGGTAAAAATCGAAAAAAGTTCATACTTGATTTCATTGTTACTGCTACGGGTATCTTTATAACCCTTCTGATTCGAGACTCTTGTTCTTGTCTAGAAACATTTCTATGGAAATTTCGATTAGCCAGAACAATCCTCTACTAAACACTCTTCCTTTGACTTCATTAAGGAACTAATTCCTTTTAAAAATTTAAACGTTTATTCTTATAATCACTTCTACCTTGGGCACAGATAACCAACTTATCTAAATTACACTTCAGATTCCCGAGATGATACCTTCATATTACCTTCTAGTATTTGATCACTTAGATCATTAGAAAACCCTTTTTCCAGCAATCCACATTATTTTAATGCTTGTCATACTCATCATCTTATATTACTGATTGTCTTTATTAAAACCTTTCTGAAAAGATATCTTAGCTTATCCATTACACTTCAGCCCTACCTTTATAAGGCTCTGCTGTCAACTATTCAGATAGAATTAACCTCTTAGTTGACTTCTCTGAATACTCTTTGGTTACAAGTTCAATACACTTTATCGATAATAGACTTCCAATCTTGTTCAGCATGTACACAAATATCACTATCATCATACTTTTATTCCAGATTCTTTATCTTCCTGATCTATCAGGCTTCACAATTGACATCTTATAATACTAATGTCTCCTTAAAGAAATAATCCTTTACTTAGATTGTGTCTGATTTAAAGACTTTTCAAAGTTTTTCTAACATTTGAAGAGTCTACACTGTAACTCTTTCCATGTTTTCTTTGATTATCCTTGCAATATAGTTTACTACTTTTAGTACTCTAACTGATTCATACCTAACATCTTCTTTTTGAGCTTCAAATATAATCTCTTTATAGTTCAATTTCTTTCTAAGTTTCTTTTCTAATCATCTCAGTAGTATCATTACTTAACTTTCCAGTTATCCCTTATATGTACTGACAGTACAAACATCTTATAATAAGATACAACTGAGTTATTTCCATCATAACTTCAATCCTTAACTTATCTTGAGTTAATCGCCAGATTACATCTGCAGCAACTATTGACATTGTTATCTTCAAACATATATATTTCTAAAGTAAAGATACTTCTTCCTCTTACTCTTTCGTATCCGAGTATCTTACAATTATTGTATCATCTATTTACTATGCAGATAACTTATTCTAAACAAGAACTAACTTCCAGGCTTATTTTACTGTATCATATCCACTATGGGTCCTTTCTTGACCTCTAAGATTCGTCAACTGACAAAATCCATTATCGTTTTACTTTCCTGATTCTAGTATCATTTCACCTTATACTAATGAGGACCAGCATCACGTCATACAATCAGTACATCAGTATTATGACATCCTAGGGGTATGTATTTACTAAAAACTCCATATCAAACTTGGTTTAACATCCAGAACCGGCTAAACCATTGCTCTGACACCAATAAATGTAACACCTATAACGTATACTTGTAATTGAATATACATTATAAATGTTACTTAAACATGCTACTGAAAGTTAAGCTTAATTTAATTTTTTGTCTCTATACGATTCATCGTCTAGCTGATGATTTAAACTATCATTATAATTCAATTTAATGCATTATATACTATCAGTAAGTAAATAGTTTACATGCCCACTAGAGATTGTCATAATTTAGAATGTCTTACTGATGTTCTGCAGATTGTAGCTTGAACAACATACTTGACTCCTCTTCAAGTGCTCCAACTTGACTTACGTGTGAAACAATCACATGCTAACTACGAACTTAGTGAGGCATATAAAATAGTTTATTAAAAACCTAAAGTAATACAAATTGTTATGTCATGTAATGAGTGTATTACCCATTCTCTAATAATTGACAATATGTCATATATATCAGTACATCGTGTATTCTCGGTTATGTGACATGTAACTTCATATTCATGTAACATTTGTAGCAAGTAACATGTAACATTTGAATAATGTATCATCTTGTTATTATTATCATCGTGTCTGGCTAGAGGCCCACGGAAACCCCATAGCCTATCTACACCATAGTGCCATGTAGAGTACGTACTCGAGAGGATGCTCTTTGCTCCTCATATAAGGACGCTTTTTGCTCATTATATGAACACCTTGTTAGTTCATTTGCACTATGGGCGTGGATCCCCAGGTGTATCTCGTTTCATTTTAGTCTTGTCATTATCTATATTTCACGTATGCATAATGCATCATCATTTATGCAAACAATAATTCGTACCTGGTATTCCATCAAGCTTGCCATGTCGAGCAATGTATCATATCATGTATTAAAGAGAAATGCAATGCCATTTTCAATGTAATGCAAACATTTAGAAATGCACTCACCTGGGCAATTTATTAGTTTGCCTCACTAAGCTCTATTCGATCATTTCTTTCATAGTGCCTCGAACCTTCTTTTGATTCGAATCCAAACTTCATTAATCACATGAATGTGAATAACACTTATTAGATTCAAATCTAACAATATTTTAAGCATGCTTTCAAATCTAATCATTTGAATATACAAAATCTCCTTCCTTTCTTATACTGTCCGAAACTCATTTTTTGGTCCCTAATGACCATTTTGAACTTCAAATAATTCCTCCAAGCTTGCTAACTAACATTAGATATAAAATGTCTCAAATTCCATTTTCTGGCAGCTTGCACCACCTTTGAAATTTTATATCTATAAAATGATCTAAAACTCGAAATTTGATTCCGTTTGTTTTGAAAGAAACTAGATTCAATAAGCTTTTCATCCATATAAATTAATAGCCCAAATTTAACTCGTATGATTTATGAAAAATTTTCAAAGTCAATTTTCAGTGCTGATTTCGGAACAGACTGCCATACTGTTTTATGACTTTTCACCACTTAAAAATTCATATCTTTTTACCCGAAGCTTGAAATCAATTTCCGTTTGTTGGAAATTAAACTAGATGAACTAATCTTTACATAGGTGTAAATTCACCATCTAAACATTTTTGTAGAATTTATGGTGATTTTTCAAACTTACTGCCATAATCCAGTTTTCTACACAACTTTCATAATTAACTTCAACTTTTATACAAACTTCTCCTTACTTCTCTATTTGTCAATTTAGTCCCATTATTTACTTTAAACCATCAACTTATCACCTTCTTCATCAAATAATTATTCACAATAGTTTCCCTTAATTTTTCTTCTTAACCGAAATAGTCACTAAAATGCAAAGATAAGGATTGTAGCTTCTTAACTTTGGAATTTAGTCCTCAAATCAAAATTACTATCTTAATTCCATCATTAGAACTAAAATACAGATTTAATCCTCCTCGAAAACCTCATTTTTGAATTGGTCACTTAACTTTGATAATTTGTCAAAATGGTCACTAATTCGATTCAACATCGGTTTAACATTCTAACTTCAATTTCACATCTCCAACTTCAATAATAACATAAATACAATTCAAAATCATAAAAAAATCAGATTAGTCCTCTAACTTTCAGAATTTTCAAAATGGTCCATATACCTTTAACTTAGGGTTTTGCTTCCAAATAACAATTCAAGCTTACTAGATCATTAATTCAACATCACAAACCCTAAATTAAACTTGAATCCATAAAACCTAATAATCTTCATACAAACTAAAATATGTAGGGTTTAAATCTCAACTCAATAACATGATTTTAACATTATACTAGCTTGATTTAAACTTGAATTTCGTCATGAAATCATAAAATTCCAAAAGCCCCAAACTTTTTCCATAAACCCTAATTTCTTTTCATGCAAAATTATCATCAATCAAGCATGTTTTCCATGAATTATTTACACTAAAAGATAGAGCTTGAAGAGTAGAACAACTTTGCAGTTGAAAATATTACTTTAAAATTGAGTTTCGGGGCTTGAATCGAACTTGGAAAATTTTTCTCCATTTTTCTTTCTTTCGCCCCCTCATATTTTTAAATTTTGAGGATGAAGAAGTATTCATCATTTTTTTCATCCAATTTGGCCACTTGTCTAGTATAAATGAATTTAAAATTCATTGAGATAATGAAATTACTAAAATGCCCTTTTAATCCAACAGTTGAGATTTATCTTATCATTAATCATGGGCCAAGATTTAATCTTCCACTTTCTTCTTTCAAAATTGTCCTTGTAACTTTTTAAATATTTCAAAAATACCATTGGGGCAAAATGACCAATTTGCCCTCCAACTAGTTTTTATTTACTAGTTTGCCATTCATGTAAAAATTCGGCTAAGTCTAGTTGGAGTCAAACCAACTATAATAAAATATTCATAAAATTGTATTTTATGACTTGTCCATGGCTTATGGATTAGCCTCTAAAATTTCAGTTCGATCTGATATCCTGATATTCATAAAATACTTTTACTGCGATTTCACCTTTATTGAGCTATCATATTTATTCAAAAAATTCCACATTTGCATATTCGGAAAATGAACACTGTCATCTTATAAAAATTTCCTTTCCTAAAGTCTTAGACTGAATTTTCTTAACTCAATCTATTATCCCAATAATTATGAAAAATCTTCAAATAGTAGAATTTCTCTTAGAAATCATTTATTGTAAATCCATACGAATATTCTTTACTATTACTGAGTCCAAATTATCGATCAGAAACACTTTTATGGGACCTTCCCAAAGGTCACCCATCCTTGTCTTTCTCTGGCGTGAGCATGCTTAACAATTTCATTCGATCCAAATTCGATACCTTTTTCTGCATCTTAATTCTTAAAACTGATATCAAAGTACCTATTTCAATCCGATTCACTCTTATACTGAATAAAATTACTTGTAGGGGAAATTTACACTTTAGTCCCCAAACTTTTCCAAAGTTTATACTTTAACCCCTAAACTTTCAAAATTTACAATTTAGTCACTAGCCAAAATTTGGGATATTACATCAAGGGTCGAATAGTGGTACTGGATGATCCGGAGTTGAGGCACACTATCTTGACGGAGGCACACTCTAGTTATTTTGCTTTGCATCCTAGTAGTGTTAAAATGTATCGTGATTTGAAGAAGGCATACTACTGGTTAGGTTTAAAAAGGATGTGGCTGAATTTGTTTCCAAGTGTATGGTATGTCAACGGGTCAAGGCTGAACATCAATTTCCATCTGGGTTGTTGCAATTGCTGAAAATTCTATAGTGGAAATGGGAGAGAATCACCATGGATTTTGTAACAGGGTTGTCGTTAACACCAGCTAAGAAGGATTCTGGATGGGTGATTATTGACCGATTCACAAAGTGTTCACATTTACTGCTAGTACATACAATGTACACCTTGGACAAGTTGGCAGATTTGTATATAGCGGAGATTGTACTCTTGCATGGTGTACCTAAATCCATCATTTCGGATAGGGATCTGAGGTTTACGGTAATGTTTTGGAGGAGTTTTCACTAGGCCTTGGATTCGAGATTGAGTTTTAGCACTGTGTATCATCCTCAGTCAGATGGGCAGTCTTAGCGTGTTATCCAGGTTTTGGAGGATATGCTTAGATGTTGTATTATCGAGTTCCAAGGAACCTAGGAGAAGCACTTGCCTTTAGTTGAGTTTGCTTACAACAACAGTTATCAGGCGAGTATACAGATGGCACCTTATGAGACGTTATATGGCCAGAGGTGTCGTAAGCCCTTATGTTGGGCTGAGGTGGGGGAAAAAGTATGTCACTCTACCGGATGTGTTGAAAGACACAGATAAGAAGGTTAAGCTTGTATGCGACCGGTTGAAAGCGGCTGCAGATTGCAGAAATCTTACGCAGATTTGAAGGTAAGGAGGTTGAATATGCGGTGGGCGATCGCGTACTCTTGAAAGTGTCACCATGGAAAAAGGTAATGAGATTCGGATGTAAGGGTAAGCTTAGTCTGAGCTTTATTGTACCATACGAGGTTATTGAGCGTGTGGGTCCTGTGGCATATTGGTTGTTGTTGCCTCTCGAGTTGGAGAAAATTCATAATGTGTTTCATGTTTCGATGTTGAGGAGATATCGATCAGATCCAACGCATGTTATGTCGGTGAGGATGTGGAGTTGAGGCCGGATCTATCCTTTGATGAGGAACCCATAGAGATCTTCGACACCAGCGAGAAAGTCCTGTATGGTAAGATGATAGAGCTCGTGAAGGTTTTGTGGCGACACCGAGGTGTTGAGGAAGCTACTTGGGAAAGCAAGGCGGATATGAAGGAGCAATTTCAGCATCTGTTTCCTCTAGGTAATTTCAGGAATGAAATTTCTTAAGTGGAGGAGAGTTATAACACCCCGGTTTTGTGCCTAGCGGTTTTGAGATTTATTAGACTGTCTGGTGGACCGGGTTAGAGATTCCAGTTGGATTCAGGACCATATATTTTTTGGTAAGATAAAAATATGGAAAATAGTTAAAAAATCATATTTTAATATATATTTATTTTTGGTGGAATCAATTTTAGAAAAGGGAATTTGTAAATATGACATTTTGGGTTAACGACCAAAATGCGATTTTTGAAAACTGTTTTAAAGTGACTAAAATTAAAAGGGTCAAATCCTTAGAATCCTTAAGGAGCTAATCTACCAAGTGTTTGCTGGTGGTTTCTCCCTTCAATTAAATCATTTTAAACATGTGCTTGAAAAGGGTGTTAATAAGTATTAAATATCTAAAGTTAGTTATTAGCTTTTAAAAGAAATTCACGTAACTTTTTCCTAAACCTTTTCTCTCAACTTCTTTTCTTCCAAACACTCGGAATTTCATCAAAATCTAGAGGTGAGGGACTATTTTCATTCAGATTATTGATTTTAATTTGATTTTTCAATTTTGTTTTGCAAAATCTCATTGAAATTTCATGTTTTCCTAGCTTTAAACAAGCCAATTAAAGGAGAAATCACATAACATGGTTAAGGTCCATGATATCCTCTGTTAAATGGTTCTTTATTGATATTCCCAAGTATTTGATCCTTGATTTATAAGTTGTAATGTGATTTTGATGTTTTGCCAATGTTTATTTGAGTTATTTTGGAAATATTGATGAAACTTGGTGATTCTCGAAGTAGATATGATTTCCAGTATTTGAGATTGATTTAATATATGTTTTGGATTTGTTTTGATGTTGATAAGTTGTTTTTATTAATAGAATCCCGAAACTCTTGAATCTCCAATTATTTAGGTTGCTAGTTTTGAATTATTGTGGGGATAGTCTAGTTTAATCTTTGCTAGAGGTAAAACGATGTTAGGAAAGGGTTTTTGGATGTTATTAACGTTTGATAATATTTTTGATATGTTTCAGATGGTTTTCAAGTGGGAAACTTGGGAGTTGCGGGAGATTGCTGTTAGGAAATGGTTTGAATGCATTTTAATGCATTTATCCTCTGGTTTTATGTGTTTAAAACAGGGGACCATCAAGGCGACGAAGCTTGACGTTGTTTTGTTGCTTGCCGGGAGCTTGTTTTGTGTTGGCAAGGAAGGTGAGGCGTATCGGTGAGTGGAAAATGGTTTTAAATGTTTTACAAGGGTTTGTAAAGGTTGTTGAGAGTTTAGGGTAAGCGTGATACTCTTGCCTAAGCTCGGAAATAATATTCCCTTATTTTTCTCTTGAATGTCAGCATAGATATGAGCATGTTGTTGCATGTTTTGGTGGTAAACATGGTGTGGTTTACTTACAGGTAATGCATGACTTTGAGTACATATGTAGGGGTTGAAAGTATATTAAATGCTATTGAGCATTGGTTTTCATTTCGGTTGGGAATGGTGTTATTGCATTGGCAATGAGATGTGCATATGTGATATTTTGTTAATGCGTTGTAAACAATGAGTTGTAAATGGTTTGTAAATAATATATTGGCTATGTGACAAGGCGAGAAAACAATCGGATATAGTTGGCATGCCATAGGATTAAAAGTGCACTATAAAATATGAACAAAATCGATCGTGGCCATGGGTCCTTGAGGTATGGTGGTGCAACAAGGCCACTTGGACTGTTGGGACCTCATTTGGGACTTGCGGTTTAACTAGGCAACCCAAATTGATGGTGTTCTTGCAGATTAACTAGGCAAAGTCGGTACACTTGCGGTTTAACTAGGCAAGGGTGAGATCTCGCAGTTTGACTAGACGAGGATGTCAAATCTATCAGTGTAATTAGGCAAGGTTTGGGATATCATGCGGTTTAACTAGGCATGGTATGAGAGATCCGTGTATCTGATATGTGTATAGGATAGAGGTAGTCTATTTGGGTCACTATAAATGCCAATATATGAGAAAGTTTATGTGTTGGACCTTGTTTGTAATGCTTTAGGATTTAAGCATGGTTTCTTTAAAATGCCTTGGGGATTTAAGCATGGATTGTATATGATGTCATGCAAAGGTTATTATGTTTTGATTCGGTTGGAATCATGGAAAATGCTTTGGTTGTAAGCATGTTTTGGGAAAAGCAAGCATGTGGTTTTAAATGCATCATTGTTTTATGAGCATCCTCACTAAGCATGTGTGCTTACGCTCTTTTTTTCCTAATGATGCAGAGCATTAAAGTTCGGGGCAACAAAGGCAAGGTTTGCAAGGATCCAAAAGATAAACTACTTTTGATTATGAACTCAGTTTACATTTCCGGTTAATAAGGCAATGTGTTCGCCATGGTTTTTTGGAGTTGTAAATCCGTTGCATTGTGGTTCTTTAGAATGATTCTATGCTGGTTTTTAAAGATGGTTATATGTTGATTAGCTTGATGTTATTACTTGCCAATAGTTGAGGTTGAAAGGATGAATAGGTATGCATCTAGAGTTTCCTTGTGGGTTTCTATGTTGTGCTGGTTTGACCAGGTGTAATGTGCTATGTTGAGTGTGTTGGCATGTTGCTTATGCTGAGAATGGTCTAATTGTGCATTTTGGTATGTTTGGCAAAGTGGTCTAGGAAACATGCCTCTAGTGTCGTCCTTGGGAATATGAGGTTGTTTTAGTTGCCTAACCTTGGTATAAATGATAGATTATGTATATTCAAGTGTTGTTATGCATGTATGGAAGTTGCTAGGGGTCAATTGCAACTAGAATTGTGTGAAAAACTAGCTAATCTTGACATTACAGACCCATGCGTACCGATACGTGGGGGACCGTATCGGTACGGCCAGGAAAATAAGGCCAGGGTGTTTTGGTGCAAGTAGGGGAATTTCGATACGCCTAATGGTTACTAGAATTTCCCTTTTTAGTGTTTCAAAACACCAAAAGACTGTATCAGTACGGTGTGAAATGATTTTAAAATGTATTTTATACTCGAAGTGGCGTACCGATATGGATTTTGCCGTATCAAAACGATGATTTCACAACCGTATCGATATGGGACTCAGCATATCGATACATATATCGTTATTTCTGTTAATGTCCTGGAAAGGCAGCTCTGCTTTCTTTTGTTGTAGTCCCTGAATCTTGTTTTGCCAATTATTTGAGCATGGATGATTGTTTGAAGCTGATTTTTGACATCTAAGCATGAAATGAATTTAATTAAAGGTTGGTAACTTAAAATTAGAAAAGTCCTTTGATTGTGATGAAATTACATTTTGGTCCCTAAGTCATATTTGTGGTCAATTGGATATCTTTACGATGCCCGATTGAGATGAGTGCTCACTTGTGAATAGTATGATTATGTAGGAAAGCATTAATGCATCTATAAAAGAAAAAAGGAAAAAATGGACTTGTTTTAGGTTTAATCTTCCCGGTTTACTTCGGTAAACCTAATGTAGCTTGCTCAGGTCGGTCTTACGACTAGGCTGGGTCAAGGGGATTATATTTGTTGGTATTAGAGCAAGGTTTGCGAAAAGTTAGGATGTTGTTGTTCGACTAGCTAATGTTATTTGACTACACGGTGATTGTGTATATGTTCGGTGATTGTTAATGTTCTGTTGGGGTATGTTTTGGGAAGACATTGCCTATTACCGAGGATTTTAAATGCGTTTTAAAGTTAATTTGGATCCTTTGACTGACACTAGCCTAACTCTAATGTGTTTTGATGCTTTTTTTAGCATGGCTCTACATGAGACACGGTCTATGGCTAATACTACTGGGGTTGGGCAAAATAATAAGACAGAAGAGAATCTCCCTCATATTTTACCTCATCCTCCTCCAGTTGACGTTGGGGCGGGTGAAGCACCTCAGGTTCACCAAGTGCCTGTGTATGGCGATTTAACTCCATTAGTTCAGGCAATAACGGGAGCTTTCCAAGCAGCGATGGTGAGAGTGCAAGCCCAGGAACCGGCACCCACTGTGGTGGCAAATCAAGGTTTACCCTTAGAGCGTTTGAGGAGTTTAGAAGGTGAGGAGTTTCGGGGTTTGAGCCTTGAGGCAGCCGAAGGTTGGCTGGAAAAGACGATTCGCATCATGAATCATATGGGATGTAATGAGGAGCACAAGTTGGGTTGCACTGTATCTCTGCTGCAAGGGGATGCATACCATTGGTGGGTGGCCACAATTGCTGGCATTCCTGAGGTGGACGTTACTTGGGAGTTCTTTCGGAGAGCTTTCAAGAGGAAGTATCTTGGTACCAGTACTTGGATATGAAGAAGCGCGAGTTTATGTCGCTTTCACAGGGAGGCATGTCTGTTGCCGAATACGAGGTGAAGTTTGTCCGGCTGAGTCAGTATGCTCTGGAGTTGGTTTTAGATGACCAACAACGATGTGATAGGTTCTATTATGGTCTTGTTAAGGACATCAAGACGTATCTTCTGGCTACAGATTATATGAATTTTGATGTGTTGGTTAATCGGGCTAAGGATATCGAGCAGTCCTTGGGTGCACCAGTTAAAGCTACAGATGTGGACTTGGGTAAAAGAGTGGCAGACTCTAGCTATTCTGGGAGGTAGAATAGCAAGTTTAGGGACAAGAGACATAAGCCAGATCACAGGCGTGGTGGTGGAGTTGGCCAGGGTACTCAAGGAGCTCGTGTTACACCGGAGTGTGAGCGATGCGGTAGGCACCACACGGGTATGTGCTAGGTAATGCTAGAGCTTGTTGGATTTGTGGTTCATCTGATCACTTAAAGCGTGATTGTCCTCGGGTTCCAAGAGATGCACCAGCACAGGTTGCTGCACCTGTTAGGGGTCGAGGCCGTGGCAGGGTAATTTTTAGAGGCGCGATGATGGTCAGAGGGGTATGGCTCATGCTGCAGCGGTGAGACCTGAAGGTGGTAGACCGGCTCGGGTCTTTGCTCACCGTGAGGGTCGTTATGACACAGATGGAATCACATGTACTTTTACTTTGCGATCCTTGTCATTGTTATCTTTTATTGATTCGGGGTCTATGCTTTCATATATCTTGAGTGAACATGCATCTTTGCTAAATGTTCCTGTTGAGATCTTAGATTTTGGCATGTTAGTCACAAGTTCTTTTGGGGAGACAGTAACAACAAGAAGGTTGTATCGACGTTGTCCTTTGGTGGTGCAAGGTCATGAGTTTGCCGCAGATCTGATGGAATTTACATTCCATGGTTTTGATATCATTTTGGGTATGGATTAGTTGAGTGAGAACAGAGCAGTTGTGGATTGTGAATCCAAGAGGATTTTCTTGAGGTTGGCCGATGACTATGAAGTTATGGTGGTTGGTGAGAATGTTAAGTTTCTGTCCAATGTGGTTTCGACTGTTAGAGCGGAGAAAATGATGTTTGATGGGCAAGCTTATTTGGCTATTGTTATGAATCCGGAAGCCAAAGGTGTTCGAGTGTAGGACATTCAGGCTGTTTGCGGCTTTCCTGAGGTTTTTCTTGAGCAGTTCTCGGGTTTACCTCTATATAGGGAGGTGGAGTTTTGTATTGAAACATATGAGGGTACATCACCGGTGTCCATTGCTCCTTATAAGATGGCACCAAAAGAATTGAAGAAGTTGAAGTCTCAGCTTCAAGAGTTGTTGGACCATGGGTTCATTCGACCAAGTGTTTCTCCGTGGGGTGCTCATGTTCTCTTCTTGAAAAATGAGGATGGTATGATGTGTATATGCAATGATTATCGTCATTTGAACAAGTTGGCGGTAAAGAACAGGTACCTGTTGCCGCGGATTGATGACTTGTTCGATCAGTTTTGTGGAAGAGCATGATCGGCATTTGCGGATGGTGTTGCAAGGGTTGAAGGATAATTAGTTATACTCTAAGTTGAGCAAGTGCGAGTTTTGGCTTAAGGAAGTGACATTCCTTGGTCATGTGGTTTATGCGGAGGGTATTCGCTTTGATCCACAGAAGATTGAGGTTATTCTCAATTGGAAGCCACCTAAGTCTGTATCAGAGATGCGTAGTTTTCTTGTGCTGGCTGGTTATTATCGCCGTTTTGTTGAGGGGTTCTCGAGTATTGCAACACCGTTTACCAAGTTGTTATAGAAGAATTTTCCTTATGTGTTGACGGAGAAGCAGCAGCACAGTTTTAAGAAGTTGAAGGAAGTTCTGACACATGCTCTTGTGTTGATTTAGCCTGAATTTGGGAAGGTGTTTGTGGTTTATAGTGATGCGTCGTATGTTGGCTTAGGTTGTGTGCTGATGCAGGATGGGAAGGTTGTGGCCTTTGCATCAAGGAAGTTGAAATTTCATGAGCGCAATTATCCAACTCATGATTTGGAGCTTGCGGTTGTGGTATTCGCTTTGAAATTTTGGCGACATTACCTCTATGGTGAGAAGTGTGTGTGATAAGTGTTCAAAAGTACTATTTTTCGTACCCTTTTTACTCATATTATTGTTAGACTTAGGCTCATATTAGTTGCATAGTTAGCCATTCATGCATTAATCCATGTTTCCTTCCATCGTTGAGCTTGATTACATAACTTGGTAGTTTTTGTGGAAAAGATGCTGCTTTGGTGTGCTTTGTGTGTGTATGTGCAGGATCACTTGCCAAAGCAATGCCGAGCTAGTTGCCAGGGCAATGCATGAAGGAGATGCTGAGCCAGTTGCCATGGCAATTGTCGACAAAGAGAAAATGCAATAGGGATGTCGAAATTAATGACTTTACAAGCCCAAGCCAAAAGGAATTTGATTGCCATGCAGAGATTAAAGAAGAATTAAATTCCAAGAAGATAGGAGAAGTTCTAATAGGAATAAAATTATAATAAAGAGTTATATTCTTTAAAGATAATTTAATTCCAACTCAAACTCCTCCTCAAAGAAGGACTTTGGCCTAGCCCTATAAATAGATAGGAGATTTCGACAACTTAAGGGAGAGCAAGAGGGCAAAATTCGACAAGTCCAAGAGAGGAAGCAAGGGGAATTTTCGGCAAGCATCTAGGGCAAGGGATTTTCGACAAGCTTCATCTTTTCTTCCTTGTTCGATTGGGTTCATGCTAGGGATTGTTTATCTTGTGTTTCTTTGGAACCTAGTATTTAACTAAATTTCCTTGGCTATGGTTATTGTGTTTTGTGGTTGTGAGAAACTATTGGTTTTTGTTTAGGTAATAAGAGTTTGCACTTTTCTATTTCAAGGTTTATTCATTCTTGGTTCTTATTATTGTTTGCGAATGAATTGGGAGAGGATCTCGTGATTTCATCTATTTATCTAATATCGGGAGAGTTAGATTCAAGAAACGAATGAATATGATCTTTATGCAATCCAATGATGGTGAAGATTAATCCGGCTTAGGAATAAGTTAAGGATTTCAACGGCTAAGAGGAGCGCAAGATTGGTTGTTGTTCACCCTTGATTCACGCAGGGATGTATTATCAAGGCATGCACAAGTAGCTAGAGTTTCAACTTAGGGATAAGAAGAAACCATTGAAGAACGCTCCGCCGAACCTTGAAGTTGCTGCCCAGACGCCCAAGTAGTTGCCCAACTAGTTGCCCAGGCAACCATCGATTAGTTGCCAAGGCAACCCCGTTGTGCAAGTTGCCACGACAACTGAGTTGCCCGTGCACTCTTTTACCAAGAAGATCCAATCGGCTATCACACCTCAACTCACGATAACCTAGCCTATCTCTCTTAATTGAATTCATCTTTTCTTTTACTTATTTGCTTTCTAGATTAGTTAAACTTCTATAATCTTTTATTTGTGTTTTTATTTTTACAGTGCAAGAGACTAGATTCTTGAAGTAGCACCAATCCCTGTGGAGACGATATCTTTTATACTATAACTTGCGACGTGTATACTTGCACATTTGCGTAGCACTTATTACGCGCAACAAGTTTTTGGTGCCGTTGCCGGGGATTGGCAATAGCAACTTTGTTTTTATTTTCTTGCACTTTCTTTTTATTTTTCTTGTTTGCAATTCAAAGGGCTAACAAACTTTGGTTTTGCATTGGTATATGACCAGGGCGAGACCGACTTTACCAGAATATCCCTTTGATCCAGAAATCGAACGAACCTTACAAAGACTTAGACGAAGGATAAGAGAAGCAATGGCAAATCAAGACGGCAGTATGAATCAAGATGTTCGAGCAGGAGGAGGAGTGATTCTTGCACAAAACAGAACTATTCGAGACTATCTTGAAGAAGATCTTGAGGTACTTAACCCAGGAGTTGTCACACCTGAAATTGAAGCCGACCACTTTGAGTTGAAACCGGTAATGTTTAATATGATCAACACAATAGGTCAATTTGGCGGCTCAACAACTGAAGATGCACGACAACATCTGAAATCTTTCCTCGAGATTTGCAACTCGTTCAAGATACACGGAGTCACCCCCGAGGTCTTACGATTAAGATTATTCCCCTATTCACTGAGGGATAGGGCGAAAGCATGGTTGAATAGCATTCCTGCCGGATCCATAGCATCTTGGAATGATCTTTGTCGTGATTTCCTTGCTAGATTTAATCCTACAAATTTGACTGATAAGCTTCGTAACGACATTACTTCTTTTCGGCAGGCAGATGATGAATCCATGTACGAGGCTTGGGAGCGATATTGAGAACTTCTACACAAATGCCCTTTACACGGATTCCCAGTGTGGCCGATCACTTATCACGTTTGGAACGCAATAGGGAGGAGGACGCGGATCTAGAGATATGCGATGCATTCCCGGATGAACAAATTCTAGTTGCCTCGGCAACCCTCAACGCCTCGGCAACCCTTGACGCCTCGGCAACCCTAGATAACTCGGCAACCCATGATGCCTCGGCAACCATGGATGCACACGCCTCGGCAACTCTCGACGCCGCAGCAGTCTTTGACGTGCATGGCTTGGCAATACCCTGGTACGCGGATTTAGTAAATTTCCTTGTTTGTGGTATTTTTCCTTATGGCATTACTCACCAAGGGAAGAAGCGGTTCCGCCATGATGCTAAGCATTACTTTTGGGACGAGCCTCTTTTGTTTAAACAATGTGCAGATCAGGTTATACGCTGATGTGTCCCTGAAGAAGAGCAACAGAATGTACTCCGGCAATGCCATTCTTCACCCTATGGAGGACATTTTGGAGGAACTCGTACCGCGGCCAAAGTCTTGCAATCCGGTTTGTATTGGCCAACATTGTACAAAGATGCCCAAGACTTTTACAAGCAATGTGATCGTTGCCAAAGGACGGGCAATATCTCGAGACGACATGAGATGCCACTCCAGAACATCATCGAGGTGGAACTGTTCGATGTATGGGGGATCAATTTTATGGGACCTTTCCCATCTTCATTCGGCAACCTCTACATCTTACTCGCCGTCGACTATGTGTCTAAATGGGTAGAGGCAGCTGCAGTTCCCAACGACGATTCCACCACAGGCAACAAGAAAACAACCATCGCGTTCAAGCAAGAGAATCAAGACACCGACTAGAAGGAAACTAATCATCTACGATGACGAACTCTTAGAGTAAGTCCTCGTATGCATTTTTTTATTTTTTCGGTATTTTTATGCATGCATTGAGGACAATGCCTCACTCGAGTTTGGGGGGGATTGTTAATAGTAGTTACCATGTTTAGTTACATTATCTTAAGTATTACATTTAGGATACATAAATTGCTTGTCATGCCCTTAATTGGAACAAGAATTGCTTAGATTTGATGAATATTCGATGATGACTTTGCCAATGCACTTAATTGATAGAATTTTTATTCTAGGATAACCATGGAAAAACTTAGAATTTTACTATGAAGCTAAATTTGATGAAACACTGTTGTGGTTTGATTGATTTAAGGAGTTCTAGTAAACTTAGGTTGATAATTAACAAATTGGGGGATTAGAATAAAAATTGGATGAATGCTAGAGGTGCCCGAAATTGGCTCTAGCATATGCTAAAAAAATTGATCACTAGAGGTGCCCGAAACTGGCTCTAGGAGGTTTTAAAAAAAATTAACTAGAGGTGGCCGAAACCGGCTCTAGTCGATTAAATTAACTTAAGAAAACTAAAAATAAAACACTAAAGGTGCCCAAAACTGGCTCTAGCTAAAACATGTTAAAAAGAACCCAATAAAGTAATTTGAAAACCTATTGTTTGCATAGGATCCGAAAAATCAACTTGCACACAACTCCGCACACACACACAAGCATTATAGTTTGATTCCGAGTAATTCCTCAGTTTTCTGAAAAATAAAAAGCCAATCATACTTTGTGCCCCGGTTCAGAGAATTGAAATCAAGTTCAAAGCTAAGTTTGTGAAAGTTGAAGTCTTGGCAGGTAATTATGAGTTTGCATTGCTTGAGGACAAGCAATAGTTCGAGTTTGGGGGTGTGATAAGTGTTCAAAAGTACTATTTTTCTTACCCTTTTTACTCATATTATTGTTAGACTTAGGCTCATATTAGTTGCATAGTTAGCCATTCATGCATTAATCCATGTTTCCTTCCATCGTTGACCTTGATTACATAACTTGGTAGTTTTTGTGGAAAAGATGCTGCTTTGGTGTGCTTTGTGTGTGTATGTGCAGGATCACTTGCCAAAGCAATGCCGAGCTAGTTGCCAGGGCAATGCATGAAGGAGATGCCGAGCTAGTTGCCAGGGCAATGCATGAAGGAGACGCCGAGCCAGTTGCCATGGCAATTGTCGACAAAGAGAAAATGCAATAGGGATGTCGAAATTAATGACTTTACAAGCCCAAGATGACATGGAGCAAGGCCCAAGCCCAAAGGAATTTGATTGCCATGCAGAGATTAAAGAAGAATTAAATTCCAAGAAGATAGGAGAAGTTCTAATAGGATTAAAATTATAATAAAGAATTATATTATTTAAAGATAATTTAATTCCAACTCAAACTCCTCCTCAAAGAAGGACTTTGGCCTAGCCCTATAAATAGATAGGAGATTTCGACAACTTAAGGGAGAGCAAGAGGGCAAAATTCGACAAGTCCAAGAGAGGAAGCAAGGGGAATTTTCGGCAAGCATCTAGGGCAAGGGATTTTCGACAAGCTTCATCTTTTCTTCCTTGTTCGATTGGGTTCATGCTAGGGATTGTTTATCTTGTGTTTCTTTGGAACCTAGCCATGAACTAAATTTCCTTGGCTATGGTTATTATGTTTTGTGGTTGTGAGAAACTATTGGTTTTTGTTTAGGTAATAAGAGTTTGCACTTTTCTATTTCAAGGTTTATTCATTCTTGGTTCTTATTATTGTTTGCGAGTGAATTGGGAGAGGATCTCGTGATTTCATCTATTTATCTAATATCGGGAGAGTTAGATTCAAGAAACGAATGAATATGATCTTTATGCAATCCAATGATGGTGAAGATTAATCCGGCTTAGGAATAAGTTAAGGATTTCAACAACTAAGAGGAGCGCAAGATTGGTTGTTGTTCACCCTTGATTCACGCAGGGATGTATTATCAAGGCATGCACAAGTAGCTAGAGTTTCGACTTGGGGATAAGAAGAAACCATTGAAGAACGCTCCGCCGAACCTTGAAGTTGCTGCCCAGAAGCCCAAGTAGTTGCCCAACTAGTTGCCTAGGCAGCCATCAATTAGTTGCCAAGGCAACCCCGTTGTGCAAGTTGCCACGGCAACTGAGTTGCCCGTGCACTCTTTTACCAAGACGATCCAATCGGCTATCACACCTCAACTCACGATAACCTAGCCTATCTCTCTTAATTGAATTCATCTTTTCTTTTACTTATTTGCTTTCTAGATTAGTTAAACTTCTATAATCTTTTATTTGTGTTTTTATTTTTACAGTGCAAGAGACTAGATTCTTGAAGTAGCACCAATCCCTGTGGAGACGATATCTTTTATACTATAACTTGCGACGTGTATTCTTGCACATTTGCGTAGCACTTATTACGCGCAACAGTGTGATCTTTATGGATCAGAAGAGCTTGAAGTATTTGATGTCCCAGAAAGATTTGAATCTTAGGCAACGTAGATGGTTAGACTTTCTTAAGGATTACGACTTGACAATTTGTATCATCCTGGTAAAGCCAATGTAGCGGCGGATGCACTATGTCGTAAGGTTGTGGTTGAGCTTCGAGTTATGTTTGCAAGGTTGAGTGTGACACGAGAGAGCAGTTTGCTAGCTGAATTGCAAGTCAAGCCTACCTCTTAGGATATTTGTTTTGATATAATAATTGAAAAATGTTTTTGGACTAAATTGAAAATATTGCAAAATTGATTTTAAGTCCAAACAACTTGAGAAATATGTTGAAATGATTTTGGAACATTTTTAAGTCAAAAGTTCAATTTTTAAAGGTTCAAAATGTAAAAAGCAAGCCCTTGGTATCGATACCCAGCCTTCGGTATCGATACCCTAAGGCCAATATCGATACCCTTTACTTGGTATCGATACCCTTTTGTTTTCCATTTTTCCAGAATCAAAGATAGGTACCGATTCTGCCCTAGCAATATTGATACCACCATGTAGGTATCGATACCGTATGTTTAGGTATCGATACCCTCAGTCAAATTTTGACTCCAACGGATATTTCCAAATTAAGCCAGTATCGATACCTCAACCCGAGTATCGATACCCTATGCTACAGAATGGCATAATTGGTTGGAAAATGTTCCCCAACGGCTCCACATCTTCCCCAACGGTCACCAATGGCTAGGAACTCATTCCACAGCATAAAAGAAGACCTTGGACACTTGAAGAAGGTTAGAGAAACTATCCAAGCATGTTGATCAAGAAAACTTTTGTTCAAAGCAAATTTCTTCATTTCTCTTGTACATATTCTAGAGAGTGCTTTTCTTGTATATCTTTTGACTCTTTCTAGTGAGCTTAATTTTCCTTAAACACCCACCTTTGTGAGGTATTAAGTTTACCAATCAAATCCCTTGTAAAAGGAGAGGTTCTAGTTTAGCCTTAGACAAAAACTAGAGTTGGTTCTATCTTAGCCAAGGAAAAAGATAGGGTTGTAAAGGTTGCCTCCTAAGCCTTGAAAATGGGAAGAATTCATAGTGAATTGGAAAATCTTTAGTGGTGTGCTAAGGTAGTGGATGTAGGCTTTGGTTAGAAAGTCGAACCACTCAAAAATCCTTGTGTTCATTGTCTATCATTTTTATCGGTTTTAGCCAAATCAACCAAGCATCAAATACAATCCTCTTGACGGTTATCAAAGATCAAATCGAGCGTGCTACAAGCCTTTCAATTGGTATCAGAGCCTCGTCTCCATCGAAGGACTAACATCCGAGAGTAAAGATCCTTTGCTGGAAGTCTACCGTTCAAGAAAATGGCAAAATTTGAAGAATGTCGCTCTATCTCGTGTCCTCCGCTCTTCGTAGGAGAAGCATACTTCCAATGGAGCAATTTAATGAAGTATTTCATCAAGTCTCTAGATTTTGAGATTTGGGATATCATTGAAGAAGCATACTCGGAAGCTCCTAAGAAAAAGAAGAAGCAAAGGAGTGCAAACGACACGGAGGCAAAGCTAAAAGCTAAAGCAATGCACATTCTTCTTTGTGGCCTTAATGTAGAAATTTCCAAGAAGGTCTCCCATCCAAGAGTGCTAATGAAATTTGGGAGAAGCTTGAGAAGTTTTATGGCAAAGAAGAAAAGAAAGATGGAATCCTATCTTGTGCTAACCTCCTCCAATCACCCAAGGTGGATTGTGTTTTGGCTCCCGATGAGCCTAAGGTATCTTCTAACTCTAGTGATTCAAATTCATATACATTTGATGAGTTAAAATATGCTTTCAATGAATTATTTTTGGAATTTGAGACCACGAATTTCAAATTTAAGAAAATGATTTCTAAACTTGAAATTGAAAATAATTTTCTTTTAAAAACAAAATCGGATTTTGAAAACCAAAATGAAATTTTGAAAAATGATTTAGAGTTTTCAAAAACAAGCAATGGAATTTTAGAAAAAGAAAATATTGATTTAAAAGTTAAGCTTGAAAGCTTAACAAAAGAAAAAGAAATTATTTCAAATAATTCATCTTGTCACGTAATGGCAAAATGCTCACATTGCCATTATCCTGGTCATTCTTTGCATACTTGTCCTATAAAGAAAACAAAAATTTATAGGATTAGACAAGTATAGATTCCTAAGGGAACTAAATATATTGTGACTAATGTAAATGGATCCAAAGCAATTTGGATACCAAAAATCAAGTAAATGTCTTTTGTAGGTGTGTTTGGAGCAATGACAAGCAAAGCAAAGATATGGAAATGCTCTAGTCACACAAATGAAGAAGATGGGTAACCTCTATGCTAATTCTTTATTTATTTGGTTATCTATTCTTTTAATTTAAAGTCTTGGATAATTGAATTTCTTGAACTTATTTTGATCTATTTATGAAATTCAATATCTTCTAATTGTCAATTATTTTTGGAATGCATTGAGTAAGGGGGAGCCATTTTAAAACAAAACTCTTATTTTTGTCAAAATTATGTTTTAAACTCTCCATTGTTATGGACTTAAAAGCTTTCAACCTTTGGTTTGAACCTTTTTTGATATAACAAAAAGGGGGAGAATGTTTTGAAATTTTGAATTTTCAAATGAATAAGGGGGAGCTTACAAGATTTTCAATAATTAATCTCTTGTTCAAATTTTATTTTTACTAAGGGGGAGAATCTCAAAAACAATTTTTCAAGTTGGTTTTGTTATATCAAAAAGGGGGAGATTGTTAGGATATTTGTTTTGATATAATAATTGAAAATTGTTTTTTGACTAAATTGAAAATATTGCAAAATTGATTTTAAGTCCAAACAACTTGAGAAAAATGTTGAAATGATTTTGGAACGTTTTTAAGTCAAAACGCAATTTTTATAGGTTCAAAATGTCAAAAACAGGCCCCTGGTATCGATACCCAACCTTCGGTATCGATACCCTTTGTTTTCCATTTTTCCAGAATCAAAGATGGTACCGACAGTATCGGTACCATCATGCAGGTAACGATACCCTATGTATAGGTATCGATACCCTCAGTCAAATTTTGACTCCAATGACTATTTCCAAATTAAACTAATGTAGATACCTTAACCCGAGTATCGATACCCTATGCTGCAGAATGGCATAATTGGTTGTAAAAAGTTCCCCAACGGGTCCAAATCATCCCCAATGGTCACCAACGGCTAGGAACTCATTCCACAGCATAAAAGAAGACCTTGGGCACTTGAAGAATGTTAGAGAAACTATCCAAGCATGTTGATCAAGAGAATTTGAGTTCAAAGCAAATTTCTTCATTTCTCTTGTACATATTCTAGAGAGTGCTTTTCTTGTATATCTTTTGGACTCTTTCTAGTGAGCTTAATTTTCTGTAAACACCCACCTTTGTGAGGTATTAAGTTTACCAATCAAATCCCTTGTAAAAGGAGAGGTTCTAGTTTAGCCTTAGACAAAAACTAAAGTTGGTTCTATCTTAGCCAAGGAAAAAGATAGGGTTGTAAAGGTTGCCTCCTAAGCCTTGAAAAAGGGAAAAATTCATAGTGAATTGGTAAATCCTTTGTGGTGTGCTAAGGTAGTGGATGTAGGCTTTGGTTAGAAAGCCGAACCACTCTAAAATCCTTGTGTTCATTGTCTATCATTTTTATCAGTTTTAGCCATTTCAACCAAGCATCAAATACAACCCTCTTGACGGTTATCGAAGATCGATTCGAGTGTGCTACAAGCCTTTCACTATGTTATCACATTTGATTAAAGCAACCGTATGATGATTCGTTGGTTGAGCATGTTAGGGACATAGCAGATGGTAATCCGATGGAATTTCATTTTGATGATGATGTAGTTTTGTGTTCCAAGTGTAACACCCATAACGTATACTCGTAATTGAATATACATTATAGATGTTACTTAAACATGCTACTGAAAGTTAAGCTTAATTTATTTTTTTTCTCTATACGATTCATCGTCTAGCTGATTATTTAAACTATCATTATAATTAAATTTAATGCATCATATACTATCAATAAATAAATAGTTTACATGCTCACTAGAGATTGTCATAATTTAGAATGTCTTACTGATGTTCTGCCTATTGTAGCTTGAACAGCATGCTTGACTCCTCTTCAAGTGCTCCAACTTGACCTACGTGTGAAACAATCACACGCTAAGTACGAACTTAGTGAGGCATATAAAACAGTTTATTAAAAATATAAAGTAATACAAATTGATATGTGATGTAATGAGTGTATTACCCATTCCCTAATAATTAATAATATGTCGTATGTATCAGTATATCGTGTATTCTTACTAACATGTAAATCATGAATTTTCTCTATCAAGTAATACATGAAACATTTCTATCATATATCATGTAACCTTTCTATCATGTATGTCATGTGTTTCTCGGTTATGTGACATGTAACTTCTTATTCATGTATCATGTAACATTTGTAGCAAGTAACATGTAACATATGAATCATGCATCATCTTGTTACTATTATCATCGTGTCTGGCTAGAGGCCCATGGAAACCCCGTTGCCTATCTGCACCGTAGTGCTATGTAGAGTACGTACTCGAGAGGACGCTCTTTACTCCCTCATATAAGGACGCTCTTTGCTCCTTATATAAACACCTTGTTAGTGCATTTGCACTATGGGCATGGATCCCCAGATGTATCTTGTTTCATTTTAGTCTTGTCATTATCCATATTTCTTTTATGCATAATGCATCATCATTTATGCAAACAATAATTCGTACTTGGTATTCCATCAAGCTTGCCATATCGAGCAATGTATCATATCATGTATTATAGAGAAATGCAATGCCATTTTCAATGTAATGCAAACATTTAGAAATGCACTCACTTGGACCATTTATTAGTTTGCCTCACTAAGCTCTATTTGATCATTTCTTTCATAGTGCCTTGAACCTTCTTTTGATTCGGATCCAAACTTCATTAATCACATGAATGTGAATAACCCTTGTTAGATTCAAATCTAACAATATGTTAAACATGCTATCAAATCTAATCATTTGAATATACAAAATTTCCTTCCTCTCTTATACTGTCCAAAACTCATTTTTTGGTCCCTAATGACCATTTTGAACTTCAAATAATTCCTCCAAGCTTGCTAACTAACATTAGTATAAAATGTCTCAAATTCCATTTTCTGGCATCTTGCACTACCTTTGAAGATTTATTTCTATAAAATGATCTAAAACTCGAAATTCGATTCCATTTGTTCTGAAAGAAACTAGATTCAATAATCTTTTCAGTCATATAAATTAATAGCCCAAATTCAACTCGTACGATTTATGACAAATTTTCAAATTCAATTTTCAGTGCTGATTTCGAAACAAACTGCCATATTGTTTTTTGACTTTTTACCACTTAAGATTCATATCTTTTTACTCGGAACTCGAAATCAGTTTCCGTTTGTTGGAAACGAAACTAGACGAACAAATCTTTACATAGGTATAAAATTCACCATCTAACCATTTTTGTAGAATTTATGGTGAATTTTCAAACTTACTGCCATAATCCAGTTTTCTACACAACTTCCATAATTAACTTCAACTTTTATACTAACTTCTCCTTACTTCTCTATTTGTCAATTTAGTCCCATTATTTACTTTAAACCATCAACTTGTCACCTTCTTCATCAAATAATTATTCACAATAGTTTCCCTTAATTTTCCTTCTTAACCAAAATAGTCACTAAAATGCAAAGATAAGGATTGTAGCTTCTTAACTTTGCAATTTAGTCCTCAAATCAACATTACTATCTTAATTCCATCATTATAACTAAAATTCAAATTTAATCCTCCTCTAGAACCTCATTTCCGAATTGGTCACTTAACTTTGACAATTTGTCAAAATGGTCACTAATTCGATTCAACATCGATTTAACATTCCAACTTCAATTTCACATCTCGAACTTCAATAATAACATAAATACACTTCAAAATCATAAAAAAATTAGATTAGTCCTCTAACTTTCAAAATTTCTGAAATGGTCCCTATACCTTGAATCTATAAACCCTAATCATCTTCATATAAACTAAAATATGTAGGGTTTAAATCACAACTCAATAACATGATTTTAAAATTATACTAACTTGATTTCAACTTGAATTTCATATGAAATCATAAAATTCCAAAAGCCCCAAACTTTTTCCATAAACCCCAATTTCTTTTCATGCAAAATTCTCATCAATCAAGCATGTTTTCAATGAATTATTTACACCAAAATATAGAGCTTGAAGAGTAGAACAACTTTGCAGGCGAAAATATTACCTGGAAATAGAGTTTCGGGGCTTGAATCGAACTTGGAAAACTTTTCTCCATTTTTCTTTCTTTCTCCCCCTCGTATTTCGAAATTTTGAGGATGAAGAAGTCTTCATCCTTTTTTTCATCCAATTTGGCCACTTGTCTTGCATAAATGAATTTAAAATTCATTTAGATAGTGAAATTACTAAAATGCCCTTTTAATCCAACGGTTGAGATTGATTTTATCATTAATCAAGGGCCAAGATTTAATCTTCCATTTTCTTGTACCAAAATTTTCCTTGTAACTTTTTGAATATTTCAAAAAATCCATTGGGGAAAAATGACCAATTTGCCCTCCAACTAGTTTTTATTTACTAGTTTGTCATTCTTGTAAAAATTCAACTAAGTCTAGTTGGAATCCAACCAAATATAATAAAATATTCATAAAATAGTATTTTATGACTGTCCATGGCTTTTGGATCAGCCTCTAAAATTTCAGTTCGATCCAATTTCCCGATATTCATAAAATACTTTTGCTGCGATTTCACCTCTATCGAGCTATCAAATTTATTCCAAAAATTCCATATTTCCATATTCGGAAAATGAACACTATCATCTTATAAAAATTTCCTTTCCTAAAGTCTTAGACTGTATTTTCTTAACTCAGTCTATTATCCCAATAATTATCGAAAATCTTCAAAGAGTAGAATTTCTCTTAGAAATCCTTTATCGTAAATCCATACGAATATTCTTTACTCTTACTGAGTCCAAATTATTCATCAGAAACACTTTTATGGGACCTTCCCAAAGGTCACACATCCTTGTATTTCTTTAGCTTGAGCACGCTTAACAATTTCATTCGATCCAAATTCGGTACCTTTTTCTGCATCTTAATTCTTAAATTGATATCAAGGTACCTATTTCAATCCGATTCACTCTTGTACTGAGTAAAATTACTTTCTGGGGAAATTTACACTTTAGTCCCCAAACTTTTCAAAGTTTATACTTTAACCCCCTAAACTTTCAAAATTTACATTTAGTCACTAGCCAAAATTTGGGATACTACAATTCCTCCCCCTTAAGAAAATTCGTTCTCAAATTTTCAACGCGTACCTGTTCCAAACATTTACATAAATTACTTCCTTATTTTCTTCTCAGCCTCCCAAGTGGCTTCTTTGACCTTGTGATTTTTCCTCAGAACTTCAGTCAATGAAATTTCTTATTCCTTGATTCTTTAATTCCATAAAATAATATTTTATTATATATAGTTGCCGAAGGTTAAAACCTCTTAGGTACTTCTTGTTCTTGTACTTGAGCCCACTACTGCACTAGTAGCTCAATCTAGGTAAAAATCGAAAAAAGTTCATACTTGATTTCATTGTTACTGCTACGGGTATCTTTATAACCCTTGTGATATGAGACTCTTATTCTTGTCTAGAAACATTTATATGAAAATTTCAATTAGCCAGAACAATCCTCAACTAAACACTCTTCCTTTGACTTCATTAAGGAACTAATTCCTTTTAATAATTTAAACGTTTCTTCTTATAATCGCTTCAACCTTGTGCACAGATAACCAACTTATCTAAATTACACTTCTGATTCCCGAGATGATACCTTCATATTACCTTCTAGTATTTGATCACTTAGATCATTAGAAAACCTTTTTTTCCAGCAATCCACATTATTTTAATGCTTATCATACTCATCATCTTATATTACTGATTGTCTTTGTCAAAACCTTTCTGAAAAGATATCTTACCTTATCCATTACAGTTCAGCCCTACCTTTATAAGGCTCTGCTGTCAACTATTTAGATAAAATTAACCTCTTAGTTGACTTCTTTGAATACTCTTTGGTTACAAGTTCAATACACTTTATCGATAATAGACTTCCAATCTTGTTCACTATGTACTCAAATATCACTTTCATCATACTTTTATTCCAGATTCTTTATCTTCCTGATCTATCAGGCTTCACAGTTGACATCTTATAATACTAATGTCTCCTTAAAGAAATAATCCTTCTTACTTAGATTGTGTCCGATTTAAAGACATTTCAAAGTTTTTCTAACATTTGAGGAGTCTACACTGTAACTCTTTCCATGTTTGCTTTGATTATCCTTGCAATATAGTTTACTACTTTTAGTACTCTGACTGATTCATACCTAACATCTTCTTTTTTAGCTTCAAATATAATCTCTTTACATATCAATTTCTTTCTTGGTTTCTTTTCTAATCATCTCAGTAATATCATTACTTAACTTTCCAATGCTCCCTTATATGTACTGACAATACAAACATCTTATAATAAGATACTACTGAGTTATTTCCATCATAACTTCAATGCTTAACTTATCTTGAGTAAATCGCCAGATTACATCTACAGCAACTACTGTCATTGTTATCTTCAAACATATATATTTATAAAGTAAAGATACTTCTTCTTCTTACTCTTTCGCATCTGAGTATCTTACAATTACTGTATCATCTCTTTACTATACCGATAACTTATTCTAAACAAGAACTAACTTCCAGGCTTATTTTACTGTATCATATCCACTATGGGTACTTTCTTGACCTCTAAGATTCGTCAACTGATGAAATCCATTATCGTTTTACTTTTCTTATTCTAGTATCATTTCACCTTTTACTAATGAGGAGCAGCATAAAGTCATACAATCAGTACATCAGTAATATGACATCCTAGGGGCATGTATTTACTGAAAACTCCATATCAAACTTGGTTTAACATCCAGAACCGGCTAAACCTTTGCTCTGATACCAATAAATGTAACACCCATAACGTATACTCATAATTGAATATACATTATAGACGTTACTTAAACATGCTACTGAAAGTTAAGCTTAATTTAATTTTTTTTGGCTTTATACGATTCATCGTCTAGTTGATTATTTAAACTATCATTATAATTCAATTTAATGCATCATATACTATTAGTAAATAAATAGTTTACATGCCCACTAGAGATTGTCATAATTTAGAATGTCTTACTGATGTTCTGCAGATTGTAGCTTGAACATCATGCTTGACTCCTCTTCAAGTGCTCTAACTTGACCTACGTGTGAAACAATCACACGCTAAGTACGAACTTAGTGAGGCATAAAAAATAGTTTATTAAAAACACAAAGTAATACAAATTTATATGTCATGTAATGAGTGTATTACCCATTCTCTAATAATTGACAGTATGTCATATATATCAGTATATCGTGTATTCTTGCTAACAAGTAAATCATGAATTATCTCTATCAAGTAATACATGAAACATTTCTATCATATATCATGTAACCTTTCTATCTTGTATGTCATGTGTTTCTTGGTTAAGTGACATGTAACTTCATATTCATGTATCATGTAACATTTGTAGCAAGTAACATGTAACACTTGAATCATGTATCATCTTGTTATTATTATCATCGTGTCTGTCTAGAGGCCCATGGAAACCCTGAAGCCTATCTGCACCGTAGTGCCATGTAGAGTACGTACTCGAGAGGACTCTCTTTGCTCCTCATATAAGGACGCTCTTTGCTCCTTATATAAACACCTTGTTAGTGCATTTCCACTATGGGCGTGGATCCCCAAGTGTATCTTGTTTCATTTTAGTCTTGTTATTATCTATATTTCATGTATGCATAATGCATCATCATTTATGCAAACAATAATTCGTACCTGGTATTTCATCAAGCTTGCCATGTCAAGCAATGTATCATATCATGTATTATAGAGAAATGCAATGCCATTTTCAATGTAATGCAAACATTTAGAAATGCACTTACTTGGGAAAGTAAGGCGGATATGAGGAGCAATTTCTGCATCTGTTTCCTCCAGGTAATTTTAGGGATGAAATTTCTTAAGTGGGGGAGAGTTGTAACACCCGGTTTTGGGCCTAGCGGTTTTGAGATTTATTAGACGGTCTGGTGGACCGAGTTAGAGATTCGAGTCGAATTTAGGACCGTATATTTTTGGTAAGATAAAAATATGGAAAATAGTTAAAATCATCTTTTAATATGACATTTTGGGTTAATGACCAAAATGCGATTTTTGAAAACTGTTTTAAAGTGACTAAAATCAAAAGGGTCAAATCCTTAGAAACCTTAAGGGGCTAATCTGCCAAGTGTTTGCTGGTGGTTTCTCCCTTCAATTAAATCATTTTAAACATGTGTTTTAAAAGGGTGTTAATAAGGATTAAATATCTAAAGTTAGTTATTAGCTTTTAAAAGAAATTCACGTAACTTTTTCCTAAAACTTTTCTCTCAACTTCTTTTCTTCCAAACACTCAGAATTTCATCAAAATCCAAAGGTGGGGGACTCTTTTCATTCAGATTATTGATTTTAATTTGATTCTTTAACTTTGTTTTGCAAAATCTCATTGAAATTTCATGTTTTCCTAGCTTTAAACAAGCCAATTGAGGGAGAAATCACATAACAGGGGTAAGGTCCGTGATCTCCTCTGTTAAATGGTTTTTTATTGATATTCCAAAGTATTTGATCCTTGATTTATAAGTTGTAATGTGATTTTGATGTTTTGTCAATGTCTAATTGAGTTATTTTGGAAATATTGATGAAACATGGTAATTCTCGAAGTAGATCTGATTTCCAGTATTTGAGATTGATTTAATATATGTTTTGGATGTGTTTTGATGTTGATAAGTTGTTTTTATCAATAGAATCTCGAAACTCTTGAACCTCTAATTATTTAGGTTGCTAGTTTTGAGTTATTGTGGAGGTAGTCGAGTTTAATCTTTGCTGGAGGTAAAAGGATGTTAGGAAAGGGTTTTTCGATGTTATTAGATGTTGGTTGATGGGTGGAAATGTTGTTTTATGGTTGGGTTAAGTTTCGGTAACGTTTGATGATGTTTTTGGTATGTTTCGGATAGTTTTCGAGTGGCCAACTTGGGAGTTGCGGGAGATTGTTGTTAGGCAATGGTTTGAATGCATTTATCCTCTGATTTGATGTGTTTAAAATAGGGGACCATCAAGGCGACGAAGCTTGACGTTGTTTAGTTGCTTGCCGGGAGCTTGTTTCGCGTTGGCAAGGAAGGCGAGGCGTATCGGTGAGTGGAAACTGGTTTTAAATGCTTTACAAGGGTTTGTAAAGGTTGTTGGGAGTTTAGGGTAAACGTGATACACTTACCTAAGCTCAGAAGTAAGTTTCCCTTATTTTGCTCTTGAATATCAGCTTAGATATGAGCATGTTGTTGCATGTTTTGGTGATAAACATGGTGTGGTTTACTTACTGTTAATGCATGATTTTGAGTACATATGTAGGGGTTGAAAGTATATTAAATGCTATTGAGCATTGGTTTTCATTCCGGTTGGGAATGGCGTTATTACATTGGCAATGAGATGTGCATATGTGATGTTTTGTTAATGCATTGTAAACAGTGAGTAAATGGTTATAAATGGTTTGTAAATGATATATTTGCTATATGACAAGGTGAGAAAACAATCGGATATAGTTTGCATGTCGTAGGATTAAAAGTGCACTATAAAATATGAACAAAATCGATTGTGGCCATGGGTCCTTGACGTATGGCGGTGTAACAAGGCCACTCGAACTGTTGGGACCTCATTTGGGACTTACGGTTTAACTAGCCAACCCAAATTGATGGTGTTCTTGCGGATTAACTAGGCAAGGTCGGTACACTTGCGGTTTAACTAGGCAAGGGTGAGATCTCACGGTTTAACTAGGCGAGGGTGTCACATCTTGCGGTGTAACTAGGTAAGGTTTGGGATATCATGCAGTTTAACTAGGCATGGTATGAGAGATCCATGTATCTGATATGTGTGTACCGACTCCGGGCAAAACTTCTACCATGCCTCGACTCTGGGTGAAACCTCCTGTCACGGTGTCTCTAGGCCTGACCACCGCTATAAACCGAATCAACAGCTCTCTTACCTGAACTAGAACCTCCCGATCCAGAAGCCAAACGCAAATTCAGCTCCACATCCTTAGCTCGCGAAACCAGCACATCACATGCGCTCGTTAGGAACCAACTCAGGTGTATACCGACTCAACCTCACGAACTACACCTCGTACTCCACAACAGACATATTGCCTTGCACCAGAGCCATAAACTCACGTTTCTTCTTGTCCTGATACCAGACTCCCAAAAACTTCTTCCAAAATGCCTCACAGAAGAACTCCCAGGTCACCTAATCGGTCGTCATCCCGAATATCGTGGTAGTCCACCATGTATAGGCATCATCCTGCAGTAGGGAAATAGCACAGCCCAGATTTCGAGCATCGGTGCACCCTATCTGGCCTAGTATCCTCTTAGTACTGGCCAACCAGCCCTCAGTAGCCTCATGTGACAAACCTCGAAACTCAACTGTGCCCAAACTACGGAGATGCTCAAGCAGCAAACCCTGCCCCTCAACCGGTGGTGCTGGCACACGAATACCCGCAACTGCTGCCTAAAAAGCACCAGTCATGGCCTGTATCAACGGTGCCATATCACCCATCCCTGGCCCAACTGGCACAGGTGGTACTTGTTCTACTGACTCTGGTGGATTAGGTGGGGGCAGTGGCAACCCTCCAGGAGGTACAACTTCTCCTTCATCATCCTGCCCAGCAGCAGCAGCAATCGCGCTAGATCACAACTCTCTCCTAGGTCCCATCGTGCTAAAATATATCTAAGGCATGATAATCATTTCAAAACAAAAAAAAAACAGTCAGGCCAGCCTCAAGCAAGGATCCAAGACTTTCATTTCAAGAATCAAAACTTTCCAGACTATAATAATATGGCAATGGGTACCCCAAAACTTTCCCAACATAGCATATAATAGTCAACATTCATATATCAATCACCATACATATCAACCAGCGTACATACAACAATCACTGTGCAAATCAAACATGACAACAACCTCCTAAACGAACCAAACCTGACTCTGATACCACCAAATGTAACCCCTTTAACCCGGCCTAGATGCCCAACCAAACCAAGAAGGCTACATTAGGTTTTCCATAGCAAACCGAAGAGATACAACCAAACCCAGTCCATTTTTTATCTTATCTAGATGCCAATTATTAACCCTGCATGTTCATACCGACATCAGGTGCAACCCCAACTCAATCAGGCGTCAATTTAACATCCAATTGATCACATTTGCAATTTAGGGACCAAATTGCAAAATAGAAAATTTTAGGATTTATACCCACTTTTAAGTTACCAACCTTAAATTAGTCAGGTTTCAAACTTCCAACTCAAATTGCAACTCAAACTGATCATTCTACCACATATAGTTGTTCGGCAAGAATCAGGGACTAAAATGCAAAGAAAGCAAAACTGCCCAAAAGTGACATTCTCAAAAGAAACAGTCATCCGTATCGAAACGAGTAGGCCCGTACCGATACGGTTTGAAACACCCTGTTTTGATACACCATCAAGCCGTTTTGATACGCCTAACTGAAATACCAAACTTTTGAAATATTTTAAACTGTACCAATACGGTTTCTCAAGTGTTTCGATACGTGGGTTCAAGTTGCAAAAATGAATTCTAGAGGCTAAAACTCGTATCGAAACGCCTATCCCCGTATCAATACGCTAGGCCAAATTCTCCTAGACGTATCGAAATGCACAAGTCCCGTACCGATCCCACGAGACTGTAATTGCCTAGCCGTACCGATACGGTCCCCCGCGTATCGATACGCCTGGGCCTGTAATGTCACATTTGGCTGATTTTTCATCCCAAAAGTATACTCAAACCATACCAACATGCTTTAAACACAATGCTAACATGTCAAATATATCTCATACCAGCAAGTACCACAATTCTAACAACATAACAAGGATTCATGCATCAAAGAGGAAATCTATAGGCATGCTTCCTAATACGCATCCAACCAACATATCAAAATATAAACCAGCACCAAAATCAATCCTTAAAGGCCATTTACAATCCAAGAGCAATTAAAGAGACATGCTCAAACAGGAGTTTCACAAAACATCTCCCAAACCACAATAAGTACCCCATGCCATTACTCATTATACTCTAAACCAAAACATACTTTGGAAACAAGTCTTGCCAAGATCCCCTTGCTTCTTGCTGCCTTCCAAGACCTCAATTATCTGCAGTGATGGACAATGAGAATGTAAGCACACAAGGCTTAGTGAGGAGTGCTCAAAAACAAACACCGTCAATGCATTTAAAACAATTTACTTAACATCACCCTTTAAAACATCATCATGCCCTTTTAAAACATGCACTTTACATCATTAAAACAAGCATATTAAACCATATGCTACATGTATCATTAACCAACAGCAAATCACATTGCTAACCCTCCACTTAAGCCTTCTCATGCATTACTACCAAATGCAAAGTTTATGGATAAATGTAACACCCCCTTCATGTATCCATTGTTGTATACAGGTCAGAGATGTCACTAAGCATTTACAATTGACCATATACATGAAATCAATTTTAATAAATGTAACACCCCCTTTCTGTATCCATTACTGAATATAGGTTAGAGATGTCACTAAGCATTTACCATTGACCATATACATGAAATCAATATAAATTTTTTGTATAAATATAACCTTTTAAAACTAGTCATTTAGCTAATCACGTAAAATTTAAAACTTAATTTTTCTAAGTTCAATTCAAACCTAAATTCAAGCAGCAACTAGGGAGTTTACTTAGTAGCTATTTAAATAATGTAACTGCTTAAAAACTGCCTAATTTAAAAATCATTTAGATAGTAAATAAAATACGATTAAACTAACTCTTTTCTAACCACATACATATAAGAGCAGCCAAAACATTAATAAATATACATGCCAACTAGTAATATCAAAAGATAACATCAAAGATTCATACTGATACTGATATTCGGCTCCCCAAAATATGATGATGTCCTCTGCTGCTCCTTACTCCTTATGGTCCTTAATATCTACGCGTGAAACAATCACACGCTAAATATATACTTAGTGAGGCAATGTAAAAAAAATTTAAAACATTCCATAATAAAATAATGATAAGAACAATTAGAGTGCAAAATTATAAATATAAAAAAGGATTTGAAAATCATAAAACTAACTTGTCAAAACCATTCTTTTTTTCGTAACCTAACAATCTCAGCATTCATATATAATACAATACAGGTAATATCAATTTGATCCATTATACTTCACTTTTTATATCGATATAGCCCAATGTATTATGGATGAGAATACATGGTATGCGAGTTAATAATGAGTATGCACATGTTCCCAACAACAACTATTTAGTTGTTCCATTAATAAAATAATGTATCGATGTATTGATATCAATGTATCAATACCAATGTATCAATGTCAGTGTAACACTGTAAACACTACCGTAATTTAACAACATCAATAATAATAATAGGTCATTGTTGTAGAACACAATTCACTATATCACTGCCATAACTTAACAGCAATATTAACCAATAGGTCATGGCCGTAGAACACAGCTCACTGTCTCATTACTATACTTGACAGTAATATCATATTAATATACTCCACCTCTTTGGCATGCCAATATACCAAGACTCTCAATAATTATACAATGGGCTTTCAAATAATTTACTACTATGAACATTTCATTCATTTTTCGATAATATCAATGGATTAAGATAATCACTTCCATATGTAAAAATATGCATTGGGCAATTCATACCCGAAAATCATTCATAAAGCATTTCAAAATCATTTAATAAAATTCAAATCATTTTCTTTCAATAATCGAGAATAACTTATCACGAGTCTTTCTCATTTCATAAATAGAGTAAGTAGAATGCACTCACCTTTTCCTCACTAGTAACTTAACAAGCTGTACAATCACCTTCAACCTCACTCTTGAACTTTTTCCTTATCAACTGCTTTATTCAAATCATGAGTCTAATAATGATTACGATCTACACAGCATTTCAACAACACATACCATTCAAAGTACATATTAGTATCATACTAACATTGATATATATTAGGAATAATATTTCCTAATAATTCTTTAACTTTCCAAAATATTCATTTTAGTCCTAAGGACTCTTTTTAAACTTCCAACAAACATTTTCAAGTCCACACCTTACATTTCTCATTCTTTACACTTGAGGACCCAAACTTTAAAAATTTACACAATAGTCCTTGAATGTGCCAAAATTTTAAATTGGTTCCCATAGTTAACATAACTTCAAAATCATCCTTCTAATCACTTTAACTTAATTTTCCAACACAATACACTTCAAAACCAAGCTTAACAACCAAACCCCTAAACTTTCCAAAATTTACAACTTAGTCCTCAACACTTTATAAACTTCCACATTAGTCCAAATAACTTTCTAAAGCTTACAAAATCATCCTTACACCATTTCTAGCATTAGGAATTTTTTTCCAAAATTTTACCTTATTTTCTACATGGAGGCCGAATACCAAAGGTCACTTTGATCAAAATTCCCAACTTTATTCAAGCATAAATTCAACCTCTAAACAACATATTCAAGCTTCTAACATCATTTCCCATTCAAACAAAAATTTTGCAAGAGTTTCCCCTAATTTTTCAACATTCCCAAAAATACCTAACACCAAAATTCATGAAATCTTTCACTATTTCAAGCAATAAACAACATCACAACTTCATATTCAATCAATTTAATCCATAAAACTTAAAATCTCAACTTGTTCTTCATAAACCCTAATCTCATATCTCAACATATAGACATGGAAACCCTTCAAAAATTATATCAAATGAAAGAGAATTCAATGGAGATTAATTTTCTATTTTATGTCTTGAACAAAAAATCAACTAGATCAAGCAAAAAATTGAATCAAAGATTTCCTCACATTTGCTACATTGAATTCGGCCAAGGGAAAAAGAAGAGAGAATTCTCTAGCTTTTTCTTCATTTAATTTGTGTACAAATGGCATTTTAATCCTTTAATATCCAATTTAATTAAAAAGTAAGGGTAAAATGACCAAAATGCCATTAATGAACCTTGGTATTTTCATAATTGCCATTATCCCATATTTACTCAAATATTGTATGCAATCGAATCCAAAACTTAACACAATATTATTTTAGTCTATCTAATACTCCCATCAAATTTTCATAATTTTCTGAGCTCGAATGATCATTCAAATTAATTTCTAAAACTTATCCCCATTATAGCTTTTTACACAAATCTCGTACCAAAAATCTGATTCCCACCAAAAATCTTATACCGGATAAACTATTCATTTTTCCATAAAAATAATTATTGGGAAAATTACCATGTTGGTCCCTAAACTTTTCCCAACTTTTCACTTTTGCCACCAAACTTTGAATTTTTACGTTTTAGTCACTAAACTAAAACCACCAACTTTTATATCTTTGCAATTTAGTCACTAACCAAAAATTGGGGTATTACAAGAAACATGTATAAACCACATTATGCATCATAAAACATTTCAATGATACATCAACAATTATATTGGCTTTCAAGTGATCATTAACAAGTTCAATAACAAAAGAGTTCATCGGATACACGGATTCAACAAGTGTTAACCCAACACTTCAAGCCATCCCAACCGGAATAGTGATACAATCACAATCGCGGTACAATAACAACCAGGTACCATAACAACCCATGGGGACACCCACCCCAATCATCGGTTAGACGCTTAATCCACTAACAGTAGTATTCAGTACTATTTAACCCCTCTACCGTTAGGGTACTTGGATGGAGTATTCGGTACACCGTATAAACCCATCAACATCCAAGGCGACTTATTTACAGTGCACTCAATCCTATGGCCGGCCAACTATATCCGATAATAATTTTAAAACCACATCACTTGCAAATATAATTAACCAAATAACATTTACCTCACTGTTTTTAACAAGAATTAAACCATGCCATTTCCAAAGCAATAATCATGCTTTAAACCATACTTAAAAGGATCACTTACCATGTGCATCCTTCAGCAAATCATGCTTGAAAACAGTATATCGAAT
Organism: Hibiscus mutabilis; assembly: GCA_019671005.1. Classification (NCBI taxonomy): domain Eukaryota; kingdom Viridiplantae; phylum Streptophyta; class Magnoliopsida; order Malvales; family Malvaceae; genus Hibiscus; species Hibiscus mutabilis. Next base: position 16,901,456 of record CM033743.1, on the reverse strand, counting down.
ACTTTAAATCATGCTTAAACAGTAGGTAACATGTAAATCAAAACAAGCACATAAAACCATTTAACACTAGCACGACCGAGAGAGTAAAACCACTTTACTTACTTTCGAGCTTAGGTAAGCGTTTCAAGCTCTACCTAAACTCCCAAAAACCACCTTTAAAATATTCCAAAGTTGGAATCCACATTTTCACTCACCGATACGCGAAACTCGATTCATCGACGCGAAAAAAAGTATCTGAAGCCTCCTACACTTCTCCAATCACTTTCGGATCAACCTCCCCTATTTTTACCACAAAAAACAGAAGATTAATGCATCATAATGCATTCTAAACACAGCAACCACAATCCTCCTCGGATTTCCACAACACCCTCACAATTAACCCTCCACAACAACTGAAAACATAACCAAAACACTTCGATTCACAACCAGCCAACATCTATCAACCTAGCATCACTTTCAACATCCAAACACATCTAAAAACAGATCCAAAACAACCTACCACCTCCAGCAACCTTGCAACCATAGAAACACCACAAAACCTCAATACTAACAACCTAAACAAATATAAATTCTTAAGTTTCGGGATTCCATTGATAAAACTCACTTATCAACATTATTTAACATCCAAAATATAGATCAAAGCATCATTACTTACTGGAAAATAGATACAATTTGCGAATCAACTCATTTTCCCCAAATAACTCAATTAAACATTAGAAAATCATCAAATCAGATTAGAAACACAAAAGCAAGGATCAAATGCTTCAGAATTTCAATAAAGAAACATAAAATAGAGGAGATCTCAGAAGTTACCCCTATTGTGAAGTTTCTCCCTCAATTGATTTGTGAAAAGCTAAGAAAAACACAAGATTATTGTAAGATTTTCTATAAACAATCTTTATAAAACAATTTGAAACAATAAAATCAAGTTAGAAACCACCTCACCTCTGGAAATTTGATGATAACCTGAGTGTTTGGCCAAGGAGAGAATGGAGAGAAAAAGTTGAGAGAAAATGACATGATTTTTGTTTTAGAAAAGATAACCAACTTTTTAACAAAATCCTCTTTAATTACCAATTAAAACACATGTTAAAATTAGTTAAATCAAGGGAAAAATCATCAAAAAACAATTGGTAGAATATTTCCTTAAAGATTCTAAGTATTTGACCCTTTTCATTTTAGTCACTAGAAAATCTCAATTTTCAAAACTTTCATTTTGGTCACTAACCAAAATGTCCATCTTCCAAAACTCATTTTTTCTAAATTGATTTCACCATTATTAAATACATAATTAATAATGATTTTTAAGCATTCTTCCATAATTTTTCCAACAACAAAAATATACGATCCCGAAACTACCTTGAATCTCTACTCCGGTCTACCAAACCGTCTAAAAACCCACTAAACCGCTAAGCCCTAAAACCAGGGCGTTACAAAATAGGCAAGGTTTGGGATATCATGCGGTTTAACTAGGCATTGTATGAGAGATTCGTGTATCCGATATGTGTATAGGATAGAGGTAGTCTATCTGGGTCACTATAAATGCCAATATATGAGAAAGTTCATGTGTTGAACCTTGTTTGTAATGCTTTGGAATTTAAGCATGGTTTGTTTAAAATGCATTGGGGATTTAAGTATAGATTGTATATGATGTCATGTAAAGGTTATTATGTTTTGATTTGGTTGGAATCATGGAAAATGCTATGGTTGTAAGAATGTTTTGGGAAAAGCAAGCATGTGGTTTTAAAATGGTTTTAAATGCATCATTGTTTTATGAGCATCCTCACTAAGCATGTGTGCTTATGCTCTTTTTTTCTAATGATGTAGAGCATTAAAGTTCGGGGCAGCAAAGGCAAGGTTTGCAAGGATCCAAAAGATAAACTACTTTTGAGTATGAACTTAGTTTACATTTTCGGTTAATAAGGCAATGTGTTCGCCTTGGCTTTTGGGAGTTGTAAATTCGTTTCATTGTGGTTCTTTAGAATGATTCTATGCTGGTTTTTGATGGTGGTTATATGATGATTAGCTTGATGTTATTACTTGCCAATAGTTGAGGTTGAATTGATGAATAGGTATGCATCTAGAGTTTCCTTATGGGTTGCTATGTTGTGCTGGTTTGACCAGGTGTAATATTCTATGTTGAGTGTGTTGGCATGTTGCTTATGCTGAGAATGGTCTAATTGTGCATTTTGGTATGTTTGGCAAAGTGGTCTAGGAAGCATGCCTCTAGTGTGGTCCTTGGGAATATGAGGTTGTTTTGGTTGCCTAACCTTGGTATAAATGATAGATTATGTATATTCAAGTGTTGTTATGCATGTATGCAAGTTGCTAGGGGTCAATTACATCTAGAATTGTGTGAAAAAATAGCTAATCTTGACATTACAGGCCCATGCGTACCGATACGCGGGGGATTGTATCGGTACGGCCAAGCAAATAAGGCCAAGGTGTTTCGGAACATGTAAGGGTTGTAACACCTCTCACCATATCCATCATTGATTAGGAGTTAGAGATGTCACAAAACACTTTTACAATAGTTTTTATTTCAAAATTGGCAAAATTTTGTTTCTTCAAAATATAACCAATGAACTCTTTAACTAAAATAATATTTAACCGCGTAAAATTTAAAACTAATATTTCTATGTTCGATCTGAACCTAGATTTAGGCAACAACTTGGCAGTTCGATTTTCCTTCATATAAATAATAAAACTGCCTAAAAACTGCCTAATTTAAAAATCATTCGATTAGCTAATAAAATATGATTTCAACATATTTAACTTGTAATATCCACTCTAAGTGTTTATTTTCACGTTTATAAAATTGCAACCACTTCAAACATTTTCATATCATAATAACTCAAAACATTTATATGATACATGCCAACTAATAATATCAAAAAGGGACATCAGGGATGTCTTACTGATAATGATATACCGTTCCCAAAATAGATGGTGTCTTCTCGTACAGCTCCTTACTCCTTACGTTCTTTTACCTACGCGTGAAACACTCATACGCTAAGTATAAACTTAGTGAGGCAACTAATATTGCAATTAAACATTGAAATAAATAATTCAATAGATAACAATGAAAATTAATAGTTTATATAAATAAAATAATTCATATCATAAACCATTGTTCAATAGTTAATATCACTTTCATTTGCACTTTTCACTGTCATTTAAAATCATAGCCCAATGTAAGATAAATGAGAATGTATGGTATGCGAGTCACTATTGAGTATGCACATGTGCAGCAACAACTAATTTGTTGTCCCAAAATAAACACTGTATCACTTTATCACTGAATAACCGTTGTAAACTTATATAACGTCACTGTATCAATAGGTCATAGCTGTAAAATACAGCGTCACCTTTTCACTTTATAACTATTGTACATTTGTACAACATCACTGTATCATTATACTCCCGCCTCATTGGCATGCCAATTATACCAAGAAATCTCATAATGCACACAATGGGCTTTAAATATTCACTATCATATACTATTCACTTATTTAAAATATCAAAAGATATTAACATTTCACAATATTATATAAAAGTGCATTGGGCAGTTCATACCCGAAAATCATTCATAGTTCTTTTCAAAAATCATTGAAAAGATATCATTGTAAATTGACATTCGAGAAAGACTCATCGCAATACTTTCTCATATCAAGTAAAATAGTAAAAATGCATTCACCTGTTGCCTCACTAGTTTGTTTTACCCTTATACACAACTTCACTTTTGCACTGCTTCTTTGCCCTTAGAGTTGCTCGGCTCCCGGTTTGGATTACGATTATGATCTACACAACATTCCAACAACACATACCGTTCAAAGTACATGTTAGTATCATACTAACATTGATACATATTAGGAATAATATTTCCTAATAATTCTTTAACTTTCCAAAATATTCATTTTAGTCATAAGGACTCTTTTTAAACTTCCAACCAACAATTTCAGGTTCAAACCTTACATTTCTTATTCTTTACACTTGAGGACCCAAACTTTAAAATTTTACACACTAGTCCTTAAATTTGCCAAAATTTCAAATTGGTCCCCAAAGTTAATACAACTTCAAAATCAACCTTCTAATCACTTTAACTAAATTTCCCAACACAATACACTTCAAAAACAAGCTTAACAACCAAACCCCTAAACTTTCCAAGATTTACAATCTTAATCCTCAACACTTTATAAACTTCCACAGTAGTCCAAATAACTTTCTAAAGCTTACAAAATCATCCTTACACCATTTACAACCTTAGGAAAATTTTCCATAATTTTCCCAATATTTTCTACTAGTAGGCCGAATACCAAAGGTTACTTTGACCAAACTTTATATTTTGATTCAAGTGTGAATTCAACCTCAAAACAACATATTCAAGCTTCAGTATCATTCTTACTTAAAATAAAATTTTTGCAAGAGTTTCCTCTAATTTTTCCATTTTCCCAAATTCAACCTACATCATAATTCATGGAATTTTCACTATTTGCAAGCTTGAAACAACATCACAACATCATATATAATCAAATGAATCCATAAAACATGAAAATCCAACTTGTTCTTCATAAACCCTAAACCCCAAACTCAACATATGGACATGGAAACTACTCAAAAATTATACCAAATAAAAGAGAATTTGATGGAGATAAATTTTCTATTTCATATCTTGATCCAAAAACCAACTAAATCTTGATAAAAATTGAATCAAAAATCCTTTCTTACCTTGCTATAGGTTTCAAAATTTGGAGGAAGAAGATGGAGAAATTTTTCTAGCTTTTTCTTCATTAATTGTAATGACAAATGGCATTTTAATCCTTTAAATCCATTATAAAAATCTCCACCAATAGTGAAATTACAATTTTACCCTCAATTATGACCAATTAGGTGTTGACACCTATTAAATTCACTTTTCCATAATCATCTTTAATTAAAAAGTAGGGGAAAAATGACTAAAATGCCATTAATGAATCCATGTATTCACAAAAATGCCATTTGTGCACTATTTCAAAATATTATCTTCAATTGAATCTAAATCGAATCAAAACGATCCCAAAACTTAACACCATCTTCTTTTAGTCTAATTAAGACTCCCATAAAATTTTCATAACTTTTCGAGTTCGAATAGTCATCCGAATTAATTCCCGAAACTTATTCCCTTTATAGCTTTTTACCCAAATCCCGTACCAAAATTCTGATTCCAACCAAATTCTTATACCGGGATAAACTATTCATTTTTTCCATAATAATAATTATTGGGAAAATTACCATGTTGGTCCCTAACTTTTCCCAACTTTTCACTTTTGTCACCAAACTTTAACATTTTTCATTTTAATCACTAAACTAAAACCATCAACTTTTAAATCTTTGCAATTTAGTCACTAACTAAAAATTGGGGTATTACAGGGGCGTTTCGATACACTTAATGGTTACTGGAATTTCCCTTTTTGAAGAAGAGACCACGTATCGAAACACCAAGGGACCGTATCGGTATAGTGTGAAATGATTTTAAAACGTATTTTATACTCGAAGAGGTGTACCGATACGGGTCTTGTTGTATCAAAATGATGAGTTCACAACCGTATCGATATAGGACTAAGGGTATCAATATGGATATCTTTATTTCTGTTAATATCTTGGAAAATAAGTTTTGTTTTCTTTCGTTTTAGTCCCTGAATCTTGTTTTGCCAATTATTTGAGCATGGATAATCGTTTGAAGCTGATTTTTGACATCTAAGCATAAATGAATTTAATTAAAGGTTGGTAACTTAAAAATTAGAAAAGTCCTTTGATTGTGCTAAAATTACGTTTTAGTCCCTAATTCGTCTTTGGGGTCAATTAGATATCGTTACGATGCTCGATTGAGATGAGTGCTCACCTGTGAATAGTATGATCATGTAGGAAAGCATTAATGCATCTAGACAAGATAAAAGGAAAAATGGATGTGTTTTAGGTTTAATCTTCCAAGTTTACTTTGGTAAACCTAATATAGCTTGCTTGGTTCGGTCTTGCGACTAGGCCGGGTCGAGGGGGTTACAAGATTCATGTACCAAAAACTCCATCCAAGTACCCTAATGGTAGAGGGGTTTTACAGTACTGTATACCCCCGTTAGTGGATTAAGCATCTAACCGAAATAAAGGGTTGGTGTCCCCGTGGGTTGAAAGTGTACCCAATTGTTTAGGTACCGCGATTGTGATTGTATCGCTATTTTCGGTTAAGATGGATTGAAGTGTGGGTAAAATGTTGTTGAATCCGTGTATCCGATGAACTCTTTTGGTAAATGAACTTGGTTAATGATCACTTGTAAGCCAATATAATTGTTGATGTATCATTGGAAAGTTTATGTTGTATAATGTGATTTATACATGTTTACTCTTTAAGCCTTGCATATGGTTGTTATGCATGGGAAGGCTTAAATTGAGGTTGAGCAATGGGACTTGCTCTTGGTTAATGATACATGATGCATATGGTTTAATATGCTGGTTTTAAAGATGTTAAGTGCATTTTTAAAGGCATGATATTGTTTTAAAAAATGATTGAAATGAGATTTCAATGTAACATTGGGAAATGGTTTTATTGCATTGATGGTATATTGTTTTTGAGCTCTCCTCGCTAAGCCTAGTGTGCTTATGCTCGTTTTGTCCATCAATGCAGAGAATTAAAAGCTTGGAAGGCAGTGAGAAGCAAGGGACCAATACAAAGACTTGGTAACTAAAGTATGCTTGAAATAAGGGCAATGGGGATTTCCGTTGTTATTTGGGAGATGTTTTGTTGTACTCCCTTCTTGAGCAAGTTTGTTTTGTTGCCCTTGGGTTGTATTTGGCCTTTATGGTTTGATTTTGGTGATGGTTTGAAGTTTCATTTTTTTCTTGGTTGGTTAACTAGGTTGCATGCCTATACATTTACATTTGATGCAAAATGCCATGAAATGATGTTGAATCTGTGATGTAATGTTGTGGTTGGATTTTAGGTTATGTTGGTTGTATGTTAGGGGCATGTTAGAATGTTTTGGTAAGGTTGAAAGCATGGTAAACCAGCTAAAACTGACATTACAAGCGCAAGCATACCGATACGCGGGGGACCATATCGATACGGCTAGGCGAATTCGGGCATTTGGGATTGGTACTGGTATGTGCGTACCGGTACGGATAAGCCATTTAAGCTTGACGTACCGGTACAGGATAAGGCGTATTGGTACGGGAACTCGTTACTAGAAAGTTGCTTTTTGGGAAAAACACGTGTACCGAAACAATGAAGGCTCGTACCGATACGATATTAATATTTTGCAAGTTGACATGGCGTACCGATATGGTACACAGTGTACCGATATGGGTGGATACTCCGTATCGGTACGGCTGTATTCATACCGGTACCGGTGACCGTTAATTATGTTAATGTCTTGGAAAGGAAGTTTTGTATCCTTGCATTTTGGTCCCTAAATTTTGTGGATGCAATTGAACAAGATCGGATGATAATTTTGAGCTAAATTTTGACGTGTAAGCATGTAACCTATCTAATTAAAGAATGGTAACTTAAAATCAGGCTAAGTCCACGAAATTTTCAGGATTTACAATTTGGTTCCTAAATCGTAGTTATGACCAACTAGATGTTAATTCGACGCCCGAATGAGTTGGGTTTTCACCAGAGATCTGTATGCACACATAGGATAATTATTTTTGCACCTAGATAAGATAAAGAAAAAAATTTGTGGTCGGGTTTTGGGTTGTATCTCTTTATGGTTTACTTCGATAAACCTAATTAGCTCGCTCAGTTTGGTCTTGCGAGTAGACTGGGTCGAAAGGGTTACATTTGGTAGTATCAGAGCCAAGTTTGCGATAGTTGGGAGTTGGCTTGATTGTTGTGATGTTATTGCGAGTTCTTATCTGATGTTTAATATGCACGATGATTGTAATATGCACGATGATTTCTTTATGCCATGTTGGAGGGAAATTCGGGAAACTCATTGCCTCATTATTATAGTCTGAAATGTTATGATTTTGAAATGAAAATCTTGGATCCTTGCTTGAAGCTGGCCTAATTATTTTGTATTTGAATGATTATCATGTCTTAGATATATTGTTAGCATGATGGGACTGAGCAGAGAGTTGCGATCTAGTATGATTACTACTGCCACTTGGAAGGAGATTGAGGAGAATGTTATACCTCCTGGAGGGTTGCCACCACCCCCACCTAATCTACCTGAGGCACTAGAGCAAGTACCACCTGTGCCAGCTGGGCTAGGGATGGGTGATATGGCACTGTTGATTTAAGCCATGACTGGAGCTTTTCAGGTAGCAATTGCGGGTGTTCATGTGCCGGCACCACCAATAGTTGGGTAGGGTTTTCTGCTACAACGTCTTTGCAGTTTGGCCAGAGTTAAGTTTCGAGGCTTGCCGCCTGAGGCTTCTGAGGGATGGTTGGCCAGTATTAATAGGATACTGGGACAAATTGACTATTCTAATGCCTGTAAGCTGGGTTGTGTTGTGTCCATGTTATAGGGTGATGCGTATACATGGTGGACTACCACGATATCCAGTATGGAGACCAAGGATGTAAAATGAGAGTTCTTTTGTGGTGCTTTTCGAAAGAAGTACCTGGAGATCGATATCAGGACGATAGGAAGCGTGAGTTCGTGGCTTTGGTGCATTGCAGTATGTCTGCTGCTGAGTACGAGGTGCAGTTCGTGAGGTTGTGCCAGTATGCACCTGAGTTAGTTCTTAACAAGCGTACGCGATGTGATCGATTTTGCTACGGGCTTGTGCAGGAGGTTAAGACATACATGCTTGCTGCTGATTACACAGATTCTGATGTACTGGTTTCACGAGCTTAAGATGTTGAGCAGAATTTGGGTATGGTTTCTGGCCTCGGGGTATTAGGTCTGATAAGAGAGCGTCTGATTCCAGTAGTGGCGGTGGTCAGGCCAAGAGACACCGTGATCGAAGGTTTAACCTAGAGCTAAGGCGTGGCAGAGGTGTTGTTGGACGTAGAGTCCAGGGGCAGGGTGCCCAGGTTAGAGCTCCGTTTAACACCTGCTGGGTCTGTGGATCCTGAGATCATTTGAGGCGAGATTTTTCGCGTTTGGCAAGAGAGGGTCAGGCACCTATGCCTATTATGGCGAATGTTTGTTGGAGTTGTGGGTCTGGCGACCATCTGAGACGTGCTTATCCTTTGTTGGCTGGAGGTGGGAAGGGTGATGCATCCGTTGTAGCTCCATAGAGAGGTCGAGGTCGTGGTTGTGGACCGTTTCAGCATAGAGATAGCGGGCAGAGGACTGTGGCTCATACCATTGCTATCCAGCCTGAGGGAGGTGGACTAGCTAGGGTGTATGCACACCGAGAGGGTCATAATGACACCGATGTGATTGCAGGTACTTTTACCTTACAGTCCTTGCCGTTGTATTTGTTGGTTGATTCTGGTTCTACCCATTCATACATCTTGAGTGAGCATGCATAGTTGCTTGATATATCTATTGAAATTCTTAATATAGGTGTTAGAGTGACTAGTTCTCTTGGGGAGACGGTCGTGGTTAGGAGGTTGTATCGTAGGTGTCCGCTGATGGTTAAAGGGCATAAGTTTGTCATGGATTTGATGGAGTTTCCATTTCATGGTTTTGATGTGATTTTGGGTATGGATTGGTTGACCGAGCATAGGGTTGTGGTAGAATTTGAGACCAAAGGGATACTCCTGAATATGTATGATGGTTTCGAGGTGATGGTTGTTGGCGAGAGTGCTAATTTCTTGTCTAATGCTATTTCGGCTTTGGAAGCAAGTCGAATGTTAGGTTCTGGATGTCAGGCTTTCTTGGCCTACGTTATGAATCTTGGTTCAAAGGAGTTGAGGGTGCAGGATATTCGCACCGTATGTGAATTTTTGGGTGTTCTTCCGGAAGAGTTACTGGGCTTGCCACTAGACCGTGAGGTTGAGTTTGGCATCGAGGTCTTTGCAGATACGGCAGCAGTGTCTATTGCTGCGTATCGTATGGCCCCGAAGGAGTTAAAGAAGTTGAAGACGCAACTGTAGAAGTTGCTTGATCAAGGCTTTATTAGACCTATTATTTCATCGTGGGGTGCACCAGTGTTGTGTAACAACCTGGTTTTTGGCCTAGCGGATTTGAGGCTTATTAGACAGTCCAGTGGACCAGGTTAGAGATTCGAGTCAGATTCAGGACCGTATATTTTTCGGCAAGATAAAACTATGAAAAAATTGTTAAAATCATCTTTTAATATATGATTAATATCAGAGAAATTAATTTTGGAAAACGAAATTTGGAAGTGTGACATTTTGGCTAGTGACCAAAATGCTATTTTTGAAAACTATTTTTAAAGGTAACTAAAATGAAAATGATCAAATTCTTAGAATCCTTAAGGAGCTATTTTACCAAGTTTTTGCTGGTGATTTCTCCCTTCAATTAAATCATTTTAATATGTGTTTTAAAGGATAATACAAAGAGATTTTGGATATTAAAGTTAGTTATTTGGTTTTAATGAAAATTGACGTGACTTTTCTCTCAACTTTTCTCTCCACTTCTTTTATTCCAAACACTCAAGTTTTCATCAAAAACTAGAGGTGAGAGATCAATTTTACTTAGATTCTTGATCTACAATTGATTATTTAAGTTTGATTTACAAAACCTCATTGAAATCTTGTGTTTCCTAGCTTTAAACAAGCCAATTGAGGGAAAATCACACAATAAGGGTAAGGTCCGTGATCTCCTCTATTGAATGGTTCTTTATTGATATTCCCAAGTGTTTGATTCTTGATTTATGGTTTATAATCTAATTTTGTGTTTTTATATAGATTTAATTGGGTAAAATTGATGAAATGATGAAAGATTCGAATTGAATCTGATTTCTAGTGTTATGGATTGCTTTTGAACACATTTTGGATTTTAAATGATGTTGATAAGTCAATTTTATCAATGGAATCCTGAAACTCTTGAATCTCTAATTGTTTAGGTTGTTAGAATTGTGTTCTTGTGGTGTTGTGGTGGATGTATGTTTGATGGAGGTGTAAGGTTGCTTTGGTTCTATTTTTAGGTGTTAATTGATGATAAATGTGATGTTATATTGATAGGTTGTGGCTGGGTTGTGTTTGCAAAAGGGTTGGGTGATGTTTTCGATTGTTGTGGTTGGGTAATTATGAGGTGAATGTAAGTGTCAGTGAGGATCTGCTGTTGCAGTGTTATAAATGCATTGAGATGCATTAATCCTCTGTTGTAATATGGTTAAAATAGGGGAGATGGATTCGAAAGAGATTGGTGAAGCTTTAGAAGCTTCAGATGTATGTTTTCACGTCGATGAATCGAGGTTTCGCGTATTGGTGAGTGAGAACGTGAATTCCAGCTTTGGAATGTGTTAAAGGTGGTTTATGGGAGTTTAAGCTTAGCTTGACACGCTGGTTTAAACTCGGAAGTAAGTAAAAGTGGATTTTATCTCTCGATCGTGCTAGTGTTACAGGTTTTATGCACATGTTTTGATTTACATGTTACCTACTGTTTAAGCATGATTTAAAGTATTTGATATACTGTTTTTAAGCATGAAATGCTGAAGGACGCACATGGTAAGTGATCCTTGTAAGCATATGGTTTATACTTGTGGTTTAAAGCATGGTTGTTGCTTTGGATAAATGGTTGGTTAATACTTGCTAAAAATAGAGAGGTAAATGCTAAACAGTTAATTATATTGGCAAGTGATGTGGTTTTAAAATTGTTATCGGATGTAGTTGGCTGGCCATAGGATTGATAGTGCACTGTAATAAGTCACCTTGGATGTTAAGGGGTTTTATATGATGTACCGAATACTCCATCCAAGTACTCTAACGGTCGAGGGTTATATGGTACCGTAAACTCCCGTTAGTGGGTTATACATCTACCGATGAGTGGTATTGAGGGGTTTATATGGTGTACCGAATACTCCACCACGGGTGACACAACGGTGGAAGGGTTTATGTGTACCAAAAACTCTCGTGTGTGAACCTTGCGTTGCCGGTGAGAATGTATGAAGTGTTGGGTAAGCACTTGTTGAATCCGCGTATCCGATGAACTTTTTTGGTAAATGAATTTGGTTAATGATCACTTGTGAGCCAATATAATTTTTGATGTATCATTGGAAAGTTTATGTTGTATACTGTGATTTATACATGTTTACTCTTTAAGCTTTGCATATGGTTGTTATGCATGGGAAGGCTTAAATTGAGGTTTAGCAATGGAACTTGATGTTGGCTAATGATACATGTTGTACGTTTACTCATTAATCTTTGCATATGGTTGTTATGCAAGGGAAGGCTTAAATTGAGGTCTAGCAATAGAATTTGCTATTGTAAATGATTCATATTGCATATGGTTTAATATGCTGGTTTTCAAAGATGAGAAGTGCATGGTTTTCAAGGCATGATGTTTCAATGGTAATGTTTAAATGATGTTTAAAGAATGATTGAAATGAGATTTCAAGGTGTTGTTGAGAAATGGTTTTATATGCATTGATGGTGTTTTGTTTTTGAGCACTCCTCACTAAGCTTAGTGTGCTTACGCTATCTTTGTCCATCAATGTCGTGAATTAAAAGCTTGGATGGCAGCAGGGAGCAAGGGATCGATACAAGACTTGGTAACCAAAGTATGGTTGAACTAGACTATAAGTAATAAGGGCAATGGGGGTTTCTGTTGTTATTTGGGAGGTGTTTTGTTGAACTCCCTGTTTCAGTGAGTTTGTTTGGTTGCTCTTGAGTTTTAAATGGAAGTCCTGGATCCTTGCTTGAAGCTGGCCAGATTGTTTTTGGTTTTCTGTAATTATCATGCCTTAGATACGTTTTAGACTATGCCACCAAGGAAAGAGTTGTGATCTAGCGGAAATGCTATTGCCAGAGGGTAAGGAGTCAAGGGCAAGCTAGTACACCCTGAGGATTTACCGCCGCCTCCGCCTAATCCTCATGAGGGAGTGGAACAAGTACCCCTGCACCACCTGGTCCTGTGTTTGGGGACATGACACCTCTGGTTCAGGCGATGACAGGAGCATTCCAGGCCACGATGGCTGAGGCTCACATACCTACTCTGGTACCTACTGTTATTAATTCGAGTCTTTCGTTAGAGCGTTTGCGTAAACTAGGAGGGGTTGAGTATAGAGGGTTGTCACCCGAGGCATTCGAGGAGTGGATGGCCAGTATAGAGCATATCTTGGTTCAGTTGGGGTGTAATGATGACTGCAAGTTGGGATTTGTTGTTTCCCTGTTACAAGGGGATGCGTATAGCTGGTGGACCACAGTAATCACGGGCATGGAACCTGGTGATGTGACGTGGGAGTTTTTCTAGGCTGCCTTCAAAAAGAAATATATGGGTGTTAGATATTTGGATGACAAGAAGCTAGAGTTTATGGCCTTGGTTCAGGGTAGTATGACCGTGTCTGTAATATCCCAAATTTTGGCTAGTGACAAAATTATAAATTTTGAAAGTTTATGGGGTTAAAGTATAAACTTTGGAAAAGTTTGGGGACTAAAGTGTAAATTTCCCCAACAAGTAATTTTATTCAGTATAAGAGTGGATCGGATCGAAATAGTTACCTTAATATCGGTTTTAAGAATTAAGATGCAGAAAAAGGTACCGAATTTGGATCGAATGAAATTGTTAAGCGTGCTCAGGCCAGAGAAATACAAGGATGGGTGACCTTCGGGAAGGTCCCATAAAAGTGCTTCTGATCGATAATTTGGACTCAGTAAGAGTAAAGAATATTCGTATGGATTTACGATAAATGATTTCTAAGAGAAATTCTACTCTTTGAAGATTTTCGATAATTATTGGGATAATAGACTGAGTTAAGAAAATTCAGTCTAAGACTTTAGGAGAGGAAATTTTTTATAAGATGATAGTGTTCATTTTCCGAATATGGAAATATGGAATTTTTGGAATAAATCTGATAGCTCGATAAAGGTAAAATCGCAGAAAAAGTATTCTATGAATATTGGGAAATCGAATCGAACTAAAATTTTAGAGGTTGATCCAAAAGACATGCAAAAGTCATAAAATATTATTTTATGAATATTTTATTATAGTGGGTTGGATTCCAACTAGACTTAGTTGAATTTTTACAAGAATGGCAAACTAGTAAATAAAAACTAGTTGGAGGGCAAATTGGTCATTTTGCCCCAATGGCATTTTTGAAATATTTTAAAAGTTACAAGGACAAATTTGGAAGAATAAAATAGGAGATTAAATCTTGGCCCTTGATTAATGATAAGATCAATCTCAACCGTTGGATTAAAGGGCATTTTAGTAATTTCACTATCTAAATGAATTTAAAATGAATTTATACAAGACGAGTGGCCAAATTGGATGAAAAAAAAGGATGAAGACTTATTCATCCTCAAAATTTCGAAATATTAGGGGGAGAAAGAAAGAAAAATGGAGAAAATTTTTTCCAAGTTTGATTTAAGCCCCGAAACTCGATTTTCAGGTAATATTTTCAACTGCAAAGTTGTTCTACTATTCAAGCTCTATCTTTTGGTGTAAATAATTCATGGAAAACATGCTTGATTGATGAGAATTTTGCATGAGAAGAAATTAGGGTTTATGGAAAAAGTTTGGGGCTTTTGGAATTTTATGATTTCATGATGAAATTCAAGTTGAAATCAAGTTAGTATAATGTTAAAATCATGTTATTGAGTTGAGATTTAAACCCTACATATTTTAGTTTGTATGAAGATGATTAGATTTTATGGATTCAAGTTCGATTTAGGGTTTGTGGTATTGAATTAATGATCTAGTAAGCTTGAATTGTTATTTGGAAGCAAAACCCTAAGTAAAAGGTATAGGGGCCATTTCGGAAATTCTGAAAGTTAGAGGACTAATCTGATTTTTATATGATTTTGAAGTGTATTTATGTCATTATTGAAGTTGGAGATGTGAAATTGAAGTTAGAATGTTAAACCGGTGTTGAATCGAATTAGTGACCATTTTGACAAATTGTCAAAGTTAAGTGACCAACCTAGAAATAAGGTTTTAGAGGAGGATTAAATCCGAATTTTAGTTATAATGATGGAATTAAGATAGTAATGTTGATTTGAGGACTAAATTGCAAAGTTAAGAAGCTAGAATCCTTATCTTTGCATTATAGCGAGTATTTCGTTTAAGAAGGAAAATTAAGGGAAACTATTGTGAATAATTATTTGATGAAGAAGATGATAAGTTGATGGTTTAAAGTAAATAATGGGACTAAATTGACAAATAGAGAAGTACTATAAAAGTTGAAGTTAATTATGGAAGCTGTGTAGAAAACTAGATTATGGCAGTAAGTTTGAAAATTCACCATAAATTCTAAAAAAATAGTTAGATGGTGAATTTTATACCTATATAAAGATTTGATCGTCTAGTTTCGTTTCCAACAAACAGAAACTGATTTCGAGTTCTGAATAAAAAGATATGAATTTTTAAGTGGTAAAAAGTCAGAAAATAGTATGGCAGTCTGTTCCGAAATCAGCACTGAAAATTGACTTTGAAAATTTGTCATAAATTGTACGAGTTGAATTTGGGCTATTAATTTATATGGATGAAAATCTTATTTAATCTAGTTTCTTTCAGAACAAACGGAATCGAATTCTGAGTTTTAGATCATTTTATAGAAATAAATCTTCAAAGGTAGTGCAAGTTGCCTGAAAATGGAATTTGAGACATTTTACATCTAATGTTAGTTAGCAAGCTTAGAGGAATTATTTGAAGTTCAAAATTGTCATTAGGGACCAAAAAATGAGTTTTGGACAGTATAAGAAAGGAAGGAAATTTTGTATATTCAAATGATTAGATTTGATAGCATGTTTAAAATATTGTTAGATTCAAATCTAGCAAGTGTTATTCACATTCATGTGATTAATGAAGTTTGGATCCGAATCAAAAGAAGGCTCGAGGCACTATGAAAGAAAGGATCGAATAGAGCTTAGTGAGGCAAACTAATAAATGGCCCAGGTGAGTGCATTTCTAAATGTTTGCATTACATTGAAAATGGCATTGCATTTCTCTATAATACATAATATGATACATTACTCGACATGGCAAGCTTGATGGAATACCATGTACGAATTATTGTTTGCATAAATGATGATGCATTATGTATACATAAAATATAGATAATGACAAGACTAAAATGAAACAAGATACACTTGGGGATCCACGCCCATAATGCAAATGCACTAACAAGGTGTTTATATAAGGGGCAAAGAGCATCCTTATATGAGGAGCAAAAAGCGTCCTCTCGAGTATGTACTCTACATGGCACTACAGTGCAGATAGGCTATGGGGTTTTCATGGGCCTCTAGCCAGACACGATGATAATAATAACAAGATGATACATGATTCAGATGTTACATGTTACTCGCTACAAATGTTACATGATTACATGATACATGAATAAGAAGTTACATGTCACATAACCGAGAAGCACATGACATACATGATAGAAAGGTTACATGATATATGATAGAAATGTTTCATGTATTATTTGATAGAGATAATTCATGATTTACATGTTAGTAAGAATACACGATATACTGATATATATGGCATATGGTCAATTATAGAGAATGGGTAATACACTCATTACATGACATATCAATTTGTATTACTTTATGTTTTATAAACTGTTTTATATGCCTCACTAAGTTTGTACTAAGCGTGTGATTGTTTCACACGTAGGTCAAGTTGGAACACTTGAAGAGGAGTCAAGCATGTTGTTCAAGCTACAATCTGCAGAACATCAGTAAGACATTCTAAATTATGACAATCACTAGTGGGCATGTAAACTATTTATTTACTGATAGTATATGATGCATCAAATTGAATTATAATGATAGACTAAATAATTAGCTAGACGATGAATCGTATAGAAACAAAAAAATTAAGCTTAACTTTTAGTAGCATGTTTAAGTAACATCTATAATGTATATTCAACTACTAGTATATGTTATGGGTGTTGCAGTGTCTAAGTATGAGGTATAGTTCATACGCCTGAGTCAGTACGCACCTGAGTTGGTACCAGATGATAGGCACCGTTGTGATCGTTATCGATATGGTTTGGTGCAAGATGTCAAGACGTTCATGTTGGCCACTGAGTATACTGAGTTTGATGTTCTGGTATCTCAGGAAAAGAACATAGAGTAGAGTTTAGGGTTGTCTCATCGTTCGGGAGGTTCTAGCTCGGGGAAGAGAGCTATGGAGTATAGTTTTGGGGGCGGCCAGGCTAAGAGGCACCGTGACCGGAGGTTCTGACCAAATGCGAGACGTAGTAGAGATGGTTCAGGAAGGGTTATTAGGGACAAGGTGCTCAAGTTCCAGCAGTGTATAATAGTTGATGGGGTTGTGGTTCTAGGGAACATTTAAGGCGAGATTGCCCGCATTTGGCCAAAGAAGGGCAGGCTCCTTCAGTTGTAGCTGCGAATTCTTGTTGCAATTGTGGGTCGACAGAACATATCAGATGATATTTTCCTTTGCTTGCTAGAGGTAGGCAGGCACCTACACCTATTGATGTACCACCTAGGGGTCGTGGGCACGACAGTAGTACCTTCTATGGAGGGAGGAGGGACAAAGAACTATGAAGCACATAGTGGCAGTTTGACCGGAGGATGATAGGCCACCGAGGATCTATGCTCATCGTGAGGGGAAAATAACACAAACGTGATAGCAGGTACCTTTACCTTGCAGTCTATGTCATTGTTATCTTTGATAGATTATGGTTCCACACATTCATCTGCATTGCATGAGCATGAGCATTTGCTTAGTGTACCGGTAGAAATGCTTGACGTCGGTATGCAAGTGACTAAGTTCTTTTGGAGAAATAGTCGTTACAAGAAAGTTGTATCGGAGGTGTCCTCTGATGGTTTAGGGTCACGTGTTTGCGGATGACCTGATAGAGTTATCGTTCCATGGTTTTGACGTGATTTTGGGTATAGACTGGTTGTCTGAGCATCGAGATGTGGTTGATTTTGAGACCAAGCGGGTTTCTTTGAGGCTTGTTGAGGATTATGAGGTGGTGGTTGTTAGCGAGAATGTAAAGCTCCTGTCTAATATAGTTTCAGCCATGGAAGCACATAAGTTGTTGGAAAATAGATGTCGGCGTATCTAGCCTATATGATGAACCCGAATGTGGGGGAAGTATGGACAAAGGATATTCGTACTGTTTGTGACTTTCTGGGTGTGTTTCCGAAAGAGTTACCTAGTTTACCACCGGATAGGAAGGTGAAGCTTTGCATTGAGACATATGTTGATTCGGCTCCAGTGTCGATTGCACCATATCGCATGGCACCAAAGGAGTTGAAAGAGTTGAAGACACAACTCCAGGAGTTGCTAGATTGGAGTTTTATCCGGCCTAGTGTATCGCCATGGGGAGCCCCAATGTTATTTGTGAAAATAAGGATGACACGCTGAAGATGTGTATAGACTATCGACACCTGAATAAGTTGACGATTAAGAATAAGTATCCTTTGCTGGGGATTGATGATATCTTCAGTCAATTTCGGGGAGCTACGGTATTCTCGAAGATTGATTTGAGATATGGATATTATTAGTTGAAGGTGAAGGATAAAGATGTGTTGGAGACTGCTTTTCGTACAAGGTATGGCCATTATGAGTTCTTGGTAATGCCGTTTGGATTAACGAATGCACCAGTAGCATTCATGGATATAATGAACCATGTGTTCCATGAATTGTTGGATCAATTTGTAGTAGTTTTCATCGATGATATCCTTGTGTACCCTCGTACTGAGGAGGATCATGATTGACACTTGAGGATTGTGTTGCAGACCTTGTTGGATAATCAGCTTTATGCTAAGTTAAGTAAGTGCGATTTTTGGATTAGGGAGGTGGTTTTTCTTGGTCATGTGGTTTCAGTTGAGGGTATCCGTGTAGATCCTAAAATGGTTGAGACGATTATGAATTGGAACCAGCCGAAGTTAGTGACGGAAGTCCGCAGTTTTCTGGGCTTGGGAGGTTATTATCATTATTTTGCAGATGGTTTTTCGAGATTTGCTGCCCCGTTGACCAAATTGTTTCAAAAAGATGAGCGGTTTGTGTGGACAGAAGCTAGACAGCAGGCTTTTGAGAAGTTGAAGGAAGCTCTGACGCAAGCTCCAATCTTGATTCAGCCTGAGTCAGGGAAGGAGTTTGTGGTGTATAATGGCGCATCCTACATCGAGTTAGGGTGTGTGTTGGCGCAGGATAGGAAGTTTGTGGCTTATGCATCGAGGTAGTTGAAAATGTATGAACGCAACTACCCTACGCATGATCTGGAGCTAGCAGTAGTAGTGTTTGTGTTGAAAATTTGGAGACATTACCTTTATGGTGAAAAGTGTGTTGTATACACCGGCCATAAGAGTTTAAAGTATTTGATGAACCAGAAAGAGTTGAATCTTCATCAGTGTAGGTGTTTAGAGTTGTTAAAGGATTATGATCTGACCATTGAGTACCATCCAGGTAAAGCCAATGTGTAGCTGATGCTTTGAGTAGAAAGGTTGTTGTGGAGTTGAGAGTCATGTTTGCTAAGTTGAGTGTGACTCGTGACGGAGGGTTGTTGGCTTAATTGCAAGTGAAACCTTCCTTGGCACAGTTGATTAAAGAAAAGCAGCCGTATGATAAGGCGTTGGTACCTCATATCAAGGAAATCATGGATGGAAATCCTACGGATTTTCACTTTAATAGTGATGGGGTTTTGTGCTTTAAAGATCAGACTGTGGTGCCTTGTGACGAGGAGTTGAGGTGGATGATTTTAACCGAGGCACATGCTAGTCCTTTTGCTATGCATCTTGGTAGTACTAAAATGTATCAGGGGTTGAGAAAGGAGTGAAAGCTGAACATTTGTTTCCTTCCGGGTTAATGCAGTCGTTGAAAATTCCAGAGTGGAAGTGAGAAAGAATCACCATGGATTTTGTGTCAGGGCTGTCTTTGACACCGTCTAAAAAGGATTCCATTTGGGTGATTGTGGATCGGTTTACGAAGTGTGCACTTTTTCTGCCCGTGCGTACAACGTACTGGCTAGACAAGTTGGTAGATTTGTATGTTACTAAAATTATGAGGTTGCACAGGATGCTCAAGTCGATTGTTTCGGATAGATATTTGTGGTTTACGACAAGGTTTTGGAAGTGTTTGCACCGAGCTTTGGGTACTTGCTTGAATTTAAGTACATCGTATCATCCTCGGATGGATGGCCAGTCTAAACGTGTGATTCAGATCTTGAAGGATATGTTGAGATATTTTATCATTGAGTTCCAAGGAACATGGAAAAGGCAGTTACCTTTGGTGGAATTCGCGTATAATAACAGTTATCAGGCAAGTATAAAGATGACACTGTATGAGGCCTAGTATGGTAGGAGGTGTCGTACGCCCTTGTGTTGGGCTGAGGCTGGGGAAAAGTATGTTTCCATGTTTGATGAGTTAAAAGACACGAATGAGAAAGTGAATATGATTTGTGACCGTATAAAAGAGGCTTCGAATAGGCAGAAATCCTATACAGATTTGAAGCGTAAAAAGGTTGAGTACGCTGTTGGTGAAAAGGTGTTCTTGAAAGTTTTGCATTGGAAAAAGGTGATGCATTTTGGGTGTAAAGGAAAGTTGAGCCCAAGGTTTATTGGACCGTAGGAGGTGCTGGAACTGTAACACACCCTTCCCACTTGGTAGGGAACCGGGTCAGAAGGCGTTACCGAAAAACAATGAGATGATCGGTGCAACAAATTTTTATTCATATTCGATAATGAACTATGTCATGCTTGACAACCAAAACAAAACAATATTACAAGGTCCATTAGTCCAAATGCAAAATGATGATTATCCAATTAGAACCAATTTTAAACTTTTACAAGTTTTAGGGACTAAACTATAATTTTGATAAATTATAAGTCCATTTCTAAAATTAAGCTTACTACAATGAAATTCAATCATCAATCAACATGTCTATCAATTTTCATGCCAATCAGAGTTCATTTACCCATTCAATTAAACTATACAATAGACAATGACCATTTTACAAATTTCCAGGATTATTACCTAACTTACCAAAACCCGTACCGATACTCGTGAGGCCGTATCGATACGCCTATGTCAAAGTCGTTACGATTCGGTGTACTCGTATCGAAACAGCTAGTGTCCGTACCGGTACGGGTTAACCAGCTTTGACCCGTTTCGATACCCCCAATAAACCGTAGCGATGCATTTAAATTTCTAGATTACAGTGTTGACTTTTCGTATCGATATTCCCTTTGATGTACCGATACGCTATGTTGACCAACGCCCAAATATGCATACCCGTATCGATAGGCCATCACCCGTATCGATACGCCCTGCACTATAATGACAGATTTGCTTTGTTTTTATCAAATTTGACCTATCAAACGATGTCCAAATGCAATAAAATTTTACCAACAACTTATTAACAACATAATCTACTAACATGTCAAATTTCATGATCATATGAATCCAATTACTACATTTTCACATTTTTTAGCCAAATATGCATTTTTAGTCCTTTTTAGCCAACATAAAAAGTCATTTAGGGCCTTTAAACTTATACAAGCCACAAACAATATACACATACCAAAAGTGTAACACCCCTTTCCCGGTCTAGGAAATAAACCGGTTCAGGAACTGTTACTGAACAAACATTCAAGCAAACATACAAAATCTAAACACTTCTTAAATAAACAAACAACCAGAATTCAGTGTAAATTAAAATCTTTTTAATAAAATTTATAGACTAAGAAGCAATCCTCTTAAAAAACTTAGGAGATAAGCCAAGCTAATAAACATTTTACTCAAACCGAGTATGATCTCTAAAGTAAATAAAGAATGAGTAACTTAGTAGCCACAGAAGATTATAAAGTAGTTCAATTATTAAAATCCATAATCAGATCGTAACACATTAATGAAGATAAACTTATGAAAGGATCATTACCTACAATGAGTATACCCATGTTTAAAATATACAAATAAATTAATGCCTGATAGCATTCAGACTAAGACAAATAAGGTTCATCAACTGCCAGCAAACATATGACCATGCTATTTCAATAAACATTTTGAATTTCTATTTTTAACATCATCTAATAATGGCTAATTCTTTACTTCACATCTTAGAATCCATTTAGACCGGTTATTCAACCTAGTAATTTCAATCTAGCATGATATGGTTCTTCTATAGTCATAACTTTCAAATGACAATATCAGTCAAGCATTCCAACATATACGGAGGTTAATTTGAACCACTTAAACACCATACTTAACATCTATGATTTTAAGTCTTTAGAAATCAATCATTTAACCAAAACTTTGTTACTTTAACAATGCCAAGAATTATAGCTATACTATCATATCAGACTTTTTTTTTGCTCAGCAAAAATTATTTTATTATAGATAAGAAAGCTTACAGACCTCCGAGATCTAGTTGTGTGCCTCGTTAAAAACCTCCATAAACTTAAATAGAGGAAAAGAGTACAACACAACTAGGTAAATACGAATAACATACCAGATCCAGCTCTCCTCAAACACCAATCAACAAAATTCAAATATCGATGAGCAGCCAAAAACAACACGACCTAAGAAAACACCACTACAAACACCTAATAAAATTAACTTCTCCAACACCAAGATCGATTACAAGCAATTCCGATAGACACCCCAAACAAAACCAACAAATAGGACTAAAAGAAGTGATAACTACCAACAATTTGCCACCAACCAAAGCACCCTTTAGGAACAAGTGGGATCTGCGTAATACATAAAAAGCACAGCAATCCTGTCAACTCAACAATAAAAGACCACCCCAACTTCATAGCCTCACACCTCGAATAAACCATCACCGCCTGTACAATGCCAATCTCCAAAAGGCAAAAATAGCACAACAACGAGAAGGGTGCAAGAAAACTGAATCCAAAACAGCATACAATAGCAGCCACCCAAAGATTCCTCTCAAAGCGAAAACATGGAGATCTCACCTCGCCCAAAGTAATCAAACTGCCCCAAGAAAATTAATCTCAATCCCACTCACTCACACCGAACTACATTACACACAATCCAACCGAAAGCCACAAGAGAACCGTAAACTAAAAATTACAAGATCTCGCATAGCCAATACCATTACTATTTGTAATATAGCAGGAACATACACGCAACCACCCCAAAACTTCAGTACCGTAAGGAACTTACCGTCAGATCAAATTCTGCAGAACAACAAAATAATCAACTACCACAACTACACACGTCACTTTCATACTTCCATGACAGACACTTTCAGATTGAAGCACCAATTTGATATTTGAGTACCATTAAACATTAGGATTAAACCTCATTATCCGACAGTTTAGCCTTATCAAGCAAGGTAATTTCTCGAAATACTTCTTTCTCATCACCTTGAAAATGAACACCAAGCTATTTGCCTAATTTCACAACCTTTCTTGCCTCTCTTGTCAGCATTTACCACCGAGACTTAATATCTGAATCAGAGAGTGACCTACCTTCTAGCTCAGAGAAGTCTGAAAGTTTTTTATTCTTTTTGCTTTTCCTTTTAGAATCTCTAAACTTCTTCTCCTTCACCAACAAAGCTTTGTCCCGGAGCATTGAAGAAGAATCATAATTTTTACCTTTCTTTGCTCGTTGAGATTCTTTAAGTTTCGAAATATCGAGCAACGACCTATCCTCCACAGGCTGCACCTTAATGGGATTAAAATCAGCATTATCACTCTTACCTCCAAAAATAAATACGTTCTGAGAATCGTTCAGAGCATCAACCCTAGCCTCCCAAGAAAGCTGTACACCATCAGGGCTTGAGGCTACTTGCTCCATGACCACTTCATCAACTTCACCCTCTGAATAATCTTTCTGGCCCAGCTCGAAAGCTTGAAAACCCATCAGAGCCATATCCTCCGGGGCCTTAGATTGACAAGGTTCCTGAACCTTACAAAACTCAATAGACTGCCCAATCTTCCCCTTAACAACATCAGCCCAAGTTGGCCCATCTATTCCAGTGTGATATACCCGTGTACCCCCAGGTTCCAAACCGTTAGGCTGACCCTCGAAAGTTGAAGGCATGCAAGGAGCCAACCTATCAGAATTAAAAACGTCTCCACTTCCTAGTAAATCCAGTTCCCCAACAAATCTATCCCCATAACTACTATTACAGTCAGCACCATCATTAACATGATTATCTAGGAACACTGCATTGAATATTTCTTTCGAATCGAGGGGCTTGCTCCCTACAATTGGAGAGACCCTTCGAACAGAATCCATTGATTGCTCCGAAGAGCTTTCACCAATCTCCGACTTAACCATCTCACCGACCTTTTTCATCGTACTCTCCTTCCGATCACCAAGACTGAAATCCGAGAGAACCAATTCGGTTACCCGCACACTAAACCTTTCCTTACCAACAACAATATCAAGCAGCTCGTTGATGCTAGTCCACTGGTTTGTGGAGATTAATAGTGAAACCTTCTCGCAAATAAAGAAATGATTTGCATTTTCACCTAGAGCCTCCAATGAACCCCAAACAGCTGCTAAGTTTTTGAAAGTACTCATATTCCAACAATGGAGGGGAATACCTGAAGCTTCCACCCAAACTGTTCTCTCAGGAAGATGAAAAGACTCCGACATTGGGCAAACCTCCGTGAAAATTTCATTTAAATAAGACCAACCCAAATCCTCTAACATTTGACGTAACTCGTCATCCCTTATATCAAGAAAATACCATATGCCACCCAAGCTCTTAACTATGATGTCTCCAAGACCCCAAGTATGGAGTCTATCTTTCACTGAACCTAAACTACACATGGTGGCCGTTGTGCCAATAAGGCATTTGTTCAGTTTTCGAAGCGATTCCTCCTCAACATGGCCCAAAATACATTTAGTCACCTTCCTCCCCTGACCGCTTGACTCTCCAACGACCAAAGCTTTCCCGCCCAACCCTTTAGAAGAAACAAAAGCCTCTTTAGATTCATCAGGGATCCTGTTTGAATCTATTGATCCTACCCTGACTTTCCTCCAAAAAGCAGATCTACTGTTAAACCTTGCAAAGGAGACAGTAATACAGAACCCAAAGAGATGGAATCCATTCAATCTTTCTTCAGCAATTAACGCGCCTTTTCTATTAGAATATCTAACAAATCCAAACCTCTCACCAGCAATATTTAACTTATTTGCGATAAAGGAATCTACCACATCCCCATGAGAGCCGAAAACTTGTCTCAGGCCGCTGCAATGTAGTTTCGTTGGAAGATTACTAACGTATAGAGTGACCACTCGACTCCCAGGATAAACGGCAGAGAAAACGCCCATTCTTACTATCATATCAGACTTAGCATATATTACAAGATACATATGAGCATATATATACACACAAAGCATTATAGTCTAACCATTTTAAACCTATACATATGTCCAATTTATCATGCCAGAAACACAACTATTATAATTCAAGCAAGCAACCATGAAGCAAATAAAAGGCCATTACAAAGCTTTGGATGATTATCCACTTATACACATTTATAGCTAAAAAAGAATTTAAATGCTCAATGCATACTTAACAACTATGTGCCACCATCTAGGAGTTCTAAGAAAGATTACAAAAATACGTCTTGATACTTGTGATCTCGTCCGAGCTCAAGAAGAATCGAAAGCAATTTCACCCTGAAATGCGAAGAAAGGATAAAATAAGCATAAACTTAGTGTGGTAATTCAAAGTTACTA
Organism: Hibiscus mutabilis; assembly: GCA_019671005.1. Taxonomy (NCBI): domain Eukaryota; kingdom Viridiplantae; phylum Streptophyta; class Magnoliopsida; order Malvales; family Malvaceae; genus Hibiscus; species Hibiscus mutabilis. The sequence goes on along the minus strand of CM033743.1, from coordinate 16,875,753 downwards.
ATAATATGGAACAATTAATTATCCTTTCGTGAGTTTCATTTGGTCACGTATGATTACAAGCTTGAACCTGAAAAGAACTTTTGAAAAATAAACATTCAAATCGATCATATACTAATATAAATGTGAATACTCGAACCAAGTATTTATATATATTTATATTTTATTCGAAACTCACAAGTAATATAATATTATAGCTTCACGTATAATTAGGGCAAATGAGCAAAACTTACAATTAAGGATACAAGGAAAACTCACATAATTAAATAGGCATTCTAACCAAACAAGTCTATCCTTCCAAAAGCATATTTAGTTTTCCAGATAGATAGATTTTATTAAGTATACACGATGTACCATTAGTTGCTTTACTTATGAGCTTTTATGATTTCTTTTAACATGGCCTTACTTATCATTTAAGTCACTAAACATCACATGTTAGGGTAACCAACTCTTATCACATAAGATAGCAATATAGCATATCATGATCTTCAATTACTTAACACATAAATTACATACGAAATAGTCATATGCAAACTTTCACGGTCATTCAACAATCATAAACATTCTAACATTTCAATGGTTCATGTACGTAAATATTTTAACAAGCATATCCATTCCCATCAAAGAACATTCGAATATTCTAATATACTTTTAACTTTCTATACAAGACACAAATATGTTCCATTATTTAATTTATAAATTTTCTTGGATTCTTTTATCATAATCTCTTAATGCGTAATTTACTTATCTATAACTTATCAAACATGGTATTACATGATCAAATATTACTTGTCATTAAAGATATAAGCATTTCATATTGTAAGTATAGATCTTTGTCTCACAAAGTCTTAAGATTTTCCAATAACTCAATCGCAAGTTTCATTATAAGTTTTTTTTAAAACATAGCTTGAGATTCAAGTAACAGCCTAGGTACACGAATCCCCAACAAACTATCGCCAACAAAAGGTATACATAATACCGGTCAATCCCTCCTACTGTCGCCAAGTGACCACAATAATTCCCTCATACTGCCGCCAAGTGACCACAATACTTCCCTCCTACTGTCGCCAAATAAGGACCGTAGTCCACCCCAAACACGAGCTCTATGGACTCTATGGCATGCCAACTATACCTATGACTGACTCGAAACCAAGACTTTACACATTATCTTATCTTATCATAATCAAGGTTGAGCTTAACTCCTTATTCATATAGACATGAACTTGTCATATTCTTATCAATGATGAGCATAGCTCCACATTCATATAATCACATAAGTAAAGCTTATGACTTATCATATCCACCATATATTTTTATATAGTCAATCAAACAAAGCTTATAACGTATCGTATCATAGAATTAGAATTTGAGCATAATTTCTTAAACAAGGTACAAATCGAACATAGCTTATTTTATTCTTTTCAATTGTCTTTACAATTCATGTATGATCGTTATTTCAAGCATACATCCTTATCAAATGATAACATAGTAAAGGTTACTCATCGAGTATATCAAAGAACGAATTGACATCATTAAGAGCATATCATCAAGTCAAGCATTTCGTAATTATTATGCTTTATTAAACCAATTTGAGCATAGTTCCGATTTCATATATCTATAGAAGCAAGCATTATAATTTTATTCATGTCAATCATGTATTACTAAAAGCATAATTCTCAATGATATCTTATATTCATTTCCGATCATGCTCGAATGATAGCCAAGCCTATTAAGGTTTCTATCAAGTTTGAAACATTTAATCCAGCATATATTTTCAAGCATTCCCAAACATATAGCACTTATGATATAATACATACCCTGTAGTCCAAGCTTGAAACATAAGAACAATTTAACTTGATGAACAACAACATAAACTAATATAAATAGCATGCTCGGGATTGTTTCAATCTACCCCGAGACTTTAAACTATACTCACAAGTTAATCCAAGCTAGTTTTGGTCACGAATCACGAGTCATTTTCTTTGTTTATCCACTATTTGATATCCCTTAGCTCTAAGTCCCTCAATTCCTTCTTGATCTAATATTACAATGGCACATTAATATATTAGATGTATTCTCAGCAACCATTCTCTTGTAGATATTACTCCAAACATTCCACTAATGTTTATTTCTATACCAATTTGTCCATTACACTTGCATACACATTTTTTAACACATCAAAACAGTCCTCAACATTTGTACAAGTGCATAACTGTCCCTCTCACACCAAAACTGTCCAGTATGTATTTTTGTTCAGGAAAAACAATCCCTAAACTTACAAAACAGTCTTTATATGCACTCATAAAGCATTTCCCTTGTTCTTAATTACTCAAAACAGCTCACCCTACACACATACACTTCAAAACAGTTTACCATACATGCATATCAGTCCTTATTAATACAAAAATAGTCTCTAACATGTTTGTACACATTCAAAACAGTCCACATGTTTTCAAGTATATACAGAACAGTCCACTAAAGTTCTTAAAACATACAAAGCAGGGCAAATACATTTATATACATATGAGTACACCAAAACAACCCCTTAATAAAATGCCAAACAATCACCATGGCTAAATTGGATTTCAACACAACTATATTATTCAACCATGATCCAAATCAATATTTAATGTATCTCAACAATTCCAAGCTTAGTATTAAGCAACCTATCATCTTCAATTACACTTATAATTTCACATAAGCATAGCAATTTTATATGTGCACTATTCGAAACAACCAAGGAAATTTCCAGCCAAGGATTGGTTCTTCAATAATTCTAATAGCTAAGTAATCAACTTCGATTATACTACAAGACTTCAAAGCTTGGAGATTTCATCATATGTATTGTTGAATGAACCA